>CM077086.1:104832258-106322495 GCA_039513925.1 Platanthera zijinensis | reverse complement strand
ATGCGAAATTCTAAGTAGGGATAAGGTGAAACGTAAACCCTCAACAGTTACTTAGGCATGGTTTAATAATTTATAGACTTTACTAACAAAAATAAATCATACAAAATTTTAACAAAATTCTTTAAATAAATTTAAGCAAAGCAACAAAATGAAAAAGCGCATTGAGTTGTTACTAGATCCAAGAGACACATTATAACTATATAAATCAAATAACAAAAATATAAATTTAAATCCAAAACTTTACAAATCAACTTTTCTTCTTTACTTAGCTAATAAATAAAATTCAAAACATGAATCAAAAGGGCTTATTAGGACCGGAACATTTTTTTTTAGGATTATGATTACGAGTGGAATTCAAAGATAAATAAGGAGGCTTCAAAATCACACTAAACTCCAAAACAAGAGTTTCAAAAATTTCATAATAAATAAAATATTTTTCTTTCTTTTTCTTTTCCATTTTCTTTTCTTTCCACTTTGTTCTTTTCAAAACAAAGGCCATAAATTATTTTTCTTTACATTTTGAATTTTGCAAAACAAAAGTAAACACTTCTTTTGAGCATACTTTTTCAAAAAATTCTCCAAATATATCACAAAACAACCCTATCATAATCATGAATATTTTTTAATGAAACTCAAAAGGTTAGTGTGATTAGATAGGTTGGAAAATTTTTGCTTTGGTGAAAATGAAATGATAAGTGGAGCTTATCAATTGAAATTGGAAAAAGGCTCAAAAGCGGCTAATTAGGGATAAAATTTTTTGCTTGCCAAGAAGTCTCAAACGAAAACAAAAATGGCCTAAATTATTTTCATGCTTAAAAATTTATCTGGAACATTAGCTTTGAAAATTTTGAAAAAAGCAAATCCTAGATAATAAATGAAGACTAATGAAATTATCTTGAAAATAGAAATAATAAGCGACTTGGATCGTTTACATCTACTACGCTAATCAAAATTTGATATTACAAAAATTATCCAAAAATAAAAAGGAAAATAGTGGATGAAAGATTTTTAAGAAAGTAAAGAAAATAAAGAACTAAAACCCTAATAAAAATGCGAGTTTTTAGAAAAACGTTTCACCTTAACATGCTACCGTGAATTATAAACACAACATGACCAACAATTTACTTGTGAAACATAATTAAAAAGAACGATTTGAAAGATAATAATTAGCTAAGTTGTTATAAAGAATTATGAGAAAAAAAAACAAGGGGTACTATTGAAATACCAAACTTCGTTTAAACCATTAAAGTAAAAACAAATAACATAAATTTTTTTTTGAAATATTCTATTTTTTTTATTTTTAAGATATTCTCTTTTTATGGATTTTTAAGATATATAAAAAATAATTTTTTTTATTTTTATTTTTTAATGGAAACAAAATAAAGATAAGAGAAGTAGGAAATCCTCCCCCAAGCTTAAAATGGATATTGTCATCAATGGAGAAAGGAGGGAAAGGAGAGAGAAATTAAAATAAAAAAGAAAGTACAGAATTGAAAAACAGGTACTTCCCCGGATTTATGCATCGCAAAAGTTGAGTGATGCCGCTCCCCCATGCTTACGCTTTGGAACTTCTTCAAATATCATTGTTGGACTTCGTGATGGATTCAGAAACATTAGAGCAGGCGATCACAGAAGATTCAGCTTATCGGAGCCATCCGTGGCAAAAAAGTGTAAAATAAAGAAAACAAAAAAATAACTTTGGTTGCCTCCCAAGAGCGCTATTTGTTTAAAACGTCATTTGAGCTCGACGCAACAAAATAATATTGTCTAAAAAGATTATTGTCCAAAATAATAATTAAAGTTTTTAACAAAAATAAAAATTCTTAAGCTAGTTAAAGTTCGTGCAAAAGAAAGTTAATATTGTTCGGACTGACATTATCATCACTAGAGAAATAGAGTTTAGATGTTGCCCACTCACTTTGAAATCACCCTTATCAGGGTGTGAAATTAACACAGTGCCATAAGGAAATACTTCTTTTAAAGAAACCGACCCAGACCATCTTGACTTTAGTTTTCCAGGAAATAAAAGTAAACGTGAATTGTATAAAAGAACTTGGTCGCACAGTTTGAAGGTTTTGGGTGCCTTAAGTGTTTGTCATGAAAATATTTTGTCCGCTCTTTATAAAATTGGTTATTTTCGTATGCATAAGAGTGCCACTCATCGAGTTCATTAAGTTGAAATTTTCGAAAATCATTGACAGAGTGGGGATCGAAATTTAAAAACCTTAAGGTCCAAAAAACACGGTGTTCTAATTCTACGGGTAAATGGAACAATTTTCTATAAACCAACTGATACGACGTACATCCGATGGAATTTTTTTATGCTGTTCTGTAGGCTATGACCAGCCTATTCTAAAGGTGGAAATAGTCTTTTTTATAATACGTTTTATCTCTCTATTCACTACTTTGACTTTTCCGTTTGTTTGGGGGTGGTAGGAAGTTGAAAGCTTATGTGTAACGCCATATTTTGTAAGAGTTTTAGAAAGTTATGCATTACAAAAATGTGAACCCTTATCAATAACGATGGCTCGTGGAGTATCGAATTGAGAAAATAATTTTTTTAAGAAAGTAATTACGACTCAGGAGACATTAGTAGGAAGAGCTTGGGCCTCGGCCCAACGTGAAACATAATATATAGCAACTAAGATGTACTTGTTCCCAAATCTAGAAGGAAGGGGGACAACAAAATCAATTCCCTAGAGGTCAAAAACATCGCACACAAGGAAATAATTTTGTAGTATTTAATTTTTATTGGAGATATTGCCCGATCGTTGGCAACTATCACACCTACTCATGATATTTTATGCATTTTAAATAGTCTAGGCCAGTAAAAGCCTGCACAAAGCACTTTGTGAGCGGTGCGAGTAGCTTGAGAGTGACCACCAGTCGGTCCTTCAAGCAAATGTTATAAAATATCCTTTCCTTTTTTAAAAGAAACACATCTCCTTATCACTTGGTCTGCACAAACTTAGAAAAGATGCGGGTCCTCCCAAAAATAGTTCTTCAACTCAGAAAAGAATTTCTTATTTTCCTGAAAGGAGAACTCTTTCGGGAGGACACGAGGCACTAAATAGTTGGCTATGTGTGCAAACTAAGGGGAAGGGGATGTGTTAATTTAAAGTAGCTTCTCATCAGGAAAATAATCATTAAAAGATTTTTCATCTAAATTTTCTATATACGGATTATCTAATCATGAGAGATGTTCGACGACCAAATTCTCGTAACCTCGCTTATCACGGATTTTTAAGTCAAACTCTTGGTGGAGTAAGACCCAATGTATCAGGCGTGGTGTTGAAGCCAAAATTGACCTCTACGAAAGTTCGAAAATAGGGGTGCAGCCAACACCTACTTATCTCAAGCCTCTCCCCTCGACTGGTTGTAAAGGACCTTGAACTGACCAAAAGCCTCAGCAGGGAGGTCCTGCCTCTTACCCAGAAGATCCCTGAGAGCTTCCCTTCCAAAGCTAAAAGCTGGGCTAGGAGCTCCTCAGAAAGTACTAGAGAATTGGAGAATAATGAAAGCTTTCTTTCTAAGGAGCCCTTGTAGGTCTAGTTATAGCCTTTGCTGACCTGAAATTACTAAAATACCCCAGGCTGGACTACCAATAGCCGAATCCCGCTGTCTTGAAATATTAAATGCAGGCCCTGGGGGCACATGGGTAATTTTACCCGAGGGTAATTAGGTAATTTACCCTGGGCTCTGGGCCCCACTCGGCGAGAACCCTAAGCGGAGAACACTCTCTCCTTTGCTTGGCATTCGCTAAAAAGGGAGTGTCGAATACCTAAGTCCGAGCCGGCTCTCGCCTTTCGCGAGGAGAAGCCTTCTCTCTGCCACTTGGGCAGAAGCAGGTCTCGACTGAATGATGGTGATCGTTCTCACCTAATTCTAGGAGGGAGCTCCTCCTAGGCATGAGCTCTTCTGATCTGAAGCACAAAGCTAGCTCAAAGCTAGTCTAATCCTGGCCATTTATGTCTCTGGATCCCACTCAGCGAATATGGGGTTGTACACAATCCCCGCTCTTTTTCAGCTAGCTCTGCGCTCGAAACGACACGTCCAACACGTAAATATTCACTAAGCACATGTCAATATAAAAAGGGAATCTTCTGGTGGGCCATCCTGTGGCTATATATATGTGTTGATAGACGGCCGTAAATCTGCCCCTAATAGTCGTTGCTCCCTGTCTGAGCTCTCTCGTTGTTTCACGATGCGTTCCAAACATGTTGATAAGCTGCTCTCCCAAGACCTCCAAGACCGCATTAACGTGGTGCAGGCGCGAGCCCTGGCCAATAGTGCTTTTGTTGCCCCCTGGCTGGAGAGAAAAGAGCCAGCCGCTGAGCCCTCCCATCCAAAGAAGAAGAAGAAGATGAGGGCGAAAGCCGTCAAGCAGGACCTTCAACATGAGAACCGGGGCTCACCTACCCCGACCCCAAGCCACGCGGGTAATCCTTCCCCTCTGTAGAAGGTAAGTCTCTTTGACTTGTTTATTACCCAAATTACGAGCTGATTTAAGCGAAAGGATCGACAACTGACGCAATACTTCTCGCAGGAGGCGGCTCAAGATGACGCCGCTGATTCCTTGCGGGTGCCCTCAGACCTATCGTCTCGCCCTCCCGAGGATCGACCATGGGTCACGGAGGCCACTCCTCCGGCGGACCCCTCGAGAACTGCTGGTATCCTTTCCTCCCCATCACTCCTTTTTAATAATTTCAATCATAGTCTTCCCAATTGTTGAAATGACTTCCCGCAGCACCGAATCCTACCAACCCGGGTCTCCCCACTTGGGAGAATGAAAAAATTATTGCTAACTTGCTCGCCCAAGCAGATGACCACGCCCTACTGGCTGGAGGGGTGGCTATCGAACCCTCTGTAGCCCCAAAGGAGGCTAGCCACCCCACGAGAGAGGACAACTCCCCCTGCTTCCGGCCAGGCCGGGATCACCATACGCGAGACCTTCTGCCCGGGGCGAGGAAAGCTGCTCCACCTCCTCTACAGAACTGTGGGGGTCTGGGCCTTCTCGCCTATCGCCGGCCAGTGACTTTTATCATACTGCAGGTATGCAAGATATTCATCATAATCTTTACTCAGCTCTCTCCATAACCATGGAACTCTTTTGCCAGCGCATCCGGACTCGCGTGCGGGAGCCGATGAAGAAAAAGAAGAAAGAAGATTAAGGAGAGGAAGGGGAGGATGCCGAGAGCTCCCCTTTCCCCTCTTCTTATGAGATGGAGTAAATCCTAGACGGTGCTGGGAACGTAAAAAAGCGGCGAAAGAACTTGCGGCTATCCTGGCCAAGCTTGTTTGGCAGGAGCGAGCCCATGCTGCTTCGGCGAAAGAGCATCACAAGATGGTGGAACAGAGGCTGAAGGCCCTCGAGCGGGACTACTTCCCCAGCAAGACGGAGCGGCCATACATACCTATCGCCGAGTCTTCCCCTAGGCGATGCATTGCACCACGCAATCCTCCTACTTCAGCCTGCGGGCTCCTCCGAGAACAAGATTGCGAGAGTGAGGACAATGGCGCTGGGAGCCATACTAAATTGTGCAGTCTCACCACCCTGCTCCCCATCTTCTTGCCTACCCTTCTCGCATGTACCCCCTTTTTTCGTTTTGCTATCTTGAAAGACTGCTTTGTTGATTATTATTATTTGTCATGCAGCTCTCGCCCAGCGAGAGTTATGACTTGTTTTAGTCATCATTTTTGGTATAATTTATAAGCCTAAATTCTTAAGTTTATTTATAATTTTGTTTATTTTATGTCTGTTTTGTTTTATTTCTCGTTAAATGTCTTTTATGATTGATATTATAATTTCTAACTTTATTATGTGTTTTCTTCTTATTATTTTACGTTTTATATTTTATGTTTTTTTATGTTATGAAGTTTAGTTTTAATAACATATATTATGTTACTTATTTCTGTTTTGTTTTGTTAAATAACTAATGTTATTTGTTTTGTTTTATTTGTAGGTTCACGCCCACCAAGAAGCCCTCCAACATGATGCAAGTTCAACCCACATACATGCAACCCGAGCCTCCATATTTGGAGCAGCCTGGCCTTCTACAAGCAGCCCACTTCATCACCATGCAGCCCTCCATGCAAGCATACCCGAGCCTACATGTAGCCCAACATGGAGCAGCCCCTACCCGAGCCTATTGATGCAGCTCGACCTCCTATTTTCAGCCCACAAACATTATTTTCAGCCCACTATTGGCCGGCCACATGCACGCATGCACCTTTCCACCTCATTCATCTCTCTCTCTCTCCCCTTTATTATTATTTTCTCCCACTTTATTCCTCATCCATCCCACCTCTCTTATGTTTAATTTTCTTTTCATTTTCCTAAAATAAAATGCATGCATATAGCCTCCTCTCTCTCCTTTCATTTATTATCATACATTGAACCTCCCATTTTCTCTCTCCCACATTATGACATTCATGCATTTTCACCACCACACATGGCCGACCCCCCTTGTCTCCCCTCATTCTAGATCCTTCTCCCTCTCTTATAAAAGGAACCCCTTGCCTCTTGTTTTTGGTTAAGTAGTTTTAGTTTGAAGGTTAGATTTTGTGGAGAGCAAGTGAGATTGTTTAGTTTCTTCTTTCTTTGCTAAGTAGATTTGTTTTTCATTCCTTGTAATCTTTTCCTTTAGTAGTATAATTCCGTCTTGTTCTTATTTTGTGTACCCCTTTTATTAATCAATGAAAATGAATTTGCTTTTTCTAATCGTTGTTATTTCTTTCTCAATCATGCTTAGCAGATTAGTTTTTGTGCCCGATCGCGATAAGCTTTGCAATGAAATAACGCACCTTTTATGTTATGTTTGCATTTGTATTTTTTTATTTTTGATCCTTCCATGATTTCTTTCGTATCGACTCTGTATTGCTAGTATACGGTAGTAGATTCCGATCTCATATTTGAGTAGCCGAGAGGCTCGTGAATGTGAAAGATCACTCAAGAAAGGAAGGAGTTGAACACAACCCTAGAGATAGGATGACGTAAATCCTCTGGATTGGAGTCAAATCCAATAGTGCGAGTCATTTCGATAATGTGACTTAAGGCCATTTTGACTTGTAAAGATATTTCGGTCAAAATGTCTATAAGTTAGGGGATTTAATGCTCTAGCAAGATTAATTCCTAATATCGGATCCGTAATGGTCTTAATAGAATTACAAATGTTAAACTAATTTATTCCGTTATTTTATTTCAAAGTGAATCGTCGATCGAGCACTCTTTTGCAATAGTTTATTTCTGTTTTAACTAAGTTTATTTTATTTTATTTTCAAAACCCATCAATTGTTCGGTAGGATAATAGAGTCGTTGTGAGTAATAGTACTTCCCTGCCCCGAGTTTTTATACGACCTTGATATATTTATATCACTATACTATAAAACGATAGGTACACTTGCCTATTCGGATTGTAGTCCGTGAGACGATTTTTATGCATCAAGTTTTTGGTGGCGTTGCCGGGGCGATTTTTGGCAATATTACGAAAGCATCGAATTTATTACTTATACTAAAATTAAAAAAAAATATTATTATTATTATTATATATTATAATCAACCCACATCATCTAATTTCTACCCAACCTAAATTCTCTCGAAAAGGGTAAGGGGCTTTAAATGCCACCATTTTACCTAGTACCTTGCGAACCCTTCACCGGGTAGCCCTTCGGAAGTTCGGGAGCCAATCCATTAAAAAAATCTATTTTTCAAAAAAAAAAATATCTAAAAAACTAATTTTTCTTTTTCTTTTTGGTAATAGTTTATTTTTTTAATGTAATCATCATATTTTTGCGCTTTTTGCGGGTCGCCCGACCACTTTTATTCTAAATGTCTTTCGGGAACCCCTCCCTCTTTTGATTTTAATTTTTCTGGGGATGGTCAAAATGGCCAATTTGACACTTACTTCAATTTTTATCCTACATGGGAGATGGGGAACCCGTATTATTTTTCGCATGATTTTGCCCCGCAAAGCGCCGCGCCTCCAAATTTTATTTTTAATTCTATCGATAATGAATATTTTGAATTGCAAACTTCTCTTGATAATATTAATTCGCATTTCAAAACCATTATGGATTATTTTTCTCGTGAGGCCACATCTTTTTCTTCGTCTTCTTCTCCGTCTCCTCCAATTTCTTCATGTAATGAGCCACCGGATATCCCGGCTTGTCTTTTTCCTCTCGAGGAGGACAACTATTCGGATATCCCGGATTGTTTCCTTCCTCCTTTGGAAGACACCTCTATGGATATTCCGGTGTTCTTCTTACCCGTTGAGGATGACGAGATGTCTCCTATTTCTCCTTCTGAAGACGTTTGTGATTCCATTTCGCTTCAATTTTTAACTGTTCCATATTTATCTAGTTTTAGTGAGTCTTTTTCTTCTTCTTTTATTTTAGATGATTCTCCTTTAGTTCTCTCTACCCCTTCTTCTCTCGAAATTTCACAAGATTCCCCTTCTCCTTGTGAAATTTCTGTTGATGAAATTTCTTTTTGTACTTCTTTTATTCCTATTTCTATTTCTTCTTCTTTTTTTCTTCTACTTTTTACGACCCTTTCTTTCACATTTTTCATACGGCAGAATTCCTTTATAACTCCGTCCGTTCATTTTTGGGCGTCATTCCTTTGAAGATTCCACTACATGTCAGTGTGATTCTTAGATTTTTCTCTTTTTTGATTTACTCTCCTAAGCGCATACTTAGGGAGTTACCTCTTCACTTTAGTTTTTATTTTCCATTTAGATAACGAATAACGTCGGGCTCAGCCGACGTTAAACAGAGAGCGCTCTTGGGAGGCACCCCTTGCTTATCCTTTTTATTCTTTCTTTTTGTTTTTGTTTTGTTTTGCAGGAATAAAACCCCCGGCGGTTTGTTTTGCTCCATCCTTTCCTCTCTTCCTTAGGCCTGATCCGGTATCCAGCTCAAGCATGAGGGAGCGACATCTGCATTCGGCCTTACGAATCCGGGGAAGTCATTTTCTTTTTATTTATTTACTTTATTGCACCCCCCTTCCCTTTCTTCTTCTTTTTTCTTTTTTTTTGTTTTTATTTTAAATTGAGGGCATTGTAAGGTTTAAGCATGGGGGAGGGTTTAGTTAGTTTCTTTTTTCCTTTTTATCTCAAAAATCCAAAAATCTTTTGCTTTCTTAAAATCAAAATTTCCAAAAAAAATAATATAGTTTTATTAAGTTTCTTTAGTACTGCTTTTATTTTGCCTTATCAAAAACCCAAAAAATTTATAAAATCAAAAATTCCAAAAAAATATCAGATTGCAAAACCCAAAAAAAAATGAAAAATGTTAGAAAAATCAAACAAAAAATAATAAACCTCATGCTTAGCTTTTTGTTATTTTCAGAAATTTAGTTTGAGTTTGTTTATAAGCATTTTTACTATTTGCTAATCTTTTATTTCATCATATTTAGTTAAATCTAATATTTAGTGATTTAGTTTTGAGGATAATCTTATGATTTTAATTTGCTTAGAGTAATTTATTTAGCACTTTTTCTCTTTTATTTTAAATAGTTTCAATTTTGTAGTAATTTTTCTTAACAATTTTTGATTTCAATGATTATTACCTCATGTTTTTAGATTCTTAGGAAATCTCAATCTACTAGTAGGTGCTCTCTAGTATTTTAGTTTATTTTCTAAAAATCATGTTAAACCCCTTATCCTTGCCCAATTCTCTTTTTTCTTTTATTTGTTAGATCATATGTCATGGGAATAAGGAGATGTTAGTTCCTTATTCTCTAATACACATATGCAACCCAAAAATGAAGAGAGGAATTAAAAGTTCATATATGTCAGGGGAAGTGATAGTATATTAGTCTATCATTTTCTTGTATTATATATATTATTTTAAAAAAAAATTGTGTGGGGTGTGAACAAAAAATAAAAAAAATAAAAAAAATTATCACCTTCAATCAAAGACCTCTTCATGTTAATTTTTCTCCCTAAATCCCTTAGCAAATATTATTGTCTTAGTCTTTAAATTAAAATATTGGGAGAGCATAAGTAGTAGATTGCAATTTTTTCCTTAAGTTTCTTTCAAGTAATGGTTTTTATAATTTCAATCTAACTTTGTTTGCAATTTACTCAATTTTTAGTGCAAGTTAATTTATTAGAAAATTTTTGGCTAAATATTTCTCTCTTTTCACTTTTATTTCATAATTTAGGACTTAATTCATAAATCCCTAAATTTTTATTTTTTGCTAGATCTTGGTGTAAATAAATTTTTAGTTTAATAGAAAATTTTATTATTGTCTTATAAATATTTCTCATAGTTTTGCTCTGGAATAGCAAAAGCCTAAGCATGGGGGAGTTTGATGACTTGTTTTAGTCATCATTTTTGGTATAGTTTATAAGCCAAAATTCTGAAGTTTATTTATAATTTTGTTTATTTTATGTCAATTTTGTTTTATTTCTCGTTAAATGTCTTTTATGATTGATATTATTATTTCTAACTTTATTATGTGTTTTCTTCTTATTATTTTATGTTTTGTTATGTTATGAAGTTTAGTTTTAATAACATATATTATGTTACTTATTTATTTTTTGTTTTGTTAAATAACTAATGTTATTAGTTTTGTTTTATTTGTAGGTTCAAGCCCACCAACAAGCCCTCCAACATGATGCAAGTTCAACCCACATACATGCAACCCGAGCCTCCATATTTGGAGTAGCCCGGCCTTCTACAAGCAGCCAACTTGATCACCATGCAGCCCTCCATGCAAGCATACCCGAGCTTACATGCAGCCCAACATGGAGCAGCCCCTACCCAAGCCTATTGATGCAGCCCGGCCTCCTATTTTCAGCCCATAAACATTATTTTCAGCCCACTATTGGCCGACCACATGCATGCATGCACCTTTCCACCTCATTCATCTCTCTCTCCCCTTTATTATTATTTTCTCCCCACTTTATTCCTCATCCATCCCCCTCTCTTATGTTTAATTTTCTTTTCATTTTCCTAAAATAAAATGCATGCATGTAGCCTCCTCTCTCTCATTCCATTTATTATCATACATTGAACCTCCCATTTTCTCTCTCCCACATTATGACATTCATGCATTTTCTCCACCACACATGGCCGCCCCCCCTTGTCTCTGTAAGACCCCCCCCTTTTTTTTTTAAAAACCCGGGTCTTTGGCCCAGAATCGCCGCTTTGCGGTGACACCTTCACGTCCTGAAGGGGTCATCACCACAAGGCGCCGATTCTGCCGGCCGATTCGATCACAGAAAAGGTAGCACAATAATTGAAGCAAGAGCAAGTCCACTGGAAAAAAATCACATATATATATAAAACTCCACGAAGGGAGTGTCCACAGAATAACAATAATCAGAGTACTATAAAATGCGGGCTTATGCCTGGTACAAAATGTCCTCACTACAAGTCTCTCATGCGGAAGCAAAAACAGGAACTACTCAGGGTCGAGACTCACGGTCCCGGCTATATGAACTCCGGAGCTAGACTGCCCCATCTCCAGGCGTACCGATCTCTGGGGCTGCTCCTCCATGCTGGGCTCACGATCCCCTAAATGATGCGGTTCGAAAACCGTTAGTCATAAAGACTAAGCCCTATCATCCCCTACCCCTTCCCCCATGACTCTTAAGTACCAAGCGGAGAGGAAGAAATGGAAGGACATGAAGGTAGAGATTAATCAAGAAACAGATGGCAGCGGAACTAATCTAGCAATTCTATAATAATATGACAGAAAACAGAAAGTAAGAAAAGTAACCTTAACTTATGTGTGAAAGCGCATAAGCCAATGGATCTTCTACAAGGCTCCCATCGTATAGAGTGTCCCATACCACTTATACGTTCGGGTGACGGTTCTCAAACAACAGCATGTATATATATATTGAAATTAACCTTTGATTTATAAACTTGCCCACACAAGCCTATAGACCAAGGGGTCGTTTAGCAGGTCCTAATGTATAAGCGTCCCATACCACTTATACTTTTGGTGTTAGGGTTAAATGAATCGATTATGCTATGACATGCATGTGGGTATGATGAAACATGCAAGTGCAACTCACATACCCGACTCTGTGCACATAGACCTTTAGTTCCCCCTTTCGGAGCCGTTACCTCCCAGGATACCTCCGTAGTGGCGGACGGAAGCGGTGGGTTGGGACTCGCCCACCTCAAAACCAGTAAAAGCACCACTGGTCTGACCTATCGTACGCCTCAATGCTTGGTGCACTAAGCGGACGCCTGCGTACTCTTGCCGGCTGGCGCACCGGACTTCTGTTGGCAAAGTGTTAATCACCTCGCCGAGTCAACGATATCGGTGTCGGTGCAATCGAACTCCCCGATATCGAAAACCCACCACCTTAACTTTTCCCTATTTTATGCACATGCAAGTTTAATCATAAACACACAAAAACCGAGCCGAAGCCCCCGGACCAAAACTTCCGTCTCCAAACCAACCGAGCCGAAGCTCCCTGGACCAAAACGTCCGTCTCCAAACCAACCGAGCCAAAGCTTCCCGGACCAAAACGTCCGTCTCCAAACCAACCGAGCCGAAGCTCCCCGGACCAAAACGTCCGTCTCCAAACCAACCGAGCCGAAGCTCCCATCAATCTTCCTGTGCCAACAGTGTTTGTGAAAGGTGTAGCCCTAGTTACTAAGTTACTCTTGCAAGTTTGTTATTACAGTTTACGTTAGCCCAGGACTGCCCCCGGTATTCCCCGTGAAGGGCTCTCAAGGGGCACTAGGAACCAAGACGACGACATTACGGCCCGAAGTTCCCTTTCGCAAGGCACTTACTTTAATTGGTTTCTCACCTTACCTTTTTCCCTTTAAGAGTTACATTAAACTAAACCTAGGGTAGCTTGACTCTTCACCCTCTCCACACGGAAAGACGGTCTTCCGCCATACCCGCGTAACACCTAATCTTCCAGCTACCATCAGTGCTAAACCAAACCTCCTAGGGACTCACCTAGGCTACACGATAATCAAGATTACACGTAATTTACTTTTTCATCCAAATGCCACCTTTTATTTATCGGGGGTCTATCCTAACAAGATTTGCCTAAATCCAAAATATTGGAATTTTCCTAATAAATCCGATAACTTATTTATTTATTCTTAAGGGTCTAATATCATCATTTTGAACATGAGGTATAACATTCTAGTTGATTCCAGCAATCACAAAATTAAGGTAAATAATAGTAGGCCTAAATATCAAGTTTCCAAAGTTTGATAGTTTTACAATGATTTTCAAGGCCCTAAACTTATTTAATCATTATTTCAGTTATTTCAAGCTTAATGAATAAACTACCTTAATTTGTCCTCCAAATAATTCAAATAAAATACAGGGTGCTGATTTTATCATGAAAATAACTTTGACAAAATCCCATAATTTTCTTGCTGGTAATTAAATCATAATAAATCAAATACTAAATTACAATCTAACATGCTTTGTGAATGAAGTGCTATAACAGTAACTCTAAAAATTCCCAAATAATTCCCAGTGATATAAAAGGGCCTAGAAAACTTAAGTTCCAACTATCATAATTTTCCAGCAATTGTACAAGCCCTAATTTATTTTTTATGCTCAAAAGCCCATATTAAAACATTGTGAATGAACCTCTAAAATTTCTCAACATAAAATTCTATAAAAAATTCAGGGATCAATGTTCTACTAGTCAAGATCTAAATCCAGAATTTTAACTTATTATAATTAATTTAAAACTTCCAAATAATTGAAACAACAAATCGGGCTAATAATCATTTAACACATGAAGTATAATATTTATTAATCATAAAATTCCAGGAAAATTACCATAAGCCTAAAACATCCTAAAACTCCCTCCTCCCGAGTTTCATAATTTTTGGATTAGATTTAGTGCTTAAAATAACTAAATTACATTTTTATCCTAATCCAAAATCTCAACTTTTGAGGTACCTAATTACCTCCAATTCCTCCACTATTTCAAGGGCATACAAGAGCTTTTGCTCCTATGTCCTTCACGAACCTCAAACTCCCACCCACTGGATTTGAGCCAATCTCTTAGGGTAAAATCCACCCTAATCCACACCATGTTACCCAAGAGGGTAGACATAGACTCAACAAATCAGTGGCCATAACATCAGGCTCTTTTGGGGAGATTTGTCCACTCCATTTCCAAACTCTTAGTGCACTTTTTACTAAAAGATGTCTCACTAATGCCTAGTTAAGGGTAGAAGGTCTCCCACCCAAAACTCCTCCAAATCAGTTGGATTTTTTGTACAGACCTAGGTTTAATAGCCAGGGACCACTCACCAAAATTTGGGAGGGTTTGGAGGTCATTTGACCACTAAAATAAATTCCTCTAAGTTTATTAAATTAAAACAAAAACTTTAGGCAAAGTATCTCCAAAAATTCCCATTTTTGGTCTGTCTTTAGGTATTGCTAAGGTTAACCCCCTGCCCAAATTTCAGGTCATTTGGACAAGGTACGAAGAGTGGGCATCCATTTTAATTTCTGCCCAACTCTAGGTACACTCCCCACTAAGACGGGTACTACGGCCGAACCGCTTAACCAAATGTGTTGAAACCAATTTTAAATTAAACTAGACTCGAAGGGCTACAACTTTCATGACTTGTCATTTTTCCTAAAACGGCCTCTAAGCGCCTCATTTCGCAGCCTCAACATATACTCAGATAATATATCTTTCCTCTATGTATTATACACTTAATTTATAAATTATAAAATTGATTCTACTGTTCATCTTCTAGATGAACCCAAAACCAGACTCAGAAAACCATTTTTCCTGTAACCTTTCCGTGATCCATCGCCGGCAGTTCGGTCACTTCCCTGGCCAGCCACCACCACCACCTCCTCCGTTGAGGCGATGGCTAGCGGTCGGCGGTGGTTTTGCCGCCGGAGGTGGCGGTTTCCGGCGAACTCAAGAATACATTTTTCATGGTTTTCCATGAAAACGAGAGATGGGTCCGGCTCCGTTGAGCGCAAACTTCCTTTCTAAGAATCCTAAGATCTACCCATGAAAGAGAAGAAGCAGAGGAGGACCTTGTTCGCGGTTTGGAGGCGAGATGAATGACAGGGTGCCATGGCGTAGTGGTGGCGTAGCCGAACTTCTCCTACAGCAAGAACGAAGATCTGATCCATTTGATTAAGCGTGTAAACTTCTCCTCTTGCTCCAAGTGGACTTTTATAAGTCAGCAAGTGGGGAGGTGAAAGGGTAAAGCCTTAATGGTCATGAAGGCTCCCCTTAATAATCTTTCGGTTACATTGAAGGGATAGGAAACGGTGGAAGATGAACAGGTGTTTGCCAGGTCGATTCCTATTGGACCAACATTTCCTCCTTTATTGTATAATTACAGAAGGAAAAACAGCCCGTAATTACTCCTGGTGTAACTTCCCACACCAGCAATTATTACCACGCGTGTTAGAATAATTTCGAGCCTGAACCGTCGTTTCGGCCAATGTCACGGGCGTGACACTTAGGTCACGGGCGTGACAGGCCCGGGTGACAATTATGAGGACGACGATCGTCGAACTGAGATCGACGGTCGTCGAAGGGTGGTCACGCCCTAGGTCACGGGCGTGACACCTAGCTCACAGGCGTGACAGGCCCGAACAACAATTCTGAGGTCGACGATCGTCGAACTGTGATCGACGGTCGTCGAAGGGTGGTCACGCCCTAGGTCACGGGCGTGACACCTAGGTCACGGGCGTGACAGGCCCGAGTCTCAATTTCGAAGATCTCCTTACGGAGATCGACAATCGTCGAAGGAGTCACGCCCTAGGTCACGGGCGTGACACCTTGGTCATGGGCGTGACATGCCCGGGCTGCAAGTTTGACGATCGTCTCACGGAGATCGACGATCGTCGAAGGAGTCATGCCCTAGGTCACGGGCGTGACACCTTGGTCACGGGCGTGACATGCCCGGGCTGTAAGTTCGATGATCGTCTCACGGAGATCGACGATCGTCGAAGTAGTCACGCCCTAAGTCACGGGCGTGACGGGTCGGTCACGGGCGTGACCAACCCGTGACCCGAAATCTCGATCGATTTATTTCAATTTTTGGGCTTCCTAGGGTTCTGTCACGACCAACCGACTCCTAGGGGTCTAGCCGGAAATGGGATGTTACAGTCTCCCCTCATTCTAGATCCTTCTCCCTCTCTTATAAAAGGAACCCCTTACCTCTTGTTTTTGGTTATGTAGTTTTAGTTTGAAGGTTAGATTTTGTGGAGAGAAGGTGAGATAGTTTAGTTTCTTATTTCTTTGCTAAGTAGATTTGTTTTTCATTCCTTGTAATATTTTCCTTTAGTAGTATAATTCTGTCTTGTTCTTATTTTGTGTACCACTTTTATTAATCAATGAAAATGAATTTGCTTTTTCTTATCATTGTTATTTCCTTCTCAATCATGCTTAGCTAATTAGTTTTTGTGTCCGATCGCGATAAGCTTTGCGATGAAATAACGCACCTTTTATGTTATGTTTGCATTTGTATTTTTCTATTTTTGATCCTTCCTTGATTTCTTTCGTATCGACTCCGTATTGCTAGTATACGGTAGTAGATTCCTATCTCATATTTGAGTAGCCGAGAGGCTCGTGAATGTGAAAGATCACTCAAGGAAGGAAGGAGTTGAACGCAACCCTAGAGATAGGATGACGTAAATCCTCCGGATTGGAGTGAAATCCAATAGTGCGGGTCATTTCGATAATGCGACTTTAGGCCATTTTGTCTTGTAAAGAGATTTCGGTCAAAACGTCTATAAGTTAGGGGATTTAATGCTCTAGCGAGATTATTTCCTAATCTCGGATCCGTCACGGTCTTAATAGAATTACAAATGTTAAACTAATTTATTCTGTTATTTTATTTCAAAGTGAATCGTCGATCGAGCACTCTTTTGCAATAGTTTATTTCTCTTTTAACTAAGTTTATTTTATTTTATTTTCAAAACCCATCAATCGTTCGGTAGGATAATAGAGTCGTTGTGAGTAATAGTACTTGCCTGCCCCAAGTTTTTATACGACCTTGATATATTTATATCACCATACTATAAAATGATAGGTACACTTGCCTATTCGGATTGTAGTCCGTGAGATGATTTTTACGCATAAGAGAGCCTCCTTTCTATCTTGGTTTTTGTTTTTGTTTCTATTTTTGTGCTATTACTATGGTGATTGCACGAACCCCCAGTCGTTCGTCGCTGTGACTAATGGTTTATAACCTTATTGTTTACTTAGGCGCCCAAGGCGTGTCGGAGTGGAAATCAAGGCGTCATTTCCCTAGGGTGTGATGACTGTACCCCTGCTGCCTTTTTGGGAAAATCATCATTACCGCAACTTTTTATAAATAGGCCGATCCACCTACCACATTTGCTTCTCTGATCCGGAAGCCTTTCCCTTAATGTTGCTCTCGAACCTTGCCAAGAACTTCCCTCACTTCCGCCACCTTTCCTTATTCTCACTTTTCTCCTTGAGCTTTCTCCTTTAACTTTCAACCACGATACCGGGAGAGAACAAAGGTCACTCCCATTGCACGGAGCCTTCCGGTGGCACCAGTTCCCCCCGTGTCATTTAACCATGGACGAATACCACCTGATTACCTCCCTATACATCCCCCACAGCTTCACCGCGAGAAACCCGGGCAATGATGATCGGGTCAATAGCGCGAGTGCGGGAGAGCTCGCCATCCCCCTCGAGCATTTCGAGGTGGGCTTCCGCCTTCCCCTCTAGCCCGAGGTGCGCCAGGCCCTCCGCTACTACGGCGTCATTCCCGCTCAACTCAATCCAAACTCGGTCTCCATCCAGGTAGCCTTCATCTGCTACATGTGATCCGAGAGGATTGAGTTCAGCCTACTGATCTTCATGAAGCTCTTCGTCTTTCGGGCGAAGGGCATGGTTGTCTCCTTCTCCGGACAATTTCTCAAAACTACCGATCTCGCCAACAAGCACCACCTCTAGGGCGAGATGTTTGTCTTCGTTTCAGGAGACTTCGACAACGTGCCTCTCGCGCCTGTTCAATAAGACGACGCCGCTTACAATCCTCCCACCTAGGGGTCACGCGAGAGTGTGCTCCTTGAGTTCTTTGGGACCAAGGACTTTGACGTCCCCTTTGTCAGGCGGGACATCGACTCACTCCTTCCTGTTCCTCCCAGTGAAGGTAAGGTCTCGTCTTTAGCTTGATATTCCCTGGTTCTAGAACATAGCGCCGAATGCCCTCAACTTTGTAGGAGAGCGAGAAATCCCCCTGTGCCAACCATTCGCCGAGAAACAGGCCGCTGAAACCCGGGCTGCGAGAGATCCTATAGCTCTCGCCAAATCTGTGGCTCTCGCCTGTCGAGGCGAGCTGGCTCCGCTTTCTCAGTCCGGCGTCGGGAAGCAAAAGCCCGGCGCCTTTTTGTCCAATCCTCCGAAAAGACCCAAGCCAACCGCTGTTGACAAGGGGAAGTCCATGCCGTCTTCTCCCTCTAATTCTACCACCGAGAGCCGGTCTCTCGCCCAGGTACTTCCGGCTATCGAGGAGATGACCACTGCCGCCGGGACCACTATTGGGGCACCTGCCGAGAGTCTGCCAGCCGCAGGTAGGGCTGTTGATTAAAAGGCGGTCGGCAAAGCCTCTACACCACCCCCTCACAAGCAGGTATTACAGGGGCACCGAAATTTCGATCTCGGCGTGAAGTGCTTGGATGCGGAAGGGAAACCTCTGCTCCAGTGGGATCCTGAGGCCAACAAGATCTCCCTCTCTACCCTCCTCCCAGCTGGGCAGAGGGGGAAGAGATCACTAGCGATGCTTTCGCACTAGGCTACGTCCTTTACAGCCAAGAGGACGCCAATATCTTTGATCAGGTGTCCACCCGGCTCCTGGCCCTTGACTCCATCGGGTCTTGCTGCGCGGTTTCGAGCTTGCGCATATGTGCGCGCGCCGGAGCATCACCATCGATCGCAACTTTGGCGAGATGCTTAAGGCGCGGGACCAGGCGATGGCCCACGTGGCAGTGCTACAGGCCGAGCTAGTGGGTGCCCAGCAACTCCTATCCTTGCACCCGGCAGAAGAGGTAAGTGAGACCATTCAAGGAATTCTCTCTCGCCCCTGTAATCTATAGCTCTTTGTCTCTTCTGTATTGATCGGTTTCTCCCTTACGCAGGATTCTGCCCCGAGCATGGTGCTTTGAGCGGAGGTGGCTGGGATAAGTTGCGAGAACGTCCTGCTGATGGACCAGCTCCGGCGTATGGAGGTGGCAGCGGTGGCAGTTGCGCCTCCTCCTTCACTGAACGAGAGGCTAAGGAGCCGGCACTTCTCGGAATACGACATCTACAAGCTGTTGCAGGACAACACCAAAGCAACGGCCCGACTGACCATAGAGACGCTGCGGGACATGAGGTGCTTGAAAGAGGGCGGCGAAACAATCGTCGCCCACCAGCTCCTCCCCTGGCTCTTCGAGCCCATCCTTAAGCCCTCGGGCACACCTGACTCCCCGCCCTCGGATGTCCCGAAATCTATTACTGCAGGTGGCGAGACATCCGGGAAGGGCTCTGGTGAGAGTTCTCACGGAAGCTCAAGCGAGAGCTCGAGTGGGAGGTACAACACGTCCCCCTGATGGGTCTCTCCCCCTCTTTCTTTTGTCTTTATAATGTGCGGGATGTTCTCTGTAATCTTATTTTGAAAGATAGTGTGAATGTTTGTATATTGGTTTTTTACCTCTGTATTGTGCTGAATGCTTATCAAGTGTGCTACCGCCAAGGCCCTCGGACCCCCTAGGATAGTCTCCCAAGGCATCAATAGGTAGGAACGTACCGAGAGCACGAGTCATTATGCGCCATTTCGTTGTTAAGCCGAGAACCTTCTGCCGAAAGCGTTATCCGTAGGTTCTTAAGGGGAGGGCTCCCCCTTCTGTCTTGCGTGAGCGAACGAAGCCTTTCGCCTAGGGGATTATCATCGCAGAACAAATGACCGCTCGCCGCAAGCATTCCCGCCGGGAAACTCTTTTTCCGAGAACCTCTTGGTCGATATCTCCTAGTCGGGACTTATCTTGCCTGAGGAGGTTCTTCATCTCTTTGTTCCGCCTCCCGGGAGTCTCTTGTTCAGCACAGAAGGCCTGGTCAGTGAGTCTACCCGGGTCCGGGCCTCACTTGGGGTAGTGGAAGTATCCAAGCCGAAGAATTTCCAAGGACCAAACCTCTCCCCATAGGTGAGCCTTCGAACCTTCCAACTAGATGATACCCTGCGTAGCGAGTCTACCTGGGGCCGAGGCATGCTCGGGGTAGTGCAAACATCCAAGCTGATGAATTTCCAAGGACCAGACCTCTCCCCCACAACCGAGCCTTTGTACCTGCCAGCTAGATGAGAGCCTGCGCAATGGGTCTACCTGGGTCCGAGTTGAGCTCGGGGTAGTGCAAACATCCATGCTGAAGAATTTCCAAGGACCTGACCTCTCCCCCATAGGCGAGCCTTCAGACTCGCAAGCTAGATGAGAGCCTGCGTAGCGGGTCTACATGGGGCTGAGCCGAGCTCGGGGTAGTGGAAACATCCAAGCTGTAGAATTTCCAAGGACAAGACCTCTCCCACACAGGCGAGCCTTCGGACCTGCCAGCTAGATGAGAGCCTGCGCGGCGGGTCTACTTGGGGCCGAGCCGAGCTTGGGGTAGTTCAAACATCCAAGATGAAGAATTTCCAAGGACCATACCTCTCCCCCATAGGAGAGCCTTCAGACCTACCAGCTAGATGAGAGATTGCGCAGTGGGTCTACCTGGGGCCGAGCCGAGCTCGGGGTGTCGCTGAAGTCTTTAAGAACAAAACCTCTCCCCCACAGGCGAGCCTTTGGAACTACCAGCTAGATGAGAGCCTGCGTAGCAGGTCTACGTGGGGCCGAGCAGAACTCGGGGTATCGCTGAAGTCTCTAAGAACAAAACCTCTCCCCCACAGGCGAGCCTTCTGACCTGCCAGCTAGATGAGAGCCTGCATAGCTATTCTACCTGGGGTCAAGCCGAGCTCGGGGTAGTGCATGTTTCCAAACTATATTCTAGCATTAATATAGGAAAGCCAATAATGGATCATCAAAAACATTATAATATAATCTTGGATTTGAACATACAATTTCACCTTCCCCCTTTTTACGGGTAGAAGGGCTTTAAGTCATCGTTGTTCTAGGTGTGGCTCATGGACCTACCCTCCACGTCTTGGAGGTGATAACCTCGTTCTCTAAGGACCTTCTCCACAATTTAAGGCCTCTCCTAATTTGGGTTGAGCTTGCCCACAGGGGCTGACCTCCTTGCTGCGTTCGACCTTCTTTAGTACCAAATCTCTTTCCACGAATTGCTTCATCCTGATATGCTTGTCAAAATATTTTTCCATCCACTGTTTGATCTTTTCCTGGCTGATGGCAGTGACATCGCGCAGCTCTTCTACCATGTCCAACGAGAGGCGTAATCCCCCTTCATACTCCAACCTCCAAGCCTCATCTCCTTCAGCCGCGGCCGTAACCCGTGGGGACCGAACCTCAAACTCCACTGGCAGGACCGCCTTAAACCAATGAGAAAGATTGAAGGGGGTCTTGCCAGTGGTCTGGTTCGGGGTCGTTCACAAGCCCCACAAAACGGAGGGGAGCTGCTCCACCCAATCCCCCCTCAAGTTCTCTACATTCTTCTTGAGCAAGTTTGCAGTGATTTTGTTTGCCGCCTCTACCTGGCCATTGCTTCTAGGGTGGTGGACAGAGGCAAACCTCAGGTCTATCCCCAGTTGTGTGCAGAAGCTGATGAATTCTTCACTAGCAAACTGAGGAACATTATAGAAAGAGGATGCGAGTGTAGCAAAGATGCCTAGGCCAAAACATTTCAGTAAATGTGGAGCTTATGGGATGGGCTTGGCAATCCTTGGAGGGTGTGTGGAGGAGGTAAGGCTATATTCTTGCCACGACCAGGAGGATTGACCCCTGGGGAGATGAGATTGAAGCTGGGAATCGAAATGTCTCCGGACCCTTATCCTCTGAGTGCAGGAGTATGTGTAAGCTGCTGAGAAGGAGTGCGAGCTAGCGAATTGGACTTCAGCAAGTCCAGCCACGTGGTCCCAAAGGGAGGTTATTTGCTCTGCAGGCGAATGTCGGGGGGGGGGGAGTCTAAGGACTCGAGTTGTCGTGTAGGGTGTGGACTCGCAGCATGGAGGTCTCGGCATCGGTCTGATGGCACGCGGGATTGGTGGAATTTTGACTCCCATTTCTCCTTTTAGATCGGGAGCCAGTTTAGAGGAGGAGACAAGCCTGGGAGTCAAGGTGGATTTTAGGTCGCGGTATATGGATTCAGTATCTTTCAGGATGAACTTAGCCTTCTTGGCAGCATTTGATTTCGTCGGCTCGCGTATTGCAGTGATAGGAGGCAAGCCAACAAGAGTGTCATCTCGGGCAGCGTTGAGCTCACGGGCATGACTAAGCTTCTCTTTGAGCTCTTTGGAGAGATTCATCCTGGCAAGACTTAAGTAAGCGGAATGGCGGAGTCCACCCAGGTACGCGGGCATGTATTTATAGCCGCTAGTGGAGCCCACCAAAAGATTCTCTGGCCCCTGTCGCACTCGTCATATATTGCGGGGTTGGATGTTTATTTTGGAGCTTGTGCCAACCTCGCAGAGAGTGGGGATGTACAACCCTATATCCGATGATTATTGGTCGACAGATCTAGATCGGTCAAAATCCAGTAATTGCCCAAGTGGGGTGGGCCGCTTGAGGGGCGAGTGGAGAAGGTTGGCTCGCACTCGCCCCAGGGGCTCGGCGAGCAGCGGGCGAGTGGAGCAGATCGGCTCGCACTTGCCCCACAGGGCTCGACATGCCGCACAAGAGTGAAGCAGGTCGGGTCCACATTCGGCTAGGGTAGAAAGAGGTGGCGAGTGCCAGCTCTATCAAGCACTCGCCGCATCGGGTGAGTGGAGGTTTTAGAGGGCAACTCGTCTAGTCTCTTGTGATGTGTTTTTACCATTTTACCCCTACTGGTCTGTCTATAGCCTATTGGAACAACGTAGTTACGCTGTTGGAAGGCCCAGTTGGGCTGCACATAGAGGTTCAGAACAACGGAGGTTGGATATTTGCAGGCCATTTTCAGAAATCTATAAATATACCCAATGGGGTACCTCAGAAAGCATGCTTACTTGTTCCCCGGTCTTTTTGCACTTTCTGAGAAACCCTTAGCTCGACAATTGTCTAGGGAGGGGAAGCACTCTAAGATCTTCCGGGAGTGTGGTGGGTCCTCCACACCAAACCCTTAGGTCTGTCCCCTGTTCTTTTTGCCTTAGTCGTTTGGCTCGCGTGAGAGAAGCAAGTGTTTTATCACTCCTTCCCCAAGGGTGACCTCCATAGGGATCGAGATTTCGGTTTCAACATTCACCGTGACGCACTTTGAGCTCCCGAATGTACCATCTGCGTTCATTAGTCTTATGAACCGGGTGTTCGAGGCCTATCTCGATGTATTCGTCATCATTTTTATTAATGACATCCTCATTTACTCGAGGATGGAGGAATAGCATGCTCGTTAACTGGCACTCTAGAGAGGCTCCGAGAGCCCCATTTGTATTCTAAGTTCAGTAAGTGCAAGTTTTGGCTGAAGGAGGTGGCTTTCTTAGGCCACAATATAAGCGGAGTAGGACTTGCAGTGGACCCATAAAAGATCAAGGCTATACGAGATTGGCCACCGCTTAAGATGGCCACCGACGTGCGGACATTCGTAGGACTTGTCGTTTACTACCGGATGTTCATGGAGGGATTCTCCCGGATTTCAATTCCTCTTTCTATTGGTGCTACAATAGTGATTTGGAAGTGATCAAGCATGTAGCCTCACAACAAACTCAATATGAGCCTATCTGGGTCGCACATAAGATTGTGGAGAAATTGGGAGTTTTGATCTGTATGGTATAAATCATATGATGAGAGAAAGGTACTGAAATATTCTAAGGCAAAAATAGTTGAGTCCGTTGAGACCAGTGAACGCTTTCGTGGAGTTAAGTGTTAACTCGTCGAATGATGGCATTGAGTGTGTTGAGATGACTCACCGATTTCTCGACTATCGCACTTAAGCATTGAGTTTGTTGAGTCCACTTAGCGATTAGTCAAGTAAAGGGGTTTACTTGACGAGTCTGGGTCTTAGGCGTTGAGTGCGTTGAGTGCACTCAACACCTTTGTCGAGTAAATGGGTTATATACGGCTAATTTTGCACTTAGGGGTTGAGTGTATTGTATTCACGCAATGCCATTCGACGAATCTAGTCTTTGGCGCAGTAGTCATGCGTCGTTCATCGAAGGTCGTTCGATGAACGCAGTTCGACGAATGTCGTTCGACGAATGCAGTTCGATGAATGTCGTTCGACGAATGCAGTTCGACAAATATCGTTCGACCAATGCATTTCGATGAATGTAATTCGACAAATGCCGTTCGACGAATCTGGTCTTTGGCGCAGAAAGCGTTGGGAGCTTTGAGTTTGTCGTATATGCTATAAGATACTCAACGATTCGTCGAGTATAAATTGATACTGGATGATTCATGGTATATCTTGTAGATATTCGATGATTCGTCCAGACAAACTGTTGTCTGGCCGAGGGTCTATTTTGTCCAAGTCCTGGGTCTGCGATTAGCGATGGGAAGTTTTTCTACTTATCTCCAAGAGTATAAATATGAAGTTTTAGGTTTTACTGTATACAGTTTTTTCTTTCTGTCTAACCACACGAGTCGTTACTGTGCGAAAGACTGATGACTCTAAAAGCCGACGGAAGCGTTCCGCCGATCCCGTCATCGAGCCCGATCCCAATCCTGATGAGTCTCGCCACTGCCTCTACTTCAACAGACCTAGCAGTCAGTGGGAACGCTGAGTGTCCTCTCCCGACCTATAACTTATGCGACAAGTTACTTTGGGTTCTCCCTATCGTGTGGATTACTGTAGAGGCGCGGAGTCGGCGGGATAGGCGACTTATAGTACAGGTTAGCTCGTGGGCTAACGCTACCACAAGATAGTTGTTTTGGGCATAATACTCCCCTCGTGTCGTGTTTTGTGTTCAATAGGGGGGGTCTTACAAATGAAATCAACTTGATACGATCCTGAACTAAAGAAGTCATTGAACAATGGAGCCACCCCCGTTTGATTAGTCAGTTTGGGGACAAACTGACTTTGCGGAAGCAGTGATGTGCCCAAATTTAATTCACACTAAGTATGTCCAACTTTGACCTTAAGATTAGCCAACCTGACCTTAGGTTGTACCTTATGTGTAGATACAAGTACACGTTGAGCCAATGGGGGGCACTCCCGCCCCTTCCGTACCCACTCATTTTCAGCAATCGGAGCTAGGGAATACACTTACAGCTATCTTGGATGTCTTTAGGGCCCAACAAGCCCCAGTACAACAAAAATCATCGGGCTGAAAGTGAGTGAAAGATCTACCTTAACTCTAGAGGGGGGGGGGAATAGAGTATTTTAAAATAATTTACAATTCAAAAACTGTAAAGCAGTGGAAGTCTTGATTTATGTATATGTGTAAGGTGCTTGCAAAAAGAAAAACTAAGTAAGCAAGAAATAGAAAATCACACAGCACACAACAAAGTAAAAAAGCACATCAAACCAGATGACACAAGGAGCTATAGTGGTTCCCCAACAACCTGGGTACATCCACTCTTCTATCACCCTAGGTAGGAATCCACTGCAGGAATAGTTGATCAGGTGTCCTGGGCACCAATGAGCTTTTGATAAGGTGCTCAAAAACAAAAACTAGATTTTTTGATAAGGTGTCTTGCCACCACTCAGTTTTGACAAGGTCTCAGAAACCAGCCACAAAACTTTTGAAGCGAGTTTTGAGAAACCCTTTTATAGGAGAGAAAGGAAAAAGAAAATGAGTTGAGTTATTCTTCTCTATCAACAATCTGAGAGAAGACAAGTGGAAGATGTTGTCAAAGATCCCCTTGAGATCTGTAAGGGTTCAGGAAGATGAGCTTTGCATAGGGTGATAGGCCTTTAGTTTCTTCAGATCTCCAGCAATAGATGATTTCAGCAGATGCTGAAATGTGTGTTGTCTTGAGTCCTTGATAATGAAGCTTTTGAACACTTGAAGCTTGAAAGAGTAGAACAGCAGATGATCTCCTTCACAATGATGTTCCTTGTGTTCTTGAAGAATTCTGACTCAGTAATTCTGTAAGCTTTTATCTACTGAATCTATTCTCAGAAGATGAATTCTTGATGAGTGAATTTTTTGTTCTCTCTTCTGTATATCTTTTTCAAATCTTGTCTGTTCTATTCTGAAAATTATTCTCTAAGAAGTATATAAGATTCTGACTTTAGATGGCCGTTACTCAGTCATAAATGACTTCTATAATTGACAACTGTCTCTGGGGAAAGTCCTAAGTAACATTCCAATTATTCTTCCTTAAAACTTGCTCCAGATTTCTTGAAACGACTACAGAATCCTTTGTCATAAATGCTGAAAATAAATCTGAATGAATTCTATAACTGTACTGAATTTGAATTCTGAAATCGTCGCTCTCTTAGAAAAGTCGTCGATCTGAGCTCCACGATCGTCGAACTGAGCTCAGAGATTGGATTTAAACTGAAGACAGAAAGCATCGAACTGAGCTCTACGATCGTCGAACTGAGCTCCGCGACTTGGAAAATAGGTGGAAACAGAACGTCGATCTGAGCTCAACGATATTCGAACGGAGTTCGATGGCTCGTTGAACTGAGCTCAGAGAATGTCGAACTGAGTTCGACGTTTCGTCGACCATAGCTCGACGAAAATTGTCTTTGTCTCAGCACTTGAATTCTGATCTATAGAAGGTCTTGAGGGAAGCTTTCAAACCTAAGTACTAACTCTAAGACTCATTCTATTTGACCTATCAGACTATACAATAAGGTCAAAACAAAAACCTAATCACATAGTGATCCTTACCCAAATTAGTAATAAGGTGTTCCAACAATCTCCCCCTATTTGGGTTAGGATTACTATTTACATGACAGAATGTGAAATAACGAACATACATCAGATTTAAACAGAAAAAAATTGAAACAACAATGCAGATAACATATGTTTAGCATTGCAGAAACACAGCAAGATTCACAGATTCAGTCAGAAAATAAATATGAGTATCAACTTATACAAGTTACTCATTGCCCTTTTTGAAAATAATTTCTCTGTTGGGATTTAGGGCTTCCTTCTTAGATCTTCTATCATCTTCTGCACCTAAGGAGGTTTGAGATCTTGGCCTTGGAACTACAGCCTCAGGATACAACTTCATATAGTCTTCTGGATCAAAGAATTTCCTTGAAGCATATCTCTCTAATTCTTTCTTTCTATGTTCTTACAAGGTTGTGATATTGGAAGTATCTCTGCCTTGCTCTATAGCCTTCGTAATCTGATCTAATGCAGCAAGTTCTTTCATTCGAGCTGTCCATGATAAAGGATTGTTCTCAGGGTCCTCAAATGGAACTGGGGGGTTCATATCTATTGATTGACTCTTAATCATTAGGAGGAGCCCTGGTGACAAATGTATCTCTGAGCTTGTAAGGGAAAGGACCTGATGTAGAATCAGTAGGGCCTTGTCCTTCCCTTTAGTAAGGATGTTGTCTGGAGTAAGTTCTGTAATTCCTCTGACTTCCTCTATGCTGGCCTCTTCTAGACTGATAACCTCTTTGATAATGTCCTCTTGGTTGATATATTTGTGAGGATTGAGAGGAGCTATGCTTTGTAGCAGATTCAGTTTGAGAAGCAGATCCTCCACCAGTACCAGCTCCTGGAGGAGGAGGAGGAGGATGGAATTGGGATGAGCCCTTTTCATACTTGTCAAGCTTTCTCCTTTTCTTCATGGCCTTAAGCTGGTTCTAAGAATATTGCATCCAAGGTTCAGTGATTTGGCAGTCATGCAGAATGTAATAGGGTATATCATTGTCATCTTTGGCTTTTGTAGGAGGTACTCTCATCATGGCCTTACTTCTTGCTTTCCTTTTCTTGGCAATGGTGCCAGAAGAATCATCAGAGTCAGTGTTGAATTGATCACTATCTGAACTCTTGGGTCTGTCATATAGATCATAAATTCTTTTGATATACTCTTCTCTTTGTTTTGACTTCTCAGGAGCAGCAGCAGGAGCATAAACTATTGGAGTAGCAGCAGGAGCAAAAAAAAGGAACTTCAGAAACAATAGGTTCTTCTAAGTAAACAACAAGTTCATCATCAGCAGTAGCATCAACAGGAACAACAGGCAACATATCAATATCAGCAGATTCAACAACTTCAACAGCAGCAGCATCGCAAATAGAAACAATGACTTCCTTAGCCTTTAGAGAACTGATATAAGAAGTAATTAGGCTGGGATCACAGACAGCAACAGGCACAATGGCCTTAGTAAAGTCTTCAACTCCCTGAGCTGGTAAGCAGCTGAAGTGAAGAAAGTCAAAATCAGATAACAGTGACCTGAGGTCAACTGCTAGTACTGGTACTGGGGCAGAAACTGAAGCATCAGCAGAAATTTCTGGCAGCAATTCCTCTAAAACAGGAGGCACTACCACAACTTCATTAGGCATCTCCCCCTGCCTTGATTTAGTGAGAATTGGATCAAGGAACCCCATAGAATTGATTTCCTGAGGAGTAGAGAGAGAGGAGAGCCTATCAGATAACTCCTTTATGGACTGCAGGAGCGAAGCCATGGAGGTCTCCAGCAGGGCTACTAGCTTGGGAGCCAGAATCCCGTAGAGCTTATCTGCTAGTGCTAAGAGATCCACTTGCTCAAGTGGAACTTGACTAGAGGTTGAGGAAGAAATGACAGTGGCTGTTGATGGATGCGCTGCAGGAGGTATGGATTAGGATGGTAGGATGGTTGGTTGAGATATGGGGATGGTGGAGATAGAGGTTATGGGTGTGGAGATGGATGGGGTGAAGGATGGTTGGGTGAGAATATCATGGAGTAGTTGTTCGTATGAGGAAGTGGAGGGAAGCTCAGTAGGTGAGGAGGGGGAATCATCCATGAAGGAATCTTCCATAAGTTTGAAGGAGGGAAGATCAAAGGGTGGATAATAGTGTAGAGGGTGGAATTGTTCTACTGTAGTGGCTGGAGGAGGTGAGGGAGTGGACAGAGGGTATGAAATGGTGATGGGGGAGGAGATTGATGTGGAGATAGTTGAGGTGGAGATGGAGGTAGAGATGGTTATAGTGAATGAGGGAATGGTTGAGGGAAGAACTGGAGAAGGTTGAGAAGAGGAGGAGGCAGGCAATTCTTTAATGAGGGCAGGGGCCTGAGGGGAAGAGACTGCAACAGTCCTTGTGCCTGAGGCAGTAGTAGTCCTGGTTGGCTTGACTATCTTCCTGTCCCATTTCCCAAATAGGGCACAGGTCAGCCTCTTTGATGCATTGATGTGCATCCCACTTCATACCAGCAGTTCAGGGCACCTGGAGTGCGGGAATAACCCTATTATCCTCCCAAAGTTTACAAGACTTTTGTTCACCTTCTTCTTAATCAAGTCAAAGAAGATCTCTCCCCAGTTCAAATGTTTCTTATCCACAATGTCTCCCATCAAGCAGAACTGATACCTAGAGATGGTATCATGTGCTGAGTGCTTTGCCAATAGCACTTTCCTCACAACATAAGCTAGGAATCTGTACTCAATTGATAAGTTCTTTTTCAACAACTTGCTAGGGTTTGCTGCAGAATGTCCCATTCAATCTAACATTGATGCAAACTCCTCTCAATAAAGCTCAATAGAATCATTTCCAGAACTCAATTGAAACACTTCAGTCAGGAGAGTAGGGGTTAGGGATACCTGCGTCCCAGCTATCGTACCAACAATCGTATTCTGATCCAAATTGTGCACAGTGTAGACCCATTCTTTGATCTCATCGGCTGCAATCTTCATTCTCGTTGTCATAATCTGTGCTAACTTCTGTTCCTTGAATAAGTCCAGAATATCTTTGAAAACCTGTTCACTTCCTTCAAAGGAGTCTATATAGATATCAAAGCCTGTATCAAATTTCATTTTGGCAAGGGCAGCAACGGACACTGCCATTGTGTACCTACAAAGATGAGCAAACACGACCAAGTGTAGAGAAGTTTGGAGGGAAAGAAAAAGTTTGCATAGAGTATAAAAGCGCAAAAGAAGAATGACGACCGAAAGAATGATTTTATATTAGGGTTAGACGCCGGAAAGGAAAGATCGTTGAACTCCGTTCGACGATCTGGGCTTCTAAAGGAATCTGAAGAGTCTTCAATAACGTCGATCTCCGTTCAACGATATTGGAGAGCGTCGATCTCCGGTCGACGATCGCTGACCAGAAAGAAAATAGCCTAGCGCTATCTAACGGTGCTGAACTCCGGTCGACGATTTTGGGAATCGTCGATCTCCGTTCGACGCTTTTTGGGAAAAACGTCAAGCGCAGTTCAGAGACTAGAAGCAACCTGCAGACACTATAAAAAACAAGTTTTTAGCCTAGTCTTGGTCTGTTTTTAAAGTTTTGAAATCTTGGGATTTATTTTAGACTTCCTCCATCTAACATTCCTAACTGATTTAGGAAGAAGGTATGTTTCTTGCCATCCAAAAGTTTGGTAAAAATATCTTCCCTTTGCAAATCAGTTGGGATATACTAAAGTTCAATTTTATTTTTCTCAACATTATCCCTTATAAAGTGATGCCTAATCTCTATATGTTTTGTCCTACTATGGAGGACTGGATTTTGTGCTATAGAAATAGCACTGGTATTATCAATAAATATTTTTGACCCTTCTAAGTTGTAGCCATAGTCTAGGAGCTGTTTTTGAATCCACAAAATCTGTGAGCAACAACTGCCTGCTGCCATATATTCAGCTTCAGCAGTTGAAGTGGACACAGATGTTTGTTTCTTACAAAATCAGGAGACAAGTCTGTCACTAAGGAATGGGCAAGTTCCACTGGTGCTTTTCCTGTCTACTCTACATCTAGCATAATCAGCATCTGAAAATCTAGTTAATTCAAATCCTGAGTCTTTTGGATACCAAAGGCCTAGATTTGGACAACTTTTTACATACCTAAGAATCCTCTTAACTAATGTAGGTGTGACTCTCTAGAACTTACTTGGAACCTAGCACATATACATGTAGCAAACATTATATCAGGTCTACTGGCTGTAAGGTACAATAGAGAGCCAATCATTGCTCTATATGTTATCTGATCAACATGTTTTCCATGTTCATCAGCATCTAATAAGGCATTGGTAGGCATAGGTGTTTTCATACAAGATGCTTCAGACATAATAAATTTCTTAACCAGTTCTTTTGCATACTTGGTTAGAGAAATAAATATGCCTTCAGTATGTTGTTTGACTTGCAATCCTAGAAAGAAGGAAAGCTCACCCATGCTACTCATTTCAAATTTAGAAGACATCAGATTGGAAAATCTTTTGCACAAATTTGAATCAGTAGACCCAAATATGATATCATCTACATATATTTGTACTAGTAGGGTATGAGACTTATGGGTTCTAATAAAAAGAGTTTGGTCTACTCTACCCCTTATAAAATCATTTTTCAGAAGAAAGCATGCTAAGGTCTCATACCATGCTCTAGGAGCTTGCTTGAGACCATATAATGCTTTATGCAATTTTAAAACATGGTGAGGATAAGTTGAAGAGATAAAACCTGGGGGTTGTCTAACATAGACTTCTTCTTTGATGTCTCCATTGAGAAATGCACTCTTCACATCCATTTGGTAGACCTTAAATCCTTTATGAGCTGCTTAAGCTAGGAATATTCTTATGGCCTCTAACCTTGCAACTGGTGCAAAGGTCTGGTAATAGTCTATTCCTTCTTCTTGAGAATAACCTTGAGCAACTAGCCTTGTCTTATTCCTTACAATAACTCCTTGATCATCCAACTTGTTTCTGAACACCCACTTTGTTCCAACAATTGAGTGATCCTTAGGCCTTGGTACTAGCTCCCAAACTTTGTTTCTCTCAAATTGATGTAGTTCCTCTTGCATAGCAATGATCTAGTGTGGATCTTGTTCTGCATCTTAAATGGATTGAGGCTCAACTTGAGATAGAAAGCAGGTGTGCATTAGGTTCTGGTTGACCTGATTTATGGTTTGCACACCAGCTGAGATGTCTCCAATCACTTGGAAGATTGGATGATCTCTTGTTGTTACTAAATCAACAGGGGGTGTTGATTCTTCACCAATCTGTGTTATTGTTTCTTCTTGTAGAACAACAACTGGCTCTTCAAGATGGTTTTCTCCAAGATGTTGAACACCATAATGTTGAGTATCCTCTTCATCTTCACTGATTTCTTCTCTTTGTTGGGTAGGTGAATGTGTTGAATCCTTCTCTGCAATATGCAACCTGTCCAAGTTTTCTGAAAGAGAGTTTACCTGCAAGAGTTCTATGGTAGAAGTATTCTTCTCCTTGTAAAACATGTTAGTCTCATCAAAAGATACATGAACATATTCTTCAATTTTAAGAGAAGTTTTTTTGTAAACCCTATAAGCTTTACTGATCATGGAGTATCCCAAAAACACTCCTTCATCAGCTTTAGCTTGGAATTTTGCTAAGTACTTCTTGTCATTATTGTGAATATAACAAATGCAACCAAAAATTTTGAAATAGTCTACTTTAGGTTTCTTCCCTTTGAGCAATTCATAAGGAGTCATGCCCTTCAGTTTATGTATCAAACTTCTGTTCAACACATAGTTAGAGGTGTTCACTGCCTCTGCCCAAAAAGATAGAGGGAGGTGAGCATCTGTCAACAATGTAGTAGCAGATTCAATTTGGGTTCTATTTTTCTTTTCAGCTACCCCATTTTGTTGAGGAGTTCTAGGAGCTGAGAAAGTATGCCTGATCCCTTCACTCTGACAGAACTCTTGCATAAGAAGAGAATCAAACTCTGTCCCATGATCACTTCTGATCAGGGCAATGTGAGTATTGAACTCAATCTATATGCATTTGAGAAAATCTGTCAAACACTTAAAGTTATCAGACTTCTTCCTCAGGAAGAATACCCATGTGAATCTAGAGAAGTCATCTACAAACACTAAAGTGTAAGATTTTCCTCCTAAGCTTTGTACTGTAATGGGTCCAAAAAGATCCATGTGTAACAGATACAAGATCCTCAGTGAATCACTCTTATTAAGTGACTTAAAACTATTTTTAGTTTGCTTGCCTAATTGACAAGCCCTGCAAAGTCCTTCCTTATTATAGGGGCCAGAAGGTAGTCCTCTAACATGGTTGTCCTTGGATAGCCTAGCAATGGTTCTAAGGTTTATATGCTCTAGTCTCTTATGCAAAAGATCATTTGGTTTGCAAGCTGAATTAAATAAACAGATATCTATATTGGTTGAAAGGAAATCTACAAGATAAATGTTACCTTTCCTTTTACCTGTTAACACTATTGTGTTATCCTCTGACTTGATCTTGCATAAGGATTTGTTGAATATCACTTGATAGCCTTCATCACAGAGTTGACTGATTCTGATTAGATTGTTCTTCAGTCCTTCCACATAAGCCACCTTATTGAATGTGACTGAGCACAACTGAGCAGCACCATATCCTTTGGTTTGACCAAAGTTTGAATCTCTAAATATTACTTTGGGTCCAAGTTTGGTTCTGAAGGATGTTATATTCTCCTTGCTTCCTGTCATGTGCTTTGAGCACCCACTATCTAGATACCATTATTGGTTCATTGCTGGATAGGTCTTCACCTACACATAAATAATTTATATGTTTTTGACCCAGTTTACCTTGGGTCTAGGTTTATAACCTTTAAACTCAGAAATAAAAGACATCCCTGACTGACTCTTATATCCTTCAGGATGGTATCTCCTAGGAGGCACTATCCATTCAGTATAAGGGTTGAAGCTTTGGGATGAGGGACTTCTAGGATTAATTTTAGATATACCTTTGAAAGAATGTTCAAAGCTCTGAGCTCTGTTCGACGATCGTCGAGCTGAGTTCGACGATCTTGGGTCAGATCGTCGAGCTCCGTTCGAAGATCGACTATACCCGAGTTTAGAGTTCAGAAGTCGTCAACCTGAGTTCGACGATTCAGCCTTGGATCGCCTAGCTCTGTTCGACGATCGTCGAGCTCTGTTCGACGTTTTCTGTTTAACTTTGTTTTCCTTAGGTAAATCACGATTCTTCCTAGCTACCTCTACAACACCCTTTCCTTTATCAAAAATAAATTAAATTGGGGTTGTTTATACTATAGGTTGCCTGGATGAAGCACCCAAGCCCAGTGTACTGTTGAATCTTGAGTTCACTTTGCTTGTGATGTCCATCAGTCTGATGCTTCTCCCATTAAGGGATTCTTCAAACTTCTTTGCCTGGGATAGCTCACTTTTCAGTGAAGCTATCTCCTGCCTACAGCATTCTAACTCCTCAGAGAGTTTGAGGTTGTCTGATTTTTAGGTGTTATGTTAAGACAATTGATTTCTGAGAGAGAAAATCTCTTTCTCAGACTTTAACAGGTCTAAACGAAGGGCCTTAAATTCAGATCTAAAGTCCTCTGAATCAAAGTCAAAGGAGTCTATTACCTGGTCTTCTTCAGTTTGAGTTTCAGATTCAGACTTTGACTCTTGTTCTGCATTAGAATTTGGTTGGGAGGCATTGATAGCCATCATGCAGAATTCTTTTTCTTCAGCATCATGTTCATCATTACTTGAGCTTGATGAAGCCTATGATTCTTCTTCAGTTTCACTCCAAGTTTCTGCTACAAATCCCTTCCTTGTATGTTTATTTTTGCTGGAGGAGGATTTGTTGTAATTGTTTCCCCTAGAGTCCTTGTCTTTTCTCCTATCTTTCCTATCCTTCTTGTCCTTATTCTGATTTTCTTGACAGTCAGGCACAATATGGCCTGGTTTCCTGCATCCAAAAAAGATTATTTCTTTATTATTTGACTTTTCATACCTTGGCTTCTAATGCCCTTTAGATGACCTCTTTCTGAAATCTTTCCTGGCCATCTTATAGAATCTTTTGGCCAGCAAGCTCATCAATTCTTCATTGCCTGTGACATTGTCTTCAGGCAGATCTTCTGTAGCTTTGAAAGCTATTGTCTTCTCCTTCCTGATAGCTGGAGAAGAAACCTTTTGTTCTTCCTCTCTATTCTTGATGAGCAGCTCATAAGACTTGAGCTTGCCCAACAAAGTTTTAGTAGTAATCTCAGTTAGGCTTCTGGCATCCTTGATTGGCCAGATCCTTGAGTCCTAAGTGCTAGGGAAGCACATTAGGATCGTGTCATTTAGTTCAGTTAGAGAGATCTCCTTGTCCAGTGTTTTTAATTCACTGACTATTAGGCTGAGCCTGTTGTACATGTCAGCCACTAATTCAGTTTCTCCCTTTTTGAAGTTCTCATATTGGCTTATGAGATGGCATCTCCTGTCCTTCCTTTCATCTGCAGATCCTGAGACAATTTCAGATAACTTATCCCATATCTCTTTTGGTGAACTGCATTCAGCCACCTTTTGGAATATCTCAGCAGACATAGTCTGAGGAAGGATATTTATAACCTTTGCATCTGTAACTTTCCATTTCTTTATTTCTGCATCTGTTCCTGAGGGAGGTGGAACAACACTTGTACTCGTAATTACTGGGGGTCTTGGACAAATTATCAAAACAGAATTGTAGATGTCCTCATCAAAAGAATTCATGTAAAGCCTAATCCTTGCCTTCCAAAGTGCAAACTTAGAAAGGTTGCACACTGGAGGTCTTGTGCTAGCATAATCTTTGTTCTGTGCCATAGTTTTGTTTAAAAATAAATATATAATATACAAAAGAGATTACTATCCTCTATAAAGGGTTGATCTTTTCAGAGATCTTTTGGTTTAGGTGCTAGCCTGTTCAACCAATCTATTTAAAATTCATTTGTTGAGTAACCAACCTCGCTCTAATACCAATTAAAAGTGAGTGAGAGATCTACCTTAATTCTAGAGGGGGGGGTGAATAGAATATTTTAAAATAATTTACAATTCAAAAACTGTAAAGCAGTGGAAGTCTTGATTTATGTATATATGTAAGGTGCTTGCAAAAAGAAAAACTAAGTAAGCAAGAAATAGGAAATCACACAGCACACAGCAAAGTAAAAAGCACAGCAAACCAGATGACACAAGGAGCTATAGTTGTTCCCCAACAACCTGGGTACATCCAATTTTCTTACCACCCTAGGTAGGAATCCACTGCAGGAATAGTTGATCAGGTGTCCTGGGCACCAATGAGCTTTTAATAAGGTGCTCAAAAACCAAAACTAGATTTTTTTGATAAGGTGTCTTGTCACCACTGAGTTTTAACAATGTCTCAGAAACCAGCCACAAAACTTTTGAAGGGAGTTTTGATAAACCCTTTTATAAGAGAGAAAGGAAAAAGAAAATGAGTTGAGTTGTTCTTCTCTGTCAACAATCTGAGAGAAGACAAGTGGAAGATGTTGTCAAAGATCCCCCTAAGATCTGTAAGGGTTCAAGAAGATGAGCTTTGCTTTGGGTGATAAGCCTTCAGTTGCTTCAGATCTCCAGCAATAGATGATTTAGGCAGATGCTGAAATGTGTGTTGTCTGGAGTCCTTGATAATGAAGCTTTTAAACACTTGAAGCTTGAAGGAGTAGAAGAGCAGATGATCTCCTTCACAATGATGTTCCTTGTGTTCTTGAAGAATTCTGACTCAGTAATTCTGTAAGCTTTTGTCTACTGAATCTATTCTCAGAAGATGAATTTTTGATGAGTGAATTTTTTATTCTCTCTTCTGTATATCTTTTTCAAATCTTGTCTGTTCTATTCTGAAAATTATTCTCTAAGGAGTATATAAGATTCTGACTTTAGATGGTCGTTACTCAGTCATAAATGACTTCCATAATTGACAACTGTCTCTGGGGAAAGTCCTAAGTAATATTCCAATTATTCTTCCTTGAAACTTGCTCTAGATTGCTTGAAACGGCTACAGAATCCTTTATCATAAATGCTGAAAATAAATCTGAATGAATTCCATAACTGTCCTGAATTTGAATTCCGAAATCGTCGATCTCTTAGAAAAGTCGTCGATCAGAGCTCCACGATCGTCTAACTGGGCTTAGATATTGGATTTAAACTGAAGGCAGAAAGCGTCGAACTGAGCTCTACGATCGTCGAACTGAGCTCAACGACTTGGAAAACAGATGGAAACAGAACGTCGATCTGAGCTCAACGATATTCGAATGGAGTTCGACGACTCGTTGAACTGAGCTCAGAGAACGTCGAACTGAGTTCGACGTTTCGTCGACTTGAGCTCGACGAAAATTGTCTTTGTCTCAGCACTTGAATTCTGATCTATAGAAGGTCTTGAGGGAAGCTTTCAAACCAAAGTACTAACCCTAAGACTCATTCTATTTGACCTATCAAACTATACAACAAGGTCAAAACAAAAACCTAATCACATTATGATCCTTACCCAAATTAGTACTAGGTTGTTCCAACACGGGCTCTAATTGGTTGAGCACTTTCCGAGCTCTCTCCCCTCCTTCCTATTTTGGGACAGAGTCGTCAATGCGTACAGAGGAATGGATCGACATCGTGCAAGAGTTGATGGAAGGGATTATATGTCTGAACAATATGGCTATGACCCTGGCAGTATCACTTCTAGAACTGCACGCCAAGACGTGGTGGATGTCCCTCATTGGCTCCACCTTCCAGGGCCGATTTTATATGGAGATCAGTTGGAAGGTGTTCACTTGAGTCTTCTTGGAACAATTCATTCCGAATCGATTCCATTTGGGTTATCGTGGACTGGTTGACAAAAGTAGCACACTTCATTCCAAATCGAAGGGATAATTCAGTTGAAAATATAACAAAACTTTATGTTGAGCAGATCGTATGATTGCACGGTGTGATCTGTAGCATCGTTAGTGATCGTTATGGGCATTTCACATCGAATGTTTGGAAGCTTATTCATCACCTGTTAAGTACCAAGCTAAAATTCAGCACGGCCTTTCATCCTCAGACGGATGGTTAGTCCAAAAGGGTGAACAAAACAATGAAAGGTATGCTTCGCATGTGCGCCCTGGATTTTGGGAAGAGGTGGGAAGATCATCTCTTTATGATCGAGTTCGCCTATAATAATAACTACCAAGCGAGTATATAAATGGCACCTTTGAGTCCTTATATATGAGAGGGAGATCAATCCGAGAAAACCCTTCTACGAAGTTCCGGTAATATCCGGCAAGTCCTAAGAAACTCCGAACATCCGTGGCCGTCTTCAACGGTGGCCAATCCTGTACTGCTTGGACTTTCGACGGATCTACCGCCAAACCCGCTCCACTGATAATATGGCCCAAAAATGCCACCTCTTTTATCCAAAACTGGCACTTGCTAAACTTTGCATACATCTTATGCTCTCTAAGCTTCTCTAAAGTTAAAGACAGAGGTCTCGCATGCTCCTCTTCAGTCCTTGAGTAGATAAGTATGTCGTCAATGAATACGATGACGAAGACATCCAGATATTCCTCGAACACCCGATTCATCAAGGTCATGAACGCGGAGGGTGCAGTCATGAGCCCAAAAGGCATCACGGTAAACTCGTACAACCCGTATCTACTGCTGAAGGCCGTCTTCGGGATGTCTTCCTCCTGAATGCATAGCTGGTAGTATCCCGAACTTAGGTCCAGCATGGAAAACCAATGAGCACCCTCTAATTAGTCAAATAGCTTGTCTATCCTTAGCAAGGGATACGTATTCCGGACCGTCAGCCTGTTCAGTGCCCGGTAATCAATACACTACCGAAGTGTCCCGTCCTTCTTCTTAACGAACAAGATCGGGGCTCCCCATGGTGAAGTGCTTGGCCAAAAAATTTCAGCCTCCACTAGTTCCTGGAGCTGGCTTCGAAACTCCGTCAGCTCTTTCGGGGCCATCCGGTAAGGGGCTCTAGTTGCCGGCTTAGCCCCTAGCACTAGCTGTATCCAAAAATCCTGCTCCTAGTGCCGGGGTATCCCTGACACTTCTCTGGGAATATGTCGGCAAACTCTCGCACCACCGGGATATCCGAAATGGAACCCTTGGCCTCAGCCATTTCAAATAACACCTCTAAGACTTCCTCCCCCTGCAAGTGGGTCTTGACGGCTTGCACGGATGACATCAAGAGAGGGGGAATAGATCTAATACCTTCGATGATGATGTAGGAATCCCTATGCCTCACAGTAATTCTCTTGGACATGCAGTCAATCTGAGCATGGTTCTAGTGCAACCATGTTAATCCCAGGATCAAATAAAACACTGGCATCTTCATGATCATTGCTGGTGCATCAAATATCTTTCCGCCAATCTCCGCCTCCATGTTGTAGTGGGTAGAGGTGAACAACTCCGATCTGTCGGGTAATCGTATCATCATCATCAAACCCGTGAATCGCTCTACACATTCAAACACTTCCACGAAGGCCTCTGATACAAATGAGTGTGAAGCACCCGTATCAAACAGTGTATAAGCTGGCTTGCCATTGATGAAAACTATGCCTGGGGGGAGTTAAATGTCTTAGAATCTAGTTATGGTTTTCTTTTTTAGATTATCAATTCTATATCCATAAATTTAAGTGTTCAGGAAGAAAACTTAAAACTTTTTGGCGTACCTGTGATCACTTGCTCAGAGTTCCAGGGTTGAGCCAGATCCAGTGCATAAACTTGCCCCCTGTCCTGCCTGTGATCTGCACCCTGGTATCCACGTCCTCGACCACGTCCTCGCCCTACAAACTGCTGAGCATGCGGGGCAGCCTGTGGTGCTGGTAGAGGTGATCCCCTCATAGGGTAGTTCCTCCGGATGCGCCCTGTCTGATGGCAGTTGTAGCACTCCGACGGGGGAAAGTCCATACCCCCAGGTCTAGGTGCCTTGCGCATCTGAAGAGGTTGAGGAGCCACTAACACCGGCTCCATCGGCTCCTTCCTCACTTCCTGATAAGGGTGGTCCTCTGCCCTTCTTCCCTCTCTCCCATCAGTGGTGCGGCCCCTCCATTGATCATTCCTATCTCCCCGACCCTGGTCCTCCATTGGCCTCTTCGGACCCCAAGTCGTGTGCAAATAAGCCTCAATCCACTTTGCCGTCTCTAACATCCGAGGTATAGGCCCGTTAGATACAAACAAAAGGGACTCCCTCAACTCCTCCCGCAGGCCCTTATATAACCTCTTGGTGTATCCTGCCTCATCCAGCTAATAGGAGTCCGCAAACCGGGCTAAATGGTGGAACTCCAGGTGGTATTCTACCACTGTCTTGTTGCCCTTCTTCAACTGCAGGAACCTATCATCCAGCTCATCTATAACATCTCATTTCCAACTAGACCCCTAAGAGTGGTTTTGGTCATGACGAGGTCATGACAAAACCCTAGGAAGCTAAAAAGGGGCCAGGTAATCAAAGGCCAAAGTGAGAATCACTTTGGCCTGCCAATGGCACAACCTCATCACCAAACCTAGGGATTGACCTTAGGGCATCACCAGGACTCCATGACCCGACCACAACATCACTAGCCTATTAGAGGGTCCACTAGAGCCTTAAGGGTCCATTAGAGTCGACCAAAAATGGCCAATTTACCTAGGACCACCAAAGGACTAAATTGGGCAAGGTGTCCTAACTAAGGGAAGTTGGCCTCAAATGTGCCCAACCAACCCCGCCCAGGCCTTCCTAGACCTAAAGTGGTGTCAATGGGTCACCAAGGACACATTGGGTTCAGTTATAGAGGCCAAGATGACCTAAGTCAACTCTAACCCCAAAGTGGTCAAAGTGCCCTTACCAAGGGTCATATGACCCTCAAGGTGCCCAGTAGGTCCTGTCCCACCCCACTGAAGCCTTAGGAGAGACTAATGGATCACCAGGGACCCATTATGGTCAACCCAAAAGGTCAAAGGGACTAAAGTCAACCCAAACCTACTTTGGGTCAACCTAGCCCAAATAAGCTAGCATGAGCTCAAGCCTCCTCATATGGCTTTATTAAGAATATTATGTGTATGTGTGGGCTGCCAATAAACCCCTAAGGTTTACCAAGTCAACTTAGTGATTAGGAGAGAGAGAGGAGCTCCATTCCATGGTAATGGAGGAGAGAGATAAAGGAGAGAATAAAGGGGCAAGTCAACCCGGCCAAGGGAGGCCAAAGGCCACCGTTGATGGTTGAATTAAACTTCCCTGGGGATGGGGAGAAGTTTCCAGCCATTTGCCGGCCATCAAGGGGCTGGTTCAGCCCTCTCCTCCTAACCCGAGCCCAAGCTTTCAATGGAATTAATGGCCATTGAAGTTTTGGCCTCTCCCCTCCTAAACAGAGTCTTTAAACACCACCAGTGGCCCAAGAGGAACATTTCCTGGACTTTTACTGAAGATTTTGAGCCCTCCCACTGTACTGTTACAGAATTCGAGCGGCGCCACCATCAGAAATGGTTTCCCGACGATCGTCGTGCCTTCAGGCCGCCGGCAAGGTCCTCCTCCTCTCCTTGTCTCATGGGTAGATCATAAAAATGCTTAGGTTCAAGGTTTGGGCTCAATTGAGCCCGAACCAATTCTTGATTTTCATGGTTTTGGGCCAAAAAACTTCCTTGCAGAACCGTTAGAATCCTCCCCTCCGGCGGCTGCGCCGCCGCCAGCCGATAGCCACCACCTCAACGGAGGTGTTGGTGGCGATGGCTGGCCAGGGAGGTGACCGGATGGTCGGTTGTGGAGGTTTGAAGTTGGCCCAGGAAAGCGCAATCGGGACCGTTGGCTGGAGGTAGATGATAAGCCCAGGCTGCAGGATCCGCGCCACGATTTGTGCCGCATTAGATTTCAAACTATAGGATTATATATTCTATTTTATTTCATTCTATCACACTTTTTGGTATTTAATGTCATTAATTTTTAAAAATACTTAGAGGCAATTTCAGAGGAAATGGTCAACATAGAAATTTTAGCCTGATGAGTGTAGTTTTCTGCAAAATTAATTTGAACCAACTTGGGCGCCTGGGTTGACCAGGGCACTCATTTTGGTGGGGTCTATATATATGGCTTGACAGAAATTGAAATGGCTGCCTACTCCTCATCTTTGGTCCAAATGACCTGAAATTTTGGCAGGGAGTCACCCTAGACCATATCTATACCCTGCTTAAAAATGGTAATTTTTGGGAACAATGTTTCCATAGTTTTGTAAATAATTCAATTTATCTAGGGTAAATTAATTTAGGGGTCAAATGAACTCAAAACTCATCCAAATTTTTGTGGATGATGCATGGGGTTTCTATTAACCTCTGGTTAAAATTTTATTACATTTGAATTTGGTTTGAATTGAAATCTTGCAAACCCTAGTCTTGCCATAATAAGGGTAATTTGGTCCAAATGCTCTTTTGGTGTTTAAGTGGTTCAATCACCTCAACAGAGGCCTATTTTTGGGACACTTATTTTATGTGGTTTGTAACACCCTCTTATTGGATTTGGGGTGGTTTGGGGTTGGGTAGCCTTAGAGACATAGGGTAGGTCCCTTCATGGAGATTTCTAGGGTTTGAAGGTCATGGGGTCAAATGACCTTTGAATGACTTGACACTTGGTGGAAGGGATCATAGGGTAGCTATGGACCTCAGGTTGAAATTTTATAGAGTTTGAAAGCCATTGACCCCCTTAAAACCCAAACCCTAGCTTAGGGCACTCACCTCATAGTGATAGAAAATGTCACTAAAACTCACTGAATAGTCATGAGATTTGGGTAGAGTAGTGTTTAAAGTCAGAACAAGCTCTGGAGATTTTTTTATGAATTTAGGATTATTATTTTGGATTATTCATTAACAATCTAGTAATTTGTATTATTTGCTTAGAAATTTATTATGAAGTAACTACTTGCTGGAAATTTATGAAATTTAGCCATAGGACTTTTTATTAGGTTTTGAAGCTCTGTGAATTTTTATGGGATTTTTGGAAGACTACTTCTAAGGGTTGCTTCATTAAGTTTTGTTTCCCATGAAAACTTAATTGAATTTATTTTGGTGTCTAGCAAGTCTGTAAAGTTATGATTTTTGCACAATGACCATTTCTGTACCATATTAAGATTCTGTAATTTTTATATAATTTTCTGATGAATAATTTTTGTACTTCCTTCTTTACATATGATTAAGAGAATTATTTTGGATAAATTAATTAGAGGTCCAAAATTTTCTGGAAAATTATGTAAATTAGTATCTAGTAATATATCACAGTTATTTAGAGATAAAATTTTTGGGTGGCCATTACTTGAGTAGATCATATAGTTCATGTTCAAAATTTCACATTGCCAAACATTTGGGAAAATGCAATAAATATCAAATAAATTAGAAAAATTATGAATCTCTGATTTTAGACTAAACTTGTTATGGTAGACCTCAGGTAAATTTTATAGAAGATTTGGAAGACAATCCGGTGTACCTCATTTACAAATCTCATATAATATAGGGTGGTCTGCATATAGTAACTACAAAAACTGAACCAGAGTGGGTAGTGAATTTCAAGTGTTGGAACCCTTAGTAGGTTGCTAGTTTGGGTAAATAAAGAAGTTCACTATTGGAAGACAGAATTAGAAGAGTGTGAGGTTGACTAGTGTAGGTGGTGCTCAGGACCGACGAAAGATTATCTTATCCCGTGGAGTGGGAAGGTCAAAATCACCCTAGGATAGATCTAGCGTAATATGAAATGGGAATAGGTAAGGGAAGCAACCAATAAAAATAAGTGCCTTGCTAAAGGGAATGATGGGCTTCAGCTACCATCATAGTTCCTAGTGCCCTTTGAGAACCCTTCACGGGGTATACCGGGGGCAGTCCTTGGCTAATATAAACTATTAGAGTGTTAAACAATAAAGAGCAACTAGCATTATTAGGGATTCACTTTCACTCGCCTTGATGTCTCGGAATGCTAGGTTGGTTCATGAGGGCTGATGCCCTGGGGGTTTTGGAGATGGGCAGGTTAGCCTGGTGAGCTTTTGCTCGGTGGGTTATTGAGATGGACGGGATAGTCCGGTGAGCTTTGGCTCAGTTGGTGATTTAGACGGACTGGATAGTCCGGTGAGCTTTGGCTCGGGGATTAGATTCAACAAATAAAAGAAGAAAATAAAGAGAAGTCAAAATCACACAAAGTATAAAGTCCACAAGTACAACAAATAAAAGAAGCAACCAAGGATTCCTTAATATCAGTGTACGTAATGCCAAACGGCTACAAAATGAGTCTCTCAACAACTCATGTCAGTCACTGATAGCAGAGATGGTATCATCACTTCAGGCCCTATTGTCCTAGCCAGGCTGCCATCCTATAAAACCTGCTGCTGCTCTGTCCGTGGGGTTTCTTCCAAAAAAGGAAGACGTAGCTACCGTTAGTCAAAAAGACTAAGTGGCTATCACATCCTCTCACCTGGTGACTCTTAGGAACTAGGCGGAGAAAAGGACAAGAGTATAATATAAGTATGTAAACAATAGTACAACCACGAGGTGAGTATATATATATCATGCGAGTAGAAAGAATAATGTACTATAGAAATTTTATCAACAATCAAGCCTAGCAGTTATATTTTATTATAGCAATTAAACAAGCAGGTAATCTACAACAAGAAAGTAACTCAACTTATTTGAATGTCCATATCAAAAATATAAGTTAAGGATCGACTTAACATTAAAGTAACTCATCGTATAAGAGTGCCAATACAAACTTATACGAGAAGGATCTTGTGTATGTAATGTAATGTCATTATATGAATGCAATGCAATGACTCACCCATGCACACGCACATGCAACTATTATGTCGACACAGACTTGTAGTTCCAACTTTTCGAGCAGGTAGCTAACCAATCATGTGCCATCCGTCATGGCAAGATGATGATAGTGGAACGAGCTTTTCCACTCTTAGGTGGGCATCCACACAACCAAGAATAGGCCTCCGTACGCATAAATGCTAAGAACACAACATCAGAGCTCACTTGTATTGTACAACTCATAGGGATCTTGGGTAGATGTGCACCAAGAACACAACCCAAACGAGCCTATAGATGTGACATGGAAAGGGCCTCGAGAATGAGCACAAGGACACAGCCAATCCGTCCACTTGGTATGGAGAGGGCCTCGGGAATGAGCATCGAGGACATGCCAATCCATCAAAAGTTTTTCTATCAACTCCCGACGGTGTGACAATTGGGGAGCTTATAGAACTTCCACACTATCCTCAACCCAACATTATGAAACTGTGAGTCAACTCAATTCGAATTTATTTCACATATAAGGGCTCCACATAGAGTCCCTATTGATTATTCACATCTCGTTCTCACCAGCACGCAAGGGCTCCACACCGAGTCCCATATCAACACATCGTTTTAGTGAGGCAAACACACACGCTCTTCTAACCCTTCCACATTTCCCTATAACACCAATGTGTATTAATTATATAGGTGGCAAGCCACCTAGCATAACATACCAATCCCATACTGCTACACGTAGGGAGACTCAACTCTAAGCAGTGGAGTACTAATTGTATTCCTTAACCAATGTCCCACATAATCATGCAATAACTTATCCAATACTCTCTTAAATTAAGCATTCACAAACAACCATGCTTTCACACAAAGTTCACAAACAATCATGATATTCCACACACAGATGTAGTGTTCACTAACTTTTCCATTCAATTGATTATGAAACTCCAACAAGTCAATTATATAATGTGCTTCGCCAAATCATTTGTTGACTTAAAGATCTATCAACTAAATCTCATCAATCTTTTGTTTAGCGCAATTACCAATAGTTTAAGTTTATCAAACCACATGCAAACCTCGACATTAATCTTCCATGACTTTCACTACCAAATTCAAACCCAATCCACACTAACCCGAGAGCAACCCATAATTATGACTTGACTGTACCACAACTTTGACTGGAATTCCCTAGTCTACAAGACTCGTATGAAAATGTGTAACCATCCGTTGGAAATATATTTCCAAGGACTAAAACATTTTTATTTGGTCTATCACCCATTTCAAACCACAAGTTATATGAAATCGGCCTCGAATTCTGCTGCGTACAGAAAATAGATTTATGCACGTATACCATATCAGTTCAGCATGTTCTATTGGACTTACTTAAGGCGATAGACCTTGTATGATGTTGTGTAACCATGAGTTGGAAGGTATTTCTAAGGGCTATGACTTTTGTGTTTAGTCAAAAGCCCAGATCTGATCGTATCATTCCCGAAAATGGCCTTGAAATTCGCACCGTGTAGAAAACATATTTCTACACGCCTCTCAAAGTAAGATGAACGACATCGGTTCATCTTCTTCATTTACGTATTTCTTTCGAGCCAAGTATTGATTTTCCTCCTCCCTTATTCACCCTCATAGTTCCAGTCTTCTTCACAAAACCAAGTTCAACATCTTCACATAGAAGTGAGGAGAGGTTGAAGACAACTAATCTCTAGGGCAAGGCCCTAGCGTGGTCCCTTCCTAGGAAATCTTCATTTTGCAAGTAAAACTCATTTGACTCGACTTCTCTCCGAAAAAATAACTACATATTTAGCACCATTGGAGAGGGTAGGAAGCACACCTCGTTTCCTACAGTTCTGACATTTCTAGCCATGGATCTCGTCACCCTCCTTGGCGGTATGGTTATTCTCCGTTGGCGCTATTCTATGCTGGAAAATGGAGGAAGCCTTCCTTCTAAAATCTGAATCCGGTTGTCTTTTCCTCTTTGACGATTTCGCACTGTTATGGCTCGTCAAGATGAAAGAATGTGACGGCTAAAGTTCAGGTATTCCTTTTTATAATACGTATTAGGGTTGAGTCACTCTGCCACGTGTGTCGTGTTATTGGACCACCCATTATTACCTAAATTAAGTCTTATTTGAAATGACTGGTCTAAGGAAATCATCCTGCATGAATCACGCAATCTGGTTCAACCCGCCTACATAGGAATGCAGATTCTTCCTAGGCCAAAAATGCACCAAGTCAAATTCGTCGAGTTTCTTCTTGCATACTGGACGAATCGGCGAGTAACCCATTCCATATTCGAAGAATCGGCGAATGAACACGTGTATTCTCGATGAATTCTGGATTAGTCTCGCTGAATTGTCCAAGTGATATTTGACAAATTCGTCGAATATCCTTAGTGATATTCGACGAAGTCTCCATAGCTGAATTTCCTTCATTTTCTCCCGCCAAATAATTCTCCACCATATTCGATGAATTCATCGGATATCACCAGCGATATGCGACGAATTTCACTTAACCATTTCTCGAATTCTGGTGTAGATTATATTGAGTATCCACCGGCGATACCCGACAAATTTCACTCACCAAACTTCCCATATATTCTCGATTAATTCGTCGATTATCCCTGACGATATCCGACGAATTCCCCATTGTTGATTTATCTTATGTCCGTTCCCCCATTATTCCTTGACTATCACTCAACCCTAGCCCTTTGGACAATACACCCCGAGCCTGAGTAAAGTCTCTAACTCAAAACGCGTGTGAGGGCCTAGCACGAAATGTACAATCCTATAAAAAAAAAATAAAAGATTTCGTCCCGGAAATTAGGCTAAGGCTATGGGGAAGTAAAGAATGAGAAGAAAATACGCTTTTAAACCTTAACTTGGGGGAACAACTCTGGGTAGAGCTTTTCCATCTAGTCCACCGACTCCCAAGTATACTCCTCTTTCCCATGATTATACCACATGACTTTTACCAGCGGGACACTTTTCTATCGCAAGATCCTTATTTCGGTGTCACAATCCACACCGGCTCTAGTCGGACGGATCTACCAGTTGCTATTGCTCCATCTGTGGTGAGGACATGTTGATCGGGCTGTAACAGTGCCTTACGAAGCGACGACACATGGAATACGTTGTGTAAATTTTTTAGTTCTGGTGGTAGCTCCAACCGATAGGCAAAAGGGCCAACCCTTTCCAATATAGAAAAAGGCCCAATGTATCTTGGGCTGAGCTTCATCATACCATGCACCCATGACACACTATGCATTGGCCTTATTTTTAGTAACACCTTGTCACCCACTTGAAATTCCACCATCCAGTGCTTTACATTATAATACTTATCCTGTCGACTTTGAGCCTCAAGCATGCGGTCCCGTTTTAATCTCACAACAACATCTGTCCCGTCAATATACTCAATTCCCAAAAACTTCGAGTCTTCATCCTGCATCCATGACAAGGGAGTTCTATATCTTCTTCAGTAGAGGGCTTCATGGGGTGTCATCCCGATACTGTCCTGATGACTATTGTTGCATGAAAATTCTACCAAGGGTAAAAGTCTTTCTCATGGATATCCTCTATCTAGCACACACAATCTTAATAATTCTTCCAAGGTTCTGATGGTCCTCTAAAACTGCCCATCCATCTTAGGATGAAAGATCATGCTGAAGGTAAGGCGTGAACCCAAATATGTCTGTACTGCCTTCCACTCTCTGGAGGTGAAACGACCATCCCTGTCAGAAATAATTGTCTTTGGCATGCCATGGTACAGTACAAACTGCTCCACAAAGAGGGACACCAAAACGTCCACATGTGCCTCATTATTAATAGGAATAAACCTGGATATCTTTGTCAGGCGATCCACGATCACCCAAACTAAATCATTCCCAGAGTGTGAGCGAGGCAATCCGTGGACGAAGTCCATGGAGATATCCTAAAACTTCAACTCGGAAATGGGCAACAACTGTAATAGTGCTTCGGGGCTCTTACACACCACCTTCACCTTTTGAAAAGCCTCACAGTGTGTAACATAATATTTGGCAGCTTTCTTCATTCCCTGCCAAAAAATGGTCTTCTGCTAGTCACTATACATCTTAGAAATCCTGGGGTACACCGAATACTTGGAGCAATGCGCTTCTCTCAATATATCTTCCCGGATTTCCCCACCCTTGGGAATATAGAGTCGGCCATGGAAATGAACGAGGTCATCCTTTATCGTATACTCCTTAGCAGATCCTTCTTCAATTGACTTAATCACTAGGGCCAGAGCAACATCCTTCCCTTATTCTTCCCGAATTCGGTCTCGAATATCACAAACTATACTCATTGCGGTTAGGTACTCCGTATATTCTTCAGAATGATCTTTATACACCAGGGTGATCTCCATCTCCTCGAGCATTCGAGCTAATTCCATACTCATCAACCGAGACGCAGGGTTCGATTATGGTACTTTTTTGCTCAAAGAATTGTCTACGGAGTTCGCTTTTCTAGGGTGGTAGTTCAAGGTAAACTAATAATCGCATAAAGATTCTAACCATCGTCCCTGTCTCAGAATCAACTCCTTTTGGGTATGAACATACATTAAATTCTTATGATCCGAAAATATCTCATAGTGGAGGCAATATAAATAGTGCCTCCAAACCTTCAAGGCGAACACCACTGCCCCCAATTCCAAATCATGAATTGGGTAATTGGCTTCATGCTTCGTTAGTTTCCTCGAAGCCTAAGCAATCACATGCATATTCTGCATCAGTACTGCTCCCATACCTTGATATGATTCATCTGTCTATACTGAAAATCCTTCCTTTCTAGATAGAAGGGCTAAGATGGGTGCGGAGGTAAGTCTATCTTTCAGCTCTTGGAATGCAGCTTCGCCCTGGGGTGTCCACTCATACAACACACCTTTCTTTGTCAAGGTTGTAAGGGGAAGGGCTATCTTTGAGAATCCTTTCACAAACTTGTGATAATACCCTGCAATGTTAACCCAGAAATCGGTCATCCCTCAGAAGGTAGCCAGCTTGTAAGTCGCAGCCTGCTCCACGTTCCCCCGGGAGGTGGCAACCTATCAGCCCCCCCTTTTTACAATGGATGGGCGGACAGACTTCTCTGTCCGCTCAGGCCGAGCGACTACGGTGGTTTTCCCATCCTGACTGCCTAGTTCGCGTAATAGTCGCATGTTTTGTAATGGCTGCAGAATGCTTCATCAGTCAGCCCCTGCAGGTCGCGCGGTTAGGTCAACTAACCGTGCAATGGTTCATTCTTCTCCAACAGGCGAACTATCTAACTATGTGGCGGACTCGCATTGTAATCCGCCCTGACCGCCATGTAGCCGCATACCCGACAGGAGTTGCGTGTTTATTCAACCCTCTCATGCATGTCGCACAGCAAGCAAGTTGTCGGGTATTGTATCCACAATGTACCTAATTTGAAGAAACCCCGAACAAGCTAAGTTGAATTGACAATGTATTTGATAATTTTCTATCAAGATGTGCTTGCATCTATTCCATGCTAAGTACACACCAATGTCAGGGTGCAGTAGGTCAATATACATGGGTCTGCGCAACGTAATCCCTCATTGAGCAGATCAGTGTGTTGACTCACGTGTGCTCTCTCTATTGGAGTGTACTTATTTTCAAGTACAGGGTCAAGATAGATCAAGAGCAGAAGAGAAATAAAGATGGGTCAAAGACAAAGTTCATAGAAAGGAAGAGAGAAATCGTCTAAGTTAAAATCGGCGAGAATCACTAAGTCATTCCCGCCGACTTCGACGGGAGTCACTTGTGATTCTCGCCGATTCGACGGGAATCAGGCTTCATTCCCGCCGACCTCTTCCAGATGACAGTTTTCCTTCAGAAATTCTGCTAAGCAGAATCGACGGGAATCACCAAGTGATTCTCGCCGACTTCGACGGGAATCGTTCTGATTCCCGCCGATTCGTCGAGAATCAGGTTGCATTCTCGCCGATTCCCGCAGGCTGACTTCTTTTACAACTGGAAATTGGCCAAGGCAGAATCGACGGGAATCGGGAGTGATTCCTGCCGACTTCGACGGGAATCACCAACGATTCTCACCAATTTTGCCTTAGGCAATTTTCGCCTGGTTGTTGGACCGAGCCAGAAAGTCGTGCGCTATTTCGACCGGGGCTAGGGTTTTTCCTTGTGGGCCCCAAAATGGTCATTAGGGTTGGCTCGGGTATATATACATGCTTATTTCGAACATCTACAACAACTATTCACGCTAAATCCAACAGTCGACGCCGTGCCCTAGCAGATCGCGAAATACCGCCGATTGCTGTCGCCGCTCGCAAGATAGTCGCCGCCACTGATCTCAGAGGTCCTCCTTGATCTTCCGACGACAGGACCGAGGAAAACCTAGCGTCTCACGCTTCTCTCTCGAGATCTCTTGTCTCTCGATTCGTTGAACGAGGTTTGTTCTTCATTCCGAATCGATTGAGGCGACTGATCCGACTGAGATCGTTCGTAGACCTTGCTTGCTTCGTCAAGAAGTTTGGATCTACAGAGCATCGCCGCCGCAATTGCTTGCCGCCGCCGATATTGTCAAGATCCTCTCCATGAGAGTACTCCGGTCATGGACTCTTTGTATCTTTCAAGAAAGCATCAACGAACGAAGAGCGACATCGGATTCTCCACACGTTTGTTTGTATTTCTTGTACATTCAATTTTTGTTTTGTTGTAAAGGAATTGTTGTTCCTAGTTGTAAGGGTTGGGTAAACCCGTGGTGAAGGAGTAGTGACTCCTTTGGTTGGAAGGTTTCCTTTCGTAGTGTGAGGATTGGATTTCAATCCGGTTGGTGAAGTGACCGAGTCGTCCCTTGGTGGGAGATAGGTCGAAGGGGGAGAGTGGACGTACCCAAATCGGGGAACCACTATAATTGCTTGTGTGCTTTTTTGTGCTGTGTTTGTTTTTTTGCAGGTTATTTAAATTCCGCAAAAGACTGCACGACACCTATTCCCCCCTAGGTTGACTTAATCGACACTAGATACTTTCACAAGTCAAACAGCCTCATCGCCAGACGACCTACCTATAGGTCGCCCAACACAACACGGACTAAACTCAGTCCGCCAAAAGGTGGCAGACTCAGCCTCTGTCTTCCAAAGGGAGGTGGACGCTTCGCTCACCAGCTGACAAACTCGCCTCATTCTCCAGCATGCGCGACCTACCTCCTCAGTCAGCCAGGTCGCCAAGTTCTTATCGCTCAGCAGGAATGACAAGCCTCTAGTAACAGAGGCGGACTCTTCCAGTCCGCCGCAAGCTAGGCAGACTCATCGTGTAGTTCGCCAAAAAAACTTACCCAGAGACATCTTCTTATCAACAGCCAGTGACCTGACGCATCCTGTCCGCAACGGGCTAGGCAGACTCATTTTAAAGTCCGCCAGCTAGCCATCCAGTTTCCTAGAGCCCACTTCTTCCCAATAACAGGCAGACTACTCCTCAGCTTGCATAACTTGGTACGGGGTCACTCAGTGCAGCAGAGGCACATTTGTCCCAGTCCGCCAACAGCAGATAAATAATAGCAGGAAAGTTCTGAACCGCACAACATGGTGCAGATTCGGCGGACTTCTAGTCTACTCGCACAACTTACCGCTCTACCAAGGGTAATGTTACCATGACCGTCTCAAGCCCGATCCTATAAATAAGCCCCCATACTTCTCATTCAGCAAGCACGGTGGAGTGGGTAAACCAAGGCATCAAGTCTTGCGGACTCAGTTTTCCATTCCTAACCCTTACGTCCGATTTCAAGACCTTCGCCTTAACTGCCCTCTCTCCCTGATCGCACAGTCCGTTTGACCTTGAGTAGCGAACTGCGGGATCAACTTTTCGCATAGTATGACAAACTGCTTGGTCAAACTGTACGGCCTCTAGCTTCCTCCTCTCCTAAGCCGCCAACATCCCCCTTTGTACCCTTTATTTTCTTTCCATGTAAAGGTACAATCTCATGCTGTAATCTCAGATTCATAATCAAAGGAAAGCACGTCGCAGGAGTAGCATTTAAGCTGTGGCGGGCGAACTCTATTGTTGTCGTTGTTAGCGGCTCCCTCTCTTTTTCCCTCTCTCGGTCTCAACCATCAGAGCTAACCATCAAAGTAACTGTCCGCTCGAAAGTTCCTCAACAACCTCCTTCTTATCCCCGCATCTCGGATCGATCGTGATCCACTCTCAATCAAGCCAATGGAAGAGTGCAATTTCCACATAAACATTTAATACGCGGCCTTCAAATCTTGAACATACAGTGAAAATCAGCGGTTACTCATGTAATACATCCAATCCCCTCAAAACATTCCTCATACCAGCAAAGATGCTCTCTGAGAAGCACCCTTGCTTACACGTCGGGAAACTACCTAGGAAATTGTTACGATTAACGACACCCTAGCTGTTATAATTCCGCGACTAGACTCTTAACCTACAGCAGCGCCAGTTACTACAATCAACCAAACAGTGGAGAATCCGTATTCTTACCCGCCAACTTTTCAGCCAGGGAATCTTCATACCTATCCGGCAAGTTACGCAGCTAGGCAGGCCGCAGTCCCTTTGCAGTCTCCAGTTGCTATACCGAGGGAGTGTTTCTACAAACTCAATCCTCGAACCATCACTTATTCTGCCAATCACCCGAGATAACTGCCCAAAATTTCCACTAATAGGAAAAGTGGGCCAGAATCTTTGTTCCACATCAAGCAACGTGAGAACAAGACTTTTGCCTACTTTGTCAAACGCTTCAAAAGAGAGTTCTCGGAAGTGAAAAACATCGATCCAGAATTATACAAAGCTGCGTTGATGGTTGGTTTACAAGAAGGACCACTCAAGTTCTAAGCCTGCCTCCGACAGCCAAAAATGTATCAGGAATTGATTAGTCTCTCTAATGAATATATTTGCATTGAAGAGAGTAATCCCAGTTTAATCTCCAGGCTTATAGCAGTAAAGGATTCTTCTTCTTCTTACAAGTTGCCTCCAAAATCTCTCGGAAGGATTTTAAACCACAAGAAAGGAAGTGAAGAATTGGCCAATGTCATCAAAACTTCTTCCCAAGCAAGGATCACTTCCAAAGTAAAAAAACTGCGATTTCAAGTCCCTTTCGCTTATCCAGCACAAGCTCCGCAAGAAGCTTCATTTTTCCTACAGTAGTGGAATAACTCCCCAAAACATGAACTAAGTAGAGCCATGCAGGAAGTAATCCGAGCCCAAAAAGGTGAGGCTAATTACCAGCCAATAGACCAAAGATCCAAAGACTCTGACCAGTACTGCGAACATCACAAAGGAAAGGGTCATGCGACAGAAGATTGCAGAGCCCTTCAACAACTGGTGGAGTAAATGTTGAAGAAGGGCAAATGTGAACATTTGCTCTAGAAGGATAACCCATCTCATCCATAAATCTAAAAAGGCAAAAGGAGGTAGACGACTTTCTTGCCGCAAAGCCCCCAAGGCTCCTTGCAATCATGGCCGGTTGTTTTTTCTTTTCATTCTTCAAACATTTTTTCTCTAAAACACTTCTAAGTGTTCTTTCATTCATTATAATAAATTTTTACGTCAGAGATCCCATACTGACACATTTCCCTTTTTTGGAGTGGCTCCTCTTTTTTCTCTTTGCCCAAGGGATCACTAAACCACTGAGATTTCGTTGAGTCTTGTTGTTCCCTCCTTATATTATTCTCGGGTGTAAAACCACAATGACCACATATAGTGGGGAGTGTTTGCGAATGTGCAGTGGGTGCCGCTCAATATATGATGGTGGACTTCAGGCTTCGGATCCCAGCCAGTATCTAACACATAGTTTATATCAAGGGATGTCCCAGTGTGTTAGCTCTGCTGTGCTTTATTATGGATACATTACAGTTACGATGATTTTTGATTGACAAGCAATGGAGATCAAGTGTAGACTTGTCTCTTCGATCATCTCATGACTGTAATGGACTAATACTTTATGGAACTCTCAATCCGTGCCTTTGCGGGGCCCACAACTCTGCTGATCACTCCAAAGACAAGCATATGACACTGACACATCTACTCTAATTGATCAACGATGTTTGTAACCCGAGGCATGAGACAAGTGTATCTTCCATTCCTTCTTAGTATTTTTTGCATGTCTCCCTTTTGTGTTCTTTCAAGGGAATGTGGCTAGTCCGCTCTAGGTAGGACTAGACCCTATATGATTTTTCTTAGGCAAGTGATGCTTAAGGCCCCTAGGGAACACCTGTGGCAGCATCTAGTCTTTATTGGGGCATTTTTGGGTGTAGCCCTCCTTTTTCATTCTGCCTTCTTTTAGGTTAAGAGGTTAAGTTCAACCTATCTAAAGGAATAGCAACATCTTTTTTGCTTATGCTCATCTTATATACTCGGCTTGCATGAAGCTCTATCAGATGATGGTCGACAAGCTCTTTGTTGCATTTATTGGATTTTTCTAGCACTAATTGATAGCTAGAGAATCTGGTTCTCTTTGATTGGCAAACCATTCAGCTGAAGTATAGTAATTGCTTTCAAATTAGGATTTCATATTGGGATATCATATCTGACCAAGCAAGAAGCTTATTGTTGCAGCTTGATTTCTACTTGATTTTGCTTATTTAGTCAATAGAAGGATTTCGTGGATGAACCATCTGTAGTCTAATCATATCTATCTTATCACAATAACTTTAAGCAGAAGATTTATCCATAAACTCCTTAGGTACTCGAGTTACTTCTCTTTCATATCTGCTTCTTACTCTTCTTTTGCAGAGATTAGTAGATATTTGCAAGTTTCCTTCATGTACTTGCAGCTTAGTTTTCTTTCATATTTGCTTCTCACTCTTCTTTTGTAGAGATTAACAGATATTTGCAAGTTCACTTTAGGTACTTGTAGCTTAGCTTTCTTTCATATCTGTTTCTCACTCTTCTTTTGTAGAGATTAGCAGATATTTGCAAGTTCTCTTAAGATACTTGCAACTTAGTTTTCCTTCATATCGACTGCTTACTCTTTCTTTTATAGAGATTAACATATATTAGCAAGTTCCCTTCAGCTACTTGCAGCTGATTTTTCTGTCATATCTGCATCTAACTCTTTTTTTTAGAGATTAACAAATATTTGAAAGTCCCCTTCAGGTACTTACAACTTATTTTCCTTTCATATCTGCTGCTTACTCTTTTCTTGAAGAGATTAGCAGATATTTGCATGTTTCCTTTAGGTACTTCCAGCTTATTTTTCTTTCATATCTGCTTCTCACTCTTGTTTTGCAGGGATTAGCAGATATTTGCAAGTTTCCTTCAGGTACTTGTAGCTTAGTTTTCTTTCATATCTGCTTCTCACTCTTCTTTTACAGAGATTAGCAGATATTTACAAGTTCCCTTCAGGTACTTGCAACTTAGTTTTCCTTCAGATCTACTGCTTACTCTTTCTTTTAAAGAGATTAGCAGATATTAGAAAGTTCCTTCAGGTACTTGCTGCATACTTTTCTATCATATCTGTGTCTAACACTTCTTTTGTAGAGATTAGCAGATATTTTCAAGTCCCCTTCAGGTACTTGCAACTTTTTTCCTTTCGTATGTAAGACCCCCTTTTTTTTCTTTTCGAACACCGGGGTCTTAGCCCAGAATTGCCGCTTCGCGGTGGCACCGACTCACGGGAATGTTGCCACTACCAAACGCCAATTCTGCCGGCCCTTTTCGATCACAAAGAAAGAGAAGTATACGTAAAATGTAAACAAGTCCACAGAAACATGTATAAAATGAAATCACATCCAGTCCATCAGTAGATAATAACAAGAAAATAGAGGTACTGCAAAGATACAGTTCAGATTAAATATAGATAAACATGCTCGAGCCCGGTACATCAGAGTCCTCACTACAAATCACTCATGGCGGAAGCTATAAAAACACTAATCACTCGCGGAGCTTGTCGCAGGTGCACCGGTGCTAGATTGACCCACCTCCATGCGCACCATACTCCGCTGGTGCTGGTCCCTGGACTGCTGGTCCCTATCTCCCATCCGGAGCTCCTGTAATGTTGTGGTTCGAAAACCATTAGTCATAAAGACTAAGCCCTATCATCCCCTACCCCTCCCCCCACGGCTCCTAAGCACCGAGCGGAGAGGAGGAAAGGGAGGCTATAAAGGTGGAGAGTAATCAAGCAGATGATAATGGAGCTAATCTAACAACTATCATGGTGTATAAACAACTACTTAGAAAAAAGTACATCTAGCAATTCTACGGTAGTAATTAATAAAGTAGACATGTAGTACGTGGCAAATATATAAGAAGACAAATAGAGAATAATAAGTAAATAAGTAAGTAACCTTAACTTATATGAATGCCCATACAAACTTATAGGTTAAGGGGTCTTCTGCAAGGCTCCTATCGTATAAAAAGTCCCATACCGATTTATACGTTGGGGTGTCGGTTGTATGCTAATATTAGTGTAGTTATATGTTATGCCATGACTCATGCAAGTGCAACTCACGCACATGACTCTATGCGCACAGACCTTTAGTTCCCCCTATTCGGGAAGCTATCTTCACTCCCAGGAACCTCCGTAGTGGCAAACGGAGACAGTAAGTCGGGCCCCCCACTACTAGGCGGGTATCCATACTACTGGGCCTAGCCCTCTCGTACACCCCTAGAAGAACACAACCTAGAGTATCCGTGTACTAGCGCTAGCTATATCCACCAGACTTTCTTTGGCTAAGTGTCCCACACCGCCGAGTCAACGTACCGATGTCGGTGTGAACGAAAATCAAATACCGAAGACCCACCACCTTTATTCTGTACTCAAACCCTCGAGCCCTCGGCTCCCCGGACTGTCCCGTCCGTTCATCTACCTTTAGAGCTACCGTTTGAATGGCAACCAAACCAACTTATTCTACCTTCCTAGCTATCGGGGTGTGTGTATGTGTAACCCTAGTTATACTAGTTACTCTTTTAATTTATTATTCCTACGGTTTACGTAAGCCCAGGACTGCCCCCAGTATTCCCCGTGAAGGGCTCTCAAAGGGCACTAGGAACTATGATGGTAGTTGAAGCCCACTGTTCCCTTTCGCAAGGAACTTATTGCTATTGGTTGATATCCATTACCCGATCCCTTTTTAAGTTACTTTAGATCTAGCCCTAGAGTATTAAGACTCTTCCTCTCCTACCCGGGGTGGACGATCTTTCGTCGTTCCCGAACGCCACTTAATACTAGCCACGCTCACACTCTACTTATCCTGACTTCCAATAATGAACTTAAACTTAACTTTCCCTATCCAAACCAGCAACTACAAAAAATTCAATCTCCCCATGTTCTTTACCCATGCTAGTTCAGTTTCCGTGGTTTTACTATATGCAGACCATCCTATATACATGAGGTATATAAGGGGAGGTACTCCAAATTGTCTTCCGAATCTCCTATAACATTTACTGGAGGTCTATCATGTCATAATATAACTAAGTCCAAGATTTCCAAATTTTTCCTTTTTATTGGGCATTTAATTTATTTATTCTAAGCCTCTCAATGCCCTAGTATGAACATGAAGTGCACTAATGAGCCAACAATAAATCATCAAAAAATCAGTAAAAATCCTATGAGGCATTTAAGCAGTAATTCCAAATTTTGAGAAATTTCAAGGGTGTTTAGGCCTATATTTTCTAATTTACCAATTTAGGCCACTTCTACCATATTATGAAGCAAGTATCTTAAATATGTACCCAAAAATCACAAGAAAATTACAGAAGCTTTATGGTGACCTAAAACTATCAGAAACCATGTCCCATGATTTTCCTCTAATATTTTGGGCTCTGAATTTATTTTAATGTAAAATACAAATTTTCCTAGCTTAGTGAAGGAGGTACTATTTTTTAATTATCTAAAAATCCACAGAAACTTACAGGGTGACTATCATAGTTTTAGACACCTACTGACCAAATTTCATAATTTTCCAATTAATAATTGGGCACTATTTTTATTTTTGATTACATATCTCAAATAGAAAGTTAAAGAAGCAAGTACCCAAAATAATCAGATAAAACTTCCTAGAAAAATACAGAAGGTAAAACATGCTATAATATGCTTTAATCCAAGATTTCATAACTTTTTAGTGAACATAAATGCTAGAATCATCAAAATAAATATCTAGGGCACAACTAGAGTTGTAAATGAAGTACTGTATAAATTAACCCAAAAATCTCAACAAAATTAGATTATTGCCATTTAGACCAGCAAATCACCTTGCCCAAATTTTATTTGATTTTTAGTTCATTTGGCAGCATAATAGTTGAAATTAAGATTGGTGCCCTAAACTAGGGTTAGGATTTCAGATGGCCTAACTATCTCCAAATCCCCTAAGATTGTGTCCAGAGAACCAAAATGGCCCTATGGTCCTCTTCACCAAATTTCAAGTCCGTCCAAGGTCATTTGACTCCATGACCTTCACAACCCTACAAATCCCCATTAAGGGACCTACCCAAGGGTTCTAGGGCTACCCTACACAAAACCACCCCAAACTCCCTTGGAGGGTGTGTCATGCCCTAAAAATTCAGTGACCAAAATATCAGCCTCTGTGTAGGTGATACGACCACTCAAATTACCAAGGGGGGTATTTACCCTAAATAGCCCCTTATGGGTCCAACTAGGGTTGAGTAAAACCCTAGTCAAAACACCTCTAAATGAGCTGAAAATTTTTCCAGTGTCCTATTATGTCCTCTAAGGCCACCCACCCAAATTTGGGGGAATTTTGAGGTGTTTAGGACACTTGATTAAAATACACATGATTTATTAAATTTTTCTAAAAACTTTAGAAAAATGTTTCCCAAAAATCCTAATTTTTCCCACCTAGATATAGGTACGATTAGGCCACATCCAAAATTTCAAGTCATTTTGATGATTGGATTGGAGTGGGGAATTTTTCTATGGTCAGGACAGCCCTATGGATAGACCTCACCAAAATGAGTGTTGAGGTCTATCCAGTGATCCAAATAACTTGAAACAAATTTTAAAATTTCCTAGACTCATAGAGCTATAATATTGGTGTATTCAACCTTTCCTGTAGTAGCCTCTAAGTATTTTTCGAAATTCATGCAAGTTACAGGCAGAAACTACAGAAAATATATTGAAATTACTTTAATCAATATTTTTGCACAGATCTTAAAGGTTGATCCGTCGGCTGGGAGGATGTCTTTAACCTCCAGCCAACGGTCTAGATAGCACGTACCTGGGAGCACTTCTCCCTCCCATAGCCGGCCGTCCAGCCTCCTCCCTGGCCGGTCACTGCCACAACCACCTCCGTTGAGGTGGTGGCCATCGCCGGGCGGCAGCGCAGCCGCCGGAGATGCTTTTTCCGGCGAGCCCGTAACTTTATTTTTGTAGGAAAATCGGAAAGAAGCTCTTCTGATCGGGCTCATTTGAGCCCGAATTTTAATCCTAAGGAAGCTAAGATCTATCCGTAGAGAGAGAGGAAGGGAGGACCTTGTTTGCGGGCTGGAGGCGTGCAGACCGTCGGGATGCCATTGGCGCGGTGGTGGCATCGTCAGAATTCTCCTACAGCACCGTACAAGCTCCAAATCCATCGGGTAAGGGTGGAAACTCCATCTCTGAGTCTAGGGAGCCTTTTTAAACAAGTAAAAGGAGGGAGGGGAAAGGTCTAATGCTTGTGGCCATTAATGGCCCATTATAGCTTTTTCGGCCATGATGGTGGGGGGCTGAAACGGCTCTGTAACAACTAGAGGAGGGCTGGAAACTCCTCCTCTCCCTGAGAGGAGTTGAATCCAGCCATTTGAAGGGGAAGATGATGGAGCCGAGCCTAAAAGCCATTAATGGCCATGCAAACCGTCACTCGGCCATGGCTGGAAGGAGAGTTGTCGACTGCCACGTGGCATGACCAGTCAACACTCTTTAGAATAAGACTTAATTGGGTCTTATTAAAATAAAATGGCCCACTCCTAGACCGGCCCGGTTCAGCTGAACCAACACCCAGCCCTAACCAATGTGCAAGAAAAATGCCAGCAAAAATTCTAAGTATAATGGCATTGAGTGAGATCAGCTCACTCAATGCCATCCAAGCTACGACGTTTAGTGAGCTTTGCTCACTCAACGCCATCCCAGACTATGGCGTTGAGTGAGCTCAGATCACTCAACGCCATCCGGATTATGGCATTTTGCTCACTCAACGCCACCCTGAATATGTCCTTTTTTAAAAGATAGCGTTAAGTGAGCTTAGCTCACTCAACGCCGTCCAGATTATGGCGTTGAGTGAGCTCTGCTCACTCAACGCCATCCAGACAACACCAAATGGCATTGAGTGCGGTCAGTGGACTCAACGCCGTTCAACTTATGGCATTGAGTGCACTCAACGCACTCAACGCCATCCCGCCTGACAGTTTACGGCGTTGAGTGAGCTAAGCTCACGCAATGCCATCCAGTCTACGGCAATGAGTGAGCTCATCTCACTCAACGTCAACCTGACGACACTAGATGGCGTTGAGTGCAGTCAGTGCACTAAACGCAATTCAATTTATTGCTTTGAGTGAGCTAAGCTCACTCAACGCCATCCAGACCACGGCGTTGAGTGAGCTTAGCTCACTCAACGCCATTCCAATGTCACGGGCATGAAGGATTGGTCACGGGCGTATTAGGCCCATGTTGAAATTTCTGAGCTCGACGATCGTCTTCCTGAGGTCGACGATCGTCAAATGAGTCACGCCCTAGGTCACGGGCATGACGGGTCGGTCATGGGCGTGACCACCCCTTGACTCGAAATCTTGGTCGATAAACTTCAATTCCTGGGCTTCCCAGGGTTCTGTTAGGACAAAACCACTCCCAGGGGTCTAGTCGGAAATGGGATGTTACAAATCCCAATAAACAAAACAAATATTTCATCCCCGAAATCAAGGTTAAGCCTACGGGGCTCCTATTGGGAGAAAAAAAAAGGCTTGTAACATCCCATGAGAGTCGAAAGATTTACATCTCTGCCTTACGTTTGCTATGTGTGGTTTTAAGGTGATGGTCAAATCTAAGACCAATTCATCCAGTTGACTATGTATATACCCCAATAAACAAAATATTAGCCCCTATTCTTGAAATTTCAGTCCTATTAGTTTAAAATAGAAAAGCAAATTGATTATCAAGAGGGGTTGTGAGGTATACCTGACTGAAAAGTTCCGGGTATTTTTGCCGCATCAAGTCCTGTGGCTCCCATGTATGCTCCTCCTACCCATGATTGTTCCACAGAACCTTGACTAACAGAACCTTCTTCCGTCACAAGACCCGCACTGCCGTGTCATCGATCCTGATAGGCTCGAAGTTGACTGACCGATCCGAGGCCACCGGGCCATCTGCCGAGGAAATCAGCTGCTCAGGGCATAGCAAAGCCCTCCGAAGTGAGGAGACGTGGAAGACGTCATGTAATCCCGCTAACTTCGGGGTAGCTCCAGTCTATATGCTAAGGGGCCGATCCGCTCCAAGATCCTGTAAGGCCCCATATATCTCGGACTGAGCTTCTTCCGCCCGCGAACCCGCAAGACTCCGTGCATCGGCCGTATCTTCAAGAAAACCCGGTCTCCCACGTGGAACTCCACTTGACAATGTCTCGCATCATAATATTTGGCCTGCCTTCTCTGGGCTTCCAACATCCTATCCCGGATCAATCTAATCTGAGCATTTGTATCCCCCACAAACTCCGAGCCTAGTGCTTGCGGATCCTCATCCTGAACCCATGACAGTGGGGTCCTGCACCTCCTTCCATACAACGCCTCGTATGGAGCCATGCCTATGCTGGACTGATGGGCGTTGTTGTATGAAAACTCGACCAGTGGGAGCAATCTCTCCCAAGGCTCGCCGCGGTCGAAAATACACAGGCGCAAAAGATCTTCCAGTGTACGGTTGGTGCGCTCTGTCTGCCCGTCGGTCTGAGGGTGAAAAGCTGTGCTGAATGTTAACCGAGAACCCAGATGGGCCTGGACTGACCTCCATTCCCTGGATGTAAACTGCCCATCCCGATCCGAAACGATAGTCTTGGGCACCCCATGATAACGCACAAACTGCTCAATGAACCTCCGTACTAATACACTAACTGGTGCATCCTTCGCCACTGGAATGAATCGGGCCACCTTTGTTAGCCTGTCTACTATCACCCAGATCGAGTCATTCCCCGCACGGGATCGAGGTAGCCCATGTATGAAGTCCATGGCTATATCTTCAAATTTCCACTCTGGCATCGGAAGTGGCTGCAGCAAGACTGGAGGGTTCCTACATTCTGCCTTCACGAGTTGGCAGGCCTCGCAATGCGTCACAAAGTATGTAATGTCTTTCTTCATACCCGGCTAGTACATCGTCCTCTTCAAATCCTTTACCATCTTGGTGATCCCCGGGTGTACCGAATATCGGCTGTAGTGAGCTTCCGTCATGATGTCCTCCCGGATTTGGCCTCCTGCCAGTATGTAGACTCTGCCTCTGAAACACAGGAGACCATTCCTCAAAGAGTAATCTCCTGTCGTGCCTTCCTCCAAGGCTCGGAATATCGGCTCAGCTCTCTCATCCAGCTTCTGCCCATCTCTGATGCGGTCCCGAATATCATCAGTTGTAACAATCGACCCGAGGTACTCCATGTATAGCTCCGGGTCATTCTCGGACACTAGTGATATCTGCATCTCCTCGAATGATCTAACCAACTCCAAGGCCATCAGCTGCGGGCCTACTCCTGAGGTACTCGCTCTCCGGCTCAGAGAATCTGCGACCACGTTCGCCTTCCCCGGATGGTAGTGCATGGTATACTGGTAGTCCGACAGAAACTCCACCCAGCGTCTCTGCCAAATGTTTAACTCCTTCTGGTTGTCGACGTACTTCAGATTCTTGTGGTCAGAGAAGATATCGCAATGTACTCTGTAGAGATAGTGTCGCCAGATCTTAAGAGCAAAAACAAATGCCTCCATCTCCAAATCGTGCACGGGGTAGTTCTGCTCGTGCTGCTTCAACTGACGGGAGGCATAGGCTATTACGTGCCCGTTCTGCATCAGAATGCCACCCATCCACTGATAGGAAGCATCTGTGTACACCTGGAATCCTTCCTTCCCTGACAGAAGAGAAAGGATGGGAGCCGAGGTAAGACGATCCTTCAGCTCCTGGAAAGCAAACTCGCATCGTGGTGTCCAAATAAAAGGGGACTCCTTCTTCGTCAGAGACGTAAGAGGGAGAGCAATCTGAGAGAACCCCTTTACGAACTTCCGGTAATAACCGTCAAGTCCTAAGAAACTTCGAACATACGAGGCCGACTTTAGCGGTGGCCAATCTCGTACTGCCTGGACCTTCGCCGGATCTACTGCCAGACCTTCTCCACTGATGACATTGAACAGAAAGGCCACCTCCTTTAGCCAGAACTGGCACTTGCTGTACTTGGCATACATCTCATGCTCCCGCAGCTTCTCCAAGGTCAAGGCCAGATGTCTCGCGTGCTCCTCCTCCATCCTTGAATAGATAAGGATGTCGTCGATGAATACTATAACGAAGACGTCCAGATACTCTTCGAACACCCGATTCATCAGGGTCATGAATGCGGAGGGTGCATTCGTGAGCCCGAACGGCATCACTGTAAAATCGTACAAACCGTATCTGATGCTGAAGGCCGTCTTCGGGATGTCCTCCTCCCGAATGCGAAGCTGGTAGTACCCTGACCTCAGATCCAGCTTTGAGAACCAATGGGCTCCCTCCAGCTGGTCAAATAGCTCGTCTATTCGTGGTAAGGGATAAGTATTCCGGACTGTCAACCTGTTCAGAGCCCGGTAATCGAAGCACAGTTGAAGGGTCCCGTCCTTCTTCTTAACGAACAACACCGGAGCTCCCAATGGTGAAGAGCTAGGCCGAACGAACCCGACCTCCACTAACTCCTGAAGCTGGCTCTGAAATTCCACCAACTCCTTTGGGGCCATTCGATAGGGATCTCTGGATACCGGCTTAGCCCCCGGTACGAGCTGAATCTAGAAGTCCTTCTCTCGGTGTTGGGGTAGCCCTGGTAGCTTCTCCGGAAACACGTCGGCAAATTCCCGCACTACTAAAATATCTGCAATGGAGTCCTTGGCCACGACCGCCTCAAAAAAGACCTGATAAACTTGTTCCCCCTGCAGGTGGGCCTTAGCGGCCTACACAGACGATTGTAAGGTACGGGTGCTGGTATAATACCTTTGATGACAATGAATGAGTCGTCGTGCCATACGGTGATCCTCTTCGCCACGCAATCGATCTGGGCATGGTTCCAATACAGCCAAGTCATGCACAGGATCAGATCGTAATCTGGCATCATCAGAATCGTCGCTGGTGCCTCAAACGCCTTCCCGCAGATCTTTGCTTCCATATTGCAATAAGCAGAGGTCATTATCTCTGATCCATCGGGTAGGCACACCCTCATCATCTTCCCGGTCAATGGCTCCACACCTGCCAGTCCTTTCACGAAATCCTCTAACATGAACAAGTGTGAAGCACCAGTGTCAATGAGGGTGTGAGCAGGCTTGCCGCTAACGAAGACTATGCCTGGGGTAATTAAGTGTCTTAGTATTCTTGTTGCAGTTGTCTTCTCTTAATTTCTAACTAGGTTATGTCTAGAATACTAGTTCATATGAAGAAAACTTAAAAGTACTACCATACCTGCGATAACCTGCTCCGGGTTCCGGGGCTGTGTCAGGTCTAGAGCATACACCTGCTCCCTCTCTATCCTGCGGCCTCGATCTTTAAACCCTCGTCCTTGGTCCTGTCCTCGTCCTCCAAACTGTCGGGGAGGTGGAGCGCCCTGAAGTTCTGGTGGGGGTGCTCGCCTTATATGGCAGTTCCTCTTGATATGCCCCGGCTGATTGCACTAAAAGCATACTGGTGCTTGCTCTGCTGTCCTTGGCATCTCCAGCATATGTAAAGGCTGGGGAGCCAGTACCCCCTATCTTCTCTGCTCCTGTCCAAACTCCTAATGAGGCTGATCCCCGTTCCTTCTCTCCCAAATAACCTGGCCTCGAGGACGGTCTCTACGACCTCCAATCACTGTATCATCAGCCGGTCTCTTCCGGCTCTTCACTGTAAGCTGATCCGCTTTTCTCTTCTTATCCATCTTCATAATCCGTGCAAGACTCCCCTCTGAGATGAAAAGGAGGGCCTGTCTCATGTCATCTTGCAGCCCCTTATAAAACCTCCGGGCATAGCCAGCATCGTCTAACTGGTAAGCATCCGCATAGCGGGCCAGGTGAGTGAACTCCTGATAGTACTCCACCACAGTCCTGTTCCCCTGCCTCAATTGCAGGAACCTATCCTCCAGGTCGTCCCTCACCGACTAAGGTAAAAAATGTCCCAAGAGCGCTGCTCTTAACTCCTCCCAAGTAATATCAGCGCAATCCATCCCCGCAAAGGTGGTGTCCAGCTGAGATTTCCACCACCACTTTCCGTGTGACTCCAGGCAGGAGACTGCCAAAGCAACTGCCTCCTCAGTAGGGCATCGAATCCCCGCTAGCATCTCGTAAATGGTATCCAACCATTACTCTGTACGTACTGCAGACTCCGTCCCCAGGTAGGATTGAGGGGAAATTCCTCGGAAGAAAGTCATACAATTGGCCCCGGGGTTTCGCTGTGGGGCCGGGGCTTGTTGAGCTCTGAAGGCCTGCAGAATGGCCGTCAGTGTTTGCCCCATCTCCGTCTCCTGGAATGGAGCTGGAGCCGGCGGAGGTGGGACCACATTCGGAGCCTGAGGTGTCCCCTGCTGTGATGTAGGGTTCATCGCAGGCTACAATGAAAAATTCCATTTTTTAGAGGATGTATGAATGGAATATAAGAAAGGGTAGGATGGACTTTCACATGTGATTTCCCTTATGGGCACACCACTGCTTCCGCTGCTAGTTTGTCCGCAAACTAAGCTCGCACGGGGGTGGCCCAAGGTTTTGTGGACTACTTCTCTTCCGATCGAGGTCTGCTCTGATACCACTTGTAAGACCCCCTTTTTTTCTTTTCGAACACCAGGGTCTTAGCCCAGAATTGCCGCTTTGCGGTGGCACCGACTCACGGGAAGGTCGCCACTACAAAACGCCAATTCTGCCGGCCCTTTTCGATCACAAAGAAAGAGAAGTAAGTATACGTAAAATGTAAACAAGTCCACAGAAACATGTATAAAATGAAATCACATCCAGTCCATCAGTAGATAATAACAGGAAATATAGGTATTGCAAAGATACAGTTCAGATGAAATATAGATAAACGGGCTCGAGCCCGGTACATCAGAGTCCTCACTACAAATCACTCATCGCGGAAGCTATTAAAATACTAATCACTCACGGAGCTGGTTGCAGGTGCACCGGTGCTAGACTAACCCACCTCCATGTGCACCGTACTGCGCTGGTGCTGGTCCCTGGACTGCTGGTCCCTGTCTCCCATCCGGAGCTCCTTTAATATTGTGGTTCGAAAACCATTAGTCATAAAGACTAAGCCCTATCATCCCCTCCCCCTCCCCCCACGGCTCCTAAGCACCGAGCGGAGAGGAGGAAAGGGAAGCTACAAAGGTGGAGAGTTATCAAGCAGATGACAATGGAGCTAATCTTACAACTATCATGGTGTATAAACAACTATCTAGAATAAAGTACATCTAGCAATTCTATGGTAGTAAGTAATAAAGTAGACATGTAGTACGTGGCAATATATATTAGAAGACAAATAGAGAACAATAAGTAAATAAGTAAGCAACCTTAACTTATATGAATGCCCATACAAACTAATAAGTTAAGGGGTCTTCTGCAAGGCTCCCATCGTATAAAAAGTCTCATACTGATTTATACGTTGGGGTGTCGGTTGTATGCAAATATGAGTGTAGTGATATGCTATGCCATGACTCATGCAAGTGCAACTCACGCACACGACTCTATGCGCACAGACCTTTAGTTCCCCCTGTTCGGGCAGCTAGCTTCACTCCCAGGAACCTCCGTAGTGGCAAACGGAGAAAGTGGGTCGGCCCCCCACTCCTAGGCGGGTATCCACACGACCGGGCCTAGCCCTCCCGTACGCCCCTAGAAGAACACAACCTACAGTATCCACATACTAGCGCTGGCTATATCCACCAGACTTTCTTTGGCTAAGTGTCCCACACCGCCGAGTCAACGTACCGATGTCGGTGTGAACGACAATCAAATACCGAAGACCCATCACCTTTATTCTGTACTCAAACCCTCGAGCCCTCGGCTCCCCGGACTGTCCCATCTGTGCATCTACCTTCAGAGCTACCATCTGAATGGCAACCAAACCAACTTATTCTACCTTCCTAGCTATCGGGGTGTGTGTGTATGTGCAACCCTAGTTATACAAGTTGCACTTTTAATTTATTATTCCTACGGTTTACGTTTGCCCGGGACTACCCCCGGTATTCCCCGTGAAGGGCTCTTAAAGGGCAGTAGGAACTATGATGGTAGCTGAAGCCCACCGTTCCCTTTCGCAAGGCACTTATTGTTATTGGTTGATATCCATTACCGGATCCCTTTTTAAGTTACTTTAGATCAATACCTAGAGTATTAAGACACTTCCTCTCCTACCCGGGGTGGATGATCTTTCTTCGTTCCTGAACGCCACTTAACACTAGCCACTCTCACACTCTACTTCTCCTGAGTTCCAATAATGAACTTAAACTTAACTTTCCCTATCCAAACCAGCAACTACCAAAAATTCCATCTCCCCAAGTTCTTTACCCATGCTAGTTCAGTTTCCGTGGTATTACTATATGCAGACCATCCTTGATACATGAGGTATATAAGGGGAGGTACTTTAAATTATATTCCGAATCTCCTATAATATTTACTGGAGGTCTATCATGTCATAATATAACTAAGTCCATGATTTTCAAATTTTTCTTTTTATCGGGCATTTAATTTATTTATTCTAAGCCTCTCAATGCCCTAGTATGAACATGAAGTGCACTAATGAGCCAACAATAAATCATCATAAAATCAGTAAAAATCCTATGAGGCATTTAAGCAGTAATTCCAAATTTTGAGAAATTTCAGAGGTGTTTAGGCCTATATTTCCTGATTTACTAATTTAGGCCACTTCTATCATATTATGAAGCAAGAACTGTAAATATGTACCCAAAAATCACAAGAAAATTAGAGAAGCTTTATGGTTACCTAAAACTATCAGAAACCATGTCCCATGATTTTCCTCTAATATTTTGCGCTCTGAATTTATTTTAATGTAAAATACTAATTTTCCTAGCTTAGTGAAGGAGGTACTATTTTTTAATTATCTAAAAATCCAAAGAAAATTACTAGGGGACTATCATTGTTTGAAACACCCACTGACCAAATTTCATAATTTTCCAATTAATAATTGGGCACTATTTGTATTTTTGACTACATATCTCAAATGATAAGTTAAAGAAGCAAGTACCCAAAATAATCAGATAAAACTCCGAAGAAAAATACAGAAGGTATAACATGCTATAAGATGCCCTAATCCAAGATTTCATAACTTTCTAGTGAACTTAAATTCCGGAATCATAAAAATAAATATCTAGGGCACAACTAGAGTTGTAAATTAAGTACTGTATAAATTAACCCACAAATCTCCAAAAATTATATTATGGCCATTTAGACCAGAAAATCACCCTGCCCAAATTTTATTTGATTTTTAGTTCATTTGACAGCATAATAGTTCAAATTAAGATTGGTGCCTTAAACTAGGGTTAGGATTTCAGATGGCCTAACTGTCTCCAAATCCCCTAAGATTTTGTCCAGAGAACTAAAATGGCCATATGGTCCTCTCCACCAAATTTCAAGTCAGTCCAAGGTCATTTGACCCCATGACCTTCACAACCCTACAAATCCCCATTAAGGGACCTATCATAGGGTTCTAGGGCTACCTTACACTAAAACACCCCAAACTCCCTTGGAGGGTGTGTCATGCCCTAAAAAGTCAGTGACCAAAATATCAGCCTCTGTTGAGATGATACGACCACTCAAATTACCATGAGGGTGATTTACCCTAAATAGCCCCTTATGGGGCCAACTAGGGTTGAGTAAAACCCTAGTCAAAACACCTCCAAATGATGTGAAAATTTTTCCAGTGTCCTATTATGTCCTCTAAGTCCACCCACCCAAATTTGGGGGAATTTTGAGGTGTTTAGGACACTTGATTAAAATACACATGATTTATTAAATTTTTCTAAAAACTTTAGAAATTTTTCCCAAAAATCTTAATTTTTGGACAGCACCTAGATATAGGTAAGATTAGGCCATACCCAAAATTTCAAGTCATTTTGATGACTGGATTGGAGTGGGGAATTTTTCTAAGGTAAGGATAGCCCTATGGATAGACATCACCAAAATGAGTGCTGAGATTTATCCAGTGATCCAAATCACTTGAAACAAATTATAAATTTCCTAGACTCGTAGAGCTACAATATTGGTGTTGACAACTTTTCTTGTAGGAGCCTCTAAGTATTTTTAGAAATTCATGCAATTTACAGGCAGAAACTACAAAAAATATATAGAAATTACTTTAATCAATATGTTCGCACAGATATTAAAAGCTGATCCGTCAGCTGGGAGGTTGTCTTCAACCTCCAGCCGACGATCTAGATAGCACGCACCAGGGAGCACTTCTCCCTCCCACAGCCGGTCGTCCAGCCTCCTCCCTGCCGACCACCGCCACCACCACCTCCATTGAGGTGGTGGCCATCGCCGGGCGGCAGCACAGCCGCCGGAGAGGCTTTTTCCGGCGAGCCCGTAACTTCATTTTTGCGGGAAAATCGGAAAGAGAAGATCTTCCGATCGGTCTCATTTGAGCCCGAATCTTAATCCTTGGGAAGCTAAGATCTACCCATAGAGAGAGAGGAGGGGAGGACCTTGTTCGCGGGCTGGAGGCGTGCAGACCATCGGGATGCCATTGGCGCGGTGGTGGCATCGTCGGAATTCTCCTACAGCACCGTACAAGCTCCAAATCCGTCAGGTAAAGGTGAAAACACCATCTCTGAGTCTAGGGCGCCTTTTTAAACAAATAAAAGGAGGGAGGGGAAAGGTCTAACGCTGGTGGCCATTAATGGCCCATTATAGCTTTTTCGGCCATGATGGTGGGGGGCTGAAACGGCTCTGTAACAGCTGGAGGAGGGCTGAAAACTCCTCCTCTCCCTGAGAGGAGTTTAATTCAGCCGTTTCAAGGGGAAGAGGATGGAGCCGAGCCTAAAAGCCATTAATGGCCATGCAAACCGTCACTCGGCCACGGCTGGAAGGAGAGGAGTCGGCTGCCACGTGGCATGACCAGTCAACACTCTTAAGAATAAGACTTAATTGAGTCTTATTTAAAGAAAACGGCCCACTCCTAGACCTGACCGGTTCAGCTGAACCAGCACCTAGCCCTAACCAATCTGCCAGAAAAATGCCAGCAAAAATTCTAAGTATAATGGCGTTGAGTGAGCTAAGCTCAATCAACGCCATCCAAGCTACGGCGTTGAGTGAGCTCTGCTCACTCAACGCCATACTAGACTATGGCGTTGAGTTAGCTCAGCTCACTCAACGCCATCCGGATTATGGCATTGAGTGAGCTCTGCTCACTCAACGCCACCCTGAATATGTCCTTTTTTAAAAGATGGCGTTAAGTGAGCTTAGCTCACTCAACGCCGTCCAGATTATGGCGTTGAGTGAGCTCTGCTCACTAAACGCCATCCAGACAACACCAAATGGCGTTGAGTGCAGTTAGTGCACTCAACGCAATTCAACTTATGGCGTTTAGTGCACTCAACGCACTCAACGCCATCACGCCTGAAAGTTTATGGCGTTGAGTGAGCTAAGCTCACTCAACGCCATCCAGTCAACGGCGTTGAGTGAGCTCAGCTCACTCAACGCCAACCTTACAACACTAGATGGCGTTGAGTGCAGTCAGTGCACTCCATGCCATTCAACTTATGGCTTTGAGTGAGCTAAGCTCACTCAACTCCATCAAGACCACGGCGTTGAGTGAGCTTAGCTCACTCAATGCCATTCCAAGGTCACGGGCGTGACGGATTGGTCACGGGCGTGTTAGGCCCATGTTGAAATTTATGAGCTCGACGATTGTCTTCCTGAGGTCGACGATCGTCAAATGGGTCACGCCCTAGGTCACGTGCGTGACGGGTCGGTCGCGGGCGTGACCACCCCTTGACTTGAAATCTTGGTCGATAAACTCAATTCCTGGGCTTCCCAGGGTTCTGTTAAGACAAAACCACTCCCAGGGGTCTAGTCAGAAATGGGATGTTACATCATATCTGCTTGTTACTCTTTTTTTTGTAGAGATTAACAGATATTTGCAAGTTCCCTTCAGATACTTACAACTTTTTTTCTTTCATATCTGCTACTCACTCTTCTTTTGGAGAGATAAACAGATATTTGCAAGTTCCCTTTAGGTACTTGCAACTTATTTTTCTTTTATATTTGCTACTCAATCTTCTTTTGCAGATATTAACAAAAATTTGCAAGTTCCCTTCAATTACTTGCAACTTACTTTTCTCTCATATCTACTGCTTACCCTTTATTTTGTAGAGGTTAACAAGTGCTACAAGTTTCCTTCAGGTACTTGCAAGTTATTATTCTTCTATGCCTTACTCTCACCTTTATTTTGAAGAGCTCAATGGAAGACATTCACGTCTTCTTAATTTTGCAAAAGAAACTCAGGTACATGCAAGACGTTCCTTTTTTCGCTTGTACCGACTCTTCCTTCGTAGGAGAAAAATAGGCAGTGACAGGTTTCTCTTAGGAGAGACATAAGGTTCTATCTCTCCCTGCCTCTTATTTTTCAAGGGGAGGATCACGATTTTCATGGGTATCCTACTTTTTCGAAGTTCCCTTCGGTACTTAAAAAAGTGCGGGAATTATGTTAACCCAAAAATCGGTGATCCCTCACAAGGTAGACATCTTGCAAGTCGCGGACTACTCCAGTTCATCCATGAAGTCGCGACCTATCAGCCTTCCTTCTTTCCAAGGATGGGCGGATAGACTTATCTGTCCACTCAGGCCGTGCGGCTAGCGCAGTCTTCCAATCCAAACCGCCCAAGACGCGCAACAGTCGCTTGTTCTGTAGGGGTTACGGAATGCTTCCTCAATCATCCCCAACAGGCTGCGCGGTTAGGTCAGCTAACTATGCAATGGTTCATTCTTCTCTAATAGGAGAACAACTGAACTAAGTGGAGGACTCGCACTCCTATCCACTCAGACTTCCAAGTAGTCGCATACTTGACAGGAGTTGCGTGTTTCTTTAGCCCACTCCTGCTTGTCGCACAACAAGCAAGGAAAACCGCCACATCGCCAGGCGACTAGCCTCCCGGTCGCCCAACACAACACAGACTCAACTCAGTCTGCTAGAAGGTAGTGGACTCAGCCTCTGTCCGCCAAAGGGAGGTGGAAGCTCCGCTCACCAGCTAACGAACTCGCCTCATTAATCAGCATATGCGACCTACCTCCTCAGTCCGCCAGGTCATCTATTCTTTATCGCCCATCATTAATGACAAGCCTCCACCAGCTAAGGCGGACTCCACTAGTCCATCGCGAGCTAGGCGGACTCATCGTGCAGTCTGCCAGAAGAACTTCCCCAATGCCGAATTCTTCTCAGCAGCCAGCGACATGCCTCATCCTATCCACAGCGGGCTAGACGGACTCATTCTATAGTTTGCTAGCTAGCCCTCCAGTTTCCCGGCCCTCTCTTCTTCCCAGCAGCAGGCGGACTACTCCTCAGCTCGCATAACAAGGCGCGGGATCACTCAGTGCAGTGGAGGTGCACTTGTCCCAGTCTGCCAACAACAGATCAATTCAAGCAGGCAAGTTCCTAACCGTACAACATGGTGCGGACTCGGAAGACTTCTCATCTACTTGCACAACTTACCGCTCTACCGTGGGTAATGTTACCAAGACCGTCACCGGACCGAGCCTATAAATAGGCCCCCATACCTCTCATTCAGCAAGCACAGTGGAGTGGGAATACTAAGGCATCAAGTCCTACGGACTGAGTTTTCCAGTCTACGCAGCTAACCTCTGCGGCCTGTTTCCTAAACTTGGCCTCAGCTGTCCTCTATCCCTGATTGCGCAGTCCGCTTGGCCTTGAGTAGAAAATTGCAAGATCAACTTTCTGTGCGGTCTTCCAAACTGCTTGGTCAAACCGGGCGAACTCTAGCTTCCTCCTCTCTCAAGTAGCTAGCTTCCCCCTTTGTACAATTTATTTTCTTTCCATGTAAAGGTGAAATCGTAAGCTATAATATCAGATTCATAATCAAAGGAAAGCCGTTGTAGGAGTGGCATTTAAGCTGCGATGGGCGAACTATGTTGATGGCACTACAAGTGGCACCCTCTCTTTTCCCCTCTCTCGGTCTCAACCATCAGAGTTAACCGTCAAAGTAACTGTCTGCTCGATAGTTCCTCATCAATTTCCTTCTTAACCCCGCTTCCTGGATTGATCGTGCTCCACTCTCAAGCAAGACAGTAGAAGAGCGCAATTTCCACATCAACAGGAAAGTCTAAGGAAATTTCACACATCTATCGTTGACTTCAGAGGCAACCATTCCTTCACAGTACATACCTTGGCAAGATCCATGGCTAGTCCAACACCACTTATCACATGGCCTATGAAGACAACTTCTCAGAGCCCAAATTCACATTTGTTGAACTTAGCAAACAAGATATGCTCCTTTAACTTCTTTAGAACCAAGGTCAAGTGTTCCACATGCTCTTCCTCTGTCTTGGAATAGACTAAAATGTCATCGATGAAGAAGATGATGAAAACATCTAAGTATGGCTCAAACACCTTATTCATCAAACTCTTGGACACTAACGGGCATTTGTGAGCCCAAACGGCATCACGGTGAACTCGTATAGAGCGTACCTCGAGCTAAATGCGATTTTATGAATGTCCTCCTCTAGTATCCCCAACTTGTAGTACCCCGAGCGCAGATCCATCTTGGAAAACCTGTGCTCTTCTACCAACTGATCGAATAACTCATCGATCCGAGGTAGATGGTAGGTGTTCCACACCATTAAAAGGTTGAGTTCTCGGTAATCTATACATTACCGTAGTGTTTCATCCTTCTTCTTAAAGAATAGAACAAGGACTCACCAAGGTGATGAACTCGGGGGAACGAACCCAGATTTTACAAATTCTTGCAGTTGGACTCTAAACTCCGCGAGTCCCATTGGGGCCATTCGGTAAGGGGTCCTTGAGATGGGCTTAGAACCCGACACTAATTTAATTTGAAATTTCACCTCTCTATGCGGGTGTAATCACGACACCTTCTCAGGAAATACCTCGGGGATATCCCGCACCACTCGCACATCTTTCATATCTATTGTCATCTCTTTCAACTCGAAATAAATTATGTAAACTTCATCACCCTTTGTGGGATTTCAAGGTCTGAATTGAAGATAATAGCATACGAGGTGCAAACCTAATACCTTGAAAGATAACTTTAGAGTCCCCATGGCTCAAGGAAATTCGTTTCTCCGCACAATCAGTCCTGGTGTGGAGCCAATCCAACCATACCATGCCCATTATTAGGTCAAACTCAGGCATTCTCAATATTGTGGCAGGGGTTTCAAAGGTATTTCCTCCAAGAAGTACCTTCAATTCACACTTGGCAGTTGCAGTCATCTCAGAGCCATCCGGGAGGCATACTCTATGAGCAATACAAGAGAAGTATTGCACTCCTTCTAGGTCGTTAACGAAGTCTGCCAACCCAAATGAGTGTGTGGAACCAGTGTCGAATATAGTATAAGCTGGTTTCCCACCAACAATCACGGTGCCTAGGTATCAATTACAAAGACTTAAAGCTAGGCTCCTAGCATATCATAGGCAATCAAAAAGAAATGCTTATAACATATTAATCAATTCATGTAATGCCCCCGGTTTTTCTGTGTTTTGTTTCATTACTGTTTGGCGTTATGATGGCGCGTTTCAGGTCTTTTGCTGTTGTTAGAGCGTGGTCTTAGCTCTTTAGGTTCCTTGAGTGGCCTATTTGTAGCCTGTTTGCAAGATTCCACAGCTAGCCAGAGTCTGTTTTGGTGGCTCGGCTGAGCCACTCAAGGAATGCTTGTGCTTTGGCTTCGGGATTATCAGAGTATGAGAAAACACGCGTCATGATGCCACGTCAAGCAGGGGATAACTGCTGACGCTCAGGCAAAATCATCTACTTTACTTTACGAAAGAAATTCATGAGTTTAATGATTAGAAAATCTGTTATATTTTAGAGGTCGTATCCCTCGGCTCGGTGGATCACCTAGTCCACAGTTTAAAATTATACTTAAACGCTGCGGAAAAATTCTTTATTCAGGATTGACATCGTAAGGAGTGCAGAAGAGACCCAAGAGGACCACTTATGCTATGCAAGACTCTACATTTAATTTATACTAAATATAGGAAAACGATCTTTATACGTTGTTTGGAAAATAGTGATTGAGTTTTATAAAACATGCTGATCATGAGTTATACTTATAATAATAATTGTAGTTTTAAAAAATAACTAGCAACCTAGCATAAATCCTTGATAGTTTTACTTTCAAGACTACCTAAACACCTATAGGGGGGAGGGGGTGAATAGGTACTTTTCCTTGATTTAACTTAAGGCAGAATATTACCACAGTTATTTGAATAAATCAGATATTTCTATAGCTAACACAGCACAACAATCACAATCATACACACATCACAGATTGCACACAGATTTATAGTGGTTCTCCAAGTTCTAGGTACATCCACTTTCCCCTTCACCTATCTAGCAGTATGCTAGAGTCGGCCTAACTTCTTCCTTTAACTCAGATCCTCAGATCCTACAGCTCAGAATCCAGAAGGATTCCTACAACTCAGGATAACAAGTCCTACCTCAGCCTTGCTACAAGGCCTACAACTCAGAGAATACCTTCTCCTACAACTCAGGCTAACAAGCCCTACCTCAGCCTTGCCACAAGTCTTACAGCTCAGAGAATACCTTCTCCTACAACTCAGGCATAAATAACCCTACCTCAGAGAATAAATCTCTGACACTCAGCCTTTATAAAATAGGCTTACAACTCAGATCTATGAATAGATCCTACAGAATTTGATAAGGAATTTCATAATCTCTTACCCCCTGTTGAGAGAGAAGGGATAAGAACTTTCTTGATCAGCTTCTTGAAGAGGCTGATGGCTGAAATCAACTTGATCTTAGCTTTCTTCAAAGCTTCTTGAATCTGAACTTAGTTGGGTTGATTTTCTTTGAATAAAACTGACTGGCAGCTTCCTTCTTATACTTCAGAAATAGATCTGAATCTCCTAGACAGATTATTTTAGTATTTTCTTCTTGAGAGACCAGTGAATGTCTCCTCCTTGTCTTTAAATAGCTGGATCTCTCTCTATCCAAATCTCTTGAAGATACTTCTGAATTTTTGATTGAATTCCACTTAGACAGAATCTGAATAGTAAACTACTTCAGAACGTCTTCTAAGATCTTCTCACGAAGATCTTCTTCTTTGTTACTTGTACTTTCTTGATCAAAGAATAATCTCTAATTGAGTTAGTGGTGACAATACTTCTTCTCTATATGTTATTCTATTTCTTCTTCTGAATCCATCTATTTATAGACTTCATCCTTGGTAACCGGCTGATCCGGTTTATAACTAACTTCTGACAAGTCTGACAGCTTCAGTAAACCTGTCATAACCCACAGCTGTCAAGTCTTCAAACAGTTCTTGAGCCTTTGACTCTGTCAGCAAAGCGTCGAGTTTGTCTGCCATAAAGTGTCGAGACCATCTGTCAATATGTGTCGACACAAGTGACTTAAGAGTCGACACAGCCTTTTGTGATGTCGACAAAGCTGCCTTGATGTCGACACAGCTTCTTGATACTGCATCTTGAGAATGTGTCGACACTGATTATTTGTGTCGACACAAACACTTCACCATTCATCAGCAATCAACTTGGTCTAGACTCAGCTGTGTGTCGACCCAAGTCCTGTGTGTCGACACAGTTGATGTAGACTCAGAACATAGTGTGTGTCGACACTGCCTCCAGGTGTCGACACAGTTTTTGTCGACTCTGCCTTTGTGTGTAGACACTGCCTCTCGGTGTCAACAAAGTCGAAGTCGACTATAATCTTCTGTGTGTCGACACTGCCTCCCGGTGTCGACACAAGTCCTCTGAAGTGTCGACACAGCTATTTCCAAGTGTCAACCCAATCTTACTGAAGTGTCGACACAACTTCCTCAAGTGTCGACACATGGACTTAGAATATTTTTCCTGCATTCTAGCACATTCTTAACCTGTACATATAAACTCAAAATAACATCAAATACACCTTTATGTATATCATTGAGGTAAGTGAGGCTTTTCCAAATCAGGTATACATTTTCCAATGTACCCAACAATCTCCCCCTATTTGGAGAAGTCATAACCCTTTAGCCAATGATATACACCACTTATAAAATAAACAAGATGATGTACATAAGCATTATATGAGAGGGTATTATATAAACAAAACACATATCATAGTTTCATCACAGAATAAAGATGTAAAAATAAATGATCACAGAAAAATGTTTTGTATATCAACTTAAAAAGTTTGTTACAAAATGTTTACATTGATTTCTTTAACAAACAAACAATTTACATAGTTCTTGGACAAAAACTAGTAAAGCTACGACTAAGGCTGGGCAGGCTCCTTGATGATTATCCCTTTTCCAGATATTATCTGAGCCTGAACAGGAGATTCTTTATCTTCCATGGGCTTTTTGCCTTTCAGATCAACTTTCTTCTGTGCTTTCAGCCTTGATCCTTTGTCTTTCAAAATAATGAAAGGGCTTGGGGAAATACTTGCTATGTTCCTAAGTATCAGGAGGTAGTTTCCCCATCTTAGCCTTTCTCCTGTGTTGAACTATGGCTTCTTGTCTGGCTTCATACTTTTGCCATTCATGCTCATTATACCATTTTACTCTTTCATGTACTTGTTGTTTTACAGCCTTCCATGCAGTTAAAATGATATTCCTTGAAGTGGGGCTCCACTGCTCAAAGTCTGGCTTAAATTCTGCTTGCTCTCTAAATTTTTTCTTTGATAATAGAGCATCTTGCTGAGCTTTGATAACAGTATCTGACATATCTACCTTTTCAATAATCACATTTGTAATAGGTTGTGCAGGGCTGTACATTGATTGAACCTGCTCATGTATCATTCCAATATCTACAGGAGGGTAAATGACTTGGGCAACCTCAGGTTGATTACCTTCAAGTAGAATTGGTTGCACCCCTGACTCAGCCATATTATCATCATCAAACAGGGGTGGATATCCAAGAGTGGCTCTTATGTTGTTAGTTACCCATTTGGCATGGTCAGACCCAACATAGACTAACACCCTCTCCCCCTTTATGACTTCTCTAGCAACATGCTCTCTCAAGTCATCTTCCTTAAATCTGTTTTGTCCATCCAGAAAGTTGATTCCATCTTTAAATAATGGCTTTAATTTTTGAAGTTTGTCACTAATCAACTTCTCAGATGAAGTGATGGAAGTTTTAACTTCATCTAGTGCATCTTGTAGCTTCTGATCATATTCTTCTTTTTCTTTAGCCCTTGCAGCAGTCATTGCAACAAAAGTGTTTGTGAACTCAGTGACTATCACATTATGTGATTCAGTCAGATTTTCATTCATTCTTATTTGATTCTCAAGTACATAGCCTTTTTAATTGCCATCTCATCCACTTACTTCTTAATTTCTTATTGTTGTTTGGCCAGAAATACCGCAGCATTGCCTCCCTTGTGGAAGCAATCTGTCATCTCTCTTTTGTTCTGATTAACTTCAAATCTTATATATTTTATCTCTTGTGCCAGATCAAATTGAAGAGCCTTATGGATTTCATCCACATACTTTTCAAGAAGCAATCTCTGCTTATCCATTTTAACCTGTAAATTTATCATAAATTTAGTGTAATCAAAATCAGTAGTAGCTTGGTGAGTTGTTGTCTTGAGAGCTTTCTTATAGCTGTGACTTCTCCTCTTGAAGACCATTAGCTTTCTTTTCTTAGCCTCCCTGACCTCTGCATTTTCAGACTCTGAAGTACTTTCAATATGAACTCTTTCTGGAGGAGTGGTAGGAATTTATTTCACAGTACCATGTTGCTCCCCCTCAACATGTACTTTCTCCCCCTCAACAGCACCTTGCTCCCCCACAACCCTGAGGGTTTCAACTTTATCAGCTGCCTCTCCAATTTCAGGAAACAACTCTTCTAGATTGTATTCCTTTTGTGCTTGAGCAGGAGATGATACAGTGTTTCCTCTAGCAGAATCATCAATTCCAGCAGTGTAAAAATCTTTTGATAAGTTTATTCTGTCTTCCTCTTCTACTTGTTCAGACTTTGGCTCCCCCTACAAATGTGCATTCTCAGCATTATCCTGGACTTGTATACTTTTTAGCTCCCCCTGCACTTGAGCAATTATAGTCTCTTCTTGGACATGGGTAGTCACAGTTAGATCCTGAACTTGTGCTCTAACTTGCTCTTCCTGATCTTGTGCATCTTCATGACAATGCTCAGGCATCTCTTTTGAAATAACTCTATCCCACCTGGAGAATAACCTCATGTCCATTCTCCTCATATGATTTATCTTTGATCCAGGAATCTGTTGCATTACCTTTGGAATCATTCCAGCCAGGTACAGTTTAATGATCCTAGCCAAGTTTGTCTTCTTGATTCCTTCTTTAATCTTATCAAACAGTACAGCAGACCAATTTGTTTGAATCTTAAAGATAACCCTAGTCATCAGGCTGAACATATATGCTGATATCCAATCATGGCCACCTAGTTTGCATAAGATCACTTTTCCTATAATTTCTGACATGAATTTTCCTTGAGGATTCATGCCCTTCCTGTTGATGGCAGATCCTATCTTTATGGTTGGATCAAATCCACACCATTGAAGTGCCTCCCTGGTCCTTGAGGCTGGTACCTCTTCCTCATCTTGTATTCTAGGAAGATTGAGAATCTTGCTTAACCTCTTTTGAGACAGCTTGACTTTTTCTCCATGAACTGTGGATTTGATCTTCAAGCCTGTGGAGTCCATCGATGCAGCGGGTAGAACTCGAATACTTCTTTCTTCCATATTTTACTAGGTTCAGAGACAAGATATTCTAATCAATTGTCTGCAAGAAGAGAAATGACCTGTTTGATCTCCGATTAAGCAACATTGAATGCATTCCTAACCAACTCATATCCTTCATTGACGTTGTCTTCAACCTTGGGAGCCATTGGAATGAAGAGAAAGCTTGATTGGAGAGGAGAGAGATTGTCGACACAAGGTTTTTGTCTCGAAACCCTGGTGAGCGTGTCGACAGAATAAGTTCTTGACCTATTTATACCCTTCTAATCAAAGAAGATCAAAAGGCGGGAAAAAATTGTCTAAAAGTGTCGACACTGTTGGAATGTCTCGACACAAACTTCTATTGTCTCGACCACGACGCTGACTACTATGTGTCGACACCAATTAATGATATGTCGACACAGGAGATACTTAGTAGTTCATAAGAAATTCTGTGTCGACTCTTATTATAATTGTCGACACAAAATCTGTAAGTGTCTACACCATTACTCTGGTTGTGTCGACACTACATTTCTGGATGCGTCGACTCTTTGTCCCTTAGGTGTCGACACATTTTCTCTGTGTCGACACAATTTCCCTGAATTGTCGACATCAATTCTCTGTGTCGACACCTTATCACTGAATGTTGTGACACCATTTTACTTAGCCAATTTTTTGGTAAAACTAACCAATGGTCGGCATTCCTAATTCAATTTTAAATCTATTGAATTAAGCTTCATCCAGAGGCTTAGTAAATACATCTGCAATTTAAAAATCAGTTTTAACAAATTCTAATGAGATGTCTCCTTTTTCTACATGTTTTCTAAGAAAATGGAATTTGATCTCTATGTGCTTAGTCCTACTATATGAAACAGGATTGTTAGCAATAGAAGTAGCACTTTTAAAATCACATAATAAAGGTGTTCTACTTACCTGAATACCATAATCCCTTAGCTGATGCTGAATCCACAATAGTTGTGCACAGCAACTTCCAGCTGCCACATATTCAGACTCAGCTGTGGATATTGCCACACTAGTCTGCTTCTTACTGCTCCAAGATATCAACCTTCCTCCCAGGAATTGGCATGTACCTGTAGTACTTTTTCTATCTTCTCTACAGCCTGAAAAATCTGCATCTGAATAACCTGTTAGTAGAAAATCTCCATTCCTAGGGTACCAAAGGCCTAGATTAGGTGTGCCCTTTAAATATCTAAAAATCCTCTTGACTGCAGTATAATGTGATTCTTTAGGGCATGCTTGGTACCTAGCACAGACACATGTTGCATACATAATGTCTAGTCCACTAGCAGTTAGATATAACAGAGAGCTAATTATTCCTCAATACAAAGACTCATCTACAGGTTTACCCGCATCATCTTTGCATATAGGCATACTTGTTCCCATATGAGTTCTCATGGTGGAGGATGATTCCATACCATACTTCTTAATTAACTCCTTGGTGAACTTAGACTGGGATATGGACAAGCCATCATCAGTCTGTCTTACTTGGAGTCCCAAAAAGAACTTAAGTCCCCCCATACTGCTCATTTCAAACTTCCCTTGCATAAGTTTGGCAAACTTCTTGCAAAGGTTGTTCTCTGTAGATCCAAAGATTATGTCATCTACATAGATCTGAACTAAGATTATCTTACCTTTAGATTCCCTTAGGAATAGAGTTTTGTCTATTTTACCTCTTGAGAATTTGTTCTCAATAAGGAAAGTAGACAGGGTTTCATACCAAGCCCTTTGGGCTTGCTTTAACCCATACAATGCTTTCCTAAGTCTATAGACATAACCAGGTTTAAGGGAATCTACAAAACCTGATGGTTGCTCTACATAGACTTCTTCTTTCAGATCACCATTCAGGAATGCTGATTTCACATCCATTTGATATACCTTGAAGCCTTGATATGCTGCATAGGCAAAGAACATTCTGATTGCTTCCAGTCTTGCTACTGGGGCAAATGTTTGATCAAAGTCTATTCCCTCTTCCTGCCTGTATCCTTTTGCAACCAATCTTGCTTTATTCTTCACAATAACTCCATTCTTATCCAACTTATTCCTAAAAATCCACTTTGTACCAATGATGTTGTGGTCTTTTGGTTTAGGAACCAACTCCCAGACCATGCATCTTCTAAACTGATTAAGCTCCTCTTGCATAGCATAAATCCAGTGTTGGTCTTGAATAGCTTCTTCAAATTTCTTTGGCTCCAGTTGAGATAGAAAACTTGAGTATAGAACTGTATTTATATTTTTACTTCTGGTTTGCAGTCCATGTCTTAGATCACCAATTATATGATCTACTGGATGATCCTTTAGATGTCTTACAGCTTGAGGAAGACTTTCTTCTGGCTGAACACCTCCAGTTTCTTCATTATGCTATACCTCTTGGTTATCATCAGCTTCTAGAGAGTCTTATACTCCCCCTGGACAGTAGCCATCATTTTCAAATACTTCATCTGCAGTTGAGCCTTCTGCAATGGAAAGCTTGTCCATCCTATTGCCTATACCTGTTGGACTGCAAGAACTACAAGGAAACTCACTGTTGATTAATCTTGTTTCATCAAATACAATATGTACAGATTCTTCTACAACCTGAGTAATCAAGTTGTAGACTTTATAAGCCTTACTATTGTTGTTGTACCCAACAAATATCCCATCTTGGGATTTTGCAGCAAACTTAGTTAAATAATACTTGCCATTGTTAAGGATATAACACTTGCAATCAAAGATTCTAAAATAAGATAGATTTGGTTTTCTACCTTTCATGATCTCATAGGGAGTCTTTTTGTGGTACTTAGTGATAGAAGCCCTATTGAGTACATGACATGCAGTGTTTACTGCCTCTGCCCAGAAATATTCTGGGAAAGAAGTATCACTCAATAGAGTTCTACTAGCTTCAATCAATGTCCTATTCTTTCTTTCAGTAATACCATTTTGCTGAGGTGTTCTAGGTGCGGAGAATTATTGGAAAATCCCAAATTCTTCACATAATCTTGTCATACTTTCAGATTGAAATTCAGTGCCATGGTCACTTCTGATTTTGACCACTGTACTGTCTAGTTCATTCTTAATTTGTCTGACAAAACTGTGTAAAACACTTGGGGTTTCAGATTTCTGTCTTAGAAAGAACACCCAGGAATATCTAGAATAGTCATCTACAACCACAAAAGTATAGACCTTCCTACCTAGACTATGAACTGGCATAGGACCAAAAATATCCATATGTAAGAGGTATAGACACATTACTGAATCCTTGTTTTCAAGGTTATGAAAGGAGGATTTTGTCTGCTTGCCCTTTTGACAAGCTGAACATATCCCTTCCTTTATACACTTAACTTGAAGACCATTCCTCACTAACTCTTTACTAAAGAGCTGGCCAATTGTCTTGTAGTTAAGATGAGCCAGCCTCTTGTGCCATTTGACACAATGAGATGCTTTCTCATCAGCTACAAGACAAATTGGAGAACCTTTATTCTCACACCCAAAATAAAGACAATAAACATTTCTCTTTCTATACCCAGTCAATATGACCTTTTGATCACTTGACCTTCTGATATGACATCCATTCTTAACAAATGAAATATCATATCCCAAATCACTCAGCTGACTTATGCTTATCAGGTTGTGTTTCAAACCTTTTACAAAAGCCACTTGAGTGATGGTAATTTTGTTGGAAGAGATGTTACAAAATCCTTTCATGATTCCTCTTTCAGATCCACCAAAGATTATTTTAGTACCATCCTTGATAGATGTATACTCCTTCAGTAGCCCCTTTGTTCAAGTCATGTTCCTGGAACATCCACTATCAAAGTACCATATAGGGGCATGACAACTTGGACTTTCCTGCAATACAGAATTACCTTCCCTTAGAACCCAAGTAAGTCTTGGGTCCTTGGTTCAAGTTAGCACCATTCATATCAAAACTACCAGCAGCTCTTCTAACTGGTAGACTGTTGTTCTTCCTGACACTTATGTTATGCCAGCAGTCTAAGGCAAAATGGCCTGTCTTGCCACAGCACCAGCATTCATACTTGTTTTATCTAGGTCTAGATATATTTTTGACAGAAGAATTTCTGTTCTGTGCTGGTGCTGCTGCAGCTACACCCACTTGTTTCTTATAACCATGGGGTTTATGAACATGGGCTGACTTATTGGCATTAACACCCTTGTTATTCAGAACATTAGTCTTATTATGACTATGAATGTTTTCAAGATCATACTTGTTAGAAGGCTCATGCACCTTTCTAAAAACTACAGGGACTTTAAAGTTCAATGGCTGAAATGGTGCTTTGCCTTTTCTATTGAAATGGGCAACACTGGTGTTACCTTTAAAGCATATTCCTACCTTACCCTTTTGAGCCACAAACTCATCTATTAAGGGTAAGACTGATTTTGTCTTAGAGTAACTAGCCACCAAATCTTTCTCTACTTGAAGTCTGACTTCCAGACTTTTAATTAGATCATTTTTATATGTGATTGTACCCATCTGAATAACTGTAATAATTTTCAGCTTGGCAACCTCATTCATTTGTTGATCCAATTCTTTCTCTAAATCAGATGCAGTCATCTTAAGATCAACAATTTCCTTAGCCTGATTATTGGCCAGGTTTTTGCTTTTCTTAAGTGCCTACAATAAGTACCCATATTCATCTATCAACTGATGAATATCTCCTTCAGATTCTAATCCATCCTCATCACTTGATGAAGATGAATCTAACTCTAAACCAGTACTGTAATCAGAAATTCTAGAATTACTTTGTACCTTGCTGGGACCAGGCTGATCCTGGCACTTGTTGTCTTCTGATTCAGCCATCAGTCTCATACACTGATGGTCTTCTTGTTCATTGATGGAGTCCAGCAATTGCATAAACTCCTCTTCTTCACTAGCTGCATACAGTCCAATGTATGCTTCAGCTTTAGATTCTGACTCTGAGGAGGATTGATCTGTAAGACTCTTCTTCTTCTTAACAATAAAGGATTTCTCCTTCTTGGCCTTTTGTTGAGTCTTCTTTCTGTCTGCTGACTCTTTTCTCTTTTCTGGACACTCAGCAAACACATGTCCTAGCCTATTGCAGCAATAGCAAACAATTTTTGATGTTGTAGCTTTGCTGGGCTTAGATCTGCTCCTTTCCTTTCTTGATGATTTTCTCTTTTGATAATAGTCATCAACTGGCTGTGATGTAGAGGGCCTTGACTTCCACTGCTTTTTCTTCAAGAACCTCTGAAACTGCCTTGTAAAGGCAACAGAATCTGCATCTGAATCACTGATATCTGAGTTCTGATTTTCTTAATTTTTTGAGATAACTTAAGCAACTTCCTTAGTAGGTGATGGAGACATCCTCCTACTCTTTCTAGTGGCTTCAACCTTGAAGGCCACGTACTTTTCTCTATGCTCTCCTTTTGTATTTCTTTTTCCTCCTTCCTAGCCATTAGTTGCATTTCATATGATAGCAACTTTCCAAATAAGGTTGGAGGAGAAATGTCAGCTAGTTATGCCACTTCTCTAATGGAAGAAATCTTGGTATCCCAATCCTTTGTCAAGGATCTTAGGAATTTGTCATTCAGTTCATAAGTACTGAAGACCCTTCCATAGGACATCAGTTCATTCACCATCCTTTAGAATTTCTTGTAGCATTCAGATATGCTATCAAACTTCCCTTGTCTGAAACTCTCATATTCTTGATTGAGCATAGACTTTCTGTCTTATCTAACTTCTTCAGAACCCTTCATGTAGACAATCAAGGTGTCCCACATTTCCTTGGAGGTTTTGCAGTGAATCAAATTTTGGAAAGTAGAATCATCTATGACACTTACTATAATATTCTGAGCTCTCTTATCCAGAGTTGCTAATATAACTTCATCCTTGGTCATTTCAGAAAAATCTTTAGGAGTTCTTTGATTTGCATCTAGAGCAGACACATTCATTGGGATATATGGACCTTCTTTTACTGTGATATATATCCTTGGGTCAGAGGCCTCCATAAACAATCTAACCCTTTCTTTCTAGATTCCAAAAATCTATTTCCTTCAGATGGGTAATTTCATTGACCCTAATTCCTTGTGATTCTCTCAAGAACCCATTTTCTTGATTCTTGATTCTGCCTTAGGGATCTAACTCAGACTGTTAAGTCCTTCTTTGAGTAACCTCCCTCTTATACCACTTCATAGTTTTACTTTCAAGACTACCTAAACACCTAGAGGGGGGGGGGGGTGAATAGGTACTTTTCCTTGATTTAACTTAAGGCAAAATATAACTACTGTTATTTGAATAAATCAGATATTTCTATAACTAACACAGCACATCAATCACAATCATACACACATCATAGATTGCACATAGATTTATAGTGGTTCCCCAAGGTCTGGGTACATCCACTTTCCCCCTTCACCTATCTAGCAGTATGCTAGAGTCGTCCTAACTTCTTCATTTAACTCAGATCCTCAGATCTTACAGCTCAGAATCCAGAAGGATTCCTACAACTCAGGCTAACAAGCCCTACCTCAGCCTTGCCACAAGGCCTACAACTCAAAGATTACCTTCTCCTACAACTCAGGCTAACAAGCCTACCTAAGCCTTGCCACACGGCCTATAGCTCAGAGAATTCCTTCTCCTACAACTAAGGCATAAACAGCCCTACCTTAGAGTATAAATCTCCTACACTCAGCCTTTATAAAATAGTCTTACAACTTAGATCTATGAAAAGATCCTACAGAATTTGATAAGGAATTTTGTAATCTCTTACCCATGTTGAGAGAGAAGGGATAAGAACTTTCTTGATCAACTTCTTGAAGAGGCTGATGGATGAAATCAACTTAATCTTAGCTTTCTTCAAAGCTTCTTGAATCTGAACTTAGATTGGTTGATTTCCTTTGAATAAAACTGACTGGCAGCTTCCTTCTTAGACTTCAAAAATAGATCTGAATCTCCTTGACAGATTAGTTCAGTATCTGCTTCTTGAGAGACCTGTGAATGTCTCCTCCTTGTCTTAAAATAGCTGGATCTACCTCTATCCAAATCTCTTGAAGATACTTCTGAATTCTTGATTGAATTCCACTTAGACAGAATCTGAATAGTAAACTACTTCAGAATGTCTTCTTAGATCTTCTCACGAAGATCTTCTTCTTTGTTACTTGTACTTTCTTGATCAGAGAATAATCTCTAATTGTTTTAGTGGTGACAATACTTCTTCTCTATATGTTGTTCTATTTCTTCTTCTGAATCCATCTATTTATAGACTTCATCCTTGGTAACCGGCTGATCTGGTTTATAACAAACTTCTAACAAGTCTGACAGCTTCAGTAAACCTGTCATAACCAACAGCTGTCAAGTCTTCAAACATTTCTTGAGCTTTTGACTCTGTTAGCAAAGCGTCGAGTCTGTCTGCCATAAAGTGTTGAGACCATCTGTCAATATGTGTCGACACAAGTGACTTAAGTGTCGACACAGCCTTTGGTGATGTCGACAAAGCTGCCTTGATATCGACACAGCTTCTTGATACTGCATCTTGAGAATGTGTCGACACTGATTATTTGTGTCGACACAAACACTTCAAAATTCATCAGAAATCAACTTGGTCTAGACTCAGCTGTCTGTCGACACAAGTCCTGTGTGTCGACACAGTTGATGTAGACTCAGAACATAGTGTGTGTCGACACTGCCTCCAGGTGTCGACACAGTTGTTGTCGACTCTTCCACTGTGTGCGGACACTGCCTCCCAGTATCGACACAGTCGATGTCGACTATAATCTTCTGTGTGTCGACACTGCCTCCCAGTGTCGACACAAGTCCTCTGAAGTATCGACATAGCTATTTCCAAGTGTCGACACAATCTTACTGAAGTGTCGACACAGCTTCCTCAGGTGTCGACACATGGACTTAGAATATTTTTCCTGCATTCTAGCACATTCTTAACCTGCACACATAAACTTAAAATAACATCAAATACACCTTGATGTATATCATTGAGCTAAGTGAGGCTTCTCCAAATCAGGTACACATTTTCCAATGTACCCAACAATCCTTCTCAGAGCAAGTAGACTATCTCTAGAAAATGGTAGCAGCAAAAGTAATATATCTAGTACAAAGGTAAAAACTACCAGTGGGCGCCAACAACCTGACACAAACCCACTGACAAATATGTATGTCTGTAAGAAAAGTGCAGAAAACAACCTCACTAAACAAATCCAGAAGGATCTCCAAAGTCCAAGAAACCACCAGCAACACCACAGCAACTTATCCACCAAACTGGCTACTGCTCAGAACTTGAGGCATTCAAAAGAAGAAAGAATTCCTCAGTAAGCAAAACAAGGAAAACTGCACGAAAGTGTCTACTAGATGATAAATGAAAGAGGAAAAACACAACAACAAAAGGTAACAACTGCCCAAGGCAAGACAAAAAGAAATGCACCAGGTGCGAGGAAACATCATCAACCCTGCCCAGAAACTACCTCCTGCAGAGTCTACTAAGCTGCCAAGAGCCCAAAATGCTGCAATCTACCAAGGAAGAAATGTCTAACACCCTAAACTGCGTGAGATGGTAGTAGCAAAACAAACAACGTGGATCTGGGTTGGAGGCAAACACAGTCCCCCAACCACCATTTACAAGAAACAAAGCTCAAGGGTCTACATGTGAAAGCACTAGGGACCTCCCACCCCCTTGCCTAGCCCGTACCTGGGGCAAGATAAAAGAAAAAGGGCGGCCTTTGCTAAATTACACAATACCTCCCCTCTTAAGAGATCCAAACCACCACTACTAACCACGGCCCACGATTCGGCCTTTAGGAAAGAAAAACATAGCCGACAAGGAACCTTAAAGAAAATCAAGGAATTAACTCGGGGGCAAAAATCAAGGTAGGGAAAAAAGTGTTGAAATGACTCAACACGGCTTGGTGTTGAGTGGGACCCACTCAACACCTAACTAGACCTAGGCATTGAGTGAGTCAGCCTAACTCAGCGTCGGAACAACCATGGCTTTGAGTGAGGTTCACTCACTCAACGCCCTCCAGAAGAACAACTCTGGCGTTGAGTGAGCTAGCCTCACTCAACGCCAAAATAGGCATGGCGTTGAGTGAGGTTCACTCACTCAATGCCTCCGACAAGAATTCTCTGGCGTTGAGTGAGCTAACCTCACTCAATGCCAAAATAGCGATGGCGTTGAGTGAGGAACACTCACTCAATGCCCTGGTACTTAACCAAAATCAGAGAAAGTGGCGTTAAGTGAGCTGGCCTCACTCAACGCCAAAACAGCAATGGCGTTGAGTGAAGCTCACTAACTCAACGCCCTTACACTCAGTCGCAAAAGAAGACTGCGGCGTTGAGTGAGTCCACCTCACTCAATGCCAAAATAGCAATGGCGTTGAGTGAGGTTCACTCCCTCAACGCCCTAGCACTTAGCCACAACAAGGCAAATCTGCGGCGTTGAGTGAGATGACCTCACTCAACGCCAAAATAGCAATGGCGTTGAGTGAGGTCGTCTCACTCAACGCCAGAAGTTCTGGCCGCGAAGAAGGGTTGTGGCATTGAGTGAGTCTATCTCACTCAATGCCAAAGCAGAAATGGCATTGTGTGAGGTTCACTCACTCAACGCCACGAGACTTGGCCGCAAACTTGCCTATGGCGTTGAGTGAGGTCGCCTCACTCAATGCCAAAGCTGAAATGGCGTTGAGTGAGGTCGACTCACTAAACGTCGTAGCTTTTTGTGCAGCCAAGTACATTGGCGTTGAGTGAGGTGTGCTCACTCAACACCACAGCCATTTCTGAGGCTAAGTACTTTGGCATTGAGTGAGTCGACCTCACTTAATGCCATTTCGGCTTTTGCGTTGAGTGAGGTGACCTCACTCAACGCCGTAGGCAAGTTTGCATCCAAGTCCCGTAGCGTTGAGTGAGTGAACCTCACTCAACGCCATTTCTGCCTTGGCGTTGACTGAGGTAGACTCACTCAACGCCACAACCCTTCTTCGCGGCCAGAACTTCTGGCGTTGAGTGAGACGACCTCACTCAACTCCATTGCTGTTTTTGCATTGAGTGAGGTCAGCTCACTAAACGCCGCAGATTTGCCTTGTTGTGGCTAAGTGCGGGGCGTTAAGGGAGTGAACCTCACTCAACGCCATTGCTGTTTTGGCATTGAGTGAGGTGGACTCACTCAACGTCGCAGTCTTCTTTTGCGGTTGAGTGTAAGGGCGTTGAGTGAGTGAGCTTCACTCAACGCCATTGTTCTTTTGGCATTGAGTAAGGCCAGCTCACTCAATGCCACTTTCTCTGATTGTGGTTAAGTACCAGGGCGTTGAGTGAGTGTACCTCACTCAACGTCATCGCTGTTTTGGCATTGAGTGAGGTTAGCTCACTCAGCGCAAGAGAATTCTTGCCGGAGGCGTTGAGTGAGTGAACCTCACTCAACGCCATGCCTGTTTTGGCGTTGAGTGAGGCTAGCTCACTCAACACCAGAGTTGTTCTTCTGGAGGGCGTTGAGTGAGTGAACCTCACTCAACTCCATGGTTGTTCTGGCGCTGAGTGAGGCTGACTCACTCAATGCATAGGTCTGGTTAGGCGTTGAGTGTTTCCCACTCAACGCCAAGCCGTGTTGAGTCATTTCAAAACTTTTTTCCCTACCTTGATTTTTTCCCCCGAGTGAATTCCTTGATTTTCTTTGAGGTTCCTTGTCGGCTATGTTTTTCTTTCCTAAATGTCGAATAGTGGGTCGTGGTTAGTAGTGGTGGTTTGGAGCTCTTAAGAGGGGAGGTATTGTGTAATTTAGCCAAGGCCACCCTTTTTTCTTTTATCTTGCCCCAGGTACGGGCTGGGCAAGGGGTTGGGAGGTCCCTAGTGCTTTCACATATAGACCCTTGAGCTTTGTTTCTTAGAAATGGTGGTTGGGGGACTGAGTTTGCCTCCAACCCAGATCCACGTTGTTTGTTTTGCTACTACCATCTCCCGCAGTTTAAGGTGTTAGACGTTTTTTCCTTGGTAGATTGCAGCATTTTGGGCTCTTGGCAGCTTAGTAGACTCTGCAAGAGGTAGTTTCTAGGAAGGGTTGATGTTGTTTCCTCGCACCTGGTACATTTCTTTTTGTCTTGCCTTGGGCAGTTGTGACCTTTTGCTTCTGTGTTTTTCCTCTTTCATTTATCATTTGGTAGACACTTTCGTGCAGTTTTCCATGTTTTGCTTGCTAAGGTATTATTTCTTCTTTTGAATGCCTCAGGTTCTGAGCAGTAGCCAGTTTGGTGGCTAAGTATCTGTGGTGTTGCTGGTGGTTTCTTGGACTTTGGAGATCCTTCTGGATTTGTTTAGTGAGGAAGTTTTCTGTACTTTTCTTACAGACTTACATATTTGCCAGTGGGTTCGTGTCAGGTTGTTGGCGCCTACTGGTAGTTTTTACCTTTGTACTAGATATATTACTTTTGCTGCTACCATTTTCTAGAGATAGTCTACTTGCTCTTAGGAGGATTTATGCTAGGTTGCTAGTTATTTTTTAAAACTACAATTATTATTATAAGTATAGCTCATGATCAACATGTTTTATAAAACTCAATCACGATTTTCCAAACAACGTATAAAGATCGTTTTCCTATATATAGTATTAATTAATGTAGAGTCTTGCATAGCATAAGTGGTCCTCTTGGGGCTCTTCTGCACTCCTTACGATGTCAATCATGAATAAAGAATTTTTCCGCAGCATTTAAGTATAGTTTTAAACCGTGGACTAAGTGATCCACCGAGCTGAGCGATACGACCACTAAAATATAACTGATTTTCTAATCATTAAACTCACGAATTTCTTTCGTAAAGTAAAGTAGATAGTTTTGCCTGAGCGTCAGCAGTTATCCCCTGCTTGACGTGGCATCATGACATGTGTTTTCTCATACTCTGATAATTCCTAAATTCGGAGAAAATGCGGGTTGTGGCACTCATGTTCTTGGTTTGGCGTCCAGGTATCTTGCTAGAGTTAGAGCTTAGCTTAGTTTAGTGGTAGACTTAAGCTTAGGCTGCGGTGGATTAGGTAGGAGGAGTAGCAGAGAGAGTTGGAAATAATTTTCCAACTCTCTGGTTAGAAAGCGTTGAGTGGGCTGGGGTCGGGATATCTCCAGGTTTTCTGAATTTTAGGCTAAGTCAAAAGAATTGAGTGAGTGTACCTCACTCAACGCCTAGACTGTTAGGCTTCTGGCATTGAGTGTGGTGCACTCACTCAACGCCATGGTCATTTTTGCGGCTAAGTCATTTGACATTGAGTGAGTCGACCTCACTCAACGTCGTGGCTGTTTTGTCATTGAGTGTGGTGGACTCACTCAATGTCGTGGCTTTTTTGCCGTTGAGTGAGTCGACCTCACGCAACATCATGGCTGTTTTGGCATTAAGTGAGTCGACCTCACTCAATGCCGTGGCTGTTTTGGCGTTGAGTGTGGTAGGCTCACTCAACGGCAAAGCCTGTTGCTGCGGTTAGGTTACTTGGCGTTGAGTGGGTGGACCTCACTCAACGTCGTGGTTATGCTTGGTGTGTAGTAACCCACTCAGTGCCGAGTCGAGTGAACTCGAGTCTTTTGCCTTGGGGGGGGGGGGTGTTTTCCTTTAGGACTGTTAGTATGGCTTTTTCATTAGGGGGTGTTGGGTGTTCGGCTAGTTTTTGCATGCGAACTCATGGATTATGGCAGGTGGTGTGGTTTTGTGGGATTTATAAGGGGTGAATTGTGTGTGCTAAGTTGTGGCCACCACCACCTAGGCCGTGTTGGGATGGTATGGTTGGGTGTGTGGACCCTGTTGCTTCCACCGATTGTTTTCACCCTTGAGTGTTTTTGTTTTTTGGGTATGGTTGTTGGTGAGGGTTGTGCCACCCACTCCGACCCAAGGTTTTCACCACGGCCAATAATTCACAAAGATTATGACTGTTAGTTCCTTTCCTTTTTAGTGGCTATTTCCTTTGGCAAAGGTGTGTCGTGGTGCTGCTGCAGGTGCTTAGCAGAGCATGCTATTATTATGTTCACACTTGGTGTAGTTTTATTACTCTATGGATAGTGTTTCTTCTTACTGTCATGCCTTTTCTTTTATTGATAGCGTTTTGTTGCAGGGCTGGTAAACCCCTTCTTTTATTGCTCATGAATTTAATGATGCACTCCCTTTTATTTTCTTTTACTTGTTGAGGTGTTCTTTTTTTTGAATGCCTCAGGTTCAGGTTGTAGCCAGTAAGACGGCTAGTGCTCTTGTGGAGCTTGCTTGTGGCCTCCTTGGTAGCTGAGGTTGTTGTTCCTCATCTGGTGAGGTAGTTTTTCTTTCTTTCTGTATAGACTTGCATACTCACTAGTGGATTTGTGTCAGGATGTTGACGCCCACTGGTGGCTTACTTATGTTGCTGGGTTTGAACTAAAATTGCTACTTTTTCCTATTTGAGGGATTTCACTTATTTCTGGGAAGGTTTTATGCTAGGTTGCATGTTAGGTATTTTAAAACCCTAAAATATTACTACATGTATCTCATGCACATCATGTTTACAAGACTAAAGCATTATTTTCTTCCTTAAGCGTAAAGACTATCTTTTTATATATACTACACCAACCTTAGAGTCGTACATACCACGAGTCGTCACTCGGGGACACTTATGCACCTTTAGGATGTCAAAACAACATAATTAAAGTATTTTCCTCTGCGTATAAATATATCTTTAAGTGTGGACTAGCTGATCCACTGTGCCGAGGGATACGACAATTGAAAATAACTGGCTTTCTTTCATAATAAGCTATGGTTTTCTTAAAATCTAAAGTCTAGAGTTTTGCCTGAACGTCTGCAGTTATCCCCTACACGACGTTGTTCATGGCATGTATTTTCCCTTACTCTGATACAATTTTATTTGTGAGAAAATGCGGGTCGTGACAATTGGTATCAGAGGGAGGTTGCTTGACAATTAGTCGGGCAACCTTTCCCTTGATTGCGTTGTTAGTTTAGCATCATATCATACACACGCTGATATGTCATCAGCACTTCTTGGCTAAAGCACGAACACTATACTTATAAGCATGAATAGAAGTATATGGGGCATATTATGTAGTATGGGATGCAAAATGTGTGTTTGTATATGGATCTACCATAGGAGGCAACATATGAGGGTTATGTAGTATGGGATGCATAACCTCACCATATAAATGCAGCTAGCACATTTTCTTTTTTTTCGTTGCATGGAAATGTTATGTAGTATGAGATGCATAATATTTTCATGTGTACACTACACATGGCATGCATTAAGGCCTTTCTTTAGAATGCATAGCACAACATGCATAGGATAACATTGTATAAGCATAACGTGCCAAGCTAAAGATTTGCATGATGACATATGTACACACATGGTTTTGAGTCAAAGGAAATACCAATTCATGCATTCATGGTCTAAGCACATGAGTAAGAATGGTGGTGAGGAACCATCCTAGGTTAAGTATAACATCATTATTATAAAAAAAATTCCCAGAGCAAGTTTAGCAGTTAGAGTTCATATTTAAGTATGTTTGTTTGTATCATGTAGTTTTGTTCTAGCAGTTAGGCTAGGTTTTAAGTCGTGCTAATACGATTATTGGATGATGAGGCATCCTTCGCCGAGATCAACTCCCCAATCTGAGGGTGAGTCTTTCGGAGTGCAAAGCGAGGCGTTGATCAAAAGTCTGCAATAGAGTAATGAAGCCTTATTTATGTAAGTGATGGGTATACAGACTCAGATCCAGTCTCTATTAGCAGTTGTGGCAGGACAGCTTCCGAGAGTGTCGGACCCTGCTGTAGGCGTAACTGTTCCTGTTCCTCCTGCTCCCCTGGCACCTCCTATTGTGCTTCCCCCGGAGATGATATTCATATCACACTTGTAGTGACTTGGACTACCTACTTATGATGGGAAGACAGACTTTATGGTTTTGGATGATTGGATTATAGCCATCGAGAAGAGGTTCTCCTATTCTAGAGTTACCGCAGAGGGTGATGATCGCCGCCTATCAATATAAGGGATTGGTAAAGAGTTGATGGCTGAGAGAGAAGGAGAGCTTGAAAGAGGGATGCTCTTGGGAGACCTTCAAACAACTGTTGCTAAGGAAGTTTCTGCCTTTGGTCGAGCGCGACCGCTTGATGAATGATTTCCTACATTTGAAGCAGAGCCAGCTCACAGTTGCGGAGTACAAAATAGAATTCAGCAAACTGAGCTGGTTTGCCCCCAGCTTGGTGAGTTCCGAAGCGGATAAGGTTAAGCGATTTCTTGGTGGCCTGAGTAGTGATGTTCAACATTTAGCTGTTGCTCATGGGGAAGTGAGTTATGCTGGTGCGGTAGAAGCTGCTTTGAAGGTGGAGTCCATTGAAAATGCTAGGCAAAAAGGGCAGCAGGTGAGAAAAGATAAAAAGAAAGCAGTAGAAGAAAAGATCCCCGAGGTACCCGGTGCATCTTCAAGAAAGAAGAGCAAGGAGGTTTGTAGCTTCTGTGGCCGGCCGGGCCATCCCGTGGAGAAATGTTTCAAGAGGTTGGCATCTCAGAAGAAGTGTAACACCCCTATCCGTCACATAGCATATAGCAGTAGGTCCGGCCGGGGTCCGACGCCATATACTACGGACAGACCGGTTGGCTACTTATTGAAACCATTCAACCAATTACAACGTCCTACATAGCGCACCTAGCAGAAGCAAATTATTAAGTTGCAAGATAAAAGAACCCAGCCAAAGCATGAATTTCCACTACAAAAGACCAATAGGAATGTATTATACAACAAACGATGGCCTTATGGCCTTACAACTGTTTGCTTAAAAAAAGTGTCTTCCAAACCTCGGACCGCAGGCCGGTCATACATGAGTACAAAACAAAACACTCAAAACTTGGCCTTCGAGGGCCGGCACAGCAACTTGGGCTTTAGCCCACTATTTTCCACTTGGCTCCATAGAACCTTCAAGCAATAATCCACCGCCCGGTGGTAAACAAAATCAACAGTCAGCTATGCCCCGAGTGGTAAACAATCCACTCGGGGCGGCGATGCTCTTCCCTGCTTTTTGTTAGCATAAACAAGCGGTATAGTGTAAACACACACTACAATACAGGTTCAGTCACGCACGACCACACACCTCGTGCACTCAGGGCACATTCACGGCGAACCGGCCAACGTCACGTCAATTTAAGCCATAGACGTTCCCGTCTCACCACCGTCCATTGGACGGCCAACCAAATGAGCATTTTGTCTCCCTGGAATTGGTCACGTCAATTTAAGCCATAGACTGTTGAAGACCCTCATCTATGCCAACGGTTCCTCCGAACGACATAGATCGGGTACGGTTCCGCCTGACCCGTGCTCATACCGCAACGACAATTTAATCCATATGTGTGGGTCAAGACTCCCCAATTCCCGTTTCCATCACACAATACACATAACCCAATTATGTTCAAGTTGGCTCCCCGGCCACCATGTTGGCAACATCCCGCATTTGCCCAGTTTTCCGGGAGCACCTTGGAGTTAGTCCCCAAGGCTCCCTCTTGCAATCTACCTCGTAGAAAACACGAAAAACAACATTCACCCGGAGTCTTCTCCAGTTATTATGAAATGCAACATCATTGATCCAGACCAACATGTCCGGATAGGCTTCACACAACATGCATATGTCTGTTTTCACATACGGACTCTACACAAGGAGGACTTTACATATCTAGCCCAAGGAACACCTCAACTCATCGCACACTCGCGTGAGAGGGCTTCCTATGTAAAGGAATAGAGGACTTCACATGTCCTAGGATGAGAATTGTTATCCTAGCATTCTTCCTCGGCGCCATGGAAATCTATGCGGATGGAAAGAACCTCAATCTCCTTGCCTCAGTGGATCTAAAGTCGGCTCGCGATTTGGAGCTCCGATGCTCCGCCGGTGACCAGATCTAGCTTCTCCTCCTCCTCCTCCTTCTTGCTCTCCCTTCTCTCTAGATTTAGAGAGAGAGAACCCAAGTGAAAATAAGGGTTTCTCAACCCTATTCCCGGTTTAACCTCATAAGGAACAAATACAAGCCCTTGGATCCCAAGACAAGGAAACAGACGACCACGATTTAGGCTGAAAATATAAAATCTGGGCCGAACACGGGTTGCAACACGGTCGTGTGCATGGCCGTGTCACTCATTCGCTGTCACCAGAAATTCCTGACTAGAACACGGCCTCTAACACGGCCACCGACGTGTCACAATGTGACACGCCCATTTCATGGCCCGTGTCAAAGCCCGTGTGCAAAATCCACGATTCTCCCGAGAAGGACACGACCATGTGACACGCCCGTGTCACATGCCGTGTGCTAGACACGCCCTAGGATACGCCAGTGTCCCAGGCCGTGTGATCTCCTTAGCATAAAATGCCATACGAATCGAGCAGGACACGACATTTGAAATGCCCGTATCGAATTGAACACGCCCGTGTCGGACCTGAACACGCCTGGGCTCAGGCTGTGTACCCCTCACTCAATGATCGTTGAGTGTAAGGATCTGAGTGGCTAACATGCCCTGGGACACGCCTGTGTCCCAGGCCGTGTCCCCCCCCCCCCCCGACGACCGTTGACTCCAAAATCGTCGACCACACGACCAACACTGACCCGAGCACGACACGCCCTGGGACACGCCCATATCCAAGGCCGTGTCACCTCTAGATAAATCCAGATCTGGCTAAAAACGTCACCGGTACCTCTTTTGAGTTTCAGGGCGTTACAACTCTCTCCCTCTTAAAAGAATTTCGTCCACGAAATTACCAAAGGAAAGATAACGGAAAACTTTAAGCGGTACCTGAGCGGAATAACTTTGGGTACTCCTCCAGCATGGTTTGCTCCTTTTTCCAAGAGAGCTCCTCCCAACCGCAATTATGCCACCAGACCTTGACCATTCAGATCTCCTTGTTACGGAGTGGTTTAACTTCAAAGTCCTCAATACGAATGGGCTTGACCTTAGTCGTCAACCCTTTATCCACCGGCACTTGATCCACTGCGATCACCTGCAAAGTCTCTTGCACCGCCTTCCGCAATACAGAAATATGTAACACATTGTGTATTCCACTCAACTCCACCGATATCTTCAAACGATAAGACGCTTCCCCGACCCGCTCTAGATTTTTAAAGGGTCCAAGGTAACTTGGGCTCAGCTTCTTCAAGCATTTCACCCGCGAAACACCCTTGAATGGCATTATCTTCAAGTATACCCAATGGCCGACCGCGAACTCCACGTTCCGGTGCTTGGCATTGTAGTACTTAGCTTGCCTGTCCTGAGCGATCAGCAAACACTCTCGAATGATCCGCACCAAAGATGTAGCATTCTCCACCTCCTGCTTCTTATACAACCTTGCCTCACCCGTTTCTAGCCACGATAACGGCGTGTGACACTTTCTACCATGCAGGGCCTCTAAGGGCGCCATTTGAATACTCGCCTAGTAGTTGTTGTTGTTGTACGCAAACTCCACCAAATACAGGTGGTCTTCCCAATGCTTCCCGAAGTCTAAAACACACATGCAGAGCATGTCCTCCATAGTTCTGTTGACCCTCTCGGTATGCCCATCCGTCTGCGGATGTGATGGAGACGACGACCCTCAACATGTTGAAGACGAGGACGGTGCGCTTACGGAAGATATTTCTCCGTCTCCAAGTTGTGACGTGCAATGCCGTGAAGACTATGTGGCGCGTCGCCCAAATATCCTCCCGTGGCACAAGCCTATATTTAAATAATTAATAATAATTATTACTAAAATTATTATTAATTATTTATGCATTTTGGTTCTATTTTATTTAAGCATTTTATTTAAATTTTCATAATATGTGGCATGGTTATATTTTGAACCATGAGTAGTTGTATTTTAATTTTGGGTTGCATGTAGCCTTTTCCCTTGTTGTTTTATGTAAGCCTATATATAGATATGGATATTTTCATTTTTAGTTATTGATTTATGAAATAAAAATTGAAATCCTAATTGTCTCTTTCTTGAGATCTCTCTCCCTTCTCCCCTTGGCCGCATTTCTCCTTCCCCTCCTCTCTCTTGGTCGCCGACCTCTTCCCATCTCCTCCTCCCTATTCTCTTCCCCTCCTCCTCTCCTTGTTAAGAAAACCTCCCCCATATCCCCTCCTCCATTTCGGCCACCATCCCAACAAGCCGCCAACCTCTTCCTCCCTCCTCACCAAGTTCGGCCACACCCATCCCTTAACCGCCAACCTCCACCAACCCGAGCCACCTCCATCCCTCCTCTCAAAATCCGGCCACCTTCATCATCTCCTACAATTCCCCTTGTGGATCTCCAACACTGACGTGAAGCGATATTGACGAGCGAGATTCTCGCCTCCTTCCGGCACATCTCCTGCGGAGCCATTAGAGAACGATCCAAGTCGAGATTAATCGGAATCACCCATTCCGATTGGGTAAGGAAATACTTCCACTCTTTTGAGATTCTTTTCTTTAGAAATATTCAAGTGGTGGTTTTTATCCGTAGCGTTAACTATTGAAATATTCGGATTTCATCGTGGTTAATTTTATCTTGCTTTGTTATTCTTTTTATTGTTATTTTTCATTCAAGAGGTTTGGCGAACCTTCGCAATCTTTTCGTTGGGGGAGATCTACCCATTCCAAATCGAAGTTTTTCGGTAGATCTCTTTTGGTACAATGCCGCTCGGTCGGACCCAATATTGGTCCTTTTAGCTCGATTTAACATTGGCCTTATAGCCCTTGTTGGATGCAAACCGGTTTGGCTACTCGTATGCTAGCATAATATTGATAGATTTAATTGCATGGTGTCGCGTATAGCGGTTGTGCGAGTGTAGGGATTGGATCGAAGAGTGGTTTGGCGTTAGATCGTAGTTCTATTCGGTGTGAAACGTTCAATCCTACATCAATTTGGTATCAGAGGGAGGTTCTCGTCAATTTCCTAATTGGCACTCCTCCCCCTCTCAAAATTTAAAATTCAAATTCTAAATTTCAAATTTCCAATTTCGAATTTAAAATTTCGAATTTCAAAATTCAAAATTAAAATTTCAAATTTCAAATTTCAAATTTCAAATTTCGAAATTTCAAATTTCAAATTTCAAAAATTCAAAATTCAAATTTCAAAATTCAAATTTCAAAATTTCAAATTTAAAATTTAAAAATTTCAAAATTCCAATTTCAAATTTCAAATTTCAAATTTCAAATTCCAAATTTTTCTCCAAATTAAAACAAAAAAAAAATAATTTTGTGGTCTGCCAATAGCCGGCTAAATTTTTTTTTCAGCAATAAAAAAATCAGAAAAAAATTAAATAATAATCTTCATATTTTATTCAGTAAGAAAATCTATTTTGTATAAATATTATAATTGTGCTTAAGCGGGAAAAATTCAAACAAACTTATTTTAATTGGGTCAGAGGCATTTCTCATTGTATGAGCACAAATTCCGGATCGAGTTTTCTCTCCGGTTATCATAATATGGCCTACGACGTAAATGTTTCCCGAGAACAATCATAGGTTCCACTACGAGGGTTAGAAAACCATTCCATTGCCCGGTAATGGATGAGATTAAGGCGTTGATTAGCCAACTAAAGGCTAATCAAGTTGCACCACACTCATCTAGGCATGTTAGAATTCCTGCTCCGACCTATGACGGAGTAGGAGGACCGCAAGTGTTTCTAGGTTGGGTAGAAAATATGGAGTGTTATTTTGAGCAATATCGTATTGTGGATCCCCACAGGATTCACATTGCGAGACTGCAATTATTTGGTCGAGCCCATATTTTCTGCCTCAATGAGGAAAGACGTTTAGGAATGCCCTCCGTCGACCCACGTATGGGTTGGCAGATTATGAAAAATTACTTAACGGATGAGTATTACCCTACCTACTGTCGTTCCCAGTTTCCTGATTGTAGGAATGACTATAAGCCTCACGCTAGATACTTGCCTCGCAAAGATCTGATTATCTCAAGCACGAGTCCACCTACCTATGAGAGGAAAGAGAAACTTAGGACCTTTATCCCTAGGTCGTTAGACGTAAGTGCTAGGAATGCCATGAGCCCACGGGGTGAGAGTGTTCCTATTAGCATGATTGAGTCTGAGGCTGTGATTACGAGTGTGCCCGTCACTAAGGACGAGGCTATTATCACTGACGATGGTAGTGACATTTAGGAGACTGGTTACCATAGTGACCTGGATGACGACTTCTTCCCTGAAGAGTCATCTCCATTTCCCTCTGACGATATGTCCGTGTTGTCTACCTTGATTGACATGGAATTCTCTGTTAAGCCTAAGTCGGGTGATAAACTAGATGAGTCGGAAGATTTATATTTTTATGCGAGCTTACCCAGTCGTGAGTCAGGTGACGATCTGTTAGGACTTGAGCTTGATATTTCAAGCCCGAGACATATCAAAGTGTCCGTCCCTGAGATTTTTACTGCTACTGATGTCCTGACCGATTCGTTGGAAGATTGTCTTAGTGAGGGAGTCATAACTCTTGAAGACGTTATTGAAATGGAGCCGGATGAGCATCCCCTAATGCTAATTCCGTTTCTTGAATTAGAATGTGATCATAACTCTCTCCTGATAGTAGTATTACCGACTTTTTCTCCTGACCCGTTGACTCGACGAGCAGACTATTTAGGACACGAGTGTGGTATGTTTGATTATAGTAGTCTTACGGTACACCCTGAGTTTACTCTGCTAGTACCACCAGAGGTGGTCCCCTTAGTGCCGCCTGATCTCGTAGTATTGGTGTCGGTCTACGACCCGATCATTGAGTCTGAATCACATTATATACATAACGTATTGGAAGACATGTCGGATGAGTTTTCCATAAGGACGAATCCACTGTTTGAATTTTCTTATGATTTTAATAGCTTGCAGTCAGACGATATTTCTTGGACGTCAAATCCAAGTTTTGAGGTTTCAAATTGGACTTCTAGTGATACCTTAACTATGGTTCCTTATGATGTTATGTCCCCTCAACACACTTATTTGCCAAGCCTGAATGCTCGCATTTATCCCCCGCCATTTGACGACCCTTTTTTCCACTCGTTAGTGACCACGGTTAGGCCACATTAGTTGTATCGCTCGCACCTATTTCCACACCCGAGAGCGTTCAGCTCTACTAGTATTTATGATGAGCGGTTTCCCTTGGCATATCTTCATGCCAAGCATGACTATATTAATTATATAAGTAGAACTACGACGCTCACGCCTATGAAAATCATCTTTGATTTTAAAGCTCCCATCCCTCCGGACTTAACTCCTTTATTCTCTGAATTTGGGGCGCGTCACATAGCGCATGGGTTAACACCACACGGTAGAAAGTTATCTAGGCTCATTTTAATTGAATTAATCACTCTGCTGGCGTCTCATTACTTACCTTCTAGTTTGTCGGCGAAACTCACTCCAGATTATGCTTGTTATGATCCCCTCTTATATAAGCACACTAGTAAAGCGATAGCCATTCCAATTACTTCGTATCATATTCATGCTAGCTTACATAAAAGAGTTTCTCACTATAAGAGTGACGATTTAGTTTTGGTGTGTGTCGTCCCTGAACGGATGCCTTCGGGAACTTTAGAAAGTTGGCGAGTTGGTTAGCTGAACCCTCTTTGGTTATTAATGACATTAGGAGAATACACATTTCATTTGAAATTATCCACTGATTGGGGTTTTCCCCTTATTTTCGATGTTTCTAATTTAACGCTATATGATTCTCCGCACTTGAATTTTCTGCCTGTCCGTGTGGGTCCATTATGTTCTATTTGGGTATGGGTTGTGAGATTGTACTTGGATTATTTTCTTCATAGGTCTTCTCTGGAGGTACGTTGGTTGTGGATGCTGAATTTTGTTTTCCTTTATTGACTAATGTTCTTCCAAGGTTCCGTAGGAACATATTTATGCTTGACAGGATACTCCAAGTTGTTGTGCTCTCCTCTCCATGTGGTGCTGTCTGCCGCCCCGAGGTTCTATTGGACGATGCTTTCCCGCTCCGGTCCTTTCAGGCCAACTCATCGGTGATGAGTATTTTCAAGCGGTGGAGGATTGATGGAGACGACGGCCCTCAACAGGTTGAAGATGAGGACGGTGTGCTTATGGAAGATATTTCTCCGTCTCCAAGTTGTGACGTGCGACACCGTGAAGACTATGTGGCGCGTCGCCCAAATATCCGCCCGCGGCGCAAGCCTATATTTAACTAATTACTAATAATTATTACTAAAATTATTATTAATTATATATGCATTTTAGTTCTATTTTATTTAAGCATTTTATTTAAATTTTCATAATATGTGGCATGGTAATGTTTTGAACCATGAGTAGATGTATTTTAATTTTGGGTTGCATGTAGTCTTTTCCCTTGTTGTTTGATGTAAGCCTATATATAGGCATGGATATTTTCATTTTGAGTTATTGATTGATGAAATAAAAATTGAAATCCTAATTGTCTCCCTCTTGAGATCTCTCTCCCTTCTCCCCTCGGCCACATTTCTCCCTCCCCTCCTCTCTCTTGGTCGTCAGCCTCATCCCATGTCCTCCTCCTTATTCTCTTCCCCTCCTCCTCTCCTTGTTAAGAAAACCGCCCCCATATCCCCCCCTCCATTCCGGCCACCATCCCAACAAGCCGCTAACCTCTTCCTCCCTCCTCACCAAGTTCGGCCACCCCCATCCCTTAGCCTCCAACCTCCACCAACCCGAGCCACCTCCATCCCTCCTCTCAAAATCCGGCCACCTTCATCATCTCATACAATTCCCCTTGTGGATCTCCAACACCGACGTGAAGCGATATTGGCGAGCGAGATTATCGTCTCCTTCCGGCGCAACTCCGGCGGAGCCGTTGGAGAACGATCCAAGTCGAGATTAATCGGAATCACCCATTCTGATTGGGTAACGAAATACTTCCACTCTTGTGAGATTCTTTTCTTTAGAAATATTCAAGTGGTGATTTTTATCCGTAGCGTTAACTATTGAAATATTCGGATTTCATCGTGGTTAATTTTATCTTGCTTTGTTATTCTTTTTATTGTTATTTTTCAATCAAGAGGTTTGGCGAACCTTCGCAATATTTTCGTTGGGTGAGATATACCCATTCTGAATCGAAGTTTTTCGGTAGATCTCTTTTGGTACAGCGCCGCTCGGTCGGACCCAATATTAGTCCTTTTAGCTCGATCGAACATTGGCCTTATAGCCCTTGTTGGATCCAAACCGGTTTGGCTACCCGTATGCTAGCATAATATTGATAGATTTAATTGCGTGGTGTCGCGTAGAGCGGATGTGCGAGTGTATGGATTTGATCGAAGAGTGGTGTGGCGTTAGATAGTAGTTCTTATTCGGTGCGAAACGTGCAAGCCTACATCAGGATGGAAGGCTGTGCTGAACTTCAATTTAGTCCCCAACATCTGATGCACCAACCTCCAATCATTGGGTAAAATGCCCATCGCGATCACTCACGATGCTGTGAGGCACACCGTGCAATCTGACTATATTATCAACATATAGCTTCGCAAGTCTCTCCACTGAATCATCCTTCCTATGCGGAATAAAGTGCGACACCTTTGTTACCCGGTCTACGATCACCTAAATAGCGTCGTTCCCTTTCTGCGACCTTGTCAAGCAATGCACAAAGTCAATCGATATGTCGTCGAACTTCCATTCTGGAATAGGTAAGGATTTCAAGAATCCTCCAGGCTTTTGGCACTCTGCCTTTACCAAGGCGCACGTTTGACACTTAGCCACAAACAGTGCCACGTCCTTCTAGAGCCCTGGCCACAAAAATAGCTTCTTTAGGTCCCAGTACATCTTCGTGCTCCCTGGATGGATTGAGTACTTGGTATTATGAGCCTCGTACATCAACTCCACCCGAAGTTTTCCCCCGCTTGGGACGCAAAAACGATGGTCCTTCCTTAACAGCCCATCCTCGACAGAAAACTGGGAATTCGACCCATCCAACGCTGCATCCATAAGCTCCTTCATGCTACCATCCAACTTCAATGCCTGCCGAACACGATCAGCCAGGTCATACTGAACTTCCGTCCAGTTAAACAATTCTTTAGTGCTAGACTGCTTGTCCACGCAACAGATCTCCAACGCCTCCAACTCCCGAATTAGCCTCTCATCGTGCACCAACAACCAGTTGGCTTGGGCGGGAGCCCTGCGACTCAACGCATCCGTAACTGCATTGCCTTTGTCGGGTACATAATGAATCTTGAACGTATCGTCCCCCAGGAACTCCATCCATCTCCACTGTCTCATGTTCAGATCCTTCTGATCCAACGGGTACTTCAGGCTTTTATGGTCGGTATAAATATCGACCTTAATGTCGTACAAGTAGTGTCTGCACAGCTTAAGCGCAAATATCACGGCCGCCAACTCCAAGTCGTGGACCGGATAATTCCTTTCGTGCACTTTTAGCTGACGTGATCCATAAGCTATAACATTACCATGCTGGAGCAGCACGCAGCCCAAACAACTACCTGAGGCATCACTATAAATCTCAAAGCCCTCGGTCCGAATTGGAGAACTTAGCACTGTCGTCGTGGTCAACCGTCCCTTCAGCTCCTCAAACGCTTGCACGCACTCCTGCGTCCACAAGAACTTCTGATCCTTCCTTATCAACTTCGTGAGATGTAACGCTATCCGTGAGAAGTTCTCTACGAAGTGCCTGTAATAGCCGGCAAGCCCAAGAAAACTACGGACTTCTGCTACCGAAGATAACACAGGCCACTCCCGTATCGCAACAGTCCTCGCCGGATCCACCGCTATACATTCCCTACTTACAATATGACCAGGGAATGCTACTGAGGGTAGCCATAACTCACATTTGAAGAATTTTGCATAGAGTTCATTCCTTCTCAGTGTCTCCAAGACTAGATGCAAATGCTTGAAGTGATCTTATTCGCACTACGAGTACACCAATATGTCGTCAATGAATACGATTACAAAATGGTCTAGGTACTCTCGGAACAACCTGTTCATCAAATCCATAAACAACAATGGCGCATTCGTCAGTCCAAATGGCATGACCGTGAACTCGAAGTGCCCATACCTTGTACTGAATGCCGTCTTCGGGATATCACACTCCATTATCCTCAACTGATAATACCCAGCATTCAGATCCAACTTGAAATATACCGACGATCCGACTAACTGATCGAAGAGATCATAAATCCTTGGGATCGGGTATTTATTCTTCTCCGTTAGCTTGTTCAACTCCCTGTAGTCGATACATAGCCGCAAACTCACGTCCTTCTTCTTCTTAACGAAGAGGACCGGTGCGCTCCAAGGCGACGAGCTCGGAAGCACATACCCTTGCTCCATCAACTCCTCTAGTTGAACCTTCAACTCCGCCATCTCCTTAGGTTCCAACCTATAAGGAGAACGTGACACAGGTTTGGCACCTGGCACTAGCTCGATAGTGAAATCAATTTATCACTGCGGTGGGGCTCTAAGAAGATCGCCCGGAAACACATCGGGGTACTCACATACCATTAGGATACTATCCAAAGTGACCTTAGGCTTTACAGCCTCCACTAACGTGAAGAACAGCTCTGCTCCAGCATGAACCGCCTTCACCACCTGAAGAGCATACATCAGCGTCCTGCTCGACCCCTTCAGTCCCGCAAACGTTGTCTCCCGCCCAACACCCAGCTTGACCTCCGTACGGTTGAAATCGATACAAGCCTTCTGCTCCGAAAACCAATCCATACCAAAGATGATGTTGAACTCTGCTAGCGGCAGCAACGACGCTAGCAGGTCGAACTCTTGGCTTCCAATAAGAACCTTCAAGGCGCATACTCTATCCGCACGCATCGAACACCCATTCAGTAGCAACACATCCAATCTGTCCTTCGCCATCAAAAAAGGGACTCCGATGCGCGTTACGAAACTTTCAGACAAAAAGGAGTGTGAAGCTCCCATATCAAAAAGTGCTCGTGCCGGACTACCGCCAATCAGAACAAAGCCTATATAACAGTTTAAAGCTAACAAGCACTGGGTAACAGTATTTAAAGCTAACTTGCTATAAATTAAACTATACCTGTCATCACATCGGCCTGTTTGATGGCCTCCTACTGGCCCAAGTTATAGACTCTCGGTTGAGTCGGAGTATAGTGTGATGCGGTTGACTCCACCGCCTCGCCCTTCTCTTCATAGGTGGCTCTGTGCTTTCTCTCGGACTTCGGACGTCCGCTCCAACAATCGCGGGCAAAATGCCCCGTCTTTCCACAAGTATAATAAGCGCCCGGGGTTCGATTGGTAGTTACCCCCGAGGCACCTGAAGAAGGGGATGGACCCGACGTCTTAGCCTTCTTGTAGAACTTACGATATCAAGAATTCAAAGTAGTCGGCACTTAAAACTCAAATTTCTTGCCACCAGATTCTTTCTTCACTTGAACATTCTTCATGTCCTTTTCCAAGGATCGGGCCGAGTTGACCAAGGTCATGAAACCCTACGCCATAGGCCCTGAAAGTAATAATCTCAGATCATCTCTTAACCCTTCATAGAAGTGGTTCGTCTTGCGCTCCTCATCGGCAAAGATTGCGCTAGCTTATCTTCCCAAATGAGTGAACTCGTGGAGATACTCGTCCACGGTGCTATCTCCTTGCACCAACTTTTGAAACTCATTTTCCAACGCGATCCTCTGCACCTAGGGGAGGTGTCGAGCCATAAACAACCTCAAAAATTCATCCATAAAGACATCAACCAACTGCCTTCCCCTCAGGTGGTGTAGCTCCAGCCCTTCCCATCATAACCTCGCATCCCCGTCCAATAAGAAAGTCGCAATCGTGGTCTTCTGCCACTATTCAGTTTCCGTTGCTGTCAGCACTCTCTTGACTCTCGATAGCCAATCCTCTGCATGAGTAGGGGTTCCCGTTCCCGAGAACACTGGCGGATGGAAACCCATCACATGCTTAAGTTGCTTTTCAATTACTCTCTGAGGCAACTCTGGCTCCACCATCACCTGTTCCACCCTCCTAGGCTCTGTCGCTTGGAACGGTACTTGCTCCATAGCAGGAGCAGGCTACTGCACCAGCCTCGCAGGCTGTTGCACTTGCCTCACAGGATGCGCATTGATCATTGCAAGTACAGCTTCCGCCACCAATCTAATGGTCTCAGATGAAGGAGGTGTTGTAGGTGCATCATTTTGTGCGCTGCTTGCCACAGAACCTGGCCGTTTCGATGGACCAACACCACTTCTGGTCAGCTATAATCGTGCAAAAAACCGATAAGCGACCAATAATATTGCAAATAGCAATTATAGAAACACGCAGGTTCCTCAAACATGTGTATTTTCATTCCTAAGCGGACATTCATGGGTTCTTTTCATGTTATAACGATGACACACACACCTGTGCTCACCAGCCCTTAAAGTGAATTCGCCCACGAATTCATTTAAGTGAGACCGAAACCGATAGTCTGTTATCAATTTGTAACACTCCTATCCATCACATAGCATATAGCAGTAGGTCCGACGTGATTTAGGCGTACACGTTTGGACCGAAATATAATTACGGGCGAGCACGACTAGCTCTCTACGAACCAAATTCTACACTCGCACAATCAATCTACGCGGCACCACGTAATTAATGTTATCAATTTTATACTAGCGTACGGGTAGCCAAACTGATAGGGATCGAATAAGGGCTATAGGCCAATGTTTTTTCCAGCTAATGGGACCTACACGATCCGATCGAGCGGTGTTGTACCAAAAGAGATCTACCGAATAAAACACGATCTGGAAAAGGTAGATCTCTCCCAACAAAAGAAAAACGATGGCTCGCCAAACCCCTTTTACGAAAATTAGATCAATCAAGAAAATACACAAAATGATGAAAGTTATCCACGATATTTTCCATGCTATCAAAATTAACGCCAAGAAAAATCCACCACAAGATTATCTAAGAAAAGAAATGCACGAGAGTGGAAATTATCGTTACCCAACCGGAATGGATGATTCCGGATATCTCGGCGAGGATCTTTCTTTAACGGCTCCACCGGAGTCACGCTGGTAGGAGAGAAACTCGCCCGCCTTCATCGCGTCACACTGGAGTTGGAAATCCACCACAAGGAGATCTTCTAGATTTGGCAACAAATATTTATAAATATGGTAGGAGAGGGCAAATATGGTAGGTTTTAGGGCTTAATATGGAAGGTGGTGGTCGAATTAGGAAGGGGATGAGAAGGGGGTCGGACTTGGCGGTGTTGGTGGTTGGCGGCTAGGATTTTGTGGAAGATGGAGGGGCTCGGGTTGTGATGAAGGGGGTTGGTCGGTTTTTGGAGAGGGGTGGCCGGGTTGGTGAGAGGAGGAGGAGGCCGGTGGCTTGTTTGATGGAAGTGGTCAATTTTCTTTGTAGAGGAAGAGGAGGGCTCCGGTAGCAAGAGGAAGAGGGAGATATGAAGGAGGGAGGAGGAGGAGGGGAAGATGGTGGTCGGCGACCAAGAAGGAGGAGAAGAGGGGGGGGTCGGCCAAGGAAAAGAAGGAGTAGGATTCTCAAGTTATGTTTTCAAATTTTCTTTCATTCAATAGTTAAAATATGAAACATACGTGCCTATATATAGGCTACACCACTCAATCTCCACCTTAGAAAATTAAACCACTCATGATGGCTATTTGCACCCATCATGACATAACAATTATTATAATTAAGAACATGAAATAAAAATAACAAATGAAGGTTATAAGCACCCATCATACATGAAATGAAAATAACATTGCGACATAAAAATACCAAACATATAAATGACTTATTAATTAATAATAATTTATTAATAATTATTATTATTAATTAATAATATATTGGTTTGCGTTCTGGACGACTATTATGCTGACGCTCTGCATGGTCGTCTGCAAGCATGCCGTCGCTGTCCTCGAAATGTTGTGGGCCGTCGTCTCCATCAATCCTCCCCCACTCAAAAGTTCTCATCACCAATGAGTTGGTCTGAGATTACCGGTGCAGGAGGGCATCATCCACAAGAGACACGTAGCAGTGAACAACACCACTTGGAGAAGAGAGCACTTCAACCTGGAGTATCCTGTCATGCAAAATGTTGCTCCTGGGGACCCTTGGAAAAGCATTAGGCAATAAAGGAAGAAAAGTTTCAACATTAACTACCAACGTACCTCTAGTAAACACCAAAGTAGAGAGCGATCCAAGCACAAACTCACTACCCAAACCATAAGAGAACGAAGTGGAACCAAACGGACAGTCAGATAATTCAAGTGGTGGAGAAACATGCAGCGTTAAATCAGAAACATTAAAAATAGGGGTATTACGCCAGTCAGTGGAAAACCTCAAAAGAAATGCGTGTTCTCCTAATTTCATTAATGTCCGCAAAAGGGGCAGCTTGCCAACTCGCCAACTTTCTATAGTGCCCGAAGGCAACCGTTCAGGGACTAGACGCACAAAAACAAAATCGCCAATTATACCGTAAGACGCCCTTTTATGTAAGCTAGCAAAAAATTGATATGGTTTTTGTGACGTGGACAGCGTTTCACTAAAGTGCTTACGTAAATAAAATTCATTGCGAGCATCATCATGCGCAAACGTACTTAGTGAGTTCAGTGGTTACGGAACGACATAAGGTGGCACCAACAGAACTAAATCTGGTGGCGCCGAGGGAATATCATCAGGAGGCACTATAAGCGGCCCTATCCTAAACGTATAATTCGATAAATGAGTTTCTTTAAAATTCATGGAGGATAAAATTAGGATAAAGGAAATAGTCGCCACAGAAATAAAATCTAAAACATCTGAGGGTGTGACCAACGATGGACTCGTAGGGTAATAGGCCGTCAAAGGGGACATGTCCAAAGGAGGAGCTAAGTCATTCTCAACGTAGAAACACGGGTTTAACGTCCAAGAAAGATCACCCGGTTGCATGCCATTAAAGTCATATGAAAATTAGAACAATGGATTCGCCCTTATAAAAAATCGTCCGACATGTCTACCAATTCATTAGAGATATCATGTAAATCAGAATCAGTGGTCGGGTCATAGGTCGGCAACAATAATACGTGATCTGGAGGCACTAACGGGACCTCATCTGGGGGTACTGGCAAAATGAACTCAGGGGGAACCGTAGAACTCCTGAAATCAATCGTACCACACTCATGTCCTAAATGATTAGTACGTCGTGTCAACGGGTCAGGGGGACGAGTTGGTAAAATCAAACCCGGGGTACAATCCAAAAAGTCATCCAATAATGCAACTTACTTGCTGATAATTTCTTCTGACACACTATCCAAGTTATTTAATTTAGAATCAATTATTGTCTCAGACAAGGGTAAAATTGTGCCCGACGGAAGCTTTAAATCAGGAACGTCAGATAAAGGTGTTTGCATCAAAAAAATATCGTTCGGTCTCATAGCACTAAAATCATCCAAGCATAACTCGTTCACCAACGGTAAGTCTTCCCAATCATTCGGAACGTCCAATATATCAGGATCATCAGAACAGTCCTCAAAATATCTCGGTCTAAGAGGAACTAGCTCGAGTCCGAAAAGATCATCTCCTAAGTAACTACTAAGTAAACTCTCATCATCAGGTAAAATGCCTACCGACTCAGGTGTAATCTCAGTAGGAGTAACCGTAGGCTCCAAAATGTCGTCGACAGGGAGTGGAGATGATTCCTCAGTGGTGGAATCCTCATCCAGGTCACTAGGGTAACCAATATCCTCATCGTCGCTATAATCGTCAGGGATAACAGCCTCGTCCTCAATGGCAGGCACCATCCTAGGCCTTTCCTTTGACTCATCAGAGGAGTCAATAACTAGAGCAGGCAACACACGGGAAGACTCAAAAGTTTCTATGGGCGTAATCATGGGAGGACACTCAATAGAACTAAGATCGGATACGCCACTAGACTCAAAGGTAATTATCTTCTGACGTGAGTGAACCTTTCTCCAAGGAGGTCAGTGCTTCTAGATCTCCAAAGTCGTACTAAAGGTGATGTCTAGGTCGGTGTGACAATAATGTAGTAATTTACACTAGCTGTAGGGGTCTAACCCCCTACGAAACCTAGAAAGGGTGACCTCAGGAAACTCTTTCACACCGCTCCTAACAGTCACGTCCTTAAAGAACTTCATATAATCTGAGACCGACTTATTCCCTTGTTGAAGGGGAGCCAAATCTTCAGTTATGTGCCGTTTGATCTTGGCATTTGTTTTATATTCAGTCCTACAGGTTGGCATGGAACTAGTGCCATAACGATACTCACTCATAGGCTTGGTGTTGGTAGTACGGAGATATGCGGGATCAAATTGATCTGATAGGAGGCTACGCATCGCCTGCCAATTATGTTGATAACCATCAACACGACGCTATTCGTTCATCCAAAATAACTGGGCCTGACCTATTAACAACTCTCGGGCAAAGTGAATCTTTTGGGGGTCATCCCATCCGTAACACTTAAAATGACATTCTATACACTTAAGCCAATCCCTAAAAATTTTAGGACACCCTACACTGTCATACGTGGGGGTCCTACTAAACGTTGGAGGATAAGTGTTGGAATGAGTAGCATGTATGTCATAAGACATCTTAGCGCGAACTAGGGAGAAAAATTCACCCAGACTTAGTGCATGTGCAAGGAAAAGGGTACCAGGACAACTTAACTGTAACGAAAATGGAATTGTTCCTGCTTAACCACTAGGGTCTTAAATATGATAAAATAGGGTTTTTGCTGGAAAATATGAGGATCATTAAAAATTTTTGCTGGATTTTTTACTGAGAAAATAAAAATCTAGGCCGCTATTGGCACACCAAATACTAAATTTTCAAATTAATGAATAAAAATAATTACTGATGAAACTTTTTTTTTTCTTACTAATAATTAGATGGAGAAATTCCAGAAATTTTAAATTTTATATTTTGAGAAAAATTAACATTTTTAGGCCGCTATTTGCAGACCCCTAATTTTTTTTTATTTGGAGAAAAATTTGACATTTGGAATTTGAAATTGGAAATTTGAAATTTGAAATTTGAAATTTTGAATTTTATTATTTGAAATTTGAAATTTGAAATTTGAAATTTTGAAATTTGAAATTTGAAATTTGAAATTTGAAATTTGAAATTTGAAATCTGAAATATGAAATTTTAAATTTGAAATTTTAAATTTTTGAATTTCAATGCATTTCATGAAAACTAATCTTCTAAATTTTGATCTGCAATGAAACGGGCGAGTGCGTACGTACGTGCCATATAAGAGGGGAGGAGTGCAAATTAGGAAATTGACGAGAACCTCCCTCTAATACCAAATTGATGTAGGCGTACACGTTTGGACCGAAATATAATTACGGACGCGCACGAATAGCTCTCTACGAACCAAATTCTACACTCGCACAATCGATCTACGTGGCACCACGTAATTAATGTTATCAATTTTATACTAGCGTACGGGTAGCCAAACCGATAGGGATCGAACAAGGGCTATATGCCAATGTTCTTTCCAGCTAAAGGGACCTACACGATCCGATCGAGCGGTGTTGTACCAAAAGAGATCTACCGAATAAAACACGATCCGGAAAAGGTAGATCTCTCCCAACAAAAGAAAAACGAGGGCTCGCCAAACCCCTTTTATGAAAATTAGATCAATCAAGAAAAGACACAAAATGATGAAAGTTATCCACGATATTTTCAATGCTATCAAAATTAATGCCAAGAAAAATCCACCAGAAGATTATCTAAGAAAAGAAACACACGAGAGTGGAAATTATCATTACCCAACCAGAATGGATGATTCCAGATTTCTCGGCGAGGATCTTTCTTCAACGGCTCCACCGGAGTGACGCCGATAGGAGAGAAACTCGCCCGCCTTCGTTGCGTCACCACGAGGAGGTCTTCTAGATTTGGCAACAAATATATATAAATATGGTTGGAGAGGGCAAATATGTTAGGTTTTTGGGCTTAATATGGAAGGTGGTGGTCGAATTAGGAAGGGGATGAGGAGGGGGTCGGACTTGCCGGTGTTGGTGGTTGGCGGCTAAGATTTTGTGGAAGATGGAGGGGCTGGGGTTGTGATGATGCTGGGGGGGGGGTGGTCGGTTTTTGGAGAGGGGTGGCCGGGTTGGTGAGAGGAGGAGGAGGCCGGTGGCTTGTTGGATGGAAGTGGTCGGTTTTCTTTGTAGAGGAAGAGGAGGGCTCGGGTAGCAAGAGGAAGAGGGAGATATGAAGGAGGGAGGAGGAGGAGGGGAAGATGGTGGCTGACGGCCATGAAGGAGGAGAAGAGAGGGTGGTTGGCCAAGGAGAAGAAGGAGAGAGATTCTCAAGTTAGGTTTTCAAATTTTCTTTCATTCAATAGTTAAAATATGAAACATACATGCCTATATATAGGCTACACCACTCAATCTCCACCTCCGAAAATTAAACCACTCATGATTGCTATTTGCACCCATCATTACATAACAATTACAATAACTAAGAACATGAAATAAAAATAACAAATGATGGTTATAAGCACCCATTATACATGAAATGAAAATAACATTGCGACATAAAAATAACAAACATAGAAATGACTTATTAATTAATAATAATTTATTAATAATTATTATTATTAATTAATAATATATGGATTTGCGTTCTGGACGACTATTATGCTGACGCTTCGCATGGTCGTCTGCAAGCATGCCGTCGTCGTCCTAAAAATATTATGGGTCGTTGTCTTCATCAGGCCGGGGCCCGACGCCATATACTACGGACAGACCGGTTGGTTACTTATTTAAACCATTCAACCAATCACAATGTCCTACACAGAGCACCTAGTGGAAGCAAATTATTAAGTTGCAAGATAAAAGACCAGCCAAAGCATGAATGTCCACTACAAAAGACCCATAGGAATGTATAATAAAACAAACGATGGCCTTATGGCCTTACAAGTGTTTTCTTAATAAAAGTGTCTTCCAAACCTCGGCACACAGGCCGGTCATATATTAGTACAAAAGAAAACACTCAAAAATTTGCCTTGGAGGGCCGACACAGCAACTTGGGCTTTAGCCTGGTATTTGCCACTCGGCTCCGCAGCACCTGCAAGCAACAATCCACCGCCCGGTGGTAAACAAAAGCAACGGTCAGCTATGCTTACCCAATTATAACGATCCTGCCCACAACTCGGGGCAGCGATGCTCTTCCCTGAATTTTGTTAGCATAAACAAGCGGAATAGTGTAAACACACACTACAACACGGCTGTAGGCACGCACGACCACACACCTCGTGCACTCAGGGCACATTCATGGTGAACCGGCCAACGTCACGTCAATTTAAGCCATAGACATTCCCGTCTAACCACCATCCCTTGGACGGCAGACCAAATGAGCATTTTGTCTCCCTGGCATTGGTCACGTCAATTTAAGCCTTAGACCGCCGAAGACCCTCATCTATGCCAACGGTTCCTCTGAACGACATAGATCGGGTACGGCTCCGCCTGACCCGTGCTCATACCGCAACTGCAATTTAAGCCATATGTGCAGGTCAAGACTCCCCGAGTCCCATTTCCATCACACAATACACATAACCCAGTTATGTTCAAGTTGGCTCCCCGACCACCATGTTAGAAACATCCCGCATTTGCCTAGTTTTCCGGGTGCACCTTGGATTTAGTCCCCAAGGCTCCCTGTTGCAATCTACCTCGTAGAAAACCCGAAAAACAACATTCACCCGGAGTCTTCTCCGGTTATTATGCAATGCAACATCACCGATCCAGACCAACATGCCCGGATAGGCTTCACACAACATGCCTATGTCCGTTTTTGCATACAAACTCTACACAAGGGGGACTTTACATATCTACCCCAAGGAACGCCTCAACTCATCGCACACTCGCGTGAGAGGGCTTCTTATGCAAAGGAAAAGAGGACTTCACATGTCCTAGGATGAGAATCATTACCCTAGCGTTCTTCCTCGGTGCCATGGAAATCTATGCGGATGGAAAGCACCGCAATCTCCTTGCCTCCGCGGATCTGAAGTCGGCTCGCGATTTGGAGCTCCGATGCTCCGCCGGTGACCGGATCTAGCTCCTCCTCCTCCTCCTCCTTTCTATCCCTTCTCTCTATATTTAGAGAGAGAGAACCCAAGTGAAAATAAGGGTTTCTCAACCGTATTCCCGGTTTAACCTCATCAGGAACAAATCCCAGCCCTAGGATCCCAAGGCAAGGAAACAGACGGCCACGATTTAGGCTGAAAATAGAAAATCTTGGCCGAACACGGGTTACAACACGGCCGTGTGTATGGTCGTGTCACTTATTCCCCGTCACCAGAAATTCCCAAACAGAACACGACCTTTGACACGGCCACCGACACGACCGTGTCACAATGTTACACGCCCGTGTCATGGCCCGTGTCACGGCCCGTGTGAAAAATCCACGATTCCCCCGAGAAGGACACGGCCATGTGACACGCCCGTGTCACATACCGTGTGATAGACATGCCCTGAGACACGCCCGTGTCCCAGGCCGTGTGATCTTCTTAGCACAAAACGCCGCACGACCCGAGGAGGACACGACATTCGACACGCCCGTGTCGGACCCGAACACGCCTGGGCTCAGGCCGTGTACCCCTCACTCAACGATTGTTGAGTGTAAGGCTCTGAGTGGCTGACACACCCTGGGATACGCCCGTGTCCCAAGCCGTGTTCAACCCCCCCCCCCCCCCCGACGACCGTTGAATCCAAAATCGTCAACCATGCGACCAACACCGACCCGAGCACGACACTCCCTGGGACACGCCCGTATCCCAGGCCGTGTCACCTCTAGCAAAACCCAGATCTGGCTAAAAACGTCACCCGTCCCTCTTTTGAGTTTCAGGGCATTACAACAAGGAGCAGGTTCATACGATTCAAGGCGCACCCAGGAAAGATTTATTCTATTCTGCGTGTAAGCGGCCAGGGCATGATGTTGCCCATTATTGGGGAAATGATAAGAGTAAGGTAAGAGATTGTTTTAATTGCGGTCAGGAAGGGCACATCAAGGCTCAGTACCCCCAGCTCCAGTCGGTGTTCCATCCAGTGCCACTCCAGGCGTTGTCACTGCCTCAGTAGGTGGACAAAGGCAAGGGAAAGCTAAATGTAATTTCTTTAGTGGAAGCGCAGACTTTGACGCAGGTCATTTCAGGTTAGATTTCTCCCTTGACTAATTGTTTTGTTTCTAGTATAGCTTTAGCCTTTGTTTTTTTTATTAGTTGCGTCTGCCATCTTATAGGAAGATTTAAGGCGTGGAACGGCTGGGCGCGTTTTCTTTTTGACTCTGGCGCTACCCATTTCTTTGTGGCTAGAGCCTTTGTGGAGCGTTATTGCTTGGGTCTAGAGCGAATTAGTGATGCCTTTTGCGTCAAGTTTCCTTCCGGTGATTCCGTGATTTCAGATCAGGGTATTCGGGATTGTCTGATTTTGTTGGGAGATTTTCTAGCGAAGGCGGATTTGAAGGTGATCGACCTGGGGGACTTTGATGTTATCTTAGGCATGGACTGGTTGTCCAGTTTTTATGCAGTTATCCAGTGCAAGGGTAAGTGCTTGGAATTCATTAAGGACAATGGTCAGCCTGGGAGTGTTTAGGATGATCCGTGCCAGGATGCTCCTGTCATTTCTGCGGAATGTGTTCAGAAGCTGCTTGATTCTGATTGCTTTTCCTGTTTCGTCTTAGTAGTGGGGATTGTTGTTACCGTACCGTGTTTGGAGGAGATTCGTGTGGTGTGCGACTTTTCGGATGTTTTCCCTGACGATATTCTTGGTCTCCCACCTGATCGAGATGTTGAGTTTGTGGTAGACTTGGAGCCAGGTACGCGTCCTATTATGAAGGCGCCGTACCAGATGGCCCCGCGTGAGCTTGAGGAGTTGCATATCCATCTGTATGAGCTGTTAGCGAAGGGTTTTATTAGGCCGAGTTCATCGCCTTGGGGTGCGCCTATTCTGTTTGTAAAGAAGAAAGACCGGTCGATGAGTCTTTGCATCGACTATAGAGAGCTGAACAAGGTTACTATCAAGAATATGTACTCTCTGCCTTGGATAGACGATTTGTTTGATCAGTTGCGCAGTAGCATAGTATTCTCAAAGATTGATCTTCAATCGTGCTACCATAAGCTCAGGATCCGTGAGTCCGACATTCCGCGGACAGCTTTTCGATCCCGGTATGGTCCTTTTGAATTTTTGGTCATGTCGTTTGGTTTGACCAAAGCGCCCTTAGATTTTATGGATTTGATGATCCGAGTGTTCATGGATTTCCTGGATAAGTTCATGGTCGTGTTTATCGATGATGTTCTGATTTATTCCCGCAATGCGGAGGAGAATGACCAGCATCTATGTCTGGTTTTATCTGCTTTGATGGACCACAAGCTATTCGCCAAGCTTAGCAAGTGCGAGTTTCGGTTGCCTCATGTTTCATTTCTGGGCCACATGGTGAATAAGAGTGGGATTTCAGTTGACCCAGAAAAGATCGCTGCTGTGATGGATTGGATTAGGTCGGGCACACCCAAGGAGATTAGGAGCTTTCTGGGATTAGCCGGCTACTACAAGAGATTCGTGGAGGGTTTTTCTACCCTGGCTGCACCTTTGACTAGATTGACATAGAAGAATGCAGCTTTTATTTGGAGCGAGAAGTGCGAGGAAGCCTTCCTAGAGCTCAAGGACAGATTGTGCAGTGCCCCTGTTTTCACCCTGCTTATTGAGAGTATAGAGTATGATGTTTATGTGGATGTGTCGCATGTTGGTCTTGGTTGCGTGTTGATGCAAGGAAGGAAAGTGATCGCGTACGGGTCGAGACAGCTGAAGACCCAAGAGAGGAACTACCCTACGCATGACCTGGAGTTTGTAGCCGGGATTTTTGCGCTGAAGTTGTGGAGACATCTGCTTTATGGTGCGCAGTGCAAAATTTTTTCTGATCACAAGAGCTTAAAGTATGTCTTCACCCAGAAGGAATTGAATCTGCGCCAGCGGCGATGGTTAGAGTATGTGGTCGACTACGATGTTTAGATCCAGTATCATCTGGGAAAGGCCAATATGGTGGCCGACGCCCTGAGTTGGAAGTCAGGTAAGATTTTTGGTCTCTCCGCCGAGCTTTTAGTAGAGGAGTTTCTTTTGATGGGCATTTCTGTGGGAAGCGGCGATTTGCAGAATAGTTTGGTAGTGGCAGAACCTTCATGGATTGCACTTTCGAGATAGCATCAGAAGGATGATCCTTATCTTCTGCATTTGTAACTTTGAGCTGAGAAAGGTGAATTGCCAGATTTTTCTATTGATGATGCGGGTACCTTGCAGTACTGCGACAAGTTTTGCATCCCTGTCGTGGGAGATATCTGGGTGATTGTATGCATGGAAGCCCATGGATCTAGTGTTGCCTACCATCCGGGATCTACTAAGATGTATCATGATTTAAAGCAGATTGCATGGTGGTATGGGATGAAGGGAGACATAGCCAGATTTGTTTCTGAGTGCCACACTTGCAAGCGTGTGAAAGCCGATCATGGAAGGCCTTGTGGCAAGCTGACTCCCTTAGAGATTCCGACTTGGAAGTGGGATAGCATCTCGATGGATTTCATTATAGGCTTACAGAGATCTCCTAGGGGGCATGATTCAGTTTGGGTGATCGTGGACAGATTGACGAAGTGTGCTCACTTCGTACCGTTTATGATCGACTATCCGATGAGGAAGATAGCTGAGCTGTATTTGAATGAGGTCATTTTGTTGCACGGTGTGTCAGTGAGCATTATTTCAGACCGAGACTTCCAGTTTATATCTCTCTAATGGAAGAGCCTGCAAGAGGGTTTGTGTATGGATTTGAGATATTCTACTGCTTACCACCAACAGACTAATGGACAGACAGAATGAGTCAATAAGATAGTGGAGGACATGATCCGATGCTATATTCTAGACCACAGAGGAGCGTGGGATGAGCGTTTGCGGCTTATGGAGTTTGCATTTAACAACTGTTATTAAGAAAGCTTGCAAATGGCTCCTTTTGAGGCATTGTATGGGTGGCGCTGCAGGACTCTCTTATTTTGGGCTGAGGTTGGCGAGGGACCGCTGTTGGGTCCAAAGGCGCTCGAGGAGATGGAAATTGCTGTGAAGCTTAATCGGGAGAAGCTTCGGATGGCCCAGGAGAGATATGAGAAGAATGCCAACCGGCGTAGATCTAGCTTAGAATTTGCTGTGGGGGACTTGGTGTTCTTAATGGTTTCCCTGATGATTGGAGTCCTGAGGTTTGGCAATAACAGGAAGTTGGACCCGAGGTACGTGGGGTCGTTTATGATTGTTGAGCGAGTTGGTGTATCAGCTTACAGGGAGTTGCCCAAAAATTTTCCTGGCATGCATGATGTTTTTCACGCCATTCAGCTGTGGAAATGTGTGCGGAGTGGCAAGCAGGTTTTGGATTCTGTGCCTCAGTTGTAGCCGAATCTGTCTTATGTGGAAATGCCTGTCCGCATTTTGGATGCTCAGGATCACGTGTTGCGGAGGAAAACCATTCCTATGGTTAAGATTTTGTGGAGGAACCAGGAAGTGGAAAGCACGACTTGGGAGCTTGAGTCGGCGATGAGGAAGGCTTAACCTCATCTGTTTTCCTGACTTGTGCCTGATATGTTTGCACTCTTTCTTTTTATGGATTTTATTTGGCTATTTCCTTTCCCTTTTGCTAGAAGGGTTGTGTGTAAAGTTTCGAGGAGAAACTTTCTATTAGGGGGAGTGGCTGTAATGCCCCCGGTTTTTTTATGCTTTGTTTGATTGTTGTTTGGCGTTGCGATGGCGCATTTCTGGTCTTTTACTATTGTTAGAGCGTGGTCTTAGCTTTTTAGGTTCCTTGAGTGGCCTATTTGTAGCCTGTTTGCAAGATTCCCCAGATAGCCAGAGTCTATTTTGGTGGCTCGGCTGAGCCTCACAGGGAATACTTGTGCTTTGTCTTCGAGAGGTGGTAGCCCGAGTTTTGATCGTCGGATGTTGTTTTCGACTTCGTCGTTGTTTTCGTAGCTTGGGTGTTATGCTACGGTACGAGTATTGTCGAAATCCGAGATGATTTGTTTTCGCGTCGTTTCGACGTTTGTTAGCCGGTAGTGGCTACCTTTTATGTGTGCATATATGTATAAATTCTTATGAAGGCTTAGGGTGGCTATTATGTTATTAGCTTAGGTTGAATTTGATGTTTCTAGCAGGTGGGCTCGGGCCTAATCAGTTAGACTGATTTCATAAGCTTAGGGTTTTATGTGTATGTATGCATATATATATATATGCATACATATATATTTTTATATACAAATATATATATATATATATATATATATATATATATATATATATATATATATTTATATAAGGATAGTTTTTTATTTATTTATGCTAGCTAAAGGTGGCAGTTTTGGGAGCTACAACTGTGGCTGCTTATACTTGTTTATTGGCATAGTAAGCTAGTGGATATGCTAGATTTTTTTTTTATTATAGGTTAAAGTGAGTGGAGGTCTTATTAGAAGGCTCCAGCTATTCTCTTCTTCCCCATTTCCCGAGATAACTTTAGTTGGTTAGCTTCCAGCGGAAGGTTCGAGCTGGAGGCGGAGGACCTGCTGTTTTGGCCGCCGGATAGCTGTGGTTTTAGGGCTTGTTTCGCTCGGGTAATAGCAGATTTGAGCTGCTCTCGCCGTGATCTCGCTTCCTAGGTATGTAATTTAGCTTTTTGGGCTGTCTATAGGAGCTAGGGTTTCTAGTGGGTTCTTCTTCTTCTCTAAAGCTCCAGTTTTTCCTCTATAGGTAGCTGGAGGTAATGATTTTCCTCTATTGGTTTTGCAGCTGCTTCTTCCTGCCAGATTTCATGCAAGAGGCTCCTTGCCCTTGCATTTTTTTGTCCCTTCTGTTACCTTGTTAGGTTGTTGAAGGTAGCTGGAGTTCTTTTTTTGCATATAGGAGCCAGGGCAACTGCATTCCCTTGCTCCAGCCATTTATTTATTCGGCTTTAGGAATGTCTAGATCGAGCCTATTTAGTTCTTTTTTTTTCATTCCACTTGTTCTCTATTTTGTGTCCAGGTATCTTGCTAGAGTTAGAGCTTAGCTTAGTTTAGTGGTAGACTTAAGCTTAGGCTGCGGTGGATTGGGTAGGAGGAGTAGTAGAGAGAGTTGGAAATAATTTTCAAACTCTCTGGTTAGAAAGCGTTGAGTGGGCTGGGGTCGGGATAGCTCCTGGTTTTCGGAATTTTAGGCTAAGTCAAAAGCGTTGAGTGAGTGTACCTCACTCAATTCCTAGACTGTTAGGCTTCTAGCATTGAGTGTGGTGCACTCACACAACTCCATGGTCATTTTTGCGGCTAAGTCATTTGGCGTTGAGTGAGTCAACCTCACTCAATGCCGTGGCTGTTTTGGCGATGAGTGTGGTGGACTCACTCAACACCAAAGCCTGTTTTTGCGGTTAAGTCATTTGGCGTTGAGTGAGTCGACGTCACTCAACGTCGTGGATGTTTTGGAATTGAGTGAGTCGACCGCACTCAATGCCGTGGCTATTTTGGTGTTGAGTGAGTCAGCCTCACTCAACGTCGTGGCTCTTTTGGCATTTAGTGTGGTAGGCTCACTCAACGCCAAAGCCTGTTGCTGTGGTTAGGTTACTTGGCGTTGAGTGGGTGGACCTCACTCAACGCCGTGGTTATGCTTGGTGTTGAGTAACCCACTCAGCGCCGCGTCGAGTGAACTCGATACTTTTTCCTTGGGGGGGGGGGGGGTGTTTTCCTTTAGGACTGTTAGTATGGCTTTTTCTTAGGGGGGTGTTTGGTGTTCGGCTAGTTTTGGCATGCCAACTCGTGGATTATGGCAGGTGGTGTTGTTTTGTGGGCTCTGTAAGGGGTGAATTGTGTGTGCTGAGTTGTGGCCACCACCACCTAGGCCGTGTTGGGCTGGTATGGGTAGGTGTGTGGACCCTGTAGCTGCCACCGGTTGTTTTCACCCTGGAGTGTTTTTGTTTTTTGGGTCTGGTTGTTGGTGAGGGCTGTGCTGCCCACTCCGACCCAAGGTTTTCACGACGGTCAATAATACAAAAAGATTAGGACTGTTAGTTCCAATCTTTTTTAGTGGCTATTTCTTTTGGCATAGGTATGCCTTGGTGCGACTGTAGGTGCTTAGCAGAGCATGCTGCTATTATGTTTACACTTGGTGTACTTTTACTGCTCTTTGGACAGTGTTTCTTCTTATTGTCATGCCTTTTCTTTTACTGATAGAGTTTTGTTGCAGGGCTGGTAAAACCCTTCAATTATTTCTCATGAATCTAATGCTCCACTCCCTTTGACTTTCTTTTACTTGTCGAGGTTCTTTTTTTTGAATGCCTCAGGTTCAGGTTTTAGCCAGTTAGACGGCTAGTGCTCTTGTGGAGCTTGCTTGTGGCCTCCTGAGTAGCTGAGGTTATTGTTCCTAATCTGGTGAGGTAGTTTTTCTTCCTTTCTGTATAGACATGCATACTCACAAGTGGGTTCGTGTCAGGATGTTGACGCCCACTTGTGGCTTACTTATGTTGCTGGGTATGAACTAAAACTTCTACTTTTTCTTATTTGAGGTTGTTCACTTGTTTCTGGGAAGGTTTTATGCTAGGTTGCATGTTAGGTATTTTAAAACTCTAAAATATTACTATATGTATCTCATGCACATCATGTTTACAAGACTAAAGAACTATTTTCTTCCTTAAGCGTAAAGACTATCTTTTTATATATACTACACCAACCTTAGAGTCGTGCATACCATGAGTCGTCCCTCGGGGACACTTATGCTCCTTTATGATGTCAAAACAACTTAATTAAAGTATTTTCCACTGCGTATAAATTTATCTTTAAGTGAGGACTAGCTGATCAACTATGCCGAGAGATACGACCATTAAATATAACTGACTTTCTTTCATAATAAGCTATGGTTTTCTTAAAGTCTAAAGTCTGGAGTTTTGCCTGAACGTGTACAGTTATCCCTTGCATGACGTGGCATCATGACATGTATTTTCCCTTATTCTGATACAATTTTATTTGTGAGAAAATGCGGGTCGTGACGATTCACGATGTACCAGTAATCATCTCCTGAGGGTTCCTCTCCTGTGCTATGGCCAGCGAAAACACCTGATCCTGAGCAGTTCCGGGATTTCTACCTCATGGTCCATGTCCTCGACCACGCATATGTACCCATCCTCAAGGAGCTTCTATAGGAAGGGCAGGGCAAGAATTTCCAGCAAGCTGTGGGAAAAAGCATCGAACGTGGCCCAGCGTGTTGTAATGGAAGCAGACTCGCTCGTATTGCTGCCTAGGCTACAGGTATTATGGTTGCGGTGGAGGTAGTGCTGGCTACAGTGTCGGATGCTCCATTCTATAATTCTGACGGAGGTGACCTATGCCTTTATTGTTTCCTCTTCCCCTGCTGTCTTTCCCCCTTCTATAACTGGGACAGGCCTCCATTACTCCCTCACCGGGTCTCTTATTACCATCGTGGACCCCCAAGTTGTCCACCTCCAATCTCTTTTCCATGTCAATTATTTTCGCTAGGCTCGAATCCTCTATAAACAAAAGCGCTTGCCTCAGCGGATCTCGCAACCCTTTGTAAAATCTCTTTGGGTAACCTCAGTCATCCAACTCGTAGGCATCAGTGATCCTGGCGAGGTGCTGAAACTCTCACTGATATTCAATAACTGACTTGGATCCCAGTTTCAACTGCAGGAATATTTCATCATGCTCGCCTCTAGTGGTCGAAGGGATGAAGTGTTCCAAGAACTCTCCAGAGAACTCAGTCCAACTGATCTCCGTATATACTCGGCCATGGAAGGTGGAACCCATGAGGGACTTCAACCACCTCTTCGCATGCAATTGTAGGACTGAGACTGCTAAGATCACAGCCATGTTGGCTGGACATCTGATTCCATCCAGTAAATACTGTACCGTGTCGATCCACTCTTCGGTGCGAATAGCTGACTCCTTCCCAAGGTGGTTGGGTGGGGATTGAGCTCGAAAGGTGCTCAACCAATTAGAGCCTAGGTCTTGTTGTTGCACCGGAGCCTGTTGGGACCTAAAGGCATCCAAAATAGCCATGAGCGTTAGACCTATTTCCGACTACTGAAACTGTGTGGGACGGTAGGGGCGGGAGTGCCCCCAACTGGCTTTACATGCACTGGGATCTACATGTAAGATACAAACCTATACTAAGGTTGGATAATCGTAAGGTCAAAATTTGACATACTATGTGAGAATTGCATATGGGCACATCACTGCCTCCGCTAAGTCAGTTTGTCCCGAAATATACTAATCAAATGGGGGTGGCACCATTGTTCATTTACTTCTTTAGTTCAAGATCGTAGCAAGCTGATACCATTTGTAAAACCCCCTTGCCGGAACAAAAAACATGGCTGAGGAGAGTTTATGCTCAGAACAGCCACCTTGCGGTATCTTTAGCATACGTTCTAACCAGTACTACAAGACGCCAATCCTGCCTTCTAAACATATCATCAATGCCAACCCAACATTAAGAAAGTAAAGAGAAGTAAAAATCACACACTAACATAAAGTCCACAAGTACAACAAATAAAAGAAGCAACTAAGGCTTCCTTAATATCGGAGTACGTAATGCCAAACGGCTACAAAATGAATCTGTCAACAACTCACGTCAGTCACTAACGGCAGTGATGGTACAATCACTTCAGGCCCTATCGTCCTGGCCTGGCTGCCCTCCTGCAAAACCGGTTGCTGCTCTGTCCGTGGGGTTTCCTCCTAAAAAAGAAGACGTACCAACTGTCAGTCAAAAATACTAAGTGGCTATCATATCCTCTCCCCGGCGACTCTTAGGCACTGGGTGAAGAAAAGGACAAGAGTAAAATATAAGTATGTAAACACTTGTACAACCAGGTGGGGAGTATATATATATTTCATGCAAGTAGAAACATCAATGTAGTATAGCATGTTTATCAACAATCTAGCCTAGCAGTAATATTTTATTATAGCAATTCAACAAGCAGGTAATCTACAACAGGAAAGTAAATCAACTTATATGAATGCCCATATAGACATATAAGTTAAGGATTGACTTAACAGTAAAGTAAATCATCATATAAGAGTGCCCATATAAACTTTTATGATAAGGATCTTATGTATGTAATGTTAAGTGATGATATGAATGCAATGCAATTACTCGCCCATGCACACACACATGCAACTGCTATGTCTACACAGACTTGTAGTTCCCACTTTTCGAGCAGGTAGCTAGCCTCTCAGGCCCCATCCGTCGTGGCCAAACGGTGACAGTTGAACAGGCTTTCCACTACTAGGCGGGAATCCACACTTCCGAGCCTAGGCCTTCGTATGCCTCAACGCTAAAAACACAACATCGAAGCTCATAGGCGTACTACGACTCAATGGGATCTAGGGTAGATGTGCACCAATAACACAACCCAAACTGTCCTACCGGTGTAGCGCGGAAAGGGCCTCGGGAATAAGCACAAGTATATAGCCAATCAATCCACTTGGCACGGAGAGGGCCTCGGGAATGAGCACTGAGGAGACAACCAAACAGTCCATGGTCTATCTGTCAACTCTCGTCAGTGTGACGACTGGCGAGCCCATAGAACTGCAACACTATCCTCAACCCAAGAATATGATACTGCGTGTCAACTCACACCGCTTGCATTTCACATATAATGGCTCCACACAGAGTCCCTTTTTTTTATTCACATCTTGTGCTCACCAGCACACAAGGGCTTCACACCGAGTCCCTGATCAACACATTGTTTCAGTGCAGCAAACACACACGCACTTCCAACCCTTCTACATTTCTATATCAAACAAAGGTTTATTAATTACACATGTTGCAAGACACCCAGCATAACGTACCAATCCCACAATACTATATGTAGGGAGTCTCAACTCCAAGCAGTGGACAACTAATTACATTCTTTAACCAATATCCCACATAATCATGCAATAGCTTATCCAATTCTCTCTTAAATTAAGCATTCACAAACAACCATGATTTCACAGGATGTTCACAAACTATCATGATATTCCACATGCACATGTAGTGTTCACTAACTTTTCCATTCAATTTATTATGAAACTCCACCACGTAAATTATACAACGTGCTTCGCCAAACCATTTGTTGACTTAAGGATCTATCAACTAAATCTCATCAATCTTTTGTTTAGAAAAATTACCAATAATTTAAGTTCAGTAAACCACATGCAAACCTCAACTTTAATCTACCATGACTTTCTCTACCAAGTTCAAACCCAATTCCACACTAACCCGAGAGAAACCCACAATCAAGACTTGATTTTACAACAAATTTGACTAGACATTCCCGAGTCTATAGGATTCGTATGAAAATGTGTAACCATTCGTTGGAAAGGTATTTCAAGGGAATACAACTATTGTATTTGGTCCATCACCCGGTTCAGACAACAAAGTACTTGAAATCGGCCTCGAAGTCTGTTGCATACAGACAATAGATTTCTGCACCTATACCATATCAGTCCAGCAAGTTTGATTGGACTTACTCGAGGCTACAGACCTTGTATGAAGTCATGTAACTATCCAGTTGATTGTTATTTCCAAGGGATACTACTTTCTTGTTTAGTCAAAAGCCCAGATCTGACTATATCGTAACCGAAGATGGCCTTAAAGCTTGTTGCACATAGAAAAAAGATTTATGCACGCCTCTCAAACAAGATGAATGAGATCGGTTCATCTTCTTCCTTTAGGTATTTCTTCCGAACCAAGTACATATTTTCCTCCTCCCTTATTCACCCTCATAGGACCAATCTTCGTCACGAAACCAAGTCCACCATATTCATATAGAAGAGAGGAGAGGTTGAAGACAACTAATCTCTAGGGCAAGGCCCTAGCATGGTCCCTTCCTAGGAAATCTTCATCTCCCAAGTCAAACTCTTTTGAGTCGACATATCTCCTAGAAAATAACTACAGATAAAGAACCAAGGGAGAGGGTAGGAAGCACACCTCATTTCCAACGGTTCCGACATTTTCATCCATAGATCTCGTCATCCTCCTTGCCGGCATCGTTCTTCTCCACTGGCGCTGTTCTTCACGGGAAACGGAGGAAGCCTTCCTTCAGAAATCCGACTCTGGTGGTCTTTTCCTCTCTTATGGTTTCGCACGGTTATGGCTCGGCCCGCCTACACAAGGCTGCGGATTCTGCCTGGGCAAAAAATGCACCATATCAAATTCGGTGAGTATCTTCTTGCATAATCGACGAATCGGCGAGTAACCCTTCCATATTCAACGAATCGGCGAATGAATGCGTGTATTCTCGACAAATTCCTGACTAGTCTCACTGAATTTTCTATGTGATATTCGACGAATTCGTCGAATATCCTTAGTGATATTTGATGAAGTCTCCTTAGCCGTATTTCCTACATTATCTCACGTCGAATTCTTCTCCACCACATTCGATGATTTCGTCGGATATCACCAGCGATATTCGAAGAATTTCATTTAAATGTTTCTTGAATTCTGGTGTCGAGTGTGTCGAGTATCACCCGACTATATCCGAACAATAGCAGCCTTACTTGATGAATTTCACTCACCTAACTTCCCATACATTATCAAATCGTCAGATATCCCTGGTGATATCCGATGAATTCCCCATGGTAAATTTATCTTAAGTCCATTCCATAATTATTCATTGAGTATCACTCAACCCTAACCCTTCTGCCAATGCACCCCGAGCTTGAGTCAATTCACTTGACTCAGAATGAGTACGAGGGGCCTAGCGCGAAATGGGTCCCTACACCGATGATCCCATTCACCTTGGATATGTACAATTAGAGAGTGGGCTCCCTGGCCTAAAACTCCTCGTTGATCTTAGATGCCACCACCATGGAATCTGTGAGTAATTCCATATTATCCACCCCCAACTCCTTTGCCAAACGAAGCCCCGCTATCACAGCCTCATACTCTGCTTGATTGTTGGTGATGGGAAAATGGATTACCACAATTTTTTCAATATTTGTTCCCTATGGGCTCTCTAAAACCACCCCTGCCCCCAAGGAATGCCTCCCCAATGCTCCATCCACCTTCACCCTCAAAGGTACTGGGTGAGTGAGCTTGGCCTCAGCCACTTCAAACACATAATCAGCCAGAAAGTCGGCCGTCACTTGAGCGAGAGATGGGGGACGAAAGTTATATCAAATTCACTCAGCTCCACCGACCACTTTGATAATCTTCCTGAATTCTCCACCCCCTCAAAGATGTTGCGGAGAGGGTGGTTAGTCACAAATCGGATAGAGTGTTCCTGGAAGTAGGGTCGGAGCCTCCGAGCGGAGATGACAAAAGCAAAGGCCAACTTTTCCAGAATCGGATACCAGAGTTCCTCCTTCCTCAAGACCCTGCTCACGTAATATATTAGTAGCTGCTTCTTGCCCTCTTCCCGGACCAAGATGGAGATTAAGGCCTTGGCCCCGACCCAAAGGTATGGATATAGATCATCCACCTCCTTTGTTCCCTAGAGTAGAGGAGCCTGGATTAGCTGCCTCTTCAAGGCTTGAATGGCGCCCTCACACTCCTCTAACCATTCGAATTTATGTCCCCCTCTCAATGCTTTGAAGAAGCGTAAGCACTTCTCCCCAGCCCAGGAGATGAACTTGCTCAGTCCTACCAACTTCCCCATGAGCCGCTAGACCTCCTTTGCATTCCGAGGCGATCCGAACTCCATGATGGCCCTTATATTATCGATATTGGGTTCAACCCCCGCGGGGATAAGGAGATTACCTCGGAACATACCCTTGCTTTCCCCGAAGTCACACTTCAAGGGGTTCAGCCTCATTTTGTATTTTAGTCGGGTGCCAAAGCTCTCCTCAAGGTCCTAGAGGTGAGAGTCGACATCCTAACTCTTGATCATAAGATCGTCTACGTATACCTCCAGGTTCCTCCCCTTCTACTCCCAGAAGACCCGGTCCATCATCCTTTGATATATTGCCCCTGCATTGTTCAGCCCAAAAGGAATCATTTTATAACAGTAGCACCCATCCCGGTGATGAAGGAGACATATTTGTAGTCTAGTGGGTGCATCCTTATTTGATGATAACCGGAAAAGCATATAGGAAACTCATTAGAGAGAAATCGATGGATGAGTCAACCAGTGCGTCGATTCGAGGCAAGGGGTAACAATCCTTAGGACTTGAATTATATAACAGAGAGAAATCTACACACATCCTCCAGTGGTCATCCGCTTTTTTTAACCATTATAACATTGGAGACCCAGCATGGATACTGGATCTCTGAAATGAATCTGACCTTGAGGAGCTTACCCACCTCCTCCCAGGAAGGCTCGGCCAACTTGTCTATGGTAGACCTCTTCTTCTGTCGGATGGTGCGACCCTAGGGATTTAGGTTGAGGCGGTGGCATGCAACATCTGCATCAATCCCCGAATTTTCTGTCGCACTCCATACGAAGACATCCACATTCTTTTGGATGCACTCCAGCATCCTCCTTTAGTCCTCTTGGCACAACCCTCTTCTGACACGCACCTTCTCCAACCTGCCTTCCCGGGTGAGAACCTCCATCTCTACCACCTCTTCCGCTTCTTCTAGTCTGGACTGATCTTCCCACTCGCTAGTAGCCCCCTCGCTTGGGGTAAGAACTCACTCCTCAGCTTCTTCCACAACCATCACATCGGGTGGCTCTCTAGAACTTCTTCCATCACCCCTTCTCGGGTGTAGACTTCTTCCTCCACCACTTCTATCTCTCTGACAGCTTCTCCGGCTTCCTTCCTAGAAACTTTCTCCATCCTCTTCTCCATCTCTTTGGCACCACCCTGCCAAGAGATGGTGTTCACCGCAGTGACATTGCACTCCCTTACCACATTTGGCTCTCCACAGACCCAGACTTGGATTCCCTCGACGTTGAACTTGAGGCACTGGTGGAATGAGGAGGGAACACAATGGAAGTGACTATTGAGGGGCCGTCTGAAGATCGTGTTGTAACTGCTTGGAGCATCCACAAAGACTAACCTGCAATTTCTAGATTGCCCCCCTAGAGTAATATGGAGTCCCACTCCTCCTTCCACCTCCTTTTACCTCCTTACTTTCACCTGAAAATCAGAAGAGAGGACCATTCGAGGACAACACCCTCCTAGCCTCAACCTTCATCGCGTCGAATGCCTTCTTAAAGATGACATTTATTGAGCTCCCATTATGTAACACCCCCATCCGTCATATGGCATATAACAGAAGGTCCAGATGGAACCCGACGTCATATTCCACGGACAGTCAGAGGTGTTACAGAATAATACCAAATACCCATCTACTCGTCCTAACACAGAGCATTCTAGCAGTATCTTTTTAAATAGTTAATAAGAACCCAAAATTTGCACAAGCATGATATAAATGTCCACTAATCAAAATTGGAATGAAATAAAACGAATCTATAAAAGAGTACATAGCCTTATGGCCTTACAAAGTTTCTCTTAAAAAAGTAATGGCACTACAACAAATTGCACTTATAGTAAGGACCTAAATCGTTACAATAAGTATCAAAAATCGTTACAAAAACTCTTTGGTAACGAAAAAAACTTTATGTAACGGTCGTCCTCTAAAGCTCGACGCTAATACTTCTTGTAACGAATATATGTGTGTCATTACAATAAATTAGCTACAATAGTAAAAAAGATTCCGCCGCCGGCCGGCGGCGGTCGGCAACCGCCGCCCGCCGGCCGGCAGCCGCCCGCCGGCCGCCGCCGGCCGGACGCCGCCCGCCGGCCGCCCGCCGCCGCCCGCCGGCCGGCCGCCGCCCGCCGCCCGCAGGCGCTGCACGCCGCCGCCCGCCGGCCGGCCTGCCGCCGCCCGCCGCCCGCCGCCTGCCGGCGCACCTGCCCGCGAGCCCACGAGCCCAGCATATTTCAAAAATTCATTGTGGAATTGGCTATATAAACCCAAAATTGATGTTTTAACTGGCGGTGTGGGACTAAAAATGGCCAAACATATTGTGAGAAAAAATTACTATTTGTAACGTAACATTAATGTTGTTACAAATACTTATATTTATAGTAACAAATTAATTTTTATTGTAACAAATTATAAAATATTCGTTACACAAAGTACTTTTTGGTAACAACAGAAAAAATTCGTTACTAAATATAGCTATTAGTAACAAACTGTGTTTTAGTTATATTTCAGTCCTTACAACAGGTGCAGTTTGTTGTAGTGTGGCTTACAAACATTGGCTCGCAGGCCGGCCATACATGACAGAAAGTAAAGATAGTAGTTAGCTTCGGCCTTCGAGGGCCTGCACAGCAGCTTAGACTTCAACCCGCTACTTGGCGCTTGGTTTCGCAGCACCTGCAAGCAATTATTCCACCGCATGGTGGAAAACAGAGAAACGGTCAGCTAAGGCTGACCAAATTATAACGACCCCGTCCCCTTAGTAGGGACGGCGGCGCTCCTTCCCTACATATCGTTAGCCCAGCTAAATAACAAAGTGCATAAAAAGACTTTCGCCACAGGTGTAGGCTCGCTCCGCCAAACACCCCGTGCACTTAGGGCACATTCACGGTGAATCAGGTCAATTCCGTGGCTTCACCACCATCCTTTAGATGGCAAACAATGTGAGCATTTTTGAGTCCTTCCGACCGTAGTCCAAGGCTCCCGACTATGCCAACGGCCAGTTCCACTTTAGGGCCTCTAGCACTGAACCACATAGCCCCGGTCCGTATCCACCTGCCCGTTGCTCACGCTGCCTAGTAACTTTAAGATGTACGCGTAGGCCAAGCTTCACCCGGATCCTGAATCATTTCCAAACAAAACTTAACCTAGTTATGTTCGAGGCTGACTCCACGGCAGCCAAGTTAGCAGAATTACGTTTCCGCCCAGTTTTCTTGGTGCGCCTTAGAGCTAATCTCCAAGCATCCCTGCCGCAATCTACCGCGTAGAAACCCGAAAACAACCCACGAAGTCTTCTCCGGCTATTCATGCAATGCAACATCACCGATCCAGACAAATACGTTTGGGTAGGCTTCACACATAATGCATATGCCCGTACTTCGATTCCAGACTCTAAACAAGGGGCACTTCACATATCTACCCCAAGGAACACCGCGCACTCACCGCACACTCACGGGAGCGGGTTTTCCCATGCAAAGGAAGAAAAGCTTCAAGTGCTCGAGTTGAAAATCATTACCCTTGAAGTCTGCTTCGGTGCCATAAAAAACTAGTTGGATAGAAAGCTTCGCAAATGAATTCTCTCCACGGATCCGGTCTCGGTTCTCAGATTGGTGCTCCGATGCTCCGCCGGCTGCCGGATTCCTCCCTTCCTTCTCCTTTGTTCTCTTCTCTCTCTAACTTCTTATAAAGAGGGAGTTAAAGGTGAAAACGAGCGGCTCAAATTAGCAGGATTAGAGGAATAAAACCTCTAATCCCAGATTAAACATTAGCAGGAATACATCTGGGCCGTTGGATCTTATTTAAAGAAAACGAGCGGCTCAAATTAGCCTGAAAACTTTAATTCTGGGCCGAACACGGCTTTGCACACGACTGTGTTCCAGGCCGTATGCCTCGATCCAGCCACCCAAATCGAGCACAGAAAAGGATACAGGTTGGGACACGCCCGTGTCCCAACTTGACATGCCCGTATCGGGTCCTCGATACGCCCGTGTCCAGGGGCCGTGTCACGGATAACCACCACGCCAACCGCCACGTCGCTTGGTGGACACGGGTAACAAAACGCCCATGTCGGATTTGACACGCACGTATCAACAAGTACACGGCCGTGTTAGACAGTCGATACAAAACTAAGAAAATTCCAGAGAAGTACACGGCCAGGTGACATGCCTGTGTCCCATACCGTGTGCACTGACACGCCCTGGGACACGCCCGTGTCCCAGGCTGTGTCCTTCACTAGACTACCTGAGGCTGACACGGCCGTGTGACATGCCTGTGTCACATGCCGTGTTCACCCTACCAAGATCCAAATTTGGTACAAACACCGCCCGTTTCAACACTACATTTCGAGGTGTTACAATTCTCCTCCCCTTAAAGAATTTCGTCCATGAAATTAAGAAAAGGGTACACAAAACAATTTAAACATTACCTGAGTTGAAAAGTTCGGGATATTCCTCCAATATAGCCTGCTCTCGTTCCCAAGAAAGCTCCTCACGTCCACAGTTGTCCCATCAGACCTTAACCATTCAAATTTCCTTATTGCTGAGCCGTTTGACTTCAAAGCCTTCAATGCAAACTAGCTTGACCTTCGTCATCAACCCACTATCATTTGGCACTTGATCGACAACAACGACTTGTGAAGGCTCTTGAACCACCATCCGCAACACCGATACGTGGAACACATCGTGTAGCCCACTCAACTCCACCGACAGCTTCTACCGATACGCTGCTTCCCCTATCTGCTCCAGGATCTCAAACGGCCCAAGGTATCTCTGACTCAGCTTCTTCAGGCGTCGAATCCGCAAGACACCCTTGAACGGCTTGATTTTTAGATACACCCAATCGCCAACACTGAACTCCACATTTCTATGCTTGGCATTATAGTATTTTGCTTGCCTGTCCTGAGCAATTTTTACCCGTTCCTGAATCTTGCATACCATTGAAGTGGCTTCTTCCACCACCTGATGTTTGAATAACTTTGACTCGCCTGCTTTTAACCAAGACAACGGTGTGCGGCACCTTCTCCCATAAACGGCCTCGAAAGGCGTTATTCATATACTTGCTTGAAAACTGTTATTATACGCAAACTCTACCATATATAGGTGATCCTCCCAGTGTTTTCTGAAATCTAGGATGCACATGCGGAGCATGTCCTCCATCGTCCTATTGACCCTCTCGGTCTGACCATCCGTTTGTGGGTGGAAGGCGGTGCTGAAACTCAGCTTAGTTCCCAGCAACTTATGCACCAGCCTCCAGTCATTGGAAGTGAAGCGCCCATCTAGGTCACTAACAATAGTGCGGGTCACACCATTCAACCGTACAATATTATCCACATAGAGCTTGGCTAACTTTTCCACCGGATCTTCCTTCTTATTCGGAATGAAATACGACACTTTTGTCAGCCTATCTACGACCACCCAAATAGCGTCATTTCCCTTCCGTTACTTTGGCAAACCGTGCACAAAATAAATGGATATGTCGTCGAACTTCCATTCCGGAATTGGCAAGGACTTTAGGAAACCTCCGGGCTTATGGCACTCCGCCTTCACTAAGGCACATGTTTGGCACTTTGTCACATACATCGCTACATCCTTCTTCAGTCCTTGCCACCAGAACAATTTCTTCATGTCCATATACATCTTCGTGCTCCCCGGGTGGATTGAGTACTTGGTTTGATAAGCCTCATACATAATTTCCTCCCGAATTCTATCTGTACTAGGAATGCATAGGCAACCATCCTTCCTTAGCAGTCCATCCACAACTGCAAACTGGGAATTTGACCCGTCCAACGATTCATCCAATGCCTGCCTCATAGTGCTATCTTGAACCAAAGCCTGCCGAATCCTATCAGCTAGGTCGTACTGCACCTCCGTCCAACATAATATTGCTTCAGCACGAGATTGCTTGTCGACGCAAGAGATCTCCAATACCTCCAAATCACGGATCAATCTCTCATCATGCACCGCCAACCAGTTGGCCTGTGCCGGAGCCCTACGACTCAAAGCATCCGCCACTACATTTCCTTTCCCAGGCACATAATGTATCTTGATAGTATAGTCCACCAAGAACTCCATCCACCTTCGCTGTCTCATGTTCAGGTCCTTCTGATCTAGTAAATACTTCAGGCTCTTATGATCGGTGTAAATGTCAACCATTACACCGTACAGATAGTGTCTCCACAGCTTTAGAGCAAATATCACGGCCGCTAATTCCAAATCATGGACCGGATAATTTCTCTCATGGACCTTCAACTGTCGCAATCCGTACGCTATTACTCTCCCATGCTGTAGCAGAACACATCCCAAACCACTGCCTGAAGCATCACTATAAATTTCAAATCCTTCGGACCCACTCGACGAACACAAGATAGGTGTTGAGATCAACCGCCTCTTCAACTCTTCAAAATCCTGTGCGCACTACAATGTCTATACAAACTTCTGATCCTTCCTTGTCAATGTCGTGAGTGGTAGCGCAATCCATGAGAAAATTTCCACAAAGCGCCTGTAGTAGCCGGCAAGCCCCAAAAAGCTCCGGACTTCCGCCACTGTAGACAACTCAGGCCACTCCTGAATTGCTGCTATCTTTGACGGATACACCGCAATCCCGTTACCACTAATAATATGCCCAAGGAACACTATTGTGGACAACCAAAACTCATACTTGGAGAACTTAGCATACAACTTATTCTTCCTCAACGTCTCCAACACTATATGTAGATGCTTGTAGTGATCATCCTCACACCACGAGTACACCAAGATGTCGTCAATAAACACTATCACAAATTGGTCCAGGTATTCTCTGAACATCCTGTTCATTAGATCCATAAATACAGATGGCGCATTGGTCAGCCCAAACGGCATGACCGTAAACTCATAATGTCCAAAACGCATGCTGAAAGATGTCTTAGGGATATCACATTCCTTTATCCTTAGCTGGTAGTATCCGAATTTCAGGTCTAGCTTCGAATATACTGTAGACCCAACTAATTGATAAAAAAGATCGTCAATCCTTGGGATCGGATACTTATTCTATTCCGTAAGTTTGTTTAACTCCCGATAATCAATACAAAGTCGCAAACTCCCATATTTCTTCTTAACAAAAAGGACCGGTGCACTCAAAGGCGACGAACTTGGACGCACATACTCTTGCTCTAACAACTCTTACAGTTGTACCTTCAACTCCGCCATCTCCTCAGGAGCTATCCGATACGGAGAGCGTGACACCAGTTTGGCACCCGGCACCAGCTCAATTGTAAAATCAATCTTCCGTTGAGGAGGGGCTCCCGGGAGATCATCTGGACAAACATTAGGATACTCGGACACCACTGCAATATTGTCTAGACAAGGATTAGGCATTGAAGACTGTACTTAAAATGACAAACAGCTCAGCACCAGACCGAACTGCCTTAATCACCTGAAGAGCCGACATCATAATCTTGCTCGACCCTTTCATGCCTGCATACGTAGTCTCCCACTCAGTATCAAGTCCCAACCTAACTTCTTTTCGGTTACAGTCAATGCAGGCTCGCTGCTCCGAAAGCCAGTCCATACCAAAGATTACATCGAACTCTACTAACGGCAACACCGACGCTTTCAAATCGAACTCCTGATCCCCAATCCGCAACTTTACCATGCAGATTCTATCCGCGCTCATTGAGCACACAATTGGCAACAACACATCTAGCTTGTCCTTTGCCATCGAAGAAGGGACTCGGATGAGCGATACAAATCATTCGGACAATAAGTAATGCGACGCTCCCGTATCAAATAGGGCTCTCGTCAGATGATAAAAAATCAATACAAAGCCTAACACCAACACAAATAAGCTAACACATACTAAGGTAACAGTTACAACAAAAGCTAAACTATAATAAATTTAACTCATACCTGTCACCACGTCAGCTTGTTTGATGGCCTCTTGCAGGCTAAGGTTGTACACTTTAGGCTGGGCTGGAGCATGATGGGATGCGGTTGACTCCACCACCTTTCTCAATTCCTCATACGTTGCTCCTTGCCTCCTTTCGGACTTTGCATGTCTACTCCAACAATCTCTTGCAAAATGTCCCACCTTTCCATAATTGTAAAATGCTCCTGGGACTCGACTTGGGTTTTCGCCCGTCGTACCAGATGAAGGGGCTGAGCTCGAAGTCTTTTGTTTCTTGTTCCATCGGCGGAAACTTGACTTTGAACTTGGCACTTTAAACTCTGAATTCTTCTCCACTGGGTCCTTCTTCTCTTGCACTTTCCTTGCAGCCCTTTCCAAAGACTGACCCGCATTTACCAAGGCTAGGAAGCCCTGCGCCTTAGGCCCAGCAAGGAGTAGCTGTAGGTCGCTCCGTAGACCCCCATAAAATCGGTTGGTCTTCCTCTCTTCTTCAGTAAACATAGCACCAGCATAACAACCTAACCGAGTAAACTTGTGGAGATACTCATCCACGCTACTCGCTCCCTGAGTAAAACCAAGGTACTTATTCTCCATCTCAAGCTTCTGGGCAGAAGGTAGGTATCTAGCCAAGAACAACCTTGAGAATTCTTCCATATGTACGTCAGCAAGTTGTCTTCCCACTAAGAGATGAACCTCCAACTCATCCCACCACATCCTTGCCTCACCGACCAATAGGAAGGTCGCTATTATGGTCTTCTGCCATTCTGCAGTTTCTGTGGTGGTCATGACCCTCTTAATCGTAGAGATCTAATCCTTAGCTTGAGTTGGCGTTCCCAACCCATCGAATACTGGAGGATTAAAGCGCATCACGTGCTTTAGCTGTTTCTCCGTGACTCTTCTTGGTGCTACTGGATAAACTGCCCCATGCTCTTCTACTCCCAGCACTGCCACTCTAATCGGTTCTTGCTCATTAACAGGTGGTGCGTGCTGCACTTGCTGGGCATTTATCATGGCAAAAACTACTTAAGCCACCAATCTCATGGTTTCTGCTGAAGGAGGTGTTGTAGGCACATCTCTATGCGCACTACTTTCCGCTGATTGCGGATGCTCTGATTGCCCTGCACCGCTTCTAGACACCAATAATAGCATAAACCCTTGATTAGACGACACACAAATTGCTAAAATAAATCATTGGAACACTTAGGTTCCCAAAACAAATCCATTTTTTTCATTCCTAAGTGGACATTCATGGGTTCTTTTATGTTATAACGATGACGCACATACCTGTGCTCACCACCCCTTAAAAAGAATTCTCCCAAGAATTCGATTACAGATGACCGACACCCTAGTCTGATACCAAATTGTAACACCCCATCCGTCGTATGGCATATAACAGAAGGTCCAGCTGGAACCCGACGTCATATACTACGGTCAGTCAGAGTGGTTACAGAATTATACCAAATACCCATCTACTCTTCCTAACACAGAGCATTCTATCGGAAGATTTTTAAACAGTTAATAGAACCCAAAATTTGCACAAGCATGACATGAATGTCCACTAATCAAAATAGGAATGAAATAAAATGAATCTACCAAAGAGTACATGGCCTTATGGCCTTTCAAAGATTCTCTTTACAAAGTAATTGCTTACAAATATCGGCTCGCAGACTGGCAATACATGACAGAAAGTAAAGATAGTAGTTCGCTACGGCCTTCGAGGGCCTGCACAGCAGCTTAGAATTCAACCCGCTACTTGGCGCTTGGTTCCATAGCACCTGCATGCAATTATTCCACCGCATGGTGGCAAACAGAGCAACGGTCAGCTAAGGCTGACCAAATTATAATGACCCCATCCCCTTAGTAGGGACGGCGACGCTCCTTCCCAGCATATCGTTAGCCCAGCTAAATAACAAAGTTCATAAAAAGACTTTCGCCATAGGTGTATGCTCGCTCGGCTAAATACCCCGTGCACTAAGGGCACATTCACGGTGAATCCGGTCAATTCCGTGGCTTCACCACCATCCTTTAGATGGCAAACAATGTGAGCATTTTTGAGTCCTTCCGACCGTAGTCCAAGGCTCCCAACTATGCCAATGGTCAGTTCCACTTTAGGGCCTCTAGCACCGAACCACATAGCCCAGGTCCGTATCCACCTGCCCGTTGCTCACGCCGCCTAGTCACTTTAAGACGTACGCGCGGGCCAAGCTTCACCCGGATCCTAAATCATTTCCAAACAACACATAACCCAGTTATGTTCGAGGCTGACTCCCTGGCTGCCAAGTTAGCAGAATTACATTTCCGCCCAGTTTTCCAAGTGCGCCTTGGAGCTAATCTCCAAGGATCCCTGCAGCAATCTACCACGTAGAAACCCGAAAACAATGCACGGAGTCTTCTCCAGCTATTCATGCAATGCAACATCACCGATCCAGACAAATACGTCCGGTTAGGCTTCACACACAATGCCTATGCCCGTACTTCGATTCTGGACTCTAAACAAGGGGGACTTCACATGTCTACCCTAAGGAACACTGTGCACTCACTGCACACTCGCGGGAGCGGGTTTTCCCATGAAAAGGAAGAAAAGCTTAAAGTGCTCGAGTTGAAAATCGTTACCCTCGAAGTCCGCTTCGGTGCCACGAAAAACTAGTCAGATAGAAAGCTTTGCAAAGGAATTTTCTCCACGGATCTGGTATCGGTTCTCAGATTGGTGCTCCGATGCTCCGCCGATGGTCGGATTCTTCCCTTCCTTCTCCTTTGATCTCTTCTCTTTCCAACTTCTTAGAAAGAGGGAGTTAAAGGTGAAAATGAGGAATAAAACCTCTAATCCCTGATTAAACATCAGCAGGAACTCATCTGGGCCGTTGGATCTTATTTAAAGAAAATTAACGGCTAAGATTAGCCTAAAAACTTTAATCCTGGGCCGAACACGGCTTTTCACACGGCCGTGTTCCAGGCCATGTGCCTCGATCCAGCCACCCAAATCGAGCATAGAAAAGGACACGGATTGAGACACGCCCCTGTCCCAACCTGACATGCCCGTGTCGGGTCCTCGACACGCCCGTGTCAGGGGGCCGTGTCATGGATAACCGCCACCCCAACTGCCACGTCGCTTGGGGGACACAGGTGACAACACGCCCGTGTCGGGTTTGATACGCCCGTGTCAACCAGTATACGGCCGTGTTCGACAGGCGATAAAAAACTCAGAAAATTCCAGAGAAGTAGACGGCCAGGTGACACTCCCGTGTCCCATGCCGTGTGCACTGACATGCCCTGGGACATGCCCGTGTCCCAGGCCGTGTCCTTCACTGGACAACCTAAGGCTGACACGGCCGTGTGACACGCCCATGTCACAGGCCATGTTCACCCTACCAAGATCCAAACTTGGTATAAACACCGCCCGTTTCAACTCTACTTTTCGAGGTGTTACACGTTATCAATAAGTATCCGAGAGATGATAAAATTTTCAAACGCGGCCTGGATGACCACCACATTGCAAAATGGATCCTCATGATCCAGCATGTCCTTCCTTGAGAAGGTAATCTTCCCATCTGGGGGTGGGTTTGGGATGTCGAAGCAACACTCTGGTGATACATTGTATTAAGGCTCGCCTTGCGGGCAGCCTCGACTGCCACCCCCCTACCCCCACCCCTATCATGGATCACTCTAATTCCTCTGCAACCTCCAACATCAGCCCAGTTCTCACACTATCCTCATCTCCCCTCAGCAGGACTTCCTCAATTTACACTTGCTGGCGAGGTTTCTGTTGTTTATCCGTATTTCTTCTCATCTCGAGGAACTCCGGGCACGTGGTTGTGGAATGGCCTTCCTCCTAATGGAAGTCAAAATAGGGAAGCTCTGCCCTTTCTCCTTGCCTTCTCCTCTACTGGGATCTCCTCCTCCTCACCAGGGCTATAGGCATAGCCTTATGTTGATCCGAGAGAGGAGGCCTCTAGCCCTACCTCCATCCTAGAGGGTTGAATTAACCCTGGCCCCCTAGCGGTGGTTTCCTTCCCGGAAACCTCTCCTAATCCATTGGTCTTGCCGCTCTAGAAGCCACTAGCCTAACCGATTATTTAGCTCCTGGTGGCCCTACCTCGGCTGCTGCTACTACTGCTCCCTCTACCTAGGCTCGGGCCTCCGCACCTCTTGGCCCTTGCCACATCTCAGCTCCTCCATCACGGCCCACCTGTCTACCTTCCTAGAAAATTGGTGGTTCGATGCTTCCCCCTCGACTTCCCGGGCAGCCCTCTCCATCAGCTCCTCAAAGGAAACTAGTGGAACCCTCTTCATCTCCATCCTGATGAACCCCTGCTGAATCCCTAGGGTGAAGGCCATCATGAGGGTGTGTCCTGGAATCTCCTGCACCTGGAGGACCACCTCTTGGAACCTGTCCACATAGCTCCCTAGAGTGTCGTTCACTCCCTGCTTGATGATAAATAGGGACTTTGACACCCTCTTCCTCTTCTTGCAGGTGGTAAACCTCATAAGAAACCCATGACGTATATCCTCGAAGCAATAGATAGAGCTGGCCAGCAGCTGGTGGAACCAATCCATTGCCCTATCTTTTAGGGTGATGGAAAAGAGTCGTCAATTTAAAGCATCCGACACCTGCCTGATAAGAACCACATCCTCAAACCATTGGATGTGTTGGACCGGGACATCCATCTCAGTGTAGTAGGACATCTCTGGCTCGCAGAACCCATCTGGAATTGGGGCAGAAGAGACTAGCTCGCTGAAAGGGCTCCCGCCCCTCGCCGGATAAGTCAGGAGTTCTCACGCTTCCATCTCGCTAGGCCCACTTGCATTTGACATTCCAGGAAATAGGACTCGCCCTGTGAGATCTCTCCCACTACCTTCTGTCGCTTCTTCCTTCCCAGGCCGTCGAACAGGAGCGTTATTGATAATACGTTTTGTAGCCTAAACTATTATCGTATTTTCTAGTTTTGAAGGCGCTAATCGTGTCTTATTAGCTTAATTTTTATCTTTCTTATGTAAATATTATTGCCACTAACATTTTCTTGTCTTTTTGCAGGTTTCCACAATTTTGGCCAAAAATGACCTGACACGCCCCCCCCTGTCACGCCCTCCCTGGGCGTGTCACTAGGCGTATCACCCGATACCAAGGAAGCTTGCTGACAGAGACCAAATAACAGGAAAATGGCTGTCACGCCCCCCTAACACGCCCTCCCCGGGCATGTCCCAGGGCGTGACATGGGGCGTGTCGCCCTCTGCCCAAAGTCTGTCGCGACATTAAATGCATTTTCTCCTCCACCCGCCTATCGTACCTGTCACGCCCCCCCATCACGGGCATGATCCAGGGTGTGTTCGCCCCCTTTTCCAAGACTGATGGATTTCCGACCAATGATTTTGACGTGACGTACGTGTCACGCCCCTCCCCCCCCCTACACGAGCGTGATCCAGGGTGTGTCAGCCATCGTATAGAAGCAATCATCCTTCCTGCCATAATCCAAAACCCGAGGTCAACCCCATACTTGTCATTCCCCCTGACACGCACTCCCCGGGTGTGACCCAAGAATTTTTCCTATAAATTCAAGGTCCCCCTTCCATTTCAGAGAATTTTTTGGTTGAGAGGAGAAGGTGCTGCCCCTTTGTTCCTTGGTCTTTTAGTGTTTTTTTCATGCTTTCTTCCCTCTCTCTCTCTCTCTTTCTTATGTTGTATATTTCTTAAACCTAGCCATGTGTAATATTTTATAATAGCTTTTTAATTACTCTACTTGCTAATTGTAGGGCTAGAATATAATTTCAATTTCCATACAATTGTAATTTTCATTTCAAGTGTAGCTCTCTTTCTTTATTAATATAAGTGCTCTTTATTACCTTGTGTTCTTAATGCTTTACTACTCGTCCCCCCTCCTCCACTTCACTATGATTAACTAATCCTCCTTGTAATCTAACTTGATGATCTGAGGTTCGAGTGATTAAGTTATGGTGTTTTGAATCTACCTTTTCTTTTTAGGGTTTTAGACCTTGGATTACTCTTCATTTTTTTCGTTTGGAATTATATTGTCGATATATAATTTCCAATATAGCTTTCATTCTTGGCTAGCCGAGAGGCCGATAGTTTGAAGTGAGCATTCAAGAGTAAAGAGAGTTGTACGCACCCCTCGAGAGAGGCAGACGTCGAAATCTCCTGGATTGGAGTAAAATCCAATAGTGGGGTTCACCGCGTAAAGCGAGATTTAGGCCTCCGATTTAGATGAGAGTCGGTCGGACCTTCCTAAACTCATTTGGGCACGACTTCGAGAGAAGCGTGTTCAAGCATTAAGAACCTCCATGGTCAAGGACCTTTCACCCTATTATGTTTATGTTTATTTATCGTGTTTTTAATCGACTTTAGCCGAGGTGATTCTCGATCGAGTGCATTTCCATTTCATCGTTCCAATCCTTCATTATAATCGCTTCTTTTATGCTTTCTATTTAACTGCATTAGTTCTCTATTTATGCAATATTTCCTTTCTTTAGTGCGTTTATATTTCTCTTCAACCCTAAAGATTTCCGTTGATAAAATGATAGTCTTTGTGTGAGTAAGTGTACTCAATGGTTACCGAATTTCAATACGACACTTGTGTCCCCTAGCAACAGTTCTATAGGTATACTTGCCTAATTGGATTGCTAGTTCAGCTCTCTTTTCTTAAGCGGAAAGAGATCACCATGTTTTTGGCACCATTGCCGGGGAGAAACTTTTGTTGATATATCGAAAACACAAACCTATTACTTTTATCATTTATCTTTCACATCCTCCTCCTAAAAAAATAAAATTCAAAAAATTTATATTATCGCTCTTAATAGAAACCCACTTCATAATTTTTCTATGCCACTTATTTCTCTCGAAAAGGGCAAAGGGCTTTAAGTGCAACTATCTTGTCTAGTACCTTGCAAACCCTTCATTGGGTAGCCCTTGGGATGTTCGGGAGTTAAAACATAAAAAAAAAGCTATTTCAAAAAAAAATTTAGTTTCTCTTTTCTTTTTTTCTAGTTTAATTATTTCTCTTTTTTCTCTTCACTTTTTTTAGTGCATGACCCACGAGAGTCCGTCGGTTATTTTGGACTTGGACCACGAAATTGAGCATACTCTTCGGAGAAGATCGTAATTTCAAATTCCCATTCTCCAAGTACCGGTTGAGGACTCCGAGTCACTTTCTACTTTTGGAATGGAAGAACCCCACATGGAGGAGGTCGTGCATAGGCATTTGCCCTTTTATGCACACCGAATCTAGGGGGAATAGAATCTAGTATAGTTCTCCCTGCGATAGCTAATAATAATATTGAACTAAAGCCTATCATAATTAAAATGGTGCAGCAGTATGTTCATTATGACGGACTTCAAGATGAAGATCCGAACGCACATATAGAAAGATTTCTTGAGATTTGTGACACCTTCAAGATAAATGGTGTTAAAAATGATGCTATTAGGCTAAGATTATTTCCTTTCTCTATAAGAACTAAGGCTAAGCAGTTGCTGAACACTCGACCTAAAAACAACATCAGTACCTGGGATCAATTAACTGCAAAATTTTTTGCAAAGTATTTTCCGCCACCTAAAACAGCAAAACTTAGCAACAAAATTTCGGATTTTGGACAAATAGACTTCGAAACCTTATATAAAACTTGGAAAGGATTTAAATAAATATTAAGACGATGCCCACATCACGCGCTGCTAGTATGGTCACAAGTGCAGACGTTTTATAATGAGCTAAATCAAAAAACAAAGCAAATGATAGACACAACTTTTGGATGTACTTTAAACCATAAGACCCCGGAAGCAGCTCTTGAGCTTTTCGAGAACATGGCCATGAACACTTATCTGTGGAATGTGCATAGGTCCTGCCCAAACAAACCTACAGGTATCTTTGAAGTGGGCAACATCTCCCAGCTCGCTCTGCAAGTTGAAATATTAAGCAAAAAAATTAAGGAGATGGATGCTGCCTCCGCCCCTCAGATATGGGAATCTGCAACTCCTGCTCCCGAACAAGTAGATTATGTTAATAATATGCCTAGAAATGCTTCTAATAATTTTTCTGCTGCGAATTTTCCTACGCCCGGTTTTGTTTTTCCAAATAGTTATAATCCTGCTTTAATAATTCACCCGAATTTTTCGTGGAGTAATCCTTCGAACGCGATGCGCTCACCACCTCAAAATAATTTTTCTGCACAACCTGCACCTCTTCAAAACTATCCAAAACTTCCAAACTTAGAGGAGTTGATTTCTAAATTTATAACCACAAATGAAATTACAATAAGAACCTTGCCCGGAAGTGTTAAAAGTCTTGAAAATCAAGTAGGACAGCTCGCAAAAATAATTTCTAAGCGACCCCCAATGTCTTTTCCTTCCAATACCGAGCCCAACCCAAGAGAGCAAGCGAAAGATATAACTCTTCGGAGTGGGAAGCAAATTTCCGGTATGGTTAGTGAAGATCTCGAGGCAAGCTCCACCCCTGTTTTTAAAAATCAAAGCTCTGCCCCCATTTTTCAAATTTAACACACGGCTGAACAAGTTATCAACCCCATTTTAGAAAAAGACCTCACTCCACCACCCATATTTAAAAATAATCCAACCCCGACATACCCTTCGAGACTTAATAAGCAACGTCAGGATGATCAGTACTCCTGCTTCTTAGAAATGTTCAAGCTAATCCACATAAATCAACCATTCCACGAAGCGATCTCCTAGATGCCGAAGTGCACTAAGTACCTTAAGGACCTCCTGACTAACAAAAAGAAGTTAGAGAACCTTTCTCATGTCACGTTAAATGTTGAGTGCTCTGCGGTCTTGACAAATGGTTTACCAAAGAAAATCAGTGACCTGGGTAGTTTTTCTATTCCGTGTGTCTTTAGTGATCTTTTTATCAAGAATGGATTGGCTGACTTAAGTGCGAGTATAAACCTGATGCCCCTCTCGTTGTTTAAGAAGTTAGGAATTAGTAGCCTAAACCCCACACACATGAGTATCCAGCTCGCCGACAAATCCATCAAAAACCCATTAGGAATCGTTGAGGATGTCTTAGTTAAAGTCGACAAGTTCATTATCCCGGTGGAATTTGTCATATTAGACATCGAAGAAGACATCGAGGTTCCCCTGATCCTTAGCCGACCCTTCCTTGTGACCTCCCGAGCTATTATTGACATAAGCAATGGTAAGCTCTTCCTTCGATTAGGCGATGATAAAGTGACTTTCTCTATCACCCCCTCGATTAAGAACACCCTAGCAAATGACGACTCTTATTTTTTCGTAGATGCCCAAAGTGAAGAACCCTCCTATTGCCTCTCTAAATTTGAAAAAGAATTTTCTAATTTTTGTTCCTCCTCTACTCTTCCAACTGAATTGATGCACCTAAGTGAAGAATCCTCCTATCGCCTCTCTGAATTTGAAAAAAAAAATCTTATTTTTGTTCCTCCTCTACTCTTCCAACTGAATCAATGCACCTAACTGAAGAATCCTCCTATTGCCTCTTTGAATTTGAAAAAGAATTTTCTGATTTTTGTTCCTCCTCTACTCTTCCAACTGAATCGCTGAAAGAAGCCTCCATGGCCGCTAGCCCCACCTCTTTTAATTTTTCGTTTAAAAAAGTCTACGAGGACATTGTTTTTGAAAAAGAACGGATTTATAAAACCTCGTATGAAGAACCCCCTACCCTCGAATTAAAAGAACTTCCCGAACATCTTAGGTATTCCTTCTAAAAAAAGATTCCAAGTTACCAGTAATAGTTTCGGCCTACCTAACGGATGCGCAAAATGATAAACTTCTTTTAGTTTAATGTAAAATTCGCCGAGCTATTGCCTGGCAAATTTCTGATATCAAGGGCATAAGCCCATCTTTCTGCACTCACAAAATCCTAATGGAAGATAATTCGTGTAATTCAATCCAACCTCAGCGCCGCATAAATCCCAACATAAAAGAAGTAGTTAAGGGAGAGAGGTTATGAAATTGTTAGAAGTAGTAATTATCTATCCTATATCCGATAGTAAGTGGGTTAGCCCAGTCCAGGTAGTGAGGAACAAGGGAGGGATAATGGTAGTTAATAATGAGAATAATGAATTAATCCCGACACGGACGGTGACCGAGTGGTAAATGTGTATAGATTATCGTAAGTTAAAGTACGCCACCCGTAAGGATCACTTTACCTTACCGTTCATCGGTCAAATTTTAGAACGATTATCCGACCATAGATTTTATTGTTTTCTCGATGGCCTCTCGGGGTATTTTCAAATCCACATCTCTCCCATGGACCGGGAGAAAACTATGTTTACTTGTCCCTTCGACACCTTCGCCTACCGAAGAATGTCGTTTGGATTGTGCAATGCGCCAGCTACATTCCAGCGATGTATGCTTGCTATATTTGACAAGTACGTAGAATGCATTATGGAGGTATTCATGGATGATTTCTCCGTGTTCAGTGACGCTTTTGATAGTTGTTTAGAAAACCTCGAAAAAGTCTTAGAACGATGCGAAGAAACTAACCTTGCCCTAAATTGGGAAAAATGTCATTTTATGGTGAGGGAAGGGTTAGTTTTGGGTTATAAAATTTCTTCCAGAGGAATTGAGGTAGATATTGCTAAGATAGAAGTTATCGAGAAGCTGTCGCCGCCTACAAACGTCAAAGCTATAAGAAGTTTCCTAGGTCACGCTTGTTTCTACCGCCGATTTATAAAGGACTTCTCCAAGATCACCAAACCCGTTACCCATCTATTAGAAAAAGACGCCCAATTTATTTTTGATGACCTTTGCCTAGCTGCTTTTAATTTAATAAAAGAAAATTTAATTAATGCCCAAATTATGATAGCTCTGGTGTGGGACCTTCCCTTTGAAATTATGTGCGATGCGAGTAGTTTCGCAGTGGGAGCCATATTAGGGCATATCTAAAAATTTCTAACTCATCTATTACGGTAGTAAAATGCTTACATCTACACAGGAAAATTACACCACGACTGAGAAGGAGCTCCTAGCTGTAGTATTCGCTTTTGATAAATTATGCCATTATATTAGGCTTTCAAAAATTATTGTTTTTACGGACCACTCAGCCCTCAAATATCTTCTTTCTAAATCAGATGCCAATCCGCGCTTGATTCGTTAGGTCTTACTCCTCCAGGAGTTTGACTTTGAAATTCACGATAAGCGAGGAGCCGAGAATTTGGCCGCCGACCATCTCTCCCGATTAGATAACCCGCACATAGAAAAATTAGATGAAAAATCTTTTAACGATTTCTTCCCTTGCGAGAAGCTATTTTCAATTAACACATCTAATTCTCCTTGATGTAGACTTAAACTCTTTATGTCGGCACAAGTCCTGTGTGTTGACACAGCTGATGTAGACTTAAACTCTTTATGTCGACACAAGTCCTGTGTGTCGACACATATGATGTAGACTTAAACTCTTTATGTCGACACAACTCCTGTATATCGATAAAGCCCTTCTACTAATGTCAGCACTTCAAATCTAAGTGTGTCGACACTAGTCCTGAGTGTCGACACAACTGTTGTTGACTCAAATTTCTTGTGTCGACAAAAGTCCTTTGTGTCAACACAGCTTTGATTCTTATCTCGACGCTGCTCCTTCAAAGATGTCGACACATTATAAATGTCTCGACACTTTTGTACTTAGAATATTTTCTTCATTCTTCTGCCTACATAAACAAACTCAATACACCATCAAATACAACCTGATGTATATTATTGAGTCAGGTGAGGCTTCTCTAAATCAGGTACACAATTTCAAATGTATCCAATAGTATCCCCCTATTTGGAGAAGTCATAACCCATAGTCAATGATATACACCAATATAACAAAAATAATAAGCATGATGTATTTAGCCATTTCAAACTTAGTTATTCAAGAGCAGATCTAGCATAATAAACACAAATATTCAAAAAGGAATACCATAAGAGAACTATGCAACTCATAGACATAGGTATATAAACTATTGTCAATCAATAACTTCTTTATCATATAAGCAAAGTAAGATTACAATGTTTATTTTTTCATAAGAACAACAAAAGATCTACATAGTTCTTCTAAAACCTAGTCAATCTAAAGTTAGGGTTGATCTGGTTCTCTGATGATAATCAGTTTTCCTGATTGAACAGTAGCTTTGACTTCAGCTTCAGTATCAGCAACAGGCTTCTTCCCATTGATGTCTTTGGCCTTAAGTTGAGCTACTTTCAGCTTTTACCTTTAAAAGTACTGGAATGGTTTTGGGAAATACTTGCAAGGATCTATGGAGTTTGCAGTGATTCTTCCAGTCTTCAAGTCCTTCCTTAATTTGCAGATGGTTTCTTGTTGTGCAAGATATTTTTCCCATTCCTATTTGGAGTACCACTTGCCCCTATCATATTAATTTTCAGCAACTGCATTCCATGAAGTTAGGATGATGCTTCTGGAGGTTGGACTCCATTTCTCAAAATCAGGCCTAGCCTCAACCTGTTCTCTGAATCTCTTCATGTATATTTGGGGCTCTTGCTCTTTAAGAAAAACTAGATCAGTCATTTCTACTTCTTTAGAAATTAAGGGCAATTTATCCAATGGAGGGTTGTACATATCCTAGACTGCCTATTGAATTTCATCATACTAGGGAGGGGGAAATATGACTTGAGATACTTCAGGTTGCATCACCTCCAAGATTGCAGGTTGGCATCTAGATTCAGCAGTGTTATTATCATCACATAAAGGTGGATATCCCAATATAGCTCTGATAGTGTTGGATACCCATTTAGCATGATAAGAGCAAGCTTTGACAAGAACCTATCGCCTTTTATGACTTCTTTAGTAGTATGATCCCTAAGGTCATTCTTCTGAAATCTGACTTGATCTACTACATGATAGTTCCCAGTTGTATAATAGGCTTTAAATTTCTTTATTTGAGCTGAAATTGCAGACTCAAAAGTCTTGATTACAGTATCAAATGCTGCAAAATCTAGTTTCATCTGTGCTTCTATAACAGATACTTTGGTGTCCATATGAGTTTTTATGGCAATGGTTTGTTCAGCCAACTTTTTCAGAGTGATGGAATGTATTTCCATAAAATTCTCATTCATCCTCTTCTAATTTTCTAGAACACAACCTTGCTTAATAACCAGATCATCCACTTCAGATTTAGTGGTTTGTTGTTGTGTGGCAATATATACTACAACATTTCCTCCCTTATGGAAGCAATCTGTCATTTCTTTCTTGAGCAAATTTACCTCAAATCTTATAGATTTGATGTCCTGAGCCAGATTGAGCTGCATCTCCTTGTGGCTTTCATCCACATACTTTTCAAGTGCAAGTCTTTGCTCATCAAGTTTGACTTGTTGTTGTACTAAAGTGAACTAAAATCCATTTTACAGGCAGTAGATGTGGATCCAACCTGTAAGGCTTTCTTATAACGTAAACTCTTCTTTCATAGCTCCATGACTTTTCTTTTCTTAAGTACTGAGGCTTCTTCCTCATCCTATGAATCAGATGATATCTCAAGTTCCACTATAGTTCTTGGAGCATCTATATCTAGTCTTGGGGCTAGGTCTAGCACCTCCCCCTCAACCCTTGCAGTAGTGTGTTTATCAGCAGAAATATCTTATTTATTTACCTCTTCTTCCTCCCAGTAGAAGTCAATCTCTAATTCTTGGATTACATCAGTCTCAATAGCATGAGTTTTCTCTGGCAGATCTGGAATATGCACATCTTGTGCCTCTTTTTCTTAAGTTTCAGCAGCTGTGATGATGTCCTGAACCACTTCCATAAAAGTGAGGTTTGTAGTCTCACTATCTAGCTCAGCTGCAGTAATATCTTTCCATGGGTTTGATATCTCTTAATTATATAGATGAGGGGTAGTCTCCCCTTGGATTGGATCTTCAGTTCCAGGTGTTTGAGTGGGAGACTTCCTGGGTAATTCAGTATTATCTTCATCAGAGCAAAATTCAACCCTTTCTTATGAGTCACTGTAGGACTCCTCAGCTTGCATTGTATCTTTCTTTGATTTTGTGACCTTTTTGGACTTCTGCTTAGGTGCAGGGTTTTCTTTATACAATACTCTATCCCACCTAGACATGATTCTTATATCCATTCTCCTCGTGTGAATAATTTTAGAGCCAACAATTTGGTTTAGAACCTCAGGTATGCAGAAAGCCAGATACAGACTTAATATTCTGCCTAGGTTTGGCTTCTTAATGCTTTCCTTAATCTTGTAAAAGATAACAGTACTCCAGTCAGTCTTCACCTTGAAGATAATTCTAGTCATTAGGCTTAACATGTAGGAAGAGATCCTATCATGCCCCCCAATTTTGCAAAGAACTACTTTCCCAACAATTTCTGGCAGAAACTTCCCTTTAGAGTTCATCCCTTTCCTAGTCATGGATGATCCAATGTTTGTGTTTGAGGGTAGCCCACACCATGTAAGGGCTGTTACAGTCAGTGTAGAATCAATCTCCGTTTCTTCTTAAATTCTTGGCAGTTGAAGGGATTTGCTCAGACTTTTAAGGGATAGTTTTACTATTTCTCCGTGCATAGTTGATTTAATCTTGTTCCTTGATGACTAGTTTTAGTCATGGCTTTTTGGGTTTGTTTAAGTTAATTTTTCCTCGGTTTAAGTATTAATTTTTATATTTTATGTATGTTATGCTTTAACATTTCATTTTTGATAATATATTTATATATTTAATGTTTGTTTGTTATGTACATTTTGTGTTATGTTTGTTGGTTTGTTTTATTTTTATTATTTTAGTTTTTATGTTTTTATTGTTTTTTATTTTGTGTTTTTGCTACTTTTTAATAATAATGTTTTAATTATTTTTTATCTTATAACATAGCTAATGTTTTATTTATTTTTTGTAGGTACACATGCTGCCCGGCCCTTCCATATGGTGCAACCCGAGCACATGGTGCAGCCCACTTGAAGCAGCCCACCTACCCTACCCGAGCCCCTCATAAAGCCCTCCTCTCCAAGAGCAGCCCTCTTCACCATGCATGGCTGACCACTCACATGTATGCACCTTGCCACCTTTGCATGACCGGCCTCCCCTCTCTCTCTCCCCATTATTATTTTCTCCCCACTTTATTCCACATTAATCTCCCCCTCTCTCCTTTTTTATTTCATTCTCATTCATTCCCCCGTCTCTACTTTATATTTTCAACTTGCATTTCCATAAATTACATGCAATGAATCCTCCCTCTTCTCTCACCACCTCATTTAATGTCATTCATGCATCTTCCACCTACATGGCCGCCCCCCCTTAACATTTCATTTTATTCCCATCTAGAATCTTCCCTCCTCATCTATAAAAGGCACTATGGTCTCATGCTTTGGGAGGATTTTGGAGAGAGCAAGTGGAGAGTACAAGTCAAGAGAGCTTTTATTTCATTGTAATTTTATTTCTTAGTTTACCTTGTTGCAATCTCATTTCGTTTAAGTAATATAGTATCATTTTGTTTTAGCATTGTGTACTCTTTCGTTTAGTATCAATAAAAATGAAATTTTCTTCTCTTTATATTGTTGTTTCCTTTTCCTATATGCATAGCTAATCTTCTTTTAGCATTTGATCATGAGGATCCATGATTTGAGATGAGAATTCTTTTTTACTTCGTAATTTTTTTTACTAAATTTCGCTCGATCCCTCTTTGATTTATTTTGTTAGAACTCCGTATTTCCGATATATGGTAGTAGGCCTTTGATCTCATTTCATAGTAGTCGAGAGACTCGTTGATTTGAAAGATCACTCAATGAAAGATGGAGTTGCACGCAATCCTAGAGATAGGACGACGTAAATCCTCCGGATTGGAGTCAAATCCAATTGTGCGGATCACCTCGATAATGAAACTTTAGGCCTCTTTGATTTGTAAAGAGATTTCGATTAAAGCGTCTATAAGTTAGGAGACTTAATGCTCTAGTGAGATTTTGTCTTATTTTCGGATCCGTCACGGTCGAGTTTAATTCGCAATTATAAAATTATATTTTTATTTCTCTTATCTCTTTTCATGGTGAATCATAGATCAAATGCTATCTTTTAATCCATAGTTTCGTTTTAATTTCGTTTTAGTTTAATTTTAATTTTTCAAAACCCCCATCAGCAATCGTATGGTAGGATAATAGTTGAAGCGTGAGTAATAGTACTTGACAGCCCCGAGTCTTAAATACGACCTTGGTACTACATTTCGATAGGTACACTTGCCTCTTCGGGTTGATAGTCGGTTCAATTCCACCATGTTTTTTCCGCCGTTGCCGGTGAAATTCTTCGTCATTATTTTGAAAACACTTTCGCTATTACTTCTGCAAAAATCCAAAAAAAATTCATTAACTTTCTCGTATTCAAGTTTTTATTTCCTTTCTTTTCTTCCCTCCACTCTCTTTCATTTTTTTAGTGCATGACCTGCACGAATCCGTCACTACTTGTTGATTTGGAACAAGAAATCGAACGCTCCTTTCGGAGACAACTACGATTCGGGGCTTCCACTTCTCAAATAGCGGTTTAGGATTCTGACGGTGATTGTAATTTTAATTCTGAAATGGGAGATCCCAACCCAGGAATGCCTCAGCAAAGGACCATGTCCGATTATGCTCGACCCAACCTGGAAGGTACAGAAACAAGTATTGTTCGACCTGCAATTGCGAACAAAAACTACGAGCTTAAGCCTAGCATCATACAAATGGTGCAGCAATATGTACAGTTCGACGGATTACAAGATGAAGATCCGAACTTATATATTGCTAGTTTTCTTGAAATCTGTGACACCTTTAAAATTAATGGTGTCTCAGACGATGCTATTAGGCAAAACTCTTCCCTTTATCCTTAAGAACCAAAGCCAAACAGTGGTTGAGTTCTCTTCCAAGAGGATCAAACACTACTTGGAACTTCTTAACTGAAAAATTTCTAGCTAGGAATTTCCCTCCCGCGAAAACTGTGAAATTTAGAAATGATATTACTTCGTTTTCGCAAATTTCTTCCGAGACCCTCTATGACACTTGGGAGAGATTCAAGGAACTCTTAAGACGCTTCCCACATCATACTCTGGCTGTATGGTTACAGGTCCAGACATTTTACAATGGGCTAAATAAAGAGACTAAGCAAATGATAGATGCCGCTTCTGCTGGTTCTTTGGACCGCAAAACTCCGGAAGCCGCTCCTGAGCTTATAGTGGACATGGCGATTAACACCTATCAGTGGAATTCGTCTAGGACTCAGCCAAATAAACCTGTAGGTATCTATGAAGTGGACTCTGTATCGCAATCGGCGCTGCAAGTGGAGATGCTAAACAAGAAGATATCAGAGATGACTGTTTCCTCCGCTCCTCAGGTATATGAAAATGCAAATGCTACTGCTGCCGAGCAGGTGGATTATATGGGGAACATACCCAAGCCTGTTCAAAATAATGCTTCGAACTTTTCTGGTTTTTCTAATTTTTCTGCTCCGCCTGGTAATAATTCTTCTTCAAACTCATATCACCCTGGATGGCGTAACCATCCAAATTTTTCTTGGAGTAATCCCGCGAATGCCGCACGTCCACCGCATAATTTCACTCCACCATAACCACCACCACAACAAAATCAACATTTTCAAAAACCTTCCTCTTTGGAGGAAAAGCTTTCAAGATACATAAGCACCAATGAAGCGACCATTAGAAATCTAACTGGCTCAATGAAAAATTTAGAGAATACAGTCAGTCAATTAGAAAAGATGGTTTCCGAGAGGTCACCTGGGACTCTTCCCTCAAATACTGAGCCAAACCCAATGGAGCACGCGAATGCGATTTCCCTTCGGAGCGGCAAAGTAATTCACGAGCCCACCACAAGGGAAGAGCCAAATGTGATTGTCTCTCCTACTGCTGAATGAATTAGTGACGAATAAATAAGTAATAAAATTTTTGGAAATGAAAACTCTATTTTTGAAAATGAACAAGAAACATCTATTTTGGAAAAAAAAAAGATGGTTTTAAAAAAAAATGATCTCGAGATTTTAAAGGAATTTCCGCCACCTCCCTACCCCGCTAAGCTTAGGAAAGATAAGCTAGATGATCAATACCAATGCTTTTTTGAAATGTTTAAACAAATTCATATCAATTTGCCATTTCATGAAGCGATTAGCCAAATGCCAAAATACGCTAAATATCTTAAGGACCTGTTAATGAACAAAAAGAAATTAGAAACTTATCTCATGTTACGTTAAATGAAGAATGCTCGGCGGTCATAAAAATTTCCAATCTTTCTAAAAAGATAAATGATCCGGTAGTTTTTCGATTCCTTGCGTTTTTGGTGATCTTTTTGTAAAGTGCGCACTAGCGGATTTAGGTGCGAGCATCAACTTTATGCCTTTTTCATTGTTTAAAAAGCTAGGATTTGGCACTCTCAGCAATATGCGTATGAGTATTCAATTGGCTGATCGATCGATTAAGAATCTGTTAAGTATCGTTGAGGATGTGCTAGTGAAGGTCGACAAATTCATCTTCCCGGTGGATTTTGTCATTCTTGATATTGAAGAAGACGTCGAGGCTCCCCTTATCCTTGGTCGTCCCTTCCTAGCCACCTCTCGTGCGGTCATCGATGTAAGTAACTGGAAGCTTTTGCTTTGCATGGGAGATGACATGGTGACGTTTTCAATAAATCAATCCATGAAAAATTCTTTAAAAAATGACGACTCATGTTTCTTTCTTGATGTTTTAAATGAAGACTCCTCTCTTTCTCTTTCAAATGTTTCTTCCAATGATTTTTCTTCCTCTTTTTTTGATTTTTCTACAAATGTTTTTTAAGACACGGTTATGTCCGAACAAGCCAACTTTGCAAATGAACCAGTTTTTAGACAAAAAAATTATGAAAATATTGTTTTTGAAAATGAAAAAGTTTTAAGGAACTCTTACGATGAACCACACAACTTAGAACTAAAACCCCTTCCCGAACTTCTCAAATATGCCTTTCTTGAACAAAATTTTAAACTGCCCATTATAATCTCGGCTTTGCTTTCTCAATCCGAAAATGATAAATTGATCGAACTACTACAAAAGCATCGCCGAGCTATAGCGTGGCAAATTTCTAATATTCCGGGCATAAGCCCCTCCTTTTGCACCCACAAAATATTTTTTGAAAATAATTCTAAGGGTGTAGTCGAACCTCAACATCGTCTTAATCCTAATATGAAAGAGGTTGTGAATGGAGAGGTTCTTAAGTTATTAGATGCAGGGATAATCTATCCTATTTCTGATAGTAAGTGGGTAAGTCTGGTTCAGGTTGTACCTAAGAAGGGTGTGATCACGATAGTAACAAATGAAAATAATGAATTAATTCCAACTTGGACGGTAACGAGATGGAGGATGTGCATCGATTATCGTAAATTAAATGATGCCACTCGTAAAGATCACTTCCCCCTTCCCTTTATCGATCAAATTTTAGAACGCTTATCCGGCAATAGTTTTTATTGTTTTCTCGACGGTCTTTCGGGATACTTCCAAATCCCTATCGCACCCGAGGACCAAGAGAAGACCATTCACATGCCCTTTCAAAACTTCTGCCTACCGTAGGATGCCTTTCGGGCTATGCAACGCACCCGCTACCTTTCAGCGGTGAATGCTGGCCATTTTCGATAAATATGTAGAAAACATTATGGAAGTGTTATTGGACGACTTCTTGGTTTTTGGCGACTCGTTTGAGTTATGCTTAAAGAATTTAGGAAAAGTTTTAAAATGATGCAAAGAAACAAATCTAGTTTTAAATTGGGAAAAGTGCCACTTTATGGTACGTGAAGGCTTAGTCCTTGGCCACAAAATTTTCGCTAAGGGAAATGAAGTGGACAAGGAAAAAAATTGAAGTAATTCAAAAGTTACCACAGCCTACGAATATCAAAGCGATAAGAAGTTTTTTAGGGCATGCGGGTTTTTATCGAAGATTTATTAAGGACTTTTCCAAAATAACTAAGCCTCTAACCCACCTTCTCGAGAAAGAATCTCCTTTTGTTTTTGACGATTCTTGTTTATCGGCGTTTGACTTAATTAAATCCAAACTTATTAATACTCCGATTATGATCGCCCCAGTTTGGGATTTACCTTTTGAAATTATGTGCGACACAAGTATTTTTGCAGTCGGTGCAGTACTAGGACAATATATAGCTAAGAATTTCCACCCAATCTATTACGCTAGCAAAACGCTTAATTCAGGGCAAGAAAATTACACTACAACTGAAAAAGGACTCTTAGCTATCATTTTTGCTTTTGGTAAATTCTGACCCTACATTACTCTTTCTAAGGTTTCGTTTTTACGGATCTTTCCGCTTTGAAGTACCTCCTTTCTTAACAGGATGCCAAGCCACGTCTTATTAGTTTGATCCTATTACTTCAAGAATTCAACTTGGAGATCCGGGATAAGAAAGAAGCGGAAAATTTAGCGGCTGGTCATCTTTCACGCCTAGAAATTCCTGAAATTGATATTTTTTATGAAAATTTACCAATTGATGCTTTTTCGGATGAAAAATTTTTAATCATTTCTTCTTCTACCCCCTGGTTTGCCGATTTGGCCAATTATGTGGTGGCTCGTGTCCTCCCAAAAGAATACTCCTCTCAGCAAAAGAAGAAATTCTTTTCTGAGTTGAAGTATTATTTTTAGGAGGATCCATTTCTATTTTGCATTTGTGCGGACCAGGTGGTAAGAAGATGTGTCTCCCGGGAAGAAGGTCAACAAATTTTAAAACATGTTCATGAAGGTCTTACTGGCGGGAACTTTCAAGCAAAACGCACCGTACACAAAGTACTTAGTGTTGGCTTCTATTGGCCAAGCATATTTAAAGATACAAAAATCTTTGTTGGCGGGTGCGATCGGTGCCAGCGAACTAAAAACATCTTTAATAAAAATGAAATGGAACAAAATTATTTTCTCAAATGCGAAGTTTTTGATTTGTTGGGCATTGACTTTGTAGGCCCATTTCCCTTAAGTTTAGGAAATAAATACATTTTAGTCGTCGTAGATTACGTCTCTAGGTGGGCGAAGGCTCAAGCTTTACCAAGTAATGATGCTCGCGTAGTCATAAATTTCTTTAGAAAATTATTTTCTCATTTTTGTTTTCCTCGAGCGATCGTTAGTGATAGGGGGAGCCACTTTTGTAACGCCCAACTAGATATGGTTTTAACTAAATATGGCATTACGCATAAATTATTTACCGCTTATCACCCCCAAACTAACGGTCAGGTCGAGGTAGTCAATTGAGAACTAAGAAGAATTTTTGAAAAAACTGTTTCTACTTCTCGTAAAGATTGGTCATTAAAATTAGACGATGCTCTTTGGGCCTATCGAACAGCGAACAAGACCACCATCGGTTGTACTCCTTTCCGATTGGTCAATGGAAAATCTTGTCATCTTCCAGTAGAAGTAGAACACCGAGCGTATTAGGCGATAAAATTTTTTAATTTCGATCTGCACTCAGTCGACGAGCATAAGAAAAATCAATTGAATGAACTCGATGAATGGAGAGCATACGCTTACGAAAATAACAAACTTTGTAAAGAACGCACAAAACTTTATCACGACAAGAACCTGCGCCACCCAAAAACGTTTAAACTAGGAGATCGAGTTGTTCTTTTTAATTCGCGTTTACGTCTCTTCCCTGGAAAACTGAAATCTCATTGGTCTGGACCTTTTACGGTCAAACATGTTTTTCCTTATGGCAATGTGCTACTCTCGCAACCGGATAAGGGTGATTTTAAAGTAAATGGACATCACTTTAAGTTATATTTTTCAAATGATTATGTATCTCCTGCTGCGGAACAACTTTTATTTTTATCATAATGTTTTCTTTCATGGAACTTTCTTTTAGATTGGACATTTCATTTTATTCTAAGACTTTTATTATTATTATTCGAACTTTAAATTGTTGTAATAAAGAACAATCTTGGGCACCTTCCCACGGACTCTATTTTTCTGCTTTTATTTTGCTCTTCTTTCCGGTGGCCAACCAAGCAAGTTCGTGATCGCCGCTCCAACATTGCTGATTTCAAGATGGATCAAGTAAAATCTGTTGATGATCAAGTGATGTAAAGCGCAAGCATGGGGGAGCGACATCCACATTCAGCCTCATAACCCTGGGGAAGTCCTGTTTTTTTATTCTTTTTACTTTCCTGCACTTTCTCTTTTTCTCTTTCTCCTCCTCTTTCTCGTTTTTTTCATTGAGGGCAATGAAAATGCTAAGCATGGGGGAGGGGTTTAGGTTATTTCCTTGTTTCCTCTTTTCTTTTCGGAATTTTGAAAATCTTTTTCTTTAGCTTTATCAAAAATCCAAAAAAATTAGAAAATCCAAAACCCAAATAAATTAGAAAAATCAAAAAAACTTTCAGAAAAAAAAATCTACTTGAAAATCAAAATCAAAAATTATTTTCTATCTTTATTTTTATGTTTTCTCTAGTGGTGTGTATGCCCTTGCGGTCCTTTAGTTCTAAGTAGAATTTTGTTAATAGGTCTCCCAAATCTCCTATTCTAACATAGCTTAGTTTACTAGTTTCTAGTTCTTAAATATAGGCATCCATTTTTATGTTATAGGTGTAACGCCCCCGATTTTCCTGCGTTATTTTTATTCTCGTTGGCATTACGATGACGCGTTTCTGTGGCTTGTGCCATGTGTGGAGTATGGTTTAGCTCCTTAGAACTGAGTGCCCTATTTTGTAACCTGTTGGCAAGATCTCCCTAGCAAGCCGAGTCGTTTTGGGTGACCCGGTGTGGCCTCTCGGGGGGGATGTTTGAGTTTGGGTTTATTTGGGTATAACTCAAGTTCTGTTCGTCGAAAGTTAATTTCGACTTCGTCGTTGTGTTCGTAGCATGGATATTTAGCTACGGTGCGAATTTGGTCGAATTCCGAGGTGTTTCGGTTCTCGTGTCGTTTGGTGTGTTAATAGTATTTGTGATCAATTAATTAAATTGATTTGGCTGAATATTAAATTCTTGCGGGAGAAGTTTTTGAGCTGTTATTTGCCTTGCCTCGGTGGCAGCCATATTTCTGGCTTATTCCTTTTAGAATTTTCTTAGTTATAATTAAGGGATTAGGCATTTTAGGGTTCGGTTGTTGCTAAACCGGCGGTTTAGCTTTAGTATAAAAGCTCTGTTTAAGAAGTGACGGCCCACTTCTTCCTCTTTTCCTGAGAGAGAAACCGTCGGATTGTTCTCGGAAGAACAGAGGAGAAAACCGCCCGTCCTGTACCTACTTTGGTCGGCGATTCCGGGCTTGTTCGTGGACGGAATTCGATTCCGAAAATGGCATTGGCTTGCTCTCTCCGAGATCTTCGTTTCGACGGTAAGATATTCGATTTTCGTGGAGTTTTGATGAGATTTGGGTTTTCGGTTTTGGAGTTTTCCGCCATTAATGGCCGTGAGATTAATTCTAGGTGCTGCGGCTGTTCGTTCCGTGTGAAGAGGAGGAGAGTCGTCCGTGCTTCGCCAAAAGTTGAGGCAAGTGGTATTCTTGCCCTTGCCAAGCTTCTTTTGAATTATTCTTACTGTATTTGAAATCCCTGTTAGCCCTAGGGTAGAGGCCTTGTTGTTCTCTTTTTCTTGCTAACTATAGGATTTAGTTCTTCCTATTTGACCCCCCTTACTTGTGCGGTTAGAGCCCAACCTTGCCGGCGTGTTGCCGTTTATCCTTGCTCAGATCTTTACTCTGGTTTGGGTGTAGCCGAGAGGAAGTGTTAGGAGAGGGGGGTGATTTTCTTTTCCCAATATTTACTAATTGTATTACTCGAGTAGTGTCGTTAGATACTCGAGTAGTGATTTTAGTTACTCGTGTTGTTGCTTTGAGATACTCGAGTAGAAGGCGTTAACTCGAGTATTAGCCTTGATTTACTCGAGTAGCAGGTAACTACTCGAGTAGGGAATCTGAGTTACTCGAGTAGAAGGTAACTACTCGAGTAGGTGCTTTGGCTTACTCGAGTAGAAGGTAACTACTCGAGTAGGGGTTTTGGTTTACTCGAGTAGTAGGTAACTACTCGAGTAGGGGATTGAGTTACTCGAGTAGTAAGTAACTACTCGAGTAGGGGATTGAGTTACTCGAGTAGTAGGTAACTACTCGAGTAGGGGATTGGAGTTACTCGAGTAGTGGACTCGAGATACTCGAGTAGGTGGTTTGGTTTACTCGAGTAGTAGGCAACTACTCGAGTAGCGGGTTGGGGTACTCGAGTAGTTGGTAACTACTCGAGTGCTGGTTATGTTCGTATACTCGAGTAGTAGGCGACTACTCGAGTAGAGGGATGAGGTACTCGAGTAGTAGACGACTACTCGAGTAGAGGGATGAGGTACACGAGTAGTTGGTAACTACTCGAGTACTGGAAATTCCCTGCCTTCTTTTTGTCTTAGAATCATTCGACTATCGTCGATCTCTGAATGGAGATCGTCGATCTCGGTTTTTGCATTAGACCGTTCGACTATCGTCGACCTCCGGTCGACAATCGTCGAGCTCCGTATTACCTTAGTGGGATTGAGGTTAGAGTTTGGTTTTGGCCTTAAGTGAGGCTAGCTCACTCAACGCCAAGGTTTAGGTAGGCACTGAGTGGGTCTCACTCAGCGCCTTGTCGTGTTGATTCTTTTCAACACTCTTCCTTTACCTTGTTTTTCGTTCCTGAGTGGTTTTCTTGTTATATTTCTGGTATTTCCTTATCGGCCGTTTTCTTTACCTTCTTAAAGGCCGAATCGTGGGTCGTGGTTAGTAGTGGTGGTTTATAGCTCTTCAGGGGGGTGGAGTTGTGTGACATAGCCAAGGCCACTCTTGTTTTCGTGCTCCAGGTACGGGCTGGGCATGTGTGGGTGGAAGGTCCCTTGTGCTTTCAGGTGTAGACCCTCGAGCTTGTTGACTTGGATATGGTGGATTGGGGGACTGCGTTTGCCTTCGATCCGGATCCTCGTTGTTTGTTTTTGCTACTAACACTCTCCACAGTTTAGGGTGTTAGAAGTTTCTTCCTTGGTAGCTTGCAGCACTTTTGGCTCTTGGTAGCCTAGTAGGCCCGAAAGGATGTTGTTCCGGAGTTGGGTTGTTGCTGTTTTCTTTGCTCGTTGTGCTTTTCTTGTTGTCCTATTTTGGACTGTTGTGACACTTTCTACTGCATGTTTTTTTTCAGTTACTTCTTCCTTTTGGTTGACTCTTGCATGCAGTTGTTTTTACCTTGTTGCTTGCTGAGGTATTCTGTTTTCTTTTGGAATACCCCAGGTTCTGAGCCGTAGCCAGTCGGGTGGCTAGTTTGCAGTGGTGGTGTTGGTGGTCTCTTGGACCTTGGTGTTCTGTTTGCCTTGTTGGTGAGGTAGTTTTTCAGTACTTTCTTACAGAAATACATAAGTGCCAGTGGGTTCGTGTCAGGTTGTTGGCGCCCACTGGTAGTTTTTACCTTTGTGTTGGATATATTTACTTATGCTGCTACCGTTTTCTGGGGATAGTCTACTTGCTCTGAGAAGGTTTTATGCTAGGTTGCTAGTTATTTCCAACCCTTATTAGTATTATAAATGAAGCTCCTGATCAGCATGGTTTATAAGCTTAATTATTATTTTCCAAATCACGTATGAAAACCGTTTTCTTATATATTATATAAATTAAATGTAGTGTCTTGCATAGCATGAGTGGTTCTCTTGGGACCCTTATGCGCTCTTTAGGGTGTAAAACCTAAACAAAGTATTTTTCCGCAGCATACAAATATCGTTTTCTTTTGTGGACTAGGTGATCCACTGAGCCGAGGGATACGGTCTCTAAAATATAACTGATTTTCTATTCATAAAACACAGGATTTTCTTGCATAAAGCTTGTAGTTGGTTTTGCCTGAGCGTCAGCGGTTATCCCCTGCTTGACGTGGCATCATGACGCGTGTTTTCTCATACTCTGATAATTCTTATATTTGGAGAAAATGAGGGTTGTGACAGTTGGTATAAGAGGGAGGTTGCTTGACAAGTTAGTTGAGCAACCTTCCTTTGTTTGCTTTCGTAGTTCAGCATCATGTCATTCACACATCGATATGTCATCAGCACGTCTTGGCAAAAGCACGAACACTACACTCATGGCATAACATGAAGTATACGAGGCATATTATGTAGTATGGGATGCATAATATGTGTTCGTATATGGATCCACCATAGGGGCTACATGTGAGGGTTATGTAGTATGGGATGCATAACCTCACCACATAACTGCGACTAGCACGTTTCTTTTTCGTTGCATGGGAATGTTATGTAGTATGGGATGCATAACAATTTCATGTGTACGCCGCTCATAACATGCATTAGGGCCTTTTTAGAATGCATAGCACAAACATGCATAGCATATCCTTTCATAAGCAAAACGTGCCAAGCTAAAGATTTGCAGGATGACATATGTACACACATAAGTTTTCAAAACAAAATAAAGTCATGCATTCCCGATCTAGGCACGAGAGTTAGCAAGGTGATGGTTAACTATCCTAGGTTAGGGCATGTCATCAAATTTTTGTTAAAAAGATAAACTCTCAGAGCAAGTTTAGCAGCTTTAAGCCTATATCTATATATGTATGGTCTGTACTTGTGTTTGGGTTCTAGTCGTTGATTGGGGATCTGATTTAGGGTGGTTATGATTTTAGGATGGCTAGGCGACCTACGACGCGTTCGACTCCCCTGTCTGAAGGTGAGTCATCCGGAGCTCAGAATGGTGCGGTGATCGAGAGTCTGCGTCGGAGTAGTGAAGCTATAGGCAGACAGTTGGAGGAGGTGCGAGCCCAGATTCAGTCTTTGGTGGCAATTGTGGCAGGACAGGCTCAGGGTGCGCAAGTTCCTGCTGAGGGGTTAGCTGTCCCTCCTCCCCCTGCACTCGTGAGACCTCCAGTGGTGGTGCCAGCGGAGATGGCCTTCATCTCGCAGTTTCAGAGGCTGATCCCTCCCACTTATGACGGGAAGGCAGATTTCATGGTTATTGATGATTGGCTGATCTCCATGGAGGAGATGTTTTCGTATTCAGGGATCGCAGGTGACCAGAGGGTGATGCTAGCCACCTATCAGCTTAAAGGATTGGCTAAGAGTTGGTGGCTGAGAGAGAAGGAGAGCTTAGTAGCTCGATGCTCTTGGGAAATGTTTAAGGAGATGTTGTTGAGGAAGTTCTTGCCTTCGGTCGAGCGTGACCGCCTCATGAATGACTTTCTCTATCTGAAGCAAAGGCAACTCACGGTGGGTGAGTATGAAATAGAATTTAGTAAGTTGAGCCATTTTGCCCCTGCCTTGGTCAGCGTTGAGGCTGATCGAGTTAATAGATTTCTTGGTGGTTTGAGGAGCGAAGTGCAGTAATTGACCAGTGCTTATGGGTCAGGGACTTATGCTGGAGTCGTAGAGGCTGCTCTTAAGGTTGAGGCTATTGAAACAGCAAAGAGCAGAGGCCAGCAGATGAGAAAGGACAAGAGAAAGTCTGTGGAGGGGAAGAAGCCCCTGGTACCCGATGCTGTTCCGGGGAAGAGGAGCCGAGTAGTGTGCAGTTTCTGTGGCCGGGCAAGCCATCCTGTCGAGAAATGTTTTAAGAGGTCAGCAGCTCAGAAGAAGGAGCAAGTTCATGCGATCCAGGGTGCTCCTAGGAGAGATGTCTCCTGTTCAGTTTGCAAGCGATCCGGGCATGATGCGGCCCAGTGTTGGACCAAGGACAGAGTCTGCTTTCAGTGTGGGCAGAATGGTCACATCAAGTCACGGTGTCCTCAGGTTCAGTCAGTTCTTCCTGCAGTTTCGCTATAGGCTTTACCTCCACCTCCGCGTGTGGACAAGGGAAAAAGGAAGCTGAACGTGATTTCTTCTGAGGAGGCTCAGACTTCGACCCAGGTTATTTCAGGTTAGCGGTTTGTTGTTTTTCTAGCCTGGTAGTTTTATTTGCTAGAGTGTTGCGGTATTGCTATGGTAGTTCCTTAGTTTGTGTGTTCCTAAAGGGAGGTTTAAGGTGAAGAACCGCTGGGCGCGTGTTCTGTTTGACTCCGGCGCTACCCACTCGTTCGTGGCTAGAGCCTTTGTAGAGCGTCATCGATTGACTCTAGATCGTGTTCGGGATTCCTTCCGTGTCAAGTTTCCTTCTGGTGAATCTGTGTTGTCAGATTTGGGCATTTTGGATTACCCAGTTTTGTTGGGGGACTTTCTTGCGAAGGCGGACCTGAAAATGATTGATCTGGAGGACTTCGATGTCATTTTGGGCATGGACTGGCTCTCTCGGTATGATGCGGTCATTCAGTGCAAAGAAAAGCGCTTGGACTTCATCAGGGACGATGGTCAGCCCGGCAGCGTGTATGCTGCTCTGTGTCAGGATTTTCCTGTCATATCTGCGGTATGTGCTCAGAGATTGTTTCATTCTAATTGTTGTGTTTGTTTAGTCTCGGTGGTTGGAGCCGCTGTTGGCGTGCGACGCTTGGAAGAGATTCCTATTGTTCATGGTTTCGCCGATGTTTTTCCTGATGATCTTCGTGGTCTTCCTCCTGATCGGGATGTTGAGTTTGTGATCGATTTAGAGCCGGGTACGCGTCCTATTGCTAAGGCGCCGTACTGGATGGCCCCTCGTGAGTTAGAGGAGTTGCGAGTTCAGTTGGATGAGCTGTTAGCTAAGGGGTTTATTAGGCAGAGTTCGTCGCCTTGGGGTGCTCCTGTTTTGTTTGTAATGAAGAAAGATGGGTCGATGCGACTCTGCATCGTCTATAGAGAGTTGAACAAGGTCACTATCAAGAACAGGTACCCTCTGCCGAGGATCGATGATTTATTTGACCAGTTGCGTGGTAGCGCGGTGTTCTCCAAGATCGATCTTCGTTCTGGTTATCATCAGCTTAGGATCCGTGAGGCGGATATTCCACGGACTGCGTTTAGGTCGAGGCATGGACACTTTGAGTTTTTGGTGATGTCGTTTGGTCTGACCAACGCACCTTCAGCCTTCATGGATTTGATGAACCGGGTGTTCAAGGATTTTCTCGATAAGTTCGTTGTGGTCTTCATTGATGACGTGTTAGTTTATTCACGCAGTGGTGAGGAGCATGAGCAACATTTGCGTTTGGTCCTATCGGAGTTGAGGAGCCACAAGTTATTCGCCAAATTGAGCAAGTGCGAGTTTTGGTTGCCTCAAGTTTCTTTTCTAGGCCACGTGGTGAACAAGGAGGGGATCTCGGTCGATCCAGAAAAGATTGCAGCAGTGATGGATTGGAGTATACCGAGTTTGCCTATAGAGATCAGGAGTTTCTTAGGGTTGGCTGGTTATTACAGGAGATTTGTGGAGTGTTTCTCTTCCCTATCCGCACCTTTGACCAAGCTGACTCAGAAGAATGTGGCTTTTGTTTGGAGTGAGAAGTGTGAAGAAGCTTTTCTAGAGCTAAAGGAGAGATTGTGCACTGCTCCCGTCCTGACCCTGCCTACCGAGGGAGTAGATTATGATGTTTATGTGCATGCTTCGCTCGTAGGTCTGGGATGCGTATTAATGCAAGATGGAAAGGTAATTGCCTATGGGCCAAGGCAACTGAAGACTCATGAGAAGAATTATCCCACGCATGACCTTGAGTTTGCAGCGGTTGTTTATGCTTTGAAGTTGTGGAGGCACCTACTTTATGGGGCTCAATGCAAGATCTTCACTGACCATAAGAGCCTAAAGTACGTGTTCACGCAGAAGGAGTTGAATCTGCGTCAGCGGCGGTGGCTGGAGTATGTGGCTGATTATGATGTAGAAATCCAGTATCATCCGGTAAAGGCCAACGTGGTGGCCGATGCCCTGAGCCGAAAGACGGGAAAGATCTTTAACCTCACCGCCGATCGTTTAATGGAGGAGTTCCTCCTTATGGATATTTCAGTGGGATGCTATAGTTTGCAGAGTACCTTGTCTGTGGCAGAGCCGTCCTGGATTTCTTTGACTAGGCTGCACCAGAAGGACGATCCTGATCTTATGCACCTTTTCACCAGGACTGAGAAGGGTGAGTTGCCTGACTTTACTATCGATGATGCGGGTACTTTGAAGTACCGTGGCAGGTTTTGCGTTCCCGCTATCGGGGATATTAGGAGGATGATTTGCAGTGAGGCTCATGGTTCCACCGTTTCCTACCATCTAGGATCTACGAAGATGTACCGTGACTTAAGACAAATTGCCTGGTGGTATGGCATGAAAGGAGATATAGCCCGATTTGTTCCTGAGTTTCGCACTTGCAAGCGTATGAAGGCCGATCATGGAGGGCCTGGTGGAAAGTTGACTCCGCTAGAGATCCCGACTTGGAAGTGGGAGAGTATATCTATGGATTTCATTGCGGGTTTACCAAAATCCCCGAGAGGATTTGATTCTGTTTGGGTTATAGTAGATAGATTGACGAAGTGCGCTCACTTCGTGCCTTATAAGATTGATTACCCAATGAAGAAGATAGCAGAGTTGTACTTGAATGAAGTCATCCGACTCCACGGTGTGCCGGTTAGCATCATTTCTGATCGAGACTCCCGGTTCACTTCTCGTTTTTGGCAGAGTCTGCAGGAGGGTTTGGGTACGGATCTGAGGTATTCTACTGCCTACCACCCGCAGACCAATGGGCAGACGGAGAGGGTGAACCAAATTGTTGAGGATATGATCTGGTGCTATATTTTAGACCACGGTGGAGCGTGGGATGAGCGGCTGCGACTCATGGAATTTGCCTACAACAACAGTTATCAGGAAAGTTTGCAGATGGCTCCGTTCGAAGCCTTGTATGGGAGGCGCTGTAGGACTCCGTTGTTTTGGGCAGAGGCTGGTGAGAGGCCTTTGTTGGGTCCCGATGCGCTTGAGGAAATGGAAGTTGCTGTGAAGCTTATTCGGGAGAAGCTTCGCATAGCCCAGGAGAGATATGAAAAGAACGCCAACCGGCGTAGATCTGCTTTGGAGTTTTCCGTCGGGGACCTTGTATTCCTCAAAGTTTCCCCGATGGTAGGTGTTAAGAGATTTGGTAAGAATCGGAAGTTAGACCCAAGGTATGTGGGCCTGTTTGAGATTTTGGAACGGGTTGGCGTGTCAGCATATAGATTGGATTTACCAGCGAACTTCCCAGGTGTGCATAATGTTTTTCATATTAGCCAATTGCGGAAGTGTGTGCACAGCAGTGGGCAGCTCTTGGATGTTGTGCCCCATTTGGGGTCCAACCTCTCTTTTGTTGAGGTGCCGGTTCGTATTTTGGATACTCAGGAGCGTGTGCTGCGAAAGAAGTCCATACCGATGGTTAAGGTTCTATGGAAGAATCAGGATTTGGAAAGCGCGACTTGGGAGTTAGAGTCGGCTATGAGGAGAGCTTACCCTCACCTGTTTCGTTGATTTAATCGGTATGTTATCCTTCTTGTAACTCCTATTAGTTGTTTCTCCTTCTTTAGTAGGAGTGTTGTGCGTAAAGTTTCGAGACGAAACTTTCTTTTAGGGGGAGTGACTGTAACGCCCCCGATTTTCCTGCGATATTTTAATTCTCGTTGGCGTTACGATGACGCGTTTCTGTGGCTTGTGCCATGTGTGGAGTATGGTTTAGCTCCTTAGAACTGAGTGCCCTATTTTGTAGCCTGTTGGCAAGATCTCCCTAGCAAGCCGAGTCGTTTTGGGTGACCCGGTGTGGCCTCTCGGGGGGATGTTTGAGTTTGGCTTTATTTGGGTATAAATCAAGTTCTGTTCGTCGAAAGTTAATTTCGACTTCGCCGTTGTGTTCGTAGCATGGATATTTAGCTACGGTGCGAATTTTGTCGAATTCCGAGGTGTTTCGGTTCTCGTGTCGTTTGGTGTGTTAATAGTATTTGTGATCAATTAATTAAATTGATTTGGCTGAATATTAAATTCTTGCGGGAGAAGTTTTTGAGCTGTTATTTGCCTTGCCTCGGTGGCAGCCATATTTCTGGCTTATTCCTTTTGGAATTTTCTTAATTGTAATTAAGGGATTAGGAGTTTTAGGGTTCGGTTGTTGCTGAACCGGCGGTTCAGCTTTAGTATAAAAGCTCTGTTTAAGAAGTGACGGCCCACTTCTTCCTCTTTTCCTGAGAGAGAAACCGTCGGCTTGTTCTCGGAAGAACAGAGGAGAAAACCGCCCGTCCTGTACCTACTTTGGTCGGCGATTCCGGGCTTGTTCGTGGACAGAATTCGATTCCGAAAATGGCGTTGGCTTGCTCTCTCCGAGATCTTCGTTTCGACGGTAAGATATTCGATTTTCGTGGAGTTTTGATGAGATTTGGGTTTTCGGTTTTGGAGTTTTCCTCCATTAATGGCCGTGAGATTAATTCTAGGAGCTTCGGCTGTTCGTTCCGTGTGAAGAGGAGGAGAGCCGTCCGTGCTTCGCCAAAAGTTGAGGCAAGTGGTATTCTTGCCCTTGCCAAGTTTCTTTTGAATTATTCTTACTGTATTTGAAATCCCTGTTAGCCCTAGGGTAGAGGCCTTGTTGTTCTCTTTTTCTTGCTAACTATAGGATTTAGTTCTTCCTATTTGACCCCCCCCCCCCACTACTTGTGCGGTTGGAGCCCAACCTTGCCGGCTTGTTGCCGTTTATCCTTGCTCAGATCTTTGCTCTGGTTTGGGTGTAGCCGAGAGGAAGTGTTAGGAGAGGGGGGTGATTTTCTTTTCCCGATATTTGCTAAGTGTATTACTCGAGTAGTGTTGTTAGATACTCGAGTAGTGATTTTAGTTACTCGAGTTGTTGCTTTGAGATACTCGAGTAGAAGGCGTTAACTCGAGTATTAGCCTTGATTTACTCGAGTAGCAGGTAACTACTCGAGTAGGGAATCTGAGTTACTCGAGTAGAAGGTAACTACTCGAGTAGGTGCTTTGGCTTACTCGAGTAGAAGGTAACTACTCGAGTAGGGGTTTTGGTTTACTCGAGTAGTAGGTAACTACTCGAGTAGGTGATTGAGTTACTCGAGTAGTAGGTAACTACTCGAGTAGGGGATTGAGTTACTCGAGTAGTAGATAACTACTCGAGTAGGGGATTTGAGTTACTCGAGTAGTGGACTCGAGATACTCGAGTAGGTGGTTTGGTTTACTCGAGTAGTAGGCAACTACTCGAGTAGCGGGTTGGGATACTCGAGTAGTTGGTAACTACTCGAGTGCTGGTTATGTTCGTATACTCGAGTAGTAGGCGACTACTCGAGTAGAGGGATGAGGTACTCGAGTAGTAGACGACTACTCGAGTAGAGGGATGAGATACACGAGTAGTTGGTAACTACTCGAGTACTGGAAATTCCCTGCCTTCTTTTTGTCTTAGAATCGTTCGACTATTGTCGATCTCTGAATGGAGATCGTCGATCTCGGTTTCTGCATTAGGCCGTTCGACTATCGTCGACCTCCGGTCGACAATCGTCGAGCTCCGTATTACCTTAGTGGGATTGAGGTTAGAGTTTGGTTTTGGCCTTAAGTGAGGCTAGCTCACTCAACGCCAAGGTTTAGGTAGGCACTGAGTGGGTCTCACTCAGTGCCTTGTCGTGTTGATTCTTTTCAACACTCTTCCTTTACCTTGTTTTTCGTTCCCGAGTGGTTTTCTTGTTATATTTCTGTTATTTCCTTGTCGGCCGTTTTCTTTACCTTCTTAAAGGCCGAATCGTGGGTCGTGGTTAGTAGTGGTGGTTTATAGCTCTTCAGGGGGGTGGAGTTGTGTGACATAGCCAAGGCCACTCTTGTTTTCGTGCTCCAGGTACGGGCTGGGCATGTATGGGTGGAAGGTCCCTTGTGCTTTCACGTGTAGACCCTCGAGCTTGTTGACTTGGACATGGTGGATTGGAGGACTGCGTTTGCCTTCGATCCGGTTCCTCGTTGTTTGTTTTTGCTACTACCACTCTCCACAGTTTAGGGTGTTAGAAGTTTCTTCCTTGGTAGCTTGCAGCACTTTTGGCTCTTGGTAGCCAAGTAGGCCCGAAAGGATGTTGTTCCGGAGTTGGGTTGTTGCTGTTTGCTTTGCTCATTGTGCTTTTCTTGTTGTCCTGTTTTGGACAGTTGTGACACTTTCTACTGCATGTATTTTTTTCAGTTACTTCTTCCTTTTGGTTGACTCTTGCATGCAGTTGTTTTTACCTTGTTGCTTACTGAGGTATTCTGTTTTCTTTTGGAATACCCCAGGTTCTGAGCCGTATCCAATCGGGTGGCTAGTTTGCAGTGCTGGTGTTGGTGGTATCTTAGACCTTGGTGTTCTGTTTGCCTTGTTGGTGTGGTAGTTTTTCAGTACTTTCTTATAGACATACATAAGTGCTAGTGGGTTCGTGTCAGGTTGTTGGCGCCCACTGGTATTTTTTACCTTTGTGCTGAATATATTTACTTATGCTGCTACCGTTTTCTGGGGATAGTCTACTTGCTCTGAGAAGGTTTTATGCTAGGTTGCTAGTTATTTCCAACCCTAATTAGTATTATAAATGAAGCTCCTGATCAGCATGGTTTATAAGCTTAATTATTATTTTCCAAATCACGTATGAAAACCGTTTTCTTATATATTATATAAATTAAATGTAGTGTCTTGCATAGCATGAGTGGTTCTCTTGGGACCCTTATGCGCTCTTTAGGGTGTAAAACCTAAACAAAGTATTTTTCCGCAGCGTACAAATATCATTTTCTTTTGTGGACTAGGTGATCCACTGAGCCGAGGGATACGGTCTCTAAAATATAACTGATTTTCTATTCATAAAACACAGGATTTTCTTGCATAAAGCTTGTAGTTGGTTTTGCCTGAGCGTCAGCGGTTATCCCCTGCTTGACGTGGCATCATGACACGTGTTTTCTCATACTCTGATAATTCTTATATTTGGAGAAAATGCGGGTTGTGACAATAGGTTAGCAATTTGTAGTCATCTTTTTATTCGGTTAGTTTCGTATGAATGGTTGCTAGGAAAATATTATCACTTTTTCATTTGTAGAGTAATACTTTCTTGTTGTCTAGAACTTGTCCCTAGCTACTCTCGATGCATTTGCGCCTTTTTCACGAACTTTAGAAAAGATTAAGGCCACCTTTTTACCCGTTTGAGCCTTTTTGCCCACCAAACTATTTCACCTTTGCAAAACTATTTTGGGCCTTTTTCCCTTTTCTTTGTTTAGCTCCACTTTTTTTATTTTTCACCAAAGCCAAAAATTCCCTTCCTATTGCACACTAAACCTTGAGCTTCATTTTAAAAATCAATGTGTGATGGGTTGTTTCTTTTTGAAAAATGAAAAGGAATTTTTATCTTACATTTTGAGTTTTCCAAAATATTTGTGTTTCAAAAAATGAAAAAATGAAAAATCAAAATCGAAAAAAAAAGAAATGAAAAAAAGTTTATGTTTGGCCAAATTTATAAAAGAAAAATATATGGCCTTGTTTTGTGTCTTTGTTTTAATTAGAGAAATGACATACTCGTCATTTCTCATTTTGGTTATGGTTTATTTATTTTCAGCTCAACCTTGGTTTACTGTGTGTCTTAGCCTTCATTTTTATCATTGCTTTTCACTTCCTAATCATTTGCCTAAGCCAATACATTACGCCTATTTAACTCCTTTTGATCTTTAGAACGTGAATTGCGTAGTGGAGAGAGTGTGAACGGACAAGCCAATGACCACTATCATTGATGTATTTCTTTGGAGGTTATCTTGAGGTGACTTAGGGGTAATTGTTATTCTAGCAACCTAGTAGTTCGTTTAATGCGCCGTTAAATTAGAACGTTTATTTTTGATTTTCTTATTTTCTTAAAGTTATGGATGCTTTGTTTTAAGATTTAGAAATGTGTAAATTTTTCTTATGTTTTAATGAGATTTTTAGGTCTCCACTTTCAAGTTTTTTATTATGCACTTCTCACCCCGCTAGTTGTCAACATAGAAATTAGGATAGTTTAGTTTTTCATGTTTTGCTTTTCTTAACTATGGGACTTAAAAAAAAAATCTTTTGCTTTCTCTTTAGTTTTCCTCTAGTTTTTATTTCTATTTGCTTGAGGGCAAGCAAATGTCTAAGCATGGGTGATTTTTATGACTAGTTTTAGTCATCGCTTTTTGGGTTAGTTTAGTTTAATTTTTCCGTGGTTTAAGTATTAATTTTTATATTTTATGTATGCTATGCTTTAACATTTCATTTTTGATAATATGTTTTAATATTTTATGTTTGTTTGTTATGTGCATTTTGTGTTATGTTTGTTAGTTTTTTTTGTTTTTATTATTTTAGTTTTTATGTTTTTGTTGTTTGTTATTTTGTGTTTTTGCTACTTTTTGTTAATAATGTTTTAATTATTTTTTATCTTATAACTTAGCTAATGTTTTATTTATTTTTTGTAGGTACACATGCTGCCCGGCCCTTCCATATGGTGCAACCCGAGCACATGGTGCAACCCGCTTGAAGCAGCCCACCTACCCTACCCGAGCCCCTCATAAAGCCCTCCTCTCCAAGAGCATCCCTCTTCACCATGCATGGCCGGCCACTCACATGCATGCACCTTGCCACCTTTGCATGGTCGGCCTCCCCTCTCTCTCCCCTTTATTATTTTCTCCCAACTTTATTCCTCATTCATCTCCCCCTCTCTCCTCTTTTATTTCTTTCTCATTCATTCCCCCCTCTCTACTTTATATTTTCCACTTGCATTTCCATAAATTACATGCAATGAATCCTCCCTCTTCTCTCACCACCTCATTTAATGCCCTTCATGCATCTTCCTTCTACATGGCCGGCCACCCCCCCCCCCCCCCCCTTTGCCATTTCATTTTATTCCCATATAGAATCTTCCCTCCTCATCTAAAAAAGGCACCATGGTCTCATGCTTTGGGAGGATTTTGGAGAGAGCAAGTGGAGAGTACAAGTCAAGAGAGCTTTTGTTTCATTGTAATTGTATTTCTTAGTTTACCTTATTGCAATCTCATTTTGTTTAAGTAATATAGTATCATTTTGTTTTTGCATTGTGTACTCTTTCGTTTAGTGCCAATAAAAATTAAATTTTCTTCTCTTTATATTGTTGTTTCCTTTTCCAATATGCGTAGCTAATCTTCTTTTAGCATTTGATCATGAGGATCCATGATTTGAGATGAGAATTCTTTTTTTACTTCGTAATTTTATTTTTTCTAAATTTCGCTCGATCCCTCTTCGATTTATTTTGTGCCGACTCCGTATTTCTGGTATACGGTAGTAGGCCTCTGACCTCATTTCATAGTAGTCGAGAAACTCGTTGATTTGAAAGATCACTCAAAGAGGGAAGGATTTGCACGCAATCCTAGAGATAGGACGACGTAAATCCTCCGGATTGGAGTCAAATCCAATAGTGCGGATCACCTCGATAATGGAACTTTAGGCCTCTTCTATTTGTAAAGATATTTGGATCAAAGCGACTATAAGTTAGGATACTTAATGCTCTAGCGAGATTTTGTCTTATTTTCGGATCCGTCACGGTCGAGTTTAATTCGCAACTATAAAATTATATTTTTATTTCTCTTATCTCTTTTCATAATGAATCATAGATCAAATTCTATATTTTAATCAATAGTTTCGTTTTAATTTCGTTTTAGTTAAATTTTAATTTTTCAAAACCCCCACCAGCAATCGTACGATATGATAATAGTTGAAGTGTGAGTAATAGTACTTGACAGCCCCGAGTCTTAAATACGACCTTGGTATTACAATTCGATAGGTACACTTGCCTCTTCGGGTTGATAGTCGGTTCAATTCCATCATTCCCCTTTGAATTCAATGTTGCACAGGAATAAAATTGTAGAACTTCCTTCTTCAAAATTTTTATTTGTTTTGAAACCAGATAATCCAGTCCTATTTCCTGGATTAGGTCTACCACCGCTTTGATATCTTGTTCTGCATCATTGAACTCTCCCCTAATAAGCTCTTATCCTTCATTAATGTTGTTGTCCATCTTGGGCGCCATTAGAGATGAGAGAAGTGGAAGTTGAAGAGAGAGAAGAAGAATTTATTGTCGACACTGATGGTTTAGTCTCGAGATTTCTTAGAGCATAGTCGACAAGGTCTCCTTTCCTCCTATTTATACTTTTCTAAATAGGGAAGGACAAAAGGCGGGCTAAAATTAGAGTATCGTATGTCAAAACAATTTTGATTGTGTTGATACAGACTGTTAAAGTCTCGACATGGAGTTTACAGTCTCGACCACCCTATGTGTCAGCACCAATTTATGAGTGTCGACACTGACGACTTTATATGTCGACACCAACGTCTGAGTGTCAACAACTCTATGAGTCGACACCCCTACTGAGTGTCGATATAGACTACTTTATGTGTCGATACCAACTACTGTGTGTCGACCAACTTTTGTCGACACATAACTTACTTAGTCATATGTTGAGTAGTTTTGTTTAATCGATCATCCTATTCCAGGTTCAACATGCGTAATTTAATTTTAAAATAATTGAATTTACTTTCATCTAGAGGTTTAGTGAATATGTCTGCTACTTGTTTATTAGTAGAAACAAATTCTAGACTTATGTCCTCTTTCTCAACATGTTCTCTAATAAATTGGTATCTAATTTCAATGTGCTTTGTTCTGATATGTGAAACAGGATTTATAGCAATCGATATAGCATTAGTTGAATCATAATACAAAGGTGTTTTACTTATCTTGATGTCATAATCTTCAAGTTGTTGTTCTATCTAAAGCAACTGAGCACAACAACTTCAACCTGCTATGTATTCTGACTCTGTTGTGGATATAACAACACTTGTCTGCTTTTTGCTGCTCCATGACACCAATCATCCACCTAAAAATTTGCATGTACCTGTGGTACTTTTCTTTTCTTCCTTGCAGCCTGCAAAGTCTGCATCTGAAAAACCTATTAGTAAAATATCTCCATTCCTAGGGTACCATAGACCAAGATCTGTTGTCCCCTTAAGATATCTTAAAATTCTCTTTACAACAGAATAATGAGACTCTTTAGGGCATGTCTGGTATCTAGCACAGACACATGTAGCATACATGATGTCAGACCTACTTGCAGTCAAGTATAGTAAGGAGCCAATTATCCCTCTATACAAAGACTCATCAATAGGTTTCCCTTTCTTATCTTTGCATATAGGCATACTTAATCTTATTGGAATTTTCATGGTGGAGGCAGTCTCTATGCCATATTTTTTAATCAACTCCCTGGTGAACTTAGACTGGGATATGGACATTCCATCATCAATCTGTCTTACTTGGAGTCCCAAGACGAATTTTAGCTCACCCATGCGGCTCATCTCAAACTTCCCTTACATAAGTTTGGCAAACTTCCTGCACAGGTTGTTTTCTATAGATTTAAAGATTATTTCATCAACATATATCTGAAATAGGATGGTCTTTCCCTTTGATTTCCCTAGGAATAGGGTCTTGTCTATTTTCCCCCTTGAGAATTTATTTTCAATGAGGAAAGTAGACAATGTCTCATACCATGTTCTAGTTGCTTGTTTAAACCAATATAAAGCTTTATTAAGACTGTAAACAAGAGCAGGAAAGTGGATCTACAAAACCTGAAGGCTGATCTATATATACTTCCTCTTTTAGATCTCCATTCAGGAATGCTGATTTAACATCTATCTGGAAGACCTTGAATGCTTTATGGGCTGCATATGCAATGAATAGTCTTATTGCTTCCATCCTTCTACTGGGGCAAAGGTCTGGTCAAATTCTATTCCTTCTTCCTGCATGTAGCCTTTTGCCACTAATCTGGCTTTATTCTTGATAATAATGCCATTTTCATCTAACTTATTTCTATAGATCCACTTAATCCCTATGACATTATGTCCCTTAGGTCTACGAACTAGTTTCCAGACTTTGCATCTCTTGAATTGGTTCATCTCTTCCTGCATAGCAATAATCCAGTGTGAGTCTCTGATAGCCTCTTCAAACTTTTTGGTTCCATTTTAGATAGGAAGCTTGAACATAATGCTAAATTAAAGCTCTTTCTTCTAGTCATCACACCATAACTTGCTTCACCAATGAATTAGTAAGGTGGATGATCTCTTAAATATCTCATATCTAGTGGCAATCTTTGTTCAACTTGGTGTTCTTAATTTCCTTCAACTTGCTGATCCTCAATATCTTCAGCTGGTTGTTCTTCATTCTCAATTTGTAAGTCTTGAGCTCCCCCAGGACAACATCCATCATCTTCAATATCTTGGCCTACTTATTTATCTTCCCTGATGGTCAGATTTTTCATCTTATCTTTTAAACCTGCAGAACTTGAAGAAGTACTTGACAACTCACAGTTAATTAACTTAGACTCATAAAAAACAATATGAACTGATTCTTCTACAACTTGTTTAGTCAAGTTATAGATCCTATATGTTCTACTATTGTTGTTGTACCCAACAAATATCCCTTCTTGGGACTTAGCAGCAAACTTAGTCAAATGAGACTTACCATTGTTTAGTATATAACACTTGCTACCAAAAATGCTAAAATAGGATAAATTTGGTTTTCTGCCTTTCAGAATCTCATAGGGAGTCTTTTTGTGGCTTTTGGTGATGGAAGCTCTATTGAGAACATGACAGGCAGTATTTACTGCCTCTACCAAGAAATATTCTGGGAGGGAAGTATCATTTAACTAGGTCCTACCTACCTCAATTAGAGTTCTATTCTTTCTTCCAGTAATTCCATTTTGCTGTGGAGTTCTAGGTGAGGAGAATTCTTGATGAATCCCAAGCCATTCACAGAACTTTGTAATGCATTCAGACAGAAACTCAGTTCCATGGTCACTTCTGATTTTTACTACAGAACTATTAAGTTCATTCAACATTTTCTTGACAAAAGTATTGAAGATATCTTGGGTTTCAGATTTTCTCCTTAGGAACAATACCCAAGCAAACCTGGAAAAATCATCAACCACCACAAGAGTATAGACTTTCTTACTTAGACTATGAACTGGAATAAGACCAAATTGATCAATATGTAGGAGGTTTAAACACCTCACTAAGTCTTTGGTATCAAGACTTTGGAGGGAAGACCTAGTCTGCTTGCCCTTTTGACAAGCTGAGCAAATTCCCTCCTTAAAGCACTTAACTTCAAGACCATTCCTCACCAACTCTACACCAAAGAGTTTATATATCGTCTTGTAGTTCAGGTGAGCTAGCCTCTTAGGCCATTTGACATAATGAGAAACTTTCTCATCTGCAACTAGGCATATAGGAGTGTTCTCACTCTCACACTCAAAGTCTAGACAATAAATATTTCCTATCCTAGTGCCTATCAAGATAACACCTTGGTCACTTGACCTTCTAATTTGACACTCATCCTTGAGGAAAGAAATATCATAGCCCTGATCAAAAAGTTGACTTATGCTTATAAGGTTATGTTTCAAACCTTCCACAAAAGCTACTTGTGAGATAGTTACTATGCAATTCGTTATCTTACCCAAACCTTTAGTTACCCATTTTTCTGAGCCCCCAAAGATAACTTTGGGACCATTCTCAAGAGGAGTGAATTCCTTTAGCATGCTTCTTATTCCAGTCATGTGTCTTGAACATCCACTGTCCAAGTACCATGTAGGGATATGGACACTTGGACTAACCTGCAACAAATATATTATCTAACCTTAGGACCCCAAATTTTATTTGGTCCTAGGTGCAAGTTAGATCTAAACTGAATATGCCTACCTTTAGTTCTTCTGACAGATAGTCCATCATTATTTCTCTGGACACTCTTGTTGTGCTAGCAATCAATGGCATAGTGGCCCACTTTGCCATAACACCAGCACTCAAGCATATTATACCTTCTTTTAAGAACTGGCTTAAAAGCAATGTTGTTTGCAGTTCTTAAATCATCTGATACATCAGCTCTTTTCTTTAGTCTTTCAACCAAGGCTTGCTTAGGGACTTGTCTGGCAGCAGAAGTACTTGGGATATCTTGAACCCTACTTGCAGCTGCCTTATTTTCAGAATGCATACTTTGGATAGCTTCAGATATTCCAAAGTCTGCTTTGCTAACAGATTTTCTCTTGGCTTGATAATAAACTGGCAGACTTTGTGTGTCAGCTGCTACCTTGTCCTTGAGTGTTGGGGCTGGTACACCAAACACAAATGGTCCATTATGGGCAATTTTGGTTTTCTCATGGTTTGCCCAATAGGCACTAGCACCCTTGCCATTTCTACTGTCTTGTCTCACAGTGACCATAAATACTATTATGGTCATACCTGTTAGAAGGTTGAACTACCTTTTAAAAAGAAATTTGAGGCTAGGAAGCAAGTGACTGATCTGGATATTTGCCTTTCCTGTTGTAATTGGCAGCTCTTGTTCTTCCTTTGAAACCTAAACCCTTCTTACCCTTTTGGGAAGAAAAGGAATCTATCAAAGGTAATAAAGAACTATGTTTTGAGAACTTGGACACCAGCTCACCCTCCTTTTGGAGTCTACTTTCAAGATTCCTAATGTAACATCCCATTTCTGGCTAGACCCCTAGGAGTCGGTTGGTCGTGACAGAACCCTGTGAAGCCCAAAAATTGAAATAAATCGATCGAGGTTTCGGGTCACGGGTTGGTCACGCCTGTGACCGACCCGTCACGCCCGTGACTTTGGGCGTGACTACTTCGATGATCGTCGATCTCCGCGAGACGATCGTCGAACCTGCTGCCCGGGCATGTCACGCCCGTGACCAAGGTGTCACGCCCGTGACCTAGGGCGTGACTCCTTCGACGATCGTCGATCTCCGTGAGACGATCGTCGAACTTGCAGCCCGGGCATGTCATGCCCGTGACTAAGGTGTCACGCCCGTGACCTAGGGGGTGACCCCTTCGACGATCGTCGATCTCCGTGAGACGATCATCGATCTGGCAACCCGGACATGTCACGCCCGTGATCAAAGTGTCACGCCCGTGACCAGGGGCGTGACTCATTCGACGAACGTCGATCCCCGTAAAACGATCGTCGAAATTGAACTCGGGCCTGTCACGCCCGTGACCTAAGTGTCACGCCCGTGACCTAGGGCGTGACCATCCTTCGACGACCGTCGATCTCAGTTAGACAATCGTTGACCCCAAAATTATCACCCGCGCCTGTCACGCCCGTGACCTATGTGTCACGCCCGTGACATTGTCCGAAACGACGGTTCAGGCCCGAAATTATTCTAACAGCGTGGAAATAAATGCTGGTGTGGGAAGTTACACCAGGAGTAATTACGGGCCGTTTTTCCTTCTATAATTATATAATAAAGGAGGAAGTGTTGGTCCAATAGGAAACCGCCAACCGGACACACCTGTTCATCTTCCACCGTTTCTTATCCCTTCACTGTAACCGAAAGGCTATTAAGAGGAGCCTTCATGGCCATTAAGGCTTTACCCTTTCACCTCCCCACTTTCTGACTTATAAAAGCCCACTTGGAGCAAGAGGATAAGTTTACACGCTCAAGCAAACGGATCAGATCTTTCTTCTTGCTGTAGGAGAAGTTCGGCTACGCCACCACTGCGCCATGGCACCCCGTCGTTCTTCTCGCCTCCAAACCGCGAATAAGGTCCTCCTCTGCTTCTTCTCTTTCATGGGTAGATCTTTGGATTCTTAGAAAGGAAGTTAGCGCTCAACGGAGCCGGACCCATCTCTCGTTTTCATGGAAAAACCATGAAAAGTGTATTCTTGAGTTCGCCGGAAACCACCACCTCCGGCGGCCAAACCACCTCTGACCGATAGCCATCGCCTCAACGGAGGAGGTGGTGGTGGTGGCTGGCCAGGGAAGTGACCAGACGGCCGACGACGGATTACGAAAATGTTACAGGAAGAAAAAATGGCTTTCTGGGTTTCTGTTTTCAGTTTCATGAAGAAGATGAACAGTAGAATCAATTTTATAATATATAGATTATTATATATTACATAATGGAAAGATATATTATTTGAATATATTTTGAGGCTGCAAAATGAGGCACTTAGAGGCCGTTTTGGAAAAATGACCAGTCACAAAAGTTGTAGCCCTTCGAGTCTAGATTAATTTAAAATTGGTTTCAACTCGTTTGGGTAAGCGGTGCGGCCGCAGCACCCGTTTTAGTGGGGGCTGTACCTAGAGTTGGGCAGAAATTAAAATGGATGCCCACTCTTCGTCCCTTGTCCAAATGACCTGAAATTTGGGCAGGGGGTTAACCTTAGCAAAACCTAACGACAGACCAAAAATGAGAATTTTTGGAGAACTTTTACCTAAAGTTTTTGTAAAATTTTAATAAACATTATAAAATTAATTAGGAGATGAAATTAAGTCCAAACTCCCCCAAATTTTGGCTGGTGGTCCCTGGAACCAATGTTAAGATCTGTACAAAATTTCAACTCAATTGGTCAAGTTTTGAATAGGGAAGTATCAAGTCCTAGATAGGTCTTGGTGAGGGATACTATGGGGAAAAGTACGATTGGAAATGGAGTGGACAAATCTCCTCAAATGAGGCTGGTGTTATGGCCACTGATTTGTTGAGTCTATGTCTACCCTCTCGGGTAAAATGGTGTGGATTAGGGTGGATTTTACCCTAAGAGATCGGCTCAAATCCAGTGGGTGGGAGTTTGAGATTAGTGAAGGACATAGGAGCAAAAGCTCTTGCATGCCCTTGAAATTTGGAGGAGAGTGGGATGATATGCTGAAAACCCTCTGGTTGAAATAGTGAAGGAATTGGAGGTAACTAGGTACCTCGGAAGTTGAGATTTTGGATTAGGATAAACATGTATTTTAGTTATTTTAAGCACTAAATCTAATCCAAAATTTATGAAACTCGGGACGAGGGAGTTTTAGGATGTTTTAGACTTATGGTAATTTTCCTGGAATTTTATGATTAATAAGTATTATACTTCATGTGTTAAAGGATTATTAGCCCGATTTGTTGTTTCAATTATTTGGAGATTTTAAATTAACTATAATCAGTTAAAATTCTGGATTTAGATCTTGACTAGTAGAACATTGATCCCTGAATTTTTATAGAATTTTTTGTTGAGTAAATCTAGTACTTTATTCACAGATATTAGAAAGGGTTTTATTGTTTAGAAATTAATTATGGATAAAATACTTGCTGGAAAATTATGAAACTTGGCCAGTGCTAATTTAAGGCCTTTATCTGCATGTCATAAATTATTTATAATTTTTGGAAGAATACTTTCTGTACTTGATTCATAAACAACAGAAGCTAGAGATTATTTCTAAAATAGTTTTCATGCCCTTTTGATGATAGAAAAATTATGATACTTAGGATTTAACCTATTGAGATAACCTACTATTTATCATAAATTTGATGGACATCTTGCATGATTACTTAGGGTAGTTCATGTTCAAACCGGTAGCCCTTGGGATTTTTGAGGAATTTAATTAAATGCCAAATAAATTATGAAAATTTCCATTTTCTGGATTTAGGTCATTTATATCATGGTAAGTCTCCAGTAAATAATTTAGGGCCTTTGGACGAGTATTGGATCATTGCATAACCGGTTCGACATGTAGTCTAGGTCGGTCTGCATACAGCAATTGTGAATTGCAATAGGACATGATCTGAGGAAGGCATTGGAGTTAATCATAATGTCTGGGTGGGCAATTGTGGGTGAAATCACAATAGGAAGGTATAAAGAGTAGTGAGAAGTGGTGATAGCTAGAGTTAAGAGGTGCTCGGGTTTCGGCGAAAGATCGCCTTTTCCCGAAGAGAGGAAGGTTAAAAATCACCCTAGGATAGTCTATCGTAATATGAGAAGGGAATCAGGTTATGGGAGATCAACCAATAACAATAAGTGCCTTGCGAAAGGGAACTTCGGGCCGTAATGCCGCCGTCTTGGTTCCTAGTGCCCCTTCAGAGCCCTTCACGGGGAATACCGGGGGAAGTCCTGGGCTAACGTAAACTGTAATAACAAACCGACAAGAGTAACTTAGTAACTAGGGCTGCACTTTTGACAAACACTGTTGGCACAGGAAGCTTGATGAGAGCTTTGGCTCGGTTGGTTGGAGACGGACGTTTTGGTCCGGGGAGCTTCGGCTCGGTTGGTTGGAGACGGACGTTTTGGTCCGGGGATCTTCGGCTCGGTTGGTTTAGGGACGGACGTTTTGGTCCGGGGAGCTTCGGCTCGGTTGGTTTGGAGACAGACATTTTGGTCCGGGGAGTTTTGACTCGGTTTTTGTGTGTTTACGATTAAACTTGCATGTGCCTAAAATAGGAAAAGTTAAGGTGGTGGGTTTTTCGATATCGGGGAGTTCGATTGCACCGACACCGATATCGTTCACTCGGCGGGGTGATTAGCACTTCGACAACAGAAGTCCGGTGCGCCAGCCGGCAAGAGTACGCAGGCATCCGCTTAGTGCACCAAGCGTTGAGGCGTACGATAGGTCAGACCAGTGGTGCTTTTACTAGTTTTGAGGTGGGCGAGGCCCAACCCACCTCTTCCGTCCGCCACTACGGTGGTATCCTGGGAGGTAACGGCTCCGAAAGGGGGAACTAAAGGTCTGTGTGCACAGAGTCGGGTGTGTGAGTTGCACTTGCATGTTTCATCATACCCACTTGCATGTCATAGCATAATCGATTCATTTAACCCTGACACCTAAAGTATAAGTGGTATGGGACGCTTATACATTAGGACCTGCAAAACGACCCCTTGGTCTATAAGCTTGTGTGGGCAAGTTTATAAATCAATGGTTAATTTCAATATATAAACATATGTTGTTGTTTGATAACCGACACCCCAACGTATAGGTGGTATGGGACACTCTATACGATGGGAGCCTTGCAGAAGATCCCTTGGCTTATGCATTTCGCATATAAGTTAAGGTTACTTTTCTTACTTTCTGTTTCTGTCATACTATTATAGAATTGCTAGATTAGTTCCACTGCCATCTGTTTCTTGATTAATCTCTACCTTCATGTACTTCCCTTTCTTCCTCTCCGCTCGGTACCTAGGAGCCATGGGGGAAGGGGTAGGGGATGATAGGGCTTAGTCTTTATGACTAACGGTTTTCGAACCGCATCATTTAGGGGATCGTGGAGCCCAGCATGGAGGAGCAGCCCCAGAGATCGGGGCGCCTGGAGATGGGGCAGTCCAGCTCCGGAGTTCATACAGCCGGGACCGTGAGTCTCGACCCTGAGTAGTTCCTGTTTTTGCTTCCGCATGAGAGACTTGTAGTGAGGACATTTTGTACCGGGCATAAGCCCGCATTTATAGTACTCTGATTTTTTCTGTGGACACTCCCTTCGTGGAGATTTATTTCTATATATGTGATTTATTATTGTGGACTGCATTGCTCTTACTTCTATTATTGTGCTACCTTTCTGTGATCGAATTGGCCGGCAGAATCGGCGCCTTGTGGTGATGACCCCTTCAGGACGTGAAGGTGTCACCGCAAAGCGGCGAGTCTGGGCCTAAGACCCCGGTGGTTGAAAAGGAAAAAAAAAGGGGGTCTTACAAGTGGTATCAGAGGAAACCTCGATCGGAAAAGTAGTAGTCCACTAACCCTGGGTCACCCCCTGCTCGAGTTTAGTTTGGGGACAAACTAAGCAGCGGAAGCAGTGGTGTGCCCATAAGGGAAATCATATGTGAAAGTCCACTTCATCGTTAATTGGAATCCTTCTTTGTAGCCTGTGGCCTACCCTGCCCCCAGCAGGGAACACCTCCGGCTGCGAAGACCTCATCTTATCATCCTCTAACCAAAGATTTAGACTCAACCAACTAGGACTCGTGACTAACCATGACAATCTATAGTATGCCCTAGTTCAAAATAGACTTTGGGTATGAATTTGGTTAAGTTAAGGAGGTACCCAAAGAGAATAAAGGAGGAGTTTAGCCTGAGAATGACTACCTAAGACGTAAACTCAGGTGTCCCTACTGTCCCAATCAACGATTATTCGGATAGGTAGACTACTTTAAGGAGAATTGAGACCAATAGTACATTAGCAGAATGGTAAAAGATAAGTAGTCTTAATCCTCAATACCGGTAATAAAATTACCTGGAGGCAACCACCGAGACAAACACTGAGGGTCGGATAGGAATTCAAGTTCGAAAGATACCCATGTGAGATTGGGAACATTTTGACCCGGATAAGGTTGTCGCAAATGTGACTCAGAGGCTGTAAAGTATGGAGTATATTAACGAGTTTTGAGGTGGGATCCCAAGTCGAAGATTGATGCCCTAGGGATTGTGCACCCAGCTAGGACAGATGTAACAGGGTAATATCAAAGATACTTAGCCCAAGATGGGTAGGGGCTGATCTTTTGTTTATTGGGGGCTAAACCTTTGTTTATTGGGCAAAGTAGTATTGGCTTGGGTTTCCTTGGACCTAGTTTAGGGAAAGTGGCGTAACAAATATAGTGAGATTGAAGTCGGTATAATTCGACGTTATTCGGGCAAACATAAGATGTTGTAAAAAAATGTTTGGAATAATGACCCATAGCGTTACCAAGACAATGACATAGTAATAAGACGGAATAATTACGAGAATTAACTATTATCACGTGAAATTAGGTGGCGGGTAACAAGATTCGGGATGTCTGAGATGGTAAAGATTTAATCGCTAGGTGGTATCATTAGAAGGATGATGTATCTCAGAACATGTACCCCCAGAGGGGAAATTTGAGGACATCGCGATGGGTTTTATTCATGGACTTCCCCGATCACGGATGGGAAACGACTCGACTTGAGTCATCGTCGATCTGTTGACGAAGGTGGTCAGATTCATTCCAATCAAGAAAGATGACTCGGTGGGAGTGCTGGCACAGAAGTTCGTGGAGCAGTATATCCGATATCATGGCGTGCCCCGGACGATAGTGTCGGACCGCGATGGACGGTTTACATCCAGGGAGTGGCGGTCAGTACAGGCATATTTGGGCACCCGATTGACTTTTAGCACGGCCTTCCACCCTCAGACGGACGGGCAGACAGAGCGCACCAACCGGACCTTGGAGGATTTACTACGACTGTGCATACTGGACCGAGGGGAGCCGTTGGAGAAGATGTTACCGTTGGTCGAGTTCTCCTATAACAATAGCTACCAGTCCAGCATCAGGATGGCGCCTTATGAAGCCTTGTATGGAAGAAAATGTAGGACCCCTCTTTCTTGGGTTCAAGACGAGGATCCGATGGTGTTGGGATCAGATTTTGTTGAAGACACCGAGGCTCAGGTGAGACTGATCAGAGATAGGATGTTGGAGGCACTGAGCAGACAGGCTAAATACTATGACGCCCGGCATCGTCAGGTGGAGTTTCGGGTAGGAGATCGAGTGTTCTTGAAGATCCGGCCCATGCACGGAGTCTCACGGGTGCGCGGTCGGAGGAAGAAGCTCAGCCCTAGGTATATGGGCCCTTACCGGATCCTGGAGCGGATCGGACCCCTAGCCTACAGGCTAGAGTTGCCGCCAGAGCTGGCAGCTCTACACGACGTCTTCCACATTTCTTCGCTGAGAAGGGCTCTACTACGCCCGGAGCAGCGGATTTTGACCACCGAAGGGCCGGTAGCTTCAGACCGATCTGTTCACTTGGAGCCGGTCCGGATCGACGACAAAGGAGTACGGATCTTGCGCCGCAAAAAGATTCCCTTAGTCAAGGTTCTGTGGAGAAACCACGGTCAGGAGGAGCACACCTGGGAACCGCGGGATCTGATGAGGCAAAGATACCCGGAGTTGTTCAGTCAGGTACATCTCACCACCTCTCGGTATACTATATATTGCCATCTTGTTTTGGACAGTTAAGACTAGATAAGGAAAATTCAGGACCTAGGCATGCGCACTCAATCAGAAAGGTAGGGGCTAATCTTTTGTTTATTGGGGAGATTGTCTTCGTTTATCAAACGAATAGTCGCCTAAACCCGATAGAAAGATCGTATGGGATGTTACAAGTTTTATTTATTCCGATAGAAATCCCCGTAGGCTCAACCTCAATTTCGGGGACGAAATTTTTGTTTTGTTTATTGGGATTTGTAACATCCCATTTCCGGCTAGACCCCTAGGAGTCGGTTGGTCGTGACAGAACCCTGTGAAGCCCAAAAATTGAAATAAATCGATCGAGGTTTCGGGTCATGGGTTGGTCACGCCCGTGATCGACCCGTCACGCCCGTGATCGACCCGTCACGCCCGTGACTTTGGGCGTGACTACTTCGACGATCGTCGATCTCCGCGAGACGATCGTCGAACCTGCTGCCCAGGCATGTCATGCCCGTGACCAAGGTGTCACGCCCGTGACCTAGGGCGTGACTCCTTCGACGATCGTCGATCTCCGTGAGACGATCGTCGAACTTGCAGCCCGGGCATATCACGCCCGTGACTAAGGTGTCACGCCCGTGACCTAGGGCGTGACCCATTCGACGATCGTCAATCTCCGTGAGACGATCGTCGATCTGGCAGCCCGGACATATCACGCCCTTGACCAGGTGTGTGACTCCTTCGACGATCGTTGATCCCCGTAAAACGATCGTCGAAATTGAACTCGGGCCTGTCACGCCCGTGACCTAAGTGTCACGCCCGTGACCTAGGGCGTGACCATCCTTCGACGACCGTCGATCTCAGTTCGACGATCGTCGACTCCAAAATTGTCACCCGCGCCTGTCACGCCCGTGACCTATGTGTCACGCCCATGACATTGGCCGAAATGACGGTTCAGGCCCGAAATTATTCTAACACGCGTGGAAATAAATGCTGGTGTGGGAAGTTACACCAGGAGTAATTACGGGCCGTTTTTCCTTCTATAATTATATAATAAAGGAGGAAGTGTTGGTCCAATAGGAAACCGCCAACTGGACATACCTGTTCATCTTCCACCGTTTCTTATCCCTTCACTGTAACCGAAAGGCTATTAAGAGGAGCCTTCATGGCCATTAAGGCTTTACCCTTTCACCTCCCCACTTTCTGACTTATAAAAGCCCACTTGGAGCAAGAGGAGAAGTTTACACGCTCAAGCAAACGGATCAGATCTTTGTTCTTGCTGTAGGAGAAGTTTGGCTATGCCACCACTGCGCCATGGCACCCCGTCGTTCTTCTCGCCTCCAAACCGCGAATAAGGTCCTCCTCTGCTTCTTCTCTTTCATGGGTAGATCTTAGGATTCTTAGAAAGGAAGTTCGCGCTCAACGGAGCCGGACCCATCTCTCGTTTTCATGGAAAAACCATGAAAAGTGTATTCTTGAGTTCGCCGGAAACCGCCACCTCCGGCGGTCAAACCACCTCCGCCCGATAGCCATCGCCTCAACGGAGGAGGTGGTGGTGGTGGCTGGCCAGGGAAGTGACCGGATGGCCGGCGACGGATTACGGAAATGTTACAGGAAGAAAAAATGGATTTCTGGGTTTCTGTTTTCGGTTTCATGAAGAAGATGAACAGTAGAATCAATTTTATAATATATAGATTATTATATATTACATAATGGAAAGATATATTATTTGAATATATTTTGAGGCTGCAAAATGAGGCACTTAGAGGCCGTTTTTGGAAAAATGACCAGTCACAAAAGTTGTAGCCCTTCGAGTCTAGATTAATTTAAAATTAGTTTCAGCTCGTTTGGGTAAGCGGTGCGGCCGCAACACCCGTTTTAGTGGGGGCTGTACCTAGAGTTGGGCAGAAATTAAAATGGATGCCCACTCTTCGTCCCTTGTCCAAATGACCTGAAATTTAAGTAGGGGGTTAACCTTAGCTAAACCTAATGACAGATCAAAAATGAGAATTTTTGGAGAACTTTTGCCTAAAGTTTTTGTAAAATTTTAATAAACATTATAAAATTAATTAGGAGATGAAATTAATTCCAAACTCCCCCAAATTTTGGGTGGTGGTCCCTGGCACCAATGTTAAGATCTCTACAAAATTTCAACTCAATTGGTCGAGTTTTGAATAGGGAAGTATCAAGTCCTAGATAGGTCTTGGTGAGGGATACTATGGGGAAAAGTACGATTAGAAATGGAGTGGACAAATCTCCTCAAATGAGGCTGGTGTTATGGCCACTGATTTGTTGAGTCTATGTCTACCCTCTCGGGTAAAATGGTGTGGATTAGGGTGGATTTTACCCTAAGAGATCGGCTCAAATCCAGTGGGTGGGAGTTTGAGGTTTGTGAAGGACATAGGAGCAAAAGCTCCTGCATTCCCTTGAAATTTGGAGGAGAGTGGGATGATATGCTGAAAACCCTCTGGTTGAAATAGTGAAGGAATTGGAGGTAACTAGGTACCTCGGAATTTGAGATTTTGGATTAGGATAAACATGTATTTTAGTTATTTTAAGTACTAAATCTAATCCAAAATTTATGAAACTCGGGAGGAGGGAGTTTTAGGATGTTTTAGACTTATGGTAATTTTCCTGGAATTTTATGATTAATAAGTATTATACTTCATGTGTTAAAGGATTATTAGCCCGATTTGTTGTTTCAATTATTTGGAGGTTTTAAATTAATTATAATCAGTTAAAATTCTGGATTTAGATCTTGACTAGTAGAAAATTGATCCCTGAATTTTTATAGAATTTTATGTTGAGTAAATCTAGTACTTTATTCACAGATGTTAGAAAGGGGTTTTATTGTCTAGAAATTAATTATGGATAAAATACTTGCTGGAAAATTATGAAACTTGGCCAGTGCTAATTTTAGGCCTTTATCTGCATGTTCTAAATTATTTATAATTTTTGGAAGAATACTTTCTGTACTTGATTCATAAACAACAGAAGTTAGAGATTATTTCTAAAATAGTTTTCATGCCCTTTTGATGATAGAAAAATTATGATACTTAGGATTTAAGCTATTGAGATAACCTACTATTTATCATAAATTTGCTGGACATCTTGCATGATTACTTAGGGTAGTTCATGTTCAAACCGGTAGCCCTTGGGATTTTTGAGGAATTTAATTAAATGCCAAATAAATTATGAAAATTTCCATTTTCTAGATTTAGGTCATTTATGTCATGGTAAGTCTCCAGTAAATAATTTAGGGCATTTGGACGAGTATTGGATCATTGCATAACCGGTTCGACATGTAGTCTAGGTCGGTCTGCATACAGCAATTGTGAATTGCAATAGGACATGATCTGAGGAAGGCATTGGAGTTAATCATAATGTCTGGGTGGGCAATTGTGGGTGAAATCACAATAAGAAGGTATAAAGAGTAGTGAGAAGTGGTGATAGCTAGAGTTAAGAGGTGCTCGGGTTTCGGCGAAAGATCGCCTTTTCCCGAAGAGAGGAAGGTTAAAAATCACCCTAGGATAGTCTATCGTAATATGAGAAGGGAATCGGGTTATGGGAGATCAACCAATAACAATAAGTGCCTTGCGAAAGGGAACTTCGTGCCGTAATGCCGCCGTCTTGGTTCCTAGTGCCCCTTGAGAGCCCTTCACGGGGAATACCGGGGGCAGTCCTGGGCTAACGTAAACTGTAATAACAAACCGACAAGAGTAACTTAGTAACTAGGGCTGCACTTTTCACAAACACTGTTGGCACAGGAAGCTTGATGAGAGCTTCGGCTCGGTTGGTTGGAGACGGACATTTTGGTCCGGGGAGCTTCAGCTCGGTTGGTTGGAGACGGACGTTTTGGTCCGGGGAGCTTCGGCTCGGTTGGTTTGGAGACGGATGTTTTGGTCCGGGGAGCTTCGGCTCGGTTGGTTTGGAGACGGACATTTTGTCCCGGGGAGCTTTGGCTCGGTTTTTGTGTGTTTACGATTAAACTTGCATGTGCATAAAATAGGAAAAGTTAAGTTGGTGGGTTTTTCGATATCGGGGAGTTTGATTGCACCGACACCGATATCGTTGACTCAGCGGGGTGATTAGCACTTCGCCAACAGAAGTCCGGTGTGCCAGCCGGCAAGAGTACGTAGGCATCCGCTTAGTGCACCAAGCGTTGAGGCGTACGATAGGTCAGACCAGTAGTGCTTTTACTGGTTTTGAGGTGGGCGAGGCCCAACCCACCGCTTCCGTCCGCCACTACGGAAGTATCCTGGGAGGTAACGGCTCCGAAAGGGGGAACTAAAGGTCTGTGTGCACAGAGTCGGGTGTGTGAGTTGCACTTGCATGTTTCATCATACCCACTTGCATGTCATAGCATAATCGATTCATTTAACCCTGACACCTAAAGTATAAGTGGTATGGGACGCTTATACATTAGGACCTGCAAAACGACCCCTTGGTCTATAAGCTTGTGTGGGCAAGTTTATAAATCAATGGTTAATTTCAATATATAAACATATGCTATTGTTTGATAACCGACACCCCAACGTATAGGTGGTATGGGACACTCTATACGATGGGAGCCTTGCAGAAGATCCCTTGGCTTATGCGTTTCGCACATAAGTTAAGGTTACTTTTCTTACTTTCTGTTTCTGTCATACTATTATAGAATTGCTAGATTAGTTCCTCTGCCATCTGTTTCTTGATTAATCTCTACCTTCATGTCCTTCCCTTTCTTCCTCTCTGCTCGGTACCTAGGAGCCATGGGGGAAGGGGTATGGGATGATAGGGCTTTGTCTTTATGACTAACGGTTTTCGAACCGCATCATTTAGGGGATCGTGGAGCCCAGCATGGAGGAGCAGCCCCAGAGATCGGTGCGCCTGGAGATGGGGCAGTCTAGCTCCCGAGTTCATACAGTCGGGACCGTGAGTCTCGACCCTGAGTAGTTCCTGTTTTTGCTTCCGCATGAGAGACTTGTAGTGAGGACATTTTGTACTGGGCATAAGCCCGTATTTATAATACTCTGATGTTTTCTGTGGACACTCCCTTCGTGGAGATTTATTTCTATATATGTGATTTATTATTGTGGACTGCATTGCTCTTACTTCTATTATTGTGCTACCTTTCTGTGATCGAATTGGCCGGCAGAATCGGCGCCTTGTGGTGATGACCCCTTCAGGACGTGAAGGTGTCACCGCAAAGCGGCGATTCTGGGCCTAAGACCCCGGTGGTTGAAAAAGAAAAGAAAAGGGTGTCTTACACCTAATATGGTTATTCTTGAAAGTAATGGTATCCATCTCAATAAAAGTTATATTTTTCAATTTACTAATCTCTTTTAATTTCAGATCCAGCACTTTTGCTGAGTCTGAGGCAGCCAACTTCAGAGTGGCATTTTCCTTAGCTAAATTTTTTGCAAGGAGCCTACTTTACTTAAAGGCTTGCAGGAGCTCTCAATAATCATCAATCAGTTGATTAATGTCTCCTTGAGATTTAGAGCCACCTTCGTCTCTTGATGAAACTGCTTCTGACTCTTGGCTAGTAACATAATCTGACATTGAAGGTGAAGACTGTACCTTACTAGGACCAAGCTGCTCCTGTTTGTGTCCATCCTCATCTATGTCCATCAACCCTATGCATTGGATGTCTTTTTCTTTATTGTTATCGTTCAGCAACTGCAATAATTCAATTTCTACAGAATCTTCCTCTGTTGAGAACATCCCAATATAGGCCTCGACATCCTCATCATTTTCTCTCTCCGATGAAGAAGAGTCAGTCCAACTTTTCATCTTCTTGGCCATAAAGGATTTCTCTTTCTTTCCCTTATGCTGGTGTTTCTTTTTCTCACCAGACTCCTTTCTTTTGACAGAACAGTCTGCTATAACATGTCCTGGCTTGCTGTAACAATAACAAATAATTTAAAAGAAGTTTATTTACCACGTTTAGAACCATACCTATCCATTTTAGAGGTTTTCTTCTTTCCATTTTAGTAATCATCCTTGGAGTAAGAAGAAGAGGATGGCTTGCTCCTCAACTTATTTTTCTTCAGGAACCTTTGGAATTGCCTAGAAAAGGCAGCAATATCCTCATCATAGTTATGGCAATCTGATGTACTTGAGTCTGAACTTTTTGAATCAGTATCTGCAGCTTTTCTGGGAGGAGAAGGAGTCTTTCTCCTGCCCTTCTTTGTTGCTTCAACTTTGAAAGCCACAGACTTTTTTTTTCCATAAGACCTGCTGCACTTTTCCTCTTCCTTTCTAGCAATCAACTGCATTTAATAGCACAACAAATTTACAAACAAGGTTGGTGGAGGAGTATCTGCAAGCCTGGCCACTTCTCTGATGGAAGAGATCTTGGTATCCCAATCCTTGGTTAATTACCTGAGAAACTTGTCATTCAGTTTATAAGTGCTGAAGACCCTTCCATAAGTCATTAGTTCATTGACAATTCTGAAGAACTTTTCATTGCATATAGCTATGCGATCTGTCTTGGCTTGTTTGAAGCATTCATACTCTTGATTGAGCATGGACTTCCTATCCTCTCTTACTTCTGCTGTACCATCCATATAGATAATTAAAGTGTCCCACATTTCCTTTGAAGTTTTGCAGTGAACTAAATTCTGAAATGTAGAATCATCTATGACACTAATAATTATTTTCTGTGCTGATGGAGACGACGACCCGCAACATTTTAAAGATGACGACGGTGTGCTTACAAATGACCATGTGGAGCGTCGCCATAATATCCGTCAGAACGCAAACCAATATATTAATAATTAATAATAATTTATTAATTATTATTATTGATTATTAAGTCATTTTCATGTTTTGTTTTATTTTAGCATTTTTTATTTTTATTGCATTTAAATAATTCATGTAATGATGGGTGCTTATAACCATCATAGGTTGTTTTAATTATTTCATTTCTTGTATTATGATGGGTGCTTATAACAATCATAACTTTCATTTTGAATTTGAATTTTGAATGGAGAGAGATTGATTGGTGAAGGCTATATATAGCCATGTTATGAAGGAATAATTAGAGAATGAAATAGAAGAACCCCCCCCCCCCTAAAAATCTTGTGAAGATTTCCTTCCTCCCCTCCCCTCCTCCTACTTGGCTTCTCTTCTCCTTCCCCCTTCCCTCTTCCTCCTGCAAAACCGAACCACCATCTACCTCCTCAAAACCGCCAACCCCCCCCCCCCACCACCTTCTTACCCCCAACCCGACCACCCTCCCAAGTTGGTGAAATTCGGCCAAGGTCTATAAGGAGGCCTCCTCAGGGATTCCCACTCCGGCGTGACGTGACGAAGGCGAACAAGTTTCTCTCCCACTGACGTGCCTCCGATGGAGCCGTTGAAGAACGATCCAAGTAGAGAAAACCAGAATCATCTATTCTGGTTGGCTAATGAAAATTTCCACTCTCGTGTATTTCTTTCTTAAGATAATCTTGTGGTAGATATTCTTGGCGTGCAATTTTGAAGCATTATTTAATCGTGGAATTTCTTTGAATTGTTTTGTGTTTATCTTGATTAACTTAATTTCGAAAAGGTTTAGCGAACCTTCGTTTTCTTTTGTTAGGAGAGATCTACCATTTAAGAATCGTATTTTATTCGGTAGACCTCTTTTGGTAAAACACCGCTCGTTCGTACTGTGTGGGTCCCTTTTGCCGGAAAGAACAATGGCCCATAGACCTTGTTCGATCGTAACCGGTTTGGCTACTCGTACACAAGCATATAATTTTTATAATTAATAACAGGGTGCGGCATAGAACGGTTTTGCGGTTATAGGATTTGAATTTTAGAGAGATAAGCGTGTTAGCCCGTAGATATATTTCAATGTCAACCTGCAAGCCTGCATCAATTTGGTATCAGAGGGAGGTTCACGTCAATTTACTAATTGGTACCCTCCCCCTTTTTTTATTTTTTCGCTGAGACGCACTTGCACGTTTTATTGCACAACATAGAAAACAATTTTTAAATATTTGGTATGCAAATAGCGGCCTCAAGTTTTCAATTTTTCTCAAATTTCAAAAAGAAAAAAATTCCGGAAATTCTCTATCATTTTATTAGTAAGAAAAGCAAAAAAAATTATTTTTCATTAAGTCATTATTTTAATTATGTTTTTTTAAAATTAAATTTTGGTTTGCAAATAACGGCCTATATTTTTATTTTTTCAGCAAAAAAATCAAAATAAAATTATATAATAATTTTCATATTATTTCCTGCAAGCAAATCAACAAAAAATCTTTTATCTCCTTATTTATTAAGTGGGAACAATTCCATCTTTGAAAATTATATAAGGCCAGTTCATTTCTCTTTGCATGTGCACCAGCTCCGGGTGAGTTTCCTCTCAGGTTCTCACTAAATGGCATATGACATATACGCTGCCCAGTTAGACTATTCCTCTGCTAAAGATATGGCAAAACACACCCCTAGGGCACAAAACATTTATCCTACTTATGACGGTTTAGGGTATCACCAAAATTTTAGAGACTTGTTTAAGGGATTAGAAAATTATTTTAAGTGTCACGTATGGGACGACCACCAAAAGTTTAACATAGCCCGAGATCGATTAGTAGGTCGAGCCCCCGTGTTTTGGCTAAACGAAGAGTTTCGTATTGGTAGTTATAAACATGCTTGGCTGATAATGCGTAGCCTACTCACGAATCAATTTGATCCCGTCTATCTCCACTCTACTAACACCAAGCCTATGAGCGAGTATCGTTATGGTGCTAGTCACAGACCTGCCTATAGGAATGATTATATACCAAACGCTAGATCATTTTTCCCCAAAGGTCGGCCTTCCCATAGTGTACTTGCTACCTGTAATTTGCCGAAAATTGTAATCGAACCGGTCGCGTCCTAAGGAATTTTTGGTTAATATATAGGGGAACATGGCCTGGGACACGGGCGTGTCCAAGGCAGTGTTTTTCTCTGTGTTGGCTGGCTGTGTCCAGTAAAGGACACGGTAGAAAACACGGCTATCAATAGTAGCGACAAGGGCGTTTCAAGCGTGACACGGGTGTGTCCATACCCGTGTCACCACCCGTGTCCACCAAGCGACATGACGGTTGGCGTGGCAGTTATCTGTGACACGCCCCAAGGTCACGGGCATGTCGGGGCCCGATACGGGCATGTTAGATTGAGACACGGGCGTGTTTCAACCTGTGTCTTTTTCTATGCTCGACGATCGTTCCTGGATGAGGGCATACAGCCTGAAACACGGTCGTGTGCAAGGACATGTTCGACCCAGGATTGAGTGATTTCAGGCGAATCCGAGCCGTTCGTTTTCTTTAAACAAGATCTGACGGCCCAGATGTCTTCCTTATTTAATAAGGCCGGGAATAGAGGATAAGTTCCTCATTATCTATTATGCTTTCTCTTTCTAAGGAGTTAGAGAGAGGAGAGACCAGTTGAGGAAGGATGAGGAGGAATCTGGCCACCGGTAGAGCATCGGAGCACCGAGTCGAGAACCGAGAATGAATCCGTGGAGGAAATTCCCTTACGAAGCTTTCCTTCCAGATAGATTTCTATGGCGCAAAAGCAAACTTCAAGGGTAACGATCTCTAGTTGAGCATGTGAAGCTCTCTTTCTTTTTGCATAGGAAACCCGCTACCACAAGTGTGCAGTGAGAGTGCGGTGTTCCTTGGGGTAGATGTGAATAGTCCCCCTTGTGTTGCATATAGAGTTCGGAATCGAAGTATAAACATAGGCATTGTGTGTGAAGCCTACCCGGACGTGTTGGTCTGCATCGGTGATGTTGCATATTATATGGATTGCCGGAGAAGACTCTGTGCTATGTGTTTTTCGGGTTTCTACACGTTCGATTGCCGCAGGAATACTTGGAGATTAACTCCAAGGCGCACACGAAAAACTAAACGGAATTGTAGTTCTGCTAACTTGGTGGCCGGGGAGCCAGCCTTGTACATAACTGGGTTATGTGATGATTGGGGATGTATTACGATCGGGGAGAAGCTTGGCCCGCACATACGTCTTAAAGTGATTAGGTGGAGTGAGCAACAGGCAAGTGGAAGCAGACCTGGGCTATGCGGTTCGGTTCTAAAGGCCCAAAAGTTGAACTGGTCGTTGGCATAGTCGGGAGTCTTAGACGGTTGTAAGAAAGACTAAAATGCTCATAATGTTGCCATCCCGGGGATGGTGGTGAAGCCACAGAATTGACCGGATTCACCAAAAATGTGCCCTGAGTGCACGAGGTGTTTGGCCGTCCGAGCCTACACCTATGGCGAAGTATGTTTGCACTTTGTTGTTTAGCTTGGCTAATGAAATGCAAGGAAGGAGCACCGCCTTCCCGAGTAAGAGGCGGGGTCATTATAATTTGGTCAGCTTTAGCTGACCGTTGCTTTGTTGGCCACCGTGTGGTGGAATGTTGCTTGCAAGTGCTACGGAGCCAGGTACCAAATAGCGGGCTGAAGCCCATGCTGCTGAGCTGGCCCTCGAAGGCCAAGGTGAATTCTTGTTTTACTTTTGTCATGTGTGGCCGGCCTGCGAGCCGATGTATGTAAAACATTACTTTGTTAAGTGAACTCTTGTAAGGCCATAAGGCCAAGTACTTTCAGTGTATTTGTTATTTCATTCCTATGGTGGTAAGTTGACATTCATGATAGTTGTTATTCAATTATAGGTTCTTTCAAACTGTTTAAAAGCTTCCGCTAAAATGCTCTGAGTAAGGGCGAGTAGTTGTAGTTGATTTTTGATATTCTTATGTAACCCTTCCGACTGTCCGTGGTATATGGCGTCCGATTCCAGCTGGACCTTCTACTATATGCCATACGACGGATGGGAGTGTTATAATTTGGTATCAGACTAAGGTGTCGGTCTTCTTTATTTGAATTCATGGGCGAATTCTTTTAAGGGGAGGTGAGCACTTTTAAGTTCGTCATCGTTATAACATAAAAAAAACACATGAATGTCCACTTAGGAATGAAAAATACACATGTTCTGAGGAACCTGAGTGTTCCAATGATTACTTTTAGCAATCTGTATGTCGCCTAATCAAGGCTTTATGCTACTATAGGTAACTAGGAGCGGTGCTGGGCAATCAGAACGTCTGTGATTGGCAGAAAGTAGTGCACTAAATGACGTGCCTACAACACCCCCTTCAGCAGAAACCATCAGATTGGTGGTTGCAGCAGTCTTTGCTATGATAAATGCCCAACATGCAAGGCAAGTGCAGCACGCACCCCCTATTAATGAGCAAGAACCGATTAGGGTGGCAAATACGGAGTGGTAGAACGCGTGGCAGTTAATCAAGTGGCACCAATGAATGCTACGGAGAAGATGATCAAGCATGTAATGAGCTTTAATCCTCCGATGTTCGACGCGATTGGAAAGCCAACTCAAGCTGAGGACTGCCTCACTACGATGAGGAGAGTCTTGACGGCCACAAAAACTATGGAGTGGCAGAAGACCACCATAGTGACCTTCCTATTGGCTAGTGAGGCGAGGCTGTGTTGGGACGAGTTGGAGGTTCATCTCTTATTGGGAAATCAACTTGCTGATGTGCCTATAGAGGAATTCTCAAGGTTGTTTTTGGCCAGATACCTACCATTTGCTCAAAAGCTTGAGATGGAGAATCAGTATCTTAGTTTGACTAAGGGAGACAGAAGCGTGGATGAGTATCTCCACGAGTTTACATGGTTTGGTCGTTATGCTGGTGCTATGCTTACTGAATAGGAGCGGAAGACCAACCGATTCTATGAGGGTCTACGTGGCGACCTACAGCTACTCCTTACTAGGCCTAAGGCGCAGGGCTTCCTAGCATTTGTCAATTCAGCCTGGTCATTGGAAAAGATCGTGAAGAAAGTGCAAGAGAAGAAGGACCCAGGGGAAAAGAAGTCAGAGTTCAAAGTGCCGAATTAAAAGTCATGTTTCCGCAGATGGAACAAGAAGCTTAAGACTTTGAGCTCAGCCCCTTCGTCTGGTGCGACGGGAGCAACCACAAGTCTAGTCCAAGGAGCATGCTACAACTGTGGAAACATGGGGCATTTTGCACGTGAATGTAGGAGCAGACGTGCAAAGTCCAAAAGGAAGTATGGAGAACATATGAAGAAAAAGGGAAGGCGGTGGAGTCAACCGCATCCCACCATGCTCCAACCCAGCCTAGAGTATATAATCTTGGTCTGCAAGAGGCCATAAAGCAAGCTGACTTGGTGACAGGTATGCGTTAAATAATAGCAGTTTAGCTTTATATAGTTGTTACCTTTTTACATATTAGCTTATAAATGTTGGTGCTAGGCTTTGTGTTAATTTTCGATTGTCCGAGGAGAGCCATATTTGATAAGGGAACTTCACATTCCTTCTTATCTAAAAGATTCGTATTACGCATCGGAGTTCCTTCTTCATTGTCAAAGAACAAGTTGGAAGTGTTGTTGCCAAATGGGTGCTTAATGCGCGCGGAAAGAATCTGTGTGGTAAAGATACAAATTGGGGATCAGGAGTTTGGCTTGCAAGCGTCGGTACTGCCGTTAGTATAGTTCGAAGTAATATTTGGTATGGACTGGATCTTAGAGAAGCGGGCATACATTGATTGCAACTGAAAGGAAGTTAAGTTGGGACTGAATAATGATCAGGAGACTACGTTTGCGGGCATGAAAGGGTCGAGCAAGATTTTGATGTCAGCTCTTCAGCTCATTAAGGCAGTTGTGTCCGAGTATCCTGATGTGTTACCAGACGATCTCCCTTGAGACCCTCCTTAGTGAGAGATTGATTTTACAATTGATCTGGTGTAAGGTGCCAAACCGGTGTCATGCTCTCCGTATCGGATAGCGCCTAAGGAGATGGCGGAGCAGAAGGTGCAACTGCAAGAGTTGTTTGAAAAAGGGTATGTGCATCCAAGTTTGTCGCCTTGGAGCGCACCGGTCCTCTTCGTTAAGAAGAAGGATGGGAGCTTGCGACTCTGTATTGACTATCGGGAGTTGAACAAGATTACGGAAAAGAATAAGTATCTGATCCCAAGGATTAACGATCTATTTGATCAGTTGGTTGTGTCAATAACACATCCAACTTGTCCTTTCCCACCAAAGAAGGAACTCCGATGCGTGATACGAATCTTTCGGATAAGAAGGAATGCGAAGCTCCCGTATCAAACAAGGCTCTCGCCGGACAATCGAAAATTAACAAAAATCCTAGCATCAACATTTATAAGCTAACATGTAGAAAGGTAACAAGTACATAAAGCTAAATTGCTATAATTTAACTCATACCTGTCACCACGTCAGCTTGCTTTAGGGCCTCTTACAGACACAGATTATATACTCTAGGTTGGGCTGGAGCATGGTGGGATGCAGTTGACTCCACCGCCTTCCCTTTTCTTCATCAGTTGCTCCATGCTTCCTCTCGGACTTTGCATGTCCTCTCCTACATTCACGTGCAAAATGCCCCATCTTTCCACAATTGTAGCAAGCTCCTGGGACTCGACTTGTGGTTGCCCTCATCGTACAAGACGAAGGGGCTGAGCTATTTGTAACGCCCTGAAAATTGAAATCGAACCGGTCGCATCCTAAGGAATTTTTGGTGCATATATAGTGGGACACGGCCTGGGACACGAGCGTGTCAAAGGCCGTGTCTTTCTCTGTGTTAGCCGACTATGTCCAGTAAAGGACACGACAGAAAACACGGCTATGAACAGTAGTGACACGGCCATGTCAAGTGTGACACGAGCGTGACCATACCCGTGTCACCACCCGTGTCCACCAAGCGACGTGACGGTTAACATGGCGGTTATCTATGATACGCCCCAAGGTCACGGGCGTGTCGGGACCTGACACGGGCGTGTCAGGTTAAGACTTGGGGGTGTCTCAACCCTTGTATTTTTCTGTGCTTGATGATCGTGCCTGGATCGTGGCACACAGCCTGGAACACAGCCGTGTTCAAGGCCGTGTTCGGCCCAGGATTGAGAGATTTCAGGAAAATCTGATCCGTTCGTTTTATTTAAACAAGATCTAACGACCCAGATGTTTTCTAACTTTAATAAGGTCGGGAATAGAGGATTAATTCCTCATTATCTCTTAAGCATTCTCTTTCTAAGGAGTTAGAGAGAGGAGAGATAGGTTGAGGAAGGAAGAGGAGGAATCCCTCCGCCGGCGGAGCATCGGAGAACCGAGTCGAGATCCGAGACCAGATCCGTAGAGGAAATTACCTTGCGAAGCTTTCCATCCGGATAGATTTCCATGGAGCAAAAGCGAACTTCAAGTGTAATAATTCTCTACTTGAGCATATGAAGCTCTCTTTCTTTCGGCATAGGAAACCAGGTACCGCGAGTGTGCGGTGATTGCTCGGTGTTCCTTGTGGTAGATGTGAATAGTCCCCCTTATATTGCATATAGAGTCCGAAATCGAAGTACAGACATAGGCATTGTGTGAGAAATCTACCCGGACGTGTTCGTCTGGATCGATGATGTCGCATATTATATGGTTTATCGGAGAAGACTCTGTGCTATGTGTTTTTCGGATTTCTACACGGTAGATTACAGCAGGGATCCTTGGGGATTAACTCCAAGGCGCACCCGAAAAATTGAGTGGAAACGTAGTTCTGATAACTTGGCAGCCGGGGAGCCAACCTTGTACATAACTGGGTTTTGTGATGATTGGGAATGTATTAGGATCCGGGAGAAGCTTTGCCCACGCGTACGTCTTAAAGTGACTAGGCAAAGTGAGCAATGAGCAAGTGGAAGCGAACCTGGGCTATGCGGTTCGGTGTTAGAGGCCCAAAAGTGGAACTGACTGTTGGCATAGTCAGGATTCTTAGATGGTGGTCAGAAAGACTAAAATGCTCACAATGTTGCCATCCCAGGGATGGTGGTGAAGCCACAGAATTGACCGGATTCACAAAAAATGTGCCCTAAGTGCACGAGGTGTTTAGCCGTGCGAGCCTACACCTGTTGCCAAGTATATTTGAACTTTGTTATTTAGTTGGGCTAATGAAATGTAGGGAAGGAGCACCGTCGTCCTGAGTAAGTAGCGGGGTCGGTATAATTTTGTCAGCTTTAGCTGACCGTTGCTTTGTTTGCCACTATGCGGCAGAATGTTGCTTGCAGGTGCTGCGGAGCCAGGTACCAAATAGAGGGCTGAAGCCCATGCTGCTAAGCTGGCCCTCGAAGGCCAAAGCAAATTGTTGTTTTACTTTTGTCATGTGTGGCCGACCTGCGAGCCGATGTATGTAAAACATTACTTTGTTAAGTGAACTCTTGTAATGCCATAAGACCAAGTACTTTCTGTGTATTTGTTATTTCATTCCTATGGTGGTAAGTGGACATTCATGATAGTTTTTATTCAATTATGGGTTCTTTTAAACTGTTTAAAATCTTCCGCTAGAATGCTCTGAGTTATGGCGAGTAGTTCTAGTTGATTTTTAATATTCTTATGTATCTCTTCCGACTGTCCGTGGTATATGGCGTCGGGTTCCAGCTGGACCTTATGTTATATGCCATACGACCGATGTGGGTATTATAATTTGGTATCAAAGCGGGAGATTGATTTTACAATTGAGCTGGTGTCGGGTGCCAAACCGGTGTCACACTCTTTGTATCTGATAGCGCCTAAGGAGATGGCGGAGCTGAAAGTGCAACTACAAGAGTTGTTGGAACAAGGGTATGTGCGTCCAAGTTCATCGCCTTGGATGGCACCGGTACTCTTCGTTAAGAAGAAGGATGGGAGCTTGCAACTCTGTATTAACTATTGGGAGTTGAACAAGCTTACGAAAAAGAATATGTATCCGATCCCAAGGATTGACGATCTATTTGATTAGTTTGTTGGGTCAATAGTATATTCGAAGTTAGATCTTAAATCCGGATACTACTAATTAAGGATAAGGGAAAACGACATCCCAAAGATAGCGTTCAGCACGCGGTTTGGGCATTACGAGTTCATGGTCATGCCGTTTGGGTTAACCAATACGCCATCTGTGTTAATGGATCTGATGAACAGGACGTTCAGAGAGTATCTGGACCGTTTCATGATAGTATTTATCGACGATATCTTAGTGTACTCGCAGTTTGAGGATGATCACTACAAGGATCTGCATATGGTGTTTGAGACATTGAGGAATAATTAGTTGTATGCTAAGTTCTCCAAGTGTGAGTTTTGGTTATCCTCGGTAGCATTCCTTGGTCATATTGTTTGTGGAGAAGGGATAGCGGTGGATCCGGCAAAGATAGTGGCGATACAGGAGTGGCATGTGTTGACTATAGTGGCGGAAGTCCAGAGTTTTCTTGGGCTTACCGGCTATTACAGGCGCTTCGTAAAGAAATTCTCGCAGATAGTGCTACCACTCACGACGTTGATAAGGAAGGATCAAAAGTTTGTGTGGTCGCTAGATTGCGAGCAGGCTTTTAAAGAATTGAAGAGGCGGTTGACCACGGCGCCTATTTTGAGTTCGCCGAGTGGGACCAAAGGGTTTGAAATCTATAGTGATGCTTCAGGAAGTGGTTTGGGCTTTGTTCTCCTACAGCATGGGAGCGTGATAGCCTATAGTTCGCGACAAATGAAGGTTCACGAGAGGAACAATCCGGTACATGACTTGGAATTTGCGGCCGTGATATTTGCTCTTAAGCTGTGGAGTCACTACCTGTACGGTGTGAAGGTCGATATCAACATCTATCATAAGAGCATGAAGTACTTTTTAGATCAGAAGGACCTGAACATGAGGCAGCGGAGGTGGATGGAGTTCCTGGGGGACTACACCTTCGAGATACATTATATGCCTGAGAAAGGAAATGCAGTGACAGATGCGTTGAGTCATAGGGATCCTGCACAGGCAAACTGGTTGACGGTACATGGTGAGAGTTTGGTCCGTGATTTGGAGGAATTGGAGATCTCTTGCATTGACAAGTAGACTAGTGCCGAGGTGAAATTGTATTGGACAGAGGTGCAGTACGACCTAGCTGATAGGATTCGGCGGGCTTTGGTTCAGGATAACAACATGAAGAAGATCTTAGATGAATCTTAGGATGGATCAAATTCTCAATTTACTATTGAGGATGGGCTGCTGAGGAGGGATGGTCGCCTATGCGTCCCTAGTGCGGATAATCTTCGGGAGGAGTTGATGTACAAGGCTCATCATACCAAGCACTCAATCCACCCGGGGAGCACGAAGATGTATAAAGAGAAGAAGATGTTGTTCTGGTGTCCAGGATTAAAGACGGATGTAGCACTTTATGTGGCCAAGTGCCAAACATGTGCCTTGGTGAAGGAGGAGTGCCAGAAGCCCGGAGGTTTCTTGAAGTCCTTGCCTATACCGGAGTGGAAGTTCGACGACATTTCTATGGATTTTGTGCATGGTTTGCCAAAGTCACAGAGGGGAAATGACTCCATCTGGGGGGTCGTTGATAGATTAACAAAAGTTTCGCACTTCATTTCGAATAGGAAGGAAGATCCGGTGGAAAAGTTAGCCAAACTTTATGTGGATAATATTGTACGATTGCATGGTGTTCCCCGCAGTATTGTTAGTGACTGAGATGGATGCTTCACGTCAAATGACTGGAGGTTGGTGCATAGATTATTTGGAACTAGGCTAAGTTTTAGTACAACCTTTTATCCGCAAATGGATGGTCAGATCGAGAGGGTCAACAGGACGATTGAGGACATGCTCCGCATATGCGTCTTGGATATCGGAAAGCAGTGGGAAGACCACCTGTACTTGGTGGAGTTTGCATATAACAACAACTATCAAGCGAGTATTGGAATGGCGCCTTTCGAGGCCTTGTATGGGAGAAAGTATCGCACGTCATTATCTTGGTTGGAGACAGGCGAGTCTAAGTTATACAAACGTCAAGTCATGGAAGATGCCACTTCAATGATACATACAATTAAGGAACGGTTGAAGATCGCTCAGGACAGGAAGGAAAAATACTATAACGCCAAGCATAGGAACGTGGAGTTCGGTGTTGGCGACTGGGTGTATTTGAAAATCAAGCCATTCAAGGGTGTCTCGCGGGTTCAACACTTGAAGAAGCTGAGTCCGAGATACCTTGGACCATTTGAGATCATGGAGCGAGTTGGCAAAGCAGCATATCGACTAAAGCTTTCAATGGAATTGAGTGGGCTACACGATGTGTTCCACATATCGGTATTGCGGAAGGCGGTGCAAGAGCCTTCGCATGTCGTTGTGGTCGATCAAGTGCTGGTTGATAACGGATTGACCGCAAAGGTCAAGCCAGTACGCATTGAAGATTTTAAAGTCAAATGACTCCGCAATAAGGAAATCAAAATGGTTAAAGTCCGTTGGGATAACTGCGGATATGAGGAGCTTTCATGGGAGCGAGAGTAGACTATGTTGGAGGAATATCCCGAGTTATTCCACTCAAGTAACATTTAAGTTTTTGTGTACCTTTACATAATTTCGGGACGAAATTCTTTTAAGGGGGGAGATTTGAAACACCCCGAAAATTGTAATCAAAACGGTCGCGTTCTAAAGAATTTTTTGTGCCTATATAGGGGAACATGGCCTGGGACATGGGTGTGTCCAAGGCCGTGTCTTTCTCTGTGTTGGCGGCTATGTATAGTAAAGGACACGGTAGAAAACACTGCTATTAATAGTAGCGACACAGGCGTGTCAAGCATAACACAGGTGTGTCCATACCCGTGTCACCACCCATGTCCACCAAGCGATGTGACGGTTGGCGTGGCGGTTATCTATGACACGCCCCAAGGTAACGGGCGTGTCAGGACCCGACATGGGCGTGTCAGGTTGAGAAACGAGCGTGTCTTAACCCGTGTCTTTTTCTGTGCTCGACGATCGTGCCTGGATCGGGGCATACGGCCTGGAACACGGTCATGTGCAAGGTCGTGTTCGACACAGGATTGAGAGATTTCATGCGAATCTGAGCTGTACGTTTTCTTTAAACAAGATCTGACGGCCCAGATGTGTTCCGTCTTTAATAAGGTCGGGAATAGAGGATTAATTCTTCATTATCTCTTAAGCATTCTTTTTCTAAGGAGTTAGAGAGAGGAGAGACCGGTTGAGGAAGGAAGAGAAGGAATCCGGCCGCCGGCATAGCATCGGAGCACCGAGTCGAGAACCGAGACCGGATCCGCGGAGGAAATTCCCTTGCGAAGCTTTCTAACCGAACATATTTCCATGGCGCAAAAGCAAACTTCAAGGGTAACGATTTTCTACTTGAGCATGTGAAGCTCTCTTTCTTTCTACATAGGAAACCCGCTACCCCGAGTGTGCGGTGAGTGTGTGGTATTCCTTGGGGTAGATGTGAATAGTCCCCCTTGTGTTGCATATATAGTCTGGAATCGAAGTACGGACATAGACATTGTGTGTGAAGCCTACCCGTACATGTTGTTCTGGATCGGTGATGTTGCATATTATATGGATTGCCGGAGAAGACTCCTTGCTATGTATTTTTCGGGTTTCTACACGGTAGATTGCAGCAGGGATCCTTAGGGATTAACTCCAAGGCGCACCCGGAAAACTGAATGGAAACGTAGTTCTGCTAAATTGGCGGCCGGGGAGCCAGCCATGTACATAACTAGGTTATGTGATGATTGGGAATGTACTAGGATCCGGTAGAAGATTGGCCTGCGCGTCCGTCTTAAAGTCACTAGGCGGAGTGGGCAACGGGCAAGTGGAAGTGGACCTGGGCTATGCGGTTCAGTGCTAGAGGCCCAAAAGTGGAACTGGCCATTGGCATAGTCAGGAGTCTTAGACGATGGTCAAAAAGACTAAAATGCTCACTATGTTGCCATCCCGGGGATGGTAGTAAAGCCACGGAATTGACATGATTCACCGAAAATGTTCCCTGAGTGCGCGAGGTGTTTGGCCGTGCGAGCCTACACCTATGGCGAAGTATGTTATCACTTTGTTGTTTAGCTGGGCTAATGATATGCAGGGAAGGAGCACCTCCGTCCTGAGTAAGGGGCAGGGTATTTATAATTTGGTCAGCTTTAGCTGACCGGTTCTTTGTTTGCCACCATACGGTGGAATGTTGCTTGAAGGTGCTGCGGAGCCAGGTACAAAATAGCGGGCTGTAGCCCATGTTGCTGAGCTGGCCCTCGAAGGCCAAAGCGAATTGTTGTTTTACTTTTGTCATGTGTGGCCGGCCTGCGGCCGATGTATGTAAAACATTACTTTTTTAAGTGAACTCTCGTAAGGCTATAAGGCCAAGTACTTTCAGTGTATTTGTTATTTCATTCCTATGTTGGTAAGTGGACATTCATGATAGTTGTTATTCAATTATGGGTTCTTTTAAACTGTTTAAAAGCTTCCGCTAGAATGCTTTTAGTTAGGGTGAATAGTTGTATTTGATTTTTGATATTCTTATGTAACCCTTCCGACTGTCCGTGGTATATGGCGTCGGGTTCCAGCTAGACCTTCTACTATATGCCAAACGACAGATGGGGATGTTACACTACGACCTTTAGGGAAACCATTCCCAATATATCACATGTCTTGGACTCAAATGATATTACTACTAGAGCTTTGTCCCCTTTAGCCTTGACGTCTAAGCCCCTTGAGATAATGACTGATACCTCTGAGGATTCTTATGTGGATATAGAATCTCTTGATGATGAAGTTGATCAGCTAGGTTAGAGTCTTCCTTCACTTACGATAGTTCCTGACTCTCCTATTGAGTATGAGGCTGTGTCTAGAACTGCGCCCGTCACTGAGGACGAGGCTGATTACGTTGACGATTTGAGTGACGATGAGGAGATTGGTTACCCTAGTGACCTGGATGAGGATTTCCCCCTGAGGAATAATCTCCACTCCCTTTCGACGATATTTCTGAGGCATCTACCGTGATTATCATGGAGTCTTTTGTGGACCAAGTGTTGGTAGATGTTTCGTCGGTGTTGGAAGAGTCACCTTGGGATGGATGTATATCTTGGAATGAACTTAGTGATGCACATCCGGGAGATAGTTCAGTGATATTATCATCGTTGCTTGAGGTTCAAGCTGATTTAGATATTCCCCGGGATTTTATTTGCCAAATCCTCTATTCTGATTTTGATGATGTACCTACATAATGGGAAGATTTTACTAGCGAGGGAAGTGTTGTATTGGAAGACTTACCTTATGCGAAAGGGTTATGTTTTGATGATGTTAAAGTTACAAACCCAAACGATAGTTATTTAATGATATCACCTTTATCTGAAGCTCCACCTTAATTAAAATTTTCGTCGGGTTCGATTTTGCCCATTTCTGAGACCATTACTGATTCTGAAGTAGACGACTTGACTAGTGTGTCAGAAGAAATTGTAGACGTGGAAGTGGTATTATTGGACGATTCTTTAGTTTTATCCCCGGTTGAAAGTTCAGTGTTGTTAGCATCGATAGGTAAAATTAATTCTGATTTTTATTTCCCGGGTTTGATTTCACCGACCCATCCTCCTATTTTTGTGCCTGCATTAGTAGATATTTTAGGTAGTGGAATCGGTAGGCCTAGACTGAGTTGTTGTGACATGCACACTATATTAGTTACTACTTTGGCATTGTCTCAGCGCTTAGATATCAGCAAGTTGAGTGCGCTTGTTTTTAGTCTGTTCACCGCTCTACGTAGATCTGACTATGCAACACATTTGACTACTCATTTCTCTGCGTGTACAGCTACAGTTCAATCCTCGTATATTTGTGAGTCTTTGGTTATTGTGCCACTGGATGTGGTGGCTCTTTCACACACCTATATACCACACCCGTTCACACGTATTTACCCACTGCCATTTGACGACCCTTTTTCCACCCGTTAGTGACCATAGTTAGGCCACATGAGTTGTATCGCTGACATCTGTTGTCACACCCGAGAGCGTTAAACTCTATTAGTATTTATGCTAAGTTGTTTCCCTTGCATATCTTCATGCAAAGAGTGATTATATTAATTATAAAATTAGGACTATGACTTTGAAGCCTATGAAAATCATTTTTGATTTTAAGGCTCCCGTACCCCCGGACTTAACTCCTTTATCGTCTGTATTTGGGTTAAGTCAAATACCGCATGGATTCACACCACACGGTAGCGAGATATTTAGGCGCACTTGTAATAAGTTACTCTATATAGTTGCATCTTATGATTACATATATGCTTGTTGCTCGCCGAATGAGATCGTGCACGGATTTAAAGCACAAGTGCCTTTTGACTTGATTTTTTTACCTATGTCTGATAGTCAATTCGCACTAGCTTATGCCTCTCATGTTCTAAAATTATATATGCACAGTAGTGAAGCGCTAGCCATACGAGTTATATTTTATCAATTTCTTGCTAGTTTACATAGAAGAATGTCTCACTATATGATTTGCGATTTAGTTTTGGTGCATCTCGTCCATGAACGGTTGCCTTCAGGCACTATAGAAAGTTGGCGAGTTGGTGAGTTGGACCTTTTTCGGATAGTAATGAAATTAGTAAAATACACATATCATTTGAAGCTTTCCACTGATTGGGGTTACTACCCCTATTTTTAATGTTTCTAATTTAAGGCTATATGTTTCTCCACCACTTGAATTATCTTCCTGTCCATTTGGGTCCACTTTGTTTTCTTATGGTTTGGGTAGTGAGCTTGTGCCTGGGTCGTTCTCTTCATCGGTCTTCACTGGAGGTATGTTGGTTGTTGATGTAGAAATTTGTTTTCTTTTATTGCCTAATGCTTTTCCAAGGTTCCCCAGTGTAAGACCCCCCCCCCTTTTTTTCTTTTTAAAACCCGGGTCTTAGGCCCAGAATCGCCGCTTTGCGGTGAAACCTTCACGTACTGAAGGGTCATCACCACAAGGCGCCGATTCTGCCGGCCAAATTCGATCACAGAAAGGTAGCACAATAATTGAAGTAAGAGCAAGTCCACTGAAAGTAAATCACATATATAGAATAAAATCTCCACGAAGGGAGTGTCCACAGAATAACAATAATCAGAGTACTATAAATGCGGGCTTATGCCTGGTACATCATGTCCTCACTACAATCTCTCATGCGGAAGCAAACAAACATAAACTACTCAGGGTCGAGACTCACGGTCCCGGCTGTATGAACTCCGGAGCTAGACTGTCCCCTCTCCAAGCGCACCGCCCTCTGGGGCTGCTCCTCCATGCTGGGCTCCGCGATCCCCTAAATGATGCGGTTCGAAAATCGTTAGTCATAAATACTAAGCCCTATCATCCCCTACCCCTTCCCCCATGGCTCCTAGGTACCGAGCGGAGAGGAAGAAAGGGAAGGACATGAAGGTGGAGATTTAATCAAGAAACAGATGGCAGCAGAACTAATCTAGCAATTCTATAATAAATATGACAGGAACAGAAAGTAGGAAAGGTAACCTTAACTTATGTGCGAAAGCGCATAAGCCAAGGGATCTTCTGCAAGGCTCCCATCGTATAGAGTGTCCCATACCACTTATACGTTGGGGTGTCGGTTATCAAACAGCAGCATATATTTATATTGAAATTAACCTTAATTTATAAACTTGCCCACACAAGCTTATAGACCAAGGGGTCGTTTCGTAGGTCCAAATGTATAAGCGTCCCATACCACTTATACTTTAGGTGTCAGGGTTAAATGAATCGATTATGCTATGACATGCAAGTGGGTATGATGAAACATGCAAGTGCAACTCACACACCCGACTCTGTGCACACAGACCTTTAGTTCCCCCTTTCGGAGCCGTTACCTCCCAGGATACCTCCGTAGTGGCAGACGGAAGCGGTGGGTTGGGCCTTGCCCACCTCTAAACCAGTAAAGCTCTACCGGTCAGACCTATCGTACGCATCAATGCTTGGTGCACTAAGCGGACGCCTGTGTACTCTTGCCGGATGGCGCACCGGACTTCTATTGGCGAAGTGCTAACCACACTTGCCGAGTCAGCGTATTGGCATCGGTGCATCGACCATCCAATACCAAAGACTCACCACCTTAATTTTCATTCCTTTTTATGCACATGCAAGTTTAATCGTGAACACACAAAAACCGAGCTGAAGCTCCCCGAACCAAAACGTCCGTCTCTTAACCAACCAAGCCAAAGCTCTCATCAATCTTCCTGTGCCAACAGTGTTTGTGAAAGGTGCAGCCCTAATTACTAAGTTACTCTTGTAAGTTTGTTATTACAGTTTACGTTAACCCAGGACTGCCCCCGGTATTCCCCGTGAAGGGCTCTCAAAGGGCACTAGGAACTATGATGGTAGCTGAAGCCCATCGTTCCCTTTCGCAAGGCACTTATTGTTATTGGTTGATCCCCTTTACCCATTCCCTTCTCATATTACGATAGACAATCCTAGGGTGATTTTTAACCTTCCTCTCTTCAGAAAAGACGATCTTTCGTCTAACCCGAACCCCCTTTTAACTCTAGCTATCACTACTTCTCTCTACTCTTCACATCATCCTATTGTGATATAATCCACAATTGTCCACCCAGACAAAATGACTAACTCCAAAGACTTTCTCAGACCATGTCCTATTGCAATTCACAAATTTGCTATATGCAGACCAACCTAGACTATATGTCGAACCGGTTATGCAATGATCCCAAAACTCATCCAAATGCCCTAAATTATTTATTGGAGACTTATCACGATGAAAATAGCCTAAGTCCAGAATGTGGCAATTTTCCTAATTTATCTGGCATTCAATTAATTTCGTCGAAAATCCCAAGGGCTACCAGTTTGAACATGAACTACCCTAAGTTCTCATGCAAGATGTCCAGCAAATTTATGATAAATAATAGGTTATCTCAATAGGGTAAATCCAAAGTATCATAATTTTTCTATGATCAAAAGGGCAACAAAATTATTTTAGCAATATTTACTATCTTCCATTATTTATGAACCAAGTATAGAGAATATTCTTCCAAAAATTATAAATAATTTATAACATGCAGATAAAGGCTTAAAAATAGCACTGGCCCAGTTTCATAATTTTTCAGTAATAGAATCATCCCTAAAAAATTTTCAAAGTATAGAACTCCCTTTTAACATTTGTGAAGGAAGTACTGGATTTACTCAACTAAAAATTATACAAAAATTCAAGGGTAATCATTCTATCCTAAAACCTTTATTTCCAATATTTCATGAGATTTCCATGAACAGAAAGGTACAAATAATTAAAACATCAATTGGGGTTATAATCAACTTTACAAACGAAGTGCTGGAAATAAACATCATAAAATTCCAGAAAAATTTCTATAAATTCTACCCACTTCAAAACTAACTCTACCCGAGTTTCACAGCCTTTAGATAAATGTTAGTGATGGATTGTGCTTAATTAGTATTTTAACCTAAAACTAATATTAAGGTTTTGAGGCATCTACTTGTCTCCAAATTCTCCAAGATTCCATCCAGACGATTATTATCATGCTATTATCAACTCTTCAGAGTTTCAAGGCAATATGAGAGCAATTGCCCCCATATCCTTCACAACCCTCAAAACCCTCCATTTAGGGTTTGAGTTTGGATCCTAGGGTAAAACAACCCTAAATCACACCATTTACTCCAAGTGGGTTATAATAACCCTTCCAAGTCAGTGGCCAAGATATCAGCCTCAGTTGAGGAGATATGACCGTTCTAACTTCTAGTGCACTTTTTACTCAAAAATGCCTCACTATTGCCTAGTTAGAATAGGTGACTCCCTATCCAAAACTCATCCAAGTGAGTTGGAAATTTGTACAGAGCTAAGTTATGTATCCAGGGACCACTCACCAAAATTTGGGAGGCTTTGGAGGTCATTTGACTACTTAAATAATTTCCTCTAAGTTTATTAAATTAAAACAAAAACTTTAGGCGAAGTGTCTCCAAAAATTCCCATTTTTGGACTGCCTTTAGATATAGCTAAGTTTAACCCCCTCCCCAAATTTCAGGTAATTTTGACAAGGGATGAAGCGTTGGCATCCATTTTTGTTTCTGCCCAACCCTAGGTACAACCCCCACTAAAATAGGTGCTGCGGTCAAACCGCTTACCCAAACGAGTTGAAACTAATTTTAAATTAATCTAGACTCAAAAGGCTACAACATTCTTGACTGGCTATTTTTCCTAAATCGGCCTCTAAGTGCCTCGTTTAGCAGCCTAAATATATACTCAAATAATATATATTTTCACTATGTATTATATACATTATTTATATATTACAAACTGGTTTACTATTCATCTTCTACATGAACCCGAAAACAGAACATAGAAAACATATTTCCTGTAACCTTTCCGTGATCCGTCGCCGGCTTTCCGGTCACTTCCCTGGCCAACCTCCACCACCACCACCTCCGTTGAGGCGATGGCTATCGGTCGGCAGCGGTTTGGCCACCGGAGGTGGCGGTTTCCGGCGAACTCAAAACGATATTTTTCCATGGTTTTCCATGAAAACATGAGGTTGGTCTGGCTCCTTTGAGCACGTACTTTATTTCTAAGAAACTAAGATCTACCAATAAGAGAAGAAGTAGAGGAGGACCTTATTCGCGGTTTGGAGGAGAGATGAACGACGGGGTGCCATGGCGCAGTGGTGGCGTTGCCGAACTTCTCCTACAGCAAGAGCAAAAGTCTGAATTTGTTTGATCGAGCGTGTAACCTTCTCCTCTTGCTCCAAGGGGTCTTGTATAAATCAACAAGTGGGGAGGGGAAAGAGGTAAATAATTATGGTCATGAAGGCTCCCCTTAATGGTGTTTCGGTTATAGCAGAGGCAGTTGAAACGCTGGAAACGAAGAGGTGTTTGCCAGGTGGCGATTTCCTATTTGACCAACATTTCCTTATTTTATTAAATAATTAGAGTAGGAAACGACCCATAAATTCTCCTGGTGTACATTCCCATAACTAGAATTGATTATGACGTCGGTTACTGAAATTTCCAGTCTGGCTGACGTTTCGGCCCTTATCACGGGCGTGACACATAGGTCACGGGCGTGACAGGCCCGAGTGGCAAATTCTGAGGTCGACAATCGTCGAACTGAGATCGACGGTCGTCGAAGGGTGGTCACTCCCTAGGTCACGGGCGTGACTCATGGGTCACGGGCATGACAGGGTCAAGATGCAAATTACGCGCTCGGCGATCGTCTCGTTGAGATCGACGATCGCCGAAGGGGGTCACGCCCTAGGTCACGGGCGTGACTCATGTGTCACGGGCGTGACAGGGTCAAGATGCAAATTACGCGCTCGGCGATCATCTCGCTGAGATCGACGATCGCCGAAGGGGGTCACGCCCTAGGTCACGGGCGTGACACCTTGGTCACGGGCGTGACATGCCCGGGCTGCAAGTTCGACGATCGTCTCACGGAGATTGACGATCGTCGAAGGTGTCACGCCCTAGGTCACGGGCGTGACACATAGGTCACGGGCGTGATAGGCCCGGGTTTCAAATTCGACGATCGTCTCATGGAGATCGACGATCGTCGAAGGAGTCACGCCCCATGTCACGGGCGTGACACATAGGTCACGGGCGTGACCAACCCGTGACCCGAAGTCTCAGTCATTGTACTTCAATTCTTGGGCTTCTGGGGTTCTCTCACGACAGACCGACTCCTAGGGGTCTAGTCGGAAATGGGATCTTACACCCAGGACCATCTTTTTGCATAACAGGATACTCCAGGGTGAAGTGCTCTCCCCGACATGTGGTGATGTTTGCCACTACTTGATTTGATGGCGTGATCGACCGGCCTCCAAGGACTCTTGGATTCTTGGATCGTAGGTGGATCTGTTCAATGTCGTTCTCCTGCGCTGGTGTATTCAGACCAACTCATCGGTGATGAGTACTTTTGAGCGGGGGAGGATTGATGGAGACGACGGCCCGCAACATTTTAAAGACGGCGACGACGTGCTTACGGATGACCATGTGGAGCATCACCATAATATTCATCCTGAACGCAAACCAATATATTATAATTAACAATAATTAATTAATTATTATTATTGATTATTAAGTAATTTTGAAGTTTTATTTTATTTTAGCATTTTTTTATTTTTATTGCATTTAAATAATTCATGTAATGATGGGTGCTTATAACCATCATGGGTTGTTTTAATTATTTCATTTCTTGTATTTTGATGGGTGCATATAACCATCATAACTTCATTTTGAATTTTGAATGGAGGGAGATTGAGTGGTGTAGGCTCTATATAGCCATGTTATGATGGAATAATTAGAGAATGAAATAGAAGAAAAAATCCCCCCTCAAAATCTTGTGAAGATTTCCTTCCTCCCCTCCCCTCCTCCTTCTTGGCTTCTCTTCTCCTTCCCCCTTCCCTCTTCCTCTTGCAAAACCGAACCACCACCTCCCTCCTCAAAACTGCCACCCCCCCACCTTATTAGCCCAACTCGACCACCCTCCCTAGTTGGTGAAATTCAGCCAAGGTCTATACGGAGGCCTCCTCGTGGATTCCCACTCTGGCATGAAGCGACGAAAGCGAACAAGTTTCTCTCCCACCGGCGTGCCTCCGGTGGAGCCGTTGAAGAACAATCCAATAAGAAAAAATCGGAATCATCTATTCCGGTTGGGTAACGAAAATTTCCACTCCCGTGTGTTTCTTTCTTTAGATAATCTTGTGGTGGATATTCTTGGCGTGTAATTTGTAAGCATTATTTAATCATGGATATTATTTGAATTGTTTTGTGTTTATCTTGATTAACTTAATTTCGAAGAGGTTTGGCGAACCTTCATTTTCTTTTGTTGGGAGAGATCTACCCTTTCCAAATCGTATTTTATTCGGTAGATCTCTTTTGGTACAATACCGCTTGTTCGGCCCGTATGGGTCCCTTTAGCCGGAAAGAACATTGGCCCATAGTCGTTGTTCGAACCTAACTGGTTTGGCTACCCGTACACTGTCATATAATTGATATAATAAATAACGTGGTGCAGTATAGAATGGTTGTGCTGTTATAGGACTTGGATCGTAGAGAGATAAGCTATAACGGCCCGGCCCTTTAGACCAAGCATCGCCGGCCTACAAGCAGCTTGGGTTTAGAGCTAAGAGGCCCGCATGCTTGTCTCGCCCCATGGAACCACTGGTAGTAAGCCTAAACATCAAGGCCTGCAGGCCCATTGCACCCCAATAAAATATCCGCCCCTGTTTATCAGTAGCGGTAGGTTGTTGCCACGGGGTCTCGAACCCGCAACCTTGATAAGAGAGTCTTAAGACCAGTCCTCATCACTAACTGAGCTGCAGCTCAGTTAGTGATGAGGAGTGGTATTAATTCTCCTTATGAAGGGTTGCGGGTTCAAGACCCAACGACAACAATGCGCGCGGCCTATAAACATGCGCGAGAGGCTTTGGGGTGCTTGGGTTGCAGCCCTGTATCGACGTTTGGGGTCGGCTGGTTGCCGTGGGCCAGATCGTTACAAAAAAGAGCACTTTTTTGTAACGGCCTGGCCCTTTAGACCAAGGGCCACCGGCCTACCAGCAGCCCGGGTTTAGAGTTCAGAGGCCCGCAGGCTTGTCTTGCCCCACGACACCACTGGTAGTAAGCCTAATCATCAAGGCCTACAGGCCCATTATACCCCAACCAAATCTCCGTGCCTGTTTATCAGCAGTGGTAGGTTGTTGCCACGGGGTCTCGAACCCGCAACCTTGATAAGAGAGTCTTAATACCACTCCTCTCACCAACAGAGGAGTGGTATTAAGACTATCTTATCAAGGTTGCGGGTTCGAGACCCCGTGGCAACAACCTACCGCTGCTGATAAACAGGCGCAGGGATTTGGTTGGGGTGCAATAGGCATGTAGGCCTTGATGTTTAGGCTTAGTACCAGTGGTGTCATGGGGCGAGACAAGCCTGCGGGCCTATGAGCTCTAAACTCGGGCTGCTGGTAGGCCGGCGGTGCTTTGTCTAAAGGGTCGGGCCGTTATATAAGCGTGCTAGCCCGTAGATATATTTAGGTGTCAACCTGCAAGCCTGCATCATGTGCCCTCTTGTCCAAATTTGCTAAGATGATCTCATCTTTTGTCATCTTAGAATAATTCTTTGGAGTTTGAAAATTTGCATCAAGAACTGATGTCATCATTTGGATGAATACTCGAGGTTACTTACTTCGGTTTTGTTCAGTCCGAGCAAGTTTTTATTTGGAACAGAGAAGTTCTGGAACTGTACTCAAATACCACTATGGACTTAGCTTCAAACAAAATCAAATCCTCAATCAGTGGGCATAATATCAAGATTACTCCCAAGAGATTATGCAAAGCACTACATCTACCCTAGGTGAAGCAGTATGATGATGATATGTACTTATTTCAAGATGATGTAAAGATAGCCCTCAAGTGGTGTGGGCTTTCTAAGCATACCACCAGTTCTGTGTTTAGGAAAAAGCTGAATTTGAGAGGATAGTTTCTAACAAATATAGCGGGAAAAGCTCTTCTATCTAAGAAAATAGACTGGAGAAAAATGTTGTTTGATAGAAAAGTGGATTGCATCCCAGAACCTAACCTGGGAAGGATCTTATCTTTATATCAACATAGTACTATTCCATGGATCCTCAACATGTGGCTATGGAAAAAGATCCATCACATGAGGAAAATGGACTCCAAAATGTTTGACAGGTGGTAAAGAGTTCTGCTTCCACATCAACAGACTATTGAGAAGAAGAAAAAGAAGGTTGTACCAATGATTAACGACAACATTGATAGCAGCTCTTCTACAAATAATGAGGAAGAGCCATATGATCCTTCGCTAACTGAAAGCTATTCTTTGGAAGAACCAAGGAAAGACATGAGTGCTAAATTTTCAATCTCATCTGAACCTGCAGTAAGAAATAAAGAGGTTGGATCCCAGTTTAAAGAGATTCCAACTGAAGCTCTAGAAATACTGACTGGACAGGTAGTGGAAAGCATTTATGCAAATATTGAGGGGGAGACTTCCCAAATACTTGCCCATACAGAGGACGAGAATATCTAATCAGTTCGAGAACAACTAGACTCCTTCATTGAGAATCGACGGAATAGGATTGCTCAAACTCTAGAGGGTCCTGAAAATATTCTATTCCGTCCTTAAGTTAAGGGGGAGCAAGTCCTTGAGAGGATGATAGAATATGCTCCCGTCACTGTTGGGTCTGGCATTCCTCACATGACCCATGACGCTCTGCTACTTATTTAAGAAATTAATTAGAGCCCTTTCTAATGGTCTGGGCTTTTGGAATTGTAGGGTATCCACTTGATCCTACATTTAGTATTAGAGGAGGTCACGGGTTCAAGATCGGGGGGGGGGGGGGCTATTAAATCCCGATTTTTTCCTTCAATCTGTGTGGGACCGGCGGGTCAGGCAATCGTGGACATGTGGTAAACCCACCTCTTATCCATGTGGGCCATATTGTAACCACACCTCTGAGCCGACGGGTTGTGCTTGACGCCAGTGGGGGTATTGTTGGGTTCGGCATTCCTTCACTTGACCCGTAGCGCTCTACTACTTATTTAAGAAATTAAGTAGCGCCCTTTCAACCAGTCTGGGATTTTGGAACAGTTGGTTATGCACTTGATCCTACATTAGGTATCAGAGGAGGTCACAGGTTCAAGACGAGGGGGGGGGACCTATTAAATCCCAATTTTTCCCTTCTACCTGTGTGGCTTTGGCTGGTCAGGCAACCGTGGACATGTGGTAACCCCACCTCTGAGAATTGTGGGCCATATGGTAACCCCATTTCTGAGCCCATGGGTTGTGCTGGACGCGGGGGGTGGGGGGGGGGGGTGTGGGGAATTGTTGGTTCTGGCGTTCCTTCACTTGACCCGTGGCACTCTGCTACTTATTTAAGAAATTAAGTTGCGCCCTTTCAAACGGTCCAGGCTTTTGGAATAGTTGGGTATGCTCTTGATCCAACTTTTGGTATCAGAGGAGGTCACAGGTTTAAGCCTGGGGGTGCACTATTAAATCCTGATTTTCCCTTCTACCAGTGTTGGTCCAGTTGGTTAGGCAATCGTGGACATGTAGTAACCCCACCTCTGTGACATGTGGGCCATGTAGTAACCACACCTCTGAGCCGACGGGTTGTGCTGGACGCCGGGGGGGATTGTTGGGTCCGTCGTTCCTTCACTTAACACGTGGCACTCTTCTACTTATTTAAGAAATTAAGTAGCGCCCTTTCCAACAGTCCGGGATTTTGAAAAAGTTGGGTATGTGCTTGATCCTGTATTTGGTATTAGAGGAGTTCACGGGTTCAAGACCGAGGGGGGCTCTATTAAATCCCAATTTTCCCCTTCAACCTGTGTTTGTCCGGCGGGTCAGGCAACCATGGACATGTTGTAGCCCCACCTATGAGCTATTTCAGCCATGTGGTAACCCCACCTCTAAGCCTACGGGTTGTGCTGGACGCCGGTTGGGGGGGATTGTTGGGTCCGACATTCCTTCACTTGACCTGTGGCGCTCTGCTACTTAATTATGAAATTAAGTAGCGCCCTTCCACCGGTCCGACCTTTTGGAATAGTTGGATATGTGCTTGATCCTACAGTCACAACCACTATAGAGTAGCAAATTCACATGTGGAATGCTTAGTCTGAGAGGGAGATTCACTCTGAACTCCATTCTACAGAAACTGTGTATAACATGAAGTCTTCTGAGTCTACAAAAGGTACTGCTGCAGATTCAAATACTCATGCACATTCTTCAGAATACAGGATGGCTAAATCAAAAGGAAGAGATATTGACAAGGAAAGTGAAAGAAAACTTAGGCAATTGATAATGCTCTGATATCAATTGAAAGTTATGGGATAGATCTGAATTACTCTACAGGGGGGGTGGTGAATAGAGTTATTTAAAACTTTTGCTATTTTTAAAATATATCAGTAAAATTAGTGATAATAGTAGTTATATAAAATAAAAAAGGGAACTAAGCTAAAGTATACAACCACATCACAGCTAAACAAAGAAGAATGAACACACAGACAACACAAGATTTTATCGTGGTTCACCAAATCTGGGTACATCCATTCTTCTACCACCCTGGTAGGAATCCAATTACATTTTTTTGATCAGGTGACTGCCACCACAGGTTTTTGCTCAGATTCCCTATCACAATAAGATCTTTTTGCAGGGAGATCTAACAACACTTTAGGCTTTTGATCAGGTGCCCAAAAAACAACACAAGAACTTTTGAAGGGAGTTAATAAACCCTTTTTACAGTAAGGTAATAAGGTGATGTTGTTTTCTCTTTCTCTAAACAACAGAGAAGACTTAGTGGATTGTTGGTATCAAAGCTCCCCCTGGGATGATTATAGTTCAGGAAATGCTGCAAGCTTTGCATAGGGTGTAGGTATTCAGATTGATGTTGATCTCCAACAAGCTTTTAAACTGATTGTATTTGATGTCTCTTTAAAGCTTGGAGAAGATTTGCTGATGATGAAGACAGATTGAATTTGAAGACAGAATGCCTTCTGTGTCTATCTCTATCGCTTAGTTGATTCACTGACTTCTCATTTTCTATCTTGTGTCGTTGATAGTAGATAATTCTTCTCTGAATATATTGTGAATTTTAATGTTACTCCTTGATTGACTGCTGAATTCTTTGAACTTGTACAAAAGGCTAGAAGGCCATTAATTTGATTCCTCAACTGTCCCAATTATTAAGCCGAATTTTTTACTCTATGAAATCCAGTAATTAATGCTGCCAATGAATATTCATAAGAATATATGAATTTAATTACTCAGAGCAATATATGCAATAATATATTAATACAGCCTCGGTCAATCTGGAAATGAACTACAGAGAAAGAAATACTAAACTAACAGATTTCATCGACTTCAGAATAGATTTCGTGGACCTGAACTCAAAGTTTGTCAAGCTTAAAATCATCTTCGTCGACCTGAGCTCAACAAACATCAATCTGGAAATTTCTTGTTAATTCTGAGCTCCAAGTTCGTCGATCAGAAATCTGTCTTGAGGGAAGAAATCGTCGACCTAAGCTCGAATATCGTCGAGCTCAACTCAGAGAAAGAACTCTGAGTTCGTCGATCGTAGATTGACGATCGTCGAGTTGAGTTCGAAGAACTTTGAACTAATAATCTGAACTCTTAATTCTTCTAAGACTTGAGTCTCCTGAAGTCCACTGCAGGCTGGTCCATGAAATTTGATTCTAATGACTAGCCTAAACTCTAAGACTGACAAACATGACCCTGGCTATACATGGTGGGTCAAACATCCTAATAGTGAACCTTAGCCCAAATCCAAACTAGGGATCAAAAAATCTCCCCCTATTTGGGTGAGGTCACTAAACAAAATATAAGAAATGATCAGAAAGCAAGACAACAAATATCTGGCTGAAAATGAAAAGTCTAGCAGATATATACAACATGTGCTTTGTGACAAATTAACATAAATAGTTCAGAAAATAAAATAATCAAAAAAGTTATTTAGGTTTCTTGGAATTGTCTTTCTCAGAAAGTTGTCTGAATATGATTTCCCTGTTAGGATTAGCAGCTTCTTTCTTGGACAATGTCATATCAGCTGTTCCAATAATGATGCAAGAAGTTGCTCTTGGGTCAACAGCTTCTGGGTGAAGTCTCATGTAAGCATCTATATTGAAAAACTGATTTGCTTCATCATACCATTTTAACTCTTCTTTTCTGTAGGAAGACAGGGTAGAATATTGAGAGGGATCCTTGCCTTCTGCTTTAGCTTTGTTGATCAAAGATTGTCCAATTAGCTCTTGAAATCTGGTCATTTTAGCAGTGTTCACCTATTCAGGATCAACAAATGGAATTGGTGGAGATTAAGGCCTTTTAGGACTGCCGTGTTTCATTTGTTCATCATGAGATATTGTAGAACTCTTTAGATCTGTAGTTGAAGGTGGATTGCCACTTGTAGACTGCTGTTGGTGCTGATGTATGCTGCTTTGAGAACTTTGCTTGGAATGTCTTTGATATGTTTTAGTGATTGGAGTTAATTTATGAGAGACACTTCCAGAGGACCCTGCTGATGGAGGAGGAGGATCCTTTCTGAATTGCTTAGGAGGGGACCTATATCTTCTCCTCTTCTTCCTTTCCTTTTGTTCATTCTTAGATAGCCACGTCCACTGAGGCATACCAGGATAAGGAGTAATCTAGTTCAATATGTAATATGGTGTGTCTGCATTGGGGTTTTTTTTTAGGAATGGCCTTGGGAGGTGCTTTCCTTTCTTAGCTTTGCTCTTCTTTGATTTTGATTCATCTGAATCATCATCATCATCATCATCATGGTCATCAAAAGATCCAGGAGGATTATCATATAAATCATCAATTTCTTTCAGTGCTTCCTTAGATATCTTCTTTTCAGTAACACTCTGATTATGTTTTTCTTCTTCTGTTATATTTGCAATCATAATATCATCCAAGGATGGTATAGGACTTTCATCCATTTTGTAAGTTGGAGGAGAGATAGACTTTTTCTCAAGAATAGAAGTTGGTACAAAAACATTCTCAGCAACAGAAATATCTAAAAGGACTGGGGCTACAAAACATGCTCTTATTTGGTCCATAACTGCTGGACTTACTGGAGCAGAATAACATACAATGTCTTTGAAGAAAACTTGCTCAGGAAGAGGAAGAAAATGATAGAGAGTGTCAAAAACTCTTAATAAATAAGCTAAGTCCACAGAAGGGACTAGGTAAAAGAATGGTGCAGCTGCCAAAGGTTCTGCAATCTCAACAACAGTGAGCTCAATATCAAATCCTGAAAGATCTTCCTCAAGAAAATATAATAGCTCTGTATCTGTATTTACACTTTCTTTAACTACTATATCCATATGCACATCTATTGTTATTGTTGCTGCTACTACTGGAACTGCTGCTGGAACTGCTGCTGGTGGAGTTGCATCTTCATAGAGCATCTCCCCCTGTCTGGTTTCAGTGGAAACTGGAGCAAGGCCCCTGATAGAAGAAGGAGGGACAGATGAGGCAGCAAAAAGGGCAGCAAGAGATAGATGGAGGTTGCAAGAGGTGTAATTGCCTCTGCAATGAGTTGCCTGATGACTGGAGTGATGTGCTCCAAGATGGTGGTAATGGAAGGAGAATCCAAATCCATACACTTAGGAGGAGTCTGAGTGGATATAGATTGATGGATTTAGAAGGAGTGAATATGCAAATGTATAGACTCAAGTGGGATCTGAGTAGAAACTGATGGAGGAAAGGGAGGAATGACATCAGATGGAATCACATCTTGCATGATGTCATCCTGAGAAGGTGATGCAGGAGGAGATGGAATAGAAGTTGAGATGCATATTGAGGAGAATTTGGTGTAGATGGTATGGAGGTTAGTAAATCAAAAGATTGGGATGACATGAATGTATGAGGATGTATGTTCGTAAGATGAGGTTGTGGGGGAGATTAGGAGGTGGTGACTGAGGAGGTGTTATTGTAAGAAGTGTTGTTGAAGGAGGTGGAGGAGGTGGAATGGGAACTTCTTCTATAGGTTGGGGTGTAAGACCCCCCCCCCCCCTCGGAACACAAAACATAGAACGAGGGGAGTCTTATGCCCAGAACAGCCGCCATGCGGTAGCATTAGCACATAGGCTAACCTGTACTATAAGATGCCTATCCTGCCGACCAAACTCAATATCAACCAATGCCAACCCAACCAAGAATATAAATAGAAGTCAAATCCACACATAAGTATATAATCCATAAGTACAACATATAAAACAAGCTACAACAAGCATCTATACTATCAGAGTACGAGTAAAACTTGCCCAAAGGGCTACATCAAGAGTCTCTCAAACTCACATCGGTCCCTGACGGTAGCGACTGCACCGTCACTTCAGGCCCTGTTATCCTGGCCTAGCTGTCCTGCTGCATAACCTGATACTACTCGGTCTTCGGGGTTTCCTCCTAAAAAGGAATACGTAGCAACCGTTAGTCATAAAGACTAAGTGGTTATCAAATCCACTCCCCCGGCGACTCCTCGACACCGGGCGGAGAAAGGAACAAGGGTACAATATATATACATAAAGCAGTAGTACAAATAGGTGGTATAGAGTGAGCAATATCATGTATATCAGCAATATAATGAACGAGTAAACATTCTACTCTAGAAGTTCAATCATCTATAGTAGTATATGAAAAGTGTAAAACTACGACAAAAAGTAACTCAACTTATAAGAATGCTCATATAAACTTATAAGTTAAGGATCGTCTTAACAGTAAGTAACTCATCGTATAGGAGTGCCCATACATACTTATACGATCAGGATCTTGTGTTTGAAATGTATGTAATGGTATGAGTACAATGCAATGACTCACCCATGATTGTTAACATGTAATTACTATGTCAACACAGACATGTAGTTCCTAATATTTGAGCAGGTAGCTAACCTATCAGGCGTCATCCGTCGTGGCCAGACGGTGATAGTAGAGAGGGCATATCCACAACTAGGAGGGAATCCACACTACTTGGCATAGGCCTCCGTACGCCTCAACGTTAAGAACACAATAGTGGGGCTCACAAGCGTAATACCACTCAGAAGGGGTCTTGGATAGATGTGCACCAAGAACACAGCCCAACCTAGCCTATATCGTGGCACAGAAAGGGCCTAGGGAATGAGCACTGAGGGCACAACCAAAACACCCATTTGGCACAGAGAGGGCCTCGGTAATGAGCACCCAGGACACAGCAAAACCGTCCAAAGTCTATCTGACAACTCCCGTCGGTATGACGACTTGTGAGCTCGTAGACCTGCAACACTATCCCCAACCCAGGATTACGACACCCCATGTCGACTCACACCGCATGCAATTTCACATCATCGGGGCACAGAAGGAGTCCCGGGAATGAGCACCGAGGACCAAGCCCAACTGTCCATATACGTCTCTTCTTAATAATACCAAACCAGTGCGGTCAAACTCCAAACCTACACCCTTTCACAACCCGAGCCCCCAAAGAACTTAAGGGTTCATTATCAGTGTAAGGGTACTTCGCACATCCATCATCTAAAGACCACAACCATTTGTTCATAATAGTCATTACCGATTATATTCAACATGTTCAAGCCCAACTCATCATAATTCAACACATCACCATTATCAAGTATGTTCTCAATATTTCACATACTTAAATCATTCTGACCATCCAAACTCGTCAATCAATCCTTTCACTAACTTTCACCAAATCACTTGATCAAGTGCACTTTACTACACTATTTGTACATTGAGGACCTATCCAACAAAAGTCATTAATATAATTTTATCACGATTACTTATAATTTTAACTCAATTAGACATCAACGTTACTGTACTACAATCTCTCCACAATCCCAAAGCCGATTTAACATAGACACGAGAATTACATGTGTAGGAATAATTACTGTACAACAACTTCAAACGAGGATTCCTGAGGATACAGGAATCCGGTGAAGACGTTAAACCATTCGTTGGAAAGGTATTTCCAAGGGCTATGACTTTTGTGTTTAGTCAAAAGCCCAGATCTGGATGTATAATGTCTGAAAATGGCCTCGAAGGCTGCAGTATGCAGAAAACAGATTTCTGCATGCATCTAAAAGCAAGATGAACGACATCGGTTCATCTTCTTCATAAAGCCATATGTTCAAAACATGTCCAGAATATCCTTCACCATTTTTCACCCTCATGAGACCATTTCCTCTTCACGAACCAAATCCACCATCTACTCAAGGAGAGGGGAAAGGTTGAAGACATCAATATCCTTAGGGCACAAGCCCTAGAATGGTCTTTTCCTAGGAAATCTTCATCTCTCAAATCAAGAATCTTCTGAGTCGATATCTCTCCTAAAAATAACTATAGATCTAGAACCAACAAAGAGGGGAGGAAACTCACCTTGTTTCCGGCGTTTCCACCATTTCCAGCCAAGGATCTTGTCATCCTTCTTGGTGGCATCTTATTCTCCTTGGTCGGTGTTAGTTCTTCACGGGACTGATTGGCTCCATCACCTTCTTCCTCTCCATCAGTTTTCTACAACAATGGCTTGGAAGGAAGAGTAAAACGGCTAGGGATTTTCTCCCCTTTTTATGTGGAAGTGGGAAACTGCATAACAACGTGTCGAGCTCTCATTCGACCGTCATTCAGTTAGTAAATGAGTCCCTTCAAAATGACGCGGCCAGAAACTTCGTCAAAACACGAACTTGAACGACATGGGTAGGGACACGCCCGTATCACTACCTGTGTGCGGCTCAGGAGGAATGTAGTCGACAATTCGTCGAGCTCTGCTCGACGAACATTGAACTGCTGCTTTGATGCACACTGGTAGGGACACACCCGTGTCGCTACCTGTGTCCTGCTCGGGAGGAACACGGTCGTCGATTCGTCGGGCTCCACTCGAAGAATATGCACACACGCACACGGGTAGGGATACACCCGTGTCACTACCCATGTCCTGCTCGAAAAATACGATCGACGTTTTTAGTCGATCTCTACTCGATGAACACACACACACACACGGGTAGGGACACGCCCGTATATCTACCTGTGCCTTGCTCGGGAAACACATCAAGGAATCTGCATCATTTCAAGAGAGCCACATGGGTATGGACACGCTCATATCAAACAGACATGGGTAGGGACACACCTGTGTCACTACCTGTGTCACCACCCATGTCCTTCTCTGGAAATTTCACAAATCAAACGCAAAGACACCAGAGTACCACACGGGTATGGACACGCCCGTGTCACCACCCGTGTCCTACTCTGGACCAATTTCTCCTCCCTTACACAAATATAAGCCCAGCTGCCAGCACTCCCTTGGCCCAAGTCAGCTCTCTATATTCAAAAATGTGCATGAGGGGCCTAGCGCGGATTGGGACGTTACAAATCCTATAAACAACATAAAAGATTTCATCCCCGAAATCAGGCGAAGGATATGGGGAGGGAAAAGCATGAAATAAAATAAAATTTGATTTTAAAATTACCTGGAGGAAACAACGCCGGGTAGCGCTTTTGCATTTAGTCCACCGGCTCCCATGTATACTCCTTCTTCAAATTGTTAGACCACAACCCCTTTACCAAAGGAACACTTTTGCGGCACAAAATCCTTGTCTCATTGTCTACTATCCGCACAGGCTCTAGTCGTATGGATCTATCGGTTGCTACCGCTCCATCAATGGTGGGAATATGTTGATCAGGGCGCAACAATGCCTTTCAGAGAAACGATACATGGAATACATCATAAAGATTCTCCAGCTATGGTCGTGACTCCAACCGGTAGGCCAAAGGGCCAATCTTTTCCAATATGGTGTAAGGTCAAATGTATCTTGGGCTGAGCTTCTTCACACCACGTACCCATGAAACTCCATGCATCGGTCGGATTTTCAAGAACGCTTTGTCACCCACCTGAAACTCTACTACCCGGTGCTTTGCATTATAATATTTAGCCTGCCAACTTTGAGCCTCAACCATATGGTCCCGTATTAGTCTAACAACAGCATCAGTATCATCAATGTATTCATTTCTTAAAACCTTCGGGTCTTCATCTTGTACCCAGGAAAAGGGGGTTCTACACCTTCTTCCGTAAAGGGTTTCATAGGGTGCCATCCCGATACTTGCCTATTGAGTATCCTTTCAGACTGCCCGTCTGTCTGAGGATGAAATGTTGTGCTAAAGGTAAGGAGCGAGCCCAAATACTCCTGTAACACCTTCCATTATTTAGAGGTAAACTGACCATCCCGGTCAGAAACAATTGTCTTTTGCATGCCTTGGTACCGTACAAACTGCTCCACAAAGAGGCATACCAAAACATCCACATGAGCTTCTTTCTTCATTGAAATAAACCTGGCAACCTTTGTCAGGCGGTCAACGATTACCAACAACGAATCATTCCCTGAGGGTGAGCGAGGCAATCCGTGGACGAATTCCATTGAGACATCCTCGAACTTCTACTCGGGGATGGGCAATGACTGCAATAATCCACCGGGCCTCTTGCATTCCGCCTTCACCCTTTGACAGGCCTCACAGTGCATAACAAAATATCTGACGTCCCTCTTCATTCCCGACAAACACATGTTCATCCGCAGGTCGGCGTACATCTTGGTAATCCCAGGATGCACAGAATACTGAGTGCAATGTGCCTCTCTAAGGATATCTTCCTGAATTTTACCGCCTTTTGGAATGTAAAGCCGGCCACGGAGATGAATGAGGCCGCCTTATAGGGAATACTCGTCTGTAGTCCCATCTTTAATCGACGTGATTACCGGGGCCAGAGCCCCATCCTTTCCTTGCTCTGCCCGAATTCGGTCTTGAATATCACAAACTATGCTCATCGCAGTTAAGTACTCTGTATACCCTTCCGATTGGTATTTATATACCAGGGTAATCTTCATCTCTTCGAGCATCCGAGCTAACTCCATACTCATCAATCGGGAATCAGGGCTCGATTCCGGTACCTTTCTGCTCAAGGCATCAACTATGGAATTTTCTTTTCCGGGGTGGTAGTTCAACATAAATTCAAAATCACATAAAAACTCTAACCACCGCCATTGTCCCAAATTCAATTCCTTCTGAGTATGAACGTACTTTAAATTCTTGTGATCCAAAAAGATTTTGCAGTGAACGCCATACAGATAGTGTCACCAAATATTCAAGGAGAACACCACTGCTCTCAATTCCAAATCATGTACAGGGTAGTTGATTTCATGCTTCTTCAGCTGCCTTGAAGCATATACAATCACATGCCCGTGCTGCATCAATATCTCTCCCATCCCTTGATACGACGCGTCAGTATAAACTTGAAATCCTTCCTTCCCGGATGTAAGGGCTAGGATGGGTGCGGATGTAAGTCTTTCCTTCAATTCCTGGAACGCAGCTTCACACTGGGGTGTCCATTCATATGGCACACCTTTCTTTGTCATAGTATTTAGAGGAAGTGAAATCTTTGAGAACCCTTTTACAAACTTGCGATAGTACCTGACAAGTCCAAGGAAGCTTTGCACATCAACTATTGACTTTAAGGGCGACCACTCCCTCACGACACGCACTTTGGACAGATCCACAACTAGTCCAACCCCACTGATCATATGGCCCAATAAGGCAACCTTTTGGAGCCAGAATTTGCACTTGCTGAACTTGGCAAACAAGGCGTGCTCTTTTAGCTTCCTCAGTACCAAGGTCAAATGTTCGACATGCTCTTCCTATGTCTTTGAGTATAACAAAATGTCATCGATGAAAACGATGATGAAGATATCTAGATAAGGCTCGAATAGTTTGTTCATCAAACTCATGAAAGCTGAGGGACATTTATGAGCCCAAACGACATCACAGTGAACTCGTATAAACCGTACCTTGAGCTAAAAGCCATTTTCTGATTCACCCCGCTTGTATTCTCAATTGATAATACCCTGAGCACAAATCCAACATGCAAAACCAATGCGCTCCTACCAATTGGTCGAACAACTCGTCGATCCGGGGTAGCTGATAGGTGTTCCTCACAGTTAGTCGGTTGAGTTATCGATAGTCTATGTATAATCGTAAGGTTCCATCCTTCTTCTTAATTAACAGAATAGGGGCTCCCAAAGGTGATGAGCTAGGGCCAACAAACCCTGATAATACCAATTCTTACAACTGAAATCTAAACTCTCTGAGTTCCTTCTGGGCCATTCGGTAAGCGGTCCTGGAGATGAGCTTGGCACCCGGTACTAGCTTAATTTGAAAATCTACCTCTCTATGCCTGGTAATTTTGGCAATTTCTCAAGAAATACCACGGGAAAGTCCCGCACTACTTGCACATCCTTCATATTTATTTTCATCGCTTTCAGTTCAAAACATATCATGTAAACTTCATTCCCCCTCATGTGAGCTTTCAAGGTCAGAATCGAAGATAATAACAAATGAGGTCCGAATTTTAAACCTTGGAAAATGACATCGGTATCTCCATGTCTCAAGTAAATTTGTTTCTCCACGCTGTCAATTCTTGCATAGTGCCAATCCAGCCATGTCATGCCCAGAATGAGATCGAACTCTGGCATTCTCAAAATTGTGGCAGGGGTATCAAAAGTCTTTCCCCTGATGAGTATATCCAATTCGCACTTGGCGGTTGCGGTCATCTCAGAGCCGTCTGTGAGGTGTACTCTTCGAGAAATACCAGTGAAGTATTGCACTCCTTCTAGGTCTTTAATGAAATCCGCAGACACAAATGAGTGTGAGGCACCGGTATCGAATAATGTATAGGCCGGTTTCCCGCCAACCACCACGGTGCCTATGTACCAATAATAATAGTCAAAACTAGATATCTAATACGTCTTAAGCAACTTAAGATTAATAATGAAGACATGATAACTAACTATAACATACCTTCAATCACCTCCTGAGGGTTCCGCTCCTATGTCATATCCAGCGTGAACACTTGATTCTGAGCAGGTCCAAGGTTTCCTCCTCGTAGTCCTCATCGTCGACCACGCATGTGTCCCAGCCATCGCGGAGCTTACGGAGGGAGTAATGGAGGAGCATTCCCAAATAGCTGCGGGAAGAAACATCGGATGTGGCCCGGTTGGTTGCATTGGAAGCACACTCGCCCATTCCGCCCCTCGAGTTGCTAAAACTGTTGAAGCTGTGGAGGTGGAGGAAATGCTGGCAGCTGTGGAACCGGTTTTTCGACTCTAAAATTCCGGTGGAAATGCCTGCCACCTCTCTGATGTCCTCTTCCTCCTCCGTAGTCGTGTCTCCTTCTATTGCTAGAGCCAGCTTCAATCACACCCTCAGTAGGTCTCTTACCACTTCCCAAGTGGTTTTCTTCTAGCCTCTTCTCCATGTAAATTATTTCCACCATGCTGGAGTCCGCTATAAATAAAAGGGCCTGCCTCAGGGTTTCCTGTATCCCTTTATAGAAGTGCTTAGCGTATCCTCTGTCATCCAAGTCATATGAGTCAGCAAATCTCATGAGATCTTTGAACTCTCGTTGATACTCCGTAACCAACCTCGATCCTTACTTCAGCTGTTAAAACCTCTCTTCGAGTTCATCTCGAGCAAACGAGGGAATGAAGTGCTCTAAAAAGGCTCCTGAGAACTCGCTCAAGGAAATCTCCGTATAAAATCGCCCTTGAAAGGTGGAGCGCATGAGGGACTTCCACCACCTCTTGGCGTGCATTCTTAGGAGTTTCACTACTAGGGTCACCAGAATATTGTTCGGACATCTAATTCCAGCCTATAGTTCTTGAACGGTGTCGAGCCACTATTCTGTACGCACTGCCGACTCTGTCCCAAGTTTGGCAGGAGGGGAGAGAGCTCGGAAAGTGCTTACCCAATTGGAGCCCGGAACTTGTGGTTGTACAGGGGCTTGTTGGGATATAAAGGCATCCAAGATAGTTGTAAGCATTTTCCCTAGCTCCGATTGCTGAAACTGTGTCAGTACTGAAGGGGCGGCGGTGCCCCACACTGGCTCAACATGCACTGGGATCTACCCGTAGAGTACAAACCTAAGGTCAGGTTGGCTAATCCTAGATCAAAGTTGGACATACTTAGTGTGAATTACAAATGGGCACACCACTGCTTACCCTAAGTCAGTTTGTCCCCAAACTGACTAATCGAACTGGGGTGGCACCATTGTTGAATGACTTCTTTTATTCAGGATCGTAGCAAGCTTATACCATTTGTAAGACCCCTCTCCTGGAACACAAAAAACGGCACGAGTCGAGTCTTATGCCAAGAACAGCCTCCTTGCGATAGAATTAGCACACAGGCTAACCTGTACTACAAGATGCCTATCCTACCCGCCAAACTACATATCAACCAATGCCAACCCAACCAATAATATAAATAGAGGTCAAATCCACACATAAGTATATAATCCATAAGTACAACATATAAAAGAAGCTACAACAAGCTTCTATACTATCAGAGTACAAGTAAAACTTGCCCAAAGGGCTACATAAAGAGTCTCTCAAACTCACATCAGTCACTAACGGTAGCGACGACACCGTCACTTCAGGCCCTGTCGTCCTAGCCTGGCTATCCTGCTGCATAACCTGTTGTTGTTCTGTCTGCGGGGTTTCCTCCTAAAAAGGAAGACGTAGCAACCGTTAGTCATAAAGACTAAGTTGTTATCACATCCACTCCCCCGACGACTCCTCGACACCGAGCAGAGAAAGGAACATGGGTACAATATATATACATAAAGCAGTAGTAGAAACATGTGGTATAGAGTGAGCAATATCAAGTATATCAGCAGTATAATAAATGAGTAAACATTCTACTCTCATAGTTCTATCATCTACAGTAGTGTATGAAAAGTGTAAAACTACGACAAAAAGTAACTCAACTTATAAGAATGCCCATACAAACTTATAAGTTAAGGATCGGCTTAACAGTAAGTAACTCATCGTATAGGATTGCCCATATAAACTTATACGATGAGGATCTTGTGTACGAAATGTATATAATGGTATGAATGCGAGGCAATGACTCACCCATGATTATAAACATGCAATTCTTATGTCGATTCAGACTTGTAGTTCCCACTATTCGAGCAGGTAGTTAACCTCTCAGACGTTATCCGTCGTGGCCAGACGGTGATAGTAGAGCGGGCATCTCCACTACTATGCGGGCATCCACACTACCTAGCATTGTCCTCCGTACGCCTCAACGCTAAGAATACAACAATGTAGCTCACATGCGTACTACGTCTCAGAAGGGGTCTCGGGTAGATGTGCACTAAGAACACAGCCCAACCTGGCCTATATTGTGGCACGGAAAGTGCCTCGGGAATGAGAACTGAGGGCACAGCCAAACCGCCCACTTGGATCGGAGAGGGCCTCGGTAATGAGCACCAAGGACACAGCCAAACCGTCCAATGTCTATCTGCCAACTCCCGTCGGTGTGACGATTGGTGAGCCCGTAGACCTGCCACACTATCCCCAACCCTGGATTACGACACCGTGTGTCGACTCACATCGCATGCAATTTCACATCATCGTGGTACGGAAAGAGCCCTAGGAATGAGCACCGAGGACCAAGCCCAACCATCCACTTAAGTATCTTCTCAACAATACCAAATAGGTGGAGTCAAACTCCGCACCTACACCCTTTTACAACCCGAGTCCCCAAAGCACTTAAGGGTTAATTATCAGTGTAAGGGTACTTCGCACATCCATCATCTAAAGACCACAACAATTTGTTCATAATAGTCATTACCAATTATATTAACCATGTTCAAGCCAAACTCATCATAATTCAACACGTCACCATTATCAAGTACATCCTCAATATTTCACATACTTAAATCATTCCGACAATCCAAACTCGTCAATCCATCTGTTCACTAACTTTCACCAAATCACTTGATCAAGTGCACTTTACTACACCATTTGTTCAATGAGGACCTATCTAACAAAAGTCATTAATATAATTTTATCACGATTACTTATAATCTGAACTCAACGAGACATCAACATTACTGTACCACAATCTCTCCATAATCCCAAAGCCGATACAAAATAGACACGAGAATTACATGTTCAAGAATAATTAAAGTATAGTAACTTCAAACGGGGATTCCCGAGGCTACAAGAATCCAGTGAAGACGTTTAACCATTCGTTGGAAAGGTATTTCTAAGGGCTACAACTTTTGTGTTTAGTAAATAGCCCAGATCTTGCTGTATCATGTCTGAAAATGTCCTCGAACGCTGCTGCATATAAAAAACAAATTCCTTCACGCATCTTAAAGCAAGATGAACGACATCGGTTCATCTTCTTCATCAAGCCATATGTTCAAACCATGTCCAGAACTTCCTCCACCCTTATTCACCCTCATGAGACCATTTCCTCTTCACGAACCAAATCTAACATCTACTCAAGGAGAGGGGAAAGGTTGAAGACATCAATATCCTTTGGGCACAAGGCCTAGAATGGTGTTTTCCTAGGAAATCTTCATCTCACAAATCAAGACTCTTCTGAGTTGATATCTCTCCTAGAAATAACTATAGATCTAGCACCAAGGGAGAGGGGAGGAAGCTCACTTCATTTCTGACATTTCCACCATTTCCAGCCATGGATCTTGTCATCCTTCTTGACGGCATCTTCTTCTCCTTGGTCGGTGTTAGTTCTTCACGGGAAAGATCGGCTCCATCACCTTCTTCCTCTCCAGCAGTTTTCAACAGCAATGGATTGGAAGGAAGAGTAGAAACGACTAGGGTTTTTCTCCCCTTTTTATGTAGAATTGGGTAACTGCATAGACATGTGTCGCCCTCTCATTGGACAGCCAATCAGTTAGTAAATGAGACCCTTCAAAATGACGCGGCCAGAAACTTCATCAAAACACGAAATTTAATGACATGGGTAGGGACACGCCCGTGTCACTACCTATGTCTTGCTCGGGAGGAACACGGTCGACGATTTATCGAGATCCGCTCGACGAACGTCGAACTGCTGCTTAGATGCACACAGGTAGGGACACGCCCGTGTCACTACTCGTGTCCTTCTCAGGAGGAACCCAGTCATCGATTCATCGATCTCCGTTCGAGGAATATGCAAATATGCACACGGGTAGGGATACGCCTGTGTCACTACGTGTTTCCTTCTCGGGAAATACGGTCGACGTTTTTAGGCGATCTCTGCTCGAACACACGCACACACACACGGGTAGGGACACACCCGTATCTCTACCCGTGTCTTGCTCAGGAAACATAGCAAGGAATCCACATCATTGCTAGAGAGCCACACAGGTATGGACACACCCGTGTCAAATACATACGAGTAGGGACACGCCCGTATCACTACCCATACCACCCGTTTCCTTCTTTCGAAATTTCACAAATCAAACGCAAAGACACCAGAGTACCATACGGGTATGGACACGCCCGTGTCACCACTCGTGTCCTACTATGGAGAAATTTCTCCTATATTACACAAGTGTAGGACCAGCTGCCAGCACTCCCTGGGCCCAAGTCAGCTCTAATAACTAAAAAACGCTCACGAGGGGCCTAGCACGAATTGGGACGTTACATGGGAAGTGGCGGGTACAGCCCTGGTGCTCTCAAGAGGTGGGTAAGGGGAAGAAGCACTGGGTGGCTTAGTTATTGTCCTCTCCCATCTGCCAAATAAGGCACAAGTCAACCTCTTAGAGGCATTGATGAACACTGTTGGGGTGATAAGTAGTTTATGAGCCTTTTTCTGCAGGAAGATCCATAGAATCCTCGTAAGGCACACCTTTTTCTTGATGTTTTTTCCTTTAATCAACTCAAAGAAAACCTTTCCCCAATTCACCTGCTTCTTATTTACTAAATTACACATCACCAAGAACGGGTGCCTGTTTATATAGTCATGAGTAGTATGCTTGCCCAACAAGACTTTTCCCACAACATCAGCCAAAAACTTATACTCAGTAGATAAATTTTTCTTTAATAATTTGTTAGGGTTTCCCTCGGAGTGACCCATTTTTAGCAGCATAACATTATACTCTTAACTGTCTATTTCTATATCTTCTTCTCCATTATTAAAACCGAAAAATTTCAGTTAGAATGACAGGAGTAAGAATAACCTGTTGTCCTGCTATTGTTCCTGTCATTGTCTCAGCATCAGGTGTGGTTGAAGTATATACCCCTTCCTTTATTTCAACCGCCGGTAACTTCATCCTTGTCATCATGAATTCTATAACTGCTGTTCTTCAAACAGTTACAGTATGTTGGTGAAGATCTTATCAGAATGGCTGAAGGAGTCGAAGTCAATATCGAATCCAGTGTCATACTTCATTCCTGAAAGAGAAATTACTGAAATTTACATGGCTTGCCTGCAAAAACGAGAAAGATCAAGTGCAAGAGAAATCTGAATGCACGGGATGGAGCTTAAAGAAAATTAGATTATAAGGTTTTTGAAATATGAAGAGACGAGCTCCGTCCTGCGAGAAAATAAAAGTCTTCGATCTCAGGTCGACGAATACTAAAAGTTTGTCGATCTTAGTTTGAAGAGAAGGTAAAATAGTTCGTCGATCTTAGGTTGATGAAATTTTTTCTTGAAGCAAGTTTGTCTATCTCAGGTCGCCGAAAATGACTTCACACAGAGATATTATCGATCTCAGGTCGATGAAAAGTCTCAAGAAGATTTCCCAGCTCGTTGATCTTGGTTCGATGAACTTTGATAAATTCTTTGACCACAGACAGAAATTAAATTAATGCTTCTCCATTTATTATACCTAGCTGATTCATAGAGAATAGATTGTTCCTCTCATCCAAGGGTTTGGTGAAGATGTCTACTCTTTGCAAATCAGTGTAGATGTAGACAAGCTTAATTTTATTTTTGTCCACACAATCTCTAATGAAATGATGCCTTAATTTTATATTCTTAGTTCTACTATGATGCACTGGATTTTGAGCAATGGAAATTGCACTTGTATTATCACATAGCAAGGTTGAATTAGTTATGTTGAAACCAAATTCTAGGAGTTGGTTCTGAATCCACAGTATTTGGGAACAATAACTTCCAGCTGCTATGTATTAACCTTTTGTAGTTTAAGTAGACATAGATGTCTGCTTTTTGCAAAACCAGGACACTAGTCTATCACCAAGGAATTGACATGTCCGTGAGGTGCTTTTTCTGTCCACTTTATATCCAGCAAAGTCAGCATCCGAGTATCCAGTAAACTCAAACTCTTACTCAGTTAGATGCCAGAATCCTAGACTAGGATAACCCTTTATATATCTTAAAATCCTTTTTAGAAAAGTAAGGTGAGATTCTTTAGGGTTCACCTTGAACCTAGCACAAAGGAATGTAGCAAACATTATGCCTGGCCTACTTGTTGCGAGATACAACCGGGACCCAATAATGCCCCTATATAGTTTCTGATCAACAAGCTTTCCATGTTTATCAAAGTCAATCACACCATTAGAAGCCATGGGTGTTTTCTTTGCTGAGGCATTTGATATCCCAAACTTTTTGATTAGCTCCTTAGCATACTTGGACTGGGATATGAAGATGCAATCAAGCACTTGCTTCACTTGGAGGCCAATAAAGTAAGAGAGCTCACCCATGCTACTAATTTCAAACTTAGAATGCATTAGGTTAGAGAACCTCTTGCATAGTTTGGAATCAGTAAAGCCAAAAATAATGTCATCTACATAAATTTGAAGTAATAAGATTTGATCCTTACGACGTCTAGTGAACAATGTCCTATCTATTTTTCCCCTAGAGAATTTATGCTATAGAAGAAAGCTAGCTAAGGTTTCATACCAAGCTCTTGGAGCTTGCTTTAGACCATAGAGAGCCTTATGCAATTTAAATACATAAGAAGGATGGGTTGGAGAAATAAAACATGGTGGTTGTTCCACATAAACCTCTTCTTTAAGTTCACCATTTAAGAATGCACTCTTGACATCCATTTGATATACTTTGAACTTCTTATAGGCAGCATAAGCAAAGAAGATTCTGATTGCTTCCAGCCTTGCAATAGGTGCAAATGTCTGGCCATAGTCATTGTCATCCTCTTGTCTATAGCATTGAGCAACTAGCCTTGTCTTATTCCTAATAATAACTCCCTAGGAATCTAGTTTATTCCTGAATACCCATTTTGTTTCAATGACTGGGTAGTATTTGGGTCATGGAACAAAATCCCAAACTTTGCATCTCTCAAACTGGTTTAGCTCCCTTGCATTGCAATAATTCAGTGTGGATCTTGCTTAACATCGTTTATAGATTAGAGCTCAATTTGAGATACAAAGCAGGTATGCATCAAGTCTTGGTTGAGTTGATGCATGATCTGCAGACCTATGTATATGTCTCCAATCACCTGAGATGCAGGATGATCTCTAAGTGTGACAAACGCAGTAGGTGGAGTTGGTTCAGCAACAGCTTGGGGAATTAATTCCTCTTGTGGAATTGTGGGAGCTATTATTGGTTCAACATCCACTTCAGTGGATTCATCTCCACTGTCTTCATTTATATATGGAGAGGGATGTGTAATAGTTTCATTTGTGAGGGTCAACTCATCCAACTTCTCACACAAGTGTGGTACCTGCAAAGTTTCACTGGTAGAAGGATTCTTATCCTTGTAAGACATGTTACTTTCATCAAATGATATAGTATAGTCTCTTCCATTTTCATAGTAGATTTATTATATACCCTATATGTCTTACTAACTTGGGAGTATCCTAGAAAAATTCCCATTGCAGCCTTGGCTTCAAACTTTTTAAGATATTTCTTGTCATTGTTATGAATATAGCATAAACAACCAAAAATTCTAAAGTAATCTACTTTAGGTTGCTTCGCTTTAAGTAATTCATAGGCAGTCTTGCCCTTAAGCTTATGTATCAGACTCCAATTCAGTACAAAATTTGCTGTGCTTATAGCCTCTGCCCAAAAAGATAGTGGCAAGTAAGCATCTGCAAGTAATGTGTCTGTAGCTTCAATCAGGGTCCTATTTTCCTTTCAGCTACCCCATTTTGTTGAGGAGTTCTAGGTGCAGAGAATTAATGCCTTATACCTTCCATCTCACAGAATTCTTGTATGGGAAGAGACTCAAACTCAGTACCATGATCACTTCTGATCAATGCAACTGGAGTAGAATACCCAATCCTCATGCTCTTAAGAAAGTCTGTAAGACTTTAAAGTTATCAGACTTGTTCCTCAAGAAGAACACCCAAGTGAACCTTGAGTAGTCATCTACAATCACTAAGGTAAAAGATTTCTCACCTAGGCTCTGTACAGCAATGGGTCCAAAAAGATCCATGTGGAGCAAATACAGAATCATAGGTGAATCAATCATATTAATGGCTTTAAAACTTATTTTAGTTTGCTTGCCTAATTGACAAGCCCTGCACAGGCTTTCCTTCTTGTAGGTGTAAAAAGGAAATCCTCTTACAAGGTTGTCCCTAGATAATTTAGCAATGTTCTTAAAGTTAACATGTCCAAATATCTTATGTCATAGTTCATTATTATTACGAACCTGATTGAAAAGGCATATCTCAGACCTAGAAGTCATAAAATTTACTACGTAAATATTTCCTATTCTAGTTCTAGTTTAAACTACTTTATTTTCAACAGAAGTGATAATGTAGGAAAAGTTATTAAATGATACCTGAAACCCTTTATCACATAATTTACTTATGGAGATGAGGTTGTGCTTCATTCCACTTACATAAGCAACCTTTTTGAATGTGACAGTACTAATTTTAACCTTCCCATAGCCTTTAGTCTGGCCATTGTTGGAGTCACCAATGATCACTTTTGGACCTAGCTTGGACTTATAGTTTGCTAGATTTTCCATGCTGCCAGTCATGTGCCTTGAGCAGCCACTATCCAAATACAACTGTTCCTCTGTGGCAGGATAAGAGTTTACCTGCATAAGAATAGATTAGATGTTCTTGACCCAGATTACCTTGGGTCCTTGTTGCTTTTCATACTTAAAACTGGAAATAAACGAAAATTCAGGTTGATTTTTATACCCTAGGGGGTGATATTTTCTTGGTGGTATTATCCACTGGGTGAATGGCATATTCCCTAGGTTGATTAAAGGTTCTATAAAAATTAAAGTTTCTGTTATCTTGAACTGGGTTTGACAAATTCCTATGAGTTCATCGGTCTGAGGTCGACGAATGGGGTTGAGTTCATCGAACTCCTCTCAGGGAATGAAAATATTAATTCTCTGTGCCCCAATATTGTCAATCTCGGCTCGAAGAACCATACTGGATTCGTTGATCGCAGTTCAAAGAATAATTATAATAAAAATATGCATTCAGAGTTCGTCGACTTGAGCTCGACGAATTGTACACATTTCATCGATCTGAGTTCGATGAAATCTTCTTAACATTGTTATAGTTAGGATTTTTCTTGTTCTTTCTCTTTTTCTTATTTTTCTGTTTTAATTCTATTTGCTTAGTACTATGATCATCTACCTTTTCTTTGCCTTTTTTAGAAACAAATTTGATTGGAGTTGACAGTATGTTTTTCTTAATTAATGGGGGTTGGATTGATGAAGCAACCTATCTTGCCATTAAGTCTGGCAATTACTGTACTTGTGATGTTCATCAACTTGATGCTTCTCCCATTTAGGGATTCTTCAAGTTGCCATGCCTCAGCTAATTCACTTTTTAGAGAGATGATTAGTTCATTAGCTAAAGTTAATTCATTTGTCAATTTAATGTTTTTAGAAATGAGATTATCTTGTTCAGTTTGTTTTAATCTAAGGATTTTGGTTTTCTTCTCAGAGTTTATTAAATCAATACATAGTGATTTAAATTTAGTTCTGAAACCATCTGAATTGAAATCAAAAGAGGACAGTACCATATCTTCTTCAGATTAAGGTTCTTCACTGTCTGACTGCTCAGCTTCTAAGAGGTTGCCTGATGCACTAATAGCCATCAAGAAAACCTTCTTTGCTTTAGTATCTTCATCATCTTCACTGGAGCTGGAAGATGAAGATTCATCTTTCGTTTCACTCCAAGTTTCAGCAATAAAGCCTTTCTCCTTCCTCTTATGCTTGCTGGAGGAGGGCTTGTTATAGTGCGGCTTCCCGGGCTCCTTTTCTCTTCTTCTCTCCTTCTTTTGATTCTCTGGACACTTTAATATGAAGTGTCCTTACTTCCTGCAACCAAAGCAGAAAATTTCTTTAGTTGGGGTTTTATCATACCTTGGCTTGTCATCTTGTCTAGATGACTTCCTTCTGAAATCCTTCTTGCCCATTATATAGAATCTTTTGGCTAGGAGTCTTAGAAGTTCTTCACTAGCTAATGGAGCTTCTGTTTTCAGATGCTTTGAATGATATGTTTTTCTCCTTTCTAGCTGATGAGGGAGTCTTCTGCTCAGCAGCTTCTCTAGTCTTTATTAACTGCTCTCTGGATTTGAGCTTTCCTAGTAGAGATTCAGTGGAAATCTTATTTAGACTTTTGGCCTCTTTGATTGGCAAGATTCTAGAATCCCATGAGCTGGGGAAGCACGTGAGAATTTTATCAATGACATCAGTGAGGGTTATGTCCTTATTCAGAGTTTTCAGCTCATTGATGATTGAGTTGAGTCTATTGTACATATCACTCACTAACATTGACTCTTCTTTCTTGAAATTCTCATATTGGGAGGTGAGATATGATCTCCTATATTTTCTATCATCGGCAAATTCAACAACCATCTGGTTTAGGGATTCCCAGATGGCTTTAGCTGAGGTTCAGTCTGCCACCTTCTGGAAAATGTCATCTGACATTGTCTGAGCCAGAATGTCCATGGCCTTGGCATCAACTATCTTGGCCTTCTTTTGTGCAACTGTCCACTAAGGTGGTGGAACAGTATGAGTGCTGGAAGTTGTAGTAGATGTAGCCACTAGAGCTAGTGGACCTATCAAGATATAATTAAAAATATCTTCATCAATGGAGTTCATATATAATTTAATACTTGCCTTCTAGATAGCAAACTTGTTCAAGTAGCAAACTGGAGGTCTGGTGCTTGCATAGTCCTTATTATGTGCCATGGTATAAGTAATGTGCTAGATAAATTTAGATCATAGAAGGATCTGTTAGTTCAAGTGTTACTTTGTACAACCAAATAAACCACCCTCTGATACCAATTGAAAGACAACTTAGGCAATTGATAATGCTCTGATATCAATTGAAAGTTAGGGGATAGATCTGATTTACTTTAGGGGGTGAATTGAGTGATTTAAAACTTTTACTATTTTTAAAATCTATTACTAAAATTAGTGATAGTAGTAGTTATATAAAATAAAAAAGGAACTAAGCTAAACTACACAACCAAAACACATCAAAACAAAGAAGAATGAACACACAGATAACACAAGATTTTATAGTGGTTCCCCAAATCTGGGTACATCCACTCTTCTACCACCCTGGTAGGAATCCACTAACAGTTTTTTGATCAGGTAACTGCCACCACAGGTTTTTGCTCAGGTGCCCTATCACCATAAGATCTATTTGCAGGGAGATCTCACAACCCTTTAGGCTTTTGATTAGGTGCCCAAAAACAAACACAAGAACTTTTGAAGAGAGATAATAACCCTTTTCATAGTGAGGTAAGAAGGCGATGTTGTCTTCTCTTTCTCTAAACAACAGAGAAGACTAAGTGGATTGCTGGTTTCAAAGCTCCCCCTGAGATGATTATAATTCAGGAAATTCTGAAAGCTTTGCACAGGGTGTAGGTCTTCAGATTGATGTTGATCTCCAGCAATCTTTTTAGACGGATTGTATTTGATGTATCTTGAAAGCTTGGAGAAGATTTGCTGATGATGAAGACAAAATGAATTTTCAGACAGAATGTCTTTCTGTGTCTACCCCTATCGCTTAGTTGATTCGCTGACTTCTCATTTTCTATCTTGTGTCGTCGATAGCAGATAATTCTTCTATGTATATATTCTGAATTTTAATTTTACTCCTTGATTGACTGCTGAATTCTTGGAACTTAGGCAAATGGTTAGAAGGGCATTAATTTGATTCCTCAACTGTCCCAATTATTAAGCTGAATTTTTACTCTGTGAAATCCAGTAATTAATGCTGCCAATGAATGACTATATTCATAAGAATACATGCATTTAATTACTCAGATCAATATAGGTAATAATATATTAAATCAGCCTTGGTCAATCTGGAAATGAACTGTAGAGAAGGAAATATTGAACTGACAGATTTCGTCGACCTCAGAATCGATTTTGTCGACCTGAGCTCAAAGTTCGTCAACCTGAGAAATCATCTTTATCGACCTGAGCTCAGCGAACATCAATTTGGAAATATCTTGTAAATTTTGAGCTCCGAGTTCGTCGATCAGAGAATCTGTCTTGAGGGAAGAAATCGTCGACCTGAGCTCGAATATCGTCGAGCTCAACTCAAAGAAAGAACTCTGAGTTCGTCAATCTGAGATCGATGATCGTCGAGTTGAGTTCGAAGAACTTAGAACAAAAAATATGAAATCTTAATTCTTCTAAGTATTGAATCTCCTGAAGTCCACTGCAGGCTGGTCCATGAAATTTGATTCTAATGACTAGCCTAAACTCTAGGACTGAAAAACTTGACCCGTGCTATACAAGGTGGGTAAAACATCTTAATATTGAACCTTAGCCCAAATAAAAACTAGGCATCCAACAAAAATATATGAAGATATCTGTGAACATGGTACATCTCATCAAGCTGAACAGATGTCACTTATATTCCTAGTTCAACTGAAGGGTCTACTAAATTGTCAAAGAAGGCAGTTGGACCACTACATTGATAATTCCATCAAGGAAGTAAGAATGGATCTTTCCGCTGAAATCAAGTCCATTAGGTTTGAATTCAACATGCTTAAATCTAACATAGTATCATCTTCATGAGGGTTGCACCTACTATAACACTTACTGAAAGAAAGTTGGTGGAAATTGGCAAAACCCAGCATGATATTCTGTTGAATCAAAACATAACCTCTAGCAACATATAAATGGTTCACAATATGTGGAAAAATCTAATGAAAGCCCACACAAAAATTCTAGAAAGGAGAACGGATGCCTGAACTAAGATTTTTGATAATCACATACTAGAGGTCAAGAATCATGTCACTAAGGGTGTAAATTTTCTGGATCAAAGAATCTCTATAGCTAAGAACTCCCTATCCGCTGCTTTATCTAAAGAAGTCATAAAGGGGGGGGGGAGACAATGATCAAGGAAAATACTAAGAATGCTGTCTAGGTCACCAATATCATCAGAAGTTCATTAGGGCTTGAGCAGTAGTCATATGATGAAAATATTCCCGTCCCAATTCTAGAAGGTCAATTTGATGAACAGTATAGTGATTAATATGATGATCAAGGAGGTGCTCAGTTGGCTGAACCTTCTACTGCAACTTTAATTCCTACATTAAGCCCTACTGCTGACCAAATATCCAGAGCCAAGGGCAAGTCTATTGCTAAAGAAGAAGAAATCAGGTTTAGGAAGAAAATGTATAGAGAGGAGATGGAAACCAGGCCAGATTTTGAGATGTGGAGTCCTCTGTTTAGGACTATTATCTTTTCTTCATGGGATCAGATAAAAGATAAGAAAACTGACAATGGAAAGCTGTATAGCTCCTAGAATGGGCCAATCTAGAAATAAACGAAGAGGCCATAAGGAAATTCAAGAGTGATAAAAAAAGTCTGGTGCACTGCCACCAGATGTTGGGGAGCCCAACAAGTACTTTCCTAATCCCTACAGCTAAATTAAGAGATAAAAGGAAAAGAAGGATAAAAATAAGGAAAAGGCTGCCATGAAACCCATCGGGGGATTGTGATTAAGGAACCAAAAACATAATTTGTTTTGTACTTTTCTTAAGGGTTGTAGAAAAGTGAACATTATTTTAAGCACACTGTATATTTATGATTATTGCCTTTAATAATATTCATATATTTGTGTGTGTGCTTCATTTTATGTTCCTAAATTCTGTGAATGTTTATCATTTATATGAGGTAGTGTATATCATTGTCTATGGTTCTGATTTCTTAAAAAAGGGAGAGATTGTTGGGTCCATTGATAAAAATGTCCTATATTTGAAGAAGTCCCACAGGACAATTGTATATATATGACTGTATCTGATGCATGCTCTAAGTTTAATGTAGGCAGGTTGTTCTTTGTTACATTAATTAGACAGGCAGTATGTGTCATAATGATAGATGGACTCAGGACAGGATGATGGCAATCCAGAAATCTTGCTATGTACAGAAGCATTGAGTGAAGGCAGTTAACTCAACACCAAAAGAATATAAGCGTTGATAGATACTCAAGCAGTCAAAGCCTCAGTATTGCTGTCTGGAAATCTGTCGAAGGACAAAAGCGTGGAGTGATGTTAGTTCACTCAATGCCTACTCATGTTGAAATAATCTTAAGTACAAAAGCATTGAGTGAAGATATTCCACTCATTGCCTTATAGAGAAATCTATCCAAAGATAGAAGCATTGAGTTAAGATAGGTCACTCAATGCCTACTCATCAAAGATTTCTTCAAAGTACAAAAGAGTTGAGTGAAGACAGGACACTCAACACCTCCTCGAGAAGACATACAGAATCTTGAAGCATTGAGTGAAGAAGCTACACATGAGGCCTTAATGTAGTAAAATTTCGACCAAGTCCAAAAGCATTGAGTGATGAAGGATCAGTCAACACCTTAATAGTTGGACTATAAATGTTTGAAGAGCTAAGTGATGAAGGTTCACACGATGCCTCAAGTTGTAGAATTCTGCTAAGTGTTTCTCCATTGAGTGACAAGGCTTCACTCAATGCCTATGCATTATCTGAATTCAGCTAAGTCCACAAGTTCTCACTCATGATGATGTCATTAGAAATTCAAATTGTGCGAGATCAGTGCACTAGATGACAAAAGGTGTCGTATGTATTTATAAAAGCATTAAATGCAAAAGTAATGCTGCAGTTGACCATTCCAGTGGTCCTCACTGCGTATAGAGATGTTGAGAGGAGGATTACAAATGTCGAGTCCCGAGAAATTAATGATAAATTTTTTGGAGAAAAGTTACTGGTCATCTTCTTCCTCTCAAAAAAGTTGAAGCTCTCGAAGAACTTGCTCTAAAGTTAGTCTGTGAATCACAGATAGGGGTTGTTATTGAATAAATATTTCACTGAAGATTAAATTAACTATCAACAACAAGGTAAAAAGTTTTATATCTTGAGTAAGAAGAAATAACACTCTGCAGTTACTTCCAACACTAGCAGAACTACCTTGAAGATCCATTCTTGGTGCTGTGAAGAAAAAAGATCTGAGTTTACTCAGTTAAGTAAAAAGGCATAGAGAACACTTTCTCTAGAAATAGTCATCAACAACAACCTCAATCTCTCTTTAGGATCTTTCTAGATATAAGTTGTAAGCCAGAAATATAAAGGCTGAGTTATAAGATACTTTTGTGGATCTGAGGTAGGGCCAATGTGCCTGAGGTAAGAGATTTATTCTCTGAGGTAGGATCTAATGGTAGATCTAAGTGTAGGGCTATTTTCCGAGCCTGAGTTGTAGGACGTTCATTAAGTCTAAGGTAGGTGATTTATGGATCACTGAGCTGTGGGAGTATCTTTTACTCGGAGTGGTAGGGCCTTTGTCCTAAGGTATGACTTGGACGAAGCCTGCGAGATCCTGAGGGATTTGTGTTGTTAGATCTTGGAGCTGAGATTGGAGAAGATTTCCTTGTCTAAAACACTATTAGAAAGGTGGGAGGGACAGTAGATGCACCCATACCTTTGGGAACCACTATAAATACCTGTGTGTTGTTGTGTGTTCTTGAAAATAAGCAAATTAACTTAACACTCTGCACACTAAAATAAACAAATTAGTAAAAAAATAATTCACCCCCTCTAGGTGTTTAGCTTGTAACGACCCCATCCGTTAGATGACGTATAGTAGAAGGTCCGGCCGGGGCCCCACACTATATGCCACCAACAGACGGTGAGGTTACAGGATAATACCAAACCAAATACGAATCCTAACTCAGAGCATTCTAGCGGAAGCTTTAAGTTGTAATTTGAACTCTAACCAGGAATGTCTAATATATAAACCACCTTTATATATAACCACGGAATGTACACAAATACATAGAGTTTGGCCTTAAGGCCTTACAGTTCCTCTTTTCATATCGTATGGTTTACAAACCTCGGTGCGCAGGCCGGCCATACATGAGTAAATAAGCAAAAACATTCGCTTAGCCTTCAAGGGCTAGCCGCAGCAACAGCAGCAACAGCAGTAGGGCTTCAGCCCTTCACCTACCACTTGGCTCTCCAGCACCTGCATGGGAACAATCCACCCAACCGGTGGCAAACAATGCAATGGTTAGCATTCAGCTGACCCAATTATAACAATCCTACCCCTTTCTCGGGGCATGAGCATTCTTTCCCTGCAAAGCATGGCATCATATAGCAACTATGTGCGCGCAGGCACATTCAAGCCATCACAACTATCGGCCTCACGGCCCGACAGTCCGTGCACTCAGGGCACATTCTTGGTGTACCGGAATACCAGGGTCAACACCACCGTCTGCACGGTATTTGAGCATTCTAGTCTTTCCGGCGCGCGGGCCTAAGACTCTCATTAGGCGCTCCAACAAAACCTATAACCAGGCTTCCAAGTCGGACGGACCTAACCCAGGTACGGATCAGCCACCCCCCCCCCCCCCCCCCCCCATTGCTCAAGTCGCCGTGCCATCTCGAATACGGAAGTATCCATGGCTATTTATAGGCGCGGGTCGGTTTCACCTTTCCTGTTCGGCAATCTGCCTTTTCATCGAGTTGCAGCCCAACGGCTCAACCGCTCATAAAGTGGCAACGCACGGCCACAAGAGTTGCATCCAACCCTCTTCATTTCCTGGACATCATCCAGTACTTCCTGCTGTACCAAGCAACAGGTAGGCACAAGGCAACACAAGCCATAATCACAGAGCCTTCTCCGATATGCAAACAAGCATCACCAATCCAGACCATGTCCAGATGGGCTTCACACAGCATGCCTAGAACCGTACTCCAATTCCGGTCTCTAACAAGGGGGACTTCACATATCTACCCCAAGGGACACCACAACCCACCGCACACTCGCGGGGAAGGGTTTTCCCTATGCAATGCAGAAAAGAAGGACTTCACATGTCCAAGAAGGGAGATCGTTACCCTTGTCGATCTCTTGGGAGCCATCAAAAACTAGCTGGTGAGAAAGAACCGCAGCAGCCTTGCCTTCACAACGCCGGCTTCGGATCACGAATCGGACCACGGGAACTCCCCGGTGGCTTGATCTCCTCCTCCTTCTTCTTCCTCCTCTCTCTTTCTCTCTTCCTTAAGGAAATGAAGAATGAAGTCTTCATCAGCCTTCATGGAATAAATCCAGCCAGGAAATCACCTGAGCCCTTGGATCAAATGAGAGAAATCGGAACGGCCACGATTTGCCCAAAAACTCAATTTTTGGCTGACACGGCCTGTGACACGCCCGTGTCACAGGCCGTGTACCCTTAAGCGGGACACGCGGTATTCGAACCGACTGAGATTTACCAGAACACGGTCATCGACACGCCCGTGTCGAACCTGACACGCCCGTGTCGAACCTGACACGCCCGTGTCATTCCTGAGACATGCCCGTGTCACCCCTGCCTCATCGAGCTGCAAGCAGTACACGGGTAGGCACAAGGCATCGGACACGCCCGTGTCCAACCTGACACGCCCGTGTTCAAGGCTTGGTTCAAGGCCGTGTAACTTTCTGACTCAAATCGCATTTTATTTGCGTGACACGCCCTGGGACACGCCCATGACCCAGGCCGTGTACCCCCAACACGCCCTGGGACACGCCCGTGTCCCAGGCCGTGTAACATGACCTGCACCTCAAAATCATTTTTGAGTCTTTTTGGGGTGTTATATAGCTACTCTTGAAACAATGACTTTCAGTTATAATATTACTTGATAGGTGAAGTAGGAACATCAGAGCTTAAGCCTTAAGTAGCTACTCACACATTAAACTCTTCACTTAGTCAATTTGGGTATCCTAATACATTAACTAATATATACCTGAGGTCTTTTTCTGACAATGATATGCCATGAAATCACCTTGGCAAGTCAAACCAACGTGGTGTCGTAGTTCAGTTGGCCTAAATAATTGATTAATTGACTATTTTGTGTGTTTTCACATACAGGTACACCATTTATTCTGCTTCTTTAGTTTGTCCAAAAACTAAGGTTCGAGTGGGGTTACCTAGTGTTTCTGTAGACTTCTTTCTTTTATGATCATTTGTTTAAGTGATACCAGTTTGTAAAATCCCCATCTCCAAAATTGAGCATGACTGAGGGAGATTTTATGCCTAGAACCACCGCCTTATGGTAACACCAACTCACGGGTTAGTCATCGACCCATGACACCAATCCTTCAAACTAGTACAATCATATCATAGGCCAACAAAAGAAGATATAATATAGCAAGTCCACATACACACACACACACACACACACATATATATATATATATATGTATATATATATCAAAATGATGAATAGTACATAATGAGATAACAAAAGAGTAGAGTAATTAGGGATTAAGCCTAGTACATGTCTAAATGTAAACACACTGTCTCACTTCACACTATAATAATAAATATAATAAGAGCAATCATCAAGCTGACATCTAGTAGTGGTAGTAGTACTGTATGACAACTTATCCTTAAGTCCTGCCTACTAGTGTTGTTGGTCCTCTGGGTGGTACTACTGCTGCAACTCTACGAGCTCCTCAAATGATGTGGTCCATCAATCGTTAGTCAAAAATAATAAGTCTCTTCATCCTCGCATCGCCCCTGAGACTCCTAGGCACCGTGCTAGAGGAAGAAAGAGGAGGACAACAAAGTAGTAAAGAAAAGCAGGTGATATGGCTCTAACTGGTAGTATATATGTAAGAATCTATACAAGCAGTAAAAATGAAAGTAGTAAATAGTAGAAGCAGTATGTAAAGAGCTTCATATGTAAAGAAAGTAAGTATAGTAAACTATACTACCATCACAGAAGCGTACCTTGACTTATATGAATGCCCATACAAACTTATAAGTTAAGGTTTCCAGTAATATAACTCAACATATAAAATAGCTCATACTAATTTATATGACGAGGATCTGCGAGAATTGAATGCTATGCTATGAAATGCAATGATAATGCTATGCTTTACGCAATTGCAACTCACACACACTAGTCAATTCTGTGCACAAATGTCCTTTTGTTCTGACTTTTTGGAGGCATCTAACCTCTCGGGCACAACCGTCGTAGTCAAATAGTGGTTGGGGATTGCGAACTTACCCACACCAAGGCGAATATTCACACTTCCAGGCCAAAGCTTGATGTACGTTTTTGTACTCATCTATAGTGTACGTACTCTCGAGTCTTTGCATACTATTGTTGGGGGTATCCCAGTATTAATGTGTAAGACTCCCCTCCCGGAACACAAGACACGACCGAGGGGAGTTTTATGACCAGAATAGCCCCCTTGTGGTAACACCAACATATGGGTTAACCTATACAACAAGAGGCCTATCCTGCCGGCTAAAACCAATATAATCCATGCCAACCCAACATAAAGAAGAAAGACAAGTCAAAATCCACATAAGTATAAAAGTCTACATGTACATCAATAATAAGAAGCATCAACAAGCTTCTATAATATCAGAGTACATAAAAACTTTGCCCAAAGGGGTGCAATAAGAGTCTCTCAAAAACTCACATCAGAAATCGAAGGCAGTGATGGTATCGTCACGTCGGGCCCTGTAACCCTGGCCTGACTTCCCTCCAGCACAACCAGCAGCTGCTCTATCTGTGTGGTTTCCACCGAAAAAGGAAGACTTAGCAATCGTTGGTCATAAAGACTAAGTGGCTATCACATCCGCTCCCCGGGTGACTCATAACCTATTGGATCCCTAGTTTGGATTTGGGCTAAGGTTCACTATTAGGTTTTGACCCTTCATGTATAGCCTAGGGTCAATTTGTTATTTCTAAGGTTAGGACAGTCTGACTTGGTTATACATCTTATGATCCAGCCTTGAGAAGACTTCAGAGATCCAGACTTAGAAGAATTCTAGTTCTAGAGAGTTCAAAAAATCAGTTCGAAGTTCTTCGAACTTAGCTCGATGTTCGTCGATTGCAGATCGACGAACTCAGAGTTCCTTCTCTGAGTTGAGCTCGACGATATTCGAGCTAAAGTCGACGATCTTCCTTCCACCTTAGTTTCTCTAATTGATGATATTCTACCACAGCTCGACGAACATGGTGCTCAGCTTTTACAGTTTCCTTCTAGACTATTTTTTCTCTGAGCTCAGGTCGAAGAAGATGATTTCTCCGCTCGACAAACTTTGAGTTCAGGTTGAAAAAATCTGTTCTTAGGTCGACATTTTCTATCAGATTCTTTTTCTCTATTTTCTGCAGTTAATTTCTTGATTGACAAAGGCTTATATTATATATTATTATCTATATTGCTCTGAGTAATTAAATGTATATATTCTTATGAATATAGTCGTTCATTGGCAGTATTAATTACTGGATTTTATAGAGTCAATATTCAGCTTAATAACTGGGACAGTTAAGGAATCAATTTATTGCCCTTCTAGCCGTTTGTCCAAGTTCCAAGATTTCAGAAGTTAATCAAGGAGTGGAATTCAAATTCAAAGATAGAATTTCTGAAGGAAATATACAAGAGTTTTTCAAGAAGATTGAATACAAGAAGTTAAAGAATTTGAAAAAGAGTTACATGAAGACAGAGAGATAAATTTAGTCTGCATACTCATTAAGTCTTCATAATCTACAAATCTTCTCCAAGCTTTCAAGAGACATCAAAACTCAATCAATCTAAAAGCTTCTAGAGATAATCAAGAAGACCTACACCCTGCAAAGCTTCCAAAAATTTCTGAACATTAATCATCTCAGGGGGATCTTTGTCAACATCAAGCAATCCACTAAAGTTTTCTCAACTGATTGTGAAAGAGAAGACAATAACACATCTTTCACCCCACTGTACACAAGGTTTTAACTCCCTTCAAAAGCTAACCACTTTGTTCTTAAGTCTCCTTATCAAAAGCCTTAGCTTGGTTTTTTGGGCACCTAATCAAAAGCTTAAATGGTTGTGAGATCTCCCTTCAAATAGATCTTGTGGTGACAAGGCACCTGAGTAAAAACCTGTTGGTGATAGGGCACCTGATCAAAAACCTGTAGTGGATTCCTACCAGATTTGTAGAAGAGTGGATGTACCCAAGTTTATGGGAACAACAATAAATTTCTTGTGTCATCTGGTTGTTTGTTGTTCTCTTATTTTTTGGTGATGTGTGCTGTGTTAGCTAGATTTTTCATTCCTGCACTCTCTTAAGATATATTTATATCACTATTTTAATTCCGCTATAAAAACCAATTAAGTTTATAAAATACTCTATTCACCCCCCCCCCCCCCCCCCCGTCTAGAGTTAAATAGATCTATCCCCTGAGGTGGTAAAGCTTTTACCTTCCTTCAATTGGTATCAGAGAGCTGTTTCTCTGGTTTCATAGAATCACATCTGAACCAAGATCCTTTGATAGATCTCTCTCTAGCTTCTTGTTTACAGAATGGTACAGAATAATGAATATTCTTGCTCCATACCTCCAGTGTGCAACTTGAATAAATTTATACTCTAGAAGACAAGATTCAAACTCTACATGAACTCTATTGATGAGGATAGTTTCAACTCTATTTTGACAAGTCCACCTCAACCAACAGCTGCTACTACAACTTCAATTACACATGAAATTCCCCAACTAGAGTGGACTGATGCACAAAAGAATGCCAAGATGGATGATGCTAAAGCAATGAATATTCTTGCACAGATAATGTCAAGTGACATCCTTCAAAAGGTGGTTGAGTGCACCTCTGCGAAGGCAATTTGGGACACACTGAACCAAAAGGTTGCTGGATCAGCAGATGAAAGAAAAGACAGGAGATCCCTCATCATATTATAGTATGAGAAATTCAAGAAGAAGGAATCAGACACTGTTGCTGAGATGTATAATAGACTCAATGTCATCATAAATGAACTGAGAACCCTGGATAAGGACATCTCATTAACTGAGATAAATGAAAAAAATCCTAATGTGCTTCCCCAAAACTTGGGATTCCAGGATATGGCCAATTAAGGAGGCCAGAAGTTTAAATGAGATTTCTAAATAATCTCTCCTTAGCAAGCTCAAGTCTTAAGAGCAGTTGATCAAGACAAGGGAGGCGGCTGAATATAAGGTTTCTACACCTTCAAGTAAGGAGCACAACATTGCTTTCAAAGAAATATAAGAATAAGAAGCTTTTCTATCTAATGAAGAACTAATGAGCTTGTTTGCTAAAAGAGTCTTTCAAATAGCCAAGAAAGACTTTAGAAGAAGGTCGTCCAAGAATGATGACAAGCCAAGATATGACAAGATTCCTGCCCAAGAGATTGTTTTTTTTGGATTTAGAAAACCTGGGCATATCCTACCTGAATGCCCAAAGGCATAAAAGAAAGACAGAAGAAAAGAAAAGGGGAATAAGAGGCAATCAAGCAAGTACTCTACCAAGCACTCTTCCAGCAAACATAAGAAAAAAGATAAAGGCTTCATGGCTGAGACCTGGAGTGACATAGATGAAGAATCCTCATCTTCAAGCACTAGTGATGATGAAGAGGAGGCAAAGGAAAGGGAAATTAGCCTTATGGCTATTAATTCCTCCAACAGCAAATCTAATGCTGAGGAACAAGCTGAAGAATGAGACGAGGAATCTGAATCTGAAGAAGATCAGCTAATCTATTCATTTGATTTCAACTCAGAAGATTTTAAAATTGAATTTAAATCCTTATGCAATGATTTAATCAAGTCAGATAAAGAAATAAAAATTCTTTGAGATAGATAGCTTGAATTTGATAACCTATTTGCTGAAAATATCAAACTGAAAAATGATTTAGACTTAGCTAATGAACAAATCATTTCACTAAAAACTGAATTATGTGAGGCAAAGAAAATTGAGGAATCTCTCAATGGGAGAAGCCTTAAGCTGATGGACATCACAAGCACAGTCAATGCCAAATTAAATGACAATCTAGGCTTTGGTGCTTCATAAAGTCAACCCCATTTAATTCAGAAAAATATACTTTCTACATCTATCAAATTTATATCAGAAAAAGGTAAAGAAAAGGTAGATGATAGTAATAAACCAACTAAATTAAAACAGAAACCCAAGAACATGAAAAGAAATAAGAAAAATATTAATAATAACAATGTTCAACAGATTTCGTCGAACTCAGATTGACGAAATGTGTACAATTCGTAGAACGCAAGTCGACGAATGTCGAACGCAGATTTCTATTATAATTATTCTTCGAACTGCGATAAACAAAACCAATATGGTTCTTCGAGCAAAGATCGACGATTTTGGGGCTCAGAGATTGAATATCTCCATTCTTTGTATGGAGTTCTACGAACTCATCCCTATTCGTCAAGCTCAGGTCGACGAACTTATCAGAATTCGCCTATCCCAGTTCAGCCTAATATAAACTTTAATTATTCAACCACATTTAATCATTCAAAATATTTTGTTAATCCATTCACCCAATGAGAAATACCACCTAGAAGATATCATTCCTAAGGATATAAAAATCAACCAGAATTTTTTATTATATCTAGTTTATCTTATCAAAAGAAACAAGGACCCAAGGTAACTTGGGTTAAGAACACCTAATTCCTTTCTATGCAGGTGAAGGACTGTCCAGTCTTTAATAACCAATGGTATCTTGACAGTGGATGCACAAAGCATATGACTGGCTATAAGGACAATCTAACAAACTAAAAGTCAAAGCTCGGTCCAAAGGTGATCTTTGGTGACTCCAACTGTGGCCAAACTAAAGGTTATGGAGAAGTTAAGGTTGGAGCAGTCACCTTCCGGAAAGTTTCCTATGTGAGTGGCTTAAAGCATAACCTAATATCCATAAGTCAATTATGTGATGAAGGTTATCAGGTATCATTTAACTCATTTCTCTGTATTATTTCTTGTAAATAAAACAAACCTTTTTAACTGGACTTAGACAAGGCAACATATATGTAGTAAATTTTCAATCAGCTAGTTCAGAACTTTGTATATTTAATCAGGTTAGCAATCAAAATGAACTTTGGCATAAGGGATTAGGACATATAAATCTTAAAAATATTGCTAAGTTATCTAGGGACAACCTTGTTAGAGGATTGCCTTCTGGCCCATACAAGAAGGAAGGACTCTACAGCGCTTCTACGTTAGGCAAGCAAACTAAAAATATATTTAAAACTGTAAAAAAAAGTGACTCACCTAGGATATTGTACTTGCTACATATAGACCTTTTTGGCCCTATTACTGTACAAAGACTAGGAGGGAAATCTTATACTTTAGTGATTGTAGATGACTTCTCAAGATTCACTTGGGTATTCTTTCTGAGATGTAAGTCAGATAACTTCAAAGTTCTTACAGATTTTCTCAAAAACATACAGATTGAGTACTCTACTCCGGTTGTATTGATCAGAAGTGATCATGTTACTTAGTTTGAGTCTCTTCTTATACAAGAGTTCTGTGAGAAGGAAGGTATCAGTCACTGCTTTTCCGCTCCTAGAACTCCTCAACAAAATGGAGTTACTGAAAGGAAAAATAGAACCATAATTGAATCTGCAGGCACATTACTTGCAAATACTTACATGCCCCTATCTTTTTGGGCAGAGGCTTTGAGCACAGCAAACTATGTACTGAACAGAAGTCTGATACAAAATACTAAGAGTAAGACTCCTTATGAGTTACTTAAAGGGAAGAAACCTAAAATCACCTATTTTAAAGTATTTGGATGCCTATGTTATATTCACAATAATGATAAGAAATACATTAGAAAGTTTGAAGCAAAAGCTTTAGAGGGAATTTTTCTTGGATATTCCCAAGTCAGCAAAGCTTATAGGGTGTTTAACAAATCCACTTTAAAAATTAAGGAATCTGTTCATGTTACATTTGATGAGATTAACATGTTTTATAAGGAGAAAGAAGTTTCTACCAATAACATTTTGCAGGTACCTCACTTGTGTGAGAAATTGGATAATCTAAACCTCACCCAAGAGGTTCCATCACATCCTTCTTCACAAGTTGAAGAAGAAAGTGAAGAAGAAACTTTGGAAGTGGCCAAAATTCCTCCAACACCTAATATAATTCCACAAGAGGAATTAATTCCACAAGCTGTTGCTCAACCAACTCCTCCAACTGATCTTGTGACACTTACAGTTCATCTTCTATCTCAAGTGATTGGATAGTTGGTGTACAAACAACACATCAACTCAACAATAATATGATGCATGCTTGTTTAATTTCTCAACTTGAGCCCCACTCCATCATATATGCAGAGCAAGATCCCTACTTGATCATTGCAATGAAAGAGGAGCTCAATCAGTTTGAGAGGTGCAGAGTTATGGATTTGGTTCCTAAACCCAAAGACTATCCCGTCATTGGAACCAAATGGTTCTTCAGAAACAAACTGGATACTGAAGGAAATATTATAAGGAACAAAGCAAGGCTAGTAGCTCAAGGCTATTCACAGGAAGAAGGAATTGATTAAGATCAGACCTTTGCTCCAGTGGCAAGGCTTGAGGCTATAAGGATTTTTTTAGCCTATGCAGCCTATAAAAGATTCAAAGTCAACCAGATGGATATAAAGAGTGCTTTCCTAAAGGGAGAATTAAAAGAGGAAGTGTATTTGGAGCAACCACAAGGTTTTATCTCTCCAACTCATCCTTCTCATGTCTTTAAATTGCATAAAGCTCTTTATGGTTTAAAGCAAGCTCCATGAGATTGGTATGAGACTTTAGCTAGTTTTCTTATAGAGCATAAGTTTTCTAGGGGCATACTAGATAGGTTTCTTTTTATTAGACATCATAATAATATAATTTTCTTAGTTCAAATATATGTAGATGATATTATTTTTGGATCTAAAGATCCTAAACTAAGCAAAAGGTATTCTGATCTAATCCATTTAAAGTTTGAGATGAGTAGTATGGGTGAACTTTCATACTTCCTTGGTCTCCAAGTGAAGCAATCATTTAATGGTATCTTCATCTCCCAATCCAAGTATACTAAGGATCTTGTTAAAATGTTTGGGATGTGTGATTCCTCAGCAATGAAAACACCTATGGCTGCTAATGCTGTGATTGATTCTGATGAACATGGCAAGCCTGTTTATCAGAATACTTATAGGGCTATTGTTGGGTCTTTATTATATCTTTCAGCAAGTAGGCCTGGCATAATGTTTGCCACATGTATTTGTGCTAGGTTCCAAGTGAACCTAAAGAATCTCAATATATTTTATTAAAAAGGATTTTGAGATATATAAAGGGTTGTCCAAATCTAGGACTCCTATATCCATCAGAGTTAGAATTTGATTTAACTTGATTTTCTGATGATGACTATGCTAGATTTAGAGTGGATAGGAAGAGTACATCAGGAACTTTCCAGTTTCTTGGTGAGAGGCTTGTGTCCTGGTTTTGTAAGATGCAAACCTATATGTCCACATCAACCGCTGAAGCTGAATACATAGTTACAGGAAGCTGCTGTTCACAGATCTTGTTGATACAAAATCAATTGCTGGATTATGGTCTCAACTTAAATAATTCAACTATATTTTGTGATAGTACTAGTGCAATATCTATTGCACAAAATCCAGTGCATTATAGTTGGACCAAGCATATAGAAATTAGACATCATTTCATTAGAGATTGTGTGGACAAAAAGAAAATTAATCTTTTCTTTATCTCTACTAATTTACAAAGGGCAGACATCTTCACCAAGCCATTGGATGAGAAGAAACATCTATTATTTCTGAATTAGCTAGGTATGATTAATGGAGAAGCATTAATTTAATTTTCTGTCTGAGGTCAAAGAATTTATCATAGTTCGTCGAAGGGAGATCGATGATCTGAGGACAGTTCTTGAGAAAATTCGTCGACCTGAGATCGACGAACTCTCTGTGTGAAGTCATTTTCGTCGACCTTAGAACAATGATCTTGCTTTAGAAAATTTTTCGTCGACCTGAGAACGACGAAAAGTTTTCCCCTCTTCAGACTGAGATCGATGATATTATTTCTTCATGAAATTTTTCATCGACCTGAGATCAAAGATTTCTTTTTCTTTTGCAGGACAGAGTCTGGCGTTTCATATTCTGAAAACCTTATAACTAGGTTTTCTTTGAGCTCCATCCCGTGTTTTCTGTTCTCTTGCACTTGATCTCTCTTTCTTTTTGCAGGAAAACCAATGCTGATTCCGACGATCTCTCTTTCCGGCATGAAGTTTGACACGGGGTTTGACAAAGATTTCGATTCCTTCCGTCACTCTGATCATATCTTCATGGACATTCTACAGTTATTTAAGGATAAACATCTGAAGACTTTCATGACCACAAAAATCAAGTTAGCAGCAACAGAGATAAGAGAATGGGTTTATACTTCTTCTATTGTAGATGCAGATACAATGATCAACACCATCTCAGAAAATCAGGTTTCTCCAACCCCTAATGTTTTATCAAAAATTTTTAGTTTGGTTAATAGAGACGATGATATTGAGATAAAAAGTTCTGATTCTGATAATATGTTTATTATAATGGGTCACTCTGATGGAAACCATAACAAACTTCTTAAAAAGAATTTGTCTGGTTAATACAAATTTCTTGCTGATGTTATGGGTAAAGTACAGTTGGGCAAAAAAACAGCCTAAGGTTACTTTACCAGGCACCAATTTTTAGTGATGTGTGTTGTGGTGAATAAGAAAGTAGTTAACTGGGGTAAGTTATTGTTTGATCTGATCAAAAAGAAGAATACTAAGAAGGAAGTATGTTTTGGGAAGATTCTAGGCATTTTCCTCCATGCCAAGGCATCAGAATCGCTAGTCTCTCAGACCATATTCATTAATGCCTCAAAGAGGCTGACTTGTGCCTTATTTGGCAGATGGGAGAGGACCATCACTAAGACATCAAGGGCTTCCTCCTCTTTCAGGACTTCTGAGGATACATGGGCAGTAATAGCCTCTCCTCCACTCCAGAAGATGTTATTCCCTCAAGCAGAATTCCATCACCTCCTCCTCAATAACAACCATCTTCCTCTTCACTTGCTATTTTCACTTCTACCCCTCCAACTTCGCCTCTTCCACCACCATGATCTCCTCAGTCAACTATCATCATTCATGAGGATGAAATTATGACTGATGTGATTCCTCCTCTATCTCCTCCTCTAAATCATCTAGATGACATTCCCTCTAACACTACCTCCACATTCCCTGAATTCCCCCCAGCTTTCTCTGTATGTTTAAATTGTAGACATCAGACATCCTTCACTGCCTCTTCTCCAGAACCTCCATATCTAAATTTCTCTAATATTGCCAAGGATCTTCTTAAATTCATTTATACCTCTCTAGAGCAGTTAATAGCCAATGTTATTGCTCCTCTCTCAGCATTTATCAATTCTCTCTCTGCTAGAATTGTTTCTCTCCATTTTGTCCCTTCTTCTGGGGGCCTGGCTTCAGGACCCTCTGAAACCAGGCAGGGGGAGATATCCAGTGATGAAGCTCCAGTTCCTCCAGTGTCTCCTCTAGTGGTAGCAACAACAGCAGTTGTTCTATCTCCTCTTCTTTTTGCAGCAACAGCAGCAGATTCTCTTGAAATAGACATCCCTACAGATATTGTTGATATTATAGATATGGATTCAGATATTGTTATGGCTTTTGATATTGATGAAGAAATAAGCACTGTTGGTGATCCTATTATAAATCCCTTAGTTGATTTAAACTCTTTACTTGATTCTTTCAATCCAGTCTATAGATATTCTTTAACAAGTTCTGTTGTTAATTTTTCCAAGGCTATTGTATGCTATTCTGCCCTAATAAGTCATGCAGTTATGGACCAAATAAGGGCAAGCTTTGTTGCTCCAATAGTTACTGAAATATTAACTGTTGAAGATATCTATGAACCAGTTTCTGAGCCCAAGGCTTTCTCTCCTCCAACTTATAATATAAATGAATGTCCTATACAAAACTTGGATGATATTATGCTTGCAGATATAGAATAAGAAGAAAAAGGAAACCAGATTGTTAATGAAAGTTTTGCAGAACAAAAATCTCAAGTGCAACCTCAGGCTGAGAAGCAGATCTCCAAAGAAGTTGTAAAAGAGATTGATGATTTGTATGCCAATCCTCCTGGATAATCTGATAATGATGAGGATTCTGATTCTAATGACTCTGGCCCTAAGAAGATGAAATCTAAGAAGGAAAAGTTCCTGCCAAGGCTGTTCCTAAGCCTAACCTAACTGCTCACACGCCCTACTATGTCCTGAATAATATTACCCCTTATCCAGGTATGCCTAAGTGGATGTGTCTTTCTAAGAATGAGTAAAAGACTAGGAAGAAGAGCAGTAGATACTCTCCTCCTCCTCAAAGGAACTGGAAAGGACCTTGTCCTTCTCCTCCTGCTGTAGGTGCTACAGGAAATATCTCTAATTCTGCAGGAAGTGTTGCAAAGTTTCAGAAGCCAGCTTCTAGCAGTTCTCAACCTCAAAGACCATCCTATTACATGTTCAATAGATCGTCTGGAAGATTCAGTCAATAAAGTCCTCCTAAGACTTATTATCAAAGAAAATCTCAACTATCTCTGCCTCTAACAGATTTTCAACAACAATCAATTATTTTTAGAAAACCTCAAGTGTTTGTTTTGGATGCTTCTAAAACTGATCCAGAGAGACCTCCCTCTCCAATTTATGAACCTGAATTAGATCCTTACATCAGGATGGCCAGATTTCAAGAATGGTTAGCTTATCTCAGATGAATAAGGCCAAAGCAGAAGGATCAAGTACATCAAAATTCACTACAATATCAACCTACAGGCAGAAAGAATTTGAAAAATTCCAGGTAGACAAACTTTTATTTGATCCAAATCCATATATGTACGCACATCAGGAAGCAGTTGTTCCCAGAGCCTCATCTGTTACAATCCTTAGAGTGCAAGACATAAAGATGTCTAAGAAGGAAGCAGAAGATTCTCTCAGGAAAATTATATTTGCTAAATCATCTTCTGCTCCTCTCTCTGACAATCCTTGAACTTTTATTTCTCTGAGATATATGTGTATTGCACTTAGCTATATCAAATCTGCTGATTAGTTTAAAATTCTATCAGATATTTATATTGCTTTGTGTTTTTATGCTTTTCTATTTTGTTTAGTGACCAAACCCAAATAGGGGGAGATTTTTGGATCCCTAGTTTGGATTTGGGCTAAGGTTCACTATTATGTTTTGACCCATCATGTATAGACTAGGGTCAATTTGTTAGTTCTAAGGTTATGATAGTATGACTAGGTTACACATCTTATGATCAAACCTTGAGAAGACTTCAGAGAACCAGACATAGAAGAATTGCAGTTCTAGAGAGTTCAAAAAACCAGTTCGAAGTTCTTCAAACTCAGCTCGATGATCGTCGATCGTAGATCGATGAACTCAAAGTTCCTTCTCTGAGTTGAGCTCGACGATTTTCGAGCTCAGGTCGACGATCTTTGTTCTCTCTCAGTTTCTCTGGTCGACGATATTCTACCTCAGCTCGACGAACTTGGAGCTCAGCTTTGGTAGTTTCCTTCCAAACTATTTTTTCTCTAAGCTCAGGTCGACGAAGATGATTTCTTAGTTCGACGAACTTTGAGTTCAGGTCGACAAAATCTGTTCCGAGGTCGACGTTTTCGGTAAGATTCTTTTTCTCTATTCTCTGCAGTTAATTTCTAGATTGACAGAGGCTTATATTATTTATTATTGCCTATATTTCTCTGAGTAATTAAATGCATATATTCTTATGAATATAGGCGTTCATTGGCAGCATTAATTACTGGATTTCATAGAGTTAATATTCGGCTTAATAACTTGGACGGTTAAGGAATCAATTTATTGCCCTTCTAGCCATTTGCCCAAGTTCGAACATTTTAGCAGTTAATCAAGGTGTGTAATTCAAATTCAGAGATAGAATTTCTTAAGGAATTATAAAAGAGTTTTTAAAGAAGATTGAATACAAGAAGTTAGAGAATTTAAAAAAGAGTTACAGGCAGATAGAGAGAGATATATTCAGTCTGCATGCTCATTCAGTCTTCATCATCTGCAAATCTTTTCCAAGATTTCAAGAGACATCAAAACTCAATTAGTCTAAAAGCTTCTGGAGATCATCAAGAAGACCTACACCCTACAAAGCTTCCATCATTTCCTTAACATTAATCATCTCAGGTGGTGGTTTGTCAATATCAAGCAATCTACTAAAGTTTTCTCGGCTGATTGTGAAAGAAAAGACAATATCCCATCTTTCACCCCACTGTACACAGGGTTTTAACTCCCTTCAAAAGTTAACCACTTGGTTCTTAAGTCTCCATTTCAAAAGACTTAGCTTGGTTTTAGGGCACATGATCAAAAGCCTAAAGGGTTGTTAGATCTCCCTTCAAATAGATCTTGTGGTGATAGGGCACCTGAGCAAAAAACTATTTGTGACAGGGCACCTGATCAAAAACCTGTAGTAGATTCAAACCAGGGTGGTAGAAGAGTGGATGTACCCAAGTTTAGGGGAACCACTATAAATTTCTTGTGTCATCTAGTAGTTTGCTGTTCTCTTATTATTGTGTATCGTGTGTTGTGTTAGTTAGATTTTTCATTCCTACACTCTCTTAAGATATATATATATATATCACTATTTTAATTCTTCTAAAAAAACCAATTTAGTTTTTAAAATACTCTATTCACCCCCCTCTAGAGTTAAATAGATTTATCCCCTCAAGTTGTAAAGCTTTTACCTTCCTTCATAGACACCGGGCGAAGAAAGGAAAAAGGTTCATATATATATATATATATATATATATATATATATATATATATATATATATATACAAGCAGTCGTGCACGGGGGACCCCGTGCGGGCAACATTTATCGTGTGTGCAACATTTGTCAAGGGTGCGACATTTGTCGAGGGGGCAACATTTGGTTGAGGCGGCAACATTGGTCGTGGGTGCGACATTTGTCGCGGGGGAGATATTTATCGTGGGGGAGACAATTGTCTTGGGGGCAACATTCATTCTCAAAATCTACCGTCTGCCGAACAGGGTGGCAAAATCAGACTGAATCATTTTTTCGTCTGCGAGTTGGGTGGTCTTCGACCGTATTTATAAGAAGAGTTCTCAAAGTATAAGAAGAAATGACTAAAAAGACCACCCAAGATTCGACCCAAACAAATAAAAAGGAGGGGAGAACTCTTGGGTGGCCTTCGGGAGCATCTAAGCGTGCTTTGCCTGCCTCCGCACGGGCTTCGCTCGTGCTCTATATGTCGATGTGGGCTATGGACGCAATATATACATATGGGTACTAAAAATGACCGTAAAAAAATCTAAATCACGATTACATTTTTTATTTTTTAAAAAACATACGTTTTGACATACAATGCGTAATTTCTATCTCTCCTCTCTAAATATAAGAAAAAATGACTAAAAAGACTCAAACAAATGAAAATGAGAGTTGATTATATGATGGTATTTAGGGAATAAATGTTACACCATTATTGAGGGTATTTTGGGCATCCAAATGTTACACCATGGCTCTTTTGCTCCTTATCTTATAGCATATATATATATATATATATATATATATATATATATATATATATATATATATATAAGCAGAAGTATAAGTAGGTTGTATACGACTAATCAATATCAAAGTATCCAACATGTACAGCAAGTGAGTAAATCAATCTACACTAGCAGTTATACTATCAATAGTAGTATACTAGTATGATCCTACAACAGGAAAGTAACTTAACTTATATGAATGCCCATACAGACATATAAGTTAAGGAATGACTTAACAGTAAAGTAACTCATCTTATAAGAGTGCCCATACAAACTTATATGACAAGGATCTTATGCGGTGCAATGCGATGACTTGAATGCAATGTGATGAGTCACCCATGCTCACACACATGTACACTGCTATGTCGACACAAACTTGTAGTTCCCACTTTTCGAGCAGGTAGCTAACTTCTCAGGCGCCATTCGTCATGGCCAAACGGTGATAGTGGAACGGGCTTTCCACTCCTAGGCTAGTCTCCACACTACCTCATGGAAGTCTTTTAATACAAGGGTAACAAATCACCTAGGGGGGTGAATAGGTTATAAAGGTCTTTTTATATTCTTTTAACCTTTAACTTATTTAGGCCCTGTTGTGATTGATTAGTTCAGCTTTCAAGACATTCACACAAAGCACAACAAAGTTTTATAGTGGTTAACCAGTATATGGGTACATCCACTATCCCTCCCTCCTTTCTAACTAAATGTTAGACAAGGCACTTCTCCAGTAACATGTATCCTCAAAGATTACAACACGATCCACAAGGATCACACGGTCTCCATAGAGACTTACAATACAGGCACACACCCCAACTACTCAGTAATCACCTGATCACCTACCACAGGCACAAATGCCCAACAACACAAAATGAGAAAAACATCCCTATCATACACAGATCCAACACGAAGATGGTGAGCATCTGATCAAGCAATTAGAGAACTTAGACATTTCATGTGTTGACAAGAATGCCACTACAAATGTGTCCCTAAACTGGATAGAGGTTCAATATGATCTTGAGCATAGGGTTCAGCAAGAAACAGAACTCGATAGGAGTCTACAACGCTATGCAGTGGATGCGTCAAATGCCCAATTCTCCTTGGATACCGGACTTTTACAAAAATCAAGTCGTTTGTGCATCCCGAATATGGGTAAATTTCTTGAGGAATTGTTGTACAAAGCACATTTTAAAAAGTACTCAATTCACCCTGGGATCACGAAGATGTTTAAGGACATGAAAAAGGTGTTCTTGTGGCTATGTTTAAAGAAGGACATAGCCTATTACATGGAAAAATGTCAAACTTGTGCCTTAGTGAAGGCTGAATGCCAGAAACCTAGTGGTTTTCTGAAGTCGTTACCAATTAGGGTATGGAAGTTCGACGAAATTTCTATGGATTTTTTTCATGGTCTGCCGAGATCACAGAGCGGAAAGGACGCTATGTCGGTCGTCATTGACCGATTAACTAGAGTGTCGTACTTCATACCAATCAGGAAGGACGATTCAGTGGAAAAATGGGCCAAGCAGTTTGTGGATAATATCGTACGATTGCATGACGTACCTCGTAGCATCGTAAGTGATAGAGATGGGCTCTTCACTTCAAATGATTGGAGGCTAATTCATCAGTTTTTGGGGACTAAACTAAAGTTCAGTACGACCTCTCATCCGCAAACAGATGGCAAGTCTGAGAGGTCCAACATAATATTGGAGGATATGCTCCATATGTGTGCCCTGGATTTTGGGAAGAGGTGGGAAGATCACCTCTATATGGTTGAATTCTCTTACAGCAATTGCTATCAAGCTAGTTTATGGCTCTCAAGAGGCTCGGATCCCGCACGATGCGATTAGGAGGCAAGTGCACCTGTCGTAAGTAATATAGGATATTCCGGTGGGGAATATCGAGGTCGTATATTTCCCGGGGTCTGTTGACTATTTCTACTCCTTCCGGAGGGACTATTATTTTACAAAAAATTACTTGTCGGGTTTTTAATTAACTAAATCGGTTAGAAAAGGGAGTGTAAAAAAAGGGGACTAAGAAAAATTTGATGGAGGGCTAACGCTCGGCATCAAATCGATGAGGCGCGAGTTCAAAACTAAACGCTAAATGGTTATAAAAAGAGGACATAAAAATAACGTAACGTTAGGAACAAAGGGTAAAAACTTTTATTGCTAACAAAGAACTTATGCGTACATCGAACCCATAATTAAGAAAAAGCTAAGTTAAACAAAAGGAAAACATAATTGAAATGACAAGTCCTACTCAAACTAGTAGGTGGGAAATTACAAGTCCTTCTCAAACGAGTAGGCGGGAAATTACAAGTCCTACTCAAACGAGTAGGCGAGAAATAACATGTCCTACTCAAACGAGTAGGCGGGAAATGAAATCCAGTCCTACTCGAATGAGTTGGCGGGAAATAAATGCACACACACACACACACTCTACATAATTGAAAGTAAGTAATAAAAATTATCTCATACACACACACACACTCTACATGAAATTGAGAAAGCGATAAAGAAAGCAAGAAAAATTAACTCATACACTCACACACTCTACATGAAGTTGAAAGATTAAATTAAAACTTAATCTCATACACTCACACACACAAAATTTGTAAAAGAAAAACAAAGTAATTAAAAAATGAAAACAATTACATTCCTACTCCTAAGAACTTGCTAAAAATCAATAAAAAGATGAAATAAAAATAAAAAGAGCAAAAATTTTTAGACATAAAAGCTAAAAATCAAAATGTTTCAAAATATTAAAATGCAAACTTTTTCATTCTTATAATTTTTTGAAGGCGAAAGTAAAGTAATAAATAGGCTTAACGTAAACCTAAACAAAGGGAAAAGAAAATTAAAAGCTATCAGAACTATTAATAACATAAAAATATAACAACATAAAGTTAAACTCATACACCCACACACAATTTAAAAATAAAAACAAAGTTACTTAAGATTGCTGAAAGAGAGACACTCAGAGGCATTCCAATACAATATGAGGATGAAAAAAAACAAACATATTTTATTAAGTAAAAAATTTTGATTACATAAGGTAAGACAAACACATAAAGGAGGGGGGGGGGAGTTATCCTTACATAGCACCAAAAGAAACTAAGCAGCTGTCGAACAACAAAATGGCTAAAATTTTTGAAAATTTGATCTTATAGAGAAGATCTATTTATAAGCAAAAAATTACATGAGATGGCACTCTGGTGTGTAGGGGAAGCCAAAAATTTGATGATAGGCCAGGTTTTGGAAGCAGCGGGACCGGGCTTTATATGCTGAAGGCGTGGAGTGGTTGTTGGAAGCGTCATGTGCTGGGGCTAGGGAAATTCTTCGAGCGTAGAGAAATTTGTCGAGTGCTGCTCGACGAACGCCAAACTAACGTTGGGAGAATTTTCGACGAGCGCTGGGAGCATTTTGTCGAGCACTGGGATTAACATAAATTCGTCAAGCGCTGGATGCATTTTGTCGAGCACTGAGACAGGCAAAGTTCGTCGAGCTGGCATGGATTCGTCGAGCTTTGGTCGATGAACGGCGAATGCAGGGATTCGTCGAGCTTTGGTCAACGAACGGTGAATGCAGGGATTCATCGAGCTCTGGTCGACGAACGACGAATGTAGGGATCATATTCATTGAGCATTGGGACTGTCTTCAAATCGTTGAGCTGGCGCTGGCAGCAAATTCGTCGAGCTGGCGCTGGGAAAGTTTTTCGCCGAGCACTGCTGGACGAATGAGTTTTTTCTTTCCTGGGCACGGGCGTGACATGAAGTACATGGGCGTGTACTTTGATTTTTTTGCCTTTTTTCTGAATTTTTTTTGAAACAAATTTAAACTAAGTAAGAAGATATATACAAAAAATGAGTATTTTATTATAGAAAAATTACTAAAAATAACAAAAATAAACGAAAACTACATAGATAAACTACGTAAAAATATGAATATTTACAACTTATCAAATACCCCCATACTTAATCTTTTGTTATTCCAGAGCAAAAGTTGGAGATATATTTTTAAGGAATTAAAAGAAATCCTAAATTTAGCTACCACTTGAATAAATTAAAAGAAAGATCAAAATAAACATACGGGGTATAAGAGTTAAGTTGTAATCCATGAAAATGATTTAAATAGAGGAAATTTTTTTGCCAAAAAGACATCTTGAAGTAATTGAATAACAAGCATAAATTATAATCGTTAGCTAACAAAAATAGATTGGAATTATAAGAACTTTAGCTTATAAGAGTTTTAACGGAAATAATGCAATTTATAATTATGCTCTCAAAAAGATTTTAAATTAATTTTAGAATCATTGAAATTTGCTAAGGGGGTTGTTCTGGTTTATGAAGAGGGTTAGGGTTTAGAGGTGTGGCAATTTTATCTCAAACCTCTAATGAAATTATTTTTATATGTGGATGTTTTAGGAAAATGAAATCTTATTTTCCTAACATATATATATATATATTTTGAATAACTTCATATAACCCAATATATATGTAAAGAAGTAATGAATTTTATTCTCTTACTCCGTAACATATAATCTTTTAAAATATTTGATGCTTATATTTACGGAACGAAATCTTATTCCCGTTGACATAGGTTCTTGTAAGGATAGAAATTTTATCATGTCAAGTAAAACATGATAAATATGGGTAGATAGAGTTTATTATTATTATTATTTTTTCTAGAAGAAAACTAGTTTTAAATAGAAAAAATTTTGAGAGCAACTTTGATAAATTGAACGTTCCTGTATTTCAAAAAGTTTGAAGTAGAAATAATTGACGTCTATAGTTGTTTTTTTCTAACAAAATACACGTGCCTCTATTTTAGATAAATTAAAGTAGTGCCTAAAATAAGTCCCTTCTTAAGAAGAAAACATAATATATTCTTTAAAACTTAATCCCGCATTTTAAATCTATCAATTTTTAATTAATAAATGAATAGTAAACAAAGATTTAATGAAATTCGCATATAAATAAACTCGCAACTATATTTTTGGAGAGAAAGAAGGGTTAAGGATAGAATATTCGATTAATTTTTTTTTGATTTTTCAAGTTATCTTCCCCTTTTTTGTTTGTTTTTAATTTATTATCTTTTTTTAATTTATTTTTGGAGTTGTTATCTTTTTTTTGTATTTTTTGTTTATTTCTTCAATATATACATACTAAAAATGCAAAAAAGATATATATATTTGAAATATTTTATGTTTGTTTTCTAAATTTTTTTTGTATTTTTTATATTTTAAGCAAATATTTACCAGAGAGGGAAAATAGAAAAGTTATTTACAAAGAGGAGGAAGAAAGGAAGAGGGGAACGAGAAAAAGAAATTTACAAAAATATTTACAGAGAAAATTTATAGAAAAACAATTATAAAGAAAAATATTAACAAAGTAAATCTAAATATATATTTTTTAAATTTTTGTTTTCTAATTTTTTTGAAATTTTTGATGATAAAACAAGCAAAATATTTTTTTTAGTTTTCGTTTTATAATATTTTTGATTACTTTTGTTTTGTTTTTATATTTTAATTTTTTTTTAATTGAGGAAAATGGAAGTGCGGAAAGGGAAGCATGAAAATGACCCCCATAATTAATTCCAATATTGTCCCCAATGTTGCAATATAAGTATGTGGAACAAAAATCAAGTGAAATGTAATATGTACAAAAAATAAAAAGGGACGGTAGGAACTTCCCTGGAAAGTGTTCGTGGAGGCCCATCTGAAACCTTGCATTATTAGAAAGAGTAGCAAACAAAATAAGGAAAGAGCAAAAAAGGTAGACATGGGGTGACTCCCTGTAGAGGTTTGTTTATAGTCGTGTAGCTTGACTATTATGGCAGGGTTATAATGTCGAGGAGGGTTATGGTTTCGTTAAAACCGATCAATGGTTGCCCGCTATGTATAACTTTAACCGATGTCTGTTTACTTTAAACGACCCACTTTCTAGGTGGGAGACGAGTACGGTCTTATATGGTCAAACCTCTTCAAGTTTGAAGAGGACCGAACCAACGTGATTTTAGTTTACCCAGAAAAATTCTAAGGCGTGATTTATAAAGAAGGAGAAGAACGCCCACAGAAAAATGTTTTTGGGGCTTGATTTTTGGATCGTGATAGAACTTAGAACGCTGCTTATTGAACTTATTGCTCTCGTAAGTGTTTGTACGCCATTCATCGATCTAATTTAGTTGTAGTTTTCTGTTTTGAGCGGCTAAGTTAGCGTTGAGGTATACGAGTTTTAATGTCTGAAGAGCGCGATGCTCTAGTTGTACAGAGAGATGACACACTTTTCCATAGACTAATTAAAATGGCGTACAACCAATTGCGGTTTTGTATGCCGTCTGATACACCCACAACGCATCGTCGAGTTTGACGGACCAATCTTTCCTATTAAGTGAAACCGTTTTTTCTAATATACACTTAATCTCTCGATTTACTACCTCGACTTGGCGACTTGTTTGCGGGTGGCAGGGGGTGGCAAGTTTGTGTCTGACTCCGTATTTAGCTATCGCCTTAGCCATTTAGGCATTAAAGAAATGTGTTCCCCTCTCGGTCATAATAGCCCAAGGTGTGCCGAAGCGAGAAATTAGTTTTTAAGAAAGGTAACGACGACTCGCGCATCGTTGGTGGGGAGAGCTTGTGCTTCCGCCTACCTTAATACGTAGTCGACCGCCACTAAAATATAAATGTTTTTAAAAGATGGAGGTATGAGTCCGACAAAATCGATGCCACATAAATCGAAGACTTCGCAATATAAAAATAAATTTTGGGAATCTCGTCGCAATGAGAGATGTTACCTGAATGCTAGCAGCTATCGCAGGAGCGCACAAAATTATGAGCATCTTTAAAAAGATTGGGCCAAAAGAAGCCCGCCTCCAGCGGCTTCGACACTGACCGGTTAGCTAGATAATGCCCACCGGCCGGACAATCGTAGTAGTGCCCAAGTATTTGCGTGGACTTCACACCCGTGACGCATCTTCGAACCGCTTGGTCCGCACAGATACAAAAAAGCAAAGAGTCCTCCCAAAAGAATTTTTCAAGTCAGAAAAGAATTTCTTCCTTTGCTAGCTTGAAAAGTTTTTTAGGAGCACCAGCGCAGCTAAATAGTTTGCAAAATCTACAAACCATGGTGGGGAAGATGAAATGGTATTTATGGCTAGGAGGAGTTCCTCGGGGAATCTATCAATTATGCCAGATTCGACGAGCGCTTCCACACCCGGATTTTCTAAACGGGAGAGGTGATCGGCTGCTAAATTTTCCGCGCCCTTCTTATCCCGAATCTCTAAATAAAATTCTTGAAGGTGGAGAACCCATCGAAGAAGGCGGGGCTTGGCTTCCGTTTTGGCTAGTATATATTTTAAGCCAGAGTGGTCGGTGAATACGATAACTTTAGATAGCATTATATATGAGTGAAACTTATCAAAAGCGAAAACAATGGATAAGAGTTCCTTTTTCATTGTCATGTAATTACCTTGTGCGGAAGTGAGCGTCATGCTAGCGTAATATATTAGATGACAATATTTGTTTATGCATTGGACAAGAATGGCACCTACGACAATATCACTAGCGTCACACATAATCTCGAACGGAAGGGACCAATCGGGCGCCACTAAATGGGAGAATTTATAAGTTTTTGTTTTATAAAATTAAATGCGGACTCGCATTCACTACTAAAGACAAAACTAGATTCCTTTTCCAGGAGGCGAGTAAGCGGGTTTATTATCTTAGAAAATTCTTGAATAAAGTGCCTATAAAAGCCCACTTGGTCTAAGAAACTCCTAATGGATTTTACGTTAGAAGGAGAGGGAAGTTTTTATATAATTTCTAACTTGGCCTTATCTACCTCCATCCCTACAGACGACATCTTAGGGCCGAGAACCAAATAATCTTGAACCATAAAGTTAAACTTTTCCCAATTCAAAACGAGATCTGTGTCTTCGCTTCGTCGTAGGACATGATCTAGATTATGAAGACAAGCAGGGAATGAGCATTCAAATACAGAGAAGTCATCCATAAAGACTTCCATGATGTCTCCTACCAGCTTGCCAAAGATTTCCAACATACATCTTTGGAATGTAGCTGGCGCATTGCAGAGGCCAAATGGCATTCTTCGGTAGGCAAAGGTGCCAAACGGGCAGGTAAAAGTTGTTTTCTCTTCGTCATCGGGGGAAATTGGGATTTGGAAAAACCCCGATAAACCATCAAGAAAACAATAATACGGATGACCGGATAAACACTCTATAATTTGGTCTAAAATTGGTAGTGGAAAATAGTCCTTACGGCTGGTATCATTAAGTTTCTTGTAATCGATGCACACCCGCCAACCCGTAACTTTACGAGTTAGAAGAGTTCATTATGCTCATTTTCCATTACGGTTAGACCACCCTTCTTGGGCAAGACATGAACGGGACTAACCCAAGCACTATCAGAAATAGGATAAATAATCCCCTCATCTAAAAATTTAATTATTTCGGCTTTAACGACGTCTTTCATGTTTAGTTTAATACGTCGCTGCGACTGATTGTCTTTGCGACAATTATCGCTAAGGAAAATCTTATGAGTGCAAAAAGAGGGGTTAATCCCCTTAAGATCAGAAATTTGCCACGCAATCGCGTGGCGATGTTTAAACAAAACTTCCAATAAATACGATCTCTCCGAATCACTCAAATGCGAAGAAATGATAAAGGGAAGGGTATCAATTTTTCCCAAAAAATTGTATTTGAGAGATTCGGGTAGGGGTTTGAGGTCTAGGATGGGCGGTTCTTCTAGCGAGGTTTTAATTCTAATGTCCTTCGAACCAATTGGTTAGAAAGGCAAGCCTATAGATTTATCCTCTTCGCAATTAAAAGTTTTGAGCGCGAAAATATCGTCATTATGAAAAATTGACTCGAAAACAGGAGAAGAACGATCTCTGAAAAAAGTATCTATATTATAACAGAAATCATCGCTCGATGATGAGTCCTCCATTGAGGGATTAATACAGAAAGTAACCTCATCATATCCCACTTGAAGGAGGAGACGATCATTACTCACATCAATTAATTCTTGGGAGGTGGCGAGTAAAGGGCGACCGAGTATAATGTGTACATCGGTGTCCTCCTCGATGTCCAAGATGACAAAGTCTACCGGAAAGATAAACTTGTCAACTATGACAAGGACGTCCTCCACTAGCCCCTTGACAAACATCGAAAGGATTTCTCGAGTAACCAGTCTACTGTCAGGCGCTAAGGAGTTATCGTGGTGCGATAGCTCTGTATAGCAGCGCCGGCTGCTCAAAGCATTTACTGCTTGTGTTGTCACGCGGCGGTAGCTTTTGTATACAGGATAGACTTGAGATTTTATTCTCATCTTCTCTTATACTTGCCTGTCTTTAATTCTGGAGAGGGAAGAGGAGGAACATCCAGGAACTCTTGTGGAGATCAATCCAAGGTGTGCTTGTGATTGGAATCGTGAGTCGACGCTAGATCCGCAGAGAGGAAGTTTTGACGATCAATTCCATCCGGATCAAAGATCACTGTCATAGATCTGAAAAGAACTACAAGGGTAACGATCTTCCTTATTGGACAAGTGAAGTCCTTCTTTTGGCATATGCTTGGAATCCCACACCTAAAGGTGGAGAATCGAGGGAATTCCTTTGGGTTGATTCATGAAATCCCAAGTGAGTGTTGCATATAGATCAGGAAATAGGTAGTACGGAATAGGCATGCTGTGTGAAGCCCATCTGGAGAATTTGGTCTGGATTGGTGATGTTTTTTTGCGTGCCGGAGAAGAATCGTAGTATAAACGAGTAATATATGAGGTATGCGGGGTACTGGAGTTACATTTTATGAAAATACCCTAGAAATCCACAGTTGAAGAACAGTTGGATATCATCGAGCGATAGTGAATATAGCCAATGACGATAGCTCTTGGTGAGCTATTTGTATTGTATGCTATGTAAAGACCAGTGTTTCTTGTATTGCATGATGTCGCAGGGTTTAGGTTGTGTTTGGGCGCAGAATAAGGCTTCTGTTGGTCCCGCCAAGCAATCATGACGAATGCTGGCACTAACTCCCTTTTTGATTGTAAAGTCTATCTCTGGGAGACTGTGAGGATTATCTGTGAGCTGCGAGCTCTTAAAGGCCGTCGAGCCAAACAGATAAGGGGAACCTAGCCACGTCAGTCTAGGCATTGAATTGATGATTTGAGCAACGGGAAATGGCTGAACTGTCTCTTTGTTATAGTTGTCTAACTTGAGTGCCTAAGTTATTGGCTCTCGTTAGGATAACATAAAGAAAGTCTTGGGTTGTATGCCTCAAGACTAAAGACTCTGACTGTGGGTCGTAGAGCATGAATGCACAAACTTGTCATTCTGTCTATGACCTCTGAATGGTGGTGTGACCCTGGTTTTCTGGTACACCGAGAATGTGGCCTCAGTGCACGGAGCGTCGGGTAGTGAGGCCGACGTTTGTGATATATTGAACTGTTGTTGAATGCACGTTTTTGTGATATATCTACTTGTGAAAATATATTGTTTGTAGTGAAGGAATACCACTACCCTAGGAAAGGGGTAGGGTCGTTATAAATTAGTCAGCTGAAAGCTGACCGTTGCCTTGTTTGCCACCCTTATGGTGGATTGTGTCTATGCAGGTGTTGGATAGCCGAGTGGGAAATAGCGGGTTGAAGCCCTTGCTATTATGCTGTCCCTCGAAGGCCAAATGGAAAGTTTTACTGTTTTCATGTGTGGCCGGCCTGCGTGCCGATGTTTGTAATCCACACCTATAAAGTTTAATTGTAAGGTCTTAAGGTCAAATACTTTTGTGTATTTTTGTATACATTCCTGTGAAATATATAAATGTGGTTGTTTATATATAGTGGACATTCATGAATGTTGAGTTCATTATTAACCCCAAAATCTTCCGCTAGAATGCTCTGAGTCAGGATGCATGTACTGGTTTTTATATTCATAAGTAACGTCGCTGACTATCTACAGAATATGGCATAGAGCCCCGGCCGAACCCTTTGTTATATTTCATGTGACGGACAGAGGTGTTACAACAAGAAGAACACTCGTCATGAATCTACTGCTTGTGCTGGAAGTACCTCAGAACCCTGATTCTAATTCTGCTAATGAAGGAGAGAGAAGAAAGATCTTCTATCAGCTAACCTATTTTGTAAAACATAGATTGCTCTTTCTCTTCTTCACAGATCCAGAGATTGATCTTCAAATTTGGCTCGGCTTGGATCTTGAAGCAATTTCAATTAGGGCTGGCCTTGGCTGATTCTTCTTTCTCAGAGAAATCCTCTGATCTTGCTATAGCAGATATTGATGAAGCAACTAACTCAGAAACCCTTTAGATTTTTTGAATTAAATCTCTTGTCTCTGCAACAATGGCGGAGGAAGAAGATGAAATCCCACACAACTTTTTCATAATCAATTGATCCCTTAGAAACTTGATTCGATCCAGATCTCATCTTTTTTTTATAATCCCATCATCCAGCAAGATGATTGACACGTTTCATTATTTAACGACTGATTATATCCTTTGTTTTACAAAATGAGACTGACGACGACATTAGTGATGAGTTGTAGCTCTTCCATGATCATTTTAGAATTTTGTTGACTTTTGTTGACTTTGCTGACGTCATCAGTTATAAACTTAGCCAATTTCAAAAAATCACTCTAGGCATTGAGAGCGTTTAGTAAATGGTCTTCACTCAACGATTCTGGACCTAGTTAATTCTTTTGCTTTTCCAGGCATGGAGAGCGTTGAGTGTATAAGCTTCACACAATGCTTTTTTCCTTAGCTTGATCTTCAGCCCTTTCTGCATCCTTGGCATTGAGAGCATTGAGTGAACTCGCTTCACTCAACGATTCTGGACTTAGAATAATTTTTAGCTCTTTCTGCAACTATGGCGTTGAGTGAACTGGCTTCACTCAATGATTCTAGACTTAGAATAATTTTGCCCTATATGAATGCATTGAGAGCATTGAGTGAACTGACTTCACTCAATGCTTTTATACTTGGCCAACATTATTCATCCTTCTATCTAAAAGCGTTGAGAGAGTTAAGTGTATATGTAACGGCCTCCCCAGCACCACGTTCGCAAGGACGGTCGCCAACACCCCCAGCATCCAGCATGAAAGGGTTCAGCCTAACCAGGTCTGCAAACCATGCACCCCAACCCCTCTCCGCGCCTGTTTTTCAGCAGCGGTAGGTTGTTGCTACTGGGGATCCAACCCAGGACCTTGATAAGAGACTCTTTACCATAAATCTCACCACAAACTGAGCTGCACTTTTTGTAACGGCCTCCCCAGCACCACGCTGGCAAGGACGGCTGCCGGCACCTCCAGCATCCAGCTCGAAAGGGTTCAGCCTAACTAGGTCTGCAGACCATGCACCCTAACCCCTCTCTGCGCCTGTTTTTCAGCAGTGGTAGGTTGTTGCCACTGGGGATCGAACCCAGGACCTTGATATGAGACTCTTTACCACAGCTCTAATCACCAACAAAGTAACTTCCATTGTTTGAACAACAAATGACACAAAATGCATGTCATGATATCTTGCTTCTCTAGCCTGTCTTTGTGTTTGTGTTGTGACGATGACTTGTCCCATAGAATGGATGTTCTACAGTAAAGGGGCAGGTTGTGAGCCTACCTTGCTACTACAGGACAATCTTCATGGGTATAAGGTTACCCATCCTTGTGTTTGCTTTGGGCTTAGGACAAAGAAGGCTAGAGAGGACCACCTTCAGAACTTCTTGGACCACACACTTGACCATGTATTCTGTGAAGGAATGCATGCATCTACCGAGCACATCTCATGTTTATCATTTTCAAAAGTGCCGCTAAAGTTGCCTTTATCTTGAATTAGTTATACTATGCTAGAGAGTTGATGATGGAGGACAGGTGTCACATCTGCAGCTCAGTTGGTGATAAGAGCTGTGGTAAATAGTCTTTTATCAAGGTCCTGGGTTCAATCCCCAGTGGAAACAACCTACCGCTGCTGGAAAACAGGCAAGGAGAGGGGTTGGGGTGCATGGTCTGCAGACCTTATTAGGCTGAACCCTTTCGAGCTAGATGCTGGGGGTGTCGGTGGCCGTCCTTGCGAGCGTGGTGCAAGGGAGGCCGTTACAATAAGGGTTCAGCCTAACCAGGTCTGCAGACCATGCACCCTAACCCCTCTCCGCACCTATTTTTTAGTAGCGGTAGGTTGTTGCCACTTGGGATCGAACCCAGGACCTTGATATGAGACTCTTTACCATAGCTCTCATCACCAGCTGAGCTGCAGCTCAGTTGGTGATGAGAGCTTTGGTAAAGAGTCTCTTATCAATGTCCTGGGTTCGATCCCCAGTGGAAACAACCTACCGCTGCTGAATAACAAACGCTGAGAGGGGTTGGGGTGCATGGTATGCAGACCTGGTTAGGCTGAACCCTTTCGAGCTGGATGATGGGGGTTCCGGCGGTCGTCCTTGCTAGCGTGGTGCTTGGGAGGTTGTTATAGTATAAGCTTCACTCAACGCTTTTATACTTTGCCAAATCTCCTTCCGTCTGAAGGTGTTGAGTGAGCTGGCCTCACTCAACACTTCTGTCTTTGACTCTAAAATCTGGCGTTGGGTGCGTTGTGTGAACAGACTTCACTAAACGCTTCTAGACTTAGCTGATTTCTCTTTTTCCTCTTAGGCTAACTACATTAGCTTGACTCAAAGCTTTTTTATCTTGGTGTTGAGTGAACTGGCTTTACTCAATGCTTCTCGACTTAGTCGAGTTTCTGTCTCCTTTTCCTTCGGCTTTGACAGAAACAGCTTGGCGTTGGGAGATCAAGCTTCACTCAATGCTTCTAGCTATATGGTGTTGGGTGAGTTGGCTTCACTCAATGCCTGTGGACTTAACCACTTTTCATCCATGCAAACACTTAAAACTTTGACTGCCTGCCCTTTCTCTGCACTGTTAGTTTTATGACATTGAGTTAACTAGCTTCACTCAACGCCTGTGGACTTAGACATTTTTCTGCGCTGCAACTTGCTGGGCTTTGACTGTCCTGACTTAACTCAAAAGCTATTAGCTGTATGGCGTTGAGTGAAAAGGCTTCACTCAATGCCTATGGAATTATTATTTTTTTCTCTCCAGTCAAGTTCTTTGAGTCCACCTGTCAATGTCACTTAGACCACAAGTCCAATCAATATGACTTAGTCCAACCTGTTTGCATGAACTTAAACATACATCAAATACAACTATGTGTATACAATTGACTTGTTTGGCTTCTTACAAATCTGGGACATTGAGATCAATGAACCGAACAATCTCCCCAAATCTAGGACATTGAGATCAATAGAGCAAACAGCAGGTTTAGGCCTCCGTATGCCTCAATGCTAAGAACAAAACAGTGGAGCTCACATGCGTACTATGGCTGAGAGGGGTCTTGGGTAGATTTGCACCAAGAATATAGCCCAAACTAGCCTACTTTTGTGGCACGGAAGGGCCTCAGGAATAAGCACCGAGGACACAGCTAATCCATCCACTTAGCACGGAAAGGGCCTCGGGAATGGGCACTAAGGACACAGCCAAACCCTCCAAAGTCTATCTATTAACTTCCGTTGGTGTGACGACTTGAGAGCCCGTAGACCTGCCACATTATCCTTATCCCAGGATTACGACACTGCGTGTCGACTAACACCGCATGCAATTTTCACATCAAAGTGCTCCACACTGAGTCCCTTATAATAACATAAATCTATTGCGTAAACACACACACACACTCCTACCCTTCAACATTTCTATACCATATAAGGGTTCATCATTTACACAGGTGTTAAGCCACCTTATACAGCACACCAATCCCACACTGCTACCCATAGGGAGACACAAATCTAAGAAGTGGAGTACTAATCACATTCCATAAATCATCATATCATATGGCCATTCATTAACCACATCCAATTCCTTTCCACATGATCAAGCATTGAAAATCAACTATACTTCCATAAGCTAATTACAACAATACCATGATACTTCACACACACATCAAGCATGATTACATAGCTATGGGTTATACATTCAATTGTCAGACAACACACCCTCTTTCCAAAACTTATGTCATTCTCCTGATTATAATCATGCATATCCCTACCATATTTCACAAGAATATCATTTGTACAACTAAATCGTATCAAATCATTTGTTCACTAACTTTCCCAGACCATTTGTTTTTCAAACTCCTTCAAACCGTTTGTACAATAATGTTTCACCAAACCATTTGTTTAGTACAATTACATATGGACTAATTTTACCAAAACCTCAACATTATTTTTCTATGATCCCTCTACCAAATCCAAACCCGGTTCTACACTAACCCGGGAACATGTACTTAAGACTTGAATGTACAACAACTTCGACTGGACATTCTCGAGGCTACAGTACATGTATGAAGACGTGTAACAATTCGTTGGAAAGGTCATTCCAAGGGATACGAATTTCATCTTTAGTCAAAAACCCAGATCTTGCCATATCATACTAGAAAATGGCCTTGAAGTTTGATGCGCATAGAAAATAGATTTCTGCACGCATCTTAAAGCAAGATGAACGACATCGGTTCATCATCTTCCTTTAGATATTTGTTCAAAGCCAGTCATAGATTTTCCTCCTCCTATCACCCTTAATAGACCATCTCTCTTCACTAAACCAAGTCCATGATCTTCACACAGAAGAGAGGAGAGGTCGAAGAAATCAAATCTATAGGACAAGGTCCTCGCATGGTCTCTTCTTAGGAGATCTTCATCTTGCAAGTCAAACACTTGTGAGTAGACATATCTCTTAGATAATAACTACAGATGTAGCACCAAGGGAGTGGGTAGGAAGCTCGCCTTATTTCCGACCATGGATCTAGTTATCCTTCTTGGCGGCATCTTCTCTTCGTTGGCGTTACTCTTCATGGAAAGGTGAAGTCTTTCCTCTAGAAAATCGACTTCGAAAACTTTTTCATTTTCGACAATTTCGGTATAGGTAATGTCTCGGCAAGGAATGAAGATACGGCTAGGGTTTTCCATAAGTCAATTTTATAAGAATAATTGGTTAGATTGCTTTTCCACATGTCACTCTAACATTGGTCCGCCTATTATTACTTTAAATAAGTCCTGTTAAAAAGCCCAAGTCCAAATAAGTCAAATGGCGCAATCCCGAAAACCCGGTTCGCCCCTTTTATATGAACCAACAAACAGTGGGTCGAAAAATCATCTAGGTCAAAAGCGTTAAGTGGCATTGATACCACTCAACGCCTCATTGAGTCCCGAATCTTCTAAGTCAAAAGAATTGAGTGACATTGAGACCACTCAACGCCTCGTTGAGTCCCGAACTTTCTAAGTCAAAAGCATTAAGTGGCGTTGAGACCACTCATTGCCTCGTTGAGTCCTGAACTTTCTAAGTCAAAAGCATTGAGTCACGTTGAGACCACTGAACTCCTCATTGTGTCTCGGATTTTCTATGTCAAAAGCATTGAGTGGCGTTGAGACCACTCAATGCCTCGTTAAGTCTCGAACTTTCTAAGTCAAAAGCATTAAGTGGCATTGAGAACACTCAATTCACTTGATGCCTCGTCGAATGACGACGAGTTCACTCAACCCATCAGCATCCAGAATATTTCTGAGAAAGAATTCATCGAGTGTCGTTGAGACCACTCGACACACTCGACTCTTTGTCGAATCCAAAATTATTCTAAGTTAATTCTTCGAGTGGTGTTGAGACCACTCAATGCACTCGACGCTTTGTCGATTCTAGGATTATTCTAAGTTAAATTCATCAAGTAGCGTTGAGAACACTCAACACAAATAGCATCAAGAATATTTATAAGCCACATTTGCTATTTGAGTAGAGTATCACTCGACGATTGTTTCCAGTGCACCCCAAGATTGAGTCATCTTTCTTGACGCAAAATATGCTCGAGGGGTCTAGAATGAAATGGGATGTTACAAATTCTATAAATAAAATATAAGACTTCGTCCATGAATTACGGATAAGGTTGTGGGGGAGATTGTAACGGCCTCCCCAGCCCACGACTTGAAAGGATGGTCGCCGACACCCCCAGCATCCATCTCAAAAAGGTTCAGCATAACCAGGTCTGTAGACCATGCACCCCAAAGCCTCTACGCTCCTGTTTCTCAGCCACGATGCAATGTTGAGGCCGGGTCTCGAACATGCAACCTCCTTATTAAGGAGCCTTCAAACAACTCCTCATCACCAACTGAGCTGCATGCCGTCCTTTCGAGCCGTGAGCTGGGGATGCCGTTATAAAAGTGCACTTTTTATTGCAATGACCCTAGCCAATCCAACGTAACAATGTCACGAATCCGCTCTAGGCGATGTTACCAAGCTGCAACCCAAACACCCCAACCCCTCTCCCTCCACAGACAGGTTGTTGGTGGAAATAACCTCCCTTTGATTAGGCAAACTCGATAGTCAAGTGTGCACCATGGGGACTTACTAGGAGGTCACCCATCCCAGTACTACTCCAGCCCAAGCATGCTTAACTATGGAGTTCTTTCAACTCTCATCACCAACTGAGCTGGTTCTTATAAGTGGTATCATTGGAAACCTCGATCGAAAAGTAGCAGTCCACAAACCCTGGGTCACCCCCGCGCGAGTTTAGTTTGGGGACAAACTAAGCAGCGGAAGCAGTGGTGTTCCCATATGGGGGGATCACATGTAATCTGTCAACTTTTAATTGGCCTTGAGTCGTTTACTTACAAAGATTATTTTTATGCAACCTCCGGCACAGCCTACACCACAGGGCGGAGTCCAGCAGACTCCGAATGTTGAACCACCTCCCGCAGTCCCCACTCCGTTCAAACAATCGGAGATGGGGAAGACCAAGATAGCTATTCTGGAGGCTTTCAAGGCCCAACAGGTTCTGGCTCCACAGACAAACCCGGTTGCCAATTGGTTGAGTATCTTCCAAGGACTGTCTCCCCCCATCTTACTTGGGGATAGAGTCGGCTGTTCGGATGGAGGAGTGGCTGGACATCATGTATGAGATGCTGACTGGGATACGGTTCCCTTGGGAGGAGAGGGTGCCTTTGGTGGTCTCTTTCTTTGAGTCCCATGCCAAGAGATGGTGGAATACATTGCTGGACATGACGTTTGCTGATAGAGAGGTTGTAGAGATTGCTTGGGAGGAGTTCAGGGCCGCACTGTTGGAGCATTTTGTTCCGCAGTCGACCAGAGATGATCTGGAAGACAAATTTCTATATATGAGGCAATGCAATAAGATGGTGGTGGAGTACCACCGGGAGTTCAATCATCTGGTCCGTTTTGCGGATTCTTATCAGTTGGATGAGGAAGGATATACCAAGAGGTTCTATAAGGGCCTGCGAGAGGATTTGAGGGAGGCTTTGCTATTTGTATCCGACAAGCCTATTCCTCAAATATTAGAGATGGCGAAGAGGATTGAGTTAGATTGGCACACTACTCGAGGCCGGAAGCGGCCAACTGAGGATCAGGGCTGGGGAGCCTAAAATGATCAGCGAAGGGGCCTCTTTGCTGATGGGAGAGATGGGAGAAGGGTAAAGGACCAGCCTCATCAGGAGGTGAGACAGGAGCAGAGAGAACTAGTGGTGATGGCTCCTCAGCCTCTCCAAATGAGGGAGATGCCGAGACCTGGGGTTATGACATATCCCCCGCTAGAATGCTTCAACTATCATCGGGTGGGGCGTATCCGGAGAATCTGTCCCATGAAGGGGGCACCCCTACCAGCACCACAGGTTGCCCCACCTGCTCAGTATTTTGGAGGCCAAGGATGTTGCCGAGGACATGGATACTAGGGTGGAGACCGCAGGTAGGAGAGGGAGCAAGTGTATGCACTAGATCTGGCTCAACCACAAAACTCGAAGCAAGTGATCACAGGTACGCTAGTAAATTTTAAGATTTCTTTCCTAAATAATTATAATCATGAATATATAATTGACAGACAAGGAAAGAAAACCATAACTAGATTTCTAAGATATTTAACTACCCCAGACATAGTCTTCATCAGCGGCAGGCTTTCTTATACGCTGTTCGATACGGGTGCTTCGAAGTCATTCATGTCGGAGGCCTTCGTGGAAGGGTTGGAAGGAGTGGAGCATTTCACAGGCTTGATGATGAGGATATGACAACCCGGCGGATAGGAGCTGTTCACCTCTGCCCACTACAATATAAAGGAGGAGATCGGTGGGAAGGCATTCAAAGCACCAGCAATGATCCGAAGGATGCCAGCCTACGATTTGATCCTGGGCATGACCTAGTTGCATTGGAACCATGCCTAGATCGACTGCTTGTCAAAGATGATCTCCGTGAGGCATGGGGATTCCCACATTGTCATCGAAGGTATTAGACCTATTCACCCTCTCTTGCTATCATCTGTGCAGGCCGTCAAGGCCCTTGTAGGGGGACGAAGTCTATGAAGTGCTATTTGAAATGGCTGAGTCCAAGGATTCCATCTCTGATATCCCGGGGGTGCGGGATTTTGATGACGTATTCCCAGAGAAGCTGCCAGGGCTACCCCCGCACCAGGAGCAGGATTTCCAGATACAGCTGGTGCTGGGGGCTAAGTCGACATCTAGAGCTCCTTACCAGATAACCCCAAAGGAGTTGACGGAGTTTCGAAGCCAGTTGCAGGAACTAGTGGAAGCCGGATTTGTCCGGCCAAGCTCTTCACCATGGGGAGCCCCGGTGTTCAAGAAGAAGGACGAGACACTTAGATTGTGCAATGACTATCGAGAACTGAACAGACTCACAGTCCAGAATACCTATCCACTGCCAAGGATAGATGAGCTGTTTGATCAGCTGGAGGGGCGCATTTCTTCTTAAAATATGATTTGAGGTCGGGCTACTATCAGCTGCGGATTCGGGAGGAGGACATTCCAAAGACTGCCTTCAGTAGCAGATATGGGTTGTTTGAGTTTACCGTGATGCCCTTCGGGCTCATGAATGCACAATCAGTGTTCATGATCCTCATGAACCGGGTGTTCGAGGCTTATCTGGATGTGTTCGTCATCGTGTATATTGAAGACATCCTCATCTACTCGAGGACGGAGGAGGAGAACACACGGTATCTATCATTGACTCTAGAGAGACTACGGGAGAACCAACTTTATACGAAGTTCAGCTAATGTCAGTTCTGGTTGAAGGAGGTGGCCTTCCTAGGCCATATTATCAGTGGAGCTAGGTTGGCAGTGGACCTAGCCAAGATTCAAGCAGTTTGGGATTAGCCGCAGCTGAAGGCAGCCATAGGCGTGCAGAGTTTTCTAAGACTTGCCGTTTATTATCGAAAGTTCGTGGATGGATTCTCTCGTATTCCCCTTCCACTCACATCCCTGACAAGGAAGGATGTGCCCTTTGTATGGACCCCGCAGTGCGAGACGGCTTTCTAGGAGCTGAAGGATCGACTCACCTTAGCTCCCATTCTTGCCCTTCCTTCAGGGAGAGAAGGATTCCAGGTCTACACCGACGCTTCCTACCAGGGCATAGGAGCAGTGCTGATGCAGAAGGGCCACATGGTTGCTTAGGATTCCCGCAAGCTGAAGAAGCATGAGCAGAACTACCCTATTCATGACTTAGAGATGGGAGCGGTCGTGTTTGCTCTGAAAATCTTGCGGCATTATCTGTACAGTATCCTCTGCGACATATACTCCGATAACAAAAATTTGAAGTATGTGGACACGCAGAAGGAGCTAAATATAAGGCAGAGGCATTGGGTGGAGTTTCTAATAGATTACTAGTACGACATGCACTACCACCTAGGTAAGGCAAACGTGGTAGCCGATGCGCTGAGTCGAAGAGCCGCCACCTCCGGAGTAGAGCCCCAGATTATGTCCCTAGAGCTGGTGTAGAGATTAGAGGATATGCACATCACGCTGGTGTCATCTGATGACCCCAAACTTTATGAGGAGTATTTAGCAGCAATGAGTGCCACATATGACATTCGAGACTGAGTCAGAGATGGGCAGAGGCAGGATGCCAAGCTGGAGCCGATATTCTAGGCCTTAGAGGCGAGTAATGCGGGAGATTACACACTGAGGGATGGCCTAGTGTGCTTCAAAGGACGGGTTTATATACAAGAGGGAGGCCAGGTCCGGAAGGATATCATAACGGAGGCCCACTACAGCCGGTATTCGGTATACCCGAGAATTTCGAAGAGGAATGCGGATATGAAGAAGACCATGTACTGTCCATGCATGAAGAAGGATATCACCTACATAATGACCCACTGTGAGACTTGCCAGCTGGTGAAGGCGATGTGCAGAAACCCCGCAGGATTGTTGCAACCACTCCAAGTACCGGAGTGGAAGTTCAAGGATATCGCGATGGACTTCATACATGGCCTTCCCCAATCGCGGACGGAAAACGATTCGATCTGGGTAATCGTCGACCAGCAGATGAAGGTAACCAGATTTATCCCGATCAGGAAGGATGACTCGGTTGGTGTGCTGGTACGGAATTTCGTAGAGCAGTTCGTCCGTTATCATTGCGTACCTAGGATGATTGTATCAGATCAGGATAGATGATTTACGTCCAGGGAGTGGCGATCAGTGCATTACTTAGGCACCCGGCTAACTTTTAGTACAACTTTTCATCCTAAGACCGACGGGAAAATGGAACGCACCAATCGGACCTTGGAAGATCTGCTGCGACTATGCATTTTGGATTGCAGAGAGACTTGGGAGAAGTTGTTGCCACTGGTCGAGTTCTCATACAATAATAGCTACCAGTCCAGCAAAGGGATGGCTCCTTATGAGGCCCTATACGGGCGAAGGTGTAGGAATCTGCTGTCATGGATAAAGGACGAGGATCCGAAGGTTTTGGTCTTAGAGTTTGTTGAGGACACTAAGGCTCAGGTAAGGCTGATACAGGACAGGATGTTAGAGGCTCAGAGCAAAAAAGCTAAGTATTATGACTCTCGTCATCGTCAGGTGGATTTTCTGGTGGGGGACCAGGTATTCTTGAAGATTCGACCAATGCTTGGAGTTTCACGGGTTTGTGGTTGGAAGAAGAAGCTTAGCCTGAGATATATGGGGCCTTACAAGATCCTGGAGCGGATCGATCCCTTAGCATACAGGCTGGAGCTGCCACCGGAGCTGGTAGGTCTGCACAACGTATTCCACGTATCTTCTCTTAGGAGGGATCTACTATGCCCGGAGCAGCAGATTACAGCCATGGATGGGTCGGTAGCATCTGATCGGTCAATTCACCTAGAGCCGGTCTGGATTGACAACAAGGGGATACTAGTCTTACGTCGCAAGAAGGTTCCATTTGTCAAGATCCTGTGGAGAATCACGGTCAGGAGGAGCAGACCTTGGAGCCGTAGGATCCTATACAACAAAGGTACCCGGAGTTGTTCAGTTAGGTATACCTCACAACCTTTCGGGATGTTACTATTTATTTTTCATATTTGAAACCTGTAGGCCTAACTAGAATTTCGAGGATGAATTTTTTTGTTTTTGTATTGGGATTTGTAACATCCCTCAGACAGCTAGACCCACTAGGAGTGGTTTTGTCATGACTAGGTCATGATAAAACCCAAGAGGACCAAGTAAACCTAGTGGACTAGGAATAAAGGTGATTGGGATGAATGGTCTGCAAATAGTAGATTCCTAAACCCTAGTTTAGTATGATAATTAGGATTCACCATGACTCCAAGACCCCACCATGATACGACCTATCTGTTAAAAGGGCAAAAGGGTCCATTTTGGCCAACCCAGGATGGCCAAGTTGACCAAGGCTTATATTAGGCTTAAATAGGGCAAGGTGCCCTAACTAAGGGCAATGCACCCTTAAGGAGCCCAACAAACATTACCAAGGTCTTCCTAGACCTAAAGTGGGGTCAATTGGTCACCAAAGACCCATTGGAGTCAACCATAAAGCTTAAGTTGACCTAAGTAAACCCTATCCATCCCTACCTACACCCTAGGGGAGGACAATATGTCACCAAGGACCCATTGAGGGTCACACAAAAGGTCAATTTGACCAAAGTCAACCCTAAGCTAGGTCAAGTCAAACTTAGCTCAAAAAGGGCAAACTAATGCTCAAGCCCCTAGCCACTTGGGATAACCACTTCCTAATCACTTTATAATAAGCTTAGTGGGCTGCATTTAGGCTTGGGCCATGACAAAAATCGATCATGAGGGGCAGGAGAGAGAACGATTCAATTTCTCCTTAATGGAGGAGAACGAAAAGGAGGTAAAAGCCATTCATGGCTTAGGGAGGCCAAGGGACACCTTTATTGGCTGTGTTCAACTCCTCTGAGGAAGAGGAGAAGTTTGCAGCCATTTCCCGGCCACCACAAGGCAGGTTCACCCCCCCCCCCCCACCACTTTGCCGAAAGCTCCATTCATGGCCATTAATGGCATTGATGCCATGACCACCCCCTTCCCCATTTTATTGTTTTAAAACCCTCACTGGAATCCTAGGAATCGTTTACACATCTTACATGAAGGAGCCGGAGCAGTTCACTTTGCTGTTGCAGAAACGAGTAGCGCCACCATCGGAAATGGCATCCCTACGATCAACTCGCCTCCAAGATGCAAACAAGGTCCTCCCCTTCCTCTTTTCCAATGGGTAGATCATAGGGATCATTTAGAATAAAAATCGGGCTCAATTGAGCCTGAATCGAAGCTTCGTTTTAATGGTTTTTTCGGGAAAAATGGGTTGTCGGGATCGCCGGAAGAGGGCCCTTCGGCGGCTGTGCCGCCGCCTGGGGATAGCCACCACCTCGACAAAGGTGGTGGTGGCGGTGGTTGGCCAGGGAGGTGGCCGGTGTAACACCCAAGAAATCCCTAAGTCCCAAAATAGGTCAGGCTGGGTGACACGGCCTGGGATATGGGCGTGTCCCAGGGAGTGTCCAGTGCACATGGCCTGAGACACGGGTGTGTCCCAAGGTGTGTCCTTTACTGTAGGCATCGACTCGAGTTCTCGAGATGGCACAGACGATAATCGTCGAGAGGTGACACGGCCTGGGAAATGGGCGTGTCCCAGGGCATGTCCTGCTCGGGTAAATACCCGGGTGTCGTAGAGTGTCGTTGAGTGTGGAGCAAGGCCTGTGACACGGGCGAGTCATAGGGGCATGTTTGGCACACGGCTAAGGACACGGGCGTGTGCCTTAGCCGTGTAATTCTCGAGTAATCTGGTCTTGTGTTGAAAGAGTGACACTGCTAATCACACGACCGTGTGCTTTTTGACACGGGGGTGTCAGGGGTTTGATACGGGCGTGTCTATGCCCGTATTTTGGATTGGGTGAGTCAATTCTATAGACGTTTCAGGACTATGACCTATGTCACGGGCATGTCACAACCCGCGTTCAGTCAAGGAAATTAGTTTAAGGGCTGATCTGATCCGTTCGTTTTCTTTAACCAAGATCCAATGGTCTAGGCTCATCTCTTGGGTGATAAGGTCGGCCTTAAGAAGGAGAAAGGTCATGTTGAGTTGTGTCTTGCTTTTTCTTATGTAAGAGAGAGAGGAGAGTTTGAGGAGGAAGAAGAAGAGGAAGCCGGCTGCCGGTGGTGCTACGGTGGTTCAAATCGCGAGCCGAGTTCGGATTTGCGAAGGCAAGGCTGCTGTGAGAACGTTCATCCGTTTAGTTTTCTCCCCATGGCTCTGAAGCGTATTCCAAGGGTAACGATTCCCTTCTTGGACAATTGAAGTCCTTCTTTCCTACATATGCATAGGAATCCTCCACCAAAAGGTGGATGGCGAAGAGATTCCCTTGGGATTGGTGGTTCATCCCTTGTTGTCGTGCATTAGAACCGAAAGTGTGAGTACGGTTAGGAATGTAGTTTGAAGCCAATCTGGACATGTTGGTCTGGATTGGTTATACTTGTTTGCAAATCGGAGAAGACTCCGTGATTATTGCTAGTATGCATGAAATCTGTAATGGGTGCTTGCGGCTTGGTGCCGCCGGAAGTACTGGAGGAATTCCAGGAAATGGTGAAAGTTGGGATCAACTCTTGTTGTCGTGAGCGCCATGTGGTCTAAAGTTGAGCCGTAGGTCTGCAACTGCGGAAAGGACTTAGTGCCGAACAACAAAGGTGAAACCGACCCGCTCCTGTAAGTTGACCATGAGTACTTCGGTATTCCTTTGTGGAAAGGCGATTTAAGCAACGGGTGGTGGCTGATCTGTACTTGCGTTATGCCAGCTGTACAAGAGAGTGTCAAGGCATTGGGCTTTCTTCAGGGGCATAATGAGAGTCTTTGGCCTGGGCGCCATAAAGACTAGGAATGCTCAAGTTTGACTGTCATGTCTGGGACCTCTGAACGGTAGAGGGATCCGGTGTTTCTGGTACACCAGAATATGCCTTAAGTGCACGGAGTGTCAGGTCGTCGTGCCGACATTTGTGATATGTATTGCCTAGCTGGCTGAATATATATATATATATATATATATATATATATATATATATATATATATATATGTGTGTGTTATGTATATTGCTATGCAGGGAAGGAATTCCGCTTCCCCGTGCCAGGGACAGGGTCGTTATAATTGGTCAGCTGAATGCTGACCGTTGCCCTATTTGCCACCGGTTGGTGGAATGGTTCTTGCAGGTGCAGGTGGTGCTGGTCCAAGCGAGACTTAGCGGGCTGAAGCCCAAGCTGCGTTGCTGCCCTCGAAGGCCTTGTTTTGCTTAATCTTGTTCATGTGTGGCCGGCCTGTGTGCCGATGTTTATAAACCACACCTTATGCTCAGAGAAACTTGTAAACGCCATATGGTTGTGTACTTGTTGTGTATGGTTGTATACATTCCTATTTTGTTAGAAGTGGACATTTTTGTTATTATTGAGTTCTTATTTTCAACCCTGAAGCTTCCGCTAGAATGCTCTGTGTTAGGGTGCGGTGATTCTTGGTATTATTTCGTGACATCTCCGCCTGTTTGTGGAATATGGTGTGGGGCCCCGGCCGGACCCTCTAGTATATCCTATTTGACGGGTAGAGGTGTTACAAATTGGTATCAGCTTGTTGGTCGATCTCTTCCAAATTCGCGGACGAATTCTTTTGAGGGGTGGCGAGCATGTGTCAGTGCTGCCGTTATAACGCATCTATTGAACTTAATAATGTCCACTTAGGAATGTAAATACACTTGTTTGGTGAACCTGTGTGTTCATTTTGGTTTGTTTGCCGTTTGTGTAGTCACTAAATTGTGTTTCTACATATATAGGTGACTAGATGTGTTGCGGGTCAGTCAGAACCTCGGCATTCTATTGAAAGTGCGGCACCGGCTGAGGTGCCCTCACCTCCTCCATCTACTGAAACTGTTCGTTTTATTACGGAGACAGTGATTGAGGTTATGAATGCTCAGCAAGCTGGGCAGGCTCAAACTGTAGTGGTGCTAATTCATGCTGAGATAGGACAAGAACCAGTGGAAGCTGTAGTAGATCCGCGGGCGGCAGATCAATAATTAAAGCTGTTCATGAGCTTCAATCCTCCTCAATTTACTGGGGCGGGTTCCCCAGCCCAAGCGGAGGATTGGCTCTCAAGGATTAAGAGGCTCTTGATAACTATCAGAGTAGAGGAGGAACATAAAGTCACACTAACCACTTTCCTGCTTGAGGGAGAGGCTCGGTTGTGGTGGGACGAGGTAGAACTGCATCACTTGGCGGGCAGACGTTTGACGGGAGTCTCGATGGAAGAGTTCTCTCGATTGTTTTTAACAAAGCATCTCCCGATGCAGCAAAGAATTTCCATAGAGTTGGAGTTCCAACGTTTAACTCAAGGTGTGCATAGTGTTGGAACATCCTATTTCTGATTTGGGTAAGGATCACTATATTCATAGGAGTGTGTCTTGACCTCATTGTATAGATTTAAAGGTCGACTAGAATAGGTCTAAGGCTTAGTACTTAGGTTTGAAAGCTGCCCCCAAGACCTCCTAGTTCGGATTACAAGTGCAAAAGACTAAGGCAATTATCATCGAGCTCAGTTCAACGAGTCATCAAACTCTGTTCGACGATCTCCGAGCTCAGATCGACGTTTCTATCCCAAGTTAAAATCCAGATCTCTGAGCTTAGTTCGACGATATTCGAGCTCAGATCGACGTTTCCGTCTCAAGTTAAAATCCAGTCTCTGAGCTCAGGTCGACGATAGTCGAGCTCAGATCGACGATTTTCTTGAGAGATCGACGATTTCAGGATTTCAAATTCAGTCAGTTATGGAATTCAAATTTCTTCATATCCAGCATTTAATGCAAAGGATTTTGTAGCCGTTTCAATCAATATTGAGCAAGTTTCAAGGAAACTAAAACAAAATGTTTCTTAGGACTTTCCTCCAGAGACAGATATCAATTAAGGAGAGTCATTTATGACTGGCTAACGGCTATCTAGAAGATTGGATTTCAATATATCATTTCAGACAATAGAGACAGATAACAATAACAAGAGAAAACTGATATAATTGATTTCAAGATAACCCAAACACCTAGAGGGGGGGGGTGAATAGGTTCTTTTCTTTTTTTTACTTAAGGCAGAATAATATTTCAGTTCTTAAAATAGAATCTAACTTATTCTACAGTAATCACAACACAGAATTCAAAATCGCACATACATCACAGATTGCACACAGGTTTATAGTGGTTCCCCAAGGTCTGGGTACATCCACTTTCCCCCTTCACTTATCCAGCAGTGTGCTAGATTCAGCCTAACTTCTTCCTTCTTCTCAGATCCACAGATCTTATAGCTCAGAACCTGAAAGGTTCTTACAACTCAGAACCCTATAAGGTTCCTACAACTCAGAGTATAACCACACTCTTATAGCTCAGGCTAATAGCCCTACCTCAGCCTTCCCACAAGGCATACAACTCAGAGAATGATTTCTCCTACACTCAGGCTCAAAAGCCCTACCACTCAGAGATCTATATCTCCTACACTCAGCCTTTATATAATAGGCTTACAACTCAGATCTTGAAATATCCTACAAAATTTGATAAGTGATTTAAATGGACTCTTACCCTTGTTGAGAGAGAAGGGATAAAAAGTTTCTTGATCAGCTTCTTGATAAAACTGATGGCTGAAATCAACCTATTCTTAGCTTTCTTAAAAGCTTCTTGAATCCGAACTCAGTAGGGTTGATCTCCTTTTAAGTTGACTGGCTGCCAGCTTCCTTCTTAGAATCCAAAAATAGATCTGAATCCTTCTTAGCAGATTATTTCAAGATCTGCTTCTTAAGAGACTTGTAAATGTCTCCTTCTTTACTTCAACAACTGAAGATCTCTCTCACTCTTTAGAACTTCTGAAGTTTCTTCAGAATTCTTGCTTGAATTCTCCTTAGATCTTCTCACGAAAATCTTCTTCAGTGTGACGTGCACTTTCTTGATCAATGATCAATACTTCAATAGTTGTTCCTGTTGTTGTTATTGTTATTCACCTTGTTATTGATTTGACAGTATCCATCTATATATAGACTTCATCCATGGTAACCGCTGATCCGGTTTCTAACAAACTTCTGACAGGTCTGACAGCTTCAGCAAACTTGTTGGAATACACAGCTGTCAAGTCTCCAGTGAGTTCTTGAACCTTTGTCTTTGTCAACAAAGCATCGAGACTGATTGTCATTATGTGTCGAAACAAGTAGATTAAGTGACGACACAAGCTTTGGTGATGTCGACATAGCTCCTTTGGTGTCGACACTTCTTCTTGACACTACATCTGTAGAGTGTGTCGACACTACTTCTTTGTGTCGATACAGACACTTCTTTACTTCACAGCAATCAACATTGTTGAAACTCTATTCTGTGTCGACACAATTCCTGTGTATCGAGAAAGTTTATATAGTCTAAGAATTCTGTGTGTCGACACTGCATCCAGGTGTCGACACAGTTGATGTCGACTAATACTTTCTGTATGTCGACACTGCCTCCCGTTGTTGACACAGTCGATGTCGACTAATACTTCTGTGTGTCGACACAGTTGCTTCTGGTGTCGACACAGCTTTTCCAAGTGTCGACACAGGCTTTCTTAAGTGTCGACACATGGACTTAGAAACTTTTTTCTGCATTTTAGCAAATACTTAACCTGCACATATAAACTCAAAATAACATCAAATACACCTTGATGTATATCATTGAGCTAAGTGTGGCTTCTCCAAATCAGGTACACATTTTCAAATGTACCCAACAATCTTCCCCTATTTGGAGAAGCCATAACCCTTTGGTCAATGATATACACCACTTATAATAAACAAATATGATGATGTATATAAATAATGAATGACAGGGTAACTTATAAACAAAACATATAACCAAATCACATCACAGAATAAGAATGCAACTTGAATGAACATGAAACATTGTTTTGTTTAAATTATCAAAAAGTTTCTTAACAACTGTTTACATAGATTTCTTTTAAAACTAAAAATTACATTGTTCTTGCAAAATCTAATAAACCTATCCTAAGGCTGATAAGGGTCCCTAATGACTATACCTTTTCCTGTCTTAATCTGAGCTTGCACAGGAGGTTCTGAATCTCAATAGGCTTCTTTCCTGTCAACTCTGCCTTCTTCTGAGCTTCAGCCTTAATCCTTTGCCTTTCAAAATAATGAAAAGGTTTAGGGAATTATTTACTAGGCTCCTTAGCATTAAGAGGTAGCTTCCCAATCTTAGCCTTTCTTCTATGTTGCACAATAACTTCTTGCCTTGTTTCATACTTCTGCCATTCTTGTTCATTATACCACTTGCCCCTTTCATGAACCTGAACTTTCACAGCTTTCAAGGCAGTCAGAATTATATTTCTGGAAGTGGGGCTCCACTGCTCAAAATGAGGCTTTAACTAAGCCTGTTCTCTGAATCTTTTCTTTGAAAGTTGAGCTTCCTGCTGAGCTTTCAAGGCAGCTTCTGGCATTTCAACTTTCTCTATAATAACATTTTCAACTTCCTGTGGAGGACTGTACATTGTCTGAACCTGTTGTTGAATCATATCAAAATCTGCTGGAGGGTAGATGACCTGAGCAACTTTAGGTTGATCACCTTCAACATAAGCAGGTTGCACACTAGACTCAACAACATTGTCATCATCACAAAGGGGTGGATATCCTAGAGTGGCTCTGATGCTATTGGATATCTATTTGGCATGATCTGAGCCTGCATTGACTAACACTCTCTCCCTCTTTATGACTTCTCTTACAATGTGATTTCTTAAGTCATCTTTTTGAAATCTTATTTGGCCATCAAGAAAATTTACACCATCTTTATAAAATGATTTTAACTTAAGAAGGTGATCAAAGATTATTTTCTGAGAATAATTAATGGCTATCTTAAATGAATCTAAGGCTTCCTGTAGCTTCTTATCAAATTCCACTTTCTCTTTAGCTCTTTCTTCAGTCATTGCAGTGACTGAGTTCTTAATTTCAGTGACTATCTCATTATGAGATTCAGTCAAGTTGTCATTCATTCTAATCTGATTTTCAAGGACATATCCTTATTTAATTGCAATCTCATCCACTTTAGCCTTGACTTCTGCTTGTTGCTTAGCCAGAAATACTACAGCATTGCACCCTTTGTAGAAACAATCTGTCATCTCTTTCTTATGAAGATTTACTTCAAACTTTTTGGATTTGATATCCTGAGCCAAATCAAATTGAAGTGACTTATGGCTTTCATCCATATAATTTTCTAGAGCCATTCTCTGCTCATCTAATTTAAGTTGCAAGGCCACCATTCATGAGCTGTAATCCGCCTCTGGGGCAGGTTGTGGAGTAGTAGTTTGTAATGCCTTCTTATAGCTCTGGCTCCTTCTCTTAAAAACCATCAGTTTTCTTTTCTTGGCACTTGTAATTTCTTCATCTTCTAAAGCAGATGCACTAAGAATGTGTACACTTTCCTTAGGACTAGGAGGAATCTCCTTTTCAGTGACAATCTGCTCCCCCTCAATCTCAGCCTGATCCCCCTCAATCCTTACTTGCTCCTCCTTATCTGCTGCTCCCTCAATGTCAGGAAACAATTCTTCCAGAGTGAAATCATGTTGAGTGTGAACTGGTGATACTACTTTCTAAGAAGCATCAGCAGCTCCAGATGTATCCTCCATGATAGCATCTTGGGCTGGAATATTAGCATGAGATCTTTCAATGACTGTTTGTGAATCTATTTTACTTGGCAAGTGAGTTGATTCTTCTTCCAGTATCTGTGCAGTATTTAGCTCTCCCTGCACTTGTGCATTATCAGTATTGTCCTGTGCCTGTGTATTATCTGGCTCCCCCAGCATCTGTGTAGTATCTGTAATATCCTGTGCAGGAGATTTCTCAGCAGCTTCTTGTCTCTCTATATCAGGTATGTCATTTGATAGGACCATATCCCATCTGGAAATAATCGTGATGTCCATTCTTCTCATATGATTGATTTTAGAACGAGGAATCTGGTTCATTACTTCTGGAAATTCTCCAGCCAAGTAAAGACTCATTATTCTAGCCAAATTAGGCTTCTTGATGCCTTCCTTAATCTTTTCAAACAGTACTACGGGCCAATCTGTATTGTGTTTAAAAATTATCCTTGTCATGAGGTTGAACATATAGGCAGAAATCCTATCATGTCCCCCTGGCTTACACAGAATAACCTTCCCTACCACTTCTGAAAGGAATTTGCCTTATTAATTCATCCTTTTCCTGTTAATTTCTGCTCCAATCTTCAAGATAGGATCCAATCCACACCATTGTAGTGCCTCTCTTGTTTTTGATACTGGTACTTCTTCTTCATCCTGAGTTCTTGGAAGATGAAGAATTTTTCTCAAACTTTTCAAGGTCAGTTTGACACTTGCTCCATAAACTGTTGATTTAATCTTAAGTCCAGTTGAGTCTACTATTGCTGCAACAAAGAACTCAAAAACCTCCTTCTTCCAAATCTTGGTTGGTTCGGATATCAGAAACTCCAAACCACTTTTACCAAACAGTGTAACGACCCCTTTAATCTCTGACTCTGCATCATCAAAGGCATGGAGAACCAACTCATATCCTTCGTTAATGTTATCTTCAACCTTTGGCGCCATGGGGATGGTGAGAAAGCTTGGTTTGAGAGAAGAGAGTTTGTCGACACAAGGTTTTAGTCTCGAAAACCCGGATAGCGCATCGACAAAATATGTTCTTGACCTATTTATACCCTTCTAAACAAAGAAGGTCAAAAGGCGGGCAAAAACTGTCTAAATGTGTTGACACAGTTGAAATGTGTCGACAAGGACTTCTAATGTCTCGACAACGGCGTTGACTACTATGGGTCGATACCAATTGATGATATGTCAACACTAGACAAACTTAGAAGTTCATCAGAAATTCTGTGTCGACTCTTATTATAAGTGTCGACACAATTTCGGGATGTGTCGACACCACTACTCTCGTTGTGTCGACACCACTTACTGAAGTGTCGACACCACTTCTCTGGATGTGTCGACACAGATTTACTGAAGTGTCGACACCACTTCTCTGGATGTGTCGACACAGATTTACTTAGCCAAATTTATTAAACTAATCTATGTTCAACATTCCCAATTCAATTTTAAATTTAATTAAATTTAGTTTCATCTAAAGGCTTAGTAAATACATCTGCAATTTGATAATCTATTTTGTCAAATTCTAGTAAGATGTCCTCTTTCTCTACAAGTTTTCTAAAAAAATGGTATCTTATTTCTATATGTTTAGTCCTACTATGTGAAACATGATTACTAGCAATAAAAATAGCACTAGTAGAATCACAAAACAAAGGTGTTCTACTTACCTGAATACCATAGTCTTTTAGCTGGTGTTGAATCCACAACAGCTGTGCACAGCAACTTCCTGCTGCCACATATTCAGACTCAGTTATGGAAATTGCCACACTAGTCTGCTTCTTACTACTCTAAGACACCAATCTTCCTCCTACAAATTGACAGGTGCCTGTTGTGCTTTTTCTATCTTTTTTGCAACCTGCAAAGTCTGCATCTGAATAGCCTGTCAGTAGAAAATCTCCATTCCTAGGGTACCAAAGGCCTAGATTAGGTGTGCCCTTTAGTTATCTCAAAATCCTTTTTACTATAGTGTAATGAGATTCTTTAGGGCATGATTGGTACCTAGCACAGACACATGTTACATTCATAATGTTTGGTCTACTAGCAGTTAGATATAGAAGAGAGCCAATTATTCCTCTATACAAAGACTCATCTACAGGTTTACCTGCATCATCTTTGCATGTATGCATACTTGTTCCCATAGGAGTTCTCATGGTGGAGGATGATTCCATACCATACTTCTTAATTAACTCCTTGGTGAACTTATACTGGGATATGGACAAGCCATCATCAGTCTGTCTTACTTGAAGGCCCAAGAAGAACTTAAGTTCTCCTATGCTACTCATCTCAAACTTCCCTTGCATAAGTTTAGCAAACTTCTTGCAAAGGTTGCTTTCTGTAGACACAAAAATTATGTCATCTTCATAAATCTGGACTAAGATTATCTTATCTTTGGACTCCCTTAGGAATAGAGTTTTGTCTATTTTCCCCCTTGAGAATTTGTTCTCAATAAGAAAAGTAGACAGGGTTTCATACCAAGCCCTTGGGGCTTGCTTAAACCCATATAAAGCTTTCCTAAGTCTATAAACATAATCAGGTTTGAGAGAATCAACAAAACCTGAGGGCTGCTCTACATAAACTTTTTCTTTTAGATTTCTATTTAGGAATGCTGATTTTACATCCATTTGGAATACCATGAAGCCTTGATATGCTGCATAGGCAAGGAACATCCTAATTGCTTCCAGTCTTGCTACTTGGGCAAAGGTTTGATCAAAGTCAATACCCTCTTCCTATCTGTATCCTTTTGCAACAAGTCTTGCTTTGTTCTTCACAATGATCCCATTCTCATCCAGTTTGTTCCTAAAGATCCACTTTGTTCCAATAATGTTGTGGTCTTTTGGTTTAGGAACTAACTCCCAGATCTTGCACCTTTTGAACTGATTCAACTCCTCTTGTATGGCATCAATCCAATGTGGGTCTAGAATAGCTTCTTCAAATCTCTTTGGCTCCAGTTGAGATAGGAAGCTTGAGCAAAGCACTGTGTTCAAGTTCTTGCTTCTGGTTTGCACTCCATGTCTTAGATCACCAATTATCTGATTTGCTGGATGATCCTTTAAGTGTCTAATAGCTGGAGGTTGATTATCTTAAGGTTGAACCTCTCCTGTCTCTTCAATATGCTGCACCTCTTGGTTTTTAACAACATCTAGGGAGTCCTGTACTCCCCCTGGACAGTAGTCACCATTTTCCACTTCCTGCTCTTTAGTTGATTCTTCTGTAATGGTAAGCTTGTCCAATTTCTCATTTATACCTGTAGAACTGTATGAGCAACAAGGCAACTCACTGTTAATCGGTCTTGTTTCATCAAAGACAACATGTACAAATTCTTCTACAACTTGAGTAATTAAGTTGTAGACTCTATAAGCCTTACTATTGTTGCTGTAACCAACAAATATCCCATCTTGGGTTTTGGCAATAAACTTAGTTAGATAAGACTTGCCATTGTTAAGGACATAACACTTGCAACCAAAGATCCTAATATAGGATAAGTTTGGTTTTCTACCCTTCATGATCTCATAGGGAGTCTTTTTGTGGCTTTTGGTGATAGATGCCCTATTGATCACATGACATGCAGTGTTTACTGCCTCAGCCCAAAAATATTCTGGGAGAGAAGTATCACTAAATAGAGTTCTACTAGCCTCAATCAATGTTCTATTCTTCCTTTCAGCAATACTATTTTGCTGTGGTGTTCTAGGTGACGAGAATTCTTTAAAAATCCCAAATTCTTCACACAGTTTTGTCATACTCTCAGATTGAAATTCAGTGCAATGGTCACTTCTGATTTTGACCACTGTACTGTCAAGTTCATTCTGAATTTTCTTGACAAAGCTATATAAAACACATGGTGTTTTTTATTTTTGTCTCAGAAAGAACACCCAGGAATATTTAGAATAGTCATCTACCACCACAAAAGTGTAGACCTTCCTACCTAGACTATGAACTGGCATAGGACCAAATAAATCCATATGTAAGAGGTATAGACACCTCACTGAATCCTTGTTTTCAAGGCTATGAAAGGAGGATTTTGTCTGCTTGCCTTTTTGACAAGCTCAGCATATCCCATCCTTTATACACTTAACTTTTCGACCATTCCTTACTAACTCTTTGCTAAAGAGTTGGCCAATTATTTTGTAGTTAAGATGGGCTAGCCTCTTGTGCCATTTGACACAATGAGTGGCTCTCTCATCAGCTACAAGACAAACAGGAGAAACATTGTTCTCACACTCAAAGTTAAGATAGTACACATTTCTTTTTCTATATCCTGTCAATATGACCTTTTGATGACTTGATCTTTTGATATGATATCCATTCTTAATTAAATGAAATGTCATATCCTAAATCACTCATCTGACTTATGCTTATAAGATTGTGTTTCAAACCCTTCACATAGGATACTTGAGTGAAAGTAATCTGGTTACTAGAAATGTTACCAAATACTTTGATGATTCCTTTTTTAGAACCACCAAAGATTACTTTAGGCCCATTTATGATAGGTAAATACTCCTTCGGCAATCCCTTTATTCCAGTCATGTGCATGGAATATCCACTGTCCAAGTACCATATAGGGGCATGGTAACTTGGACTCACCTACAATAAAGAATTATCTTCCCTTAGAACCCAAGTAAGTCTGGGGTCCTTGGTTCAAGTTAGCTTCATACTTAACAAATCTACCTACTTCTCTTCTAACAGGTAGACTGTTGTTCTTCTTAACACTAATGTTATGCCAGCAGTCTAAGGCATAATGGCCTGTCTTGCCACAGCACTAGCATTCATACTTGTTGTATCTATTTTTAGATACATTCTTGGCAGTCTGGTTGACAACAAATCTTTTGTTTTATGCTGGTACTGTTGCAGCTACACCCATTGTTTTCTTAGGAACATGGAGTTTATGTACATGGGATGCCTTATTGACATAAACACCCTTGTCATTCAGAACTTCAGTCTTACTATGACCATGAGTATTCTCAAGTTCATACTTGTTAGAAGGCTCTTGTACCTTTCTAAAAGCTACAGGGACTTTAAAGTTCACTAGCTGGACTGAGGCTTTGCCCTTTCTCTTAAATTGAACAGCCCTGGTGTTACCTTTAAAGCCTATTCCAGCCTTACCCTTTTGAGCTACAAACTCATCTATTAAGGGTTACACTGATTTTGGCTTGGAATAACTAGCCACCAAATCTTTTTCCTTTTTAAGTCTGGCTTCCAAACTTTTAATTAGATAATTTTTGTATGTGATTGTGCCCATCTGAATAACAGTTATAGTTTTCAGTTTGGCAATCTCATTCAATTTTTGATCCAATTCTTTCTCTAAGTCAAATGCAGCCATCTTAAGATCTACAATATCCTTAGCCTGAGTTTTTGCCAGGTTTTTTGCTTTTCTTTAGTGCCTGCAACAAGTCCCCACATTCATCTATCAGCTGATTAATTTCACCTTCAGATTCAAACCCATCCACATCACTTGATGCAGATGTAGCTGACTCTATACCAGTACTACAATCTAAATTTCTAGAAATACATTGTACCTTACTAGGACCAGGCTGATCCTGGCACTTGTCTTCTCCTGACACAGCCATCAGTCCCATGCACTGATGGTCTTCTTATTCATAGATAGAGTTCAGAACTTGCATAAACTCATCTTCTTCATCTGCTTCATATAGACCAATGTATGCCTCAGCTTCAGATTCAGACTCTGAGGTTGATTGGTCTATCAAGCTCTTCTCCTTCTTAGAAACAAAGGATTTCTCCTTCTTGCTCTTTTGTTGAGTCTTCCTTTTATCAAATGGCTCCATTCTTTTGTCTGGACACTTAGCCACAACATGTCCTTCCCTATTACAGTAGTAGCAAACTTTCTTTGATGTTGTAGATTTGCTAAACTTAGACCTTCTTCTGTCCTTCCTAGATGACTTCCTCTTCTAATAATAGTCATCCATAGGCTGAGATGTGGAGGGCCTTGACTTCCACTGCTTCTTCTTTAGGAATCTCTGAAATTGCCTTTTAAAGGCATCAAAGTCTATCTGAGCCACTGCTGTCTGAACTTTTATTGTCTGAATTATTTGAAGTAATTTCAGAAACAATCTCAGGAGGTGATGGAGACATCTTCTTATTATTCCTAGTGGCTTCCACCTTGAAGGCCACAGACTTTTCTTTATGCTCCCCTTTAGCACTTTTCTCTTCCTCTTTCCTAGCCATCAGCTGCATCTCATATGACAGCAATTTTCCAAACAAAGTTGGAGGAGAGATATCTGCAAGTTTGGCCACCTCCCTAATAGCACAAATCTTAGTGTCCCAATCCTTTGTCAAGGATCTTAGGAATTTATAATTCAGTTCATATGTACTGAATATCCTTCCATAGGATATCAGCTCATTTACTATTCTATAGAACTTTTTATAACACTAAGTTATACCATCTGACTTTCCTTGTCTGAAACTCTCCTATTCCTGGTTCAGCATATATTTTCTATCTTTTCTGACTTCTTCAGAACCCTCCATGTATACTATCAAGGTGTCCCACATTTCCTTGGAGGTCTTGTAGTGAATCAAATTTTGAAAGGTTGAATCATCTATGCCACTTACTATGATATTCTGGGCTCTTTTATCAATAGTTGCCAGGATGATCTCTTCCTTAGTCATCTCAGAAAAATCTTTGGGAGTTATTTGATTTGCATCTAGAACTGACACCTTCATTGGAATATAAGGACCTTCCATTACTGTAATGTAGATCATTGGATCAGAAGCCTCCATGAAAAGCCCGACCCTTTCTTTCCATATTCTAAATATCTCTTTCCTGCATATGGGTAATTTCATAGAACCTAGTTCCTTATGATTTTCTCCTGAACCCATTTTCTTGATCTTGAATCTGCCTTATGGATCTTACTCAGACTGTTAAGTCCTTCTTTGAGCAACCTCCCTTTGATACCACTTGATAAAATTGATTTCAAAATAACTCAAACACCTAGAGGGGGGGGGGGTGAATAGGTTTTTTTCTTTTTTTTACTTAAGGAAGAATAATATTTCAGTTCTTAAAATAGAATCTAGCTTATTCTACAGCAATCACAGCACAGAATTCACAATCACACATACATCACAGATTGCATACAGGTTTATAGTGGTTCCCCAAGGTCTTGGTACATCCATTTTCCCCCTTTACATATCCAGCAGTGTGCTAGATTCGGCCTAACTTATTCCTTCTTCTCAGATCCACAGATCTTACAGCTCAGAACCTGAAAGGTTCCTACAACTCAGAACCCTATAAGGTTCCTACAACTCAGAGTATAACCACACTCCTATAACTCAGGCTAACAGCCCTGCCTCAGCCTTCCGACAAGGCCTACAACTCAGAGAATGATTTCTCCTACACTCAGGCTCAAAAGCCCTACCACTCAGATATCTATATCTTCTATACTCAGCCTTTATATAATACGCTTACAACTCATATCTTGAAATATCCTACAAAATTCGATAAGTGATTTAGATGGACTTTTACCCTTTTTGAGAGAGAAGGGATAAAAGGTTTCTTGATCAGCTTCTTGATAAAACTGATGGCTGAAATCAACCTGTTCTTAGCTTTCTTCAAAGCTTCTTGAATCTGAACTCTGTAGGGTTGATCTCCTTTGAAGTTGGCTGGCTGCCAGTTTCTTTCTTAGAATCCAGATATAGATCTGAATCCTTCTTAGCAGATTAGTTCAAGATCTGCTTCTTAAGAGACTTGTAAATGTCTCCTTCTTTACTTCAACAACTGAAGATCTCTCTCACTCTTCAGAACTTCTGAAGTTTCTTCAGAATTCTTTCTTGAATTCTCCTTAGATCTTCTCACGAAAATCTTCTTCAGTGTGACGTGCACTTTCTTAATCAATGATCAATACTTCAATAGTTGTTCCTGTTGTTGTTATTGTTGCTCACATTGTTATTGATTTGACAGAATTCATCTATCTATAGACTTCATCAATGGTAACCGACTGATCCGATTTCTAACAAACTTCTGACAGGTCTGACAACTTCAGCAAACTTATTGGAATACACAGCTGTCAAGTCTCCAGTCAGTTCTTGAACCTTTGTCTTTGTCAGCAATGCGTCGAGCTTTATTGTCATTATGTGTTGACACAAGTAGATTAAGTGTCGACACAAGCTTTGGTGATGTCGACATAGCTCCTTTGGTGTCGACACTGCTTCTTTATACTGCATTTGTAGAGTGTGTTGACACTGCTTCTTTGTGTCGACACAGACACTTCTTTACTTCAAAACAATCAACAATGTTGAAACTCTGCTGTGTGTCGACACAAGTCCTGTGTGTCGACACAGTTGATATAGTCTAAGAATTCTGTGTGTCGACACTGCCTCCAGGTGTCGATACAGTTGATGTCGACTAATACTTTCTATGTGTCGACACTGCCTCCCGGTGTCGACACAGTCGATGTCGACTAATACTTCTGTGTGTCGACACAGTTGCTTCTGGTGTCGACACAGCTTTTCCAAGTGTCGACACAGGCTTTCTTAAGTGTCGACACATAGACTTAAAAACTTTTTTCTGCATTTTAGCAAATACTTAACCTACACATATAAACTCAAAATAACATCAAATACACCTTGATGTATATCATTGAGCTAAGTGAGGCTTCTTCAAATCAGGTACACATTTCCCATTGTACCCAACAAAAACCAAGAACAATATCTGAGATCTGTGAGACACACACAAGAACTACAAGATTACAGTTTCTCATCTCTGATTCAAGTTTTTAAAGGCTTCATCAATCAAGACTCAAGACACATCACATTTCAGTCATTGCTGAAATTATCTTTTGCTGGAGATCTCATCTTCCGAAGGCTTATCACACTGTGCAAAGCTTCTTCTCCTGAACAACTACAAATCTCAGGGGGAGCTTTGAAATCATCAATCCACTAGTCTTCTCTTTGACTGTTGACAGAGAAGAACATCTTCACTCCTTTTCTTTTCTTTTGCTGTAAAAGGGTTACTCAAAACTTCCTTCAAAAGTTTTGTGTTTGGTTTCTGAGACCTTGTCAAAACTCAGTGGTGGCAAGACACCTTATCAAAATATCTGGTTTGGTTTTTGAGTAACTTATCAAAAGCTCATTGGTTCCCAGGACACCTGATAAACTCATCCTGTAGTGGATTCCTACCTAGGGTGGTAGAAGAGTGGATGTACCCAGGTTGATTGGGGAACCACTATAGATCCTTGTGTCTTCTGATTGTTTGTGTTTTATTTGCTGTGTGCTGTAATTTTGTTTCTTGCTTTACTTTATTTTTATTTACTGCAAGCATAATACACTATAATTACATTAAGTATTCCACTACCAATTAATTTTTAATTTGCAAAATTATTTTAATATACTATATTCACACCCCCCCCCCCCTCTAGAGTAAAGGTAGATCTTACCCTCACTTTAAATTGGTATCAGAGGGAGGTTGGTTATTCAACAACAAGATCCTCACTAGGTTGGTTATTTTTACAGGCTAACACCTGAACCAAAAGATCTCTGATAAGATCAACCTTTTATAGAGGGTTGCTATTTCTATTATAATTATTTTTATATAAATCCATGGCACAGAACAAAGACTATGCAAGCACCAGACCTCCAGTGTGCAATCTTTCTAAGTTTGCACTTTGGAAGGCAAGAATTAAATTATACACAAATTCTATTGATGAGGATATCTTTAATTCTGTTTTGACAGTGTGTCCAAGACCTCCAGAAACCATAAGTACAAGTGTTGTTCAACCCCCTTCAGGAACAGATGAAGACATTAAGAAGTGGAAAGTTGCTGATGTAAAGGCAATGAATATATTGGCTCAGACAATGTCTGATGATATATTTAAGAAAGTAACTGAATGCAACTCAGCAAAGGAAATCTGGGACAAGCTATCTGAGCTTTTATCAGGATCTGCTGATGAAAGAAAGGACAGAAGATCTCATCTCATAACTTAGTATGACAACTTCAAGAAGGGAGAAACAGAGTTAGTAGCTGACATGTATAATAGACTCAGTCTGATTGTCAGTGAATTAAAAACTTTGGACAAGGAGATCTCACTTACTGAACTCAATGATAAGATCCTAATGTGCTTCCCCAGCACTTGGGAATCAAGGATCTAGCCAATAAAGGATGCTAGAAGCTTAAATGAGATCACCACTGAAGCTCAATTGGGCAAGCTCAAGTCTTATGAGTTGCTCATCAAAAATAGAGAGGAAGAGCAAAAGACAGCTTCTCCAGCAACAAGGAAGGAGAAGACAATTGCTTTTAAAGCTATAGAAGAATAGCCTGAAGACAAGGTCACAGGCAATGAAGAGCTAATGAGCCTACTATCCAAAAGATTATACAAGATGGCTAGAAAAGATTTTAGGAAAAGGTCATCCAAAGGCCATGAAAAGCCAAGGTATGACAAATCCAGTAATAAAGAGATTATTTATTTTGGATGCAGGAAACAAGACCACATTGTGTCTGACTGTCCAGAGAACCAAAACAAGGACAAGAAAGACAAAAGAGAAAGGAAAAGAGATAAAGACTCCAGGAGAAATAACTATGACAAATCCTCCTCTAGCAAGAACAAGCATACCAGGAAAGGATTTGTAGCTGAGACCTGGAGTGAGACTGAAGAAGAATCAGATACTTAATCAAGCTCAAGTGATGATGAAGATGATGCCCAAGAGAAGGACTTCTGCATGATGGCTATCAATGCCTCTCAACACAATTCAGATGCAGAACAAGATTCAGGATCTGAATCTGAACCTAAAACTGAGGAAGATCAGGTAATAGACTCTTTTGATTTTGAATCAGAGGACTTTAAATTTGAGTTTAAGGCACTGTTTTTAGACCTACTCAAGTCTGAGAAAGAGATTATCTCTTTCAGAAATCAACTGTCTGAATACAGCACTTTAAAATCAGATAACCTCAAATTCACTGAGAAGTTAGAATGTTGTAGGGAGCAAATAGCTTCACTGAAAAGTGAACTATCTCAGGCAAAGAAGTTTGAAGAATCCCTTAATGGGAGAAGCATCAGACTGATGGACATCACAAGCACAGTGAATTCAAGACTTAACAGTACACTAGGCTTGGGTGCTTCATCAAGCCAACCTATACTATTAATAACCCCAATCAAATTTATCTAAGATAAAGGAAAGGGAGTTGTACAGGTAGCTAGGAAGAATTCTGATTTACCAAAGAAAAATAAGGTTCAACAGAAAACGTCGAACGGAGCTCGACGATCTCTAAACGGAGCTCAGCGATCTCAAGCTGAATCATCGAACTCAGGTCGACAATCTTTGAACTCTGAACTCAGGCAAAGTCGAACTTCAAATGGAGCTCGACGATCTGACCCAAGATCGTCGAACTCAGCTCAGAGATCGTCGAACAGAGCTCAGAGCTTTGAACAATATTTTAAGGGTAAATCAAAATTCAATTCTAGAGGTCCTACATCCCAAAGCTTCAACCCTTATGCTGAATGGATAATACCTCCTAGGAGATATCATCCTGAAGGCTATAAGAGTTAACCAGGGATGTCTTTTATTTCAGATTTTAAAGGTTATCAACCTAGGACAAAGGTAAACGGGGTCAAAAACAAATAAATTGTTATATATGCAGGTGAAGACCTATCCAATAATAAACCAGCAATGGTATCTGGATAGTGGGTGTTCAAAGAACATGTAAGGAAGCAAGGATAATCTAACATCCTTCAAAGCCAATCTCGAACCCAAGGTCATATTTGGAGACTCAAACTTTTGACAGACCAAGGGATATGGTGCAGTCCATATAGGGTGAGTCACATTAAAGAAGGTGGCCTATGTGGAAGGACTGAAGCACAACTTAATAAACATCAGTCAATTGAGTGATGAAGGCTACCAGGTGAATTTCAACAAATCTTCATGCAAAATCAAATCAAAGGACAACACAACTTTATTGACAGGTAAAAGGAAAGGTAACATCTATCTTGTAGATTTTCAATCAACTAAGGTAGATATCTGTTTGTTCAATTCTATTAGTAAACCAAATGAACTATGGCATAAGAGATTAGGACATGTAAACCTTAGAACTATTTCTAGGCTATCCAAGGACAACCTTGTTAGAGGACTACCTTCTGGCCCCTACAAGAAGGAAGGACTTTGTAGGGCTTGTCAATTAGGCAAGCAAACTAAAAATAGTTTTAAGTCACTTAATAAGGGTGATTCACCTAGGATTTTTTATCTGTTACACATGGATCTTTTTGGACCCATTACAGTACAAAGCCTATGAGGGAAATCTTACACTTTAGTAGTTGTAGATGACTTCTCTAAATTCACATGGGTGTTCTTTCTGAGGAAGAAGTCTAATAACTTTAAGTATTTGAAGGAGTTTCTCAAATGCATACAGATTGAGTTCAATACTCACATTGCCCTGATCAAAAGTGATCATGGGACAGAGTTTGATTCTCTTCTTTTGCAAGAGTTCTGTCAGAGTGAAGGGATCAGACACACTTTCTCAGCTCCTAGAACTCCTCAACAAAATGGGGTAGCTGAAAGGAAAAATAGAACCCTTATTGAATCTTCTACTACATTGTTGACAGATGCTCACCTTCCTCTATCCTTTTGGGCAGAGGCAGTGAACACCTCAAACTATGTGTTGAATAGAAGTTTGATACATAAGCTGAAGGGAAAGACTCCCTATGAATTACTCAAAGGGAAGAAACCTAAATTAGACTATTTCAGAATTTTTGGTTGTATTTGTTACATACATAATAATGACAAGAAATACATAGCAAAATTTCAAGCCAAAGCTGATGAATGAGTGTTTCTGGGATACTCCATGATCAGTAAGGCTTATAGGGTGTATAACAACTCATCTCTTAAAATTGAAGAATCTATAAATGTTTCTTTTGATGAAACTAACATGTCTTATAAGGAGAAGAATACTTCTACCATAGAACCTTTGCAGGTACATTCTCTCTCAGAGAATTTGAATAGGTTAAAAATCATTGAAGAGGATACAACACCTTCACCTATCCAACAAAAAGGTGAAAGCAGTGAAGATGAAGAGGACACTCAACATCTTGGTGAGAACCACATTGAAGAGCCAGTTGTTGTTCCATAAGAGGAAACAACAACACAGGTTGGTGAACAATCAACACCCCCTATTGATTTAGTAACATCAAGAGATCATCCAATCTCCCAAGTGATTAGAGACATCTCAGCTAGTGTGCAAACCAGAAATCAGGTCAACAAAAATCTGATGCACACCTGCTTTCTTTCTCAAATTGAGCCTCAATCCATACAATATGCACAACAAGATCCACACTGGATCATTGCAATGCAAGAGGAGTAACATCAATTTGAAAGAAACAAAGTTTGGGAGCTAGTGCCAAGGCCAAAGGATCATTCCATTGTTGGAACAAAATGGGTGTTCAGGAACAAATTAGATGATCAAGGCATTATTATAAGGAACAAGGCAAGGCTAGTTTCACAAGGATACTCTCAGAAGAAGGAATAGATTATGACCAGATATTTGCACCAGTTGCAAGGTTAGAGGCCATAAGAATATTCCTAGCCTATGCAGCTCACAAGAGATTTAAAGTTTATCAAATGGATGTGAAGAGTGCTTTTCTAAATGGAGATATCAAGGAAGAAGTCTATGTCAAACAACCCCCAGGTTTTATCTCTCCTACTCATCCTGATTATGTTTATAAATTGCATAAGGCATTATATGGTCTCAAGAAAGCTCCTAGACCATGGTATTAGACCTTAGCATACTTTCTCTTGAAAAATGATTTTATAAGGGGTAGAGTAGACCAAACTCTTTTCATTAGATCCCATAAGTCCAATATCCTACTAGTACAAATTTATGTAGATGACATTATCTTTGGATCTACTGATTCAAATTTGTGCAAAAGATTCTCTAACCTAATGCATTCAAAATTTGAAATGAGTAGCCTGGGTGAGCTTTCCTTCTTTCTAGGATTGCAAGTCAAACAGCATGCTGATGGCATATTCATTTCTCAAAGCAAGTATGCAAAAGAATTGGTTAAGAAATTTGGTATGTCTGAAGCATCCTCTAAGAAAACACCTATGCCTACTAATGCTGTAGTAAATGCATATGAACATGGGAAACCTGTTGATCAGATAACATATAGAGCAATGATTGGCTCTTTATTGTATTCTACAGCTAGTAGACCTGACATAATGTTTGCTACATGCATCTGTGCTAGATTCCAAGTATGCCCTAGAGAGTCACATCTAACATTAGTAAAAAGGATTCTTAGGTATGTGAAAAGTTGTCCAAATCTAGGTCTCTGGTATCCAAAAGATTCAGGATTTGAATTAACTGGATTTTTAGATGCAAATTATGCTTGATGTAGAGTAGAAAGGAAAAGCAACAGTGGAACTTGTCAGTTTCTTGGTGACAGACTTGTCTCCTGGTTTTGTAAGAAACAAACATCTGTTCCACATCAACTGCTGAAGCTGAATACATGGCAGCAGGTAGTTGTTGCTCACAGATATTGTGGATTAGAAATCAGCTCCTAGACTATGGTTATAACTTAGATAAGTCAAAAATCGTTTGTGATAACACCAGTGCTATTTCTATAGTACAAAATACAGTCCTTCATTGTAGGACAAAACATATAGAGATTAGGCATCACTTCCTAAGAGATAATGTTGAAAAGAATAAAATTGAACTTAAATATATCTCAACTGATTTGCAAAGGGGAGATATTTTCACGAAACCCTTGGATGAAAAGAAACACACATTCCTTCTGAATCAGTTAGGAATGTTAGATGGAGAAAGTTTAAATTAAGATCCAAGATTTTGAAACTTTAAAAATTGACCAAGACTAGGCTAAAAACTTGATTTTTCTAGTGTCTAAGGTTCTTTCTGAACTCTAAACTGCGCTCGACGTTTTTCCTAAAGATCGTCGAATGGAGATCGACGTTCTCATGAAATCGTCGAACGGAGCTCTGCATTTTCCAGATAGTGCTAGGCTATATCTTTCCGATCAGAGATCGTCGAACGCAGCTCGACGCTCTCCAATATCGTCGAACGGAGATCGACGATGTTGAAGACCTTTCAGATTCCTTTAGAAGCCCAGATCGTCGAACTGAGTTCATCGATCTTTCCTTTTCTGCGTAAAACCCTAATATGAAAATCATTTTTCGGTCGTCGTTCCCTTTTGCGCATTCATACATTCTGCAGAGCTTTCCTTCCCTCCAAACCCTTCTACACTTGGTTGTGTTTGTTTGTTTTTGCAGGAAAAACATGGTCGTTTCAGTTGCTGTCTTAGCCGCTATGAATTTTGATACCGGATTTGACATCGATATGGACTCGTTTGAAAGCAGTGATCAAATTTTCAAGGACATTCTAGAACTTTTTAAGGAACAACAGTTGGTCATAATCATGACTACAAGGATTAAGCTGGCTGCAGATGAAATCAAAGAATGGGTACACACAGCCCACAACCTTGATCAAAATACAGTTTTCGGGACTATTTCAGGAACCCAGGTATCCCTTACTCCCGGACTTCTGACAGAAGTTTTTCAATTGAGTACTGGACATGATACTGTTGAATTGTCTGGAGAAGAATTTTATGTTATGTTAGATAGAATGGGACACACTACAGCAAACCCTAACAAACTTCTTAAGAAAAACCTTTCAGTAGAGTATAGGTTTTTGGATGATGTAGTGGGAAAAGTTCTCATAGCCAAACATTCTGATCATGATACGATCTCTAGGTATAAGTTTTGTTTAATGGTTGCTATAGTTGATAAGAAACATTTGAACTGGGGAGAAATCTTTTTTGATTTCATTAAGAAGAAAATTAACAAGAACTTTGTTAACTTTGGAAGGATAGTAGGCTTGTTTTTAAAAAACAAATGCCCCCAACTACTAGTATCAAATGGTATGCACAAAAATGCTTTCAAGAGACTCTCCTGTGCTCTCTTTGGAAAGTGCGATAGGCAGATTGCCAAACCTAGTAGGGGTCCTGCAGCTAACTCTACTTATGGCACAAGGACTGTTTCAGTCACTTCCCCTCAGGCAACTGCCCCACTAGAAGATTTTCCTGCTTCCTCCTCATCTCCACCATCTCCACCTCTTGTTTCCTCAACTATCCCTACATCCCTTATCATAGTTTCCTCAACCATCTCAACCATTTCATCATCCCCCATCTCAATTTCATCACCAACTATCTCTTCACCCCCACCAGTCACACTTCAAGAACAGTTTTATCCCCTACATTTCTATCACCCTCTTGACATTGACTCATCCATACATTTTCTATCATTCAAACTCATAGATGATTCCTATATGGATGATTCTCATTCATCTCCTCAAGAGCTTCCATCCTCTTCCAGCTCCTACCAAACACTACTTCAAGACATTCTGGCTCAGCCCTCATTCACCCCATCCATAACCACAGTCACTCCATCCATTACCATCCCAGTGACATCCATCTCCACCATCCCTATATCTGAACCATCCATACCTCTTCCATCAACATCAACTCTCCACATCTCTGCAGATCCACCAACTACAGCAACTTCTCTAACTTTCTTCTCTACCTCTACTCAAGCCTCCCTTGAGCAAGTAGATATTCCTGCTCTTGCAGATAAGCTATATGAGATGTTAGCCCCCAGTCTAACACTCCTACTGAAAGCCTCCTTGGCTCCTCTTCTGAAATCCATCCAGGATTTATCTGCAAGGCTTTCTTCTTCCCATCTTCCTCAGGCAATCCCTTCTTTGGGGTGCCTTGATCCAGTCTATACTGAATCCAGGCAGGGGGAGATGCCTAATGAAGAAGTCATGCTGCATGCTAAAGATTCAGACTTCATGCCATGTTCAGAAGAAGTGCCAGATCTTCCAGCTCCAGCTCTAATTCCATCCTTCAGTACAGTTGACTTCAGGTCACTGCATTCATATTTTGATGCTTTTATAGCAGATATCTTCCAGCACAAGATGGTGAAGATCTTACTAAGGCCATTATGCCTATTTCTAGTTGTGATCCCAGTTTGATATTATCATATATAAATTCAATCAAGGCTATGGAAATTCCTGATGCTGATGTTTGTATTTATACTGTTGTTGATGATATTGATTCAGAGCCTGCTGTTATTGCTTCAGATGCTGATGTTGTTATTTCTATTGTTGTTGTTGTTGCTGCTGTTATTGCTCCTGCTAGTGTTTCTACTTCTACTTCTGTCAGTGCTGCTATTTCTGCTCTTGCTACTTTTGCTACTGCTCCAGCTCCTGTTACTGCTCCTTTTCCTGCTACTACTGCTTCAACTAAACAAACTAAACAATAGCAGGAATATATAAAGAGAATTGATGATCTATTTGACAATCCCCAAAGTTTTGATAGTGATGAATTTAGGACTGATTCTGATGACTCCTCTGTAACCATTACAAGGAAGAGGAAAGCTAAAAGTAAGGCTATAAAGAGAGTCCCTCCAGAAAAAGTCAATAATGATAATGATATTCCCTACTACATACTGCATGACTGTCCTATTACTGAACCCTGGATGTAATACTCCAGAAACCAATTAAAGGCTATGAAGAAGAGAAGGAAATATGACCAAGTCACATCTCATAATAATCCTCCTCCTCCTACTTCTCAAGATACAGGATCTGGTGGAAGTTCAGCTCCTCAAACCTCTCATACTACATCTCAAAGTTTCTCTCATGTTCAAGAAATATCTCAATCCAGAGGACATCAGCAAAGAGGCTAACAGTCAAGAAGAGGTCAATACAGAGGAAATAAAGAGGTTATAGAGTGTATTCAAGAGGATAGTCCAGACAGCATCCTTATCAAAGGGAAGGATAAGGCCCAACTGATTCAACTTCTGGTCCATTCCCTTATAAGCTCAAAGAAAGTGTTCCTTCTAGAGCTCCTCCTTCTGATAATGTTAGCAGATATTAACCTCATGTACCTTATGAAGATCCAGAGAACAACCCAGTCTCTTGGACAGCAAGAATGAAGGAGTTAGCTGCATTAGACCAGATAAGGAAAGCCAGAGAACAAGGAAAAGACACATAAAATATTTCAACATTGTCTGAACAGAGAAAGAAATAACTTGAGAGATATTCTTCCAGAAAATTCTTTGATCCAGAAAGATATATGGAAATGCACCCAGAGGCAGTTGTCCCTAGAGCCAAATCTCAAACAACCCTTGGTGCTGCGGATGACAGAAGATCTAAGAGAGAAGCTGATAACCCCAACAGGGAAATACTTTTCAAAAAGGGCAAGGAAAAGGACTGATAGTGTAAGACTGAACTATATATATCTCTCTCTGAACAATCTGTGTGATTATTCATATGCTTCTGCAATGCTGTTATTTAATCTTTTGCAATGTTGTATTTGTTTTTGTTTGTATTCTTTTAAAATTCTTATATCATGTAAATAGTAATTCTAACCCAAATAGGGGGAGATTGTTGGAACATCCTATTAATGATTTGGGTAAAGATCACTATATTCATAGGAGTGTGTCTTGACCACATTGTATCGATTTAAAGGTCAACTAGAATAGGTCTAAGGATTAGTACTTAGGTTTGAAAGCTGCCCCCAAGACCTCCTAGTTCAGATTACAAGTTTAAAAGACTAAGGCAATTATTGTCGAGCTCCGTTCAATGAGCCGTCGAACTCGGTTCGATGATCTCCGAGCTCAGATCGACGTTTTTGTCTCAAGTTAAAATCCAGATCTCTGAGCTTATTTCGACGATAGTCGAGCTCAGATTGACGTTTCCGTCTCAAGTTAAAATCCAGTCTCTGAGCTCAGGTCGATGATAGTCGAGCTCAGATTGACTTTTCCGTATCAAGTTAAAATCAAGTCTGTTGGAACACCCAATTACTAATTTGGGCAAGGATCACTATGTTTTTAGGAAAATTGGTTTGACCTAGATGTATAGTTGAAAAGGTCAAATTAGAATTAGTCTAGGGCTTATAACTTAGGTTTGAAGCTGCCACTAGGACTATTCAAAGATCAAGACCTAATGCTGAGACAAAGGCAATTTTCGTCGAGCTCAGTTCGACGAAACGTCGAACTCCGTTCGACGCTCTCTGAGCTCAAGTCTGCTGAGTCGTCGAACTCCGGTCGACGATCTTCGAGCTCAGATCGATGATCTTCTTTCAGCTACTTTCCCAGTCTCTGAGCTCAGTTCGACGATCGTAGAGCTAAGTTCGACGTTTTCTGTCTGCTGTGTTAATCAAATCTCTGAGCTTAGTTCAACAATCGTAGAGCTCAGATCGACGATTTTTGTGAGAGATCGACTATAAGATCCTGTCTCCCCATTCCGAGGCTAACCCGGATCTTATGCCCAGAACCGCCGCCTTACGGTTACACTAACGCACGGGTTAGTCGACACCGCAAGACGCCGATTCTGCCAGCTAGTACGATCATAACCTGTCGGCCAATATGAGAATAAAAGTACAGAAACAGAGTAAACGCAGTAGAAGTCCACAGCCACATCACATATATGTATCAAATGAAAGTACACATGCCAGTCCACAATGAGTAGAGTAAAATGAAAGTAAATAGGGCGTATGCCCAGTACATCATGATCAAATGTCTCTCTCTCACTAACAGCAGCGGAATCTCTCATCTCAAATCATCGCACCTGAACATGTGCTCCAGTAGTAGTAGCCGGGATCTGCCCCTCAAGTCCTGCCTCCTCGTCGTGCTGGTCCATCTCCTCGAGCTCCTAAAAATAGTATGGTCACCGACCATTAGTCAAAAAGACTAAGCCGTTTCCTCCACACCTCGCCCCGCAACTCCTAGGCACCGTGCGGGAGGACGAAGCGGAGGACAACAAGAGGTGACAAAGGCGGAGCAGGTGACAGGAAACTAAGCAGAATATGTAACCAAGTAAGTAATGAAAAGTAACCTTCACTTATGCGAGTACGCATAAGCAAGGGGTCTTCTGCAAGGCTCCCATCGTATAAAATGTCCCATACCATTTTATACGATGGGGTGTCAGGTATCATAAACAGTATATGTATAAAAAAGGAAAGTAACCTCAACCTATAAGTTTGCCCACTCAAGCTTATAGGCTAAGGGATCATTTAACAGGTCCTAATGTATAAGCGTCCCATACCACTTATACATTAGGTGTCACAGGTTGTTATGTATATTGATGATATGCATCTATATGGTGTGTATGATATGAACATGCAGTGCAACACACACACACGACTCCGTGATCACAGACCTTTAGTTCCCACTTTTCGAGAGCTAGCATCACTCTCAGGTACTACCGTTGTGGCTAAGGCAGCAGCGGAGCGGGCGTCTCCGCCTTCTAGGCGGGTATACACACTACCAGGCCTAGACCTCTCTTGTACGCCTCTGTACACCGCCAGCGCACTCTAGAGTCTCTGCGTACCACTTTGCTGATGACCCGTCAGTCTTGTTGGGCCGGGTGCGCATTATTAGGAAAAGTCCTCCAGACTCCAGTATAAACATCCTACTGGTCCTTCTAACCCTCGCACCCGCCTGGTCCACCGTACTGCCGTCGGTGTGACGACTGGCTAGTACCGCATGGCCCGCCACTAATATATGCACATGCAAGTATTATATGTTGAGCCTCCAGCTCGAAGGGATATCCTGTCCCAAATCTCTCCAACCCGTCACGGGTGAGTATGTGCTACAAAACCTCCAACCCTGCCCGGGTGAGTATATATGTCAATCTCTTTTCTCCAACTCGGCACGGGTGAGCAAATAGTCAAAAGACTCCAAGTCCCTCCAACCCGGCACGAGTGAGTACATGTCCAGTTCACTTACCCTATTAGACTACTCTTGCCTACCGATTATTATACTTAGTATCTTAAGGTTAATCCCAGGACTGCCCAAGGTATTCTCGGTGAAGGGCTCTCAGGTGCACTAGGAGCTACGATGGGCTGAATCCCAAAGCTCCCTTTCTCAAGGATATTTACTTTAGTTGATGTCTACCCAGAACCCCTTTTTCTCTCTCTTGTTACGTGGAGTGACCTAGTGACTTAAGGTATGAGTTAAGGAATGGCGGTCTTCCGTCATCCCCCTCTTAGGTAGGCTAAGGTTGCACTTTTACTCTCGTCTCTAGAAAACATCTGCCACCCAGGGTTATATTTCCGATCTTAGACTCTAACTCAATTGTTGATTCATTTCCTGGTGGCCTATTGTACAGTATACCTTTACTATGCGCACCCCATGACCTTGTACCACCCTGAAATCGAACTTTCAAATCTTTGGACCAATAGACCCCAAATATTTATCCTAGGGTGGTATGACCATCTAGAATGTGTATGGTAATTTTTATAATTTTCTCTATTATTTTTATATTTATTTTATTTTCTCCAAATATTTTCTATGGTCGTTTAACACATGAAGTATGTTGTTACATAGTCCTAATGATGCAAAATAGTTATCTTATCATTATCATGATGAATCATCACTATTTTCCAAAATTCATAATTTCTCCCCAAATTTATGTATTTAAATATTAATTTTCATAAACCATCATAATTACTACTTTTCAAATGAAGTATATGAAATTTAATCACAAAAATTCCAATAAATTTACAGGGAATCTAATTCATCAAAATAATACTACTGACCAAGTTTCATCAGTTTTAACAAAGTTATAAACTTGCAATTCATTATATTGGATAATTACCAAAATGCCATTATGATGATTTAAAATTTATAGGTACATTCAAAGATTCTGAAATAAATAATTCAGTGGTCTCATACCTATATATACCTCTGGAAATATTCACAAATTTTTCTGTCCCATATTTGTATTGATTTATGAAATAGAAAGGATAAGGGTAAAGTGGTCATTTCATGTCATGTTACCTCAAAAGACTTCAAACAGAGAAATTAAAATTACACCTAGTCAATTAGGATCCACTATACAACAGGGCCAAATTTGAAGATTTTTACCTAATTAATTCCAATTTTCTTTTTAATTTACAAATAGAGCCATAATTTCCAAAAATCCAAATAATGGGATTTTTGATCCCAAAAATCCCATAAAAATTTTGAGGGACTACACTTGACCTAAATACCGTCTAGAATTAATTTCATGGTCTGCAAAAGCTCCATAAAAAATAAATTCACATTATAGTAGAACTTGCTATTGGCACACCAAGGCTAATACTAGCCTACACTTGCAAGTGGGTTAACCCATCATGCAGAGGTCCAAATGGGCTGAAAATTTTGTCAGGCCCTAACAATGTCCCAGAGGACTTGCAACCAAAATTTGGGGCCATTTGGAGACCTAACACTCCATTTATTCCATTTATTTAATTTATGACATTTTGATTAAAACTATAGGAAAATGTTTCCCAAAAATTCCCAATTTTTGGCAGGGGCTAGATATGCCCTAAACATGCACAGGAACAAATTTCAAGTCATGAGGACACCTGGTTTGGCATGGGCTTCATTTTTAATTTCTGCCCTAGCCTAGGACCAGTCCTAGGAAAAATGACCTACAGGACATTACACTGGGTCAAATCCTATGATTTCTGTGGCATTTGAAAGTTAACACTTAAGGCTACAAATTCTATTCAGCACTCCTGGCCTAGAAATTACCCTAAGTACCCTTACTTTTGGATTGAAAATGGCTGTAATAGTGTGACAGTATTTACTGTTCATTTATTTAAATCAAACTTAATGCTTAATGATACAGCGCGAATCTTAAAGCATAACGGACAGCATCCGTTCATCGTCCCCAAGCGTTTAACAGCCCAGAGTGAATTTTCCTGGGCCATCTTGCGGGACGTTTTCCGGCCGACTGTGGCGGCGCCGTGGCCGGCCAACGGTGCCTTCACCTTCACGGTGGTGATGGCTTCATTTTGCCGGTGTTGAGGCGGCGGGAGACGGCGGCTCCGGCGATCCCGAGAGGTATAAAATTCCTCTGAAAAATCGGAAATTCTCACATGGTATCGGGCTCAATTGAGCCCTATTTCTCTCCTAATTGATCTAGGATCCTAGTACGGGAAGAGGGGTGGCGAAACGGACCTGTATGGTGGCTTGACGGCGGCTGTGGCGGCGATTGGCCATGGTTAGTTATCTCCGGCGATCTCCTTCCCAATTCCCCATTTCTCCACCGAATTCCTTGATCCAGGACTTGAATTCAACTCCCTAGGACCTTCTAAAGTTGATGGCTGGGCTAGATTTTGCATGGAGTGACTGTACAGGCAGTTATGGCCGGGGTGAGCTCGGTTTGGCCATTTTGTTGGCCCACCATGGCTGCCAAGTTGCTTTCATGCAGCAAATCCCATTGAAAGGTGGTGTAGGGGTCTGTCAGCAGCTCTTAAGCTGCAGAGGTGAAGGCCAAATGGCCTTAATTCATCTCCACCTACCTTCTCTCTCCTCTCCACCCAAATTTTCCCACTTTACCCTTGTGCATGTCCTCTCTCTCCAATTTCAGGGGGTAGTGGCTGTCAATGGTCATTTGGGCTGGTCATGGTCCTTGGCTCATGGGCTTTGCCCATTGGGAATGGGCTTGGACTTTACTTTCTTCATTTAGGCCTTTTGTTGACTTTTTAGGTTGACTTGGTCAACATGATGAGTGGGCTGACCCCACTTGATGGTCATGGACTCCATGTCACCACCAAACATGGGTTGGGCCATGGTGATGGTCTTAGCCCACTAGGAATGGGTTAGGTCTTTATTTACCCTTATTTAGGCTTAAGGTTGACCAAGTTTGACTTTAGGGTTGACTTGGTCAAATGGGTGTGTGGGTTGACCCCACCTAGTGGTCATGAGGTCTAAATCATCACCCAACATGGCTTGGGTCATGGCGATGCCTTACTTGACCTAATTAGACCCAAGAGTGTAGGGTTTGACCATTTTAGGCCTAAAGTTGACCTGGGTCAACTATGGTCAAAGTGTTGACCTAGGGCATGACTTTGGGTCTACTTAGATTGTAGTTAGGGTTAGGGCAATGTGGTGGGGGTCATGGTGTGGCTAAGGTCCTTAGTTAGTCAAGATTGACCTAGTCTGACCTGGTCCTGTAATGGTCCTATCTGGTGACAACTCACCATCTAGGGTCAAACCTAGCTAACCTTCCCCTGACTCACCATATGCCTAACCCAATCTAAGTTAAGGGGCCTAGAAGTAACATGGGATGTTACATCGACGCCTTCAGAATTCAAATTTAAGGACAGTTATGGATTATAATCAGAATTAATTCCTGCATTGAATGCAAAGGATTTTCTAGCCGTTTCAATCAATCTGATGCAAGTTTCAAGGAAAGACTAAATAGAATATTGCTTAGGACTTTCCCCAGATACAGTTTTCTATTATGGAAGTCATTTATGACTGATTAAACGGCCGTCTAAGAGAATATCTGATATACTCCTTTAGTTTTCATTCGGATAACACAGATACACAAGATACAGTGATCAATAAAGAAAATACAAAGAGATACAGAAGAATTAGATTACATTACAGAAGATTGAATAACACAATTTCTCTAATCAAGAATTAAACTTCTGTGATTTACAAATCTACTGAATCTTCAAGTGTTCAAAGGCTTCAACATCAAGGACTCAAGACACAAAATATTTCAACATATGCTGGAGATCTAAAGCTTCTGAAGGCCTATCACCCCAGCAAAGCTCTCACTCCTTAACCATTCTACATCTCATGGGGAGCTTTGACAACATCAACAATCTACTATTCTTCTCTCAGTGATTTGAGACAGAGAAGACATCATCATCTCTTTCTTTTTATTTTCCTGCTGTAAAAGGGTTATCAAAACTCCCATCAAAAGTTCTGAATCTTGTTCTGAGATCCTTGTCAAAACTCAGTGGTGGCAAGACACCTTATCAAAAAATCTAGATCTGGTTTTTGATCACCTTATCAAAAGCTCATTGGTTCCTAGGACACCTAATCAACTTATACTACAGTGGATTCCTACCAAGGGTGGTAGAAGAGTGGATGCACCCAAGCTTTTGGGGAACAACTATAGATCCTTGTGTCTTTTGGTTGCTGTGTGTTTGTTATTGCTGTGTGCTGTGTGATTCTTATTTCTTGCTTTAACTTTACTTTTGTACAAGCACCTTACACATATAATTAAATTAAATCTTCCACTGCCTTACATTTTTTAATTGTAAACATTATTTTAAAATACTCTATTCACCCCCCCCCCCCCTCTAGAGTCAAGGTAGATCTTTCTCTCACTTTCAATTGGTATCAGAGGGAGGTTGGTTCTTACAGGCTAACACCTAAACCAAAAGATCTCTGAAAAGATCAATCTTATATAGAGGGGTATTATTTTCTGTATTGTATTTATTTTCCTAAAACCATGGCACAAAATAAAGACTATGCTAGCAGCTGACCTGTAGTGTGCAATCTCTCCAAGTTTGCACTTTAGAAGGAAAGGATTAGATTATACATGAATTCTATTGATTAGGACATTTTCAATTCTATTTTAACAGTGTGTCCAAGACCTCCAGAGACTACAAGCACAAGTACTGTTCCACCTCCCTCAGGAACAGATGCTGAAATAAAGAAGTGGAAAACTACAGATGCAAAGGCCATGAATATTCTTGCTCAGACTAAGTCTTATGAGATATTCCAGAAGGTTGCTGAATGCTGCTCAGCTAAAGACATATGGGATAAGCTTTAAGAAATTATATCAGGATCTGCTGATGAAATAAAGGACAAGAGATCCGATCTCATATCCCAATATGAGAACTTCAAGAAAGGTGAAGCTGAATCAGTTGCAGACATGTACACCAGGCCCAGTCTGATAGTCTGTGAGTTAAAGTCATTGGATAAGGAAATCACACTCACTGAACTCAATGACAAGATTCTAATATGCTTCCCCAGCACTTGGTATTCAAGGATCTGGCCAATTAAAGATGCTAGAAGCCTAAGTGAAATTACCACATAGGCTCTTTTGGGCAAGCTCAAATCTTATGAGCTGCTTATCAAGAATAGGGAAGAAGAACAAAAGGCTACTTCTCCAGTCATCAGAAAGGAGAAGACCATAGCCTTCAAAGCTATAGAAGAAAAGCCTGAATACAAAGTTACAGGAAATGATGAGCTCCTAAGTCTACTTGCCAAAAGATTCTATAAGATGGCCAGGAAGGACTTCAAAAAGAAGTCATTCAAAGGGCATGAGAAGCCTAGATATGACAAGTCCAACAGCAAAGAAATAATCTGCTTTGGATGCAAGAAACCAGGCCACATTGTGCCTGACTGTCTAGAGAATAAAAACAAGGACAAGAAGGACGGAAATGAGAGAAGAAGAGACAAGGACTCCAGAAAGAATAACAGCAACAAATCCTCATCCAACAAAAATAAACATACAAGGAAGGGATTTGTAGCAGAAAGCTGGAGTGATACTGAAGAAGAATCAGAAGCCTCATCAAGCTCAAGTGATGATGAGGATGATGCTGAGGAAAAAGAATTCTGCATAGTGGTAATCAATGCCTCCCAGCAAAACTCTAATGCAGAACAAGAGTCTGATTCTGAAGCTGAAACTGGATCTGAAGAGGATGAGGTAATAAACTCTTTTGATTTTACTTCTGAGGACTTTAAAATTGAATTTAAGACATTATGTTTAGATTTTCTAAGGTTTGAGAAAGAGATAATCTCTCTCAGAAATCAATTATCTGACTACAGTGTCCTAAAATCAAATAACCTGAAACTCTCTGAGGAGTTAGAGTGCTATAGGGAGGAGATAGCTGCGCTGAAAAGTGAACTATCCAAGGCCAAGCAGTTTGAAGAATCCCTTAATGGGAGAAGCATCAGACTGATGGACATTACAAGCACAGTGAACTCAAGATTCAACAGTACACTGGGCTTGAGTGCTTCATCCAGCCAACCTATAGTATTAACAACCCCAATTAAATTTATTTCTGATAAAGGAAAGGGTGTTGTAAAGGTAGCTAGGAAGAATCCAGATTTACCTAAGGGAAATCAAGTTCAACAAAAAACATCGAACAGAGCTCGACGATCGTCGAATAGAGCTCGACGATCCAAGGCTGGATCATCGAACTCAGATCGACGACTTCTGAACTCTGAACTCTGGTATAGTCGATCTTCGAATGGAGCTCGATGATCTGACCCAAGATCGTCGAACTCAGGTCGACGATCGTCGAACGGAGCTCAGAGCTTTGAGCCTTCTTTCAGAGGTAAATCTCAAGTCAATCCTAGAAGTCCCTCATCCCAAAGCTTCAACCCTTATACTGAATGGATAGTACCTCCTAAGAGATACCATTCTGAAGGATATAAGAGTAAGCCAGGGATGTCTTTCTTTTCTGAATTTAAAGGCTATCAACCTAGACCCAAGGTAAACTTGGTCAAAAACATATAAGCTGTTTATGTGCAGGTGAATACCTATCCAGAGATGGCCCAACAATGGTATCTGGATAGTGGGTGCTCAAAGCACATGACAGGGAATAAGGAGAACCTATCATCCTTCATAACCAAACTTGGACCCAAAGTAATTTTTGGTGATTAAAATTTTGGTCAAACCAAAGGATATGGTGCTGTTCAGATAGGTTCAGTCACTTTCAAGAAGGTGGCATATGTGGAAGGACTGAAGCACAACCTGATCAGCATCAGTCAACTATGTGATGAAGGATATAAGGTGATTTTCAACAAATCCCTGTGCAAGATAAAGTCAGAGGATAACACAACTGTGTTAACAGGTAAAAGGAAAGGTAACATCTATCTTATAGATTTTATTTCAACCCATACAGACATTTGCTTATTTAATTCAGTATGCAAACCAAATGATCTATGGCATAAGAGACCAGGACACCTAAACCTTAGAACCATTGCTAGGCTGTCCAAGGACAACCTTGTTAGAGGACTACTTTCTGGCCCCTACAAGAAGGAAGGAATCTGCAGGGCCTGTCAATTAGGCAAGCAAACTAAAAATAGTTTTAAGTCACTTAATAAGAGTGATTCACCTAGGATTTTGTATCTGTTACACATGGATCTCTTTGGACCCATTACAGTACAAAGCTTAGGAGGGAAATCTTATACTTTGGTGATTGTAGATGACTTCTCTAGATTCATTTGGGTATTCTTTCTGAGGAAGAAGTCTGATAACTTTAAGTGTCAAACAGAGTTTCTCAAATGTATACAGATTGAGTTCAATACTCACATTGCCTTGATCAGAAGTGATCATGGGATAGAGTTTGATTCTCTTCTTATGCAAGAGTGCTGTCAGAGTGAAGGGATCAGGCATACTTTCTCAGCTCCTAGAACTCCTCAACAAAATGGGGTAGCTGAAAGGAAAAATAGAACACTAATTGAATCTGCTACTACATTGTTGACAGATGCTCACCTACCTCTATCTTTTTGGGCTGAGGCAGTGAACACCTCCAACTATGTGTTGAATAAAAGTCTAATACATAAACTTAAGGGCAAGACTCCCTATGAATTGCTCAAAGGGAAGAAACCTAAAGTAGACTATTTCAGAATCTTTGGTTGCATTTGTTATATACACAATAATGGCAAGAAATACTTAGTAAAATTTCAAGCTAAGGATGATAAAGGAGTGTTTCTGGGATACTCCATGATCAGAAAGGCTTATAGGGTGTATAATAAATCTACTCTTAAAATAGAAGAATCTGTTCATGTTTCTTTTGATGAGACTAACATGTTTTATAAGGAGAAGTCTACTTCTACCATAGAACCATTGCAGGTACACTCTCTTTCATAAAGTATGGACAGATTATAGGTTAAAGAAAAGGATACAGCTTTTCCACCTATCCAGCAAAAGGATGAGAGCAGTGATGATGAAGAGGATGTGCAACATCTAAAAGAGCCAGTTGTTGTTCCACAAGAGGAGACAACAACAATGGTTGGTGAACAATCAACACCCACTGTTGATCTAGTAACAACAAGAGATCATCCAATCTCCTAAGTAATTGAGACATCTTAGCTGGTGTGCAAACCAGAAATCAGGTCAACCAGAACCTGATGCACACTTGTTTTCTATCTCAAGTTGAGCCTCAATCCATTCAAGATGTAGAACAAGATCCCCAATGGATCATTGCTATGCAAGAGGAACTACATCAATTTGAGAGGAATAAAGTTTGGGAAGTAGTGGCAAGGCCTAAGGATAACTCCATTGTTGGAACAAAATGGGTGTTCAGGAACAAGTTGGATGATCATGGAGTTATTGTAAGGAACAAGGCAAGGCTAGTTGCTCAAGGCTACTCTCAAGAAGAACGAATTCAATGTGACCAGACTTTTGCACTAGTGGCCTGGTTAGAGGCCATAAGAATATTCCTTGTTTATGCTGCTCATAAGGTATTCAAGGTCTACCAAATGGATGTGAAGAGTGCTTTTCTCAATGGAGACATCAAAGAGGATGTCTATGTTAGACAACCTCAAGGTTTTATCTCTTCAACTTATCCTGATCATGTTTTCAAATTGCATAAAGCACTGTATTGACTCAAATAAGCTCCCAGAGCATGGTATAAGACCCTAACATGCTTTCTTCTGGAAAATTATTTTATTAGGGGTAGAGTAGACAAAACTCTTTTTATTAGAACCCATAAGTCCCATACCCTACTAGTACAAATATATGTAGATGATATTATCTTTGGTTCTACTGATTCAAATTTGTGCAAGAAGTTTTCCAATCTGATGCACTCTAAATTTGAAATGAGTAGCATGGGTGAGCTTTCCTTCTTTCTAGGATTGCAAGTCAAACACCATGCTGAAGGCATATTCATTTCTCAAACCAAGTATGCAAAGGAACTGGTTAAGAAATTTTGTATGTCTGAAGCATCTTGTATGAAAACACCTATGCCTACTAATGTTGTATTGGATGCTGATGAACATGGAAAACATGTTGATCAGACAACATATAGAGTAATGATTGGCTCTTTATTGTACCTTACAGCTAGTAGACCTGATATAATGTTTGCTACATGCATATGTGTTAGGTTCCAAGTAAGCCCTAGAGAGTCACACTTAACTTTAGTAAAGAGGATTCTTAGATATATAAAAAGTTGTCCAAATCTAGGACTCTGGTATCCAAAAGACACAGGATTTGAATTAACTGGATTTTCATATGCTGATTATGCTGGATGTAGAGTAGACAGGAAAAGCACCAGTGAAACCTGTCTGTTCCTTGGTGACAGACTTGTCTCCTGGTTCTGTAAGAAACAGACATCTATGTCTACTTCAACTACTGAAGCTGAATACATGGCAGTAGGCAGTTGTTGCTCACAAATTTTGTGGATTCAAAACCAGCTTCTAGACAATGGCTACAACTAAGAAGGGTCAAAAATCTTTTGTGATAACACTAGTGCTATCTCCATAGCACAAAATCCAGTCCTCCATAGTAGGACAAAACATATAGAGATTAGGCATCACTTTCTAAGATATAATGTTGAAAAGAATAAAATTGAACTACAATATATCCCAACTGATTTGCAAAGGGGAGATATTTTCACCAAACCTTTGGATGAGAAGAAACATACCTTCTTCCTCAATCATTTAGGAATGCTAGATGGAGGCTGTCTAAAATAAATTCCAAGATTTTGAAAATCTAAAAACAGACCAAGACTAGGCTAAAAACTTATATTTTCTATTGTCTGTAGGTTCTGTTTTGTCTCTGAACTGCGCTCGGCGTTTTTCCAAAAATCGTCGAATGGAGATCGACGCTTTCCAATAAGCGTCGACCAGAGTTCAGCATTTTCCAGGCAGCGCTAGGCTATCTTCCTCTGGTCAACGATCGTCGAACATAATTCGACGCTCTCCAATATCGTCGAACGGAGATCGACACTATTGAAGACTCTTCAGATTCCATTAGAAGCCCAGATCGTCAAACGAAGTTCAACGATCTTTCCTTTCCGCTGTCAAACCCTAATATAAAAATCATTTTTCGTCGTATTTCTTCGATTGCGCATTCATACTCTCTCCAATTTCTTTCTTTGCCTCCAAACTCTACTACACTTGGTTGTGTTTGGTACTTTCTTGCAGGTACTCAATGGATGTGAACATTGCGGCTCTCGCGAAGATGAAGTTTGATACTGGGTTTGATATTGATATGGATTCATTCGCCGACAACGATCAAATTTTTAAAGATATTCTGGAACTCTTCAAGGACCAACAACTAGAGAATATTATGTCAACAAGAATGAAGATTGCGGCTGACGAAATAAAGGAATGGGTTTTTACTGCAAACAATGAGGATGAGAATACTATTATCGGCACGATCAACAGGACTCAGGTACCATTATCCCCTATTCTTCTGACTGAGGTATTCAACTTAAGTTCTGGAGATGTTTCCCCTGATATGTCTTGTGAAGAATTTGATTCCATGATTAGATAGAATGGGTCACTCTGATGTAAACCCTAATAAGCTGTTGAAAAAGAATCTATCTGTTGAATATAGATTTTTGGCTGATGTTGTGGGCAAAGTACTGCTGGCCAAGCACTCAGCACATGACACCATCTCAAGGTATCAGTTCTGTTTAATGGGAGCAATAGTTGACAATAAACATCTGAATTGGGGAACTATCTTCTTTGATTTGATCAAGAAGAAAATTAACAAAAGTTTTGTCAATTTTGGGTGGATTCTAGGGGTTTTCATGCATTCCAGGTGCCCTGAATTACTGGTTTCCAATGGGATGCACATCAATGCATCTAAGAGATTAACCTGTGCCCTATTTGGGAAATGGGACAGGTAGATTATAAAACCTGTCAGGACTGCCATAGCTTAAGTACAAGGACTCCTGCAGTCACTTCCTCTCCGGCTCCAGAAGAACTGCCTGCCTCCTCTCCTCCTTTTCCTCCATTTGTTTCTACATCCATCTCCACATCAACCACAACAATCACCTCAACCATAACTATCTCTTCCCCCATTACCATCTCATCACCTCTTTCTCCTCCAGCCACTTCAGAAACATTCCACCCACTCCACTATTATCCACCTCTCACCATTCCATCATTCAACATCATGGAAGACTCCTTCATGGATGATTCCCCTTCCTCTCCTCTTGGGCTTGCTTCTACCTCCTCCTACTAACAACTACTTCAAGATATACTCTCCCAACCATTCTTCACTCCATCCATCTCCACTCCTATACCATCAATCTCCACCATCCCTATCTCTCAACCATCCATTCTACCATTCACCACAGCATCAACTGCAGTCCATCCACCATCAGTTCCACCCACCTCTTCCTCTACCTCTACTCAAGTATCCCTTAAGCAAGTGGATCTTTCAGCTCTGGCAGATAGGCTTTATGGGATACTGGCCCCCAAGCTAGTAGCCCTGCTGGAGACCTCCATGGCTCCACTCCTTAAATCTATACAAGAGCTATCTAACAGGCTGTCTGCTATCTCCTCTCCTCAGGCAATTCCTTCAATGGAGTGCCTTGATCCAGTCCTGACTGAATAAAGGCAAGGGAGATGCCTCATGAAGCTGAAGAAGTGCCTGCTGCTGCTCCAGTATTAGTGTTTACAGTGGACCTCTGGTCACTATTGTGTGCTTTTGATATTCTTCACAGAAGATATTTACCAACTTAGGGAGTTGAAAACCTCACTAAGGCCATTGTTCCTATTTCAGAATGTGATCCCAGCTTGATTATATCATATGTCAATTCTCTTAAGGCTGAGGATGTTGCTGCTTCTGTTTGTACTGCTACTGTTGCTGCTGTTATATCTATTGAATCTACTGATATTTAAATGCTGTCTGCTGATGCTGATACTGCTGCTTCTGAAGAATTGGGTAGTTTTTTGGAAGAAAAAGTCTCTAAGACTCCTGTTGTTTCATCTGCTCCTGCTGAAGTTCCTGCTGCTGTCCCAACACTTCCTGCTCCTGTTGCTCCTAAGAAATTGAAAATCCAAGAGGAATACATTAAGAGAATAGATGATCTGTATGATAGACCATAGAGTTCTGATAGTGACAAGTTCAATACTGAATATGATGACTCTGCTGGCACCATTGCCAAAAAGAGGAAAGCTAGAAGCAAAGCTATGATGAGAGTTCCTCCTGCCAAGGCCAAAGATGCAAATGACATACCATATTATATTCTGCATGACTGTCAGATTGCAGATCCCTGGATGCAATTTTCTAAGAATCAGTTAAAGGCTATGAAAAAGAAAAGGAAACTGGAGAAGTATGAGAAAGGGTCCTCCCAGGATCAGCCTCCTCCTCCTCCTCCTCTAGACTCAGGATCTGGTGGAGGCTCAGCCTTTCAAACCTCTGCTTCAAAGTAAAGCTCCTCCCAATCTTCCCAGAGATATCATCCCAGAGGACAATATCAGAAAAGTTATCAGTCTAGAAGAGGTCAACATAGAGGAAGTTAGAGAGAATATAGAACTTATTCCAGACAGCAAAGGTACGGACAAAGACATATGGACTCAACTCAAGGTCCTTTCCCTAACAAACTCAGAGATACTATTATTACATGGACATCTACTGCTTCAGAAACCATAAATAGATATGAACTTTCAATTTCGTTTGAGGATCTAGAAAACAATCCTCTATCTTTGACTGCCAGGATGAAAGAACTTGCTGCTCTAGATCAATTGAAAAAGGCAAGAGCACAAGGTAAAGATACTTCCAACATCTCTACTTTTTTAGAGCAAAGAAAGGCAGAGCTGGAGAAATATGCTTCAAGGAAGTTATTTGACCCAGAGGATTACATGAAACTGCATCCTGAGGCTGTAGTTCCCATGCCAAGATCTCAAACCTCCTTAGGTGCAGATGATGACAGAAGGTTAAAGAAAGAGGCTCTCAATCCCAACAGGGAAATTTTATTTAAGAAAGGAAGTGAAAGGAAATTAATTCTGTAACCAGACAGTACATTCATCTTTAAACATTTGCTGATATTCTACCTGAATGTTGCTATGTCATATGTTCTGCTCTGTTGTTTTAAATTTTGCTTTTCTGTATATGCTTTTGTATTTCTTACTGAGTCCTGTAAATAGTAATCCTAACCCAAATATGGGGAGATTGTTGGAACACCCTATTACTAATTTGGGCAAGGATCACTATGTTTTTAGGAAAATTGGTTTGACCTAGATGTATAGTTGAAAAGGTCAAATTAGAATGAGTCTAGGGCTTAGAACTTAGGTTTGAAGCTGCCACAAGGACCATTCAAAGATCAAGACTTAGACCTGAGACAAAGACAATTTTCGTCGAGCTCAGTTCGACGAAACGTCGAACTCCGTTCGACGCTCTCTGAGCTCAACTCTACTGAGTCATCGAACTCCGGTCGATAATCTTCGAGCTCATATCGACGATCTTCTTTCAGCTACTTTCCCAGTCGCTGAGCTCAGTTCGACGATCGTAGAGCTCAGTTCGACATTTTATGTCTACTGTATTAATCCAATCTCTGAGCTCAGTTCAACAATCGTAGATCTTAGATCAACAATTTCTGTGAGAGATCGACGCCTTCATAATTCAAATTCAAGGAAAGTTATGGATTACAATCAGAATTAATTCCTGCATTGATTGCAAAGGATTTTCTAGCCGTTTCAATCAATCTGATGCAAGTTTCAAGGAAATACTAAATGGAATATTGCTTAGGACTTTCCCTAGATACAGTTGTCTATTATGGAAGTCATTTATGACTGATTAAACATCCGTCTAAGAGAATATCTGATATACTCCTTCAGTTTTCATTCGGATAACACAGATACACAAGATACAGTGATCAATACAGACAATACAAAGAGATACAGAAGAATTAGATTACATTATAGAAGATTGAACAACACAATTTCTCTGATCAAGAATTTAACTTCTGTGATTTACAAATCTACTGAATCTTCAAGTGTTCAAAGGCTTCAACATCAAGGACTCCAGACACAAAATATTTCAGCATCTGCTAGAATCATCTTCTGCTTGAGATCTGAAGCTTCTGAAGGCCTATCACCCTAGCAAAGCTCTCACTCCTGAACCATACTACATCTTAGGGGTAGCTTTGAAAACATCAACAGTCCACTAGTCTTCTCTCAGTGATTTGAGATAGAGAAGACATCATCATCTCTTTCTTTTTCTTTTCCTGCTGTAAAAGGGTTATCAAAACTCCCTTCAAAAGTTCTAAATCTGGTTCTGAGAGCCTTGTCAAAATTCAGTGGTGGCAAGACACCTTATCAAAAAATCTAGATCTAGTTTTTGAGCACCTTATCAAAAGCTCATTGGTTCCCAGGACACCTGATCAACTCATCCTGTAGTGGATTCCTACCAAGGGTGGTAAAAGAGTGGATGTACCCAAGCTTTTGGGGAACCACTATAGATCCTTGTGTCTTCTGGTTGCTGTGTGTTTGTTATTGTTGTGTGCTGTGTGATTCTTATTTCTTACTTTAACTTTACATTTCTACAAGCACCTTACACATATAATTAAATTAAATCTTCCATTGCCTTACATTTTTTAATTGTAAACATTATTTTAAAATACTCTCTTCACCCGCCCTCTAGAGTCAAGGTAGATCTTTCTCTCACTTTCACAGTCTCTGAGCTCAGGTCGACGATAGTCGAGCTCAGATCGATGATTTTCTTGAGAGATCGACGATTTTAGGATTTCAAATTCAGTTAGGTATGGAATTCAAATTTCTTCATATCCAGCATTTAATGCAAACGATTTTGTAGCCGTTTCAATCAATCTGGAGCAATTTTCAAGGAGACTAAAAGAGAATGTTTCTTAGAACTTTCCTCCAGAGACAGTTCTCAATTAAGGAGAGTCATTTATGACTGGCTAACGGCTATCTAGAAGATTGGATTTCAATATATCATTTCAGACAATAAGGATAGATAACAATAACAAGAGAAAAGTAAGAACAATATCTGAGATCTATGAGACACACATAAGAACTACAAGATTACAGTTTCTCATCTCTGATTCAAGTTTTTCAAGGCTTCATCAATCAAGACTCCAGACACATCATATTTCAGTCATTGCTGAAATTATCTTTTGCTGGAGATCTCATCTTCTGAAGGCCTATCACCCTGTGTAAAGCTTCTTCTCCTGAACAACTGTAAATCTCAGGGGGAGCTTTGACATCATCAATCCACTAGTCTTCTCTTTGACTGTTGATAGAGAAGAACATCTTCACTCCTTTTCTTTTATTTTACTGTAAAAGGGTTAGTCAAAAATCCCTTCAAAAGTTTTGTGTTTAGTTTCTGAGACCTTGTCAAAACTCAGTGGTGGCAAGATACCTGATCAAAAATTCTGGTTTGGTTTTTGAGCACCTTATAAAAAGCTCATTGGTGCCCAGGAAACCTGATCAACTCATCCTACAGTTGATTCCTACCTAGGATGGTAGAAGAGTAGATGTACCCAGGTTGATTGGGGAACCACTATAGATCCTTGTGTCCTCTGGTTGTTTGTGTTTTATTTGTTGTGTACTGTGATTTTGTTTCTTGCTTTACTTTGTTTTTATTTACTGCAAGCACAATATACTATAATTACATTAAGTCTTCCACTGCCAATTAATTTTTAATTTGCAAAATTATTTTAATATACTCTATTCACCCCCCTCTAGAGTAAAGGTACAACTTACCCTCACTTTCACATAGTGTAGATGAGTATCTGCATGAATATACACGTTTGGGACGGTACGCGGGAAATATCTTCGACGAAGAGGAGCATAAGACAAGTCAGTTCTATGGGGGACTATGAGATTAGCTTCGGTATAAGCTCTCGAGTTCTGTGAATCATGGATTCCAAACATTGGTCTGTACGGCTCAGTCTTTGGAAAAGGATATGAAAAGAGGACAAGCAAGGGGGACCTTGGTTGTTACAAAACCGAAGTTTAAGCCGCCGCATCCGGAGAAGTATGGATATCAAAGGATATGGAGTAAGAAGTCCAAATCTACTGGACAAGCTCCTTCAGCGACTGTGATGGAAGCATCTTCTGGGTATGGATCTCGTGCTTGTTTTATATGTGGGAAGTTTGGACACTTTGCACGTGATTGCCGAGTTGGCCCTCCGAAGGGTGAAAAGAAGACAGGAGCGTCTTATGCGGAGAAAGGGAAGACTGTGGTGCAGTCTTCTTCATCGCACGAGAAGCCCCGGGTCTTCAACCTTGGGCAATAGGAAGCTATTCAGCAGGCCGATGTCGGCACAGGTGCGCGCAGTTTTTAATTTTATTAAATGTTGTTTGCTGTGCTTGTTTTAATCTTGGTGTTATAGGTTTTGTCCTTATACGGGACTTTCCTGCACGAGCACTGTTCGATACAGGTACTTCACATTCATTTATGTTGGAAGATTTCATCTTGCGAATCGGGGTGCCTATACGGGCCATGACAGACAGTCTGAAGGTGTTACTACCTAACGGATGTTTGATGTGTGCGGATAATTCTTATTGTGTTGAGGTCAAGATAGGGAGTCGGGATTTCAAGGAGGAAACATTAGTATTACCGATATCAGAGTTTGATATAATCTTTGGTATGGACTGGCTTTCAGAGCAGAATGCTTGTATAGATTGCACCTCAAAAGAGGTTACACTGGGGAAAAATACCGAGCAAGAGGCCAAGTTCAGTGGTATGCGAGGGACGAGTAGGGTATTGATATCCTCTCTCCAAGTGGTTAAGGCAGTTCGGAAGGGTGCAGAGTTATTCTTCACACACATTGAGGCGGTGGGGCTGAAGGCCAGTGTAAGTGTGGTGCCGTTTGTATCGGAATACACTGATGTGTTTCCAAAAGACCTTCCGGGGTTACCACCCCAAAGGTAAATCGACTTCGCTATCGAGCTGGTGCCAGGTGCGAAACCTATGGCTCGCTCGCCTTATCGATTAGCGCCAAAGGAGATGGCGGAACTAAAGGTTCAGTTGCAAGAATTGCTAGAGCAAGGCTATATACGCCCAAGTCACTTGCCTTGGTGCGCGTCGGTTCTCTTTGTGAAAAAGAAGGACGGCAGCTTGCGTCTATGCATTGATTATAGATAACTGAACAAACTAACAGAAAAGAATAAGTATCCAATTCCACAGATCGACAACTTGTTTGATCAGTTAGTTGGCTCGATTATATACTCCAAGTTGTATTTGAAGTCAGGCTATTATCAGTTGAGTGTTCGTGAAAGTGACTTACCAAAAATAGCGTTTGGAACACTTTATGGTCACTATGAGTTCACGAAAATGTCATTTGGGCTGTCTAATGCGCCATCGGTATTCATGGAATTGATGCATCGAACGTTTAGGGAATCTCTTTGTGATCGTCTTTATTGACGATATCCTCGTATATTCCCAATCCGAAGAAGATCATGCAAATCACTTGCGGATGGTGTTGCACACCCTGAGGAAGAATAAGCTCTACGCCAAGTTCTCTAAGTGTGAGTTTTGGTTGTCGTCAGTGGCTTTCCTTGGCAATGTGGTTAGTGGAGAGGGCATTGCGGTGGATCCTTCCAAGATAGTTGCTATACGGGAGTGGCCTGTCTTTCTTTAGTAGCAGAAGTAAGGAGTTTTCTTGGGCTTGCGGGCTACTACAGGCGCTTCATAGAAAATTTCTCGAGAATAGCATTGCCTCTCACCACACTGACGAGAAAGGATCAGAAGTTCATTTGGACGCCGAAGTAAGCTCGAGATTTTGAAGAGTTAAAGAGTCGTTTGACCGCAGCGCCAATATTAACATTGCCATGTGGTTAAGATTGCTTTGAGGTCTATAGTGATGCATCAGGGAGCGGCTTAGGCTGCGTTCTATTACAATTCGGAAAAGTGATAGCTTATGGCTCACGCCAGTTGAAGGTGCATGAACGGAATTACCCCGTCCATGATTTGGAATTGGCGGCGGAAATATTTGCACTTAAATTGTGGCATCATTATCTATATGGCGTGAAGGTAGATATATTCACAGACCATAAGAGCCTAAAATATCTGTTGGATCAGAAATATCTTAATATGAGACAGAGAAGGTGGATGGAGTTTCTTGGTGACTACACCATCCAAGTTCATTATACTCCCGGTAAAGGGAATATAGTCGCGGATGCCTTGAGTTGTCGGACTCCGGCAAGGGCAAGTTGGCTTTTAAGACATGATGAAAGCCTAATTCGAGACCTGGAGGCATTAAATATTTCTTGTGTTGAAAGGAATGCCACTGCAGATGCGTGCTTAAATAGGATGGAGGTACAGTGTTACCTGGAGGACATAGTTCGGCAAGAAATAGAACTTTATGAAAGTCTACAACGCTATGGAGAGGAAAGTGTGAACACTAGATTTTCGTTTATTGACGGTCTTTTTCGGAAGGACGGTCGTCTGTGTGTCCCAAGTAGGGGTAAGCTTCGTGAAGAGGTGATGTATGAATGCCACTTCACCAAATATTCAGTTCACCTCGGGAGCACGAAGATGTATAAAGATATGAAGAAGCTATTCTGGTAGCCTGGAATGAAGGACATAACACACTATGTCGCTAAGTGTCAATCGTGTGCTTTGGTGAAGATAGAATGCCTAAAACCGGGTGGTTTACTAAAGCCGTTACCTATTCCTGAATGGAAATTTGACGAAATTTCCATGGATTTCGTGCATGGATTACCGAGATCACAACATGGAAATGATGCGGTATGGGTGATCGTGGACCGGTTAACCAAGGTGTCACACTTCATTTCGAACCATAAGGACGATTCAGTTGAGAAGTTGGCAAAGATGTACGTGGATACTATTGTACGATTGCATGGTGTGCCCCGTAGCATCGTTAGTGATCGAGATTGGCATTTCACTTTGGGTGATTGGAGATTAGTCCACACACTTTTTTGTATAAAATTACATTTCAGCACGGCCTTCCACCCTCAAACGGATGGTCATACCGAGAGGACCAACAGGACGTTGGAGGATATGCTCCAAATGTGTGCACTGGATTTCAGGAAGAATTGGGAAGAGCATCTCGGGTTGGTTGAGTTCGCCTACAACAATAGCTACCAAGCGAGTATCCAGATGGCGCCCTTTGAAGCTTTATATGGTAGAAAATGTCGTACACCTTTGGCTTGGGCGGAGACTGGCGAAACGAAGTTGTATCTGCGAAAAGAGTTAGATGATGCAAACTCAATTATATGGTTTATACGTGAAAGACTGATGGTGGCTCAAGACAGGCAAGCTAAGTATTATAATGCCAAGAACCAAAACGTGGAGTTCTCGTTGGGCGATTGGGTGTACTTGAAAATCAAACCATTCAAAGGTGTGTCCAGGATACGGCGTCTGAAAAAGTTGAGCCCGGGGTATCTGGGACTGTTTGAAGTGTTCGAGTGTATTGGTGAAGCTGCCAATCGGTTAGCACTTTCGCAAGAGCTGAGCGGTTTACATGATGTGTTTCACGTCTCGGTGTTGCAGAAGGTGGTAAGAGAGCCAATCAAAGTGGTTATTGCAGATCAAGTAACGGTCGACAGTGGGCTAACGATGAAAGTTAGGCCTATTAGAATCGAGGATCGAGCCAAAAAACAGTTGCGGAACTAGATGATCGGGATGGTCAAAGTTCGGTGGGACAATTGTAGCCATGAGGAGCTAACATGGGAGCGAGAGAAGACCATGCGAGCTGAGTTTCCCGAGCTTTTTGTGTAAATTGTTGACTGTGTACATTCTGTTGTAACAAAACTGTTAGTGTCATAGCATTGTAATGTTTGTTCCCTTGCGGTGTACAAATTTCGGGACGAAATTTATTTTAAGGGGGGGGGGGAGGATTGTAACACCCAAAAAATCCATAAGTCCCAAAATGGGTCAGGCTAGGTGACACGGTCTGGGACACGGGCGTGTCCTGTGCACACGGCCTGGGACACGGTCATGTCCAAGGGCGTGTCCCAGGGCGTGTCCAGTGCACACGGCCTGGGACACGGGTGTGTCCAAAGGCATGTCCTTTACTATAGGCGTTGACTCGAGTTCTCATGATTGCATGGTCGACGATCGACGAGAGGTTACACGGCCTGGGACACGGGCGTGTCCCAGGGCGTGTCTTGCTCGGGTAAATACCCGGGTGGCGTAGAGTGGCGTTGAGTGTGGAGTATGGCCAGTGACACAGGCATGTCACAGGGGCGTGTTTAGCACACATCTAAGGACACGGGCATGTGCCTTAGCCATGTCCTTCTCGGGTAATCTGGTCTTGTGTTGAAAGAGTGATACGGCTAGTCACACGGCCGTGTGCTTTCTGACACGAGCGTGTCAGGGGTTTGACACGGGCGTGTCTAAGCCCGTGTTCTAGACTGGGTGAGTCAGTTCTGTAGCCGCTTTAGGAACACGGCCTATGAAACGGGCGTGTCACAACCCGTGTTCAGTCCAGGAAAATAGTTTAAGGGCTGATCTGATCCATTCATTTTCATTAACCATGATCCAATGGTCTAGGCTCATCCCTGGGGTGATAAGGCCGGCCTTGAGAAGGAGAAAGCTTATGTTTAGTTGTGTCTTGCTTTTTCTTAAGTAAGAGAGAGAGAGAGGAGATCTTGAGGAGGATAAAGAAGAGGAAGCCGGATGTCGGTGGTGCTACGGTGGTTCTAATCACGAGCCGAGTTCGGATTTTCGAAGGCAAGGCTGCTGTGAGAACGTTCAACCGTTTACTTTTCTCCCCATGGCTCCGAAGAGTCTTCCAAGGTTAACGATTCCCTTCTAGGACAAGTGAAGTCCTTCTTTCCTGCATTTGCATAGCAATCCTCCACCAAAATGTGGATGGCGAAGAGATTCCCTTGGGATTGGTGGTTCATCTCTTATTGTAGTGCATTATAACCGGAAGTATGAGTACGGTTTGGCATGCTGTGTGAAGCCCATCTGGACATGTTGGTCTTGATTGGTGATGCTTGTTTGCATATCGTAGAAGACTCCATGATTATTGCTATTATGCATGAAATCTGTGATGGGTGCCTGTGGCTTGGTGTCGTAGGAAGTACTAGAGGAAGTCCAGGAAATGGTGAGAGTTGGGATCAACTCTTGTGGCCGTGAGCGCCATGTCGTATAAAGTTGAGCCGTAGGGCTGCAACTGCGAAAACGACTTAGTGCCGAATAGGAAAGGTGAAACCGACCCACGCTTGTAAGTTGACCATGAGTACTTCTGTATTCCTTTGTGGCAAGTTGATTTGAGCAACGGGGGGTGGCTAATCTGTACCTGTGTTATGCTAGCTGTACAAGAGAGCGTCAAGGCATTAGGCTTTCGTCAGGAGCATAATGAGAGTCTTTGGCCTGGGCGCCATAAAGACTCAGAATACTCAAGTTTGACCGTCATGTCTGGGACCTCTGAACAGTGGTGGGATCCGGTGTTTTGTGCCCTGAGTGCACGGAGTGTCGGGTCGTCGTGCCGGCATTTGTGATATGTATTGCCTTGCTGGCTATATATATATATATATATATATATATATATGTATATATATCTGTGTGTGTGTGTGATGTAAATTGCTATGCAAGGAAGGAATTCTGCTGCCTCATGCCAGGGACAGGGTCGTATTAATTTGTTAGCTGAATGCTGATCGTTGCCCTGTTTGCCACTGGTTGGTGGAATGGTTATTGCAGGTGCAGGTGGTGTTGGTCCAAGCAGGACTTAGCGGGCTGAAGCCCAAGCTGCGTTGCTGCCCTCGAAGTCCTTATTTTGCTTAATCTTTTTCATGTGTGGCCGGTCTGCGTGCCGATGTTCGTAAACCACACCTTATGCTCAGAGAAACTTTTAAACGCCATAAGGCTGTGTACCTGTTGTGTATGGTTGTATACATTCCTATTTTGTTAGAAGTGGACATTTATATTATTATTGAGTTCATGTTTTCAACCCTAAAGCTTCCGCTAGAATGCTTTATGTTAGGGTGCGGTGGTTCTTTGTATTATTTTGTGACGTCTCCGCCTGTTTGTGGATTATGGTGTGGGGCCCCGGCCGGACCCTCTATTATATCCTATTTGATGGGTAGAGGTGTTACAGCCGGGTGGCCGACGACAGAGGTTGTAAGTTGGCCTAGGAGGAATTAATCCTTGACGTTGTTGTGCGTGGAAGACGACGGGATGCCTTCCAAAGGTGCCCCAAGATTCATGCCGCCACTGTTCAAACTATAGGTTAATATTTATTTCATTTGATATTCTATCACACATATTCAGTCATTTTGTAAATTAATTTAAAAATAATTAGAGGCTAAATCATGGAATGGGGTTTACATATAAATTGTAACCCTATGGGTCTACTTTAATTTACAGTTTATTTGAGTCAATTTGGACATCTGGTTTGACCAAGGCACCCATTTTGGTGGGGTCTATATCTAGGGTTATATAGAAACTAAAATGAGTACCCCCACTTCATCCCGTGTCCAAATGACCTGAAATTTGGACAGAGAGTCACCCTAATCTATACCTAGTTCCTGCCCAAAAAAGAGAATTTTTGGAGACAATCTTTCTATAGTTTTTGAAACTATTTAAATATCCTAGGGTAAATTAATTAAGGGACTAAATGACCACCAAACCCTCCAAATATTTGTTGAGTGGTCCTTGGGGTCATCATTAGGATCTGTATAAATTTTCACCTTTTTTTGAGTTGATTTGGGTATGAATTGAGCAAACCCTAGCTTTTTCCCTAATAAGGGGTATTTAGGACAAAAGTGCACTTTGAAGTTTGGGTGGTCAAACCATCTCAACAGATGCTGAAATTTGGGCCACTAGTTTGACTTGTTATTTAACACACTCATATGGTTTATGGGGTGGTTTGGGGTTGAATTGCCCTAGGAACCAAGTTCAAACCCTATGTTTTGACTTTGGACGTTTGAGAAGGGAATGTTGTCCAATGCCCTTGTATGGACTTGCAATTTGTAGAAAGGATACTAGGATAGCTAAGGTCCTCTGATAAAAATCTTAGTGGATTTGGAGATGGATAAACCCTAAAAACCCTAACCCTTGTTTAGGGCACAACCCTTATATATGCAAGATAGGACAACAAAACTTAAAGAAAAGCCATGAAACTTGGGTAGTATGGTCATAGGCTTAATTAGAGCCTCTGGTGGTTTTATTGGTAATTTTGGAACAATCGATTTAGCACCTCCTTTATAGTACATGGAATTGCCCTTGATAAATCTTTTAATTATTATGAACACATTGTTTAATAGAAAGTTATAAAAATTGGGCAGATGGTGTTTTAGGTCAATATACTTATACTTGAATTTTATTATAATTTTTAGATATGTATTTTCAGTACATTCTTCACAAGCTTTTAAGAATGCAATGATATTCAAATTTGATTCAGAGCTCAATAATGGTTTGAGAATTGTGGAACTCATTTAAAGGTGTACTTAGATAAATATACACTTGTGGAAACTTTACCATAATTTTTAGGAGAATATTTATAGTAGTTGTTTCAATAATGTAAGAATGAGGATTATTATTTTAAATTAAAATGTGGGCTCATTATTCATTGAGAAGTTTGGAAATTTTGTCAGAAGTGTTTGTAGTGTATATTAGACAAGCTTGAATTTTATTATAATTTTTGGAAGCTTATTTAAAATATTTACTTCATTAGCTATTAATTATGTGATTATGTTAAAAATTATGGATCAAGGCCCAAACCTTACTGAAAAATTAGAATACTTTGAATTTACTATTAAATAGTCACCTTGTATCTATCATAAATTTTTGGAGCATTTTGCATACCTGAAAAAGGTACTTCATGTTCAAACTAAGGTATTTGGATTTCTTAGGAAATAAAATAAATTATCAAGTAAATTAGGAAAATTATGTTAATCTGGATTTAGGCTAAACATGTCATGTTAGACCCCCAATAATTATTAACGGGGTACTGGATGATAATTTGGAGTACCTCCCATTTTATACATCATATAGCTTAGGATGGTTTGCGCATAGTAAAACTGCAGAAATCATAATAACATGGGGCATAGTCGTAGTGAGATGGGATTGTGTTTACTTATTTTGGAAAGTGAATTGGAGTATACCATTTGAAGATGGGAAGAGTAGGATTGTAGAGTGGTCTAAGATTAGGTGGTACTCGGGATCAACGAAAGATCGTCTATCATGTGAAGAGGGATACAGGGTAAAAACTCACTAGGGTTAGAACCAGTGTAATACTAAAGGGATCGGGAATAAGGTAGTAACAAATAATAATAAGTGTCTTGCGAAAGGGAGCTTTATGCTTTAGTCCATCGTAGTTCCCAGTGCCCTTTGAGAGCCCTTCACGGGGTATGCCGGGGGCAGTTCTTGGCTAACCTAAATGGTAGGCAAACTAAACTGCAAGAGTAACTAACATAACCAGGGGTTCATTTTCAATCACCTCGATGTCTCGGGATGTTAGGTTGGGTCACACGGTCAGTAGGCTCGGTAGTTTGGTGATGGGCAGGTTGGCCCAACAAGCTTTGGCTCTGTTGTTGGTTGTGATGAACGGGATGGTCTGGGGTGCTTTAGTGTAACACCCCAAAAAGACCCCAAAAGACTCAACATGAAGTTTGAGGTGCAGGTCATTTTACACGGCCTGGGACACGGGCGTGTCCCAGGGCGTGTCAGGGGTACACGGCCTGGGACACGGGCGTGTCCCAGGGCGTGTCGCGCAAATAAAAATGTGGCCCGAGTCAGAAGATTACACGGCCTTGAACCAAGCCTTGAACACGGGCGTGTCAGGTTGGACACGGGCGTGTCCGATGCCGTGTTCCGACCCGTGTACTGCTTGCAGCTCGATGAGGCGGGGGTGACACGGGCGTGTCTCAGAAATGACACGGGCGTGTCAGGTTCGACACGGGCGTGTCGATGCCCGTGTTCTGGTAAGTCTCAGTCAGTACGAATACCGAGTGTGCCGCTTAAGGGTACACGGCTTGTGACACGGGCCTGTCACAGGCCGTGTAAGCCAAAAATTGGGTTTTTTGGGCAAATTATGGCCGTTCAGATTTCTCTCTTTTGATCCAAGGGCTCAGGTGGTTTCCTGGCTGGATTTAATTCGTGAAGGCTGATGAAGATTCATTCTTCATGTGCTTAAGGAAGAGAGAAAGAGAGAGGAGGAAGAAGGAGGAGGAGATCAAGCCACCGGCGGAGTTCCCGTGGTCCGATTCGTGATCCGAAGCCGGCGTTGTGAAGGCAAGGCTGCTGCGGTTCTTTCTCACCGGCTAGTTTTCGATGGCTCCGAAGAGATCGACAAGGGTAACGATCTCCCTCCTTGGACATGTGAAGTCCTTCTTTTCTGCATTGCATAGGGAAAACCCTTCCCCGCGAGTGTGCGGTGGGTTGTGGTGTCCCTTGGGGTAGATATGTGAAGTCCCCCTTGTTAGAGGCCGGAATTGGAGTACGGCTCTAGGCATGCTGTGTGAAGCCCATCTGGACATGGTCTGGATTGGTGATGCTTGTTTGCATATCGGAGAAGGCTCCGTGATTATGGCTTGTGTTGCCTTGTGCCTACCTGTTGCTTGGTGCAGCAGGAAGTACTGGATGATATCCAGGAAATGAAGAGGGTTGGATGCAACTCTTGTGGCCGTGCATTGCCACTTTATGAGCGGTTGAGCCGTTGGGCTGCAACTCGATGAAAAGGCAGATTGCCGAACAGGAAAGGTGAAACCGACCCGCGCCTATAAATAGCCATGGATACTTCCGTATTCGAGGTGGCACGGTGACTTGAGCAACGGGGGGTGGCTGATCCGTACCTGCGTTAGGTCCGTCCGACTTGGAAGCCTGGTTATAGGTTTTGTTGGAGCGCCTAATGAGAGTCTTAGGCCCGCGCGCCGGAAAGACTAGAATGCTCAAATACCGTGTAGACGGTGGTGTTGACCCTGGTATTCCGGTACACCAAGAATGTGCCCTGAGTGCACGGACTGTCGGGCCGTATGGCCGATAGTTGTGATGGCTAGAATGTGCCTGCGTGCACAAAGTTGCTATATGATGATGCCATGCTTTGTAGGGAAAGAATTTTAATGCCCCGAGAAAGGGGTAAGATTGTTATAATTGGGTCAGCTGAATGCTGACCATTGCATTGTTTGCCACCGGTTGGGTGGATTGTTCCCGTGCAGGTGCTGGAGAGCCAAGTGGTAAGTGAAGGGCTGAAGCCCTACTGCTGTTGCTGCTGCTGCTGCGGCTAGCCCTTGAAGGCTAAGCGAATGTTTTGCTTATTTGCTTTTACTCATGTATGGTCGGCCTGCGCGCCGAGGTTTGTAAACCATACGTTGTGAAAAGAGGAACTGTAAGGCCTTAAGGCCAAACTCTATATGTGTGTACATTCCGATATTTATATATAAAGGTGGTTTATATATTGGACATTCCTGGTTAGAGTTCAAATTATCACTGGAAGCTTCCGCTAGAATGCTCTGAGGTAGGATTCGTGTTTGGTTTGGTATTATCCTGTGACCTTACCGTCTGTTTGTGGCATATAGTGTGGGGCCCCGGCCGGACCTTCTACTATACGTCATTTAACGGATGGGGTCGTTACATTTTGGTATCAGCTTCGTTCGGTCTTCCGCTCTCGAATTCGTGGCCGAATTCTTTTCTGGGGTGGCGAGCGCGTGTTTATGCGCCTCGCTGTAACGCTAATGAACTCTGGAATGTCCACTAAGGAATGTACCAAATCTTGTTTGAGGAATCTGCGCGTTCCTTTTTGTGTTGTTTTGCTTGCATACGTTCGCTAATGTGTGTCTTGCCCACCTATAGGTGACGCGTAGTGGTGCTGGGCAGTCTGAGCCCCAGCGCTCCCATGAGAGTGCGGCACCAGCTGAGGTGCCAACACCTCCTCCATCTGCGGAAACTGTTCGCTTAGTTGCTGAGGCGCTATTTGCCATGATCCAGCCGACCGGGCAAGCGCAGCCGGCAGTAGTGCCAGTTCGTGTTGATGTAAGACCCGAGCCGGTTGAGGCTGTAGATCTACGAGCAGCTGACCGACAGTTGAAGCAATTCATGAGCTTCAGCCCGCCTACGTTTACGGGAATGGGATCCCCAACGCAGGCAGAGGATTGGTTATCGCGTGTCAAGCGGATCATGATAGCAATCAGGGCGGAGGAAACTCTCAAGGTCATCTTGGCCACCTTCATGCTTGAAGGAGAGGCGCGGTTGTGGTGGGACAAGGTTGAGGTACACCATTTGGCGGGCAGGCAATTAACGCAAGTGTCGATTGAGGAGTTCTCAAGGATATTTCTGGCGAAACATGTCCCAGCGGCGCAACGCATTGCTATGGAAAATGAGTTCCAACGGTTAAAGCAAGGGGAAGATAGCGTGGATATCTACTTGCATGAGTTTACCAGGTCGGGACGATATGCGGGTACAATCTTCGCGGATGACCAAAGGAAAACGAATCGGTTCTATGAAGGATTGCGGGATGAGTTGCGATTCCTGCTTTCGAGTTCAGTGAACCAAGGGTTTCAGGCGTTGGTTGATACTGCGTGCGCGTTGGAGAAGGACATGAGGCGGGTGCAAGGGAATAAGGGCTTGGTTGCGTCGAAGCCAGAGTTTCAAGCACCTCGCCCGAGCAAGTCGTTTTACCAGAAGAAAGGGGGCAAGAGGTCCAAGCCATCTGGGCAAGTGACTACGACCGTTGTGTCGGGAGCGACATCAAGGCCGGATTCTCGTATATGCTATAACTGTGGCCGGGTGGGGCATATCGCTCGTGACTGTCGGGTTGTTCAGCCCAAAGGGGACAAGAAGACGGGTGCGTCTTATGCTGAGATGGGCAAAGCGGTGGTTGATTCCTCTGCGTCTCAGGCACAGCCCCGAATCTATCAGCTTGGCCAACAGGAAGCGATTAAGCAAAGTGACGTCGTCACAGGTACGAGTTGAATTAGCTTACTTGCTTATGTGCTATTGTTTTTGGTTATGTATAGCTTGTACATGTGTGTGTGCTGCAGGCTTTGTCCTGATTCGGAATAATTTGGCGAGAGCCCTGTTTGATACGGGTGCTTCGCATTCTTTTCTGTCTGAGGATTTCGTATCTCGAATTGGGGTACCAAGTCATGTGACGGTGGATAGTACAAGGGTGCTATTGCCGAATGGCTGTGTGATGCTTGCGGATAGGGCTTGCGATGTGGATGTGCAAATAGGAAGTCGGGATTTCTGTTTGAGTGCAGTTGTGCTACCGTTATCGGAGTTTGATGTGATCTTTGGTATGGACTGGCTCTCGGAGCAGCGTGCCTTTATTGATTGCAACTCCAAGGAGATTACACTGGGCCAGAATACCGGACTTGTGACGAAATTCGCTGGTATGCGAGGAGTTGGCGGGACTCTGCTGTCTGCACTCCAAGTCGTCAATGCTGTTCGGAAGGGCGCGGAGTTATTCTTCACGCTAATTCAGGCTGTTGAGCCAAAGGCCAGTGTCGGTGAAGTTCTGGTTGTGTCAGAGTTTGCCGATGTGTTTCCTAAAGATCTTCCTGGGTTACCACCCCAGCGGGAGATTGACTTCTCTATTGAGTTGGTGCTAGGTGCGAAACCTGTGGCCCGCTAACCATATCGCGTCACGCCAAAAGAGATGGCTGAGTTGAAAGTCCAATTGCAAGAGTTGTTGGAGCAGGGATATATACGCCCAAGTATGTCACCTTGGAGCGCGCCTGTTCTCTTTGTGAAAAAGAAAGACGGTAGCTTACGGTTGTGTATTGACTACCGCGAATTGAATAAGCTGACGGAGAAAAATAAATATCCGATCCCACGGATTGATGACCTCTTTGATCAGCTGGCAGGATCAACGGTCTATTCCAAATTGGATTTGAAATCGGGATATTATCAGCTGAGGATTAGGGAAGGTGACATTCCCAAGACGGCGTTTGGAACACGCTACGGTCATTATGAGTTCACGGTAATGCCGTTTGGCCTATGTAATGCGCCTTCGGTATTTATGGACCTAATGCATCGAACGTTCCGAGAGTACTTGGATTTGTTTGTTATTGTGTTTATCGATGACATCTTAGTATACTCTCAGTCGGAAGGGGATCACGCAAACCATTTGCGGTTGGTCTTACATACCCTGCGGAGGAATAAACTTTTTGCCAAGTTCTCAAAGTGTGAGTTCTGGCTCTCTTCAGTAGCCTTTTTAGGCCATGTGGTAAGCGGAGAAGGTATCGCGGTGGATCCGTTGAAGATAAGTGCCATTCGGGATTGGCCAGTGATGTCTTCAGTGGCCGAGGTCAGGAGCTTCCTTGGACTTGCGGGCTACTATAGACGGTTTGTGGAAAACTTCTCACGGATTGCTTTACCTCTGACCACGCTGACGAGAAAAGATCAAAAGTTCATTTGGACGCCGGAGTGCGCGCGAGCTTTTGAAGACTTGAAGAGTCGTTTGACCACGGCGCCTGTATTGACATCGCCATGTGGTACCGATGGGTATGAGATCTATAGTGATGCTTCCGGGAGCGGCTTAGGCTGCGTCATTCTACAGTTTGGTAAAGTGATTGCTTATGGCTCGCGCCAGTTGAAAGTGCATGAGCGGAATTACCCCGTCCATGATTTGGAGTTGGCGGCGGTAATCTTTGCGCTCAAGTTGTGGCGGCACTATCTATATGGTGTTAAAGTGGATATCTATACAGATCATAAAAGACTAAAGTATTTGTTGGATCAGAAGGATCTGAATATGCGACAACAAAGATGGATGGAGTTCCTTGGGGACTACACCTTCGAAATTCACTATACTCCCGGGAAGGGAAATGTGGTCGCTGATGCTTTGAGTCGAAAGACTCTGGTACGGGCAAGCTGGTTGCAGAGGCATGATCAGCGTTTAATCCAGGAATTGGAAGCATTGGAGATATCTTGTGTTGACAAGGGTTCGTCGACCGATGCATGCTTGAACTGGACGGAGGTGCAATATGACCTTACGGACAGAGTTCGGCGAGCAACGGAGCTTGATGAAAGTCTCCAGCGCTATGCAAAAGATGGGCCGGATGACCAATTCTCTTGGGATAACGGTTTGTTACGAAGAAATGGTCGAGTGTGCGTCCCGAGTGTGGGTAAATTGAGGGAAGAGTTGATGTACGAAGCTCACTTTGCAAAGTACTCAGTTCACCCAGGGAGCACAAAGATGTACAGAGATCTGAAAAAGCTGTTCTGGTGGCCCGGATTAAAGAAAGATGTCGCACGATATGTGGCTGAATGCAATACCTGTGCGTTGGTGAAAGCGGAATGCCAGAAGCCTGGCGGTTTCCTGAAGTCATTACCTATTCCGGAGTGGAAGTTCGATGATATTTCGATGGATTTCGTGCACGGGTTGCCGAGATCTCAACGCGGTCATGATTCAATCTGGGTGATTGTGGACCGGTTGACAAAAGTAGCGCACTTCCTTCCAAACAGGAGAGACGATTCAGTGGAAACCTTGGCCAAGCTTTATGTGGAGCAGGTTGTTCGACTACACGGTGTTCCTCGGAGCATCGTTAGTGACCGTGATGGGCGGTTCACATCGAATGATTGGCGGCTCATTCATCAAATGTTGGGTACAAAGTTAGCGTTTAGTACGGCCTTTCATCCCCAAACGGATGGCCAGACTGAACGAACCAACAGGACGATGGAGGATATGCTCCGCATGTGCACCCTAGACTTTGGTAAGAGATGGGAAGATTATATATTTCTTGTCGAATTTGCCTATAATAATAGCTACCAAGCGAGTATTGGTATGGCGCCATTTGAAGCTTTATATGGTCGGAAATGCCGTACACCGTTAGCTTGGGCGGAAGCAGGCGAATCTAAGCTGAGTGGGAAAAAGGAAGTCGAAGAAGCTACCTCGCTCATACGCTCTATTCGGGAGAGGCTATTGATAGCCAAAGATCGTCAAGCAAAGTACTACAATGCCAAACATCGGAACGTGGAGTTCGCGGTGGGTGATTGGGTATATTTGAAGATCAAACCCTTCAAAGGCGTGTCCAGGATTCGGCGTTTGAAAAAGCTAAGTCCGAGGTATCTTGGTCCGTTTGAGGTGGCGGAGTGAGTTGGGGAAGCTGCTTATCGACTAGCACTTTCAGCAGACTTGGGTGGATTACATGATGTATTTCACATCTCAGTCCTTCGGAAGGCGGTGAAGGATCCAGCTCAAGTGGTGGAGAATGATCGGGTACCGGTCGAGTATAGACTAACGACGAGGGTTAGACCCATTCGGATCGAGGATCGAGCCGAGAAATAGTTGCGGAACAAAGTGATCGGGATGGTCAAGGTCCGATGGGACAATTGTGGCCGTGAAGAGCTAACATGGGAGCGAGAGTAGACCATGCGAGCTGAATTTCCCGAGTTGTTTGTATAAACTGTAGACCGTGTACTTTTTGTTATAACATAGTTATAGCATTGCTGGTTCTTGTTTCCTTACCGTGCAAATTTCGGGACGAAATTTTGTTAAGGGGGGCAGGGTTGTAACACCCCAAAAAGACCCCAAAAAGACTCAACATGAAGTTTGAGGTGCAGGTCATTTTACACGGCCTGGGACACGGGCGTGTCCCAGGGCGTGTCAGCGGTACACGGCCTGGGACACGGGCGTGTCCCAGGGCGTATCGCGCAAATTAAAATGTGGCCCGAGTCAGAAGATTACACGGCCTTGAACCAAGCCTTGAACACGGGCGTGTCAGGTTGGACACGGGCGTGTCCGATGCCGTGTTCCGACCCGTGTACTGCTTGCAGCTCGATGAGGCGGGGGTGACACGGGCGTGTCTCAGAAATGACACGGGCGTGTCAGGTTCGACACGGGCGTGTCGATGCCCGTGTTCTGGTAAGTCTCAGTCGGTACGAATACCGAGTGTGCCGCTTAAGGGTACACGGCCTGTGACACGGGCGTGTCACAGGCCGTGTCAGCCAAAAATTGGGTTTTTTGGGCAAATTGTGGCCGTTCAGATTTCTCTCTTTTGATCCAAGGGCTCAGGTGGTTTCCTGGCTGGATTTAATTCGTGAAGGATGATGAAGATTCATTCTTCATGTGCTTAAGGAAGAGAGAAAGAGAGAGGAGGAAGAAGGAGGAGGAGATCAAGCCACCGGCGGAGTTCCCGTGGTCCGATTCGTGATCCGAAGCCGGCGTTGTGAAGGCAAGGCTGCTGCGTTCTTTCTCACCGGCTAGTTTTCGATGGCTCCGAAGAGATCGACAAGGGTAACGATCTCCCTCCTTGGACATGTGAAGTCCTTCTTTTCTGCATTGCATAGGGAAAACCCTTCCCCGCGAGTGTGCGGTGGGTTGTGGTGTCCATTGGGGTAGATATGTGAAGTCCCCCTTGTTAGAGGCCGGAATTGGAGTACGGCTCTAGGCATGCTGTGTGAAGCCCATCTGGACATGGTCTGGATTGGTGATGCTTGTTTGCATATCGGAGAAGGCTCCGTGATTATGGCTTGTGTTGCCTTGTGCCTACCTGTTGCTTGGTGTAGCAGGAAGTACTGGATGATATCCAGAAAATGAAGAGGGTTGGATGCAACTCTTGTGGCCGTGCATTGCCACTTTATGAGCAGTTGAGCCGTTGGGCTGCAACTCGATGAAAAGGCAGATTACCGAACAGGAAAGATGAAACCGACCCACGCCTATAAATAGCCATGGATACTTCCGTATTCGAGGTGGCACGGCGACTTGAGCAACGGGGGGTGGCTGATCCGTACCTGCGTTAGGTCCGTCCAACTTGGAAGCCTGGTTATAGGTTTTGTTGGAGCGCCTAATGAGAGTCTTAGGCCCGTGCGCCGGAAAGACTAGAATGCTCAAATACCGTGTAGACGGTGGTGTTGACCCTGGTATTCCGGTACACCAAGAATGTGCCCTGAGTGCACGGACTTTCGGGTCGTGTGGCCGATAGTTGTGATGGCTAGAATGTGCCTGCGTGCACATAGTTGCTATATGATGATGCCATGCTTTGCAGGGAAAGAATGCTAATGCCCCGAGAAAGGGGTAAGATTGTTATAATTAGGTCAGCTGAATGCTGACCGTTGCATTGTTTGCCACCGGTTGGGTGGATTGTTCCCGTGCAGGTGCTGGAGAGCCAAGTGGTAAGTGAAGGGCTGAAGCCCTACTGCTGTTGCTGCTGCTGCTGCGGCTAGCCCTTGAAGGCTAAGCGAATGTTTTGCTTATTTGCTTTTACTCATGTATGGCCGGCCTGTGCGCCGAGGTTTGTAAACCATACGTTGTGAAAAGAGGAACTGTAAGGCCTTAAGGCCAAACTCTATATGTGTGTACATTCCGATATTTATATATAAAGGTGGTTTATATATTGGACATTCCTGGTTAGAGTTCAAATTATCACTGGAAGCTTCCGCTAGAATGCTCTGAGGTAGGATTCGTGTTTGGTTTGGTATTATCCTGTGACCTCACCGTCTGTTTGTGGCATATAGTGTGGGGCCCCGGCCGGACCTTCTACTATACGTCATTTAACGGATGGGGTCGTTACATTTAGCTCGGTAGGTGATACATAAGGTTGCATGTGCATAAAGTATGAGGTGGTGGGTCTTCGGTATTGGAGGGTCGATGCACCGACGCCAAAACATCGACTCGGCATGTGTGGTTTAGCACTTCACCAAAAAAAGTCTGGTGCGTCAGCCGACAAGAGTACGCAGGAGTTCCATTTTTTGCACCAACATCGAGGCGTACGATAGGTCTGACTGGTAGTGCAATTACAATTTTAGAGGTGGGCGAGGCCCAACCCACCGCTTCTGTTTGCCACTACGGAGGTATCTTTGGTGGTTAGGCTCCAGAAAGGGGGAACTAATGGTCAGTGTACACAGAGTCAAGTGGGTGAGTTGCACTTGCATGTTCATATCATAGCATAATTTTTCATGTCATAGCATCATCACTGCATATAACCCCTGACACCTATTATATAAAAACGTATGGGACGTTTTATACAATAGGCCCTGCAAAATGACCCCTTGGTTTATGAGTTCGTGCGACCATGCTTATAAGTTAAGGTTTATATTCTGTAGATATTTACATGCTTGCTGGAAAACAGACACCCTATCTTATAAATTGGTATGGGAATTTTTATACGATAGGAGCCTTGCAGAAGATCCCTTAGTTATATGTTTCCATATAAGTTAAGGTTACATATTATATTTTCAGTCTTTAAAACTTCCATTATTGTCACATGTAATCTTTAACTTGCTAGATTAGTTCCACCATCACCTGTACTTTGTCATTCTCCACCTTCATTTCCTCTCCTTTTGTCCTCCCCGCTCGGTGCCTAGGAGCCATGAGGGAAGGGGCGGTGGATGATAGGACTTAGTCTTTTAGACTAATGGTTTTCGAACCATATCATTTTAGGGGACCGTGGAGCCCAGCATGGAGGAGCAGCCCCGGAGGTCGGCACGATTGGAGATGGGACAGTCTAGCAACGGAGTTCAGACAGTTGGGACTGTGAGTCCCGATCATTAGTAGATGTTTAGCTTTTGCTTCCGCGCTGAGTGATTGTAGTGAGGATATTGATGTACCGGGCATGAGCCCTAGATAAACTACTTTATTGTTATATATTTGGACTCTCCCTTTGTGGAGATTATTTACTATATATGTGATTTCTGTGGACTTGCCTTTTATTATATTGCTACTGTTTTGTGATCGAATCATCAGGCAAAATCGACGTTTTGTAGTGATGACCTTCCCCGGCGTGAAGGTGTCACCGCAAAACGATAGTACTGGGCCTAAGACCCCGGTGGTTTAAAAAGAAAAAAAGGGGGTCTTACAAAGATAAAGTATGAAAATATAATATGCTCTTAAATGTACCTCGGGGAAACAACTCCAGGTAGCTCTTCTGCATCAAGTCCAGTAGCTCCCAAGAGTTTTCCTCTTTTTCGTGGTTAGACACATGAGTTTTACCAAAGGAACGCTTTTCCACCACAAGCTCTTTGTCTCGATGTCCACTATCAGCACCGGATCTAGTCGAACAGATCTTTTCGTTGCCACTTCTCCATATGCGGTTGGGACATATTGATCGGGCCGTAACAATGCCTTTTGAAGCAATGACACATGGAAGTTGTCGTGTAAATTTTCCAGCTCTTGTGGTAGCACAAGCTGATAGGCCAAAGGGACAATCCTTTTCAATATCACATAAGGACCCACATATCTCGGGCTGAGCTTCTTTCTACCACGCACTCGTGACATTCTATGCATCGACCTGATCTTCAAGAAAACTTTGTCACCAACTTGAAACTCTACCATTCGGTGCTTCACATTGTAGTACCTCGCCTGCCGACTTTTAGCCTCCAACATGCTCTCTTGTATCAGTCTAACCATCGCATAAGTGTCATCAATATACTCTATCCCCAAAGCCTTTGGATCTTTATCTTGCACCCATGACAATGGAGTTCTACACCTCCTCTCATATAGTGCTTCGTGGGGAGCCATCCCGATGATAGCTTGATTAATGTTGTTGTATGAAAATTCTACAAGTGGTAGGAGCCTTTCCAACAGCTCCCCTCTATCTAATACACACAATCTCAACAATCTCCAATTATTCTTATGGTCCTCTTAGACTGACCGTCCATCTGAGGATGAAAGGCCATGCTAAACTTAATGCGGGAACCCAAATACACTTGTACCGCCTTCCACCCCATGGTACCGTAGAAACTGCTCCACAAAGAGACCCACTAAAACATAATCATGTGACTCCTTCATCATTGGTATGAATCTGGAAACCTTCGTCAAGTGATCCACAATTACCCAAACCTAATCATTCCAAGTGCGCGAGCGAGGCAACCCGTGAACAAAGTCCATAGAGATATCCTCGAACTTCCACTCACGGATGGGTAATGACTGTAATAATCCTCCAGGGCTCTTCCACTCCAACTTCACCTTCTAGAAAGCCTCACAATGTGTGACATATTACTTAACAACACTCTTCATTACTAGCATGAACATGGTCTTTTGCAAGTCATTATAAATGTTGGAAATCTTGGGATGCACCAAATACTAGGAGCAATGTGCCTCTCTCAATATATCTTCCAGGATTTCACATCCCTTGGGAATATACAGCCGGCCACGGAAATGAACATGGTTGTCCTTTATAGTATGATCTTCAGTAGTTCCAGCTTCTATTGACTTAATTACAAGGGCCAGAGAAGCATCCTTTCCTTGCTCTGCCCGAATTCGATCTCAGATGTCGCAAATTATACTCATGGAAGCCAATTACTCTGTATACTTCTCTGGACGATCCTTACATATCAATGTGATCTCCTTTTCGTCGAGTACTCGCACCAATTTCATACTCATCATTCGAGACACAAGACTTAACACTTGTTCTTTTCTGCTCAATGCATCAGCTACGGAGTTTGCTTTCTTAGGGTGGTAGTTCAATGTAGGCTCATAATTTCACAAAAATTCCAACCATCGCAAAAGCCTCAAATTCAACTCCTTTTGAGTACGAGCATACTTTAAATTCTTATGATCCGAAAAGATCTCGCAGTGGACGCCATATAAATAGTTCCTCCAAACCGTTAAGGAGAACAACACTGCTCCCAACTCTAAATTATGTACTTAATAGTTGGCTCCATGCTTCTTCAACAGTATCAAAGCATAAGCGATCACATGCACGTGCTACATCAATACTGCTCCCATCTCCTGATAGGACGCATCAGTGTAAACTTGAAATCCTTCTTTCCCTGATGGAAGAGCTAGGATGGGTGTGGTGGTAAGTCTATCTTTCAACTCTTGGAATACAGCTTCACACTAGGGTGTCCACTCGTATGCCACACCTTTCTTTATAAGGGTAGTGAGAGGAAGGGCTAACTTCGAGAATTCTTTCATGAACTTACGATAATACCCAGAAAGTCTAATGAAGCTTCGTACATCGACCAATGACTTCAAAGGAGACCATCCTTCATGGTATAAACTTTTGCCGGGTCCACGGCTTGTACAGCTCCACTAATTACCTGGCCCAAGAAGGAAAATTCTCGGAGCTAAAATTCGAACTTGCTGAACATAACAAATAGGGCATGCTATTTTAACTTCTTCAAATCCAAGGCAAAGTGCTCAACATACTCCTCTTCTATCTTAGAATAGACCAATATATCATCGATGAAGATGATGATGAAGACATCCCAGTAAGGCCCGAACACCTGGTTCATCAAACTTATGAATGCATAAGGGGCGCGCCCAAATGGCATCACCGTGAATTCATATAAGCCGTATCTCGAGATAAATGATGTTTTTTTTAACATCCTCTTAATGTATTCTCAACTGGTAATACCCCGAGCGCAGATCCAGATTGGAAAACCAATGCGCTCCTACCAATTGATCGAACAAGTCGTCGATCCAGGGTAACAGATATGTGTTCCAAACCGTTAGTCGGTTGAGCTCCCGATATTCTTTGCATAACCATAGCGTTCCATCTTTCATCTTGACAAATAGAATAGGGGCTCCTTATGTTGATGAACTGGGGAGAACAAACCCTGACTCTACTAATTCTTTCAACTGAACTCTAAACTCAAAGTGTTCCTTTGCGGACATTCGGTAAGGGGTCCGAGAGACGGGCTTGGCACCCGGTGCTAATTTAATCTGAAAGTACACATCTCTTTGTGGGGGTAATCCTGACAACTTCTCAGGAAATACCTAAGGGATGTCCCGCACTACCCACACATGTTGCACGTTCGTCGCCATATCTTTTATTGCAAAACATATCATATATACTTCGTCCCCTCCCATATGGCCTTAAGGGCCTGAATCAAAGAAAACAACATATGGGGTGTAAATTTGATACCTATGAAGATGACTTCAAGGTCTCCACGCCTTAAAGTGATTTGCTTCGCCGCACACTCAATTATGGCATGGTACATGTCCAACCATGTCATGCCTAAAATGAGGTCGAATTCCGGGATTCCCAACACTGTTGCAGGGGTTTCAAATAATTTCCCCCAAGAAATACTTCCAAATAACACATTGCCGGCAAAGTCATCTCGGAGCCATCAAGGAGACATACTCTCCGAACGACACTGATGAAGTATTACACTCCTTCTAGGTATTTAACAAAGTCTATTGAAATGAATGAGTGAGTGGCCCCGGTATCAAATAGTGTATGAGTTGGTTTTCCCACTAACCATCACGGTGCCTAAGTTTCAATTATAATGACTCAAGCTAAATTCCTAGCACAACTTAAGTAATTGAAGAGAAATTCTTATGACATACTTTTACCAAATCATGATATACCTACAATTACCTCATGAGGATTCCGCTCCTATGCCATATCAACCGCAAACATCTGCTCTCGAGCAGGTCCACAATTCCTTCCTCGTGGTCCTCATCCTCGACCACACACATGTCCATGTCCTCGTGGAGCTGTCGGAGGGAGAGCAGGGGGAGCATTTCCACCTAGTTGTGGACAAAAGCATCGGATGTGGCCCGAATGATTTTACTGGAAGCAAACTCGCTCGTATTGCTCCTTAGACTGCAGGTATAATTATTGCGGTGTAGGTAGTGTGGGCTGCGGGGCCGGACGCTCCATTCTAAAATAATAGCGGAAGCGACCTCCGCCACTATTGTTTCCTCTTCCTCTGATGTCCTGCCTCCTTTTATAACTGGGGATTGCTTCTATTACGTCATTAGCTAGTCTCTTACCACTTACCAAGTGATCCGCCTCTAGTCTTTTCATCATATCAATTATCTCTGCCTAACTCGAGTCCACTATAAACAAAAGGGTTTGCCTTAGGTGATCTCGCAAGCCTATGTTGAATAGCTTTGCATAACCACTGTCATCCAACTCGTAGGTGTCAATGAACCTAGCGTGGTGCTGAAACTCCCTTGGATATTCGATCACAGACTTAGATTCTTGCTTCAACTACAGGAATCTTTCTTTAAGCTCATCTCGAGTAGTCGAGGTAAAGAAATGCTCCAAGAAAGCTCCAGAAAACTCATCCCAACTGATCTCCGTGTACACTCTGCCTTGGAAAGTGGAACCCATGAGGGACTTCCATGAACTCTTTGCATGGAATTCTAAGATTGACACTTCTAAGGTCACCACCGTATTGGCTGGACATCTGATTCCAACCATTAACTATTGCACAATGTCGAGCCACTCTTCAGTACGAACATCCGACTCCATCCCAAGATAAGCAGGTAGGGAGAGGGCTGGGAAAGGTGCTCAGCCAGTTTGATCCCGGGGCTTGTTGCTTTATAGGGGTATGTTGAGACCTAAAGGCGTCTAAGATCGCAGTAAGTGTCTGTCCCAACTTTGACAACTGGAACTGGGTAGGGATGAAAGGGGCAGGAGTGCCCACTACTAGCTCTACACGCGCCAGAATCTACACATAAAGGTACAAACCTTAGGTCGGGTTGGCTAAATGCAGGGTAACAACTGGACATACTTAGTGTAAACTACAAATGGGCACACCACCGCTTTCTCAATATCATTTTGTCGGCAAACTGACCAAATGAACGAGGGTGGCACAATTATTCAATGACTTTGTTAGTTGAGGACCGTTGTAAGTTGTTGACATTTGTAAGACCCCCCCTCCCGGAACACAAGACACGTCTGAGGAAATTCTTTTGCCCAGAACAGCTGCCTTTTAGTAACGCCAACATACAGGTTGACCGATACTACAAGATGGCTATCGTGCTAGCTAACCCCAATATTATACATGCCAACCCAACATAAAGAAGAAAGAGAATTCAAAATCCACATAAGTATAAAAGTGCACAAGTACATAAATAATAAGAAGCGTCAACTAGCTTCGATAATATCAGAGTACATAAAAACTTTGCCCAAAGCAGTACAATAAGAGTCTCTCAAAAACTCATATCTGTAACCTAAGACAGTGATGGTATCGTCACATCAGGCACATACACCCTGGCCTGGATGCCCTCCTACACAACCTGCTGCTGCTCTATCTGTGGGGTTTCCTTCTAAAAAGGAAGACATAGAAACCGTTAGTCATAAAGACTAAGTTGTTATCACATCCACACCCACGACAACTCTTAGGAACCGGGAGGAGAAATGAAAAGGGTACTTATATAAGCAGAAGTTAAGTAGGTGGTATAAGACTAATCAATATCAGAGTATCCAACATGTACAGCAAGCTAGTAAATCAATCTATACTAGCAGTTCTACTATCAATAGCAGTATACTAGTATGATCCACAACAAGAAAGTAACTCAACTTATATGAATGCTGATACAGACATATAAGTTAAGTATCGGCTTAACAGTAAAGTAACTCATCATATAAGAGTGCCCATACAAACTTATATGACAAGGATCTAATGCGGTGCAATGCACTGACATGAATTCAATGTGATAACTCATCCATGCTCACACACACACACACACACACTACTATGTCGACACAAGTCCCCACTTTTCGAGCAGGTTGCTAACCTCTCAGGCGCCATCCGTCGTGGGCAGACGAAGACTGTGGAATGGAATTCCACTACTAGGTTGGTCTCTATAGTACATGGCCTAGGTATCCGTACGTATCAATTCTAAGATCACAATAGCAGAGCTCACATGCGTACTACAGCTCAGAGGGGTCTTGTGTAGATGTGCACCAAGAACACAGCCCACACTATCCTACTGGTGTAGCTTGGAAAGGGCCTCAGGAATGAGCACCGAGGACACATCCAATCCATCCACTTGGCATGGAATGGGTCTCGGGAATGAGCACCGAGGACACAGCCAAACCATCCAAAGTCTATCTCCCAACTTCCATCAGTGTGGCGACTGGAGAGCACGTAGACCTACCATACTATCCATAACCCAGGATTATGACACCGCGTGTCGACTCACACCGCTTGCAATTTTCACATCAAAGGGCTCCACACTGAGTCCCTTATGATCACATCAATCTACTGCGCAAACACACATGCACTCCAACCATTCCACATTTCCATACTGTATAAGGGTTCATCATTTAAACAGGTGGCAAGCCACCATATACAGCACATCAATCCCACACTACTACCCATATGGAGACACAACTCTAAGCAATGGACTACTAAACACATTACATAAATCATTATATCATATGGCCTTGCATTAACCACATCAAATTCCTTTCCACATGATCTAGCATTCACAATCAACTATGCTTCCATAAGTTAATCACAATAATAATATGATACTTCACATACACATCAAGCATGATAACATAGCTATGGGTTATACTTTCAATTGTCAGACATCATACCCTATTTCCAAAACTTATGTCATTCTACTGATTATAATCATGCATATCCCTACCAGATTTCACAAGAATATCATTTTTACAACCAAATCATATCAAATCTTTTGTTCACTAACTTTCCCAAACCATTTGTTTATTAAACTCCTTCAAACGGTTTTTACAATCAAATTTCACCAAACCATTTGTTTATTACGATTACGTACGGACTAAGTTTACTGAAACCTCAACATTATTTTTTTACGATCTATCTACCAAATCCAAACCCGATTCTACACTAACCTGAGAACAACTGTACTTTAGACATGAATGTACAGTAATTTCGACTAGAGAATACCGAGGCTACAGGACTCATATGATAATGTGCAACCATCCGTTGGAAAGGACATTCCAAGGGCTACGACTTTCGTTTTTAGTCAAAACCCAGATATGGCTGTATCATACTTGAAGATGGCCATAAAGTTTGTTGCGCACAGAAAATAGATTTCTGCACGCATCTTAAGGCAAGATGAATGCATCAGTTCATCTTCTTCCTTTAGTTATTTATTCAAAGTCACTCACAGATTTTCCTCCTCCCTTATTCACCCTTAATAGACCATCCCTCTTCTCAAAATTGTTGGTACTCAGTTCTGGCGGTTAGCCGAACTAGCCGTCGCAGTCTATCCAGCCAGTCTTCTAGCAGGTAGCCTCAGCGGGCTGCTGGGATGATTCAGTATGTTGGAAATCAGTTCGGGTAGTTAGCCGAACTAGCTGCAGTGGCCTGTCCTATCGGTCTTCTAGTGGGTGTCCTCAGCGGACTATTTGGATGATGTTTTTAGTAGAAGCCGCAGTGTTCTGTCCAGTGTGCGCCTCAGCGGTTAGGTGACAAGTCGCATCGGACTTATGAAGTCGTGAACCTATGGTACGCGGTCAGATGTCTTGCCGCAGCTTCAGCATAATGGTTAGACGCACTGTGGATTGTTGGCTATCCGCAGATTTGGATTAGCGGCTTGTCTGGCAGCCTTTCTCGTATGTCCGGAGGTTGTAATGTTATGTCTTGTATAGTGAGCGGTTTGTGTATGTCAAACTGCTTAGACCGCTCAACTTCTATTTAGTCCCACATCGTATATTGTATTCCCTCATCTCCACCATTTTCTATAAATAATTGGGCACACCTATGTATTACTTACTTTTTTAGAGAAATAAAATTTACGGTTATTTACCTCTTATTCGTTTTTCTTCTTTTATTTTAACTTGGTATCTGTTAAAGTTTGGAGTGTTCGGGCCGCCTGGTTTCTAACCGCAGCGGTCTAGTTGTTCCAGCAGTCTTACGGTCTGGTCTTGTGGCCTGGCAAAGAGAAGTCGCTGCGGTCTGCTTGAAGCTGCAACGGTTTAGCAAAGTGTAGCGGTCTGCTTGAAGCCGCAGAGATCTGACCATGGTTGTACTCCGACAACTTGCAGCAGGCGATCAGGTGGTCAGTTTGAGAGGCTGACTTTGGGAGATTGCGGCTTTGTAATTAGTTGTTTTATTTCTTGTATAGTTTGCAGTTTGGTCATGTCAAATCGCATAAGCCGCACGGCTTGTATTTAGTCCCACATCTCTTATTGTAAATCTCTCTCTTCTCCCCCAGTTTCTATAAATAAGGGGGCATACCTTAGTAATCTTTATCTTTTTGAGCAATAAAAGTGAAAGACTTATTTCATGAGCCTAGACACCTAGAGGGGGGTGAATAGGTTCTAAGTTTCTTTTATAATTCAGGCAATTAACTCATATTAACACAACATAGGAAATACAATCTACAGTACAGAAATCACAGCACAGCAAACACTAGATTTATAGTGGTTCCCCAAGGTATGGGTACATCCACTTTCCCCCTTCGCCTATCCAGTAAAGAACTGGATTTAGCCCAACTTCCTTCAACTAGCTCAGATCCATAGATCTTACAACTCAGAACCAGAATGGTTCCTACAGCTAATACTTAGACATGTCTTACCTCAGATTCATCCAAAGAATCCTACCTCAGGCCTCAGCCCTACCTCATTCTTTATAACTAGGCTTACAACTCAGACTTCCACAAGTCCTACACCTAAGGCCCTCAGCCCTACCTCAGCCTTTATAATTATAGGCTTACAACTAAGATCTAACAAAAGATCCTACAAGTAATTGAGTATTTGAAAGATACAAAAATATCACCAGATAGATCACTCTATAGGTGACAGCTTCTTGATCAGTTCTTGAATAAACTTAATCTTCAGATCCAATAAGACTTAGCTGTTTCATTGCTTCTCGATAGAAAAAAAAAGGTTGAGCTATTCTTTATGTAGAAGTTGATCTCCTGTCAGCTCCATTCTTGAATTCCGAAAAAGATCTTAATCTTCTCTACATGCTATTGAGAATCTGCCTTCTTAAGGGCCTCCCCTTTTCTTGTTGTTGAATTCTCTATATGATTCACTTTTTATCTCTGTATCACCTCTGCTCTTGTTGTCAAGGATCAGCCCTTTATATAGAGCTTTTTCATAATTACCGGCTAATCTGGTTTATAACAACCTTCTGACATTTCTGACAAAGGTGTAAGACCTGTTGGTAATTACAATTGTCGAGTCACTAGTCATGACAGCTGATTCCTTAAAGACATTACAACTCAGCATGATCCACTCAGCAAACTGCTTCATATGTATCGACACAAATAGACTAAGTGTCGATACAAGTCTTGATGATGTCGACATAATATTCCATGTGTTTATAAAATCATTCTTCAGCTAGTCGACACAGCTCTTGTCTGTATGTGTCGACACAAGTCCTGTGTGTTGACACAACTGCTCCTGGTCTTGACATAACTGATGCCGACAGATGGCGTTGAGTGTATATCCTGGCTTCGTTGTGTGTGTGTTTAGACGTCATTGAGTGTGTGTCGACACAAGTCCTTTGTGTCGACACAAGCCTTCTGACTCAGTTTAGTTGTTGCTGTAATATAGCGTTGAGTGTCATCCAGATGTCATTGAGTGTTTTTCAACACAAGTCCTGTGTGTCGACACAACTGCTTCTGGTCTTGACTTTGCTGTAGACAAATAGAATTGAGTGTGTGTCGACACAAGTCCTGAGTGTCGACACATGCCTTTCTTATGATGTCGACATAACTCCTGGGTGTCGACACAACTTCTGCTTTAGGTGTCGACAAAATTCCTGCCTTAGGTGTCGACACAATTCTGGGTGTCGACACAGCTTCTTCTTCAGGTGTCGACACAATACTTGGGTGTCGACACAGGCCTTGCTTATAGTGTCGACACAACTTCTGGGTGTCGACACAATTCTTCAGTGTCGACACTTGTACTTAGAAAAATTTATTGCAAACCTTACACCTGCACAATGAAACTCAAACATCCATCAAATACAAATTTATGTATATCATTGAGTAAGATGAGGCTTCTCCAAATCTGGTACATATTTTTCAGTGTACCCAACAAAAAGTTTGCGGTTTATTTACCTCTTTTGTCCATTTTCTACATGGTATCAGAGGAAACTGATCCTTTTCTTCAAGAAGGTCGCGACTTGTTGCTCTAATCGCGCGGCCTCTTCAACCGGCTTCATCTGGTTTGGGCGACTTCTTTCTTCTCCCTTTTCCCCTTGCTTATCCCTGTGCTTGCGACTTGCTTCCTTCTGGGCCTTTTTTGTTCGCCCGGCTTCCCTTGCTAACCGCGTTGTCTCTTTTTTGTTGTGAGTTTCGCCCTTGGTCACGGTTTCTTCCTTTCCACTGGTGTGTTTTTCTCCTTGATCGGGCGGACTCGTGCTCTTTTCTCTTCTTGCTGCTTCTTTGCTAGTCTCTTGTATCTTCTTTGGTGTGAGTCCGTGAAAGATAGGGAAAGATCTGAATAACTTTAAAGGGGGGGGGGTGAATAGAGTTTTTAAAATATTTTTGATTCTTGCAGAAATAAGAAGTCTTTAACAAAATATGTTACTATGATATAGGTGTATGAGTGTACTAGTGCAGCAAGTGAGCTGGAGAAAAGATAACTAAGCTACACAACAAAATATATCACAGCACAGGCAATTATATCACAGCACAAGCACATAGGAAAATCACAGCCACACAGAGAACACAAGAATTTTATAGTAATTCCCCAAACTTGGGTACATCCACTCTTATACCACCCTAGGTAGGAATCCACTACAGGTTTTGATGAGGTTACTGCCACCAATGAGCTTTTGATCAGATGCTCAAAAACCAACCCAAGTCTTTTGGAAGGAGACATGCAACCAGAATAATTTTGAAGGGAATTAAAACCCTATACAGAGGTGGGGAAGAGAGGTTGATTGAAGTCTTCTTTTCTAAAATCAAAATGAGAAGACATTGTTGATTCTGTGATGTTGTCAAAGCTCCCCCTGAGATCTTGAATGGTTCAGGAGTGGAAACTTTGCAAAGGGTGAGTAGGCCTTCTGCTGTAAGATCTTCTTTCTGTGATCCTTTGACTGATTAGAATATTTTTGTCACTTAAGATTCCAGAAATCATAGAAGGAGAAGAAAGACTCTTGATAGTGATTGTTGTTCTTTCTTCTTCTTTTTGAGAGCAGTTGATTTTTCTTCAGATAGTTGTATGCACTGCACTTGTGGTTTTTTCAAAAGGTTCTGTGTTCTGAAAGGTTTTTTGTGTTGTGTTGTTGTTGTATCTGGCTGAGAGATGATCCCCTTGATAACTACATCTTGGTCGAATTCAAAATCGTGCAATCAATGCTCAGCCGAAATCTCGGGAATTAAAACGGCAAAAATGCTGTCATATATTCTATTTTATGTCTGTCCCGAGATATAAGTAATTAATTCCATGGGGGATATTTGCAATCAATGCTGCCTGTAATGGCTCGATTCTAAGAGCATTGATTATCCAAGGAATTAACAGCCTATAATAGATATAAAATAAGGAGACAAAAAAGAAAGAATAAATAACAATATGTCTTACAGTTTTTGTCGAGCTGAGATCAGCTTTTGTCGAGCTGAGAATAGTTATTCGCCGAGCTAAAGTCTAAGATCGTCGAGCTGAGTCTGCAATCTAGACTTAGAATATTTTCCGGTGTTGAACCACTCTAATCAGAATTAATCGATCAAAGATCAAAGTTCTTCTGGCTGATGTTCTTGGTTCGTCGACTGAGTGTTAGACTTAGAAGGTATTACTTCGTCGAGCTGGGGACTGAGTTTGTCGAGCTGGGCTCAGGAATTTTCCCTGAGTTCGTCTAGCTGAGCTCGACTTTCGTCGACCGGAGATCGACGAACGTAGAACTCCTTTTTCTAAGTCTCGAATTCTCTAAGTCTTGAGTCTTGAGCAGTGTTGAAGGCTGGTCCTTTGTACTGTTGACTCTAAGGACTTGATCTAGACTCTAGGACACGATTATGATCCTGATCTATACATGTTGGGCCATATCCAAACTCAGTGAACCTAGCCAAAATCCAACTTGGGGTTCCAACAATCTCCCCCTATTTGGGTGAGGTCACTAATAACAGACTCAATACAAGAAAAAATATACAAAGTAGGAACACTATATATATCCTGCAGATAATTTAATAACAAGTGCAGCAGACATATGTAAATAGTCAGCTTTGTAACAAAAAAGAGAACATAATTTTAATAAAAGTATACCAAAAGTAGCAATCCTTCTTCAGGATTTTCTATTTCTACTTCTTGGATTTTTCTTTCTTCTTCTTTTCTTCAGGCTTGGTAAATATAATCTCCCTGTTAGGATTGTCAGCTTCTCTTTTTGATATATACAGATCTGCTGCTCCAATCACTATCTGGGTTGAAGTTCTGGGAACAATTGCCTCTGGATGTCTAGCCATATTATCAATAGGGTCAAACAGTTTCTTGCTCACTTGAAGTCTTTCAAGTTCTTTTTCTCTGTAAGTAGACATTGTAGTGAATTTTGTTAGATCCTGTCCTTCTTCACTGGCCTTATTCATCTGTGATAGAGCAATAAATTCTTGAAGCCTGACCATCCTGAAGTTTTGATCATCATTCTAACTGACAAGTGAATGATCTTCTTTAGAGGGTAGCAGGGTGAAAGGCCTGAATTGTGTTGAATATTCTTGGAAGTTTGTTGTAATCTGGCTTTCACTACTTTGAGTTTACAGTGATTTTGGAGGTGCAGCTTCACTGTATTTTCCTTTGGGTTTATGTGATATAGAGTGTCTTCTTTGTCCAGCTTGTGGTTGAGGAGGAAAGAATTCTGGTTTCTGATATACTATTTCTTTTATCTGTTCTGTGCAGCTAGTACTTCTTTGCTGACTGCTTCCAAGTGATGTCTGTCTAGATGGCCTTTCTTGTCTCTGATAAGTTCTTGTGAATGAGGGCTTGGAAGGTGCATCTGACTTTTGAGAACTAATTCCAGAAGCACCAGCAGCTGGTGTAGGAGGAGGAGGGGGATCCTTCTTATATTTGTAAGCTGGGGGAGGAGAGTACCTCTTACTTTTCTTCCTGGCCTTTTGTTCATTCTTTGAGAGCCACATCCAGGCCGGCATTCCCTTGTATGGGGTTATTTTTTGTAGGATATAGTAGGGAGTATCATTTGTGTTTCCAGGTTTGGGAGCAGGAGGAGGTGGAACCTTCTTTTTCGTAGAGATTTTCTTTTTCTTAGGTTCCTCATCATCATCATCAGAAGATTGAGGTTTGTCATACATAGCATCAATCTCTCTTAGTGCTTCATCAGAGCTTGTTTTCTTTGTTCCATGAGATGGAACTGGGGAGGGAACTGGAGAACTGTATACTTCTGTGCTCTGAGCAACTAACTTGCTTTCTTCCTCTATGTCAGCCCTAATCAATGCATCCAGATCTGGTACTGGAGAATCATCCATTACAAAGACTGGGGCATAAGAGAGGATACAATTGGGGAGGGAATCTGTCTAGATAATGGAGTGGCAAGAATGACAAAACTGGCCTTTAGTTGTTTGACAACATCAGGGCTTATTGTGGAAGAATATGGAATAATAGCTAATGATGGCTTGGTATACTCAGCTGGAGGAAGACTGTGATGACCTGTATCAAAAGAACTTAACAAACTCATCAAGTCTATTGTGGGATTAATGAAAATGTTACCCACAATATTTTTTTTTGGTATAACTGAGTCATCAATGTCCATGTCTGTTTTAATAAAATGAATCAATTCTTATAAATCTTCTTCTACTTCTATATCCATGTCTACTATATCTGATATCTGTACAACTGGTCCTGTTATTGCTAAAACGGTTGCTACTGCTGCTACTTCTTGATTAAGTATCTCCCCCTGCCTGGTTTTGGCATGTACTGAAGCCAGGCCCCCAACTGAAGATTGAGCAGTGGTGAGGGTAGATATTTGGGTAGCAAGAGATGAGATGGAGGCAGCTAGAGGAGAAATAGTCTCTACAATCAGAGCTTTGAGTAATACGGTGAGAAGAGAGATGAGGGTGGTGGTAAGGGAGGGGTCAAGAGTTGGAGAGACAGAAACTAGGGCAGTAGTTGACTGAGTAGATGTTGATGGAGGTGGAGGTGGAGGTGGAATTTCTAAGGGAAAGTCATTTTGTGGAGATGGAGAGTTCAGGGGAGAGGAAAGCAGTTAAAAGGAGGGGGAGGGAGGAGAGGTTGATGTGGGGGATGTCAACTAGGTGAGATGGTAGAGGGGATAGAGGTGGTGTAGGGATTGAGGTGTTAGGTTGAGGTGAAGGAGGAGGAGATAGTAGATGTGTAGGGGAAGAGGGAATTGGGGAGGCTGGTGGTGTTGGAGTATGGATGTGGATGGTAGTGTAAGGTGGGGTTGGTTGGACTTGTTGTTAGAATGGAGGAGTAGAAGGGAGCCCTTTAGTGGGGTGGGGAGAGGCTGGTGCAACCCTTGTACTCTTGGAAGTATTAGTAGAGGAGGAGGTAGACTTAGTTGGCTTGATGATGGTCCTCTCCCACTTGCCAAAAAGAGCACAGGTGAGTCTCTGTGAGGCACTGATGGATATGGTCGAGGAGACCAGGGATCCTGCGGCCTTTTCCTTTAGGAATATCCCTAGGATCCTTCCAAAGCATACCTCTTTCTTGCTGTTCTTCTTTGTGATCAAATCGAACAGAAGCTGTGCCCAGTTCACAGTTTTCTTATTTATAATGGCGCACATGACCAGGAACTGATTCCTGGTGATATAATCATGCGCAGTGTGCTTCCCGAGCAACACTTTCCCAACTATATCTGCGAGAAATTTATACTCGGCAGACAGAAGTTTCTTGAGGAGCTTGTTTGGGGTGTCTCCAGAATACCCCATTGTATTCATTATTAAATCAAACTCTTCAAAATCAATTTCTAAATTTTCCTCACAATTTTTCAATCCAAAAATTTTAGTGATAATATCGGGGGTAAGAGAAATTGCATTACCCGCGATGGTGCCGGTCATCTTGTTCTCATCGACAGTAACTGTATACACCCATTCCCTGATTTCTGTGGCAGATATCTTGATTCGGGTTGACAGTAGAGTCTTCAGTTATTCTTCTTCTAGTAGTTGGAGAATGTTCAGGAAAACTGGATCAGAATACTGGAATGATTCAAAGTCTATGTCGAAACCAGCATCAAATTTCTTGGCAGTGAGAGAACCAGCGGGAATCTCCATGAAAGTACCTGCAAAAGGAAAATGACGATCAAGTGCAAAGGGAACTTAAAGCGCGGGACGGAGTTCGAAGAAAACCTAAATATAAGGTTTTCCAGAATATGAACCGACAAGCTCCAGTCCACGAAAAAAGAAAAAAATCTTCGTTTTGAGGTCGATGAAATAATTTAAGGTTAAACAGTTCGTCGAACTCAGTCTTAAGGATATAAGACATATCGTCAATCTCTGGTCAACAAAAATCACTTCACAAAGAGATTTCGTCGAGCTCATGTCGACAAAAAATCTCAAGAACAGTTATCAGTTCGTCGATCTTAGGTCGACGAACAGAGACATTTCTTTGACTAAAGACAGAGCATTAGATTAAATCCTGACCATTTATCATACAAAGCTGATTGACAAAGAATAGATGCTTGGATGAGTCCAATGGCTTAGTGAATATATCTGCTCTTTGCAAATCAGTAGTGATAAATTCAGGTTTAATCTTTTGTTTGTCAACACAATCTCTAATGAAATGATGTCTAATGTCTATATGTTTGGTTCTAGAATGCAATACTAGATTTTGTGCAATTGAATTAGCACTTATTATCACATAGAATAGTTGAATTATTAAAGTTGACACCATAATACAGTAGTTTGTTTTGTATCCAAAAAATCTGTGAACAGCAATTGCCTGCAGCCATATATTCAGCTTCAACAGTGGATGTTGAAATAGATGTTTGTTTTCTACAGAACCAAGATACAAGTCTGTCACCAAGGAACTGACAAATTCCAGAGGTGCTTTTCCTATCTACTCTGCATCCAGCATAATCAGCATCAGAGAATCCAGTTAACACAAATGCTGATTCTGTTGAATACCAGAGGCCTAGATCTGGACAACCGTTTATATATCTTAAAATCATTTAAAGAAAATAAGGTGAGATTCTTTAGGGTTCACCTGGAACCAAGCAAAAAGACATGTGGCAAACATAATATCTGGTCTTCTTGCTGTCAAATACAGTAGGGATCCAACAATGGCCCTATACATGGTTTACTCAACCTGTTTTCCAGATTCATCAGCATCTATAACAGCATTGGAAGCCATGGGAGTTTTCATGGCAGAGGCATCATTCATCCAAAACTTCTTAATAAGCTCTTTAGCATATTTAGACTGAGAGATGAAGATCTCATCAGGGGTTTGTTTCACTTGGAGACCAAGGAAATATGATAACTCACCCATGCTACTCATCTCAAACCTTGAGTGCATTAAATCAGAAATTTTTTTGCATAGTTTGGGATCAGTAGAATCAAAAATTATGTCATCTACATATATTTGCACTAAGAGAATTTTTTCATGATGCAGTTTTATAAAAAGAGTTTTATCTATCATGCGTCTAGAAAAACCATGCTTTAAAAGAAAGCTGGCTAAGGTCTCATACCAAGCTCTTTGAGCTTGCTTTAAACCATAGAGAGCCTTGTGCAATTTAAAAACATAAGAGGGATGAGATGGAGAGATAAAATCTGGTGGTTGTTCAACATAAACCACTTCTTTGAGTTCTCCATTTAGGAATGCACTTTTCACATCCATCTGGTAGACTTTAAACTTTTTGAATGCTGCATAAGCTAAGAAAATCCTTATACTTAAGGTCTGGCAACTGGAGAAAAGGTGTTATCATAATAGATTCCTTCCTCTTGCCTGTATCCTTGAGCAACAAGCCTTGCCTTGTTCCTTACTATCACACCTTGAGAATCAAGTTTGTTTCTGAATACCCACTTAGTCCCAATTAATGGATAGCCCCTGAGCCTTGGAACTAAGTCCCAAACTCTACACCTCTCAAACTGGTTGAGTTCCTCTTGCATTGCAGTGATCCAGTTTGGATCTTGCTCTGCATCAAATATAGATTGAGGCTCAATTTGAGAGAGAAAGCAGGCAAGCATCACATCAGGGTTGAGTTGATGTCTTGTCTGCACTCCTAATGATATGTCACCAATTACTTGAGATCTAGGGTGATCCCTAAGTGTGACAAGATAATTAGGTGGAGTTGGTTCAACAACAGTTATTTGATTTAATTCCTCTTGTGGAATTATATCAACTGTTGGAGGAAATTGAACTGCTTCCACATTCTCTTCTTCACTTTAAATTTCTGATATAGCTTGTGGAGAGGGATGTGATTCATCCTTTGAAGTAAGATTTAGATCATCCAAGCTCTCACACAAATTTTGTACCTCTAGATTATTGTTGGTAGAGATGTCTCTCTCCTTTTAAAACATATTAGATTCATCAAATGTTACATGCATAGATTCCTTAATTTTTCATATTGATATATTAAACACCCTATATGCCTTGCTGACTTGGGAATATCCTAGAAAAATTACCATTGCAGCCTTAGCTTCAAACTTTCTAAGATGTTTCTTGTCATTATTGTGAATATAGCATATACATCCAAATACTTTAAAATAGGTTATTATAGGTTTCTTCCCTTAGAGTAGTTCATAGGGAGTCTTAAGCTTTAGTTTATGTATTAGGATTCTATTCAGGACATAATTTGATGTGCTTACTGCCTCTGCCCAATAGGAAAGAGATATGTAAGCATCTGCAAGCAATGTACCTACAGCTTCAATGAGTGTCCTATTCTTCCTTTCAACTACCCCATTTTGTTGAGGAGTTCTTGGAGCTGAGAAATAATGTCTTATACCTTCCTTCTCACAGAACTCTATCATAAGAAGAGATTCAAACTCAGTACCATGATCACTTCTGATCAAAGCAACTTGAGTAGAATACTTAATATATATGTTCTTGAGAAAATCTATGAGAACCTTAAAAGTATCTGACTTAGTTCTCAAAAAGAAAACCCATGTGAATCTGGAGAAATCATCTATAATAACTAATGTATAAGACTTTCTTTCTAGACTATGTACTGCAATAGGGCCAAAAAGGTCCATATGGAGCAAGTACAAGATTCTAGGTGAATCACTCTTATTAATGGATTTGAAGCTAGATTTAGTTTGCTTTCCTAGCTGACAAGCCCTACAAAGGCCTTCCTTCTTGTAGGAACCATAAGGTAAACCTCAAACAAGAGTGTTTTTAAATAACCTAGCTATATTTTTATGGTGTTCGTGTCCTAGTCTTTTGTGCCATAAGCTAGTTTAATGCTAACTGAGTCGAATAAGCAAATTTCAGATTTAGCTGATTCAAAATTAACTAAGTAGATGTTGCCTTGTCTAATTCCTGTTAAAACAGTTGTGTTGTTTAAAAAAATACGACACAAAGAGTTTGTGAAGCTTACTTGATAACCTGTATCACATAAATGGCTTACTGATATCAGGTTATGCTTAAGACCATTTATATAGGTCACTTTCTTGAATGTGACAGCTCCACAGTTGAAGTCTCCATAGCCTTCTATTAGTCCAAAGCCTGGGTCCCCAAAGATTACTTTAGGTCCAATCTTGGCTTTATAGTTGATAAGGCATTCCTTGCAACTTGTCATATGTTTAAAGCAACCACTTTCCAAGTACCACTTGTTTTGAGTGACAGGGTTCTCTTCTACCTACAAAAAGGAATAGCAATTTTTGACCCAGGTTACCTTGGGTCCTTGGTGTTTAACATAACTGAAATTTGTAATAAATGAACATTCAGGTTGATCCTTGTTGTATTGTTGTTATATCTGGCTGAGAGATCATCCCATTGATACTGCTGCTTGGTCAAATTCAAAATCCTACAATCAATGCTCAGCCGAAATCTCAGGAATGAAAACGACAAGAATGGTGTCCTATATTCTATTCTATGTCTGTCCCGAGATATAAGCACTTTATTCAATGGGGGATATTTGCAATCAATGTTGTTTGTAATGGCTCGATTCTAAGAGCATTGATTATCCAAGGAATTAACAGCCTATAATAGATATAAAATAGGGAGACAGAAAAAAAAAGAATAAATAACAATATGTCTTACAGTTTTCGTCGAACTGAGATCAACTTTCGCCGAGCTGAGAATAACTGTTCGTCGAGCTGAAGTATAATATCGTCGAGCTGAGTCTGCAGTCTGGACTTAGAATATTTTCCGGTGTTGAACCACTCTAATCAGAATTAGTCGATCAATGATCAAAGTTCTTCTAGCTGATGTTCTTGGTTCGTCGACTGAGTGTTAGACTTAGAAGGTATTACTTCGTCGAGCTGGGGACTGAGTTCGTCGAGCTGGGCTCTGAGAATTTTCCCTGAGTTTGTCTAGCTGAGCTCGACTTTCGTCGACCGGAGATCGACGAACGTAGAACTCCTTTTTCTAAGTCTTGAATTCTCTAAGTCTTGAGTCTTGAGCAGTGTTGAAGGCTAGTCCTTTGTACTGTTGACTCTAAGGACTTGATCTAGACTCTAGGAAATGACTATGACCCTGATCTATACATGTTGGGTCATATCCTATCTCAGTGAACCTAGCCCAAATCCAACTAGGGGTTCCAACAGTCCACATTTTTGTCGCGACTTGTTCCTTGCCACTAGTGTGTTGACATCTTGACCGTGCGGTCTCCGTCTCCTTCTGCAACCTGTTCTGTATCATTTTGTCATTTTTACACCGCGCGGTTTCTTTCTTTCTATTCGCGCGGTTTGCGCCGTGTTCGCGCGGTCTCTGTCTCTTCTTTCTTCTTGCACGGTTTTTTTCCGCCCTTGGGTCACAATAATTCTTGTTTTATGGATGGTGTGTTAACACCGAGACCGGACGGCTTATTTTTTTCCTTGACCGCGTGCTTCTCCTCTTTTCTTTTCTTGCTGGCATTTCTTTACCCGTTGCGGTTTCCGCTCCTTTGTCCAGTTTCTTCCGGTTTCTTAATCTCTTACCTCCCTTTTGGTCGCGGCTTCTTATAGACACTAGTTTGTGTACCTTTGATCGGGCAGTCTCCTTGGTCTCTCTTTCTTCTTCATTATTTGTGCCAGCTTGTTTCTCCCTGAGCGGTTTGTTTACCTGCATCGGTCTTATGAAGTCGTGAAGCTCTTGTCCAAGGCTTGTCCTCTTAACGGTCTGGTGGCAACCTGAGGTATGCGGTCAGATGTCTTGTCGCAGCTTCAGCGTAATGGTTATCCTCACTGCAGATTGTTGGCTATCCGCAGATGCGGCTTAGCGGCTTGTCTGGCGGCCTTTCTCTTATGTCTGGAGGTTGTAATGGTATGACTTGTATAGTGAGCGGTTTTTGTATGTCAAACTTCTCAGACTGCTCGACTTCTATTTAGTCCCACATCGTGTGTTGTATTCCCTCATCTCCACCGTTTTCTATAAATAAGGGGGCGCACCTATGTATTGCATACTTTTTAAGAGAAATAAAATTTACTGTTATTTACCTCATGTTCTCTTTTCTTCTCATATTTTCACTTGGTATCTGTTAAAGTTTAGAGTGTTCGGGCGGACGGGTTTCTAACCACAGCGGTCTAGTGGTTCTAGCAGTCTTGCGGTCTAGTCTGACTGTCTAGCAAATAGAAGTCACAGCGATCTACTTGAAGCCGCAGCGGTCTAGCAAAGTGTAGCGGTCTGCTTGAAGCCGCAGAGATCTGACCGTTGTTGTATTCCGATAACTTACAGTAGGCGGTCAGTTCGAGAGGCTGACTCTAGGAGATTGCGGCTTTGTAGTTAGTTGTTTTATTTCTTGTATAGTTGGCAGTTTGGTCATGTCAAACCGCATAAGCCGCACGGCTTGTATTTAGTCTCACATCGCTTGTTGTAAATCTCTCTCCTCCCCTTATTTCTATAAAAAAGGGGGCATACCATTGTAATCATTATCTTTTTGAGCAATAAAAGTGAAAGACTTATTTCAAGAGCCTGGACACCTAGAGGGGGGGGGGGTGAATAGGTTCTAAGTTTCTTTTATAATTCAGGAAATTAACTAGTATTAACACATCACAGGAAATACAATCTATAGTACAGAAATCACAACACAGTAAACACCATATTTATACCTTCGCCTATCCAGTAGAGAACTGGATTCAACCCAACTTTCTTCCACTAGCTCAGATCCACAGATCTTACAACTCCAAACCAGAATGGTTCCTACAGCTCAGACTTAGACAAGTCTTACCTCAGATTCTTCCCAAGAATCCTACCTCAGACCTCAGCCCTACCTCAGCCTTTATAACTATTCTTATAGCTCAGACTTCCACAAGTCCTACACCTCAGGCCCTCAGCCCTACCTCAACCTTTATAATTATAGGCTTACAACTCAGGTCTAACAAAAGATCCTACAAGTAATTGAATATTTGAAAGATACAAAAATATCACCAGATAGATCACTTTATAGGTGAGAGCTTCATGATCAGTTCTTAAATAAACTGAATCTTAAGATCCAACCAGACATAATTGTTTCAAAGTTTCATGATAAAACAAAATAAGGTTGAACTCTTCTTGATGTAGAAGTTGATCTCCTGTCAGCTCCTTTCTTGAATTCCGAATAAGATCTGAATCTTCTCTCCAGACTGTTCAGAATCTTCCTTCTTAAGGGTCTTCCCTTTTCTTGTTGTTGAATTATTTCTCTGGATGATTCACGTTTTATCTCTGTATCAGCTCTTCTATTATTGTCAAGGATCAACCCTTTATATAGAGCTTTTTCATGATTACCGGCTTATTCGATTTGTAATAACCTTCTGATAGTTCTAAAAAAGGTGTCAGACCTGTTGGTAATGACAGATGTTGAGTCACCAGTCATGACAGCTGATTCTTTAAAGACTAAACAACTCAGCATGATCCACTCAGCAAACTGCTTCATATGTGTCGACATAAATAGACTAAGTGTCGACACACGTCTTAATGATGTCAACATAATATTCCATGTGTTGACATAATCATTCATTAGCTACTCGACATAGCTTCTGTCTGTATGTATCGACATAAGTCCTGTGTGTCGACACAACTGCTCCTGATCTTGACATAACTGATGCTGGCAGATAGCGTTGAGTGTATATCCAGCTGTCGTTGAGTTTTTGTCGAGACGTCATTGAGTGTGTGTCGATACAAGTCCTGTGTGTCGACACAAGCCTTCTGACTCAGTTTAGCTGTTGCTGTAAGATGGCATTGAGTGTCATCCAGATGTCATTGAGTGTGTGTAGACACAAGTCCTGTGTGTCGACACAACTGCTTATTGTCTTGACTTAGCTGTAGACAAATGACATTGAGTGTGTGTCGACACAAGTCCTGTGTGTCGACACAAACCTTCTTCAGGTGTCAACACATTTCCTGAGTGTCGACACATGCCTTTCTTCTGATTTCGACATAACTCCTGGGTGTCGACACTACTTCTGCTTTAGGTGTCGACCGAATTCCTGCCTTAGGTGTCGACACAATTCTGGGTGTCGACACAGCTTCTTCTTCAGGTGTCGACATAATGCCTTGGTGTCGACACAGGCCTTGCTTCTAGTGTCGACACAACTTCTGGGTGTCGATACAATTCTTCACAAGTGTCGACACTTGTACTTAGAAATATTTCTTGCAAACCTTACACATGCACAATGAAACTCAAACATCCATCAAATACAAATTGATGTATATCATTGAGTAAGATGAGGCTTCACCAAATCTTGTACATATTTTTCAGTGTACCCAACAAAAAGTTTGCGGTTTATTTACCTCTTTTGTCCATTTTCTACATGGTATCAGAGGAAACTGATCCTTTGCTTAGAGAAGGTCGCGGTTTATTGCTCTAATCGCGCGACCTCTTCATCCGGCTTCATCCGGTTTGGGCGACTTCTTTCTTCTCCCTTCCCCCCTTATCCCTGTGCTTGCGACTTGCTTCCTCCCGGGCCTTTTTTGCTCTCCCGACTTCCCTTTCTTACCGAGTTGTCTCTTATCTGTTACGAGTTTCGCCCTTGGTCGCAGTTTCTTCCTTACCACTTGTGTGTTTTTTGCCTTGACCGGGCGGCCTCGTGCTCTTTTCTCATCTTGCTGCTTCTTTGCTAGTCTCTTGTCTCTTCTTTGGTGTGAGTCCGTATTTTGGTCGTGGCTTGTTCCTTGCCACTGGTGTATTAACACCTTGACCGTGCGGTCTCCGTCTCCTTCTACAACCTGTTCTTGATCATATTGTCCTTTTACACCGCGGTTTCTTTCTTTCTGTTCGCGCGGTTTGCGTCGTGTTCGCGCGGTCTCTGTCACTTCTTTCTTCTTGCGCAGTTTTTTTCCGCCCTTGGGTCGCAATAATTCTTGTTTTGTTGATGATGTGTTAACACCAAGACCGGGCGGCTTATTTTTTTCCTTGACCGCGTGCTTCTCCACTTTTCTTTTTTTGCTGGCATTTCTTTACCCGCTGCGGTTTCTGCTCCTTGGTCTGATTTCTTCCGGTTTCTTAATCTTTTTCCGCCCTTTTGGTCGCGGCTTCTTATAGCCGCTGGTTTGTGTACCTTTGACCGGGCGGTCTCCTTGGTCTCTCTTTCTTCTTCATTGTTTGTGCCAGCTTGTTTCTCCCTGAGCGATTAGTTTACCTGCTTTTCGGCTTCTTCTTTCAAATGACTTCTCTTCTCTCTTCTAAAACTCGTGCTTTTGCAGTCTTCTCTGATAAGTGGCTTTTTGACTCTGGTGCTACTAGTCACATGACTGGCAACTCTCGTTTGATTTCCTCCTTGCTTGAGACCAACAGGTTATCTCCTATTGTTATTGCTGATGGGACCTATGCGCCTGTGCATGGTATTGCCACTATGCATCTCTTTTCATCTTTGCTATTAGAGGAAACTCTTTATGTACCTACTTTCCCATGCAATTTACTATCTGTTCTAGCTCTTTGCACCAATTTAAGTTGCACAGTTACTTTTACTGGCACCACTTATTCTTTCTCTGATTCTGTTTCTAAGGCTACAATTTCAACTAGTACTTCTCGTGGTGGCCTGTTTTATCTAGACAATGTTTTTGCTCTTTCTACTTCTTCCTCAATTCAGTTATGGTATCGTCATCTTGGTCATCCTCCTTCTCGCCTCATTCATCAACTTCTTCCAGACCTTCCTTTCAACGATTTTCCTTTGAACTGTGAAGCATGTGAGTTGGGCAAACATCATCGCTCTTCTTTCCCAGCTCGAACAAGCCATTATTCTTCATGTAAGACCCCCCTCCCGGAACACAAGACACGGCACGAGAGGGGTCTTATGCCCAGAACAGCCGTCTTGCGGTAGCACCAGCACTCGAGCTAGCCTGTACCACAAGACGCCTATTCTGCCGGCTACAACCAATATCAACATATAACTGCCAACCCAACCATAATAATATGAAAGTCAAATCCACACCAAGCATATGTCCATAATATCATAAATAAAGAAGCTACAGCAAGCTTCTAATATCATAGTACGAGAACAGAATTGCCCCGAAGGGCTACAACAAAATCCCACTCTCACTCACATCTGTAACCGACGGTAGCGACGGTACCGTCCCTTCAGGCCCTGTCACCCTGGCCTGGCTGTCCGTCTGCATAGCTTGCTGCTCCACCTGCGGGGTTTCCTCCTAAAAACGAAGACGTAGCAACCGTTAGTCAAAAAGACTAAGTGGTTTCACATCCGCTCCCCCGGCGACTCCTCGGCACCGGGCGGAGAAAGGAACAGGTATAATATATAAATAACAGTCGTACAACAGGTGAAGTGAGTATACATATTATAAGCAGCAACATCAGTAGTTTATAATAAATATGCTCTTATTTTCAAATCTACGAACTACAGCAGCAAGAGAGTATATAACTAGAACAGTAAGTAACTCAACTTATATGGATGCTCATACAAGCATATAAGTTGAGGGTCGTTCAACAGAAAGTAACTCATCGTATAGGAGTGCCCACAAAAACTTATGCGATGAGGGTCTTGTGTATGTAATGAAGTGCAATGCTATGTATGCAATGCAATGACACACCCATGCTCAAGCACATGCAATCGCTATGTTGACACAGACTTATAGTTCCCACTATTCGAGCAGGTAGCTAACCTCTCAGGCATCAACCGTCGTGGCCAAACGGTGACAGTAGAGCGGGCATCTCCACTAATAGGCTGGTCTCCACACTACCTGGCCTAGGCCTCTATACGCCTCCACGATAGGAACACAACAGCGGAGCTCACATGCGTACTACGGCTCAGCGGGTTCTCTTGGGTAAATATGCACCAAGGTCCTAGCCCCTGACTGGCCTATGGTATGACACGGAAGGAGCCTCGGAAATGAGCACGAGGACCAAGCCCAACCGTTCACTTGGCACGGAAGGAGCCTCGGGTCGTGAACACCGAGGACCAAGCCCAACCGCCCAAGGTCTAACTGTCAACTCCCATCGGTGTGACGATTGGCGAGCCCGTAGACCCACACTATCCTTAACGCGGGATTACGACACTGCGTGTCGACTCACACCACATGCAATTCCACAATTCCGTGGCATGGAAGGAGCCTCGGAGAAAGCACGAGGACCAAGCCCAACCATCCATCAAATACGGATGGATCCTCGGGACGTGAACACCGAGGACCAAGCCCAACTGTTCACGTGGCACGGAAGGAGCCCCGGGACGTGAACACCGAGGACCAAGCCCAACCGTCCAATTTTATCCAACTCAACCTCATTCCCATTAGTGACGGTCAACACCGCACTTGTTAACTTCCACAATGCTACCCGTGGGGAGACGACACTCTAAGCATTGGGCTATCCATTCCCTTCCATTAATCCATTATACATCCTGATCATAGTTTTAATCATTTACAAATCCTTTCAAATGAATTCAACATACTATAGATAATGCGTATAATGGCGATCTACCAAATATAACAAAGCCTTTCATTCACTTAGGCTTGATTCACATCTCAGCTTAGGAATTCAAGTCCTCAAACATCAATCTTCAAATTTCCTCGGTGATTAACACAAAAGAATTCACCCAACCTCGAGATGAATTGCAACATCTATTCCATCGAATCCAAGTTCATATTATAATCACCTAGAATTGTATGTAATCTGGTCAGTAACTTTGACGGAGGATTCCCTTGGCTACAAGTATCGCCTGAAAACGTGCCACCACTCGTTGGAAAGGTAATTTTAAGGGCTACGACTTTCGTGTTTAGTCGAAAGCCCAGATCTGGTCACATCATACCAGAAATGCAACTCGAAGTCTGCTGCGTACAGGATACAGAATTCCTTGGCATTAACTCCCAACCGCAGCGGATTCAAACAGACTTTCCCGTGGCTACAGGTATCGCATGGAAACGTGCAACCACTCGTTGGAAAAGTAATTTCAAGGGCTACAACTTTCGTGTTTAGTCGAAAGCCCAGATCCGCCCCCTTCTTGCTTAAAAATAGCCAAGAAGGTTGCTGCGTGCAAAATACAGATTCTGCACGCGTCTTGAAGCGAAGTGAATGGCATCCGTTCATCTTCCTCCTCAAGCGATTTTCCCCAAATTGCAACCAGAAGTTCCTCCACCCTTATTATCCCTCTTGAGGCCATTTCCTCTTCACGAGACTACCACTATCATCACTTTGAAGTGAGGAGAGGTTGAAGATGACTAAGCTTTAGAACACAAGTTCTAGCATGGCCTTCCTAGAAAGCGTCATCTCACACATCAAGACTCTTTTGAGTCGATGTCTCGCCTAAGAATAGCTACAGATCTAGCACCAAGGGAGAGGGGAGGAAACTCACTTCATTTCCGGCATTTCCTCCGTTGTCGGCCATGGATCGCGTTACTCTTCGTTGCGGCATCCTTGGTGCAGTTGTTCTTCACGGCAAAGGAAGGAGAGAGAGAAGTCCACCACCAAAGCTCGCACCAACAAGCTCTCCTCCGACGATCTGCGATATTCTCCTCTACCCTTCACTCCTGACGGTTCGCACAGTGACGGCTCGGCAAGAAGGATCGGATGCGATGGTTAGGGTTTGGTTTACTCCCTTTTTATATTACTTATTAGGCTAAGTCCCTTCCGCCACATGTCACTCTCTAATTGGACCGCCCAAATTAGGTTTCATTTGAAGTGATCGGTCCAAAGATCATTCAGCACGAATCCCGAGGTCCAGTTTGGTTCGCCTGTACAAGCCGGTGAATCGGCCTAGGCGCAGAAAATGCACAAGTCAAATTCGGCGGGAATCAGCCAGTGATTCCCGTCGATCGGCGAGTATTGGCGGGTCATTCTCGACGAATTCGTCGAGTATCAACAATGATACTCGACGATTTTCCCTTAGCCGTTTTATCGGACATCTTGTCGCTGTGTGCGTTGAGTATCAGTCAGTGATACTCGACGATCGGTGGGTATCACCGGGTATTCTCGGCGATCGGTGAGAATCGTCAGGCATTCTCGACGATTTTCCCTTAGCCTACTGCATTTCTAAGTCCGGCGGGTATTGACCACCGATACCCGTCGAATCGGCGAGAATCAACCTCCATTCTCGACGATCGACGAGCATCAACCTCCATTCTCGACGATCGACGAGCATCAACTTCCATTCTCGTTGATTTTTACTTAGCCAAGTTCCCTCATCTCGGCTACTGGTTGGGGTATCCTTGAACCCAACCCTACACTTATTCAATGCACATGACACCTCGCGTCAGTGCACCCCGAGCCCGAGTTGAGTCTCTTGACTCGGAACACGTGCGAGGGGCCTAGCGCGAATTGGGACGTTACAAATCCTATAAACAAAATAAAAAGATTTCGTCCCCGAAATCAGGCTGAGGTCGTGGGGAGTAAAGCATACAGAAAACAAAATATGCTTTTAAATAAAATTACCTGAAGCAAACAACTCTGGGTAGCATCTTTGCATCAAATCCATTGGCTCCCATGTGAATTCCTCCTTCCCATGATTAGACCATAGCACTTTTACCAAGGGGACACTTTTGCAGCGCAAGGTTCTTATCTCATTATCGACGATCCGCACCGGCTCCAGTCGCACAGATCTGTCAGACGCCACAGTACCATTAGTTGTGGGGATGTATTGTTCGGGCCGCAACAGCTCCTTCCTAAGCGACGATACATGGAACACATCGTGGAGATTCTCTAGCTCGGGCGGTAGCTCTAGCCAGTAGGCCAAAGGGCCAACCCTTTCCAATATGACATAGGGCCCAACATACCGTGGACTGAGCTTCTTCACTCCTCGCACTCGTGACACTCCATGCATCGGCCGGATTTTTAGAAACACCTTATCACCCACTTGAAATTCCACCATACGGTGCCTTGCGTTGTAATACTTCGCCTGCCGACTTTGAGCCTCCAACATGCGATCCCTTATTAGCCTAACCACCGAATCAGTGTCATCAATGTACTCAATTCCCAAAGTCTTCGTGTCTTCATCTTGCACCCAAGACAAGGGGGTCCTACACCTCCTTCCATATAGGGCTTCATGGGGGCGCCATGCCAATACTAGCTTGATGGCTATTGTTATAGGAGAATTCCACCAAGGGCAAGAGTCTTTCCCACGGCTCTCCCCTATCTATCACACACAACCTCAACAGATCTTCCAATGTTCGGATGGTCCGCTCAGACTGTCCGTCCGTTTGAGGATGAAATGCGGTACTGAAGGTAAGACGTGAGCCAAAATACGTTTGTACCGCCTTCCACTCCTTGGAGGTGAAACGACCATCACGATCCGAAACTATCGTCTTAGGTACGCCGTGATACCGTATAAATTGTTCCACGAATAGGCGTACCAAGACATCGACATGAGCCTCCTTCTTCATAGGAATGAACCGGGCAACCTTCGTCAGGCGATCAACGATCACCCACACTGAATCATTCCCTGAGCGGGAGCAAGGTAGCCCATGTATGAAGTCCATGGATATATCCTCGAACTTCCATTCGGGGATTGGCAACGACTGCAATAGTCCACTGGGGCTCCTACATTCCGCCTTCACTCTTTGGCAGGCTTCACAATGCGTGACAAAGTACCAGACATCTTTCTTCATCCCTGGCCAACACATCGTCTTTCGTAAGCCAGCGTACATCTTTGAAATTCCTGGGTGCACGGAATATTGAGAGCAATATGCTTCTCTCATAATATCCTCCCGGATTCTGCCACCTTTGGGAATGTAGAGTAGGCCGCGAAAGTAAACGAGGCCGTCCTTTAGTGTGTACTCGTCGGTAGTCCCGTCTTCGATTAACTTTATTGTTGGGGCCAACGCCGCATCCAATCCTTGCTCCACTCGAATCCGGTCCCAGATATCACAAACTATGCTCATGCTGGACAGGTACTCCGTATATTCCGAAGAAGCCTTAAATATTAAGGTGATGTCCATCTCCTCGATCATCCGTGCCAACTCCATGCTCATCAATCGAGATTCTGGGTTCGAGCCGGGTACTTTCCTACTTAATGCATCGGCTACCGAGTTTGCTTTTCCGGGGTGGTAGTTCAAGGTGAACTCATAGTCGCAAAGAAACTCTAACCATCACCGTTGTCTTAAGTTCAATTCCTTCTGGGTATGGACGTACTTCAAATTTTTATGATCCGAGAAGATTTCGCAGTGGACGCCGTATAGATAATGCCTTCATACCTTCAAGGTGAACACCACCGCTCCTAGCTCCAAATCATGCATCGGGTAATTGATTTCATGCTTCTTCAATTGTCTTGAAGCATAAGCAATTACGTGCCCGTGCTGCATCAACACCGCTCCCAACCCCTGATAAGACGCGTCCGTATAAACTTGAAATCCTTCCTTCCTAGACGGAAGGACAAGGATGGGGGCGGAGGTAAGTCTATCCTTCAATTCCTGGAATGCCGCTTCACACTGGGGTGTCCACTTAAATGGCACTCCTTTCTTTGTGAAGGAAGTAAGCGGGAGGGCAATCTTGGAGAATCCTCTTACGAACTTGCGGTAGTATCCGGCAAGTCCATGAAAACTCCTCACATCGGCCGCCAACTTCAAGGGAGACCACTCCTTCACGGCGCGCACCATGGCCGGATCCACAGCTAGTCCTGCCCCACTGATTACATGGCCCAAGAAAGCAACTTCCTTAAGCCAGAATTCACACTTGCTAAACTTGGCGAACAGGGTGTGCTCTTTTAGCTTCTCCAGAACTAAGGCCAAATGTCCGGCATGTTCTTCCTCCGTCTTCGAGTAGACTAGGATGTCGTCAATGAACACAATGACGAAGACATCTAGATAGGCCTCAAACACTTTATTCATCAAGCTCATGAAAGCCGATGGGGCGTTTGTGAGTCCAAACGACATCACTGTGAACTCATATAAGCCGTACCTTGAGCTGAAAGCCGTTTTCTGTATATCATCCTCCTGTATTCTGAATTGGTAGTACCCCGAGCGCAAATCTAGCTTGGAGAACCAATGCGCTCCCACCAGTTGGTCGAACAACTCATCGATCCGAGGTAACGGGTAGGTGTTCCGTACTGTCAGTCGGTTGAGTTCCCGATAGTCTATACATAAACGCAGGGTTCCATCTTTCTTCTTGACGAATAGAACAGGGGCTCCCCAAGGGGACGAGCTGGGGCGAACAAACCCTGATTCTACCAACTCCTCCAATTGCACTCTAAACTCCGCAAGTTCTTTTGGGGCCATCCGATAAGGGGTCCTGGAGACAGTCTTAGATCCTGGTACAAGCTTAATTGAAAATCCACTTCTCAATGCGGGGGTAACCCTGGCAGTTTCTCGGGAAATACCTCAGGGAAATCCCGTGCTACCTGCACATCCTTCACATCTACCTTCATCTTATTTAGTTCGAATCGTATCATGTAGACTTCATCCCCTCTCATATGAGCTTTCAAGGTCTGGATTGAGGATACAAATATTCGTGGTGCAAAATTTATACCTTGGAAGACTACATCAGTATCCCCATGTCTCAAATAGATACGCTTCTCCGCACAGTCGATTCTTGCATGGTGCCAATCCAGCCATGCCATATCCAGGATGAGGTCGAACTATGGTATTCTCAAAATTGTGGCAGGGGTATCAAAGGTCTTTCCCCCAATGGTTATCTCTAACTCACACTTCGCGGTTGCCGTCATCTCAGATCCGTCTGGGAGGCGTACTCTTCGAGCAATACCAGTGAAATATTGCACTCCATGTATATCTTTGATGAAGTCTTCAGACACGAATGAATGTGAGGCACCGGTATCAAATAACGTATAAGCCGGTTTCCCGCCGACCATCACGGTGCCTAAGTGTCATTAATAATACTCAAGCTAGACGTCTAGTATATCTCAAGCAACTAGAGGATATTAATGAAAGCAAAATGACTAATTCGAATCGTACCTGCAATCATCTCTTGAGGGTTCCGCTCTTGAGTCATGTCCAGGGCATACATCTGATCTCGAGCGGGTCCGGGGTTTCTTCCTCGTGGTCCTTGTCCTCGACCACGCACATATCCCCATCCACGAGGGGCTGCTGGAGGGAAAGCAAGAGACGCATCACCAAACAGTTGTGGGCAGTAGCATCGAATGTGGCCCGGTTGGTTGCATTCAAAGCACACCCGTTCCTGCCTTCCGCCGTATTGCTGAAACTGTGGAGGTGGAGGTAATGCTGGCGGTTGTGGAACCGGGCGCTCCTCTCTAAAGTTCTGGGAAAAACGCCCGCCACCCCTCCGATATCCTCTTCCTCTTTTATTGTCAAACCTCCTTCTGTTGCTGGGGCCGGCTTCCATCACGCCCTCTGCTGGCCTCTTACCACTTCCCAAGTGGTCCGCTTCCAATCTCTTCGCCATATCAATAATCTCTGCCAGACTAGAGTCCGCTATAAACAAAAGGGTTTGCCTTAGGGGGTCTCGCAAGCCTTTGTAGAATCTTTTGGCGTACCCTCTATCATCCAGCTCATAGGAGTCAGCGAATCTAGCCAGGTGCTGAAACTCCCTTTGGTACTCCGTCACCGACATGGACCCTTGCTTAAGTTGCAAAAATCTCTCTTCCAGACCATCCCGAGCGGCCGAGGGGATGAAATGCTCTATGAAGGCTTCGGAGAATTCGCTCCAACTAATGTCCGTGTACACTCTTCCACGAAAAGCGGAGCCCATGAGGGACTTCCACCACCTTTTGGCGTGCAGCTCTAAGAGTGTCACCACAAGGGTCACCGCCATGTTGTTTGGACATCTTATTCCTGCCAACAACTCTTGTATAGTGTCGAGCCACTCTTCCGTACGCACTGTCGACTCTGTCCCAATATAAGCGGGAGTGGAGAGAGCTCGGAAAACGCTTAACCAACTAGATCCCGGACCCTGTTGCTGTACAGGTGTCTGCTGAGATAGGGACCTAAAGGCGTCCAGAATAGCTGTGAGCGTCTGCCCCAGCTCTGATTGTTGGAATTGTGTAGGTACGGACGGGGCGGGGGGGCCCCTTACTGGCTCAACATGTGCTGGGATCTACACATAAGGTACAAACCTAGGGTTAGGTTGGCTAATCTAAGGTTAAAGATGGACAACTTAGTGTGAATTACATATGGGCACACCACTGCTTCCGCTAAGTCAGCTTGTCCCCAAACTGACCAATCAAACAGGGGTGGCACCATTGTTAAGTGACTTTCGCCTTGGAGGATCGTAGCAAGCTGATACCATTTGTAAGACCCCCCTCCCGGAACACAAGACACGGCACGAGAAGGGTCTTATGCCCAAAACAGCCGCCTTACGGTAGCACCAGTACTCGAGCTAGCCTGTACCACAAGACGCCTATTCTGCCGGCTACAACCAATATCAACATATAACTGTCAACCCAACCATAATAATATGAAAGTCAAATCCACACCAAGCATATGTCCATAATATCATAAATAAAGAAGCTACATCAAGCTTCTAATATCAGAGTACGAGAACAGAATTGCCCCGAAGGGCTACAACAAAATCTCTCTCTCACTCATATCTGTAACCGACGGTAGCGACGGTACCGTCCCTTTAGGCCCTGTCACCCTGGCCTGGCTGTCCGTCTGCATAGCCTGCTGCTCCACCTGTAGGGTTTCCTCCTAAAAAGGAAGACGTAGCAACTGTTAGTCAAAAAGACTAAGTGGTTTCACATCCTCTCCCGCGGCGACTCCTCGGCACCGGGCGGAGAAAGGAACAGGTATAATATATAAATAACAGTAGTACAACAGGTGAAGTGAGTATACATATTATAAGCAACAACATCAGTAGTGTATAATAAACAAGCTCTTATTTTCAAATCTACGAACTACAGCGGCAAGAGAGTATATAACTAGAACAGTAACTCAACTTATATGGATGCCCATACAAGCATATAAGTTGAGGGTCGTTAAGCAGAAAGTAACTCATCGATAGGAGTGCCCACACAAACTTATGCGATGAGGGTCTTGTGTATGTAATGAAGTGCAATGCTATGTATGCAATGCAATGACACACCCATGCTCAAGCACATGCAATCGCTATGTCGACACAGACTTATAGTTCCCACTATTCGAGCAGGTAGCTAACCTCTCAGGCATCAACCGTCGTGGCCAAACGGTGACAGTAGAGCGGACATCTCCACTACTAGGCTGGTCTCCACACTACCTGGCCTAGGCCTCTGTACGCCTCCACACTAGGAACACAACAGCAGAGCTCACATGCGTACTACGGCTCAGCGGGTTCTCTCAGGTAAATATGCACCAAGGTCCTAGCCCCTGACTGGCCTATGGTATGACACTGAAGGAGCCTCGGAAATGAGCACGAGGACCAAGCCCAACCGTTCACTTGGCACGGAAGGAGCCTTGGGACGTGAACACCGAGGACCAAGCCCAACCGCCCAAGGTCTAACTGTCAACTCCCATCGGTGTGACGATTGGCAAGCCCGTAGACCTGCCACACTATCCTTAACCCGGGATTACGACACCGCGTGTCGACTCACACCACATGCAATTCCACAATTCCGTGGCATAGAAGGAGCCTCGGAGAAAGCACGAGGACCAAGCCTAACCATCCATCAAATACGGAAGGAGCCTCGGGACGTGAACACTGAGGACCAAGACCAACCATTCACGTGGCACGGAAGGAGCCCCGGGACGTGAACACCGAGGACCAAACCCAACCGTCCAATTTTATCCAACTCAACCTCATTCCCATTAGTGACGGTCAACACCGCACTTGTTAACTTCCACAATTCTACCCGTGGGGAGACGACACTCTAAGAATTGGGCTATCCATTCCCTTCCATCAATCCATTATACTTCCTGACCATAGTTTTTATCATTTACAAATCCTTCCAAATGAATTCAACATACTATAGATAATGCGCATAATGGCGATCTACCAAATATAACAAAGCCTTTCATTCACTTAGGCTTGATTCACATCTCGGCTTAGGAATTCAAGTCCTCAAACATCAATCTTCACATTACCTCGGTGATTAACACAAAATAATTCACCCAACCTCGAGATGAATTGCAACATCTATTCCATCGAATCCAAGTTCATATTATAATCACCTAGAATTGTATGTAATCTGGTCAGCAACTTTGACGGAGGATTCCCGTGGCTACAGGTATCGCCTGAAAATATGCCACCACTCGTTGGAAAGGTAATTTTAAGGGCTACGACTTTCGTGTTTAGTCAAAAGCCAAGATCTGGTCACATCATATCAGAAATGCAACACGAAGTCTGCTGCGTACAGGATACAGAATTCCAGGGCATTAACTCCCAACCGCAGCGGATTCAAACGGACTTTCCCGTGGCTACAGGTATCGCATGGAAACGTGCAACCACTCGTTGGAAAGGTAATTTCAAGGGCTACAACTTTTGTGTTTAGTCGAAAGCCCAGATCCGCCCCCTGCTTGCTTAAAAATAGCCAAGAAGGTCGCTGCGTGCAGAATACAGATTCTGCACGCATCTTGAAGCGAAGTGAACGGCATCCGTTCATCTTCCTCCTCAAGCAATTTTCCCCAAATCGCAACCAGAAGTTCCTCCACCCTTATTATCCCTCTTGAGGCCATTTCCTCTTCACGAGACCACCCCTATCATCACTTTGAAGCGAGGAGAGGTTGAAGATGACTAAGCTTTAGAACACAAGTTCTAGCATGGCCTTCCTAGAAAGCTTCATCTCACACATCAAGACTCTTTTGAGTCGATGTCTCGCCTAACAAAAGCTACAGATCTCGCACCAAGGGAGAGGGGAGGAAACTCACTTCATTTCTGGCGTTTCCTCCGTTGCCGGCCATGGATCGCGTTACTCTTCGTTGCGGCATCCTTGGTGCAGTTGTTCTTCACGGCAAAGGAAGGAGAGAGAGAAGTCCGCCTCCAAAGCTCGCACCAGCAAGCTCTCCTCCGGCGATCTGCTATATTCTCCTCTATCCTTCACTCCCGACGGTTCGCACGGTGACGGCTCGGCAAGAAGGATCGGATGCGATGGTTAGGGTTTGGTTTACTCCCTTTTATATTACATATTAGGCTAAGTCCCTTCCGCCACGTGTCACTCTCTAATTGGACCGCCCAAATTAGGTTTCATTTGAAGTGACCGGTCCAAAGATCATTCAGCACGAATCCCGAGGTCCAGTTCGGTTCGCCTGTACAAGCCGGTGAATCGGCCTGGGCGCAGAAAATGCACAAGTCAAATTCGGCGGGAATCAGCCAGTGATTCCCGTCGATCGGCGAGTATTGGCGGGTCATTCTCGACGAATTCGTCGAGTATCAACAATGATACTCGACGATATTCCCTTAGCCATTTTATCGGACATCCTGTCGCTGTGTGCGTTGAGTATCAGTCAGTGATACTCGACGATCGGTGGGTATCACCGGGTATTCTCGGCGATCAGTGAGAATCGTCAGGCATTCTCGACGATTTTCCCTTAGCCTATTGCAGTTCTGAGTCCGGCGGCTATCGACCACCGATACACGTCGAATCGGCGAGAATCAACCTCCATTCTCGACGATCGACGAGCATCAACCTCCATTCTCGACGATCGACGAGCATCAACCTCCATTCTCGTTGATTTTTACTTAGTCGAGTTCCCTTATCTCGGCTACTGGTTGGGGTATCCTTGAACCCAACCCTACACTTATTCAATGCACCTGACACCTCACGTCAGTGCACCCCGAGCCCGAGTTGAGTCTCTTGACTTGGAACACGTGCGAGGGGCCTAGCGCGAATTGGGACGTTACACATCACGTCATTTTGCCGTGATAAAAATCATGATTTCTCCAAGTGCACCTTTTGTATCCCTTGAAGGATTGTTCTGAACTGTTGTCTATATTCTCTGCTTTTTATCATGAGATCTTCACATAGTTTTGTGTGCCCATTTAGATACTTCGTTCTGATAATGCCAAAAAATTTATCAGTCATCAGTTCTCTTCGTTTTGTGTGGACAGAGGTTTGATTCATCAGAAAAGTTATCCGTATACCTCGCAATAGAATGGCATTGTTGAACGCAAGAATCGTCATCTTCTGGATGTTGCTCGTAGTCTTTCTTTGCAAATGAATGTCCCCAGTCTTATTGGGGGCATGCAGTTCTTCTTGCTTGCTATCTCATTAACCTTATTCCCTCGCCTGTTATTCAGGGCAAGACTCCTTTTTCAGTCTTATATCTAGAGGACGAACCATTTCCTTTGTCTCTTAAAACCTTTGGCTGTATTGCCATTGTTCACGTCCCTTCTCCTGGACAGGACAAACTTTCTCCCCGATCAATTAAATGCATATTCCTTGGCTATTTCCCTACTCAAAAAGGCTATCGATGTTTTTATCCTCTCCTGCGCAAACAGTATGTTTCTGCAGATGTTACCTTCTTTGAAGATACTCCATATTTCTCCTCTCCTTCTTCTTTCATACCTGCCAATACTTATCCTTCCATGCATATTCTCTCGCTACCTTCTCCAGAGCCGGTTCTTTCCGCATCTCCTCCGGTAGCTCCTTCTCTTTCTCGGGAGCCTGATGGGTTATCCTTGGAACCCTCTGTGCCTGTTCCGGAGTCTCTTCGGTCTTCTGCCAATACCTTACCTCCTCATGTCAGTAGTGACCTCAATCTTCCAATTGCCCTGTGATAGGGTGTTCGCCAATGTACTCAGCATCCAATTGGTGCGGTTGTCTCCTATGATCAGCTTTCCCCAACTGCCAAGCATTTTTCTCTTGTTATTTCTTCTAGTGCCATTCCGAAAACGTATCAAGAAGCTTTTATCTTCCTCAGTGGAAGGCTACTATGGATGAAGAAATGAGCACGTTAACTGAGAGAGGGACTTGGACTCTTTTTCCACCACCTCTGGGCATTGATGTTGTTGGATGTCGGTGGGTCTTTGTGGTTAAATATCTTCTATATGGCTCTGTTGAACGGTATAAGTCCCGGCTTGTTGCCAAAGGGTTTACTCAGACATATGGGATGGATTTCTTCGATACCTTTTCTCCTATTGCTCGCATCAACATTATCCGTATTCTCTTCTCTGTGGATGTTAATAGAGACTGGGAAATGTCTTAGTTGGATGTTAAGAATGCCTTCGTTTATGGGGATTTGCAAGAGGTGGTATACATGGAGAAACCTCCTGTGTATGCTGATCAAGGGGAGTATCAGGTGTGCAAGCTTCAGAAGGCAATTTATGATTTAAAGCAGAGTCCACGAGCCTGGTTTTAAAAGTTTAGTGAAGTTGTTTCTCTTATTGGGTTCAGCTGAAGCTCTGTTGATCATTCTTTGTTTATATGCAAGACTACTAAAGGTCTTGTAGTCTACATTGATGATATTATTTTGACAGGTGATGATTAGGAGGGCGTTGATCTTGCCAAACAACATCTTCGACAATACTTTGTCACTAAGGATATGGGACCGCCCAAGTACCTCCTGGGAATTGAGATTTCACGAAAGAGGACCTTGGTGGTTCTTTCATAGCAGAAGTATGCACTAGATCTCCTAAAGAAGATAGGTCTTCTTGGCATGAAACCTGCTCGTTGCCCAATGGCTGTTGGTGATGATAAAGGCTGAACTGATGATTCTCCTCTTCTCCAAGATTTCACTGTATACAGGCGACTTGAAGACAAACTTATATATTTGACTGTTACTCGACCATATATTTGTTATGTAGTTGGGAAGGTTAGTTAGTTTATGCAAAATCCTAGAGATTGTCATCTACGCTCTGCCATGAAAATTTTGGAGTATGTGAAAGGGTCTTTAGGAAAGGTCTTATTGTTTCAGAAGAATGGTCATATGAATATTGAAGCATATTTTCATGCCAGCTATGCTGATAATAAGGAGGATAGAAAGTCTACATCAGGTTTTTGCACTTTTGTAGGAGAAAACCTGGTTAGCTGGAAAAGCAAGAAGCAGGCAGTGGTTTCAAGGTCAAGTGTTGAAGTAGAATATAAGAGCATGGCCTCAACTACCTGTGAGTTGGAATGACTACGGGCGTTTATGCTTGACTTGGGAGAAGTCTATGACCATCCTCTTCCTTTGTTCTGTGATAACAAAGTTGTTATTTATATTTCAAGGAATCCTATCTTTCATGATAGAACAAAGCAAATTGAGGTTTATTGCCATTTCATTAGAGAGGAGATTTTGAAGAATCAGGTTTGCACTCCGTTTGTTACATCAGAAAGAGAACTAGCTGACTTCTTCACCAAACCGTTTACTCCACTTGAGGAGGTCTATAGCAAGCTTGGCATGGTCGTTATATATGCTCTAGATTGAGGGGGAGTGTTAAAGTTTGGAGTCTTCGGGCGGCCTGGTTTCGAACTACAGCGGTCTAGTTGTGCCAGCAGTCTTGTAGTCTGGTCTGGCTGTTTGGCAAAGAGAAGCCTCAGCGGTCTGCTTGATGCTGCAGAGGTCTGGCAAAGTGTAGCAGTTTGCTTGAAGCCACAGAGATCTGACCGTGGTTGTAGTCTGATAACTTGTAGCAGACGAACAGCCCGTCAGTTCGAGAGGCTGACTCTGGGAGATTTCAACTTTGTAGCTAGTTGTTTTATTTCTTGTATAGTTGGCGGTTTGGTCATGTCAAACCTCATAAGATGCACGGATTGTATTTTGTCTCACATCGTTTATTGTAAATCTCTCTCTCCTCCCCCAGTTTCTATAAATAAGTGGGTATACCATTGTAATCTTTACCTTTTTGAGCAATAAAAGTTTGCGGTTTATTTACCTCTTTTGTCAATTTTCTACAATATTAGAGGAAAATCTATCGTTTTTCTCCAAATTTGTTTCGCTCTTTTTGCGGTTTGTTTTTTGAAACCACACAGGTTGTCCTTTTTTTGTCCCTCCCTTCTTCCGGTTTTATCCGGCTTCTTCCCTCTCGTTCTTTCATTTTGGTCGCGTAGTTTCCCCTTATTCCCACGGTATCGTGCTCTTCTTCCTTTTGTGCGGCTTCTCTGCCCTCGGGTCGCAACATTTCCCCTGCTGCTGGTGTGTGGTCACCGAGACCGGGCGGTTTGTTATTTTTGTTCGCGCAGATTCTTCTCTGGTTGCCTGTTGCGGTTTCTTCTTTGTCTGCGTGGCTTGATTTCTTTCTTCATGGATACTTTGTCGTCTTCTGCAACTTTCCCTGCTCCTTTCTCTCATTCTTCTCCCTCTTTTTCTTCTTCGGGTAATTTGGGTACTTTTTCCAAGCTTACGAGCCAAAATTGTCCTGATTAGAGTGTGTCTTTTGTCTTCCTTTTACATTATCAACGTAAGCGCTCACACTTGAATGATGACCCTCCTCCTATTGGCTCTACTGGTTATGATGATTGGGATGCTTCTAATTCCTTGGTCCGTACTTGGTTGGCTAACAATTTATTTGATGAGTGTCTTCCAGTCATTCGACATGATCAAACAGTTAAAGCCACATGGACTCATCTGGCTGCTTTATATTCAAAAGGGGCTCAGACTTCGCATATCTACACTCTGTATGCTGACCTCTCTGCTCGTCCAGTTATGACCCTGCTGCAGCTTATCAGGAGGTGCAGAGTCTTGGGGCTGAACTTCTTCAACATCGTCCCTTTTCTGATGATCTTGCTTAGGAATAAAAACATTTTCAGGAGCTCCTGGTGGTTTGCTACTTACTTCGTCTTCCTGACTCCTATGACCTGATTCTCAAATAAATTCTCAGAGAAGCGGACACTCTGACTCTTGATGGTACTATTGCTCGGATTTCTGCTGTTACTACTCTACTTCAGTGTCCTTTACTCCCTTCTCCCTCTCCTGATCTTGTTGCTCATTCTGCTAGTCTGGTCGTCGAGGTGGCCGCACTGGCGGTCGTGGTTATTCAAAATATCTCTATTCTCATTGTGGCATGACTGGCCACCTGATTGATCGTTGTTGGGTCAAACACCCTCATCTTCGTCCTGCTTCTGCAAATTCTGCTAAGAAGTCTACTACATCTCTTGCCACTTCGGGTGCTTCTCAGTTAGCTACTACGGGTAGGTGGCTTATTGACTCTGGTGCTACCACTCATATGACTGGGAATTCTCACTTTTTTTCTTCTCTTACAACGAGTAACAACTTACCTCCTGTTCTAATTGCTGATGGTTCACTGTCCCCGGTTCACGGGTCTGGCACTGTGATTGTTACTTCTTCTCTTCAGCTTCGGGACACTCTCTATGTTCCCAACTTTCCCTACAATCTTCTTTTTGTTACTACTCTTTGTAAGCAGTACGACTGTGAAGTAATTTTTACTTCTTCTACACTTGCCTTTCAGGTTCCTCAGTCCAAGGAGATGATAGCTACTGGGACTGAGAGCGGCGGCTTGTTCTATCTTGATACTTCTTCTTCTTTCTCTACCTCATCTTCTCTCCTTCAGTTGAATCTTTGACTTGGACATCCTCCTCCTCGGATCCTCTATCAGCTACTGCCTGATTTACCTCGGGGCGATTCTTCTCTTCATTGTAAAGCTTGTTAGTTTGGGAAACATCATCGTTCTACTTTTCCTGCCAGCAAAGGATGCAGTTCTTCTCGTCTGTTTGATATTGTCCATTCTGATATATGGGGTCATTCTCCTACTCAAACTTTTGGTATGGGTAGCTTATATTTTGTGACATTTATTGATGATTTTTCTCACTGTACATTGCTATATTTGCTGCAATAACGTTCTGAACTTTATTCTATTTTCACTGCTTTTTATAATGAAATTCATACACAGTTTTCTACTTCTTTTAAAATCCTTCGGTCTTATAATTCTAAGGAGTACCTTAGTCATCAGTTTACGCCATTTTGTATTGATCATGGTATTGTTCATCAAACCACTTACCCTTATACGTCGCAACAAAATGTTGTTGTTGAACGGAAGAATCGTCATCTGCTTGATGTGGCTCGGAGCCTTCTTACTCAGACGCATGTTACCGAGTCTTATTAGGGGCATGCGGTTCTTCTCTCTTGCTTTCTTATTAATCGTGTTCCGTCCTCTATTGTCGGTGGGAGGACTTTCTTTTCTATCCTGCATCCTGATGCAAACCCTTTTCCTTTGCCTGCTCGTGTCTTTGGATGCACTGCCTTTGTTTATTCTCCTTCTTCTACTCATGACAAATTGTCACCTTGCTCGATTAAATGTATCTTTCTAGGCCATTGTCCGACTTAGAAAGTAAATAGGTGTTATGATCCTATTCTCCGCCGACAGTATGTTTCTTCCGATGACACTTTCTTTGAGACTATTCCATTCTTTTCTCTGTCCTCCTCCATTCTTCCTACTTCTGATGTTTCAGTTCCCTCTACTCTTATTTCTGCACCTTGTCCTGAGCCTACAATATTTTTTTATTCTTCTTCTTATGACTCTCCTGCTCTTCCTGCTTCCGTTGTTGAGCTACTGCCCATGGTTCCTTGTTTTCCTACTTCTCCTTCGGATGGATCTACGCTAGTAGATAGGGCTGACCATGATCTTCAAATTGCTCTCAGGAAAGGTGTTTGATCATGCACTCAGTATCCTCTTGCTGGTGTGGTGTCTTACACCATATTGTCTCCTCTGGCACAAAGTTTTGCTTTTGCCCTCTCAGACAATGTTCTTCCAGCATCTTATCATGATGCTCTGATGATACCATATTAGAAAGCTGCTACGGATGAGGAGATGAAAACTCTGACTAAACGGGGTACTTTGTCTCTTGTGGCTACTCCTTCTAGTGTTGATGTAGTTAGATATCGTTGGGTCATTGTAATCAAGTACCTTCTTGATAATACTGTTGATCGTTACAAAGCCCGTCTAATAGCCAAAGGAGTTACGCAGACTTATGGTTTGGATTTCTTTGATACATTCTCTCCATTTGCCCGGATTACTACGATCTGCATTCTCTTTTCAATAGCTGTGAACATAGATTAGGAAATGTCTAAGTTAGATGTCATGTATGACTTTCTTTATGGAGATTTGAACGAGACAGTTTATATGGAGCAACCTCTCGGGTATGTTGCTCAGGGGGAGTCTCAGGTGCGTAAGTTGAAGAAAGCCATCTATGGTCTTAAACAGAGTCCGAGAGCCCAGTTTGAAAAGTTTAATGAAGTTATTTCTGTGTTTGGATTTGTTCGGAGCACTGCATATCACTCTTTGTTTATTCGGAAAAACACATCTGGGATGGTTATTCTTACGGTGTTTGTGGATGATATACTTCTTATTGGGGATGATAGGAATGGTGTTGATATGACAAAGAAGCATCTTCTCCGGCATTTTGTTATGAAGGATATGGGGTCTCCTAAGTATGCTCTGGATCTTTTAAAAGAGAAACGTCTTTTTGGAACTAAACCTGCTTCTATCATTCTTTCACAGAGGAAGTATGCTCTAGATCTTTTAAAAGAGACATGTCTTTTTGGAACTATACCTACCCGGTCTCATATGGCTGTTAGAGATGACAAATGCTGGAGTGAGTCTTCTCCTCCTCTTAAAGATGTCACGAGGTACAGAGGTCTTGTTGGTAAACTCATCTATCTGACAATTACTCGACCGGACATCTGCTATTCAGTTGAAATGTATGTCAGTTTATGAAAGCTCCTAGGGAGTGTCATATGCAGTCAGCTCTGAAGATTCTTGAATACTTGAAAGGTGCACAAGGTAAAGGGATCTTATTCCTGAAAAGGGGCCATTTAAAAGTAGAGTCTTATTCTAACGCGAGCTAAGCATATAATAAGGGCGACAAGAAGTAAACATCAGGTTTCTACACTTTTGTTGGAGGAAACCTAGTTAGTTGGAAGAGCAAGAAGCAGGCTGTGGTGGCCAGATCAAGTACAGAAGCCGAATATAGAAGCAAGGCTTTGACTTCTTGTGAGCTGAAGTGGCTTCAAACTCTCTTACTAGATCTGGGAGAGTTTTATGATCACCCCCTACCGATGTTCTGTGACAATAAAGTGGCTATATACATTTCGAAGAATCCGGTCTTTCATGAGAGAACAAAGCATATCGAGGTTGATTGCAAATTTATTAGAGAAGAGACTCTAAAGAATTAGATATGCACTCCTTTCAGTACTTCTGATAAAGAGCTGGCAGATTACTTCACGAAACCTGTTACTTCATTCATAGAGGGTTGTGACAAGCTGGGCATGGTTTACATATATGCTCCAGCTTGAGGGGGAGTGTTGGAACTCAGTTCGGGCGGTTAGCCAAACTAGCCGCCGCGGTCTGTCCACCCAGTCTTCTAGCAGGTAGCCTCAACAGGCTGCTGGGATGATTCAGTATGCTGGAAATCTGTTCGAGCGGTAAGCCTAACTAGCCGCAGCGGCCTATCCTGCCGGTCTTTTAGTGGGTGTCCTCAGCGGACTGTTTGGATGATGTTTTTTGTAGAAGCCGCAATCTTTTGTCCAGTGTGCGCCTCAGCGGTTAGGTAGCAAGCCGCATTGGTCTTATGAAGTCGTGAAGCTCTTGTTCAAGGCTTGTCCTCTTAGCGGTTTGGTAGCAACCTGCGGTACATGGTCAGATGTCTTGCCGCAGCTTTAGCATAATGGTTAGCCACACTGTAGATTGATGGCTATCCGCAGATGTGGCTTAGCGGCTTGTCTGGCGGCCTTTCTATTGTGTCTGGAGGTTGTAATGTTATGGCTTATATAGTGAGCGGTTTGTGTATGTCAAACTGCTCAGACCGCTCGACTTGCATTTAGTCCCACATCGTGTGTTGTATTCTCTCATCTCCCCTGTTTTCTATAAATAAGGGGACACACCTATGTATTACTTACTTTTTTGGAGCCTAAAAATTTTCGGTTATTTACCTCTTGTTCGCTTTTCTTCTCATATTTTCACTGAAACCAAGTCCATCATCTTCACAAAGAAGAGAGGAGAGTTTGAAGACATCAAATCCCTAGGACAAGGTCCTATCATGGTCTATTCCTACTAGATCTTCATCTTTTAAGTAAACTCTTTTGAGTCGACATCCCTCTTAGATAATAACTATAGATCTAACAATAAGGGAGAGGGTAGAAATTTCGCCTCATTTACGGCCATGGATCTTGTTATCCTTCTCGTAGGAATCTTTGTTTTGTTTGCGTTGCTCTTCACAAAAAGAAGAAGACTTTCTTCAAGAAAATCGACGCCAGCAACTTCTTCTCTTCTAACAGTTTCGGCATAGGTAATGGCTCAGCAAGGAATGAAGTGACGGCTAGGGTTTTCCGCAAGACTACTTTTATAAGAAGAATTAGGATTAGATTGCATTGCCACATATCACTCTAACATTGGACCCCCTATTATTACTTTAAATAAGTCCAGTTGAAAAGACCAATCCAAATAAGTCAATTGGCACATTCCTAAAAATCGGATTCAACCCATTTATATGAACCAACAAACACTGGGTCAAAAAATCTTCTAATTAAAAAGCATTGAGTGGCGTTGAGACTACTCAACGCCTCGTAAAGTCCCTAATCTTCTAAGTCAAAAGTATTGAGTGGCATTGAGACCACTCAATGCCTCGTTGAGTCCCCAAATTTCTAAGTCAAATACGTTGAGTGGCGTTGAGATCACTCAACGCCTCGTTGAGTCCTGAACTTTCTAAGTCAAAAGCGTTGATTGGCGTTGAGACCACTCAACACCTCGTTGAGTCCTGAACTTTCTAAGTTAAAAGCGTTGAGTGGCGTTGATACCACTCAACGCCTCGTTTAGTCCCGAACTTTCTAAGTCAAAAGAATTGAGTGGCATTGTGACCACTCAACGCACTCGACGCCTCATTGAATGCCATTGAGTTCACTCAATGCCTTAGCATCCAGAATATTTCTGAGTCAGAATTCGTCGAGTGGTATTGAGACCACTCAACGAACTCGACACTCTGTCAAATCCAGGATTATTCCAAGTTAAATTAATCGTGTGGCATTGAGACCACTCAACGCACTCGATATTTTGTCGAATACAGGATTATTCTAAGTTAAATTCGTCGAGTAGCATTGAGACCACTCAAATCCTATAGCATAATGAATTTCTTTAAGTCATATTTGCCCTATTAGTCAAGTATCACTCGGCGCTTGTTACCGGTGCACCCCGATCTTGAGTCAGCTTTCTTGATGCAAAATGCACGTGGGGGTCTAGCACGAAATGGGACGTTAAATAATGGCTAAGTGATAAGTCATTAGGAAAATATCATTACAACACAAGACTAAGTTGGCCCTCTGTACCTTAATGACTTGCCAACTCAACGTACTATCGTTAGTGTGATGACTAGGCTAGTACCAAAGACCTACCACATAGTATGCACATGCAAAGTATCACCTCAACCATTCATATAACGCCCCTGATTTTTCGATGATTTTATTGGCTTTGGTATCGTCATATTTATGATGTTGTGCCGTTACTTTTAACGTCGAGTTAACGGCGCAACGCCGTTAAAGCATTTTCGCATCCATTCGGTCGAGTCGGTAAAATTATAGAATTTTTGTCGTAATTGGAAAATTTTGCATTTGGAATTTAAATTAAATAATTTTGGACTTGCACGTCAAGTTTCGTCGCAATCAGAACATTTTTGGTGTATCGGCGCACGATTGAAGTTTTGAGTTGTTTTTGTTCGCCATATACTTTGAAGATTAATATCTCGGGAATGGCTCGTCGGATTTAGGTTTTGACTTTGCCGTTTGATTTGTAGCGTCAGTATTAGCCTACAGTGTGAGTTTCGTTTAATTCAGCGCGCGTACGGGCCTCCCTTTTGAACACGTGTTTCTTTGTTCAAAAATATAAAATATGAATATTTTATAACAATATTCAAAAAATGTGATTCACTATTCATCTCTATAGTTTGATTTCTGATATATTTCTAAAATTCACTATTCCAACACTATTCTTTATTTGATGTTCCGCTTTGAAGTTCTTGAGTGATTTCTGTTCTCTCGAGTAAATTCCTGTATACATATCGAGTAAATTCCTGTCTATCTCAAGTACCAGCTGTTTATCTGAAGTTGCTTATTTCTGTCTGCGTTTGGGTGCCATTTTGAGAGTAAAAATGGTGTCAGATGGAAAAATGATTAACACAAAATTTGTTCTTCTTGACGAGATTTACAACTTTCATGTTGGGCACTTTTCGATTTGAAGCCATCCTAGGCCTCTATTTTCGATTTCCGTGAACCCACTCATAAATTGTCCGTACTGTGGTATTTTATCTCGAGTACTATTGATAATCTCGAGTGCTACTGATTTATCTCAAGTTCTATACCTATTATATCGAGTTCTATTGATTCTCTTGAGTGCTGTATGTTCTGTCTCGAGATAGGTATGTGTATCTCGAGTATCCTTAGTCTCTATCTCGAGTAAACCTATTCTTCTCGAGATTTCCATTTCAATTTAAGTTTGGGCGCCATTTTGAGGGTCAAAACGGTGGCGTATGAAAAAATGATTAACATGAAATTTGTTCGTCTCGACTATATCTAAAACTTTCATGTTGGGTACTTTTCGATTTGAAGTCATCCTAGACCTTTATATTTGGTTCCCGCAAAACTACTCGTATTTGTTCCGTTTTCCTTCCGGTTTAGACAAGAATATTTTATGAATACATATGTATATATATAAACTCTTACACTTAAATTATTAGAAAGAAAAGAAAAGTATTATCTTCATCTTCTCCGATTTTTACTCCCGAACCAGAGCGGCGTGAGCGTGAGAGAGAAAATATTTCGTGAACCTTCCGGTTGCCGCCGACGGTGCTCCGGTTCTCGAAATCTTCAACCAAACATAGATCAATAAAGATCTCGCCGAGAGCTATGCCATCATGGTAATATCTTCCCCATTTCTTGAGATTTCTCGTTAGGATTTTTCGGCCCTAACCTCTTTTTAGGTTGTTCTTATTCAAATTTCAACTCCTCCCGCATCATTTTGCCCCGGTATACGACGTGGAGTTATTCAGAGGACTTTTTTCAGTAAAACCAAGGCATGTGGTGGTTTACCCTCTTTTCTCCTTGTCCGATTTGATGGTAACGAATGAGTTTTGTTCCTTTATCTTCTTGCAATTTTTTTTATGTCTTTCCAAGTTATAGCTATGTCTAATCTTTCGATCACTTGAAAAATTACTAAATCTTGTCTTGTTAACTGAATCTTGTAGGTTCAGAGAGGTTTGATGAAATGTTTTAGTATTTGCTTTAATCGCCTTATCCATCGTTGTTGAAGAACGCGTTAGAGTTTATCTAGGATTGTTAATCATTCTTAAAGGTTGATCAACCGTGTCTTGAATCTAGAAATGTCTAGTAAAAATCCGATGTGAAAAGTCCTGAGATTTATTTCTGGCTGTTTTTTTTGTTGCGTGTGTTAGTGGGCAAATCCACAAAATAGCAAGAGTTGTTTCCCTTTATTTGTGCCTTGACGAACTCTACCGGGTGTTTGGGCTTCTACAGCAATTGGGGGAGTGTATATGTCTCCCCCGCAGTTAGACGGATTTTAACATCTGTGGGGGTGTGGCTGTATGTGAACACCTCGCCCGTGTATTCAAGAATAGTTGACCATAGGTGGCTAATAAAGTTTTGGAGTATTCTTTCTTACGATTTAATCATGCCTTCTCCCTTTTCTTTGGGTATCTGACGTGACATGTTATACGTGATGATTCACTTAAGTACTATTTCTCTGATTATTTTGCACTTTACTTCTGTACTCTACTTCAGTACTTTTGGTCTTGGGTTGGTACCTCTTTTGACCTTTACTTATTTTGGCTTATTTTTTCTGCCACCATTTGTACCTTCTTGCTGAGGTGTTCTGTCTTTAGAATGCCTCAGATTCAGGGCAGTAGCTGTTAGTGGGGCTGATTTTGGAGTTTCTGAGCAACAGTGTTGGCTGTAGTTTTGTACCTCGCCGTAGCAAGGTAGTTTGTCGTTTCAGATTTCATATCCTAGTTCAGACATAATTTTGTACTGTGGGTTCGTGTCAGTTTGTTGACGCCCACAGGATTGTTGATTTTGACACTTGCTAGCTGTTGTGGTTTCCTTATGTTTTGGTTTAGATTATTTGCTCTCTGGGATGATTTATTGCAAGGACTGCATGTTAGATATTTTTAACATAAATAACCCTATTAGTAGTAAAACATACATGGAATATCCTTCAAAACTATGTCAATACTTTCTAATTAGCGTAGAGACTTTTTTCCTACACTTTTTTTTAACCTTAAGTCTGCATAGCATGAGTTGTTCCCCGGGGAGAATTATACTCATGCAGGATGTTGGAGTCAATTTGAACAAGTATATTCTGCAAGCATATAATTATATTTTAATTAGTGGACTAGATGATCCTCTAAGTCGAGGGATACAGCTACCTTCTTAACATAAACATTATTTCATTCATAATAACCTATGTTTTTCTTTTAAACTGTTGAGTTTGGAGTCTTGCATGAGCGTCTGAAGTTATCTCCTGCACGGCGTGGCATCACGACGCATATTTTACCTTACTCTGATATAAAGTAATTGTTGGGAAAAATGCGGGTTGTGACAGTTGGTATCAGAGAGAGGTTGCTTGACAATTGGTCGGGCAACCTTCCCTTGTTAGTTTTAGTTGTTTAATGTCTTATCATACACACACCGATGAGTCATCAGTATGTCTTAGCTAAAGCATGAACACTATAATCAATAGTATGATTAGAAGTATATGGGGCATATTATGTAGTATGAGATGCATAATATGTATTTGTATATGGATCCACCATAGGTGGCAACATGTGAGGGTTATGTAGTATGGGATGCATAACCTTACCACATGAATGCCCATTAGCACGTTTCTTTTTCCATTGCATGCAATGTTATGTAGTATGAGATGCATAACAATTCATATGTACGCCGCTCATAATATGCATTAGGGCCTTTTATAGAATGCATACCACAACATGCATATCCTAACATTACATAAGCACAACACGTCAAGCTAAAGATTTACATGATGACACTTGTACACACATGATTTTAAACAAGAGCAAAGAATCCATACATTCATATCATTGGCACATGAGTCAATAGGATGATAGGATATCATCCTAAATAGGACATAGCATCATTATAAAATCCCAGAGCAAGTTGCAGCATAAGCAAGTGTCTTTTAAGTATGGTCTGAACTAGTTTTGTTTGCCCTAGTCGTAATCTTGGATTTTGATTGAGTGTTCGTTGTCTTTTTCGAAATGTCGGCTAAGGGTATTGCGATGAGGTCGACTCCCCAAAGGGTGAGTCGTTAGGTGTATAAAGTGATGTGTTGATAGAGAGTCTGCGTCAGAGCAACGAGGCACTATCAAGATAAGTACTTGCGATGCAATCGCAATTTGAGTCCTTTTTGTCTGCCGCCCCTGCGCAGCAACCTTTCGTGCAAGACCCTATTATGGACCAAGCTGTACCTAATGCCCCTGCTAAATGTGGTGACTAGAGAGGAAGCCCAGACCTCTACCCATGTGATATCAGGTTAGACTCTAGTTTACTTTTACTCTATTTGTTTGTTGTAGTTTTTGTTTGTTTAGTTATGTGTGCTACGTTTTAGGGGAGTTTTAGGTGAAGAATAGGTGGGCATGTGCCCTTTTTGATTCGGGTGCCACCCATTCATTTGTGGCGCGGGGTTTCGTTGATAAGCATCGTTTGAGCGTGGTTTATTTAGAGGATTCCTTCAATGTGAGGCTTCCTTCTAGATATCTTGTGATATAAAGTCGAGGAATTATGAGATACCCTATTTGTCTTGGGGATTTCCTAGCTTTTGTTGATCTGATGGTATTGAATCTGGCAGTCTTTAATGTGATTTTAGGCATGGACTGGTTGTCCAAGTATGATGCAGTCATCCAATGCAAGGCTAAGTTGTTGGATTACAGGATGGACAATGGTAAACACATGAGTGTCTATGGTTCTTAAGGTAAGGGTTCCCTCCTTATTTCTGCGGTGCGTGCTTGCCGATCTTTTGAGTCTGGTTGAGAGGCGTATCTTGTTTCTCTGTCGGCTTTGGAAATAGCTTTTGTTACACCACATATTGAGGATGTCTCGATGGTGCGAGAGTTCCCAGATGTATTTCCTGATAATCTTCCAGTACTTCCTCCTGAAAGAGAGGTGGAGTTTGTGATAGAACTCGAGCCAGGTACTTGCTTTATTACTAAGGCACCATAACGTATGGCTCCGAGGGAGTTAGAAGAGTTGCGCACTCAGCTGGATAAGTTGTTGTAGTGTGGTTTTATTAGGCCGAGTTCTTCTCTGTGGGGTGCTCCTATTTTATTTGTGAAGAAGAAAGATAGTTCTGTGAGGCTCTGCATATATTATCGAGAGTTAAATAAGGTAACAATTAAGAACAGATATCCGTTGCCTCAGATTGATGATCTATTTGATCAGTTGTGGGGATGCGCTTTGTTTTCGAAGATTGATCTTCGTTCAGGCTACCACCAGTTGAGTGCATGTGTGTCTGATGTACCCCGGATGGCATTTCGCTCCCGACACGAACATTTTGAGTTTCTTGGTGATGTCCTATGGACTGAAAAATTCACCTTCTGCGTTCATGGATTTAATGAATAGAGTGTTCAAGGATTACTTGGACCATTTTGTGATTGTGTTAATAGATGGCGTCTTTGTGTATTCTCGCAGTGTCTATGAGCATACTCAACACTTGCGTTTAGTTTTGTCAACCCCGAGGGAGCACAAGCTCTATGCTAAGTCGAGTAAGTGTGAATTCTGGTTACCCCAGGTATCTTTTTTGGGGCATGTTGTGAGCAAGGATGGTATTTGCGTAGACCCAACCAAGATTTCAGCAGTGAAGGAATGGAAGAGACCATCTACTCCTAAGGAGATTAGGAGCTTTCTAGGTCTTGCCGGTTATTATAAAAGGTTCGTGGAAGGGTTCTCTGTGTCTTCACCTCTAACTAGACTTATAAAGAAGAACACCACGTTCATTTGGAGTGATAAGTGTAAAGAAGCCTTCCAAGAGTTGAAAAAGTGATTGTGTACTGCTCTAGTTTTAGCTCTGCCTATTGAAGGACTTGAGTATGCTGTGTATGTGGATGCATCACACATTGGACTTGGTTGCATTTTGATGCAAGAGGGAATGGTGATCGCATATGGATCAAGGCAATTAAAAGTTCATGAAAGAAATTATCCCACGCATGATTTAGAGTTCACTGTGCTAATCTATGCGTTGAATCTTTGGAGACATTTATTGTATGGCGCACTGTGCAAGATTTACACAGACCATAAGAGTTTGAAGTACGTCTTTACTCAAAAGGAATTAAATCTACGCCAGCGTAGGTGGTTAGAGTACGTGGCTGATTATGAAGTGGAGATCCTTCATCACCTGGGAAAGGCTAATGTAGTAGTCGATGCATTGAGTAGGAAGACCGCTGAAATATTCAATCTATCTGTACAATCCCTGGTGGAAGAATTCCTGTTGATGGACATTGAGGTTGGGAGTAGTTCTGTGTCTGCTAGTTTGGAGATAGAAGGGCCCTCTTGAATTTCCCTTACTAGAGTGCACCAGGAGGATGAACCTAATTTATTGCATCTCTGGAATAGAACTGAGAAAGGAGAGTTGTAACATCCCATTTCCGGCTACACCCCTAGGAGTCGGTTGGTCGTGACAGAACCCTAGGAAGCCCAAAAATTGAAATAAATCGATCGAGATTTCGGGTCACGGGTTGGTCACGCCCGTGACCGACCCGTCACGCCCGTGACTTAGGGCGTGACTACTTCGACGATCGTCGATCTCCGTGAGACGATCGTCGAACTTGCAGCCCGGGCATGTCACGCCCGTGACCAAGGTGTCACGCCCGTGACCTAGGCGTGACTCCTTCGACGATCGTCGATCTCCGTGAGACGATCGTCGAACTTGTAGCCCGGGCATGTCACGCCCGTGACCAAGGTGTCACGCCCTTGACCTAGGGCGTGACTCCTTGGACGATCGTCGATCTCCGTAAGAAGATCGTCGAAATTGAGACTCGGGCCTGTCACGCCCGTGACCTAGGTGTCACGCCCGTGACCTAGGGCGTGACCACCCTTCGACGACCGTCGACCTCAGAATTGCCGTTCGGGCCTGTCACGCCCGTGACCTAGGTGTCACGCCCGTGACCTAGGGAGTGACCACCCTTCGACGACCGTCGATCTCAGTTCGACGATCGTCGACCTTAGAATTGTTACCCGGGCCTATCACACCCGTGACCTAAGTGTCACGCCCGTGACATTGGCCGAAACGACGGTTCAGGCCCGAAATTATTCTAACACGCGTGGTAATAATTGCTGGTGTGGGAAGTTACACCAGGAGTAATTACGGGCTATTTTTCCTTCTGTAATTATACAATAAAGGAGGAAATGTTGGTCCAATAGGAATCGACCTGGCAAACACCTGTTCATCTTCCACCGTTTCCTATCCCTTCACTATAACCGAAAGATTATTAAGGGGAGCCTTCATGACCATTAAGGGTTTACCCTTTCACCTCCCCACTTGCTGACTTATAAAAGTCCACTTGGAGTAAGAGGAGAAGTTTACACGCTCAATCAAACGGATTAGATCTTCGTTCTTGCTGTAGGAGAAGTTCGGCTACGCCACCACTGCGCCATGGCACCCCGTCGTTCATCTCGCCTCCAAACCGCGAACAAGGTCCTCCTCTGCTTCTTCTCTTTCATGAGTAGATCTTAGGATTCTTAGAAAGGAAGTTCGTGCTCAACGGAGCCGGGCCCATCTCTCGTTTTCATGGAAAACCATGAAAATTGTATTCTTGAGTTCGTCGGAAACCGCCACCTCCGGCGGCCAAACCACCGCCGACCGCTAGCCATCGCCTCAATGGAGGAGGTGGTGGTGGTGGCTGGCCAGGGAAGTGACCGAACTGCCGGCGACGGATCACGGAAAGGTTACAGGAAAAATGGTTTTCTGGGTCTGATTTCGGGTTCATGTAGAAGATGAACAGTAGAATCAATTTTATAATTTATAAATTAAGTGTATAATACATAGAGGAAAGATATATTATCTGAGTATATGTTGAGGCTGCGAAATGAGGCGCTTAGAGGCCGTTTTAGGAAAAATGACCAGTCACGAAAGTTGTAGCCCTTCGAGTCTAGTTTAATTTAAAATTAGTTTCAACTCGTTTGGTTAATCGGTTCGGCCGCAGCACCCGTCTTAGTGGGGACTATACTTAGAGTTGGGCAGAAATTAAAATGGATGCCCACTCTTTGTCCCTTGTCCAAATGACCTGAAATTTGGGCAGGGCGTTAACCTTTGCAATACCTAAAGGCAGACCAAAAATGGGAATTTTTGTAGATACTTTGCCTAAAGTTTTTGTTTTAATTTAATAAACTTAGAGGAATTTATTTTAGTGGTCAAATGACCTCCAAACCCTCCCAAATTTTGGTGAGTGGTCCCTGGCTATTAAACCTAGGTCTGTACAAAATTCCAACTGATTTGGAGGAGTTTTGGGTGGGAGACCTTCTACCCTTAACTAGGCATTAGTGAGACATCTTTTAGTAAAAAGTGCACTAAGAGTTTGGAAATGGAGTGGACAAATCTCCTCAAAAGAGGCTGATGTTGTGGCCACTGATTTGTTGAGTCTATGTCTACCCTCTTGGGTAACATGGTGTGGATTAGGGTGGATTTTACCCTAAGAGATTGACTCAAATCCAGTGGGTGGGAGTTTGAGGTTTGTGAAGGACATAGGAGCAAAAGCTCTTGTATGCCCTTGAAATTTGGAGGAGAGGGGGATGATATGAGGAAAACCCTCTGGTTGAAATAGTGGAGGAATTGGAGGTAATTAGATACCTCAAAAGTTGAGATTTTGGATTAGGATAAAAATTTAATTTAGTTATTTTAAGCACTAAATCTAATCCAAAAATTATGAAACTCGGGACGAGGGAGTTTTAGGATGTTTTAGACTTATGGTAATTTTCCTGGAATTTTATGATTAATAAATATTATACTTCATGTGTTAAATGATTATTAGCCCGATTTGTTGTTTCAATTATTTGGAAGTTTTAAATTAATTATAATCAATTAAAATTCTGGATTTAGATCTTGACTATTAGAACATTGATCCCTGAATTTTTTATAGAATTTTATGTTGACAAATTTTAGAGGTTCATTCACAATGTTTTAATATGGGCTTTTGAGCATAAAAATATATTAGGGCTTGTACAATTGCTGGAAAATTATGATAGTTGGAACTTAAGTTTTTTTTAGGCCTTTTATATCACTGAGAATTATTTGGGAATTTTTAGAGTTATTGTTATAGCACTTCATTCACAAAACATGTTAGATTGTAATTTAGTATTTGATTTAATATGATTTAATTACCATCAAGAAAATTATGGGATTCTATCAAAGTTATTTTCATGATAAAACCAACACCTTGTATTTTATTTGAATTATTTTGAGGACAAATTAAGGTAGTTTATTCATTAAGCTTGAAATAACTGAAATAATGATTAAATAAGTTTAGGCCCTTGAAAATCATTGTAAAACTATCAAACTTTGGAAACTTGATATTTAGGCCTACTATTATTTACCTTAACTTTGTGATAGCTGGAATCAACTAGAATATTATACCTCATTTTCAAAATGATGATATTAGACCCTTAAGAATAAATAAATAAGTTATCGGATTTATTAGGAAAATTCCATATTTTGGATTTAGGCAAATCTTGTTAGGATAGACCCCCGATAAATAAATGGTGGCATTTGGATGATAAAGTAAATTACGTGTAATCTCGATTATCGTGTAGCCTAGGTGAGTCCCTAGGAGGTTTGGTTTAGCACTGATGGTAGTTGGAAGATTAGGTGTTACGCGGGGATGGCGGAAGACCGTCTTTCCGTGCGGAGAGGGTGAATAGTCAAGCTACCCTAGGTTTAGTTTATTGTAACTCTTAAAGGGAAAATTGTAAGGTGAGAAACCAATTAAAGTAAGTGCCTTGCAAAAGGGAACTTCGGGCCGTATTGCCGCCGTCTTGGTTCCTAGTGCCCCTTGAGAGCCCTTCACGGGGAATACCGGGGGCAGTCCTGGGCTAACGTAAACTGTATTAACAAACTGGCAAGAGTAACTTAGTAACTAGGGCTGCACCTTTCACAAACACTGTTGGCACAGGAAGATTGATGGGAGCTTCGGCTCGGTTGTTTTGGAGACGGACGTTTTTGGTCCGGGGAGCTTCGGCTCGGTTGGTTTGGAGACGGACGTTTTGGTCCATGGAGCTTCGGCTCGGTTGGTTTGGAGACGGACATTTTGGTCCGGGGAGCTTCGGCTCGGTTGGTTTGGAGACGGACGTTTTGGTCCGGGGGCTTCGGCTCGGTTTTTGTGTGTTTACGATTAAACTTGCATGTGCATAAAATAGGGAAAAGTTAAGGTGGTGGGTTTTCGATATCGGGGAGTTCGATTGCACCGACACCGATATCGTTGACTCGGCGAGGTGATTATCACTTCGCCAACAGAAGTCCGGTGCGCCAGCCGGCAAGAGTACGCAGGCATCCGCTTAGTGCACCAAGCGTTGAGGCGTACGATAGGTCAGACCAGTGGTGCTTTTACTGGTTTTGAGGTGGGCGAGGCCCAACCCACCGCTTCCGTCCGCCACTACGGAGGTATCCTCGGAGGTAACGGCTCCGAAAGGGGGAACTAAAGGTCTGTGTGCACAGAGTCGGGTGTGTGAGTTGCACTTGCATGTTTCATCATACCCACATGCATGTCATAACATAATCGATTCATTTAACCCTGACACCTAAAGTATAAGTGGTATGGGACGCTTATACATTAGGACCTGCTAAACGACCCCTTGGTCTATAGGCTTGTGTGGGCAAGTTTATAAATCAAAGGTTAATTTCAATATATATACATGCTATTGTTTGAGAACCGTCACCCCAACGTATAAGTGGTATGGAACACTCTATACGATGGGAGCCTTGCAGAAGATCCCTTGGCTTATGCGCTTTTGCACATAAGTTAAGGTTACTTTTCTTACTTTCTATTTTCTGTCATATTATTATAGAATTGCTAGATTAGTTCCGCTGCCATCTGTTTCTTGATTAATCTCTACCTTCATGTCCTTCCCTTTCTTCCTCACTGCTCGGTACTTAGGAGCCAAGGGGGAAGGGGTAGGGGATGATAGGGCTTAGTCTTTATGACTAACGGTTTTCGAACCGCATCATTTAGGGGATCGTGGAGCCCAGCATGGAGGAGAAGCCCCAGAGATCGGTGCGCCTGGAGATAAGGCAGTCTAGCTCCGGAGTTCATACAGCCGGGACCGTGAGTCTCGACCCTGAGTAGTTCCTGTTTTTACTTCCGCATGAGAGACTTGTAGTGAGGACATTTTGTACCGGGCATAAGCCCGCATTTTATAGTACTCTGATTATTGTTATTCTGTGGACACTCCCTTCGTGGAGTTTTATATATATATGTGATTTATTTCCAGTGGACTTGCTCTTACTTTAATTATTGTGCTACCTTTTCTGTGATCGAATCGGCCGGCAGAATCGGCGCCTTGTGGTGATGACCCCCTTCAGGACGTGAAGGTGTCACCGCAAAGCGGCGATTCTGGGCCTAAGACCCCGGGTTTTAAAAGAAAAAAAACGGGGTCTTACAAGTGGTATCAGAGGGCAAAACATCGATCTGAAAAGGTAGCAGTCCACTAACCCTGGGTCACCCCTGCTCGAGTTTAGTTTGGGGACAAACTAAGCAGCGGAAGCAGTGGTGTGCCCAAATGGGGATCACATATAAATTGTCCACTTTTATTTAAGATTGAACGTTTTCTCAGTATGGGTTTTTGTTACGCAGCCTCCAGCACAGCCTACGCCACAAGGCGGAGTTCAGCAGGCTCAGGGTGTTGCACCACCTCCACCGGTCCCCACTCCTTTCCTTCAGTCAGACATGGGATAGACCCTGACTGCCATCCTGGAGGCCTTCAGGGCCCAGCAGGTTCCGGCCCCATAGCCAAATCCCGGGGCCAACTGGCTAAGCATCTTCCGAGTACTGTCTCCCCCGTCCTACTTGGGGACAGAGTCGACAGTTCGGACGGAAGAGTGGCTGGATATCATGTACGAGATGCTGACCGAGATACGGTGTCCCTGGGAGGAGAGGGTGGCTCTGGTCATCTCTTACCTGGAGTCCCATGCAAAGAGGTGGTGGAAGACGCTATTGGACACGGCATTTGCTGACAGGGAGGTTGCAGAGGTTACCTGGGAGGAGTTCAGGGCCGCACTGCTGGAGCATTTCGTTCCGCAGTCGGCTAGGGATGATTTGGAGGAGCGGTTCTTACAGCTAAAGTAGGGCACCCGGACCGTGGTGGGGTATCATCGAGAGTTCGACCATCTGGCTCGATACGCAGATTCCTACCAGTTGGACGAAGCAGGGTATATCAGGAGGTTCTATAAGGGCCTGCGAGAGGACTTGAGGTAGGCTCTGTTGTTTGTATCTGACGGGCCCATCTCCCGGATTTTGGAGATGGCAAAAAGGATTGAGGCAGATTGGCACGCCACCCGGGGCCTGAAACAGCCAGCAGAGGATCAGGGACGGAGAGGTAGAAATGACCAGTGGCGAGGTGTTGTACCAGAGGGGAGGAGGACAGAGGACCAGCCTCGTCAGGACGTGAGGCAGGAGCCGAGGGAACAGGTGATATTGGCCCCTCCACCTCTTCGGATGCAGGAGATGCCGAGACCCGGGGGAATGGCGTATCCCCCACCAGAGTGCTTCCTTTGTCATCAGATTGGGCACATTCGAAGGAACTGCCTCATGAGGGGGGCACCACCTCCAGCACCACAGGGCGGCCCACCAGCTCAGCATTACGGAGGCCGAGGACGCGGCCGCGGTCGTGGATACCAGGGGGGAGATCGTAGACAGGAAAGGGAGCAGGTATATGCCTTGGACCTTGCGCAGCCTCGAAATCCGTAGCAGGTCATAGCAGGTACGCTGCAATGCCTCTTTAATTTTCATAGAATTTCCTTTTCAATGGTTACAACTTTGAATCGCACTAGATAGATTAGCAAGGAAAGTAAAAATCACTATAGAACCCTAAGATATCTAATCACCCCAGGTATAGTGTTCATCAGCAGCAAGCCTGCCCGCACGCTGTTCGATACTGGAGCTACTCACTCCTTTGTGTCGGAGACGTTCGTAGAAGGACTGGAAGGTGTGGAGCGGTTCACAGGCTCGAGGATGAGGGTGCGACTACCAGATGGATCTGAGCTCCTTACCACGGATCACTGTAATATGGAGGCAGAAATTGGTGGAAAAGCGTTCGAGGCTCCAGCGATGATTTTGAAGCTGACGGACTACGACCTGATCCTGGGCATGGTATGGCTGCAGTGGAACCATGCCCAGATTGACTGCCAGGCGAAGAGGATCACCGTGAGACACGGGGACTCTTTCATTACCATCGAAGGTATAAGACCTGTCTCCCGTATACTCCTATCTTTGGTACAGGCCGTTAAGGCCCATCTGCAGGGAGAGGAGGTCTATCAGATTCTATTTGAGATGGAGGAAGTTAAGGAGTCGGTGACAGACATCCCGGTGGTGCGAGATTTCGCTGACATCTTTCCAGAGAAACTGCCAGGACTACCTCCACACCGAGAGCAGAACTTTCAGATACAGCTTGTGCCGGGGGCCAAGCCGGCATCAAGGGCCCCTTATCGAATGGCCCCAAAGGAGTTGGCAGAGTTTCGGACTCAGTTGCAGGAATTGGTTGAGGCAGGGTTTGTTAGAGCGAGTTCCTTGCCATGGGGAGCACCGGTACTATTCGTGAAGAAGAATGATGGGACACTCCGCCTGTGCATCGATTATCGAGCACTAAACAGGCTGACCGTCCGGAATACCTATCCGCTCCCACGGATAGACGAATTGTTCGACCAGCTGGAGGGAGCCCATTATTTCTCGAAGCTGGACTTGAGATCAGGATACTACCAGCTGCGGATCCAGGAGGAGGATATCCCAAAGACGGCCTTCAGTAGCAGATATGGCCTGTATGAGTTCACCGTGATGCCCTTCGGGCTCACGAATGCACCGTCGGCGTTCATGAGCCTCATGAACCGGGTTTTCGAGGCCTACTTGGATGTGTTCGTCATAGTATTCATAGACGACATCCTGATCTAATCTAGGACGGAGGAGGAGCACACTCGCCATCTGGCACTCACTCTGGAGAGGTTGCGGGAGCATCGCCTTTATGCAAAATTCAGCAAGTGTCAGTTTTGGTTGAAGGAGGTGGCCTTCCTAGACCACATTATCAGCGGAGCCGGGTTGGCAGTGGATCCGGCAAAGATTCGGGCAGTTCGAGATTGGCCTCAGTTGAAGACAGCCACCGATGTACGAAGTTTCTTGGGACTTGCCGGTTACTACCGGAAGTTCGTGGAGGGGTTCTCTCAGATTGCCCTCCCCCTCACATCTTTGACGAAGAAGGAGGCACCTTTCGTTTGGACCCCGCAGTGCCAGGCGGCTTTCCAGGAGCTGAAGGACCTACTCATCTCAGCCCCTATTCTGGCCCTTCCATCTGGAAAGGAAGGATTCCAGGTGTACACCGACGCATCATACCAGGGGATGGGAGCAGTGCTGATGCAGAACGGACACGTCATATCATATGCCTCCCGCCAGCTGAAGACCCATGAGAAGAACTACCCAGTGCACGACCTTGAGATGGGAGCGGTCGTTTTTGCTCTGAAGGTCTGGCGCCATTATCTTTATGGAGTCCACTGCGACATCTACTCCGACCACAAGAACCTGAAATACGTGGACACTCAGAAGGAGCTGAATATCAGGCAGAGGCGCTGGGTGGAGTTCTTAGCAGACAATCAGTATGAGATGCACTACCATCCAGGGAAGGCAAACGTGGTGGCCGGCGCATTGAGTCGGAGAGCTGCCACTTCCGAAGCTGGGCCCCAGGTTATGTCCATGGAGCTAGTCCGGTCATTCAGAGATATGCAGATATCCCTAGTGTCCGAGGATGATCCAGAGCTGTATAGGGAGTATCTGACATCGATGGTGGCCATAGACGATATTTGGGATCGCATTCGGGACGGACAGAGGACAGATGCGTGGGCAGAGCCGATGTTCCGGGCCTTGGAGGATGGTTCGACAGGAGATTATTCCCTGAGAGATGGATTGCTACATTTCAGAGGCAGAGTATATATACCCACAGGAGGCCAGATCCGAGAGGATATTATGATGGAGGCGCATTGCAGCCGGTACTCTGTGTACCCGGGGATCACAAAGATGACCGCTGATCTGAAGAAGACGACGTTTTGGCCGGGCATGAAGAAGGACATTACGTACTTCGTGACCCATTGCGAGGCGTGTCAGTTGGTGAAGGCGGAGTGCAGGAACCCCGCAGGATTATTGTAGCCACTCCCGGTGCCGGAGTGGAAATTTGACGATATAGCTATGGATTTTATACATGGTCTTCCCCGGTCTCGGACGGGGAACGACTCGATCTGGGTGATTGTTGATCGGTTGACGAAGGTGGCCCGCTTTATACCGATCAGGAAGGATGACTCGGTGGGAGTGCTTGTGCAGAAGTTCGTGGAGCAGTATATCAGATATCATGGCGTGCCCCGGACGATAGTGTCGAACCGCGATGGACGGTTTACATCCATGGAGTGGCGGTCAGTGCAAGCATATTTGGGCACCCAGTTGACTTTTAGCACGGCCTTCCACCCTCAGACGGACGGGCAGATAGAGCGCACCAACCGGACCTTGGAGGATTTACTATGACTATGTATACTGGACCGAGGGGAGCCGTGGGAGAAGATGTTACCGTTGTTCGAGTTCTCCTATAACAATAGCTACCAGTCCAACATCAGGATGGCACCTTATGAAGCCTTGTATGGAAGAAAATGTAGGACCCCGCTTTCTTGGGTTCAAGATGAGGATCCGAAGGTATTGGGATCGGATTTTGTTGAAGACACCGAGGCTTAGGTGAGACTGCTCAGAGATAGGATGTTGGAGGCGCAGAGCAGACAGGCTAAATACTATGACGCCCGACATCGTCAGGTGGAGTTTCGGGTAGGGGATCGAGTGTTCTTGAAGATCCGACCCATGCACGGAGTCTCACGGGTGCGCGGTCGGAGGAAGAAGCTTAGCCCTAGGTATATGGGCCCTTACCGGATCCTGGAGCGGATCGGACCCCTAGCCTACAGGCTAGAGTTGCCACCAGAGCTGGCAGCTCTACACGACGTCTTCCATATTTCTTCGCTGAGAAGGGCTTAACTACGCCCGGAGCAGCGGATTTTGACCACCGAAGGGCCGGTAGCTTCAGACCGATCTGTTCACTTGGAGCCGGTTCGGATCGACGACAAAGGAGTATGGATCTTGCGCTGCAAGAAGATCCCCTTAGTCAAGGTTCTGTGGAGAAATCACGGTCAGGAGGAGCACACCTGGGAACCGCAGGACCTGATGAGGCAAAGATACCCGGAGTTATTCAGTCAGGTACATCTCACCACCTCTCGGTATACTATAGATTGCCATCTTGTGTGGGACAGTTAAGACTAGATAAGGAAAATTGAGAACCTAGGCATGCACAGGAAAGTAGGGGCTAATCTTTTGTTTATTGGGGAGGTTGTCTTCGTTTATCAAACGAATAGTCGCCTGAACCCAATAGAAAGATCGTATGGGATGTTACAAGTTTAATTTATTCCGATAGAAATCCCCGTAGGCTCAACCTCAATTTCGGGGAAAAAATTTTTGTTTTGTTTATTGGGATTTGTAACATCCCATTTCCGGCTAGACCCCTAGGAGTCGGTTGGTCGTGACAGAACCCTAGGAAGCCCAAAAATTGAAATAAATTGATCGAGATTTCAGGTCACGGGTTGGTCACGCCCGTGACCGACCCGTCACGCCCGTGACTTAGGGCGTGACTACTTCGACGATCGTCGATCTCCGTGAGACGATCGTCGAACTTGCAGCGCGGGCATGTCCCGCCCGTGACCAAGGTGTCACGCCCGTGACCTAGGGCGTGACTCCTTCGATGATCGTCGATCTCCGTGAGACGATTGTCGAACTTGCATCCCGGGCATGTCACACCCGTGACCAAGGCGTCACGCCCGTGACCTAGGGCGTGACTCCTTCGACGATCGTCGATCTCCGTAAGGAGATCGTCGAAATTGAGACTCGGGCCTGTCACGCCCGTGACCTAGGTGTCACGCCCGTGACCTCGGGCGTGACCACCCTTCGACGACCGTCGATCTCAGTTCGACGATTGTCGACCTCAGAATTGCTGTTCGGGCCTGTCACGCCCGTGACCTAGGTGTCACACCCGTGAACTAGGGTGTGACCACCCTTCGACGACCGTCGATCTCAGTTCGACGATTGTCGACCTCAGAATTGTCACCCGGGCCTGTCACGCCCGTGACCTAAGTGTCACGCCCGTGATATTGGCCGAAACGATGGTTCATGCCCGAAATTATTCTAACACGCGTGGTTATAATTACTGGTGTGGGAAGTTACACCAGGAGTAATTACGGCTGTTTTTCCTTCTGTAATTATACAATAAAGGAGGAAATGTTGGTCCAATAGGAATCGACCTGGCAAACACCTGTTCATCTTCCACCGTTTCCTATCCCTTCACTATAACCGAAAGATTATTAAGGGGAGCCTTCATGACCATTAAGGCTTTACCCTTTCACCTCCCCACTTGCTGACTTATAAAAGTCCACTTGGAGCAAGAGGAGAAGTTTACATGCTCAATCAAACAGATCAGATCTTCGTTCTTGCTGTAGGAGAAGTTCGGCTACGCCACCACTGCGCCATGGCATCCCGTCGTTCATCTCGCCTCCAAACTGCGAACAAGGTCCTCCTCTGCTTCTTCTCTTTCATGAGTAGATCTTAGGATTCTTAGAAAGGAAGTTCGCGCTGAACGGAGCCGGGCCCATCTCTCGTTTTCATGGAAAACCATGAAAAATGTATTCTTGAGTTCGCCGGAAACCGCCACCTCCGGCGGCCAAACCACCGCCGACCGCTAGCCATCGCCTCAACGGAGGAGGTGGTGGTGGTGGCTGGCCAGGGAAGTGACCGAACTGCCGGCGACGGATCACGGAAAGGTTACAGGAAAAATGGTTTTCTGGGTCTGGTTTTGGGTTCATGTAGAAGATGAACAGTAGAATCAATTTTATAATTTATAAATTAAGTGTATAATACATAGAGGAAAGATATATTATCTGAGTATATGTTGAGGCTGCGAAATGAGGCGCTTAGAGGCCGTTTTAGGAAAAATGACCTGTCACGAAAGTTGTAGCCCTTCGAGTCTAGTTTAATTTAAAATTGGTTTCAACTCATTTGGTTAAGCGGTTCGGCCGCAGCACCCGTCTTAGTGGGGGCTGTACCTAGAGTTGGGCAGAAATTAAAATGGATGCCCACTCTTCGTCCCTTGTACAAATGACCTGAAATTTGGGCAGGGGGTTAACCTTGGCAATACCTAAAGGCAGACCAAAAATGGGAATTTTTGGAGATACATTGCCTAAAGTTTTTGTTTTAATTTAATAAACTTAGAGGAATTTATTTTTGTGGTCAAATGACCTCCAAACCCTCCCAGATTTTGGTGAGTGGTCCCTGCCTATTAAACCTAGGTCTGTACAAAATTCCAACTGATTTGGAGGAGTTTTGGGTGGGAGACCTACCCTTAACTAGGCATTAGTGAGACATCTTTTAGTAAAAAGTGCACTAAGAGTTTGGAAATGGAGTGGACAAATCTCCTCAAAAGAGGCTGATGTTGTGGCCACTGATTTGTTGAGTCTATGTCTACCCTCTTGGGTAATATGGTGTGGATTAGGGTGGATTTTACCCTAAGAGATTTGCTCAAATCCAGTGTGTGGGAGTTTGAGGTTTGTGAAGGACATAGGAGCAAAAGCTCTTGTATGCCCTTAAAATTTGGAGGAGAGGGGGATGATATGAGGAAAAACCTCTGGTTGAAATAGTGGAGGAATTGGAGGTAATTAGGTACCTCAAAAGTTGAGATTTTGGATTAGGATAAAAATTTAATTTAGTTATTTTAAGCACTAAATCTAATCCAAAAATTATGAAACTCGGGAGGAGGGAGTTTTAGGATGTTTTAGACTTATGATAATTTTCCTGGAATTTTATGATTAATAAATATTATACTTCATGTGTTAAATGATTATTAGCCCGATTTGTTATTTCAATTATTTGGAAGTTTTAAATTAATTATAATCAGTTAAAATTCTGGATTTAGATCTTGACTAGTAGAACATTGATCCCTGAATTTTTTATAGAATTTTATGTTGAGAAATTTTAGAGGTTCTTTCACAATGTTTTAATATGGGCTTTTGAGCATAAAAATAAATTAGGGCTTGTACAATTGCTGGAAAATTATGATAGTTGGAACTTAAGTTTTTTTAGGCCCTTTTATATCACTAGGAATTATTTGGGAATTTTTAGAGTTACTGTTATATCACTTCATTCACAAAGCATGTTAGATTGTAATTTAGTATTTGATTTAATATGATTTAATTACCAGCAAGAAAATTATGGGATTCTATCAAAGTTATTTTCATGATAAAACCAGCACCCTGTATTTTATTTGAATTATTTGGAGGACAAATTAAGGTAGTTTATTCATTAAGCTTGAAATAACTGAAATAATGATTAAATAAGTTTAGGCCCTTGAAAATCATTGTAAAACTATCAAACTTTGGAAACTTGATATTTAGGCCTACTATTATTTACCTTAATTTTGTGATAGCTGGAATCAACTAGAATGTTATACCTCATGTTCAAAATGATGATATTAGACCCTTAAGAATAAATAAATAAGTTATCGGATTTATTAGGAAAATTTCAATATTTGGATTTAGGCAAATCTTGTTAGGATAGACCCCGATAAATAAATGGTGGCATTTGGATGAAAAAGTAAATTACGTGTAATCTCGATTATCGTGTAGCCTAGGTGAGTCCTTAGGAGGTTTGGTTTAGCACTGATGGTAGTTGGAAGATTAGGTGTTACGCGGGGATGGCGGAAGACCGTCTTTCCTTGTGGAGAGGGTGAAGAGTCAAGCTACCCTAGGTTTAGTTTAATGTAACTCTTAAAGGGAAAAAGGTAAGGTGAGAAACCAATTAAAGTAAGTGCCATGCGAAAGGGAACTTCGGGCCGTAATGCCGCCGTCTTGGTTCCTAGTGCCCCTTGAGAGCCCTTCACAGGGAATATCGGGGGCAATCCTGGGCTAACGTAAATAGTATTAACAAACTGGCAAGAGTAACTTAGTAACTAGGGCTGCACCTTTCACAAATACTGTTGGCACAGGAAGATTGATGGGAGCTTCGGCTCGGTTGGTTTGGAGACGGACGTTTTTGGTCCGGGGAGTTTCGGCTCGGTTGGTTTGGAGACGGACGTTTTGGTCCGGGGAGCTTCGGCTCGGTTGGTTTGGAGACGGATGTTTTGGTCCGGGGAGCTTCGGCTCGGTTGGTTTGGAGACGGACGTTTTGGTCCGGGGGCTTCGGCTCGGTTTTTGTGTGTTTACGATTAAACTTGCATATGCATAAAATAGGGAAAAGTTAAGGTGGTGGGTTTTCGATATCAGGGAGTTCGATTGCATCGACACTGATATCGTTGACTCGACGAGGTGATTAGCACTTCGCCAACAGAAGTCCGGTGCGCCAGCCGGCAAGAGTACGAAGGCGTCCGCTTAGTGCACCAAGCGTTGAGGCGTACGATAGGTCAGACTAGTGGTGCTTTTACTGGTTTTGAGGTGGGCGAGGCCCAACCCACCGCTTCCGTCCGCCACTACGGAGGTATCCTGGGAGGTAACGGCTCCGAAAGGGGGAACTAAAGGTCTGTGTGCACAGAGTCGGGTGTGTGAGTTGCACTTGCATGTTTCATCATACCCACATGCATGTCATAGCATAATCGATTCATTTAACACTGACACCTAAAGTATAAGTGGTATGGGACGCTTATACATTAGGACCTGCTAAACGACCCCTTGGTCTATAGGCTTGTGTGGGCAAGTTTATAAATCAAAGGTTAATTTCAATATATATATATATGGTGTTGTTTGAGAACCGTCACCCCAACGTATAAGTGGTATGGGACACTCTATACGATGGGAGCCTTGCAGAAGATCCCTTGGCTTTTGCGCTTTCGCACATAAGTTAAGGTTACTTTTCTTACTTTCTGTTTTCTGTCATATTATTATAGAATTGCTAGATTAGTTCCACTGCCATCTGTTTCTTGATTAATCTCTATCTTCATGTCCTTCCCTTTCTTCCTCTCCGCTCTGTACTTAGGAGCCATGGGGGAAGGGGTATGGGATGATAGGGCTTAGTCTTTATGACTAACGGTTTTCGAACCGCATCATTTAGGGGATCGTGGAGCCCAACATGGAGGAGCAGCCCCAGAGATCGGTGCGCCTGGAGATGGGGAAGTCTAGCTCCGGAGTTCATACAGCCGGGACCGTGAGTCTCGACCCTGAGTAGTTCCTGTTTTTGCTTCCGCATGAGAGACTTGTAGTGAGGACATTTTGTACCGGGCATAAGCCCGCATTTTATAGTACTCTGATTATTGTTATTCTGTGGACACTCCCTTCGTGGAGTTTTATATATATATATGATTTATTTCTAGTGGACTTGCTCTTACTTCAATTATTGTGCTACCTTTTCTGTGATCGAATCGGCCGACAGAATCGGCGCCTTGTGGTGATGACCCCTTCAGGACGTGAAGGTGTCACCGCAAAGCGGCGATTCTGGGCCTAAGACCCCGGGTTTTAAAAGAAAAAAAAAGGGGTCTTATAAGAGTTACATGATTTCTTTTTGGACGAGTTAGATACTCTGAAATATCGTGGTAGATTTTGTATTCCTGCTTTCGGTGATATTCAGGCTAAGATTTGTAGTGAAGCCCATGGTTCCAGTGTTTCCTACCATCTTGGTTCCACCATAATGTATAAAGATCTGAAGCAAATTGTTTGGTGGTCAGGAATGAAGAATGATATAGCAAAGTTTTTGTCAGAATGTTATACGTGCCAGTGTGTTAAGGCTGATCATAGAAGGCCTGGCGGTAAACTGACACCGTTTGATATTCCAAGTTGGAAATGGGAGAGTATTTCACTTGATTTCATTATCGGTCTACCAAAATCTTCGTGTGGGCACGACTCTGTTTGGGTAATAGTAGATAGATTGACAAAGTGTGCTCACTTTGTGCCATTTAAGATTGGGTAATCGATGAAGAAGTTAGCTGAACTATATCTTGAAGAGATCATCAGATTGCATGAAGTGCTAGTTAGCATTGTATCAGATCGAGACTCCAGATTTACGTCTCGTTTTTGGAAGAGTTTACAAAATGGGTTGGGTACCGACTTAAGGTATTCCACCGCCTATCATCCGCAGACCAATAGTCAGACGGAAAGAATTAATCAGATCGTAGAAGATATAATCAGGTGTTACATATTAGATCACCGTGGTGCTTGGGATGAGCATCTTAGACTCATGGAATTCTCTTACAATAATAGTTATCAAGAGAGTTTGCAGATGGCCCCGTTTGAGGCCTTGTATAGGAGGCATTGTAGGACTCCTTTGTTTTGGGCTGAGGTCAGTGAAAGACCATTATTAGGTACAAAAGCCTTTGAAGAGATGAATTGTGCTGTTACAAATATCCGAGAGAAGATCTGTGTAGCACAAGAGCGTTATGAGAAGTATGTTAATCGACGAAAGATCGATATGGAGTTTGGTGTTGGGGACCTGGTTTTTCTAAAAGTCTCTCCGATGCCAGGTGTTAAAAGGTTTGGAAGGAACCACAAGTTAGATCCCCGGTATGTGGGACCTTTTTAGATTCTGGAGCGCATCAGAGTGTCATCTTATAGGTTGGAATTGCCTGCTACCTTCTCAGTTGTCCATGATGTGTTCAATGTGAGCTAGTTACGAAGTGTGTTTGTAGTGGTCGTCAAGTCCTTGACTCAGTGCCCCAGATTCAACCCAATCTTTCGTATGTGGAAGGGCCTGTCCGCATTTTGGAATCGCTAGATTGAGTGTTGTGGAGGAAGAACATTCCTATGGTCAAGGTTCTTTGGAGAAATTAGGGCGTCGGGAGCGCGACATGGGAATTGGAATCAGCGATGAGAGAATCTCATTCGCAGCTGTTCTCCTAGTTCTTGTATGTCTCAATGTTTTAGGTTGTGTTCGATTTTCTCGTTTTGGGTTAATTTTGGAGTTGTGTTATGTTTCGGGACAAAACCACTTTTTAGGGGGAGTGACTGTAATGCCTCCGATTTTTCGATGATTTTATTGGCTTTGGTATCGTCATATCTATGATGTCGTCGCGTTACTTTTAACGTCGAGTTAACCACGCAACGCCGTTAAGGCATTTTCGCGTCCGTTCGGTCGAGTCGGCTAAATTCTTGATTTTTTGTCGTAATTGGACAATTTTGCATTTGTAATTTAAATTGAATAAGTTTGGACTTGCTCGTCTTGTTTCGTCGTAATCCGAGCATTTTTGGAGTCGCGGCGCGCGATTGAAGTTTTGAATTATTTATGTTCGCCGTATACTGTGAAGATTAATATCTCGGAATGGCTCGTCGGATTTAGGTTTTGATTTTGCCGTTGGGTTCGTAGCTTTAGTATTCTCCTATGGTGTGAGTTTCATTTAATTCTGCGCATGCATGACCATCCGTTTTGAACTCGTGTTTCTTTGTTCAAAAATATAAAATATGATTATTTTATAGCACTATTCAAAAAAATGTGATTCACTATTCATCTCTATAGTTTTATTTCTTGAATATTTGTAAAATTCACAATTCCAGGATTGTACTTTATTTGATGTTCTGCTTTGAAGTTCTCGAGTGATTTCTGTTCTCTCGAGTAAATTCAAGTATACATCACGAGTAAATTCTTGTCCATCTCAAGTACCAGCTGTTTATCTCGAGTTGCCTGTTTCATTCTGCGTTCGAGCGCCGTTTTAAGGGTCAAAACGGTGTCGGATGGAAAAATAATTAACATGAAATTTGTTTTTCTCGACAAGATCTACAACTATCATGTTGGGCACTTTTCGATTTGAAGCCATCCTAGGCCTCTATTTTCGATTTCCATGAACCCACTCATAAATAGTCTGTATTGTGGTATTTTATCTCGAGTACTATTGATTATATCGAGTGCTTCTAATTTATCTCGATTCCTATACCTACTATCTAGAGTTCTATTGATTCTCTCGAGTGTTGTATGTTCTGTCTTGAGATAGGTATGTGTATCTTGAGTATCCTTAGTTTCCATCTCGAGTAAAGCTATTCTTCTCGAGATTTCCATTCAAGTTTAAGTTCGGGAGCCGTTTTGTGGGTCAAAACGATGTCGTATGAAAAACTAAATAACATTAAATTTGTTCGTCTCGATGATATCTACAACTTATATGTTAGGAAATTTTGATTTGAAGTCATCGTAAACCTCTATTTTCGGTTCCCGCGAAACTGCTCGTATTTGGTCCATTTTCCTTCCGGTTTAGACAAGAATATTTTATGAATACATATGTATATATATATATATATAAACTCTTATACTTAGGTTATTAGAAAGAAAATAAAAGTATTATCTTCATCTTCTCCGATTTTTCCTCTCGAACCAGAGCGGCGTGAGCGTGAGAGAGAAAATATTTCGTGAACCTTCCGGTAGCCGCCGACGGTGCTCCAATGCTCGAAATCTTCAACCGAACATAGATCCGGAAAGCTCTCGCCGAGAGCTACGCAATCGTGGTAATATCTTCTCCATGTCTTTCGATTTCTCGTTAGGTTTTTTCATCCCTAACCTCATTTTCGGCTATACTTGTTCAGATTTCAACTCCTCCCGCATCCTTTTGCCCCGATCTACGACGTGGAGTGATTCAGAGGCCTTTTTCCGGTAAAACCATGGCAAGTGGTGGTTTACCCTCTTTTCTCCTTGTCCAATTTGATGGTAACGAATGAGTTGTGTTCCTTTATCTTCTTACAATTTTTTTTGTCTTTCAAAGTTATAGCTATGTCTAATCTTTTGATCACTTGAAAATTACTAAATCTTGTCTTGTTAACTGAATCTTGTAGCTTCATAGAGGTTTGATGAAATGTTTTAGTATTGGATTAAATCGCCTTATCTACCGTTGTTGAAGAACGCAATAGAGTTTATCTAGGATTGTTAATCGTTCTTAAAGGTTGATCAACCGTGTCTTGAATCTATAAATATCTAGTAAAAATACGATAGGCCAAGTCCTGAGATTTATTTCTTGGTGTTTTTTTACGGGTGTTAGTGGGAAAATCCACCCAACCGAAAGGGTTGTTTCCCTTTATTAGTGCCTTGAGGAACTCTACCGGGTGTTTGGGCTTCTACAGCAATTGGGGGAGTGTATATGTCTCCCCCGCAGTTAGACGGATTTTAATATCTGTGGGGGTGTGGCTGTATGTGAACACCTCGCCCGTGTATTCAAGAAGAGTTGACCATAGGTTGCAAATAAAGTTTTAGAGTATTCTTTCTTACGATTTAATCATGCCTTCTCCTTTTGCTCTGGGTATCTGATGTGATATGTTGTACGTGATGATTCACGTAAGTACTATTTCTCTGATTATTTTACACTTTACTTATGTACTCTACTTCAGTACTTTTGGTCTTTGGTTGGTACCCCTTTTGACCTTTTGATGGCGACGTTGCTGATGCGGCCGTTGATCCCCGACATAGAAAGTTCGTGGATTGGGACGGTCGTTGCCGCAAGCTTGAAGATGAGAGTCTACCACGACGTTTCTTCGCCAACGCCGCGATGTTCTTCCCCAACGCCGCTACATATTTTGCACGACGTCTGCCGCTGCCATTTTAAATAAAATATATAATTATAAATTAAATAATTATAATTATATATTTTTATTTCATCATTTATTATTATGTCCTATTTTATTACTTCATTTCAAATATGATGGGTGCTTATAACCATCAAGAGTATCTTTTATTTAGTATCTTTTATTTCATGCATGTATTATTTTATTTTATGCATTATATGTTTAGATTGTTTTCCTATTTTATGAATGGTAGAGATTGAGTGGTGTAAGGCTATTTAAAGCCATGCTTGTTGTTGATTTCATTAGTGAAGAATGAAAAAGAAAACCTAAGAAATTCAAAGTGAATTTTCCCCCCTCTTGGCAATTTTCGGCCTCCTCTTTCTTCTCCCCTCTCTTGGCCGCCGGCCACATCTCCTTCACCTCTCTATCTCGGCCTCCTTTCCTCCTCCCTCCTCCTTCTCCAAGATCGTTTCCGGCCACCCTCCTCCTTTTTCCCAAAAACCTGAGCAGCCTCCTTCCACAAAACTGCTGGCCACCACATCTCTCCCCTAGCCGCCACCCCCCATCATTTTGAGAAAATTATTTTCTCATCACCTTTTCTCTCTCTCCCTATATAATTACTGGACTTTTCAAGGAACTCCCTCTTCTAGGGTTTTGCGAAGGAAGACGGCTTGCGTTTTCATCATCCGGCACGGAATCGTGGAGTTGCGTGGGAATAGAATCTACCACCGTCGTGTGCGCATCCTCCACCCATCTCGTGGACGGAATTCTCGTGGGATTTTGGGTAACGATTTCCTATACCATCTCTCGTGTGATTCTTTCTAAACTATTGTGAGTTTTGGTGGAAACAGAAGGCTAGTATTTGGTCCTGATTTATATTGAATATTGTGCTTAATTAAAATCTAAATTTTCAAGCCTAAATCATCCGAATATTCTCATGAAAATTGGAACGGGTAAGCAACCCTCGTATTAATTAATTTTTTGGGATTATTTTGGACTTAGTTTTAAAATCACTTATTTAGTCCGGATATTCTTGTATTGGTCTTGTGAATGTTTGCGCGTAACTTAGTTTGATTTGCTAATTGTCGAATCTACGAACGCGTAGTTTAATCCGTCGAAACCATGGGCCTGCATCAATTTAGTATCAGAGGGAGGTTCTCGTCAATTTCCTAATTGGCACTCCTCCCCCTCTCAAAATTTAAAAATTCAAATTTCAAATTTAAAATTTCCAGTTTCGAAATTTCAAATTTCAAATTTCAAAATTCAAATTTCAAAATTCGAATTTCAAAATTCAAAATTAAAATTTCAAATTTCAAAGTTCAAATTTCAAATTTTGAATTTCAATTTCAAATTTTAAATTTTAAATTTCAAATTTCAAATTTCAAATTTCAAATTTCCAATTTCAAATTTCGAATTTCAAAATTCAAATTTAAAATTTAAAATTTAAAATTTAAAATTTCAAATTTCAAATTTCGAATTTCAAAATTCAAAATTAAAATTTCAAATTTCAAATTTCAAATTTCGAATTTCAATTTCAAATTTCAAATTTTAAAATTCAAAATTCAAATTTCAAATTTCCAATTTCGAATTTCAAATTTCGAATATCAAAATTCAAATTTAAAAATTCAAATTTCAAATTTCAAATTTCGAATTTCAAAATTCAAAATTAAAATTTCAAATTTCAAATTTCAAATTTCGAATTTCAATTTCAAATTTCAAAATTTAAAATTCAAATTTCAAATTTCAAATTTCAAATTTCAAATTTCCAATTTCAAAATTCCAAATTTCAAATTTTTCCCCAAATTAAAACAAAAAAAAATATAATAATAATTTTGTGGTCTGCCAATAGCCGGCTAAATTTTATTTTTAGCAATAAAAAAAATTCAAATTTTTTTTTAATAATCTCTTATTTATTTTCAGTAAGAAAATCCAAAAAAATATTTTATTGCCTTAGTTATTAAGCGGGAATAAATCCATCTGTTGGATTTTATATTGGGTCTGATTTATTATTCATTGCATGTGCACCAGTTCCGAGTGAGTTTTCTCTCCGGTTCTCATTATTATGGACTATGACGTGTATGCTTCCCATTTAGATTATTAGTATGTTAATCCCATGGCTAAACAAAACCCAGACTTGCCTTCATACCATAGGAATACCAACCATCCCCACGTTTATCCTCCCACTAGAATTGAGGCACCTACTTATGACGGTTTAGGGTATCCCCAAAATTTTAGAGACTGGCTTAAAGGATTAGAAAATTATTTTAGGTGTCATGTATGGTGTAACATCCCATTTCCGGCTAGACCCCTAGGAGTCGGTTGGTTGTGGTAGAACCCTAGGGAGTCCAAAGCTTGAAATAACCGACCAAGATTTCGGGTCACGGGTTGGTCACGCCCGTGACTGACCCGTCACGCCCGTGACCTAGGGCGTGACTCACTCGACGATCGTCGATCTCCGGGAGACGATCGTCGGGCGTAGCATCTCCAACACGGCCCTGTCACGCCCGTGACCCAGATATCACGCCCGTGACCTTGGGCGTGACCCCTTCGACGATCGTCGATCTCAGTTAGACGATCGTCGGACGCGGAATTTGCATCATGGCCTGTCACGCCCGTGACACTTAATGTCACGCCCGTGACATAGGGCGTGACCATGACCGTCGACTTCAGGTCGACGGTCGTCGACCCAAAGTTGGCCACACAGGTATGTCACGCCCGTGACCAACAATGTCACGCCCGTGACATAGGGCGTGACACGCTCGACGATCGTCGATGTCAGTTCGACGTCATCGAACAAGAATTGGTCACCAGGTCGGTCACGCCCGTGACCCATGTGTCACGCCCGTGACCACCCTTCGACGATCGTCGATCTCAGTTCGACGATCATCGAACCCAGAACTACTAACCGGGCCTGTCACGCCCGTGACCTATGTGTCACGCCCGTGACCAAGGCCGAAACGTCAGCCACACTGGAAATTTCGGTAACCGACGCCTTAGTAAATTTTGACTGTGGTGATGAAAATCAAGAGTATTTATGGGTCGTTCCCTACTTTAATTATGTTAATAATTAAGGAAAAGTGGGTCCAATAGGAAATTGCCATCTGGCAAACACCTCTTCATCTCCAACTTTTCAACTGCCATTCATCATAACCGAAACGTCATAAGGGTGTTATTAATGGCCGCCAACGTTTCATCTCCAACGTTTCACCCTTCCCCTCCCCATTTGCTGATCTATAAAAGATTCCTAAGAGCAGGAGGAAAAAGTTACACTCCCTCAAACTGTTTCAGACTTTCCCTTGCCGTTGAAGAATTTCCGACGACGCCACCACCGCGCAAATGGCTTCCCGACGCTCTGCACGCCTTCAACCCGCGAACAAGGTCCTCCCCTCCCTCTTCTTCTGCGGATAGATCTTAGGAATCGTTAGGAGAGATATCGGGCTCAAAAGAGCCAGATCGGGTGAGCGTCTTCGAGGTTTTCCTAAAATTTCATGGTGGCGGGTTCGCCGGAAACCGCCTCTCCGGCGGCTGTGCCGCCGCCCGACGATAGCCCTCGCCTCAACGGAGGTGGTGGTGGTGGTGGCCGGCCAGGGAGATGGCTGGATGGCCGGGAATTAGCTTGGAAAAAGCTACAGGAATTTAGGTTTTAGGCTCTGGTTTCGGGCTGTAGAAGAAGATGAACAGTGTCTTTTAATTAGATTTTATTTTTGAATTATTTTCTGAATGAGATATCTATCATGTTAAATAATTTGGGAAAAATACTTAGAGGCTCCTACAGGAAAAATGATCAACATAGGAAGTGTAGCCCTTGAAGTCTACTTTAATTAAAAATTAATTTCACTCGATTCGGAATCCTGGTTAGACCACAGCACCCTTTTTAGTGAGGTCTATCCAGAGGGCTGCCTTGACCTTAGAAAAATTCCCCACTCCAATTCAGTCATCCAAATGACTCGAAATTTGGGGTGTGGTCTAATCTTACATATATATAGGTGCTATCCAAAAATGAGAATTTTTGGAGAATAGTTTTCTATAGATTTTAGAAAAAATCAATAATCCTAGCCGAATTTAATTAGATAGTTAAATAATTTCCAAACCCTCCCAAACTTTGGTGAGTGGTCCCTGGGTTCACCATAAAGTTCTGTATAATTTTTCATCTCATTTGGAGATGATTTGGATTAGAAATGAACAAACCTAAGTTTTGCCCTAATGAGGGGTCTTAGGTTAAAAGTGCACTTTCGAAGTTTGAGTGGTGAGATCACCTCAACAGAGGTTGAGATTTTTACCACTGGCTAGTAATATTCTCTAGCACCCCCTCATGGAGTTTGAGGTGGATCGGGGTAAGTTTACCCTAAGGACCAAGGCCAAACCCTAAGGTTGGATCTTGGTGGTTTGTGAAGGTCATGTGGTCAGATGACCTTGGATTGACCCGAAATCAGGTGAAGAGGTCCATAGGGCCAATACAGTGCTCTGGATGAAATCTTAGTAGATTTGGAGACCGTTGGGATACCTAAAAATCTAACCCTAGTTTAGGGCGCAAAACTAATAGAGATAGGAAATGACACCAAATCACATTGAAAAGTGATGAGAATTGGGTAGAGTGGATTATAGGGGTAGTACAAGCTCTGGATATTTTTCTATGAATTTTACGATCACTATTTTGGGTACTTCTTTAATGATTTAGTAATTGTATGATTTGCTTAGAAAATTTATTATGGGGTACAAACTTCCTGGAAACTGATGAAATTTAGGCTGAGGAACTTTATTATGATTTTAAAGCTCTGTGAATTTTTATGGTATTTTTAGAAGCTTAATTCTAAGGCTTGCTTCATTAAGTATTATTTACCATGGATATTGGATTAAATCTATTTTGGTGGTTAGCAAGCTAGTAAAATTATAATTCTCCGCACAAAGATCTTTTATACATCATACCACTGACTAGTGATTTTTCCATAATTTTTAGATGAATAATTTCAGTACTTCCTTCACTACGTAGAATTAATATGATTATACTAAATAAATTATTTAGAGGTTAAATACTTTCTATAAAATTCTGAGAATTTGTATTTGAGGTTATTTTGCTGTTATTTAATGATCATGATTTTTGAGTAGGCATTACTTAGGAAGATCATGTAGTTCATGTTTAAAATGACCCGTGGCACGTCCTTTGGAAAAATTAAATAAATATCAGATTAATTAGGAAAATTATAAGCTTCTGGATTTAGACCAATTATGTTATGGTAAACCTCCAGTAAAAATTATAGGAGATTTGGAAGACAACTTAGTGTACCTCCCCTTGGGTACCTCATATAGTTTAGGATGGTCTGCATATAGTAAAGCCACGGAATTTTGATAGTTGATGGTTGGTAGGGCAAACTAGGATCGAGTTCATCAATGGGAGACTTGTTGGAATAAGGGAGTACAGGAACGATGAAAGATCGTCCATCCCGGGAAGAAGAGGAAGAGTCTTAATACTCTAGGGTTAGCACTAAAGTAACTAAATGGGGATCGGGCTAAGGGAGATCAACCAATAATAATAAGTGCCTTGCGAAAGGGAACTTCGGGCCGTAATGCCGCCGTCTTGGTTCCTAGTGCCCCTTGAGAGCCCTTCACGGGGTATACCGGGGGCAGTCCTGGGCTAACGTAAACCATAGGAATAATAAATTAAAAGAGTAACTAGTATAACTAGGGTTGCACACTCTCACTCCCCGGTAGCTAGGAAAGTAGAATTATAGGATTACTTGCCATCAGACAGTAGCTCTGAAGGTAGATGCACGGACAGGACTGTCCGGGGGGCCGCGGGCTCGAGGGTTGGAGTACAGTATAAAGGTGGTGGGTCTTCGGTACCTGATCGTCGTTCACACTGACATCGGTACGCTGACTCGGCGGTGTGGGACACTTAGCCAAAGAAAGTCTGGAGGGTACATCCAGCAGCAGTACGCGGATACTCTAGGTTGTGTTCTTCTTGGGGCGTACGGGAGGGCTAGACCTGGTAGTGTGGATGCCCGCCTAGGAGTGGGGGGCCTGACCCACTGTCTCCGTTTGCCACTACGGAGGTTCCTGGGAGTGAAGCTAGCTGCCCAAACAGGGGGAACTAAGGTCTGTGCGCATAGAGTCGTGTGCGTGAGTTGCACTTGCATGAATCATGGCATAGCATATCACTACACTCATATTTGCATACAACCGACACCCCAACGTATAAATTGGTATGGGACTTTTTATACGATGGGAGCTTTGCAGAAGACCCCTTAACTTATAAGTTTGTATGGGCATTCCTATAAGTTAAGGTTACATACCTACTTACTTGTTGCTTACTTACTATTCTCTAGCTGCCTTTTATACAATTTGCTATTTATTAATTGTTCTACCTATTACAACATTTATACTGTTCACCTGTTATAACTTGCTAGTTAGGTCTACCGTAACCTGCTTGACTATTCTCCACTTTTGTAGCTTCCCTTTCCTCCTCTCCGCTCGGTGCATAGGAGCCGTGGTGGGAGGGGTAGGGGATGATAGGGCTTAGTCTTTATGACTAATGGTTTTCGAACCAAACATTACAGGAGCTCCGGATGGGAGACAGGGACAAGCACCAGCGGAGTACGGTGCGCATGGAGGTGGGACAGTCTAGCACCGGTGCACCTGCGACCAGCTCCGTGAGTGATTAGTATTTCCTTAGCTTCCGCGATGAGTGACTTGTAGTGAGGACTCTGATGTACTGGGCTCGAGCCCATTTATCTACTTTTCTATTATATGTATTGATGGACTGGATATGATTCACTTTTATTTACATGTTTCTGTGGACTTGTTTACATTTTTTTGTATAAATACTTCTCTCTCTTGTGATCGAAAAGGGCCGGCAGAATTGGCGTTTTGTAGTGATTGCCTTCCCGTGAGTCGGTGCCACCGCAAAGCGGCAATTCTGGGCTAAGACCCCGGTGGTTGAAAAAGAAAAAAAAAGGGGGGGTCTTACAAGTGGTATCAGAGCGAAACCTCGATCGAAAGAGAAGTAGTCCACAAAAACCTTGGACCACCCCCGTGCGAGCTTAGTTTGCGGACAAACTAGCAGCGGAAGCAGTGGTGTGCCCATAAGGGAAATCACATGTGAAAGTCCATCATAACTCTTCTTAAATTCCATTCATTCGCTCTCTAACAAATGGAAATTTTGCTTGTAGCCTGCGACGAACCCTACATCGCAGCAGGGGACACCTCAGGCTCCGGATGTGGTCCCGACTCCGCCAGCACCCGTTCCGTTCCAGCAGACGGAGATGGGGCAAACACTGACGGTCATCCTGGAGGCCTTCAGAGCTCAGCAAGCCCCGGCCCCACAGCCAAACCCCGGGGCCAATTGGATGACGGTCTTCCGAGGACTTTCCCCTCCATCCTACCAGGGGACGGAGTCCGCAGTATGTACGGAGGAGTGGTTGGATACCATTTATGAGATGTTGGCAGGGATTCGATGCCCCACGGAGGAGGCAGTCGCTTTGACAGTCTCCTGCTTAGAGTCACACGGAAAGAGATGGTGGAAATCTCAGCTGGACACCACCATTGCAGGGATGGACTGTGCTGATATTACTTGGGAGGAGTTCAGAGCAGCGCTCTTGGGACATTTTGTACCTCAGTCGGCGAGAGATGACCTGGAGGATAGATTCCTGCGGTTGAGGCAGGGGAACAGGACCGTGGTAGAGTACTATCAGGAGTTCACTCACCTGGTCCGTTATGCGGACGCTTACCAGTTAGACGATGCTGGCTACGCCCGGAGGTTTTATAAGGGGCTGCAGGATGACATGAGGCAGGCCCTCCTTTTCGTTTCAGAGGGGAGTCTGGCCAGGATTCTGGAGATGGCTAAGAAGAGAGAGGCGGATCAGCTTACAGTGAAGAATCGGAAGAGACCGGCTGATGATTCAGTGATTGGAGGTCGTAGAGACTGTCCTCGGGGCCAGGTTATTGGAGAGAGAAGGAACGGGGATCAGCCCCGTCAGGAGTTTGGGCAAGAGCAGAGGACTCAGGGGATATTGGCTCCCCAGCCTATACAGATGCTGGAGATGCCAAGGACGGCAGGGCAGCCACCGGTATGCTATCAGTGCAACCAGCCGGGGCATATCAAGCAGAACTGCCCTGTGGGGCGAGCACCCCCACCAGCACATCAGGGCGCTCCACCTCCCCGACAGTTTGGCGGACGAGGACAGGACTGAGGATGAGGATTTCAGGATCGAGGCCGCAGGCAAGAGAGAGAACAGGTGTATGCTCTAGACCTGACACAGCCTCGGAACCCGGAGCAGGTTATCACAGGTATGGCAGCACTTTTAAATTTTCTTCATATAAACTACTATTTTAGACATAACCTGCTTAGAAATTTAAGAGAAGATGAACTGCAACAAAAATACTAAGACACTTAATTACCCCAGGCATAGTTTTCGTTAGCGGCAAGCCCGCTCACACCCTCATTGACACCGGTGCGTCGCAATCATTCGTGTCGGAGGATTTTGTGAAAGGACTGGCAGGAGTGGAGCTATGCACCGGGAAGATGCTGAGGGTGCGCCTACCCGATGGATCAGAGATATTGACCTCTACTCATTGTAATATGGAAGCGAGGATCGGCGGAAAGGCGTTTGAGGCACCAGCGACGGTCTTGAGGATGCCAGATTACGATCTGATTCTGGGCATGACCTGGCTGTATTGGAACCATGCCCAGATCGATTGCGTGGCGAAGAGGATCACCGTGCGGCACAGCGACTCCTTCATTGTTATCGAAGGTATTATATCAGCACCCCGTACTTTACTATCGTCTGTGCAGGCCGTTAAGGCCCATCTGCAGGGGGAAGAGGTTTATCAGGTCCTCTTTGAGGCGGTCGTAGCCAAGGATTCCTTTGCAGATATTCTGGTAGTGCGGGACTTCGCCGACGTGTTTCCAGAGAAGCTACCAGGGTTACCCCCGCACCGAGAGAAGGACTTTCAGATTCAGCTCGTACCGGGGGCTAAGCCGGTATCCAGAGCTCCCTATCGAATGGCCCCAAAGGAGTTGGTGGAATTCCGAAGTCAGCTTCAGGAGTTAGTGGTGGCCGGGTTCGTTCGGCCTAGCTCATCACCGTGGGGAGCTCCGGTGCTGTTCGTTAAGAAGAAGGACGGGACCCTCCGACTGTGCGTCGATTATCGGGCTCTGAACAGGTTGACAGTCCGGAATACTTATCCTTTACCACGGATAAACGAGCTTTTTGATCAACTGGAGGGAGCTCATTGGTTCTCAAAGCTGGATCTGAGGTCAGGATACTACCAGCTCCGTATTCGGGAGGAGGACATCCCGAAGACGGCCTTCAGCAGCAGATACGGCTTGTACGAGTTTACCGTGATGCCATTCGGGCTCACGAATGCACCCTCCGCATTCATGACTTTGATGAATCGGGTGTTCGAGGAGTATCTGGGCGTCTTTGTCATTGTATTCATCGACGACATTCTCATCTATTCAGGGACGGAGGAGGAGCACGCGAGACATCTAGACTTGACCTTGGAGAAGCTGCGTGAACACGAGATGTATGCCAAGTACAGCAAGTGCCAGTTCTGGCTAAAGGAGGTGGCCTTTCTGGGCCATGTCATCAGTGGAGCAGGTCTGGCAGTGGATCCGGCAAAGATCCAGGCAGTACGGGATTGGCCACCACTAAAGTCGGCCACGGATGTTCGAAGTTTCTTGGGACTTGCCGGTTACTACCGGAAGTTCGTAAAGGGGTTCTCTCAGATTGCCCTTCCTCTTACGTCTCTGACGAAGAAGGAGTCCCCTTTTATTTGGACGCCGCGATGCGAATCTGCCTTCCAGGAGCTGAAGGATCGTCTCACCTCGGCCCCCATCCTTGCTCTTCCATCAGGGAGGGAGGGATTCCAGGTATATACAGATGCTTCCTATCAGGGGATGGGTGCCGTCCTTATGCAGAATGGGCACGTAATAGCCTATGCCTCCCGTCAGTTGAAGCAGCACGAGCAGAACTACCCCGTGCACGATTTGGAGATGGGGGCAGTCATTTTTGCTCTTAAGATCTGGCGGCACTACCTCTACGGGGTACATTGTGATATCTTCTCCGACCACAAGAATCTGAAGTACGTCGACACCCAGAAAGAGTTAAACATCAGGCAGAGACGCTGGGTGGAGTTTCTTTCGGACTACCAGTATACCATGCACTACCATCCGGGGAAGGCGAACGTGGTTGCGGATGCTCTGAGCCGGAGAGCGAGTACGACTGGAACAGGCCCGCAGCTGATGGCCTTGGAGTTGATTAGATCATTCGAGGAGATGCAGATTTCGCTAGTATCTGAGGATGACCCGGAGCTGTACATGGAGTACCTGGGGTCGATAGCTACTACAGATGACATTCGAGACCGCATCAGAGATGGGCAGATGCGGGACGAGAGAGCTGAGCCGATATTCCGAGCCTTGGAGGAAGGCACGACAGGAGATTACACTTTGAGGGATGGGCTCCTGTGTTTCCGGGGCAGAGTCTACATACCAGCAGGAGGACGGATCCGGGAGGATATTTTGACGGAGGCTCACTGCAGCCGGTATTCGGTACACCCGGGGATCACCAAGATGGTAAAGGATTTAAAGAGGACGATGTATTGGCCGGGTATGAAGAAAGATATTACGTATTTTGTGACGCATTGTGAGGCCTGCCAGCTCGTGAAGGCGGAGTGTAGGAACCCGGCAGGTTTGTTGCAGCCGCTTCCAGTGTCGGAGTGGAAGTTTGAGAATATAGCCATGGAATTCGTACATGGGCTACCTAGATCCCGTGCGGGGAACGACTCGATCTGGGTGATAGTGGACAGACTGACAAAGGTGGCCAGATTCATCCCAGTGGCAAAGGACACACCGGTCAGTGTATTAGTACGGAGGTTCATTGAGCAGTTCGTGCGTTATCATGGGGTGCCCAAGATTATCGTTTCGGATCGGGATGGGTGGTTTACATCAAGGGAATGGAGGTCAGTCCAGGCCCATCTGGGTTCTCGGTTGAACTTCAGCACAGCTTTCCACCCTCAGACCGACGGACAGACAGAGCGCACTAACCGTACACTGGAGGATCTGTTGCGACTATGTATTTTGGACCGAGGCGAGCCTTGGGAGAGATTGTTACCACTGGTCGAGTTTTCATACAACAACGCTCATCAGTCCAGCATAGGCATGGCTCCATACGAAGCGTTGTACGGAAGGAGGTGCAGAGCCCCACTATCATGGGTTCAGGATGAGGATCCGCAGGCACTGGGCTCGGAGTTTGTGGGAGATACAGATGCTCAGATTAGATTGATCCGAGACAGGATGTTGGAAGCCCAGAGCAGACATGCGAAATACTACGATGCGAGGCATCGCCAAGTAGAGTTCCAGGTAGGAGACCGGGTTTTCTTGAAGATACGGCCGATGCACGGAGTCTCGCGGGTTCGCGGGCGGAAGAAGCTCAGTCCGAGATATATGGGGCCCTATAGGATCCTGGAGCGGATCGGCCCCTTAGCCTATAGACTGGAGCTACCACCGGAGTTAGCGGGATTGCATGACATCTTCCACGTCTCCTCACTTCGGAGGGCTCTGCTACGCCCTGAGCAGCTGATTTCCTCGGCAGATGGCCTAGTGGCCTCGGATCGGTCAGTCGATTTAGAGCCTATCAGGATTGACAATACAGCAGTGCGGGTCTTGCGACGGAAGAAGGTCCCGTTAGTCAAGGTTCTGTGGAACAATCATGGGCAGGAGGAGCATACATGGGAGCCACAGGACTTGATGCGGCAAAAATACCCGGAACTTTTTCGAAAGGTATACCTCAAAACCCCTCTGGACAATCAATTTGCCTTCCTATTTTAAACCAATGGAATTGAAATTTCAAGAATAGGGGCTAATCTTTTGTTTATTGGGGTGTATATACCTAGTTAAGTGGGCGAATTAACCTTAGATTCGAAACCGCACAAACAAACGTAACGTAGGGAGGTGATCATTCGGTTCTCATGGGATGTTACAAGCTTATTTTTCCCGATTTGAGTCCCGTAGGCTTAACCTTGATTTCGGGGACGAAATCTTTGTTTTTGTTTATTGGGATTTGTAACATCCCATTTCCGGCTAGACCCCTAGGAGTCGGTTGGTTGTGGTAGAACCCTAGGGAGTCCAAAGCTTGAAATAACCGACCAAGATTTCGGGTCACGGGTTGGTCACGCCCGTGACTGACCCGTCACGCCCGTGACCTAGGGCGTGACTCACTCGACGATCGTCGATCTCCAGGAGACGATCGTCGGGCGCAGCATCTCCAACACGGCCCTGTCACGCCCGTGACCCAGATGTCACGCCCGTGACCTTGGGCGTGACCCCTTCGACGATCGTCGATCTCAGTTAGACGATTGTCGGACACGGAATTTGCATCATGGCCTGTCACACCCGTGACACTTAATGTCACGCCCGTGACATAGGGCGTGACCATGACCGTCGACTTCAGGTCGACGGTCGTCGACCCAAAGTTGGCCACACAGGTATGTCACGCCCGTGACCAACAATGTCACGCCCGTGACATAGGGCGTGACACGCTCGACGATCGTCGATGTCAGTTCGACGTCGTCGAACCAGAATTGGTCACCAGGCCGGTCACGCCAGTGACCCATGTGTCACGCCCGTGACCACCCTTCGACGATCGTCGATCTCAGTTCGACGATCGTGGAACCCAGAACTTCTAACCGGGCCTGTCACGCCCGTGACCTATGTGTCACGCCCGTGACCAAGGCCGAAACGTCAGCCACACTGGAAATTTCGGTAACCTACGCCTTATTAAATTCTGACTGTGGTGATGAAAATCAAGAGTATTTATGGGTCGTTCCCTACTTTAATTATGTTAATAATTAAGGAAAAGTGGGTCCAATAGGAAATTGCCACCTGGCAAACACCTCTTCATCTCAAACTTTTCAACTGCCATTCATCATAACTGAAACGTCATAAGGGTGTTATTAATGGCCTCCAACGTTTCATCTCCAACGTTTCACCCTTCCCCTCCCCATTTGCTGATCTATAAAAGATTCCTAAGAGCAGGAGGAAAAGGTTACACTCCCTCAAACTGTTTCAGACTTTCCCTTGCCGTTGAAGAATTTCCGACGACGCCACCACCGCGCAAATGGCTTCCCGACGCTCTGCACGCCTTCAACCCGCGAACAAGGTCCTCCCCTCCCTCTTCTTCTGCGGATAGATCTTAGGAATCGTTAGGAGAGATATCGGGCTCAAAAGAGCCAGATCGGGTGAGCGTCTTCGAGGTTTTCCTAAAATTTCATGGTGGCGGGTTCGCCGGAAACCGCCTCTCCGGCGGCTGTGCCGCCGCCCGATGATAGCCCTCGCCTCAACGGAGGTGGTGGTGGTGGTGGCCGGCCAGGGAGATGGCTGGATGGCCGGGAATTAGCTTGGAAAAAGCTACAGGAATTTAGGTTTTAGGCTCTGGTTTCGGGCTGTAGAAGAAGATGAACAGTGTCTTTTAATTAGATTTTATTTTTGAATCAATTTCTGAATGAGATATCTATCATGTTAAATAATTTGGGAAAAATACTTAGAGGCTCCTACAGGAAAAATGATCAACATAGGATGTGTAGCCCTTGAAGTCTACTTTAATTAAAAATTAATTTCACTCGATTCGGAATCCTGGTTAGACCACAGCACCCTTTTTAGTGAGCCCTATCCAGAGGGCTTCCTTGACCTTAGAAAAATTCCCCACTCCAATTCAGTCATCCAAATGACTCGAAATTTGGGGTGTGGTCTAATCTTACATATATCTAGGTGCTATCCAAAAATGAGAATTTTTGGAGAATATTTTTCTATAGTTTTTAGAAAAATTCAATAATCCTAGCCGAATTTAATTAGATAGTTAAATAATTTCCAAACCCTCCCAAACTTTGGTGAGTGGTCCCTGGGTTCACCATAAAGTTCTGGATAATTTTTCATCTCATTTGGAGATGGTTTTGATTAGAAATGAACAAACCTAAGTTTTGCCCTAATAAGGGGTGTTAGGTTAAAAGTGCACTTTCGAAGTTTGAGTGGTGAGATCACCTCAACAGAGGTTGAGATTTTTACCACTGGCTAGTAATATTCTCTAGCACCCCATCATGGAGTTTGAGGTGGATCGGGGTAAGTTTACCCTAAGGACCAAGGCCAAACCCTAAGGTTGGATCTTGGTGGTTTGTGAAGGTCATGTGGTCAGATGACCTTGGATTGACCCGAAATCAGGTGAAGAGGTCCATAGGGCCAATACAGTGCTCTGGATGAAATCTTAGTAGATTTGGAGACCGTTGGGATACCTAAAAATCTAACCCTAGTTTAGGGCGCAAAACTAATAGAGATAGGAAATGACACCAAATCACATTGAAAAGTGATGAGAATTGGGTAGAGTGGATTATAGGGGTAGTACAAGCTCTGGATATTTTTCTATGAATTTTACGATCACTATTTTGGGTACTTCTTTAATGATTTAGTAATTGTATGATTTGCTTAGAAAATTTATTATGGGGTATAAACTTCCTGGAAACTGATGAAATTTAGGCTGAGACCCTTTATTATGATTTTAAAGCTCTGTGAATTTTTATGGTATTTTTAGAAGCTTAATTCTAAGGCTTGCTTCATTAAGTATTATTTACCATGGATATTGGATTTAATCTATTTTGGTGGTTAACAAGCTAGTAAAATTATGATTCTCCGCACAAAGATCTTTTATACATCATACCACTTACTAGTGATTTTTCCATAATTTTTAGATGAATAATTTCAGTACTTCCTTCACTATGTAGAATTAATATGATTATACTAAATAAATTATTTAGAGGTTAAATACTTTCTATAAAATTCTGAGAATTTGTATTTGAGGTTATTTTGCTGTTATTTAATGATCATGATTTTTGAGTAGCCATTACTTAGGAAGATCATGTAGTTCATGTTTAAAATGACCCGTGGCACGTCCTTTGGAAAAATTAAATAAATATCAGATTAATTAGGAAAATTATAAGCTTCTGGATTTAGACCAATTATGTTATGGTAGACCTCCAGTAAAAATTATAGGAGATTTGGAAGACAACTTAGTGTACCTCCCCTTGGGTACCTCATATAGTTTAGGATGGTCTACATATAGTAAAGCCACGGAATTTTGATAGTTGATGGTTGATAGGGCAAACTAGGATCGAGTTCATCAATGGGAGACTTGTTGGAATAAGGGAGTATGGGAACGACGAAAGATCGTCCATCCCGGGAAGAAGAGGAAGAGTCTTAATACTCTAGGGTTAGCACTAAAGTAACTAAATGGGGATCGGGCTAAGGGAGATCAACCAATAATAATAAGTGCCTTGCGAAAGGGAACTTCGGCCCGTAATGCCGCCGTCTTGGTTCCTAGTGCCCCTTGAGAGCCCTTCACAGGGTATACCGGGGGCAGTCCTGGGCTAACGTAAACCATAGGAATAATAAATTAAAAGAGTAACTAGTATAACTAGGGTTGCACACTCTCACTCCCCGGTAGCTAGGAAAGTAGAATTATAGGATTACTTGCCATCAGACAGTAGCTCTGAAGGTAGATGCACGGACAGGACTGTCCGGGGGGCCGCAGGCTCGAGGGTTGGAGTACAGTATAAAGGTGGTGGGTCTTCGGTACCTGATCGTCGTTCACACCGACATCGGTATGCTGACTCGGCGGTGTGGGACACTTAGCCAAAGAAAGTCTGGAGGGTACATCCAGCAGCATTACGCGGATACTCTAGGTTGTGTTCTTCTAGGGGCGTACGGGAGGGCTAGGCCTGGTAGTGTGGATGCCCGCCTAGGAGTGGGGGGCCCGACCCACTGTCTCCGTTTGCCACTACGGAGGTTCCTGGGAGTGAAGCTAACTGCCCAAACAGGGGGAACTAAGGTCTGTGCGCATAGAGTCGTGTGCGTGAGTTGCACTTGCATGAATCATGGCATAGCATATCACTACACTCATATTTGCATACAACCGACACCCCAACGTATAAATTGGTATGGGACTTTTTATACGATGGGAGCTTTGCAGAAGACCCCTTAACTTATAAGTTTGTATGGGCATTCATATAAGTTAAGGTTACATACCTACTTACTTGTTGCTTACTTACTATTCTCTAGCTGCCTTTTATACAATTTGCTATTTATTAATTGTTCTACCTATTACAACATTTATACTGTTCACCTATTATAACTTGCTAGTTAGGTCTACCGTCACCTACTTGACTATTCTCCACTTTTGTAGCTTCCCTTTCCTCCTCTCCGCCCGGTGCATAGGAGCCGTGGTGGGAGGGGTAGGGGATGATAGGGCTTAGTCTTTATGACTAATGGTTTTCGAACCAAACATTACAGGAGCTCCGGATGGGAGACAGGGACCAGCACCAGCGGAGTACGGTGCGCATGGAGGTGGGACAGTCTAGCACCGGTGCACCTGCGACTTGTAGTGAGGACTCTGATGTACTGGGCTCGAGCCCATTTATCTACTTTTCTATTATATGTATTGATGGACTGGATATGATTCACTTTTATTTACATGTTTCTGTGGACTTGTTTACATTTTTTTGTATAAATACTTCTCTCTCTTGTGATCTAAAAGGGCCGGCAGAATTGGCATTTTGTAGTGGTTGCCTCCCGTGAGTCGGTGCCACCGCAAAGCGGCAATTCTGGGCTAAGACCCCGGTGGTTGAAAAAGAAAAAAAAAGGGGGTCTTACATATGGGACGACCACCAAAAGGTTAACATAGCCCGAGATCGATTAGTAGGTCGAGCCCACGTGTTTTGGCTAAACGAAGAGCGTCGTGTTGGTAGTTATAAACATGTTTGGCCGGCAATGCGTAGCCTACTCTCGGATCAATTTGATCCCGCCTATCTCCGCACTACTAACACCAAGCCTGTGAGTGAGTATCATTGTGGAACTAGACCCGTAACTATTCATAGGAGTTACCCTATACCTCAGGTTAGATCATTTCCCCACAATGATAGGACTACACCTAGTGTGCCTAATTCCACTCCTAGGGAAAGTACGCAGCCTAAACCCAATATTTTTGAATCAAAAAATGTTACTACTAGGGTTATGCCTCTGTTAGCCTCGATGAATAAGCCCAATGAGATAGTGACTGTTACCTCTGAGGATGCTGATGTTGATATACTATCTCTGGATTTTGAGGATGACCCCGTAGGTGATAGTATTCTGACATGTTCGCTAGTGCCTGACGATTCTGAGGTGTCTGAGTCTGAGGGAATCCCTACTGATTTAGAAGGCGATGTATGGGATGATTACGTACCAATCTGTGAGAGTATTGTGAAGCCTATTATTTGCCCTACTAGCGCTGTGACTGTTCACCCTAGTATTGAGAGCCCTCTCCAGGCTATGATCCCCATCGTATTAGAGCCTACGATTACACATGCTGAGATTATATCTGAGTTACCTGAGGAGTCTGACTGTGCGGATGTCCCCATTATTATTGTGGCTGAGTTACCATGTGAGGGAAGGGTAATTTTGGACGATTCTGTTGTTGTACACCCGGATGAGAGTACTTTGATGTCGTCACCGTTGGGTGAAATTTCTACTGATTTTAATTTTATCCCGGGCTTGATTTTACCGACCCTTCCCCCTGCTTATTTACCCACAGATGTTGACCTTTTAGGACGAGGAACCAGAATACCTAGTTTGAGTTATGGTGTCACGCCCATTTTATCTCCTACTTTGACGTTGACGCAACATGTAGATATTACTATGTTAAGCGCACTAGTATTTAGACTTTTCACCGCACCTTATAGGAATGACTACATGTCACTTTTGCCTGCTCATTTTTCTATGTGTCCGTCTACGGTTCGGTACCCTACTATGACTGATTCTGATTCGTCGACAATTGTGCCTCTGGATGTGGTATCCCATAGATATACTTATATACCACACCCGATCGAACGCATTTACCCACCGCCTTTTGACGACCCTCATTTACCCACGTTTGTGACTATAGTTGGGTCTCTTGAGTTGTCTCGCTCGCACATCTTTTCACATTCGGGAGCGTCCAATTCTATTGTATGTGATGAGCGGTTCACCTTGGCATGTCTTCGTGCCAAGCGTGAAAATATTAAAATTAAAATTAAGACTACTTTTTTGGAGCCCATGAAATTCTTCCCTGATTTGAAAGCTCTCGTGCCACCTGACTTAACCCCCTTATCCTCCGTATTTGGATCTAGTCATGTAGCACATGGATTTTCTCCTCATGTGTTTTGGACATTAGTATATCACCTTAAGTTATGTCGTACACACTTCCACTCCTTTTTGAGACTGTCCGACGCTAGAGCTAGTGATTTGGGTTTAGTCTGGTCAGTCCCCGAGCGGATACCTTCGGTCTCCGTTAATAAATTAATATGTAGGAACGCCGACCCATCCAAAATTATGAAGAACGTCGGATTTTATGTTTTTATTCTAGATTTTTATATAGCACAGAGTGTTTCACTTTATTTCAAGTTTCCGGACTTTTTACTGTACGTCTCTGTTCCACCTGAGTGCATTTCTCCATCGTTTCTTCCTACCACTAAATATTCTTTTGGGTTGTGGAGTGTTAGTACTGTCGTGTCTATTTTCCACGTTAACTCCTTGGTTCTTGAACCGGATGGTAAGATTCAAGTTTTATTTCTTTTACTTGACACCCTTTCGAGTTTCCTCGAAAGTCTTGTTGTTTCTATGCCTGACAGGTTCGCCGTACTGATGGATGTTCATGCTACTACGACATGGATTGTGGGGCCAGATTTGCCCAATGTTGTTGCTGCTTTTGCTTGTTCCCCCCTCACGGGCAACTCATCGGAGATGAGTAATTTTGAGTGGGGGAGGATTGATGGCGACGTTGCTGATGCGGCCGTTGATCCCCGACATAGAAAGTTCGTGGATTGGGACGGTCATTGCCGCAAGCTTGAAGATGAGAGTCTACCACGACGTTTCTTCGCCAACGCCGCGACGTTCTTCGCCAATGCCGCTACATATTTTGCACGACGTCTGCCGCTGCCATTTTAAATAAAATATATAATTATAAATTAAATAATTATAATTATATATTTTTATTTCATCATTTATTATTATGTCCTATTTTATTATTTCATTTCAAATATGATGGGTGCTTATAACCATCAAGAGTATCTTTTATTTAGTATCTTTTATTTCATGCATGTATTATTTTATTTTATGCATTATATGTTTAGATTGTTTTCCTATTTTATGAATGGTGGAGATTGAGTGGTGTAAGGCTATTTAAAGCCATGCTTGTTGTCGATTTCATTAGTGAAGAATGAAAAAGAAAACCTAAGAAATTCAAAGTGAATTTTCCCCCCTCTTGGCAATTTTCGGCCTCCTCTTTCTTCTCCCCTCTCTTGGCCGCCGGCCACATCTCCTTCACCTCTCTATCTCGGCCTCCTTTCCTCCTCCCTCCTCCTTCTCCAAGATCGTTTCCGGCCACCCTCCTCCTTTTTCCCAAAAACCCGAGCAGCCTCCTTCCACAAAACTGCCGGCCACCACACCTCTCCCCTAGCCTCCACCCCCCATCATTTTGAGAAAATTATTTTCTCATCACCTTTTCTCTCTCTCCCTATATAATTACTGGACTTTTCAAGGAACTCCCTCTTCTAGGGTTTTGCGAAGGAAGACGGCTTGCGTTTTCATCATCCGGCGCGGAATCGTGGAGTTGTGTGGGAATAGAATCTACTACCGTCGTGTGCGCATCCTCCACCCATCTCGTGGACGGAATTCTCGTGGGATTTTGGGTAACGATTTCCTATACCATCTCTCGTGTGATTCTTTCTAAACTATTGTGAGTTTTGGTGGAAACAGAAGGCTAGTATTTGGTCCTGATTTATATTGAATATTGTGCTTAATTAAAATCTAAATTTTCAAGCCTAAATCATCCGAATATTCTCATGAAAATTGGAACGGGTAAGCAACCCTCGTATTAATTAATTTTTGGGGATTATTTTGGACTTAGTTTTAAAATCACTTATTTAGTCCGGATATTCTTGTATTGGTCTTGTGAATGTTTGCGCGTAACTTAGTTTGATTTGCTAATTGTCGAATCTAAGAACGCGTAGTTTAATCCGTCGAAACCATGGGCCTGCATCACCTTTGCTTATTTTTGCTTAGTTTTTCTGCCACCATTTGTACCTTCTTGCTGAGGTGTTCTGTCTTTGGAATGCCTCAGGTTTAGAGCAGTAGATATTAGTTGGGCTGATATTGGAGTTTCTGAGCACCAGTGTCGGCTGTGGTTTTGCACCTCGCCGTAGCGAGGTAGTTCGTCGTTTCAGTTTTCTTTTCCTAGTTCAGTCATACTTTTGTATTGTGGGTTCGTGTCAGTTTGTTTACGCTCATATGATTGTTGATTTTGACACTTACTAGCTGTTGTGGTTTCCTTATGTTTTGGTTTAGATTATTTGCTCTCTGGGATGATTTATTACAAGGACAGCATGTTAGATATTTTTAACTTATAAAACCTATTAGTAGTAAAGAATACATGGAATATCCTTCAAAACTAAGTCACTACTTTCTAATCAGCATAAAGACTTTTTCCCTACACCTATTATGAACCTAGAGTCTGCATAGCATGAGTTATTCCCCGGGGACAATTATACTCATGCAGGATGTTAGAGTCAATTTGAACAAGTATCTTCTGCAAGCGTATAATTATATTTTGAATCGTGGACTAGATAATCCACTAAGCTGAGGGATATGGCTATCTTCTTAACATAAACAAGATTTCATTCATAATAACCTATGTTTTTCTTTTAAACTGTAGAGTTTGGGGTCTTGCCTGAGCGTCTGTAGTTATCCTCTGCACGGCGTGGCATCACGACGCGTATTTTCCCTTACTCTGATATAAACAAATTGTTGAGAAAATGTGGGTTGTGACAATTTGATCCTCTTTCTTGTAGAACTAACCAATCCTCATATCCCAAAATTATCAAATCGCCATCTCATATGACTAACAAGTCCTATCATATCTCTATCACCCCGAGTATCGAGCCTCCAGCTCGCAGGACTAATAAGTCCTAAAACTAGTCCATCCCTCAATAAGGGATGAGGTTTACATTATCTTTGCTCACTTACTTATAGTTGTTTGAGCATGAGTTCTGCATATCTTTGTTAGATAGCAGGCGACAGCTACAGAAAGGCTATAGGTGTTTCCAAGGCACTAGCCTTACCACGCCTTAGATTCCAAAAGCATCTAAAACATATTTTGGATATTTTTCCTAATTTGCTGGACAGCAAGCGACACTGAGTTAAAAGATCTACCACTGGGTGCTAGTGTTACAGCCAGTAGTTGCTTATTTAAAATGACTATAAATGCCCGCAAATCTTCAGCTGATTGAGGGGTAGAAAAGGAAAGTTCTCTGATGGTGCAATACATACAAAGCTATCTCCTCATGTTAACTTTAGTAAACTCCAAATATATATCACCATTTGAATGAGAAACTAGAAGGAGCACCCAATATCATTTGGAGGGCAAGAATACATCCTATTTGCATGTGGAATAATTTATTTCTTAATATGAAGGAAAAATCAAAAAAATTGAAAAGAAGAAAAGAAAGGGATTTGAGGACTGCGATCTACCAACACGCTACCACCCCACTACCACCGCGTTGTATCTCCCCACATTGCTTTCTCTAGTTAAAATATCCAGAAATTTAGTTTCGAGAGATTGTTTTTTACGAAATTTGAAAGGGGAGTTCGTCTTAGTCGTCTAGAGGGAAATATGGGGTTTTCCCTACTAATTTCGTAGGAGAGTTCTTTAGAGGAGATCAAAAAGGAAATCATGCGCAAGGATTAAAGGATATCAACATGATTATGAAGAAGCTTCTTACTAATTTTCACGTGGAGGATTCTCGCTCTAAAAAAACACTCATCAAGCAGACACCTTCACAGATCTGAAGGACATCAAAGAGGAAGACTTTCAAGCCAAAAAGATCAGACCTTTGCAAGTGAATCGATAATAATATCAAGGGTTCTAGTTATAGGGGAGTTTCCTATTATTCTTGTATTTTCTTTAAACTATTTATATTTTGCATGGAGAAATCGTCCGGTGTGGATATCGAATTCTTGGGAGGTGTTCATGAGAAATTGGCCTGGGAGGACGTTGAATTTCTGGGAGGAATCTGTGAATATCGTCCTGGGAGGACTTCTAGATCTTGGAGATCATGCAGGCTCTAAGCCACTTCTGGGGAGGATCTTGAGGAGTTAGCTTGTCAATCTTCTTGGTAAGAAGAGAGAGTGCTAACTAGTCCATGATGAGGGTCAGTATAGAAACAAATAGAGATTTGTTTGATTTATTTTCTCCGGTCTCTGACATCACGGAGATCTAATTATATTATTATAAACCCTTGTTATAGTTTTGAATACAATTGTATTTCTTTTATTTCATCCTGTATTCGTGGTTATATGTTGCTAGGGTTCTAAGGGGTGTGTGGAAATTCAGAAAACAAAGTTTCACAGGGAAACCAGTTCTGTGACCAACCATCTTGCAGTAGAAGTCTACCACCCTTCAGTAGCTTCCCGAATAGGTTTCCCTGTGAAACTTATGTTTTCTGTGACATGCCACTGTGCGGTAGTAGACTACTGCCCCGCGGTATCTTCCAGAATAAGTTGGTTTGCTGAAATTCTTTTAATTCTTAATTTTAATTCAAACCTTATTCACACCCCCTCCTCTAAGGTTGCCACCAGATCTCACAAGTGGTATCTGAGCCAGGTTATTTCAAAATGGTTTCATCATCTGTAATAATGGTCAACCCTGTTCCCGAATCGACTAGTGGGGATCAAACTTTGTACACTGAAAAATCTCTAGCTCCACCTCTGTTTACGTGTGTGAACAATAATGGGTGAAAACTTTTGAAGAGAAAATTACTTATTTCATTAGACGTAGAAGTGTGGAAAATACTTTTGTCGAGTCCCCAAATAAGTTTAATAGGAATATGTGAGAAGTAGCAAACAAAAGACTAAAGTGGCGAACAAATGACTAGAAAACAAGCCGGAACTTTGAATAATTAAAATTTTATTATCCAAAAAGATATCATTTACAAAGGTATGGCCTCCCTTTTATAGAATGGAGGAGAGAGGATAGAATACAAACTAACAATGTGGGACTAAACTATACATCAGATCCGGGAGGCTAGAACAACAGACTGGAACAGGTCGCACGGTTAGACAATGTTCTAACTGCTCGGCAATACTAGAAGCAAGAGAGAGATGCGGTAGGAGACCGCTAGACCGCCCGGTTTCCAAGCCACCGGAGATGAACCATCAGAATGCTAGACACCACACAGCAATAGTCTGGATATCAACCCGCCGGACACAAACCGCAAGACCGCCCGGTCTACAACCCGTCAGGCTCAAACCGCCAGACCGCCCGGTCTCATACTTCGACACTCCCCCTCAAGCTGGAGCATAGATATCAATCATGCCCAGGTTGTCACATATATGGAAGAAGGAAGTAGAAACCGGCTTAGTGAAGATATCTGCCAACTCTTTGTCGTAGGTGACGAACGGAGTGCAAATCTGTCTCTTCAAGACCTCTTCTCGGATGAAATGGAAGTCGACCTCTATATGTTTTGTTCTCTCATGGACGACCGGATTTTTGGATATGTATATAGCGGCCTTGTTGTCATAGAACATAGGCAGAGGATAGTCGTAGACCTCTCCTAGGTCAAGCATGAGAGCTCGCAACCATTTTAACTCACACATGGTTGACGCCATACTCCGGTATTCGGCTTCTACACTGTACCTTGAGACCACAGACTGCTTCTTGCTCTTCCAGCTCACAAGATTACCTCCAACAAATGTGCAAAAAGCCGATGTAGATTTACGGTCACCTTTATCATCCGCATAGCTTGAGTCTGAGTAGGCTTCAACTCTCAGATGACCATGCTTCTGAAAGAGTAGCCCTTTTCCTGGTGCTTCTTTGACATACTCTAGTATCTTGAAGGCAGACTGAAGATGACATTCCCTGGGAGCTTGCATTAACTGACTTACCTTGCCTACAGCATAGGCGATGTCGGGTCTGGTCACCGTGAGATAAATGAGTTTGCCCACCAAACGTCTATACCTCGTGGCATCGGATATAAGAGGTGAGTCATCTGTCCATGTTTTGTCCTCTCCAGTGGCCATGGGATACCGGGCCGGTTTGGCACCGGTCAATCCTGCCTCTTATAGAAGATCAAGAGCATACTTCCGTTGGGAGAGAACCAACGAGTCGGGCTTCCGAGAGATTTCTATCCCCAAAAAATATTTCGGGGAGCCCATATCCTTCGTGACTAGGTGTTGACGGAGGTGTTTCTTTATCAAGTCCACCCCAGCCTGGTCATCTCCGGTAAGAAGAATATCATCCACATACACCGCCAAAACCACAAGGCCCGATACAGTTTTACGAATAAACAATGAGTGATTGGCTGAACTCCTTGTAAAGCCAATGACAGCCACAATGCCACTAAACATGTCGAACCATGCCCGAGGGCTCTGTTTTAGGCCGTAGATGACCTTCTTCAACTGGCATACTCGTGTCTCCCCCTGAGAAACATACCTAGGAGGTTGCTCTATATAGACATCCTCCTGAAGATCCCCATACAGAAAAGGATTCTTAACATCAAGCTGGGAAATAGCCCACTCCCTGTTGACGGCCATAGAAAGAAGAACCTGGATGGTGTTGAGGCGAGCAATCGGGGAGAAAGTATCAAAATAGTCAACTCCATAAGTCTGAGTAAAGCCTTTGGCCACAAGTCGGGCTTTGTAATGATCCACAGTGCCGTCTGGGCGAAACTTCATCACAAACACCCAGCAGCAGCCAACCACATCAGTACCTACCGGTGGAGGAACAAGGGTCCAGGTACCCCTTTTAGTAAGAGTGGCGATTTGCTCATCCATCGCAGATTTCCAATGAGGAATAACAAGAGCCTCCTGGTAAGTATGGGGAGTTGTAGTAGCCGAGATAGCCAAAGCTAAGCACCTGCGAGAGGGAGTAAGACGATCATAGGAAACAACAGCCGCAAGCGGGTGTTGGGTACACTCCCGCACCCCTTTGCGAAGTGCAATGGGAAGATCCAGGTCGTCTTGTGCCTCAGGGACCGAAGCGTCCGTGGTGTAGAAAGCTGGCCCGGGACTAGAGAGATGGCTGCGGAGAAGAAGGAGGGGATATAATAGGGAGAGGAGGAGACGGAGGAGGAGATGATATAGGAGGGGAGACGTCGATATGCGTGGAGGGATCACAGAGAGATGGTGGAGAGTCAGAGACAGCAGGAGGAAGCGGGGATGGAGAAGAAAAGTAGGATGCATTTTCGAAGAAGGTGACGTCTGCGGAAACAAACTGTTTCCGCAGAACGGGGTCAAAGCAACAATAGCCTTTTTGAGTGGTCGAGTATCCCAAAAAGACACATTTTGTGGAACGGGGGGAAAGCTTGTCACGGGTAGCAGACGAAGCATGCATAAAAGCCGTACACCTAAAGATATGGAGAGGAAGAGGAAATGGTTCCTTGCCCGGGTAGAGAATGGAGAAGGGGGTCTTGTCGTGAAGAACCGAAGAGGGAATGCGATTGATGAGATAGCATACAAGAAGAACAGCATAGCCCCAGTAGGAGCGAGGTACCTGCATCTGCGTCATTAGAGTGTGAGCGATATCGAGGAGATGACGGTTTTTACGCTCTGCCACCCCATTTTGCTGAGAGGTGTAAACACAGCTGGCCTGATGAATAAGACCATGTTGCATACAAAAAGACAAAAACTCATGACTGAGGTATTCTTTAGCATTATCAGAGCGCAGTACTTTAATAGAAATATCAAACTGAGTTTTAATCATATTATAAAAAGATTGCGAGACAGATACGAGTTCAGAGCGATCTTTTAAAAGATACACCCAGGTACATATAGAGAAATCATCAATAAAAGTTATGAAATAAGAACTACCCCGACAAACGGTGAGAGTAGGAGCAGGACCCCAGACATCGAAATGAATGAGATCAAAAGGGCGGGAGGAACCATGGCCTTGCTTCGGCGGGAAGGAGGAGCGGTGATGTTTGCCAAGCTGACACGCATCACAGTTGAACGGAGGACTGGTCTGAGGTAAGTGGGGAAGAAGCTGACGAAGAATTCGAGGAGGAGGATGCCCAAGGCGAAGATGCCATTGAAGCAGATCAGTAGACGAGGAAGAGAAGGCGGACAGAGCGGAAACATTGTCGAGGAAGTAGAGACCGCCGCTCTCAGTCCCAGTAGCAATCGTCTGTTGGGTCCTCGGGTCCTGAAAACAACAAGAAGTAGGAGTAAATAAGACAGAACACTGAAGTTGCTTGCATAAAGTAGTAACTGAGAGCAAATTGCAAGGGAACTTCAGGACATAGAGAGTGTCCGCTAAGCAAAGTGACAGGGTGACTTGAACCATGCCCGTTCCGTGAACCGGGGAATGCGAACCATCCGCAACAAGAACCGGGGGTAACCGATCATGCGTCTCTAGGAGAGAGAAGCAGTGAGGGTTTCCGATCATGTGATTTGTAGCACCAGAGTCAATCAGCCATTTACCTTGGGTAACGACATGTGCACTACCAGAGGTCATGGCCACAGAAGCAGATGGCCGAGAGGAGGCGGAGGTTGAGGAAGAAGTATTACCGGAGGGACGAAGATGAGGATGTTTCTGCCAGCAGCGGTCAACAGAGTGGCCGGTACGACCACAGTGAGAGCAGAGGAATCTTGACGGACCACGCGTGCTAGAGTGGTTGCGACCACTATTGCCACCCCGCTGAACTTGATGAGCATAGGAGTCCTGTGGAGGAGGGGAGGACAACAGAGGACGGTGGAGCAGTGAAGTAACAGCGGCGATGCGAGCCGTAGTGGCATCCAAGGTGGGAGACTCGGCTTCGCCCAAGATCTGCTAGCGGATAATATCAAAAGACTCAGGGAGCCGTAGAAGATAACAAACAACCAGGAGTTCCTGGAAGTGTTCGTGCTGCTCGGCCAAGTCTGCGGAGAAAGGGCGATTCTGGAGGATTTAAGCGCCAAGAGCCTGAACTTGCTGAAAGCCGCAGCAGGAGACATGGAAGGGCGAGCGAAGAGATCCGCGTAGAGAGTATAAATGCGGGATGTCTGGGCCCCCTTCGAGTAGAGTGCAGCAAGGTGAAGCCATGCGGTCTTGACCGTCTCATCATGGCGTATGATAGGAAGACATTCATCGGAGAGGCTGTTAGCCAACCACGTTCGGACAAGCGCGTCACTGGCATCCCAGTCATCAAATTCAGCAGAGTCTAGAGGAGGAGGGTCATCAGTGAGGTGATGACGTTTGCGCTGAGAGCTAAGAAGAATGGTGAAAGAAACGCTCCAATCCAGATAGTTGTAGCCAACAAGTTTAGAAACCGTGCCAAGGTTGCCAGAGGGAGTAGGAAGCGGCGTCGGAGTGGCGATGGGAGTGGTGGTAGTGGAGGTTTCAAAAAGGGCCATAGGAGAAATATGTGAGAAGCCGCGCGGTTAGAATACAAGCCGCACGGATAGGAAGAAGAAGAGCTGCGATGGTCACGATGACATACACTAGCGGCCAGAGAAGCCACGACCAAGCCGCAGATCTAAGCAAGGAAAGAAGTCGAGCGGCTAGAAGATAGACCGTGCGAACAGAAGGGATGAACAAATAAGGCAAAAAAGGGCAGCAGGTCGCGGCGAGCAAAAGAAACAGGTCACTGTGATTGAAAGGCAGGAAAAGACGATCGCGCGGACATGGCGCAAGCAAGCGGAAGAGAAACCGCGAGAACAGGTCGCGAGAGAAAAAGAGGCAAGCCGCGTGGACAGGGCGCACAGAATCAGGATGAGAAGTTCGAGTCCTCGGATACCATGTGAGAATTAGCGAACAAAAGACTAAAGTGGCGAACAAACAACTAGAAAACAAGCCGGAACTTTAAATAATTGAAATTTTATTATCCAAAAAGATATCATTTACAAAAGTATGGCCTCCCTTATATAGAATGGAGGAGAGAGGATAGAATACAAACTAACAATGTGGGACTAAAGCTATACATCAGATCCGGGCGGCTAGAACAACAGACCGGAATAGGTCGCGCGGTTAGACAATGTTCTAACCGCTCGACAATACCAGAAGCAAGAGAGAGATGCGGTAGGAGACCGCTAGACCGCCCGGTTTCCAAGCCACCGGAGATGAACCGTCAGACCGCTAGACACCACACAACAACAGTCTGTATATCAACCCGTCGGACACAAACCGCCAGACCGCCCGGTCTACAACCCGCCAGGCTCAAACCGCCAGACCGCCCGATCTCATACTTCGACAGAATGATTGTTATTTAATTGCTAAAGCAATGGATAGTTTAGTTTTTGGGCTTGGGCATGATATTTTCAAACTCATCTACACTTTACCTAGTGCCTCCGATATTTAAAAATTTCTTGAGATTACATATAGTTCTCCTTCTGCAAATAATGAATCTGTGCAATTTCACATGGATCCAAATAAAAAATAAAATGAAGAGCTACTCTTGGAGGAAGACATGGCAACCACATCAAGTGGAAGGGAAATTTAAAATACATCATTGGAAGTGGAAAGCCAAGAGGAAGATGACAAAGGAACCTTGTGTTCAAATCATTTTTCATCCAAGAACGTTGTAAGAAAATCAAATTGCCTTCTTGTTTGTAATTCTATTTATACATGGCATGAGCTAGATGCGGATAAATGTATTTTTATAAATATTAATTTAGAATTTCATTTAAAAAATAAAAATTTAAATGCACAACTAAATTTAAAACTAATGTGTGATGTATCTCGTTCTCCCTCTAGCTCTATAGTTAAAAATGTTATATCTTGTTTCAATTTCAAAGAATTAAATGTTAAATTCAAGGTTTTTGAAAAAGAGATAAATATTTCTAATGAACGTAATAAAAAATTTAGTAATAAAAATGTCACTTTGTCTCATAAACAAAAATTATCAAAATTGTTTATTCAAAAATTTTCATGTAATAAAAAATCTTTTGTTGGATATTATATCCACAATAGCCCTGATTTGAAGAAGTGTGTAATACCTCTATGCATCACATAAAATATAACAAAATGTCCGGCCAGGGACCCACGCCATATTCCACGAACAGTCAAAAGAGTTACGTATTTAGACAATAATATTTATGCATCCTATCTCGGAGTGCATTCTAGTGGAAGTAAATAAATTAATTTAGAACCCAAACTTCAGAATGTCCACTAAGAACAATAGTAGGAATGACACTCAAAATACGCAAAATGTTTCGGAATTATTGCCTTATAATTATTCTCTTTACAAATATATATTCCATATATTGGCACACAGGCCAGCCATTAATGAAAATAGTAAACGATTCGCCTGTGGTCCTTCGAAGGCTAGCTAACACAATAAAAGGGACTTCAGTCACTAACTTTCTACTTGGCTCTCCAGCACCGACACAAGCACAACACACCAAAAAGTGGCCGAACAAGCCAACAGACAACATTTCCTAACCAAATTATAATTAACCCACCCCTCAATCGAGGAGGCAGTGCTCTATCCCTACAAATAGTAGTGTATATCTATTTTGGTAACATGACATACAATTATGCACCATTCACATAGACGTTGGCATGTACGACCACACACCCCACGCACTCAGGGCACATTATCGGTATACCTTCTTACCCAGGGTCCCAACACTATCCACAATCCTAGACTTGATAGTCCAACATTAAGCATTTTTGGTCACGCATAAGGCGAATGACCCTCTCCTATGGACCTGACCGCACCAGTTACTTTAGGTATTCTAGTCAAGCGACTTAGAGCGGGTACAAATATGCCATTTCCCATTGTTCGATTCACCATTGCCATACAACAGTCTATAAGACACGTGTCAACCTCTCCTTTACAATATTTAATATACATAACTGAGTTATGCCCAAGGCTGGCACTCACGGACACCAAAGCTGGGCTCATCAGGCTCTCAGCTTAACATGCTACCCACCTTATTCCACGGACATAGGCTTTGCAACCACATTCAGGCTAGCTTGCACGGCAATAATAGCTGGGATCTTCAGGCTCCCAACTTAATTATTTGGCCCCAAAGTCTCCAGGAGACAGGCCCACAATAATACCTCTCTAGGAGCTACAGCTAGTGGTATCTATTTGGCCGCGCAGTAGGGGAAAGATCTCGTTTCTTCCAACATTTTCGGTGTTTTCCTAGAGACAATATCCAGTACTATCACAAGAACATCTTGCACACCCCATAACTGTATAAACTACACGTTTAACCACGGAGTCTTCTCCGACATGCAAATAAATCTTCACTAATCAAGAATTACCTGTCTGGATGGGCTTCACACAACATGCATATTCCTACTTCGATTCTGAATACTATAAGCAAGCTTAATAATGGGGATATCAATGATCAACCTGTTGGAAATATCTCATTCTTCACCAATTGGTGAGGATTTCCATGAATATAACAAATAATGACTTCACTTGTCCAAGGAGAAAGTCGTTACCCTAGTCGATCAATTAGGATCCATGATTGTACACTTGATCCATATGGAAATAATCACAATACCATCATCTCCATGGATCTGGCTTCGACTCGCAAATCCAATTACAAGAAAGCCTTAATAGCAGCTCTCCTTCGGGGTTGGATTCAACCTTGCCCTTACACTTCTAGCTTTTCCCTTCTTCTACCTCAGGATCAAAGAGAGAGAGAGAGAGAGAGAAAGAGAGAAAATGAGAAAATAATCTTATATCAACCTCTTAATAAAGGCTATCATGGCATGATACTTTGCTATCACCACATGGTATCTTAAGAGGTGGCCGCTTGGCCGAATCGACACTGTTCTATCGCCCTAAGATCGCCTCAACCTTATCTGACATGTAGCACACCACCTCCAACATTATAGCTACTGTCGGGTGGTACCGTTCAGAGACAAAGGTTGATTTAAGTCATTGGCTACCGTTGCGCATTATCATCCAGGACATAGGCCCAATAAAATTAGTTGGCTACCGCTAGCTACAGGTCTACCGCATGGCAGTAACCTCTAGTGACAAACTACCTATTATTTTTAAGAAATTTACGACATTACAAAGTGTTCCTTGAACTAATTTCAATTGATTTTTTTATTTGATGTTGTTTTTAGTTATGTGTGGTGCAGGTCTTAATTACCAAGTTCAAACAATTGTCAGGTTATAATTGGACTCCACACACAGTTTTTTGCAATGTAATTTCTCATTGTAAAGAACATCGTGTTTACCCATGTGTAATCTCTCTAATGGGGTATACTTCATCTAGCATCTTAAAGGAAGTTGTTGTTCAGAAGTTCCAGATTTTGGCTAAGGCAAATTTGTCAAATGATCATGTGAGGTCTTGTTAAATTCATTGAGTACTCACGTAAGCAGTTGTAGAATTCTTTGAGTGATCTCAAGAGTACTTGAGAGATCACTAAGAACCGCTGATCAGAATGTCTAAGTAAAATCTTTGAGTACTCAAGTGCATTCATCGAGCACTTACTTGAGTGCTCGTGAAATAATTAAGTCCTCTTGAGAAGTCAAGTGCACTACCTTTAAAATCCAGAGAAAGTTTGTTTTAGCCGATTCTAAGTAAAATTCATCGAGATGACAAGTAAATTCATTGAGTGCTCTCAAGAGCTTTCAAATAATTCATCGAAATGTCTTGTGTACTCTCAACATCTCACGCAAGCTCTCTCCCAAGTCATTTTGACTAGTTTGTCGAGTAGTCTGGAGAGTACACGTGATATCTTGATGAATTAGACTTAAGTGAATTTTTATTCAAAATCATTTTCGTTTTCATTGCTTTCAAAAATTAGGGCCTCAATCATGTACAGTGCACGTGGACGGTAGAACTAAATTTGAAATCGACCTGTTAGTGAGGATTCGTATATAAATAGTCTTGGAATATTTCAGAGATCCCAAATCGCAAATCAAATCATATTCTAATTTCATATTTCAAAAACAATCAAGAATTTAAATCGATTTTAACAAGAACTTTATCTATGATAACTCTCCTGATCTGCTATTCATTTTGAAAAGAAAAGACACAATCGATCTCAAAATTACATATTTACATTCATTCAAAGATCAGTCGTTTCTCAGATCTGATCTGTGTAGTAAATTCTGATTCTTCTTCTTCTTCTTCTTCAAGAATTTAGTTAGAGCATTCAAGAACCGAAGGACTATATATTCAGATCTTAGAAAAAGTGTTTTCTTTCAAACAATATTTTGTTTATTGCTTTGTAAGAAGATTGTTCTTCCGAGTTTTTGTAGATCATTGTTGAAGGGTTGAGTGAAGGGGAAGTTTTTCTACGAGTTGGTAGGAGTACAAGACTCTGAGTTGTATGTTTATTATTAATCTGAGAATTGGTGAAGTAGCCGAGTCTAGTACGAAGTGCTAGATAGGCGAGGCGAGAAAGTGGACGTACCTAGTTTGGGGAACCACTATAAATCCTAATGTTTGTGTTATGCTTATTCTCTTGTTCTATGCACTTTATTTTCTTTCGATTTTTATTCCGCTTTAAACCGCAAGATTCACCTATTCAACCTGAAAGTCCACCTAGTGTCAACTATGTTCACCTATGGGGGGGGGGAATAGGTGTCTCTGTCGCGTATTTGCAGAATTATGATTTTACCTGCACCAGAAAACAAAACAACCAAGCACAGAAAATACACAGACAATTTATAGTGGTTCCCCGATTTGGGTACGTCCACTTTCCCCCTTCGACCTATCTCCCAACACGGGACGACTTGGTCACTTCACCAACAGGATTGAAATCCAATCCTTGCACTCACGGAAGGAACCCTTCCACACGTAGGAGTCAACACTCCCACAGTCCGGGTTGCACCCAACCCTTACAACTAGGGACCAATCGGTCCGTTACAAGGAAATTAAAAACTAGCTTGTAAGAAATACAAACAACGTTTGGAGAGTAAGGTGACCCTCTTCGATTGACGACGTGTTCTTGAAGTCGACGAAGAGTGCACAGCCTTAGACCTCACTTGGAGTGAATCTTTCCCGAAACCGGCGGCGGCGTGAGGCGGCGGCAAGTTTCTCGGGATCAGCAGCGGCGACGGAGAGCAGCAGCAGTACCCAACTGATTCAGACTTCGTGGCAAAGGAAGCATGATCTTCCAACGGTCACACAAGGATCGATCGTCTCGATCGATTCAGAAGGGGAAAGATTTTCCCGATCAACGAATCAAGAGACAAGGGATCTCTCGTTAGACGCGCGAGACGCAATGCTAGCCTAAGCTTCAGTCGCCGGAGATCTGGAAGAACCTGAGATCAGCAGCGGCGACAACCGTACGAGTGGCGGAGAAGACGGCGGAGCAAGATCGCGAGATTAGGGTTTTGTCGTCGGCCGCTCGTTCTTTTTGAAATTCCGTATATCCGTATTCTTTACTGTTCACAATGTATCGTATTTATACCCTAGGTCAAGAAGATGACCATTGTGGGTCCCACCATGGTAGGGACCAAAGTCCGGTTCAAACAGCTGCAGGTAACTTGGACCGGTCCAGAACTTTCAGAAAAATTGCCAAGTCAAATTCGGCGAGAATCATAGGTGATTCTCGCCGAATCGGCGAGAATCACTTATGATTCTCGCCGACTTCTACGTAGCCGAAATCTGACTGCACAGATACAGAAGCCGGGGAGAATCGGCGGGAGTCACTTTTGATTCTCACCGAATCGTCGAGAATGCAAGGTCATTCTCGACGAATCGGCGAGAATCATAAGTAATTCTCGACGATTCTGCCTTAGAAAATTTCCCTGTCGGTGACGAAGCTGCCGGCTTCAACCGGCGAGAATCAGCTAATGATTCTCGACGACTCGGCGAGAATCACTAGTGATTCTCGCCGAATCGGCGAGAATCACTTAGTGATTCTCGTCGATTTGTACTTAGGCTGTTTCTCCTCTTTCTCCCCTTGAGCTGGTCTTTGGCCCATCCTTGCTCCTTGTCTGCTCTTGCTTTATCATAGCCCTGTACTTGAAATTAAGTACACCCCAATAGAGAGAGTACACGTAGGCCAACACACTGATCTGCTTAACGAGGGATTATGTTGTACAGACCCGTGTATATTGACCCACTGTACCCTGACATTGGTGTGTACTTAGCATGGAATATCTGCAAGTACAACTAGAAATATTTCATCAAATACATTGTCTACTTACCTTGGCTTGCACAGGGGCTTCTTCAAATCAGGTACATTATGGATGCAATACCCAACAATCTCCCCCTATTTGAAGAAGCCTAAACCCTACAAGCTAAGGTGAATAGAGCATATAGGAATGAAAAACCGAAGCTTAAAAATGAGGTGATAGGGATAAACATTACCCGTTACTTGAGAGCAAACGAGAGCATTGAGCTACCTTAGCCTCCTTAGCCTTAGCCGAGAGGGTAATCTCCCCCTTTTCGTCTTCTGCAAATTTGGGTCTGGTGCACCGGACACCATGCTCCCCCTCAGTTCGTGCACTTATGTTGTCACTTGAAAAGCTGGCAGATGTTCCCCCTAGAGGCACGAGCCAGGAGCGTCTGGAGGCTTTATTCTTCATAGTTGAGCATCCCCAATTCAGTTTTGAAGAGACTGAACTTGGCCTCGTCTAAGGGCTTTGTGAAAATATCTGCAATCTGCTTGTCCGTGGGGACATAGCAGAGAGAGATGTCCTTGTTCTCCACGTGCTCCCGAATGAAGTGGTAGCGCACTTCAATATGCTTTGTTCTGCTATGCGATACTGGATTGTTTGCGATGGCAATAGCACTTGAGGAGTCGCAGTACATGGGTACTTCCTTGAACTGAAGATCATAGTCTGCTAACTGGTTCCTTATCCATAGGAGTTGTGCGCAACAGCTCCCTACCGAGATGTATTCAGACTCTGCTGTGGAGGTTGCGACACAATTTTGCTTCTTGCTGTTCCAGGAGATAAGCCTTCTTCCGAGGAATTGGCACGTCCCGGAAGTGCTTTTCCTGTCATCCTTACTCCCTGCAAAATCAGCATCTGAAAAACCTATTAGCTCGACATCATTGTTTCTCGGGTACCACAAGCCAAGATTTTGAGTACCTTTAAGGTATCTAAGAATTTGCTTTGCAGCGACATAGTGAGATTCCTTAGTGTTCACCTGATATCTGGCACAAACACATGTGGAGAACATGATATCTGGTCTACTGGCAGTAAGGTAGAGCAGGGATCCAATGATGCTTCTGTATTTGGTTTCATCGAAAGGTTTACCTTTCTCATCCTTATCCAGAGACATAGTGGATCCCATTGGAGTCCTCATGGAGGTTGCATTCTCCATTCCGAATTTCTTGAGGAGTTCATTTGTGAACTTTGTCTGAGAGATGAAGATTCCATCCTCAGACTGTTTCACTTAAAGTCCCAAGAAGTACTTCAGCTCCCCCATACTGCTCATTTCAAACTTTCCTTGCATGAGTTTGGAAAACTTTTTGCAAAGATTGTTGTCCGTGGAGCCAAATATAATGTCGTCAATATAATTTGCACTAGCAAAATCTTGGCTTTGACTTCCCTGAGAAACAATGTCTTGTCTATTTTTCCTCGAGAGAATTTGTTCTCAAGAAGAAAACTAGACAATGTCTCATACCAAGCTCGAGGAGCTTGTTTTAAGCCATATAGTGCTTTATTAAGAAAATATACATGACTAGGATAAGTAGGATTGACAAAATCTGGAGGTTGAGCGTCGTATACTTCCTCTTTCAACTCTCCATTCAAGAAAGCTGATTTCACGTCCATCTGATAAACTGTGAATCCTTTGTGGGAGGCATAAGCTAGGAATAGCCGGATAGCTTCGAGCCGTGCTACTGGTGCAAACGTCTGGTCAAAATCAATCCCCTCTTCCTGACGGTAACCTTGAGCCACTAGCCTGGCCTTGTTCTTTATGATGACACCATGTTCATCCAGTTTGTTCCTGAAGACCCACTTGGTGGCAATCACATTTTGCTTGTGAGGTCTGGGCACAAGCGTCCAAACGTTGCATCTTTCGAACTGATGCAATTCATCTTGCATGGCCAAAATCCATGCAGCATCTTTGTTTGCCTCGTCGAACTTCTTTGGCTCAACCTGTGACAGGAAGCTAAGATGCAGAATCTCATTAATAGTACCTCGGCGAGTTCTGACTCCGTCACGAGGATCTCCGATGATCTGATCTCTGGGATGATCCCGCATGTGTCTGAGCTGTAGAAGTCTGGCGTCAGGAGTGTCGACTACTTCTTGGACATCGCCTTCTTCTAAAGGAGTTGCTCCATTTTGATTTTCAGCTTCTCCGATCTGCGTAGAAGTGGATACCTTGACGTATGTTGGAGGTGCATCTTTCTCGGGATCATCCAGTTGCAACCTTTCGAGTCTGTCACCTGCATCTTCAGGAAGAAGACTAGAAGTCTTGCCATTAAGCAAACTTCCTTCATCAAATACAACATTGATTGACTCCTCTACCACTAGGGTTTTCTTATTGAAAACTCTATAAGCCCGGCTGCGGCTACTATAACCCATAAATATGCCTTCGAAGCATTTTTCACCGAACTTAGTACGCGGGTACTTCCCATTATTCAGTACATAACATTTGCAGCCAAAGATCCTCAGGTAGGACATGGTTGGTTTCTTGCCTTTCAGTAGCTCATAGGGAGTCTTACGATGGCTTTTGTTAATCAATGCCCGGTTTTGTACATGACAAGCCGTATTGACAGCCTCGGCCCAGAAGTATTCTGGGAGAGAAGCGTCATTCAACATTGTCGTGCTTGCCTTAATGAGTGTTCTATTTCTCCTCTCCGCCACTCCGTTCTGTTGAGGAGTGCGAGGGGAGGAGAATTCATGAAAGATACCAAGTTCTTCACAGAACTCTGTCATAGCCCCAGACTCAAACTCTGTTCCATGGTCACTTCTGATTTTGACCACCGAGCAGGTAAGTTCGTTCTGTATCTGCTTGACAAAATTAGTGAAGATGTCAAACGTATCCGACTTGCGTTTTAAAAAGAACACCCACGTAAACCGAGAGTGATCATCTACAATCACTAGCGTGTATGACTTCCCTCCTAAGCTATGAACTTGCATAGGACCAAACAGGTCCATGTGCAGAAGGTAAAGACATCTGGAGGAATCTTTGTCTGGGATGCTCTTAAAGGTAGCCCGAGTCTGCTTGCCCATTTGACATGCAGGACATGGACTATCTCTAATGCACTTAATAATGGGAGCATCCCTTACTAAGTCTTTTGAAAATAGCATATTAATTGTCTTGTAATTAATGTGTGCCAATCTCTTGTGCCATTGTTCGCAAAGAGATGCACTGCCTTTTGCTACTAGGCATACAGGGGTAGAAGAGTCTAAACTAAGAAAGTCTAAACAGAAAATATTTCTACTCCTAATGCCTGTTAATACGGTCTCCGAAGAGTCACATGATATTATCAGGCATTTATCCTTGCAGAACTTAACGTCATACCCTTTATCACATAACTGGCTTACGCTGATCAGGTTATGATTTAACCCTTCAACATAAGCTACGTCAGAGATAGAGAGTATACCGTTGGAAATCATACCGTAACCTCTGGTGACTCCCCGATCAGATCCCCCAAAGATGACTTTGGGTCCATTCTCGACTGGGGTGTACTCCCGCAGCAGGCTTCTTGTCCCAGTCATATGACGGGAGCATCCACTGTCCAAATACCAAATAGGAGTTTTGTTGGCCTTTGGACATCCCTGCAAAACAGAATTAATTTGCCTTAGGAACCCAATCAAACTTGGGTCCTAGATTCCTTGTTAGCATACTCCCCCTTGATTGGTTAACTCTACGAGTGGTCGGCCTCGCATTGCTAACATAAGGAGTCTCGTTATACCTTGGATTAAACCAACAATCCATGGCAAAGTGACCAATTTTGCCACAGCACCAGCAGTCAAACCTGTTATACTTCTTCTTGGGCGCCTGCTCTACCCTTGAAACGTGGGGTCCAACTGGGGCCGAAGACCTGGAGGTGGAGGCAACATGATGACCACAGTCACATGACTTCTTCACCTCTTGGCTTGTCAGTGTAACATGTTTGGCCTTAGGTGCCAGCTTCCTATTATGGCCGCTAGAAAATTGACCATAATTTCCCAAGTGGATTTCCTCATAGGGTGCCTTGAAGACACTCTCACTGAAGTTACGGGGAAAGGTCCACCCATCATATCGGCTCTTCGGCTTTGCAACCGAGGGCCTGAAGTGATGCCCATATGTTGACTCAAAGTCATGTTGGTTACAGGGAAAGCTAGGCTTTCTGAACTCAACAGGACTGAGTGGGGCCTTTCCTTTCTCATCAGCAGAGGCTTTCTTGGCAGCCTTATTCTTTCTCCTGTTCCTGTTTCTCCTGGACGAGGAGCTAGATACCCCTACGTGCCCCAGGCCTGCCCCTTTGGCTTGAGCAGAGAAGGTGTCAACTAATGGAAGAACAGTTTTTGGCATAGAGAAGCTCTTTACGATCTTCCTTTCTGCCGCAAGTAGTTCTTCCAACTTGTCGACTTCCTCCTGCTTAAGATCAAGGAGTTTAAGAGACTCTGAATGCTTTGAAGTCAAGTCCAAGTGCTCCTGTCGGAGGGTGATCAAACTGGTGATCTCTTCCCTCAGGGAGACACTCTCACCTTTAAGGAATTTGACTTCCTTTTTCTCCGCCTTCAGTTTCTTTCGACATTTCAGGAATGTGTTGAGCAGAAGCTCATACTTCTCTAGGAGCTCAGCATCAAGGGCAGAGGGGCAATCCTCAGCTTCATCATCCTGAGACTCAGGATCAGTGTCAGAGTCGGAGAGAGGGGTGTGAGCTTTTACCTTCCCAGTAAATGGGGGGCAATCTACTTCTGAGTCAGAGCGACCCATTAGCCCAAAGTAGGCTTCCTCATCATCGCTGGTGTCTGACGTGTCAGATTCACTCAGCGTCTTTGGCTTCTTTGCGATGTAACTCCTCTCCTTCTTCTTGTCTCTTGAGGACCTGTGCTCCTCTCCCTTTCCCTTTTCTCTCTTGCCTTGATGGTAGTCGGCCACGACGTGTCCTGGCTTGTTGCAACCAAAGCATATAATGTCAGAAGAGCGGTGTTTGTTCGGTTTGGAAACATACCTGTCAAAGGAATAGTTCTTCTTCTGATCCCTTGAGGAGGAGCCGGTTCTCTTTCTCTGATTCCTCAGCTTGAGGAACTTCTTGAATTCCCTTGTGATAAGGGATAAATCTTCCTCAGATAACTCTGATCCAGAGGAGCTTGGCTCAGAGTCTTCCTCTTCATCCCTCTTCCATGCCCGGGAGGAAGCGACACCCTTACCCTTTCTGGAGTGAATGGCTTTTAGGGCCACCATCTTTTCCTTGGCCGCGGCTTTCTCTGCTTCCTCTTCGGCCTTCCTTGTGTTCAACTGAAGCTCATAGGACATGAGCTTCCCGAACAGGATCTGAGGGTCGGTTTCCGCAAGTCTACCAAACTCGCGGATGGCGCATATCTTTGTGTCCCATTCCTTAGTGAGGGACCTAAGGAACTTATCATTGAGTTCACCGTCAGTGAACACTCTTCCATATCCTTTGAGAGCATTAACAATCTTGAGGAAATTTTCGAAGGTGACTCCGATCTCCTCCTTTGGCCCTTGTCTGAAGGCCTCATATTTCTGATTGAGGAGGGATCTCCGATCGTCCCACACTTCATCTGTGCCCTCCATAAGGACAATCAGACAGCTCCAGAGATCCTTGGCTGTCCTGCAGTTGCTGAAGTTCTGCATCATGGAGTCGTCAACTGCGCTCACCAGAATGTTCTGAGCTTTCTTGTCGAGTCCGAACAGCACCATTTCGTCCTTGTCCATTTCAGAGAGTTTCTTGGGTACTTTCTTGGTAGGATCAATGGTGGAGGCCTTAGTGGGAATGTAAGGTCCCTCCTCCACAATCATGAAGAGCCGGGGGTCGACTGCTTCCATGTAGAATCTGATTCTTTCCTTCCAGATAGGAAAGTTCAGTCTGGTGCATACTGGGATTTTGCCGGAGTGCTTGAGTCCTTCCATGGAAGATATCTATCTGCTTCTTGACACAGGTGGCAGGATTCTACTCAAGGTGTGAACCTTTTTGATGAGTAACCTCCCTCTGATACCACTTGAAAGTCCACCTAGTGTCAACTATGTTCACCTATGGGGGGGGAATAGGTGTCTCTGTCGCGTATTTGCAGAATTATGATTTTACCTGCACCAGAAAACAAAACAACCAAGCACAGAAAATACACAGACAATTTATAGTGGTTCCCCGATTTGGGTACGTCCACTTTCCCCCTTCGACCTATCTCCCAACACGGGACGACTTGGTCACTTCACCAACAGGATTGAAATCCAATCCTTGCACTCACGGAAGGAACCCTTCCACACGTAGGAGTCAACACTCCCACAGTCCGGGTTGCACCCAACCCTTACAACTAGGGACCAATCGGTCCGTTACAAGGAAATTAAAAACTAGCTTGTAAGAAATACAAACAACGTTTGGAGAGTAAGGTGACCCTCTTCGATTGACGACGTGTTCTTGAAGTCGACGAAGAGTGCACAGCCTTAGACCTCACTTGGAGTGAATCTTTCCCGAAACCGGCGGCGGCGTGAGGCGGCGGCAAGTTTCTCGGGATCAGCAGCGGCGACGGAGAGCAGCAGCAGTGCCCAACTGATTCAGACTTCGTGGCAAAGGAAGCACGATCTTCCAACGGTCACACAAGGATCGATCGTCTCGATCGATTCGGAAGGGGAAAGATTTTCCCGATCAACGAATCAAGAGACAAGGGATCTCTCGTTAGACGCGCGAGACGCAATGCTAGCCTAAGCTTCAGTCGCCGGAGATCTGGAAGAACCTGAGATCAGCAGCGGCGACAACCGTACGAGTGGCGGAGAAGACGGCGGAGCAAGATCGCGAGATTAGGGTTTTGTCGTCGGCCGCTCGTTCTTTTTGAAATTCCGTATATCTGTATTCTTTACTGTTCACAATGTATCGTATTTATACCCTAGGTCAAGAAGATGACCGTTGTGGGTCCCACCAAGGTAAGGACCAAAGTCCGGTTCAAACAGATGCAGGTAACTTGGACCGGTCCAGAACTTTCAGAAAAATTGCCAAGTCAAATTCGGCGAGAATCATAGGTGATTCTCGCCGAATCGGCGAGAATCACTTATGATTCTCGCCGACTTCTACGTAGCCGAAATCTGACTGCACAGATACAGAAGCCGGGGAGAATCGGCGGGAGTCACTTTTGATTCTCACCGAATCGTCGAGAATGCAAGGTCATTCTCGACGAATCGGCGAGAATCATAAGTAATTCTTGACGATTCTGCCTTAGAAAATTTCCCTGTCTGTGACGAATCTGCCGGCTTCAACCGGCGAGAATCAGCTAATGATTCTCGACGACTCGACGAGAATCACTAGTGATTCTCGCCGAATCGGCGAGAATCACTTAGTGATTCTCGTCGATTTGTACTTAGGCTGTTTCTCCTCTTTCTCCCCTTGAGCTGGTCTTTGGCCCATCCTTGCTCCTTGTCTGCTCTTGCTTTATCATAGCCCTGTACTTGAAATTAAGTACACCCCAATAGAGAGAGTACACGTAGGCCAACACACTGATCTGCTCAACGAGGGATTACGTTGCACAGACCCGTGTATATTGACCCACTGTACCCTGACATTGGTGTGTACTTAGCATGGAATATCTGCAAGTACAACTAGAAATATTTCATCAAATACATTGTCTACTTACCTTGGCTTGCACAGGGGCTTCTTCAAATCAGGTACATTGTGGATGCAATACCCAACACAACCCCCTCTAGGATTTTTAGGTTGACAACTAGATACTTTAATCTTTTATCACTAGTTTATCTTCAAAACAATATGAGACTTCTACTAGTATGTTAAATCATATTAAACGTATACATAATAGATTATTTAATTTTAAAAAAGTGATAAATCCTAATCCCTATTTGGCCTCTCCCAATATAAGTTTTAATTTTCAGAAATTTCCTACAAATAATAATGTTGAAAATCATTATAGAAATTTTGAATATAAAAATATTAAGCATCCAAAGTATGAAGACATGCCCAAAATTAAGATGAAATACTAACTCCACTTGAAAAGACTCATTCATCATTTTCTCCCAGAAAATCAACATGCAGTATTTGGGTGGCCAAAGGAACCGTTACACTCGATCCCATTTGGATACTTGAATCTTTTATTCAGTAGTATCCACTATTTGCATAAAGTAGAATTTAAAATGAAATTCACAATATTCTTTTTTATTATGTACTTAATCATCATTTTTTTCACGTGTTTTTTTTTAATATTGTTTGAGCCAAAATGCTATGGTCTCTTTATATTTTTTTTGGATATGTCATTCACTCTTTAATCTTAATAAATAATAAAAAAAATTGATCAAAACAAAAAAGAAAGTCATATCCTTGTTAAGTGCTGAAAATTTACTTATTATTGAAATTCTATCCTTTTAAATCCACTTTCTATAAATGTCTTATATTTTCACTATAATAATTACCTGTGTCCTTAAGTTAAACTATCTTTTAAAATCAATAAATAATTATAATATTCATGACATATATAAGCTATAGGACATAAATTGGTACTAAGGATCTATCGCTTAGTATGAGCAAGATCACTTACTCATATCTTGTTACTCACCACAGCGGAGGCATAGGATTGTGTGCATTTGACACCTAACCTCTAAGTCTTGTCTTGTCCTTAAATAGGGAGGGTTCTAATGGGTCCTTGCGAGGCAGTGGGGGGAAAGTGTGCTAGGCTGAGAGTCATCTTTTGTATGGATTTGAGATTAACACCCCAACCTAGGACATGTTAGCAGCTCCTTATGACCATCTATCACTTAGTATAGTGCTAGGGGAGTAGACATATAGTAAGGGTATTGGAATCTAGGGCATACTCATGATACTCATATAGACTGCATGAACATTATTTCACATCTCATGTTCATTATAATCAAGCATAATATTCTATCTTGTTATCTTGTGTTTGCATCATATATCTCTTTGAGCATTCGTGTTTTTAGAAAAACATTAGTATTTTTGAAAAATATTTGGAGGAAAAAATATCTCAGAATATCTTTTTCTAAGCAAAAAAGCATGTCTCTGTTGATAACGCTAAGCGTTACTACTAATGCCGCAGGTAGCATAAAATCATTTCATTTTCTTTCTTTTTGCATTATTTTATGGCATAAAAAATCTCATAACTAGAAGGCTAGTTAAAGTATTCTATGTTTTCTAGAAATCTATTTATTATAAAATATTTAAAAAACAAATATAAAATTATTAAATTATTTAAAAGAATAACAATATGTTTTTCTTATATCTCTTTGTGTGTTTATTGTTTGACATTTTTAATAAAAATAATAAATCAAAAATTATAAATATTGCATATTATTCTTTGATAGTGTTATGGATGATTAATTATAAAAATTTAAGATGAATTATGATATGTACTTTAATTTTCAAGAATCTTAAAATATTATATTGTTATGTCATGTCATTAAAATTATCTTGTTATACACAATGAATTGAATGTAGGAAATATATGCAGGATAGCTTAGCATGCCTCTAATAATGAGTAATGTTTTTTGTTTAATAATGATTCACTCACTCAGTTATTTTTAATAACATACATGTGTTCTTAATCATAGAATTGCATGATTGTGTAGTGTAATAACCTAATAGTTAAAAATGCATAAATAGATTACCTACACTACATTGAATTGAATAATCCAATTCTTTACTTTTCATGTACTTATTTGTTGGAGAAAGGTGTTTAAAAAATTGCTATTGTTTGCGCAACAAGTGAATTCGAAGTCTTTTTTCACAAAACAAATAAATAAAATAAAATTGATAAGGAAAACTCCACCAAGCACTACTCACCCTCCTGATAATTCTTAATGATATTTGTGAGGTTGAGCACCTTAGAAAAAGAATTATAAAGTGTCTTGTAGTAAACAAATCATACACAATTTTATTAGTACACCGGATCACAAAAATACAGATAATGTAAAAATTGCATAAATGTTATCCCTCGAGCACTACTCTACTTCCTTAGAAGTCTTAATAAGCATTGTATGTGTAGAGCACCTTGATTGTTGTAATTCTTACTCATCTGTATTGAAAAATAGTGGAAGTAATATTATTTTTGTATTTTAATGTTATGTTATTCATTATATATTTCACATGCTTTGATTAATCCAGTTGTATACTTTATCAAAACACTATTCGTAGACCTCATTATTTCTCATAAAACTTCTACTCTTGAAAATTAGATCCTAATGCATACCTATACTATTATCTAAAATCATAAGTAAATGCACTAGATAGCAAAGTATGATCGCTACAATGTTTTTTTACTTGAAATGTGAATTAAATTACATTATAGTTCTTCTCTTCTTTTGATATTTTAAAATCATGTTTGAAAAAATTTCAATGAAATAACATCTCTTGGACTTGAATTGAATTTAAAACATCTTATTAGACTTAAAATTCCTTATCCTTAAAATGGCATATTTTCCAAAAAGATATTTATTTTAAGAGTGCTTATAATGTTTTAAAATGTGTACTACTTGTAGTTAATCATGAATATTTACTCTCTCAACAACTGTTAAACTATGTTTACAAAGTGGTATTATTTGCTTAACAAGTGCTATTTGTCTATTTTTAGCACTATACAGCTTTATTCAATCATGCATATAGTTTGTTAAATATGTTGTAGGGAGATATCTATGATCTTGCTCATTGTAACCCAATTTTCTTCTCCAATATAAACCATTTTAATTCTCATTGTATATACTCACCTCTACCCACTTTTTATTCTACCAAAAAGGGGGAGAACATCATGAATAAATTCCTTAATTTGTGGGGAGCGGACTAAATTTTTATAGAAAGCTTATATGTAGGGGGAGTTTTCATAGGATGTTGATACTCTACTTATGCTCAATCATGATAATTAACTTAACAAACGGTAACATGTTTTTTTTAACAAGTGGCGTGATACATTAATAACCTTGTGGTATCATAGAAAAACTCTAATAGATAATACAACGGTAGGAACTCCTTCAGAAGCACTCCAAAGATCTTCCTCCAGCCCTCTTCGTCCTTTCTTCTTTTCTTCCAAGGTTTGAAGAGAGAACGAGAGAGTGAAAGAAAGATAAATGAGTTTCTTTCCCCCACCCCTCTAACTAAGTGGACAGGGGATTAAACCCAACCATAACATAATTTCATGAAAAGGAATGAAGGGCCACGATGTTAGCCACAAAAATTTATTTAATGCTATAGCTAAACGATATCCACTATCGCAACACGATAGCTCTAGAGGTGTCCGCTTGACCCAGTAAGCGTCGGTCAATGCTCGCTTCACCTCCCCCTAACATGTGGACTCCTTCCACATGGTACGCTATCTCATGAAGATATTGAGCTAATGCTAGGGATAGCTCGAAAGGCCAACACTTTTATGTTTTCATTATTTGAATGCACTTTTTGTAACGACCTCCCCATCACACGGCTCTAAAGGACTACCGTTGGTACCCCCAACACCACACTCGAAAGATTTTAGTCTCAAATATTTTGCAGACCATGCACCCCAACCGTTGTCCATCCACAGGCTGGTTGTTAAAAGCCGCAGCCTCCCTTTGATGTGAAAGTATCGAGTTAAGCGCCCTAATGGGGACTTCCGAGGAGGTCACCCTTCCTGAATCTACTCTCATGCAGACATACTTAACTATAAAGTTGGTTCGCTTCACATCACCAATTGAGATCCAACTCAGTTACTCAATTGATGATGAGAAGTGAAAGAACTTTATAATTAAACATGCTCGGATGGGAGTAGTTCTGAGATGGGTGACCTCCTGTAAAACACTAAAAGTTATTGCTTCAAGGTTAGCTAATCACCTAAAGAGGGAGGGTGAATAGGTCTTTTAAACTTTTTTAGATCTTTATGTTGATTATAAATATGGGGATCTAAAGCATGTCTTAATTACCAACAATATAAGAAAAAAACAAGGGACACAGAATGCACAAAAATATTTATAGCGGTTCCCCAATTGGGTACATCCACTTTCCCTCCCACCTATCCAACTAATTTGTTGGACTAGGCACAAACTCCACCAATATGCTCCTAAGAGCTTACACCTCAGACCCTCAGCCTTACACACATATTATTTTCAAAATCCAAACTCAGAACCACAAGGGTTCCTACCTCAGAGCCCTGTAGTGCTCCTACAGCTCAGTGGTCCACTGACCACCTACCTCAGCATTATTTCTAAGGCCTACAGCTCAGGCTTCTCAGCCCTACAACTTCAAGCACATAACCCTAATCTCAGAGTGCTACAACACTACTACAACTCAGTGCCTATCAAGGTACCTACCTTAGTGCCCTTCCAGGAACCTATAGATCAGCCTACTCTAAGGCCTATAACTCAGTGACACACTTATCACCTACAGATCAGTGACTCACCAATAGCCTACCTCAGGCACTAGGCCCTACACTTAGGCTGGGAGGACAACCCTACCTCAGATCCACACTTGGATCCTACCTCAGATAACAGCACTCTCCTACCTTAAGCACTTAAGCCATATATCTCTGATCCACACTTGGATCCTACTTCAGTACCCTAGCTGGGCACCTACCTCAGTGAAAAATTAGTCACCTACAACTCAGGCACAAAGTGCCATACACTCAGATTTAGATAAAATCAATCCTATAGGAAAGTAATTAGTAAAATTGAAATACTGACTCAGAGATAAATCTCATAATCTTACTTGCTGGGCTGAGCAGATATCAGTCCATCCCACTTTTTGTAGAATGAATTAGTCTTCTTCTACAGCTACCAATTTCTCTATTGTACTGAAGACAGCTAACTGTATTTGAAGGCTTATAGCCCTTTACACAGCTAACTTATCATGCTGATAGATCTAATCAACCAACTTGTTCTTCAAGGAACACTCTTGCTGAACTCGAAGAAGCTTCATCTATCTTTTCCTTCTAGCTTTCACTGCTGGACTTTGCTTTCAAGCTTGTCAATGAGGATGAAGTCCAACCACCTCTTTTTCGTTTTCCAATTTCGTTCTTGTTTTTCATTAACCCTAATCTTTTTTTATTATATTCCCTTTATATCTATTGAATTGAATCAACATTAAAATTTGAATGTGGGCCCAGTCAAGTATGGTTAGCGCCACCTCCCTCAGAAGAAGACAAACTATAGCTTCAGACGCTACTGTAGCTTTCTCGCAACGGCATGAAGTACTTGGACTGAGCTCGACGATCGTCAAGCTGAGATCGATGAACTCTGTGCTGAACTCGACGAATTTTAGAATCTCTAACTTTACATTAAGCTCGACGAAATGTGAGCTCTACTCGACGAACTCTGAATCTTCAAACTTTAACATGAGCTCAATGAAAGGCGGGCTCAGCTCGACGAACTTTGAATATTCAATCCTTAACTTGAGCTCAACGAAAGGTGATCTCAGCTCGATGAACTCTCAATCTCCAACCTTTAACTTGAGCTCGACGATCTGTGAGTTGAGCTCGAGGAACTCTTAAATCAGTTTGACAAACTCCACATTCTGGACTTATAGAAAATTTCTGCTGGCTTTATCTTAACGATTCCTTCTCAACTATCTCAGTGGTTTCTTCTTCACAACTGAGACTCTTCTGTCTAAGCGGTTTCTTCTCAACTATCTCAGCGGTTTCTTTTTCACAGCTGAGACTGTCTTCTATCTAAGCAGTTTAGTTGAGACCAACACTTCTCTTAATGTTTTGTGTTGATCTTCTCAGTTGTCCCATCGGTTATGCTAAGACATTCATCTAAGTTGTCTCAGCTGTCTCAGCGGTTATTCCTTAGTTAAATTATCTGACTTCCAGCTTCCACTTCCTATTCACCTGTCCAATCAAGGATAACCTGCATGCCATAACTCAAACTATATCAAATTTATTATATGTGTATGTCATTAACCCTCAAACTATATCATATATATTATATGTGTATGTCATTAACCAGTTCAACTTCTTTTAAATCTGTAATATTGGGGTGAATGGACCCAACAATTTCCCCCTATTTTAACAAGTCAAAACCTTGCTTGATAAATAACACAGGTCATTGACATACACAATATTTTTAACATAAAAACTTACACTTGTGTAACGTTATTAAGAGTTTGAAAATATATTACCACACACAATTCTCGATGTCAGGAATTTTACTTACTCCCTCTAGGAGGCTGCTCTCCTGGATGAGCCATCCTTACTTTTCTTTTGCTGAAATAAATTTTGCACCACTTCGCTTTGAGCTTCCCGCATCTTGGCTTGGTCAGGTCTTGATCAAGTCTACTCTTTCTTCCCCCTAACTCCTCTCCCCCTTTTTGACTTCTGCAATAGGGAGATTTGTTTTGTGTGGAGTTTTTCTCCCCTATTTGTCTAGGGATGATTCTCCTACTCTGACTTAATTCCATTTTAGTTGTTGGTCTTGCTCCCCCTCAACTGTTGCACACGAGCTTCATTATTTTTGGGGAAGGACTTGTACTTCCTGAAAAATAGACAGTACAATATATTATAGAGGAAAGAATTGAAGCTACACAAGATCCAACATACCCAATTCAAATATGTAGGTGTTGAAATTTGCTTCATCTAGCGACTTAGTAAAGATATCAATCACTTGCTTGTTTGTAGAGACAAACTCAAGGCTGATGTCTTGCCTTTCCAAATGTTTTCTAATTAAATTATACTAAATTTCTATATGCTTAGTCCTGATATGGGAGACAGGATTCCTAGCTATAGAAATTGCACAAGTAGAATCACAAAAGAGTGTAGTTCTACTTATCTAAATATTGTAGTCCTGAAGTTGATGCTGGATCCACAGCAACTGAATACAGCAGCTCCCAGCTGAAATTTACTCTGACTCAGTAGTGGATATTGCAACACTTGTTTGCTTCTTTCTACACCGAGAGACAATACTTCCACCTAGAATTTGACAGGAGACAGATGTGCTCTTCCTATCCTCCTTGCAACCTGCAAAATCTGCATATGAGTAGCCTGTTAGTTCAAACTCCCCATTCCTAGGGTACCATAGGCCGAGTTCTGGGGTGCCCTTAAGATATCTCAAGTTTTTTTCATAGCAGTGTTGTGAGACTCTTTAGGGAAGGCCTGATACCTAGCACATACACATGTTGCATACATAATGTAAAGCCTACTTGCAGTGAAGTAGAGAAGGGAGCCAACTATACCTCTATATAAAGTTGGATCACTAGGTTTCCCTAGATTATCTTTGCTTATAGACAAACTTAAGCTCATGGGAGTTCTTATGGTGGAAGCATTCTCTATAACATACTTCTTGATTAGCTCCCTGGTGAACTTTGACTGGGATATGGATAGACCATCATCAGTCTGTCTTACTTAGGGTCCCAAGAAGAACATCAGTTCACCCATACTACTCATCTAAAACTTCCCCCGCATAAGTTTTGCAAACTTCCTGCAGAGGTTGTCATAAGTAGAGCCAAATATTATGTCATCAACATAAATCTAGACTAGAATTATCTTGCCCTTAGATTTCCTTAGGAATAAGGTCTTGTATATCTTCCCCCCTTGATAATTTGTTCTCAATGAGGAAGGTAGAAAATGTCTCATAACATGCTCTAGGGGCTTGCTTGAGCCCATATAGAGCTTTCCTAAGTATATACACAGCAGTAGGAGAGTTAGAATCTACAAAACTTGGAGGATTCTCTACATAGACCTCTTCTTTCAAATCTCTATTCAAGAAGGCTGACTTCACATCCATCTGGAAGACTTTGAATCCTTGGAAGGCAGCAAATTCAAGGAAGAGTATGATGGCTTCCCACCTTGCAACTAGGGCAAAGGTCTGATCATAATCAATCCCCTCTTCCTGTCTGTACCCCTTGGCCACCAGTCTAGCCTTATTCTTTATGATAATGCCATTTTCATCAAATATTTTCTGAAAATCCACTTGACTCCAAAGACATTATGTCCATCTGGTCTGGGAACCAGCTTCCAAACCTTGCATCTTTTGAACTGGTTCAGTTCTTCTTGCATTGCACCAATCAAGAATTGGTCTTGATTTGCCTCTTAAAATTTCTAAGGCTCTTCTTATCACAGGAAGCTAGAGTAAAGAGTTGTGTTGAAACTCGTGCTTCTGGTCTGTACACCTTGGTTATCCTCATCTATTATTTTATCTAGAGGTTGATCTCTTAGATATCTGACTGTTGTGTGCAGCAAAACTATTTCTTGTTGAACAGCATTTTCTTCAGTTGGTTGATCTTCATCTCCAGCTAGATTATCCTGTACTTCCTCTGGACAACATCCCTCTCTATATTCTTCTTGCACAGCAGGGTTTTTATTTTGGATGGAGAGCTTTTCCATCATAATTTCTATACCTGCAGAATTAGGCAAAGAGCTTGATAGCTCACTGTCAATCATTCTTGACTCATCAAACACTACATGGACAGATTCTTCTACAACTTTATTTGTCAAGTTATAGAATTTATATGCCTTACTACTATTGTTATACGCAACAAAGATCCCCTCATGGGATTTGACAGCAAACTTAGTCACTATTGACTTGCCATTATTCAAGATGAAACATTTGCAACCAAAGATCCTGAAATAGGATATGTTTGGTTTTCTGCCCTTCAAGATCATATAGGGAGTATTCTTGTGGCCTTTGGTGAAAAAAGCCCTATTGAGAACATGACATGTTGTGTTAATTGCCTCAGTCCATAATTATTCAGGGAGAGAAGTGTCACTCAATAATGTTCTCCCAGTTTCTATGAGGGTCCTTTTTTTCTCTCAGCTAACCCATTTTACTGGGGTGTTCTTGGAGAGGAGAATTCTTGATGAATCCCTTGCTCTTCACAGAAAGTAGTCATGGTAGTAGACTGAAATTTAGTTCCATGGACACTTCTTATTTTGACTACAGAGCTTGTAAGTTCATTCTGAATATGCCTGACAAAATTCATGACGACGTCAATGGTTTCATTCTTTCTTCTAAGAAAGAATACTGAAACAAACCTGGAATAGTCATCAACCACATAAGGGTATAAACCTTCCTACCCAGACTCTGGATAGGTATAGGACCAAACAAGTCCATATGCAGGAGATAGAAGCATCTCACTGAGTCCTTGTTCCCAATGTTCTTTAAGGAAAGCTTAGTCTGCTTACCCTTTTGGCAAGCAGCACAGATACCCTCCTTGGAGCATTTTAATTTGGGACCATTCCTAACTAGCTTATCACTAAAGAGCTTGCCAATGGTCTTATAATTCAAATGAACTAGTCTCTTGAGCCATTGGACACAATATGAGACTTTGTCATTCGCAACTAGGCATATAGGGGAACTACTATCTAAGAAAGAAAAGTTTAAGCAATAAATATTCCCACTCCTAGTCCTTGTTAAGATGACACTCTTGTCAAATATCATCTTGATGTGGCACTTATCCTTGTAGAAGGAAATGTCATAACCAATGTCACATAGTTAGCTTATGCTTATGAGGTTGTGTTTCAACGCTTCTACATAAGCTACCTTTGTGATGGTGATTATGCCATTTGAGATCTTACCATAACCTCTGGTTATCCCTTTGTCAGAGCCTCCAAAGATGACCTTAGGTCCATTATTTACTAGAGTAAACTCTTTCAATAGTTCCTTTGTTCCATTCATGTTCCTGGAACATCCACTGTCCAAGAACCATTTAGAGGAACTGGTGCTTGAACTAACCTTAAAAACACAATTTATCACACCTTAGGACCCCAATTTTTATTGGGTCCTAGGTTCACATTAGTCTGAAAATAAGCTTGCCTTCCTGCAGAATTCCTGACAGGTTGGCTACCTCTGGACAATGAAGGATTGTGCCAGCAATCTACAGCATAGTGGCCCACTTTGCCTCAACACCAACACACATGGACATTTTATCTCCTTTTCTATTTAGGGCCAGCACTTGCCTGTACTACTCCTTGAATAGTGGGTAGATGTGATGTTGTATGTCTCTGATTACTTACAGCAGCTATTTGACTAAAGGTAAGTCTTTCAGCTGACTATTTTGGTCTTTTCTGAGAGCCACCAGCTGCATGCCACTTTTCAGCTAACATGCATCTGATTGCATCAGAAGCTGCCATTCCAGCCTTGCTAGAAGACTCAACTTGAGTCATTACTTTTGCTGGATGACTCTGATTTCCTACAGTAGCAATATCCTTGAGTTTTGGGGCTTAGGCACAAAAAACAAATGGTCTAGGATAGGCCATTTGAATTTCCTCATGGGCAGCCTTAAGGGCCCTCACATGGTTATATCTTCCACCTTGGATATGGCCACATTGGTCCATATGAGTGTATCTACCATTCTCCCAGTGACCATAACAGCTTTCATGTTCATGCCTGTTAGAAGGCAACAAAACCTTCTTGAAAAGAAATTAGAGGCAATGAGGCTAGAGGCACAACTGGTGCCTTTCCCTTTCCATTTGGATTGGGAGGTCTAGCAGATCCCTTACAACCTAACCCTTTCTTATCCTTTGGGGTAAAGAGGGTGTCAATAAAGGGAAGCACAGTGCTTGGCTTATAAAACTTGGCCACCAGCAGTTTCTCCCTTAGTAGATCATCTTTATGTTTTTAGATAAGTTTCTCATTTGAGACTCTTACCACAGACTGCATATCAATGATTGCCTTGAGATTGGCTGATTTAGTGGCCATATTATTGAGATCCTTTTCTTGGACCTCACACTTGCTCCTAACACAGAGAAGCTCTTTTGCCTGTCTCTTGGCAAGGAGCTTCCACTTCTTGAATGCTTCAAGAAGTTCTCCATACTTGTCAATTACAGAATTGACATCATGCTCAGACTCTGAATCCCCTTCATCTCTTGATGATTGAGCTTCAAACTCTGAGCTAGCCTCATGACCTGAAATAAAAGGCAGAGATTTAGAATTTACCTGAGCCTATCCAGGCTGATCCTGGCAGCTCTCCTCATATATCATTGCCATTAATCCATTGCAATGAACATCTTCTTCTTCATCTTCATCCATCTCTGAGTCACTTTCTGAATGTGAGAGAGGGGCCCTGATTTCTATCCTAGCAGCACAATATTCTTCAGGTTCTTCTTCAGTAATAGCAATTAGCCTAATGTAGGCTTCTTCTTCTTCAATGTCTGACCTAGAGGAAGAGTCAGACCATATCTTTTCCTTCTTGTCCACAATAGACTTCTCTTTCTTCTTCCCCTTGTGGTGCTTCTTCTCTCCTTCCTCTTTTCTCTTCAATGGGCAGTCAGCAACTATGTGCCCAGGTTTGCTGCAGCAGAAATAAATGACTTGATAAAAAGTTTGTTTGCTAGAGTTAGGAGCATACTTGTCCTCCTTAGAGGATCTCCTTCTATGTTGTGAGGAATAGGAAGGTCTGCTGTTCTTCCTATGCTCCTTCTTCATGAATTTCTGAAACTCCCTGGAGAAGGCAGTAAAGTCCTCTTCAGACATATTGCTATCTGAGGAGATAGTCTTTGAGCTCTCAGAATCTGTCTCAGTAATTCTCTTGGGTGGAGAGTTCCTCCTTCTGCACCTGGTTGGGGCATCAACTTTGAAGGCCACAGACTTCTCCTTGGCCTGTGACATTCTACTCTTTTATTCTTTCTTTCTTGTAGCAAGCTATATCTCATATGACAGTAACTTTCCAAATAGGGTTGGAGGAGGTGTGTCAGCTAACTTGGCCATTTCTCTAATGGCACAAATCTTTGTGTCCCAATCCTTTGTGAGGGACTTGAGAAATTTTTCATTCAACTCATTGGTGCTGAAGACCCTTACATATGTTCGCAGTTCATTTACCATTATAAAGAATCTCTCAAAGCACTCAGTAATGCCATCAGACTTTCCTTGTCGAAAGGCCTCATACTCCTGGTTGAGATCGATTTTCTGTCATCCCTCACCTCCTCTGAACCCTCCAGGAAAACAATTAGGGTGTCCCATATCTCCTTGGAGGTCTTGTAGTACACTAGATTTTGGAAAGTTGAATCATCTATTGCATTGACAATAATGTTTTGAGCTTTCTTGACCATGGAGGAAAGAAGGAGCTAATCTTTGTTCATTTATTCATAACATTTAGGTTCTTTATGTTGGCATCCATAACTGAGGTCTTCATGGGGATGAAGGGTCCTTCTTTGACTGTGATGTAGATCCTATAATCAGTAGCTTCTTTGAATAGTATGACCCTTTCCTTCTAGAGGCTAAAGCGCTCCTTTCTGCAGATTGGTAATTTAATCTCCCCCAGTTCCTTTTACTTTACATTAGACCCCATTCTTAAATCTTATAGCTAACCTTGGAGGTGTACACAGATTGTAAAATCCTTTTTGAGCAGCCTCCCTATAATACCACTTGAAAGTTATTACTTCAAGGTTAGCTAGTCACCTAGGGGGGGGGGGTGAATAGGTCTAATAAAATTTCTTAGATCTTTATGCTATTTATAAATTTGGTGATCTAGAGCTTGTCCTAATAACCTGTAATACAATAAAGAAATAAGATACACAACAAGCACACAAATATTTATAGTGGTTCTCCAATTGGGTACATCCACTTTCCCTCCCACCTATCAAACTGATTTGTTGGACTAGGTACAAACTCAACCAATATGCTCCTCAAAGCTTACACCTCAGGCTCTCAGCCTTACACACAGATTCTTTGAAGAATCGAAACTCAAAACCAAAAGGGTTCCTACCTCAGAGCCCTGCAGTGCTCCTACTACTCAGTGGTCCACTAACCACCTACCTTAGCCATATTTCTAAGGCCTACAGCTCAGGCTTCTCAGCCCTATAACTTTAGGCACACAACCCTAGTCTCAGAGTGCTGCACCACTCCTATAACTCAGTGCCTATCCAGGTACCTACCACAGTGCTCTTCCAGTAACCTATAGCTCAGCCTCCTCTAAGGCCTTCAACTCAGTGGCACACTTATCACCTACAGCTCAGTGACTCACTAGAAACTTACCTCAGGCACTAGTCCCTACACTTAATCTGGGAGGATAGCCGTACCTCAGATCAATACTTGGATCCTACCTCAGAGAGCAGCACTCTCCTACCTCAGGCACTTAAGTCCTACAGCTCAAATCCATACTTGAATCCTACCTCAATACCCAAGCTGGGCACCTACCTCAGTTACAAATAAGTCACCAACCACTCAGGAATAAAGTGCCCTACACTCAGATTCAGATAAACTGAATCCTATAGGAAAGTAATCAGTAAAATTGAAATACTGACTCAGAGATAAATCTTTGAGTCTAACTTGCTAGACTGACCAGATATCAGTCCTGCCTACTTGCTGTAGAAGGAATTAGTCTTCTTCTACAGGTACCAATTTCTCTGCTGTACTGAAGATAGCTAACTGCTGTTGAAGTCTTACAACCCTTCACAAAGCTAACTCCTCTTACTAATAGATTGAATCAGCCAACTTGTTCTTCAAGGAACACTCTTGCTGAACTGGATGAAGCATCAACAATCTTTTCCTTCTTCCTTTCACTGCTGGACTTTGCTTTCGAACTTGTTGAAGAGAATGAAGTACAGCCGCCTATTTTTCATTTTCTACTTTCTTTCTCATTTTTCGTTAACCCTAATCTTCATTTCTTCTCTTCCTTTTATATCTGTTGATTTGAATCAATGACACAATTTAAATATGGGCCCAGTCATGTATGGTAAGCGCTACTTCCCTCAGAAGAAGACAAACAGTTGCTTCCGGCGCTACTATAGCTTTCCCGTAATGGCATGAAGTACTTGGACTGAGCTCGATGATCGTCGAGCTAAGATCGATGAACGTTGTGTTGAACTCGACAAATTTCAGAATCTATCGTTAGAATCTCCAACTTTACATTAAGCTCGACGAAATGTGAGCTCTACTCGACGAAATTTGAATCTTTAAACTTTAACTTGAGCTCGACGAAAGGCGGGCTCAGCTCCACAAACTTTGAATCTTCAAACCTTAACATAAGCTCAATAAAACGTGAGCTCAGGTCGATGAACTCTGAATATTCAACCTTTAACTTGAGCTCGACGAACTCTGAACTCAGTTCGACAAACTCCACTTTCTGGACTTAGAAAATTTCTGCTGGCTTTGTCTCAATGGTTCCTTCTCAATTGTCTCAGAGGTTTCTTCTTCACAGCTGAGACTCTTCTGTCTCAATGGTTTCTTCTCAACTGTCACAGCAGTTTCTTCTTCATAGCTGAGACTGTCTTCTGTCTCAGCGGATTAGATGAGACCAACACTTCTCTCAACGTTTTGTGTTGAGATTCTCAACTGTCTCAGTGGTTATGTTGAGACATTCTTCTCAGATGTCTCAACTATTTTAGCTGTTATGCCTTAGTTAAATTATCTTACTTCAAAAATCCACTTCCTGTTCAGCTGTCCAATCAAGGACAACCTTCATACCAAAACTCAAGCGTGCATAAAATAAATTATATGTGTATGTCATTGACCAGTTTGACTTCTTTCAAATCTGGAAAATTGGGGTCAATGGACCCAACAAACACCTATCCCGGAAAGGATGGGGGGCATGGTTTGCAGACTATTTGAGGCTAAACCCTTTAGAGAGTGGAGCTGGGGGTGTTGGCAGTCGTCCTTTTGAGCCATATGCTGGGGAGGCTATTACAAGTTATACCATATTGATTTTTCTTATGTGTGATATCGTTGCCCATATAACTTTGCATGTCTAAGTCTGCACACACCTCAAAAATCCTGCAATAAGCATGGGTTTATTTATGAATAAGTTCAAACTAATGTGCGCATATAGTAATCTTTCTTGAATATTTTCATATATTCCCACATTGATAAGTAAGTATGAGTCAATAAATGTCCAAATTCATCATACTCATGAGATTATCACTAATATATATATAAACCTTAATCTTACTTCAAAAATTATGATGTGATGGAATGTCACCATTTCTCAATATCACAAATTATTCACATATTTATAAAGCATTTATAGGGGATCATAATGATAACAAATATCTATGTTTCAATTCCCCAGCTCGTCAAGCCCTATTCAAAACAAATACTAATAATACTCATATTCTATACTTGGCCAGCTGTTTTAATTCTGACTTGTATACACATGTAATTATTCCATTTTACTTAATCATGACCTCGATTACATGGTCACATCATACACTAAGTAATTTATTGGGGGATAACTTCAATTATCGTATATAGGTCCACCCTGCTTCAAAATATATTAAATAGATATGAGACAAATGATTACTAGTTGAATATTTCTACTCCTTTTGTAATCATTCATAATGGTGATAATGAATTCCTATGTTTATCACTCTGAATCCCAACCTTTTAAAATGTACAATCATGGTTACTTTTCTGATGATCAAATTTTGTTGGATTAAATCATACCAACCATAGTTAAGTTAATCAATATATTCTAAACACAAGAAGTCATCATTTCAATAATTTGAATAAAATCAAGTATTTTTTCGACCAATGATGTCTTACAATTTATCATGATACTATTATAATTCATCATCTTAGGATCGAGGAGGTGAATCTATGATACCACCCTTTGCATGGGGTTGCTTATATATTTTTCATCATTAAAGATCACAAGGATCTTTTATCAAGGTTCACTCCTATCCAATCTATTTATGACTTAAGCCTTCACTGAATGTCAGTTGTCTGGCAATTAAGGAAGTATGTTCGCTCCTTAAGTTATGTAATAAGTAGTTATCTACTTCATTAAACTAAAAATTTAAGAAATTTTTTGAGGTCTTAAACCAACTTTCTTAATTTAAAGAGTCACATATATATAATGGGAAACCCTCTATGTATAACCCAAAGAGTTATTTTGCTATCCGCTAGTTTACTTGCCTTGATATACAAAATCTCATCTTAACAAGAGTAAATTTTTGAAAACAACTAACCTAAAGATCTCTATGTTTATGACACAACTTTTTTAAAGTAAGAACTAGTGAAACCCAAGTCAGTATTGAATTAGATTAATAAACAAAAGGATAAGCCCCCATACATTTTGGGCTAAGTTTCTTTGATGTCAGTATATTACGTTCATCCTAAATATGCAAAGGATCCTTAGGGAACACAATCATAGAATTGGAGTTTTACCCTGTGATTTATTGATATAATACAACATGTAGACCCTAAAGGTTACCATTTACGATAACCTTTTCATGGTCAATATGTGACCAAACCCAAAATGGGACTTTTCTGAACTCGAATATCTACTCAACCTATGATATTTGCCATGTTGATTGTTTCAATGTAATCAAGTCATCGATATTAGGGTTATGTTTACTAGTCTCCTAGTGTTCCACAAATAGATAACAAAAACCATTTCTCCTTGAGACGGTCCTATAAATTTGGGTAAGAGGTTATAATATTAGTTGGCTGGTGAAGTTTTAACATTAGAGTTTAAGCCTTAAGTAGCTACTCTCACATTAAACTCTTCCCTTAGTCACTTTGGGTATCCTCATACCTTAACAAATATATACTCGAGGTTGATTTTTGATACGATATGCCATGAAATAATCTTGGCAAATCAAACCAAGGTGGTTTCCTAGTTTCGTTGGCCTAACTCATTGATTAATGGACTCTTTTGTGTGTTTTCACACATAGGCACACCATTGCTTCTGCTACTTTAGATTGTCTGCAAACTAATGCTCAAGCAGGGTTACCAAGTGTTTTTGTTTACTTCTTTCTTTTATGATCATTTGTTCAAGTGATACCAGTTTATAAAATCCCAATCTTGATAATTGAGCACGACCGAGGGAGATTTTATGTACAGAACCCCCCTCTTTATAGTAACACCAACTCACAGGTTAGTCATCGCCGCATGACGCCGATCCTGCAATCAAATAAGATCATATCATAGGCAAACGAGAAAAGATGTAACGTAGCATGTCTACAATCAAACACACACACACACACACACAAATATATATTTATATATATATATATATATATATTTATATATATAAAAAAGATGAATAATCTATAATGAGATAATAAAAGAGTAAAGAATACTGGGCTTAAGCCCAGTATATGTCTAAATGAAAACACACACTCTCACTCTCCACTATAATGTAAAAGATAATAAGGACACTCATCAACCTGACTTCCAATAGTGGTAGTAGGAGTGAGGGACAACTGCTCCGTATGTTTTTCCTCCTCGAGTTTTTTGTCCTTCGGGTGGTACTGCTGCTGGGCTCCATGCACTCTTAAAATGATGTTGTCCACCGACCTTTAGTAAAAAATACTAAGTCGCTTCCTCCTCGCATAACCTCCATGAATCCTATGAACTATGCAGAAGGAAGAATGAGGAGGACAATAAAGTAATATATTAAATCAGGTGAGATGGATCTAACTAGCAGTGTATATGTAAGACTCTATACTAGCAATAAACCTGTAAGTAGTAAACAGTAGAAGAATTAGACAAAAGAAGTAGTGTATAAAGAGCAACACATACAAATAAAGTATGTATATTAAATTACACTACCATCACAAAAGCGTACTTTAACTTATATTAATGCCCATACAAATTTATAAGTTATGATTTCCGGTAATATAACTCATCATATAAAAGAGCCCATACTAATTTATGTGACGAGGATGTAACACCCCAGAAATCTCAATAGGTCAAATTGAGGTTCAGGCTGGCTGACACGGCCTGGGACACGTGCGTGTCCCAGGGCATGTCTGGGGTACACGGCCTGGGACACGGGCGTGTCCCAGGGCGTGTTATTCATTGTCGACGATCGTTGAGTCGACGATCGTTGAGTATCGACACATCGACACGGCCTGGGACACGGGCGTGTCCAAGAGCCTGTCATGCACAAATATTAGCCAGATTGTCCTGAGAAGGACACGACGCGGAGGACCAGCCGTGTCGATCGTGACATGGGCGTGTCAAATTGTCACACGGGCGTGTCCAGTGCCCGTGTGGTCTCGGGGAAAATGCTGATTTCCATCTCGATGGGGGAACACGCCCCTCGACACGGGCGTGTCAGGTGTCGACACGGGCGTGTCCCGGGCGTGTCGACACCCGTGTTCTGGTTTATTTTAAGTCGGTTGTGCACCGCTTTAGGAACACGGACTGTGACACGGGCGTGTCAAAGCCCATGTTCGGCCAAGGAAATCAAATTCAGGGCTGATCAGAGCCGTTCATTTTCTTTGACCAAGATCCAATGGTCTGGGCTCTTCCTTGGGTTGATAAGGCCGGGATTGAAGAGGAGAAAGCTCATTTGAGTTTCATCTTTCTCTTTCTAAAGTTAAGAGAGAGGGGAGAGTAAAGCAAGGAAGAAGAAGAGGAATCCGGCCGCCGGTGGTGCTGCGGTGGTCCAAATCGCGAGCCGAGTTCGGATTTACGAAGAAAAGGCTGCTACGAAGGCTTTCATCCATCTTAATTCTCTCCATGGCTCCGAGGAGAATTCCAAGGGTAACGATTTCCGCCTTGGACATGTGAAGTCATACTTTCCTGCATTTGCATAGGGAAAACCCGTCCCCGTGAGTGTGCGGTGGGTTGTGGTGTCCCTTGGGGTAGATATGTGAAGTCCCCCTTGTTAGAGTCCGAAATTTGAGTACGGATATAGGCATGCTGTGTGAAGCCCATCATGACGTATTGGTCTGGATTGGTGATGCTTTGTTTGTATTTCGGAGGAGCCTCCGAGTTTTTGATTGTTTGTGTGCAATCTGTGGTGGATACCTATCGCTTGGTGCATCAGGAAGTACTGGAGGAAGTCTAGGAAATTGTGCGAGTTGAGTTCAACTCTTGTGGTGGACGGGAAAGGTGAAGCTCTACCCGCGTCAGGCCATCCTTGCGTCTTACGATATGAGCAACGGGATAGGAGGATCTGTACTCGCGTTATGGTTGTCTAACCTTCGGTGCTTAAGCCCCTGTTAGTATCACATAGCGAGAGTCGACGGCTTGCGTGCCGATCATTACTAGAATGCACATTGGTGGGATCCGGTGTTTCCGGTACACCCGAATGTGCCCTGAGTGCACGGAGCGTCGGGCCGTCGTGCCGACGTTTGTGATATGTATTGACTGTGCAGCCGTGCACGTCTTGCGTGGTTCGCTATATATATATCATATTAGAAAATGCTATGTAGGGATGGAATTCTGCTGCCCCGTGGCAGGGGCAGGGTCGTTATAATTGGTCAGTTGAATGCTGATCGTTGTCGTGTTTGCCACCGCTTGGTGGATTGGTTCTTGTAGGTGCTGGAGGTGCTGGTCCGAGCAGGACTTAGCGGGCCGAAGCCCAAGCTACGTTGCTTCCCTCGAAGGCTTTGTTTGTTTTGTTTCTTCTTGTTCATGTGTGGCCGTCCTGCGTGCCGTTGTCTGTAAACCACACCTTGTTAAGAGAAATTTGTAAGGCCTTAAGGCCAGATACTTTGGGTGTATACATTTCTATGTTTTAGTGGACAGTTCTCGTTTTGCTTGAGTTCAAGTTTTTTAACCGTGGAGCTTCCGCTAGAATTCTCTGTGTTAGGATGCGTTGGTTTTGATATTATTTCGTAGCATCTCCGCCTATTTATGGAATATGGTGTGGGGCCCCGGCCCCTCTATTATATTCTTCTTGACGGGTAGAGGTGTTACAATTTGGAATCAGCTTGTTGGTCGATCTCTTCCGAATTCGCTGACGAATTCTTTTGAGAGGTGGCGAGCACGTGCCAGTGCTGTCGTTATCAAACTTAACTTGAACTCAAGAATGTCCACTTAGGAATGCAAATACACTTGTTTGTTGAACTTGTGTATTGTTTTTGTATGTTTGCCATTTTACTTGGTCGCTAAATTGTGTGTTTTACACATATAGGTGCTAGAAGTGTTGCTGGTCAATCCGAACCTCAACATTCTGTAGAAAGTGCGGCACCAGCTGAGGTGCCCACACCTCCTCCATCCGCTGAAACGGTACGTTTCATCACAGAAATAGTACTTGCTGTGATGAATGCTCAGCAGGCTGGGAAGGCACTTCCTGCAGTGGTGCCAATGCATACTGGGGTACAGCAAGAACCGATAGAAGCTGTCGTTGATCCGCGGGCAGTAGATCAACAATTGAAGCAATTCTTGAGCTTCAATCCTCCACAATTTACTGGGGCAGGGTCACCGGCCCAAGCAGAGGATTGGCTTGCAAGGATCAAGAGGATCATCAAAGCGATCAAGGTTTAGGAGGGAAAGAAAGTTATGTTGGTCACTTTCCTACTGGAAGGAGAGGCTCGTTTATGGTGGGATGAGATTAAACTGCATCACTTGGCCGGTAGACAACTTGCAGAAGTCTCGATGGACGAATTTTCTCAATTGTTCTTGGCACAACATCTACCAATGCAGCAAAGGATATCGATGGAAATGGAATTTCAACAGTTAACTCAAGGAGATCGTAGTGTGGATGATTACCTACATGAGTTCACACATTTGGGACGATATGCGGGTATAATCTTCGTCGAAGAAGAGCGTAAGACTAGTAGGTTTTATGCGGGACTGTGAGATGAGCTACGGTATTTGTTCTCGAGTCCTGTGAGTGAGGGATTTCAAGCCTTAGTCTGTACGGCTCGATCTTTAGAGACGGACATGAAAAGAGGGCAGGCAAAAGGTACCTTGGCTGTGACAAAGACAGAGTTCAAGACGCCGCGTCCGGAGAAGTTTGGGTACCGTAAGAGATGGGGAAAGAAGTCCAAGTCTACTGGACAAGCTCCTTCTGCGACTATGATAGAGACATATGGGTATGGATCTCGCGCTTGTTTTACGTGCGGGAAGTTGGGACACTTCACACATGATTGCCGAGTTGGTCCTCCAAAGGGTGACAAGAAGACGGGAGCGTTTTTTGCGGAGAAAGGGAAGACTGTGGTGGAGTCTTCTGCCTCGCACGCGTAGCCTAGGGTCTTCAACCTTGGACAACAAGAGGCCATTAAGCAGGCGGATGTCGTCACAGGTGCGCGCAGTTTTTAATGTTATTTTATACTGTATACTATGCTTGTTTTGATTGTGATGTTTTAGGGTTTGTTCTTATACGAGAGTATCCGACGCGAGCACTATTTGACACAGGTGCTTCACATTCATTTCTGTCTAAAGAGTTCGTCTTTCGTATCGGGGTACCTATCCGGACCACGACAGACAGTGTAAAGGTGTTGTTACCTAACGGATGTTTGATGTGCGCGGATAAATCTTGCGGTCTTGAGGTCAAGATAAGGAGTCGGGAGTTCAAGGTGGAAACACTAGTATTGCCAATCAAGGAATTTGATATAATCTTTGGTATGGACTGGCTGTCAAAGCAGCGTGCCTGTATAGATTGCACTTCAAAAGAGGTCATACTTAGGCAGAATACCGAAAAAGAGACCAAGTTCATTGGTATACAAGGGATGAGTAGGATGTTGTTATCTGCTCTTCAAGTCGTTAAGGCAGTTCGGAAGGGTGCAGAGTTGTTCTTCACACTCGTAGAGGCGGTGGCGCCGAAGGCCAGTGTGAGTGAAGTGCTGATTGTGTCGGAGTATGCTGATTTGTTTCCAAAGGACCTTCCGGGGTTACCTACCCAAAGGGAAATCAACTTCGCTATCGAGCTAGTGCCGGGTGCGAAACCTGTGCCCATTCGCCGTATCGGGTAGCGCCAAAAGAGATGGCCGAACTAAAAGTTCAGTTGCAAGAACTATTGAAGCAGGGATACATACGCCCAAGTATCTCACCTTGGAGCGCGCCTGTTCTTTTTGTGAAGAAGAAAGATGGTAGTTTGCGACTATGTATTTATTATCGCGAACTGAATAAGCTGACGGAGAAAAACAAGTATCTGATTCCTCGGATCGATGACTTGTTTGATCAGCTAGTAGGCTCAACCATCTATTCCAAGTTGGATTTGAAATCCGGGTATTACAAATTGCGGAATAGGGAAGGTGACATTCCCAAGACAGCGTTTGGCACACGCTACGGTCATTATGAGTTCACAGTAATGTCGTTCGTCTTATGTAATGCGCCTTCGGTATTCATGGATCTCATGCATCGAACGTTCCGCGAATACTTGGATCTGTTTGTGATTATGTTCATTGATTATATCCTCGTGTACTCTCAGTCGGAGGAAGATCATGCAAACCATTTGCGGTTGGTATTGCATACCTTGCGGAGAAATAAGCTGTTTGCCAAGTTCTCTAAGTGTGAGTTCTGGCTCTCGTCGGTGGCTTTTCTGTGCCATGTGGTAAGTGGAGAGGGCATAGCGGTGGATTTGGCAAAGATAAGTGCAATTCGTGATTGGCCGGTGATGTCTTCGGTGGCCAAAGTCAGGAGTTTAATTGGACTGACAGGCTACTATAGACGATTTGTGGCGAACTTCTCCCGGATTGCTTTGCCTTTGACTTCGTTGACGAGAAAAGATCATAAGTTTGTTTGGACGCCGGAGTGCGCGCGAGCTTTTGAGGAGTTAAAAGGTCGTTTGACCACGACGCCTGTTTTGACGTCGCCTTGTGGTACAGACGGTTTTGAGGTATACAACGATGCGTCAGGAAGCGTCTTAGGCTGCGTTCTCCTGCAGTTTGGCAAGGTGATTGCTTTTGGCTCACGTTAATTAAAGATGCATGAGCGTAATTACCCCGTCCACGACTTGGAGTTGGTGGCGGTGATCTTTTGGCTAAAGTTGTGGCGGCACTATCTTTATGGCGTGAAGGTAGATATTTATACAGATCTTAAAAGCCTAAAGTATCTGCTCGATCAAAAGGATTTGAATATGCGACAAAGGAGATGGATGGAATTCCTAGGGGATTACCTTCGACATTCACAATGTTCCCGGAAAGGGAAATGTGGTCGTTGATGCCTTGAGTCGCCGAACTCCGGTGCGGGCAAGTTGGTTGCGGATACATGATGAGCATCTAATCCAGGAGCTGGAAGCGTGGGGGATATCTTGCGTGGAAAGGGATTCTTCGACCGATGCATGCTTGAACTGGATGGAGGTTCAATATGACCTTGCGGACAGGGTTTGGCGGGCAACGGAGTTTGATGAAAGTCTCCAGCGCTATGCAAAGGAGGGGTCTGGTGACCAATTCTCCTGGGATGACGGGCTATTACGGAAGGATGGTCGATTGTGCGTCCCTTGTGCGGGTAAATTGCGAGAAGAATTGTTATATGAAGCACACTTTACAAAGTACTCAATTCAACCTGGGAGCACAAAGATGTACAAGGATATGAAGAAATTGTTCTGGTGGCCCGGTTTAAAGAAGGACATAGCCGAGTATGTGGCTAAGTGTTATACTTGTGCTTTGGTAAAGGCAGAGTGTCAACGGCCTAGTGGTTTCCTGAAATCATTGCCAGTTCCGCAGTGGAAGTTTGAGGATATTTCTATGGATTTCGTTCACGGATTGCCGAGATCTCAACGTGGGCATGACTCAATCTGGGTGATTGTCGACCGATTAACAAAGGTGGCTCACTTCCTACCAAACAAGCGGGACGATTCAATGGAAACGTTGGCAAAGCTCTATGTGGAGCAGATTGTTCGATTGCACAGTATTCCCCGAAGCATCGTCAGTGACTGTGATGGGAGATTTACTTCAAAGGATTGGAGGCTAATTCATCAGCTGTTTGGCACGATGTTAGCATTCAGTACGGACTTTCATCCGCAAACAGATGGCCAAACTGAACGAAACAACAGAACAATGGAGGATATGCTCTGTATGTGCGCCCTTGACTTCAGTAAGAAATGGGAAGATCATCTTATTATGGTGGAGTTTGCCTACAATAATAGCTACCAAGCGAGCATCGGCATGGCACCGTTTGAAGCTCTGTATGGTCGCAAGTGTCGTACACCGTTAGCTTGGGCAGAAACTAGCGAATCCAAACTTTTGGGACAAAAGGCAGTCAAGGATGCTAACTCAACAATACGCTCTATTCGAGAGAGACTACTAATAGCCCAGGATCGGCAAGCCAAGTATTACAATGCTAAGCACCGGAACGTGGAGTTCGCGGTTGGTGACTGGGTCTATTTAAAGATAAAACCCTTCAAAGGCGTATCTCGGATTCGGCGGTTGAAAAAGCTAAGTCCACGATACCTTGGTCCGTTTGAAGTGGTGGAGCGAGTTGGGGAAGCTGCCTATCAGTTAGCTCTTTCATCAGAATTGGGTGGACTGCATGATGTGTTCCACATCTCGGTACTTCGAAAAGAAGTCAAGGATCTAGCTCAAGTGATTGAGAATGATCGGGTGCCTGTTGAGTATGGGCTAACGACAACGTTGAGGCCAATTTGGATAGAGGATCGAGCTGAGAAATAGTTGCGGAACAAAATGATCGGGATGGTCAAAGTCCGGTGGGACAATTGTGGCCGAGAAGAGCTCACATGGGAGCAGGAGCAGACCATGCGAGCCGAGTTTCCCTAGTTATTTTCGTAACCGTTTCGCTCGTTTGTATATGTGATAAAAATATATATGTCTCTGATTGTGTTATGTTGTTATCTCCCTGCTGTCTTCAAATTTCGGGACGAAATTTTAATAAGGAGGGGAGGATTGTAACACCCCAGAAATCTCAACAGGTCAAAGTGAGGTTCAGGTTGGCTGACACGGTCTGAGATACGGGCATGTCCTAGGGCGTGTCTAGGGTACACGGCCTGGGACACAGGCGTGTCCCAGGGCGTGTTCTTCATTGTCGACGATCGTTGAGTCAGCGATCGTTGAGTATCGACACATCGACACGGCTTGGGATACGGGCGTGTCCCAGGGCGTGTCATGCCCAAATATTAGCCAGATTATCCCGAGAAGGACACGGCGCGGAGGCCTAGCCGCGTCGATCATGACATGGGCGTGTCAAATTGTCTCACGGGCGTGTCCAGTGCCCGTGTGGTCTCGGGGAAAATGTTGATTTTCGTCTCGATGTGGGAACACGCCCCTCGACACGGGCGTGTCAGGTGTCGACACGGGCGTGTCCCGGGCGTGTCGACACCTGTGTTCTGGTTTATTTTAAGTCGGTTGTGCACCACTTCAGGAACACAGCCTGTGACACGGGCGTGTCACAACCCGTGTTCGGCCCAGGAAATCAAATTCAGGGCTGATCATAGCCGTTCATTTTTTTGACCAAGATTCAATGGTCTGGGCTCTTCCCTTGGTTGATAAGGCCGGGATTGAAGAGGAGAAAGCTCATTTGAGTTTTATCTTTCTCTTTCTAGAGTTAAGAGAGAGGGGAGAGCAAAGCAAGGAAGAAGAAGAGGAATCCGGTGGTGCTGCGGTGGTCCAAATCGCGAGCCGAGTTCGGATTTACGAAGGAAAGGCTGCTACAAAGGCTTTCATTCGTCTCAATTCTCTCCATGGCTCCGAGGCGAATTCCAAGGGTAATGATTTCCGCCTTGGACATGTGAAGTCCTACTTTCCTGCATTTGCATAGGGAAAACCCGTCCCCGTGAGTGTGCGGTGGGTTGTGGTGTCCCTTGGGGTAGATATGTGAAGTCCCCCTTGTTAGAGTCCGAAATTTGAGTACGGATCTAGGCATGCTGTGTGAAGCCCATCTTGACGTGTTGGTCTGGATTGGTGATGCTTTGTTTGTATTTTGGAGGAGCCTCCGAGTTTTTGATTGTTTGTGTGCAATCTGTGGTGGATACCTATCGCTTGGTGCAGCAGGAAGTACTGGAGGAAGTCAAGGAAATTGTGCGAGTTGAGTTCAACTATTGTGGTGGACGGGAAAGGTGAAGCTCTACCCGCGTCAGGCAGCCTTGTGTCTGATGATGTGAGAAACGGGATAGGCGAATCTGTACCCGCGTTATGGTTGTCTAACCTTGGGTGCTTAAGGCCTTGTTAGGATCACATAGCGAGATTCGACGGCTTGCGTGCCGATCATGACTAGAATGCTCATTGGTGGGATCCGGTGTTTCCGGTACACCCGAATGATCCCTGAGTGCACGGAGCCTCGGGCCGTCGTGCCGACGTTTGTGATATGTATTCACTGTGCGGTCGTGCATGTCTTACGTGGTTTGCTATATATATATCATATTGGAAAATGCTATGCAGGGATATAATTCCGTTGCCCCGTGCCAGGGGCAGGGTCGTTATAATTGGTCAGTTGAATGCTGACTGTTGCCCTGTTTGCCATCTCTTGGTGGATTGGTTCTTGCAGGTGCTGGAGGTGCTGGTCTGAGCGGGACTTAGCGGGCCGAAGCCCAAGCTGCGTTGCTGCCCTCGAAGGCTTTGTTTGTTTTGTTTCTTCCTATTTATGTGTTGCCGGCCTGCGTGCCGATGTCTGTAAACCACACCTTGTTAAGAGAAATTTGTAAGGCCTTAAGGCCAGATACTTTGGTTGTATACATTCCTCTGTTTTAGTGGACAGTTCTCGTTTTGCTTGAGTTCAAGTTTTTTAACTGTGAAGCTTCCTCTAGAATGCTCTGTGTTAGGATGCGTTGGTTTTGATATTATTTCGTAGCATCTCCGCCTGTTTGTGGAATATGGTGTGGGGCCCCGGCCGGACCCTCTATTATATTCTTCTTGACGGGTAGAGGTGTCACACGAGGATATGTGAGAAATGAATGTTATTGATGATTATTTACTCCACGCTAACGCGTGTTTCTAATTGATGAGGAAAGTATACCTATCGTTCGGAGTATAGAATCAAGTGTAATATTTCAACTCAGGGCTTGTTTAGTACTTGTACTCACAAAGAAGAGCTATTATCTTATTTGAAGAAAAGTTAGTTTTGGTTTGAAAGGAAAAAAGAAGCGTTGCACTAAGAAAGAGGAATTCGATTTTGGGGAAGCTAGCACTTGATCTAGAATCCCCTTGGGATAAAATTAACCTTCTTGAAAATAAAGTAATGCGAGTTCTTTAATTACTCACTCGACCGTAGAGGTTCCTAGGTACAAAAGCATCTCTCTCGAGCTCATGCTTTTGACTAACCCTAGGTTGATCGATTAAGATCTCTCGGGCAGTCCAAACCCCTAAACTTGCTTTAGGAGGTGAACCCCACCATTGGATTTGACTCTAATCCGGAAGATTTATGTCGTCGTCTCTCGAGGAGTGCATGCAAATCCTTTTATCTTTGAGTGATCTCCTCGTATCTGCAACCTCTCGGTCATTTAGTATACGGATCTTAGATCGAAGATCATATCCACGCAATATGAATTCGACAAAATAAAAATCAAAGATAAATCGTAATGAGCAAGATTAAGAACAAGACATTTAATAAAAAAGGAATTGTTTATTTTACTCCGAGCTTCGTCATGATCAAGTGCTAAAAGAAAATTAGCTACTCATCATCATTAGTAAAATACAAACTAAGGTAGGGAAAGACATGATGAAAATAAAAAGCAACTTGAATTGAAACTTAAAGCAAAACTAGGCTAAGAAATGGAAAATACTGCAATATAAAATAGAAAACTACAAGACACCAACTCCAAAAATTCGACCCTCAGCATCTGAAGTTGTCTGGAATTTAAAGGAAAAATTACTGGTTGGTCATGCCATAGGTCATGCCCGAAACCTAGGGCGTGTAAGGCTCAGAACCATCGGCTTGGAGCCCCGGGAATGTTGGAGGAGGAACGGCCAAAAATAGCAGATTGCGGGTCACGCCCCTTGGTCAAGCCTGTCACCTAGGGCGTGTCAAGTTTGTTTCTGGAAAACGGAAGGAAGCTGAAAATGGTGGGAATAAATTGCAGATGATGGAGACGTCACGCCCCCTGGTCACGCCCGTGACAAGGGCGTGTTGAGCTGGAAACGTCAAGCTGGCGGCAACGGCTAGAACGACGGAGTAATTGGCTGGAAACGCCCCTGACATGCCCTGGGTCACGCCCGTGACCCAGGCGTATCATTTTAATCTGACGTGGTATGGTATAATAATTCTTCTTACGGCCGGCATGCCCTGTGTAATGGTGTTACACCTATGAGACACGCCCAAGGAGGGCGTGTCGTAGGGCGTATCGAGGTTCTTCAGCCGCAGTTTCGTCGATCTGCAGTCAACATTCTCAGCCCCTGGTATCACGCCTATGGTCACGCCCAAAGAGGGCGTGTCATAAGGCGTGTTTTGGACGAGATAGTGAGAAATCCCAGTTTCCCTGCATATAATTCATAGACTAGCCCTGCAAGATTAAAAATGATTTTGTTAGATCAAATAAAGATAAAATATAAAAAGTATTTAATTTAAAAACTTTATTTTATAAAATTGATATATAATATCTAACTATTAATTGAAAATAGCATAATAAAAATATGAATAATTAGAGTAATCAAATATCCCCATACTTATATGTTTGTTAGTCCCAAGCAAACAACTTCCTATAGGGAGTAGAAAAATTTTAAATGCTAGAAATGAAAATTTAACCTAAGGAGTAAAATGTGAAGTCTTATGCCTATACTTGTAGCTATTTTTGTAGAAAAACATACTCAGCATACAAATTAGGTTTTTATTTTTCTTAAAATGTGTTTCCACTATTATTTTTACTTTTAAAATGAAAAATCCGGTAAATCATAATATTATATTCAGGGAGAGTGTAGCGTGTGTACTAAGATAAATTGCACGAACGAAGATCGAGATACCCTCCAAAGAAATCCATCAATGTCGATGGCCATAGGCTTGCCCTTTCACAATCTCGCCACGACACTAGTTTAACTTATAAACATAAATCAATAGGGATTAATTAAGTTGAAATATAGGCTTGGGTTTTTGGTGAGGGTGGTCAATGATACAAACGATGGCTAGTCACACCAAAACCTAAAGAGAGCTTGCGCATCATAAATTTGTTATTGCTTTTGGAACGGAGCCACATCCATGATCCTTTTGTATTTTTCTTATTTTTCAAATTCTCTCATCATGTTGAAAGTTTTCTTCTATCTCTTCCTTTCTTTCATTTTTTCTTTTATTTGTCTTTATTTTGAAGAGGAAAGAAGAATAAATCAACTCTTATTTTTTTATAAGAAAAGAGCCAACAAAAATGAAAAGGCTCCTAATCACTCACAAATCGTGTTTGTATATCTATGTTCAAGCTTGGTATTAGGTGTGAAATTAGGTTGCTTTTTAGGCTTTGGTAAAATGTTTGGTGGAGCTAAAACAAAAAGATAGGGTAATAGGCTCAAAATGCCTTAACAAAGATAAAATTTTTAGGTACGGGTGCAAAGTCTCAAACTGGCTGAAAGAACTTCCTAAATCATATTTATGCAAATGAGTTTAACTTATGCAAAGTCTTGAGAATAGTTAGAGGGCAATTTCTAGACATCGAGAAAGAATACCTCTTTCTAGATCCGCAAAATATCTCTCTAGTAAACTTCTACTTACTCACCTAAAGTTTTTTAGATTTTGCCGGTTTTCAAAGTGGAAGTAAAATAAAACATTTCCACGCGTTTAGAAAAATGAAAATCTAATTATATGCTGAACATTGAGATATACATAAAATTCTACTTACACGTGCACTTGACTAGAAACACAGCATGGACAAAAGTTTTACTCCAAAATTCAAAATTCAATTAAAACATTAAAATTCTCTAAACACTATATAAAAGTTAAATTACTAGGAATTTTGCATGTGAATAAATATAGAAATAATGACTTCTCTAATTAAAAATTAAACCTAATTTTTTTTGTTACTTCTTAGACTTCCCGAGTTATACCTTGTGAAGAGTTCTCACCGGTACTAGGAGGTAAGATGGGGTGATATCCAAAACGTCCTTTTCTAAAAAATTTAATTTTCGATTTTCTAATTTTTTTTTATTTTTTTATTTTTGAAAAACAAAATTCATAATAAAATATAATTTTTAGAAATTTTTGAAATATATATATATATTTTTTGTTTTTTTTTAAACAACAAAATGTATAACAAAATCAATATTTCAAAAAAAATTTTGATATATATATTTTTTTGTAAAAGTTTTTTTTCATTTTTGAAAAATAAATTTATTTTGTATGTTTTGCTTGAGAAATATCCCTCCTCCATACTTAAGCAATACATTGTCCCCAATATAAAAATGAAGAAAAGAAAGAAAATCGGACTTCCCTGAGAATGTCAAACCAACATCAAAAGATACCTGTAAGATAGTAGCAAAGCAAAACATAATATTTTATAGATGTTTTCATAATAATAAAAATAAATACAGGAAAAGAAAAATAAAGATACAGATACAAAGAGAGGCGACCCTCTACAAGTCCAAAGATAAGAAAAGAAAGCTACTCCTGGTGGGGAGCATCCCCGTGCTCTAGATAGAAAGTCTGCATGTTCGCGAACTTGCGGGTAATATGATCAACGGAAGAAGCATGACATTGCTCTAGCTAGTAAAGCGCTCATCAAAAGTAGTGAAACGATCGTTAAAATGGGCCTGCAACTCGTTTATGTGTGTATGAATTGACCCAAATTGTTGATCCTAATAATTTGAAGGTTCGGGTGCTAGGGAAAAATACAACGGTGGTGGCAGAATTTAGGGAGAATGATGAGTACCTCTGGGATAGGAACCATGATCAAGATCAAGATCCCCACCACCGAATGATGGGGAAATAGCCTCAAACTCGCACTCATGTCTGCATGCTAGGCAAAGGGCTTGAAGGGTCGGGAACTGGAGAGCCTACAGCGTTTGCAGGTAAGTGAGCCACGGAAGGGCATCCCAAATGCCTATCTGCTGGGCTAGGAAAGTAATAAAATTTCTTCCATGAATCTCCCCCAACCTCACATTTTTCCGCCTGATGACGGAAGAAGATTGCGAGCATAAAACCAAGGTTGAGTGGGTCCTAGTAAAACATAATATATAAATATAGTAAATCTGCCTGAGTCACCATGCCATGGCTATCGCTGCGGCCGAAAAGAGTAAAGGTGAGGAGGTTATGGAGAATGCGCAAAGTAGGGGAAAGGAGGTGGCTGCCCTTTGATTTCTTTGGGGTATAGGGGGCGACGTCATTACTGATTTCCAACCAGAAGGTGAGGAGGTTTAAATCGGAAGGAAAAACAGTTTTGAGATCAAGATAGGCGGGGAGTGTGAAAATTTCTCCGAGCAAAAGCCCATGGCGACATTGAGTTGGCGGATGGTGAGCTTGTGCATCATCCCACCCATGCGAAAAATGATGAAATCGTCATTCGCTGCCCAGCGGAATTCAAAAGATGCCAAGAACGCAATGGTGAGCTCAAGGAAGGCTGGCTCCGAAATGGAGAAAAGGGTAGCCCATCCTGGGGTTGATAGAAACTCCCGAACTAAGTCCGTTACCTCGAAGGTGGCGATGATTGCCCAGTCTAAAATCCAGAAAATGCCAAAGGGTTTGGCGCGTAGACGCTCGCTCCGTTCCTGCTGCGTGGTGTTTTCGAATAGGAGCATGGCTTCCACAGAGGCGGGATCTGTGGGGTGCTCGGAGGAAGAAGCAGAGGAATGAGGGTGGTGGCGAGGCATGATGAAAATGAAGAGGGTTTTTTTTCGATCACAAGGAGTAGAGAATAGGAGGTTTGATGGGTGGAAGTCTGGAGAGAAGATAAGGGGGATTTACGTATTAATAGTGGTTTGATCCGCGGGTCACGGCCAAGAGTCACGCCCATGACTCCCAGTGTCACGCCCGTGACTTTGGGCATGTAAGTTGTATCCTAGGGGGCCGCCCAGGAATCCGAGGCGCTGGCCTCAGATTGTACGGTCGCGTCAAAGGGTCACACCCGTGACCCTGGGGCATATCGGTCAAAAATAAAAAAAAATGTAGAAACCGAGGTGAGATCTGGTCAACGCGTCGTATACCCGTGATACGCCCTTGACACGCCCGTGACCAACTCGGTCGCGCTCGTGTTAAGGCTTAAAGATGGCCGAAAATAAGGGAAAAGACGAAAAATTTGCTGGTTTCACAAAAAAGGCTAACACGCCTCTGTTGCGCCCGTAACCGTTGGGTCACGCCCGTGACAGGGGCGTGTTCGAGAAAAACAGAAAAAAAAATTATATATATAATTTTTATTGTTTTATTTGTATTTAATTTTTTTAAAAATTCAAATAAACTAGAATAAAAAAAATAAAAGTTACCGACTTGAAGAATCACGTAAACTTGACGTTCGTCCCCGACCGTGCATCATGCAGAAATGTCCTTCAAACCTGTAAAAATTTAAAAAGAAAATTAAAATAAAGGATAACCATGGGATGCCTGCCACGAGCGCTTTATTTATGGTCGTTTAGTTCGACCATAGTGGCGTGCGCAACGTTATTGGCTTTTCGGATAGATAAGCCGACGCAGGATCAGGAAGTTTGGAACCCTCAGCTAAAGATAAATATTGTAAATGATTTGACATGTGTTCAAGTTCTAAAGTTGGAGGTTCCTCAAACAAAATTCTTAAGGGGTCACTACCTAATTCAAGAGTTTCTAAATTAGGTGGGCGTTTGATCAAGCGGGTATTACTAATTTCATGAGAAATTAAACTTAAAGTTTTAAGATTATCATCATGAAAAATAGGTGAATAAAAATTTTCAAAAAAAATATGGAGTCTTCTTTGGGAGAAACCTCTAAATAGTAACATGAGTCATCATTTGAGAGCGAATTTTTCATAGACGAGTCAATAGTAAAGGTAACTTTTTCATCTCCGACACTAATAAGAAGTTTACCGTTACTAACGTCTATAATGGCGCGCGCGGTGGCGAGAAAAGGGCGACTGTGAATGAGTGGTACCTCGGTGTCCTCTTCGATGTCAAAGATGACGAAATTTACAGGAAAGATAAATTTGTCAACTTTGACAAGCACATCCTCTATGATCCCCAATTGAATGCTCATTCTTGTGGGCTTAGGCTCTCCTAAGCCCAACTTTTTCACTAAGGAATAAGGCATTAAATTAATGGAAGCGCCTAGACCGGCTAACGCACGTGTTACTAATAAATCACCAAATAGATAAGGAATAGAGAAACTACCAGGATCGGGTAATTTCTTAGGCAATTTATTAAGTAAAACTGCCGAACACTCTGCGTTCAATTGAACCGTAGAGATCTCCTCAAGTTTCTTTTTAATAGACAAAAGATCCTTGAGGTACTTGGCATATTTCGTCATTTGTGCTTTTATTTCACAAAACAGTGAATTTATTTGAATTTGTTTAAACATGTCTAAAAATTTACCGTGATGCTCATCCATCTGGTCTTTCTGCATTCTAGATAGATAGGGAAGAGGTGGTTGATAAGCTCTTGGTTTATTAAAAACAGAAGGCTTAAGCGGAGGAGAAGATGAAGAAATTGTTACCTCCGTATAAACCGGAATTGGAGAAGAATCAACCTGAATTGGAGAAGTTATTACCTCCTTCCAGCTTCGTAAAGTGATGGCTTTGGCTTGCTCCTTTGGGTTGGGCTCCGTATTGCCCGGTAGACCTCCTTGTTGGCGATTAAGAGCATTTTAGCGATTTGGCCAATTTGGGTATCCAAATAACGAAGAGATCCGGTGAGATTCCAGATTTGACATCATTTGTAGTTGTATATTTGGTGAACAACTCCTCGAGATTGGGAGCATTTGGAGCTTGCGGTGGAAAATAGCCGGGTGGAATCGTGTTTGGTGGGCGCGCCACGTTCCTCGGATTACTCCAAGTGATGTTGGGGTGATTCCTTATACCCGGGTGATAGATATTACCAAAATTATTACCCGAATTATAAGATCGCCGATTCGGATTACCCATGTAATCCACATGATCGGCAATATTAGAAGGCTCCCAGTACTGGGGCTTACAGGTACGTATAGACGAGGAAGTAGTCATCTCGTTCATCTGTTTTTGCAGTTTCTCAACCTGGAGAGATAGACAAGAAACATTATCTATTTCGTACATCCAGGTCGGTTTAGGTTGACGAGACTTAGGTGTACTCTACTGATACGTATTCATAGCACCACCTTCTATAAGTTCTTGGGCGGCAACCGATGTCTTGTTGTTTAACGTTCCACCAGCGGCGGCATCAATATGTTGCCTCGTTTGTTGATTGAGGCCATTATAGAAGGTTTGCAATTGTAACCAATCAGGGATTTCATGATGCGGACAACGGCGAAGCAATTCCTTAAATCGCTCCCAAGTATCATATACCGTTTTCGTATCAACTTGGGAGAAATAGGTAATATCATTGCACAATTTGGCCGTCTTATCGTGCGGAAAATATTTCGTGAGAAATTTTTCCGTCATCTCGGCCCAAGTAGTGATGGAGCCTCTTGGTAGAGACCCCAACCACTGCTTAGCCTTGGTGCACAAAGAAAAAGGAATAATCCTTAGCCGAATGGCATCATTAGAAACCCTGTTGATTTGAAAAGTATCGCATATTTTTTTAAAAGTTTGAAATATGCGCGTTTGGGTCCTCATATTGACGCCCATCAAATTGTTGTTGTACCATTTGAATGATGCTTCGCTTCTATTCAAAGTTATTGTTCACAATAATAGGGCGAACAATACTTGATTGTGCCTTATCCAAATTTGGCCAGACATAATAGGACATAGTCTGTTCTTCGTCCATATTTGGATTTTGGTCACCCAAATTAGAAGAAAATTGAGAAGATGGGGAAGTAGAAGAAGAAGACGAAGATGAAGAAGAAGAAAAATACGTGTCACCTATGGGTTCCTCAACCAAATCTTGAGAATTTAGATTGAGGAGTCCCAGAAGTCGCTGTAAGCTTTGCTCGATTTCCGGATCTAAATCAAGTAGATTTGACGGATTCCCTCGGGTCATACACCAAAATAAAACAAAACATAAAAGTTTTAAGATTAAAAATTTATAAAATATAATTTCCTAGACTTCCCAAGGGCTACCCAATGACGGGTTCGCATGGTACTAGGCGGTATTGCGGGATGAAAGCCAGACACTGCCCTTTCGCAAGAAATTTATATTTAAAAAATTTAAAGATAAAACTTTCAAATAAAACAACAAAAAATTTTGTTTAAAACAAAAAGAAAAATGATAATACTAATAAATCCTTGCTTTCAAAATATCAACAAAGAAAAGTCCCCGGCAACAGCGTCAAAAACTTGATTATTATTTTCTCCACGCTAACGCGTGTTTCCAAATGATCAGGCAAGTATACCTATCATTCAGAGTATATAATCAAGTGTGGTATTTCAACTCGGGGCTTTTTGAGTACGTGTACTCACAAGGAAGAGCTATTATCTTATCAGAAGAAAAGTTGGTTTTTGTTTGAACGGAAAAAGAAGCGTTGCACTAAAAAAGAGAAATTCGATTTTGGGGAATCTAGCACTTGATCTAGAATCCCCTTGAGATAAAATAAACCTTCTTGAAAATAAAGTAATGCGAGTTCTTAAATTACTAACTCGACCGTGGAGGTTCCTAGGTACAAAAGCGTCTCTCTCAAGCTCATGCTTTTGACTAACCTTAGGTTGATCGATTAAGACCTCTCGGCCAGTCAAAACAACTAAGCTTGCTTTAGGCGGTGAACTCCATTATTGGATTCGACTCCAATCCGGAAGATTTATGTTGTCCTCTCTCGAGGATTGCATGCAGCTCCTTTTATCTTTGAGTGATCTCCTTGTATCCGCAACCTTTCAGTCATTTAGGATGCAGATCTTCGATTGAAGATCTTATTCGCGCAATATGAATTTGACAAAATAAAAATCAAAGATAAATCATAGTGAGCAAGATTAAGAACAAGAAATTTGATAAAAAAGGAAGAGTTTATTTTATTCCAAGCTTTATCATGATCAAGTGCTAAATGAAAATTAGCTACTCATCATCATTAGGGAAATACAAGCTATGGTAGGGAAAGACATGATAAAAATAATAAGCAACTTGAATTGAAACTTAAAGCAAAACTAGGCTAAAAAATGGAAAATACAACAATATAAAATAGCAAACTATAAGACTCCAACTCCCAAAATTTGACCCTGAGCATCTGAAGTTGTCTGGAATTTATAGGAAAAATTGCTGGTTGGTCACGCCCTAGGTCATGCCCGTGACCTAGGGCATGTCAGTCTCGGAAATGTTGTCTTGAAGTTCCGAGAATGTTGGAGGAGGAACGACCAAAACAGCAGATTGCGGTCACGCCCCTAGGTCATGCCCGTGACCTAGGGAGTGTCAAGTCTGTTTCTGGAAAATGGTGGGAAGCTAAAAATGCCGGGAATAAATTGTAGTTGATGGAGGTGTCACGCCCCCCTGGTCACGCCCGTGACCAAGGCGTGTCAAGCTGGAAACATCAAGCTGGCGACAATGACGGGAACGGTGGAGTAATTGGCTGGAAACCCCCTGACACACTTTGGGTCACGCCTGTGACCCAGGCGTGTCATTTTAATCTGACATTGCATGGTACAATAATTCTTATAATGGACGACACGCCCTGTGTAAAGGTGTCACGCCTATGAGACACGCCCAAGGAGGGCGTGTCGTAGGTTATGTCGAGGTTTTTCGGCCGCAGTTTCGTTGATCTGCAGTCAACGTTCTCAGCCCATGGTGTCACGCCTATGGTCACGCCCAGAGAGGGCATGTCATAGGGCGTGTCTAGGCCGAGAAAGGGAAAAATCCCAATTCATGCTGCAAATAATTCATAGACTAGCCCTGCAAGATTAAAAATGATTTTGTTAGATCAAATAAAGATAAAATATAAAAGTAGTGAATTTAAAAAATTTTATATAATAAAATTGATATATAATATCTAACTATAAATAGAAAATTACATAATAAAAATAAGAATAATTAGAGTTATCAATTTTGCTATGAAATGCAATGATTATAATATTCTTTATGCAAGTGAACCTCACCCACAATAGTCGATTCTGTACACACAAACCTTTTGTTCCCACTTTTTGAGGTAGATAACCTCTTGTGCACCCCCATCATAGTCAACTGGTGGCTAGGGATTGGGCCCTTCCCCACTCCAGGGCACGTATACAAATTTCTAGGCCATTGAACAATGTGCGCTTTTGTACCAATCTCTGGGTTTCTCTCTCGTCTTTGCCTACTATTGTTGGGGTATCCTAGTCTTACTGGCTAAGTGATAAGTCATTAGGAAAATGTCACTGCGACACTAAACTAAGCTGGCCCTCTAGACCTTATCAACTTGTCAAGTAAACATACTACCTTGGTATGACAACTAGGCTAGTACCAAAGACCTACCACATAATATGCACATGCAAAGTATCACCTCAACCATTCGAGCCTTTAGCTCGCAGTACTAACCTATCATCATATTTCAATAGTACCAAATCTCCATTTCACAGGACTAACAATTCTTATCACATATCTATCACCCCGAGTATGGAGCCCCCAGTTCGTAGGACTAATAAGTCATTCAACCACTCCATCACACAATACCAGATGAGGTTTACATTATCTTTGCTCACCTACTTAGAATTGTTGGAACATGCGTTCCACATCCCTTGATTTGAGAATAGCAAATATCAGTGTGTATTTGATCATATTTGTTGTGTGTTTATTGTATGCAGGTTTTCAGGTCTGAAGAAGGAGATTTTCAACCTATGTGACCCTAGCGTCAGGTGTTTTCTCTATCGTCGGCGCTAGCAATATAGGATTAAAGTGAGCGTGCAATGATATCTCTTTATGACCTACCGCAGGGCACTAGACCTACCGCTAGGCGATAGCTAATTCGATTGCATCGAGGAGAAACCACTACTGTCAGGTGCTAGCCCTACCACCGGGCGCTAGCCAATTCTACTCCATCGAGGAGAAACCGCTAATGTAGTGCACTAGCTTTACCGTGCCATTTTATCCAAAAGCATCCAAACTATTTTTGGATAGTTTCCCTAATCTGTTGTACATCGGGCGACACCACGTGAAAAAGACCTAGCATTGGGCACTAGCATTATTGCTGACAATAGCTTATTTAAAATGACTATAAAAGCCCATAAATCTTCAGATGTTTGAGGAGAAGAAAAGGAAAGAGCTCTGATGGTACAACACATACAAAGCTATCGCCTTATGGTAACTTTAGGAAACTCCAAATTTATTTCCTAATTTGAATTGGAAACCAAAAGAAGCAAACAATATAATTTGGAAGGCAAGAATACATCTTATTTTCATGTGGAATAATTTATTTTTAAAGATGAAGGCAAAATCCACGAAATTGAAAAGAAGAAAAGGAAGGAATTTGAATACTGTGAGCTACTACCACACTACCGCCATGCTATCAACATAAGGTAGCTCCAATATAGCTTTATCTTTTTAAAACTACTCGAAATTGAATTTTAGAAGATGTTTTTTCATGAAATTTTAAAGGGGAGTTAGCCCTACCTGTCTAGAGGGAAGTAATGGGTCTTCCCAACTCATTTAAGAGGAGAGTTCTTTAGAGGAGATCAAAAGGAATTCATGTGCAACGATTGAGGGTTATGAATATAATGATCAAGTAGCCTTCTTCCTAATATTCATGTGTAGTATTCTTGCCATGAAAAACTCTCATCAAGCACACAACTTCATAGATCGGAAGGAAATCAAAGTGGAATACTTTCAAGGCACAAAGATCAAACCTTTGCAAGTTAATCTACATCAACATCATGGATTCTAGTTAGAGGGGAGTTTTAACTTATTCTTGTATTTTTTTAATCTTTTTGTATTATGTGTAGAGAAATCATCCGCTGTGGATGTCGAATTCTTGGGAGGATATCATGAGAAATTTGCCTTAGAGGTCGTCATATTTCTAGGAGGAATTTATGGAAATCATCCAGGGATGACGTGTAGATCTTGGAGATCTAGTAGGCCCTAAGACCCTTCCGGGGAGGAAGGTGAGGAGCCATATCATCAATCTTCTAGGGAAAAGAGAGAGAGTCAACTAGTCCTGGTTGAGGGTCGGTATAGAAACAAATAGAGATTTGTTTAATTCTTTGCCTCCGATCTTCAACATCATGGAGATCAAGTTGTATTATTATAAACCCTTGTTTTAGTTTTGAATAAAATTTTATTTCTACTATTTTATCTCATATTTGTGGTTACATTTTGTTGTGGCTCTAAGGGGTGTGCGGAAATTTAGAAAACAAAGTTTTACAGGGTGTTAGGTATTTTATCCACAATAACCGAGATTTGTCTGAAGTCACCTTTAAACTATGATGAATTAAGTTTGTATTTGATGCTCTTTTCAAGTTGAGTGCTTGCAGGTTATAATTGTCAAGTGTAGACCAATTTCAGTTTACAATTGGTCACCAAACACAGGACCATACAATGTAATCCCTCATTGTGTGATCCATGGTGTTGACTCATGTATAACTTCTCTATTGGTACACTTGATTTTCAAGTACAAAAGTTATGGGAGAAAGACTGGTTGTTGCTTTCTAAGAAGAAAATCATTTTTCAGAATAACAAAATTTTTCTAAGTGTTTTTATCGGGAAAGGCTAAATTTTACTCGAGTAAAATCAAAGTTATTTCTCGAGTTAGCTCAGTCAGGTAGTTGAGTAACAGAGGATGTTCTTGTGAAAGCATATTATAGTTCTCGAGTAAGTCATGCAGTACTCGATTAGAACTCGTTTCTTCCTCGAGTTAACTTAAAATTAAACTCAAAATTTTTCTAAGTCCTTTTCTCGAGAAGAGAAAGATATTTCTCGAGAAGGCCAAAGTAGTTCTCAAGAACCAGTTATTCTTACTCGGGAGACGGGAATATTTTTCTCGAGTTGGCTTCTTGTTCTCAAATAACAAAAATTCTTTCTCAGGAAAAGTATTTTCATTCTGGAGAAGCCAGAATTCATTTTCTACACTTTCCTTAAGTATCTCTTCTCGAGAACTTAATACCTTTTCTTGAGAAACAGAAACTCTTCTAGATTAATACTTATCTCTCTCGAAAAATGGAGTTTGGGATTTTGAATTTTCATTAAGTATCAAACAAATTCTTTTCCAAATATCAATAACTTTTGATTGGTCCACGTGGATTATCATTAATGATATTTTGACTGTTATGTTAAGCTCATAAAAGGTCTTGTCAGATTCAACAAAACCCTAAGAAGATTTCTAATATAATTATGAATCATTTTTTACTTTCTAAATCGGGAAGCACTGTCTCTTTGTTCTTCATTGTCGATATTATCGATCTCAAAAATTCAGACAAGAAGGATTCAATCGATCAAACGTGTCAACTTCTACAAATCATCTCCTTGAACTTGGTGATCCAATGTTCTCAGATCAAAGTATTCTCCGAATTCTTCCTCGACTTTTCTAACAGAGCCTTACGATTTTTAAAGAAGGAAGAAGCCGAGATTCAGCCAGATCTGTGAAGACAGTTTGTGTATTTTCATTGTAACTTCATTTTATTCTTGTAGGAGTTATTCTCTGAGATTGTAAGAGTTGTTCTCCAAGTTGTTGTAGAGTGGTTTTACTCCGAGTTGTAGGAATGTAGTTCCAAGTTGTAGGATTGTTTTCCAATCTGAGATAATAGTGAAGTAGACGAGTCTAGCGTGGTGATAGATCATTGAGGTGAAGAGTGGACATACCCAAGATTGGGGAACCACTATAATTTTTGGTGTCGTCTGTACATTACTTGTTTATTTTTCTACGCATCTCTCGAATAATTTTTATTCTGTAAAAAGACGCAAGACTCACCTATTCACCCCCCTCTAGGTGATTTAGGTAGACAACTAGACATTTTCTATTGGTATTTGAGGGAGGTTGTTCATCAAAAGGTTAACACCTTGAACATATCTGTTCCTAGTTGTCTTAAGTGTGTACAAGCAAGGATAGAGTCAAGGATTTATCTAAGCTCCTTGTATGCACTAAGGTAAACTTCCCCATATGGAAAGAAAGGGTGAAGTTCTTCATGAAAGCAGTGGATCCAAGGATTTTCACGATAGTAGAAGAAGTCCCCTACATTCCTTTGACGGCCTCCACTCTTGACTCCTAAAAACAAGTACCAAAGAAGCTGATGGATATCGATAAAGATGAGATTGCACTTGTCTCTCTAAACAAGAAGGCTAAAAATATCATCGCAAGTCCAGTCGATGATTCGATGGTAAAAATCTCATTCACTGCCAATCTAAAAAAGAGATGTGGCAGTCACTAATTGTGTTGATGGAGGGCACCAAAAAAGTGAGGGATGATAGAAGATCCCTTTTGAACCAGAAGTATAAGGCCTTTAGGCAAGGCCCCGAAGAAACTATAACGGAAACTTTTGAAAAAATTTCAAGATCGTCAACGACCTAATGGACTTTGGCCGAGTCTTCACTAATGGTGAATTAAATGATATGCTCCTAAGATCCTTAATAAAGGAATGTGACAACACAATATGTGCCATAAGGGTGTTTGGAAAGCTAGCTGAGACAGATTATCAGAACCTCTTCAGGAAGCTGATGTCATATGAGCTTTAAATAAATACAAGAAAATATGAAGAAGAGGGAAGCATATCGTAATCGACGGAAAAGTTTTTTGCACTAAAGGCAGATAGCTGAAGGAAGGTTAAAGTTGCATCTCCTGCTCCTGCACAGGAATAAAGAAAAGAAGAAAACTTGGAGCCGAGCTCCTCGGGCTCAGATCTATCAGATAAAGTGTTCTCGCTACTCTCTAGACAGTTCAAAAAGTTCCTGAGTAAGAAGAAGCAATGGAAAGGCAAAGACTTTTCATCCAGAAGATCACGTTACGATGGTGATCATCAAAAGAAAGGCTCAAGTAGCCACGACAGGTATAACTCCAAACTGAACAAACATATTTCATTTAATATTATTTGTTATTGATGTAATAAGCTAGGGCACGTAATTGTTGATTGCCCGCATAAGAAGAAAGAGGGTGGAAGAAGAGAAGAAAAGAAGTCCTCTTATAGTAAAAAGAAATCTGAAATAAGCCTAGAAGCCAAGAAGGCCAAAACTCTCAGTGACACTGACTCATCTTAGTCAAGTGAGGTAGAGGAAGCCTACTTTGGGTTGATGGCACAGACAGACAAGGAAGAAGAACCCCAGTACATTGGGAAGGTAAATTCTCACACCCCTCTCTCAGAATCTGATGCTTCAGACCATGATCATGAGGACTGCTCTTCTGATGATGAGTCTGAACTCATGACTCAATACATGGAATTAATCAACGCTTATGACAAATGTCGAAAAGTCACGAGAACTCAAGCCAAGGAGATCAAATCTCTTAAGGCTGAGGAGAGCACTCTGAGGGCGGAAGTCGCAATGATGGACTCACTTAGAAAGGAATTCCATGCCGCGATCGAAGAATATAATAAAGCTCTCAAGCACCGAAATCTATAAGTGAAAATCATCGAGAAGTAGGAAGAACAATTTGTCGCTGAAAAGAAACTTGTTGAATGTTTTTCCAAGACCAAGACAGTCCTTCCACTTATTGCTTAATTCTCTGCTCAGGATAAAGGAGCTGGCTTAGGCCATGAGGCTACTCCTAGTAAAACTTCAAAGAGGAATAAAGCTCAAAGAAGAAATAAGGCAGCTAAGAAAGCTTTAGCCAAAGAGAAGGGAGAAGCTCCTCTAGATCAAACTTCATTTAAGAAGGTCATCTTCCCAACAAATGAGTTTTATTTAGATTCATCCTATGGTCATTTTGCCAAAACTACTTATGTAGAGCCTATGTCACGGTACCAAGGATGGACCCTTCCTCGAATCTTTGGTGAAAGTGAGCTTATGGCACCTTATGAGGGAAAATAAATGAAATACTATGGTCCATACATTCATGGCCATAATATTAAGAAGGAACCAAAGGCCAAATAAGTAGTACCCAAGGAAAAGGAGGTGAAAAAGGCTTGTGAGTGCCATCATCATGAGGCTTCGACCTCCAGATCAGCCTCCCCTGCAAGACCACACATTCAAAAGGTCAAGAAGGTGACTTGGAAAAGGTACAATAAGTTTGACTATTGGTGTTGCGGCAAAGTTGGTCACATTGCTGTAGATTGCTTCTTTAATCCCGGAAGCTTTAAAACTCCTCTAGTTAATCATACGAGGCAGACCACTCGTAATTTTAACACTCCTAGGGGGAACATGCTGACAAATAACCAAGGACCCAACCACGTTTGGGTTTCTAAGGTAAATTGATTCTACTTTTGCAGGTATTTTCAAAGGCCAACAAATCGCCTATCTGGTATTTGGACAGTGGATGCTCTCGGCACATGAACGAGACAAGAAGCCTTCTTCAGCAGTACTCTCCAGTTGTGAATGGGACAAAGGTTATCTTTGGAGGCTCTAATAGGGGAATCACATGAGGCTACGATATGATTACTAACGGGTGTGTATCCTTCTCAGATGTCACTCATGTTGAAGGATTAGAACATAATCTTATAAGCATAAGACAGCTCTATGATAAAGGAAAAATAGTAGAATTTCATGCAGACAAGTGCTTGATAAAATCAGTGATAACTTAGAAACGATTCTATCAGGCACTCGTAGTAGAAATATTTTTTTTATATATTTTATTTGCGTAGACTCTTCTACACCATTGTGCTTTTGGAAAAAGGTAGTGCGTCTCATAGTGACCAATGGTACAAGAGATTAGCACATATAAATTACAAAACTATTAATAAATTATTTTCTCTTAATTTAGTACGTGATGCACCCAACGTTAAGTGCATTAAAGATAGACCTTATCATGCATGCATAAAAGGAAAGCAAACAAGAGCTACCTTTAAGAGCATTATTGGCAAAGATTCTAATAGGTTTTTACACATACTTCCTATGGACTTGTTCGGTCCCCTGCAAATTAGAAGTTTGGGAGGTAATGATTATACACAAGTTATTGTAGATGACTACTCTCGTTTTGCATAGGTGTTCTTTCTAAGACACAAGTCATATACTTTTGATATTTTCACTAATTTTGTCTGGCAGATCCAGAATGAATGCAATTGTTAAGTCGTCAAAATCAGAAGTGATAATGAAACAGATTTAAAATCTGGGGCCATGACAGAATTTTGTGAAAGCGTAGGTATCTTTCAAGAGTTTTCTTCTCCTCGTACTACTATACAGAATGATGTCACTAAGATAAGGAACATAACACTCATAGAGGCCTGCAGAACCATGTTGAGTGATACCTCACTACCAGAATACTTCTAGGCTGAACCCATCAACACTGCTTGTCAGGTGCAAAACAGAGCACTCATAAATAAGAACCATAATAAAACACCTTATGAACTACTAAAGGGCTAGAAACCGACTATTTCATATTTTAGAATCTTTGGTAGTAAATGCTTCGTACTTAACAATGGAAGTATCACACAACTAAATTCAATGAAAAGAGTTTTGAAGGTATTTTAGTAGGATATAGTAGCCATAGTATGACATATAGGATTTTCAATAAGAAAACACTGCTCGTAGAAGAATCTATTAATGTTGTATTTGATGAGACGAGCTTGCTACAAAGCAGCTCTTCTAGTGTTTTTGTTGAAGATGCGGGTTCAAGACTATAGGAATTAAGCTTGGATGAGTCAGTTATAAAAATGGTCAAGAGTTAATCAAGATCACAACTCCAAGCCCAATTGGAGAGGTTGATCACCATGATAAAGATTTCATTCAAGCTAATGAAGTCACTCCAGTGATAGAGGAAGCTCCAAATGCAAGGGATTTAGAGCTCAGACACTTGTAGGGTCACCCAATTGATCAAATCATAGGAGAATATCGTGATGGTGTCAGAACTCATAGAGGTACAACTAATGAGAATTTATATTTGAGTTTTCTCTTGCAGGTTGAACCAAAGAAGTTTTAGGAAGCAAACAAGGATGCATCTTGTGTAATTGCAATGGAAGAAGAACTAAATCAGTTCAAACATTGCCAAGTCTGGAAGCTTGTCCCAAGACCCAAAGGAAAAAATGTGATTGGAACAAAGTGGGTCTATCGGAAAAATATGGATGAAGATGAAACCATAATCAAAAATAAAGCCAGACTCGTCACCAAAGGGTACAAACAAGAAGAAGGGATCAACTTTGATCATATAAATGCTCCAGTGGCAAGACTGGTGGCAATCAGGTTATTCCTTGCATATGTTGTACTCAAAGACTTCCCTGTCTACCAAATGGACGTAAAGTCATCCTTACTTAATGGTGACATAGAGGAATAAGTGTGCGTGGAACAACCTCCAGGTTTTGTTGATCCTGAACATCCTGAATTTGTTTATTTTTTATTTAAAGGGCTATATGGTTTGAAATAAGCTTCACGAGCTTGTTATTAAATGTTGTCTAACTTTCTTCTTGAGAACAAGTTCAAAAGGGGAAAGATATAAAAGACATTTTTTCTTAGGGAAGTAAAAGACATGATTTTACTAGTGCAAATCTATGGCAATGAGATAATTTTTGGTTCTACTGACGAAAACCTTTATAAAAAGTTTTCCAAACTTATGCAAGGGAAGTTTGAAATGAGCAGTATGGGAGAGATGGATTATTTCTTGGGACTTCAGTTGAAACAATTTGAGGATGGAATTTTCATCTCTCAGACGAAGTTCACCAAAGAGTTGGTTAAAAAATTCGGAATGGAGAATGCAACCTCTATGAGGACTCCAATGTGTTCATCTATGTCTCTGGACAAGGATGAGAAAGGGGAACCTTTTGATGAAACTAAGTACAGAAGCATAATTGGATCATTGCTCTACCTTACTACTAGTAGGCCAAACATCATGTTTTTTATATGTGTGTGTGCTAGATATTAGTTGAACTCTATGATATCTCATTACACTGCTGCAAAGCGGATTTTGAAATACCTTAAGGGTACACAAAATCTTGTCTTATGGTACGCAAGAAGTAATGATAATGAGCTAATTGGATTTTCAGATGAAGATTTTGTAGGTAGTAAAGATGATAGGTAGAGCAATTCCGGTACTTGCCAATTCCTTGGAATGAGACTCATCTCATGGAGCAGCAAGAAGCAAAGTCAAAATCTCAACGGCAGAGTCAGAATACATTTCTGTCTGCAGTTGCTGTGCACAAGTACTCTAGATCAAGAATCAACTTAAAGACTATAACTTGAAGGTCAAGGACATCCCATAATTCTGTGACTCCTCCAGTGCAATTGCAATAGCAAACAACCTAGTCTATCATATTCGGACAAAGCACATAGAATTGAGGTACCATTTCATCAGGGAGCATGGAGACATCAATCTCCAGTATGTTCCAACTGACAAGCAGGTTGCAGACATTTTCACAAAGCCACTGGACGATGCCAACTTCTCATTATTCAAACAGAACATTGCAAGCTAAATAAGGAAGGATGAAGAAAAGGGCCTCACAGCAAAGTTCAAGAATCGGATTACCCTTCAAAATCAAGAAAGTTCTATGTCTGAACTACACTTATTGAGGAGATCATAATTACTCGAGTACTTAGCTCACTACACGAGAACCACAGATCCTTGTCGAGAAACAATACTCGAGCACTTAATTTATTCTTGAGAACTTCATACTTGCCTTTCAGAAAAGATATCTCTGCTCAAGAATAAGTTCTCTTCTTCTCGAGAACATATGTACCTCCTCTCGAGAAATGATATATCTCTCAAGAAATCATAAGCCGAATTTTTCTCAAAGTTTAAATTTTTTATGTTGGCACCCAGGCACCTCAACCGCCAAACTTCAGGTATTTATTATTATTATTTCCTTAATCATCACAATTTAAGATTTATATAAATAGATTAAGTCTGGAAAAGCCAAAATCCAAAATTTCAAAATTCGTTTCTCGAGAAATCCTTTCGTCTACTCCGTCTCCGCCGCTTCTCCCACAAACTACCAGCTCCTCCTCTTGTCGGCTAGCAGACGATTAAGTTCTTCAATTAATTGCTCCTTATCCTAAGATAGGCATCAACATTGAACTTATCTCAACCAGAATCGCCAATATTTCATATGAATTCAGAAACAATCTCATCTTGCTCAACTCCACTGGACTAACTTTCATTCTTCAACACCCTTACAAAGCTCTCATCTCTAATGTAGAAGATTTTTTCTAAAATGCTAAGGTCAAGCGCACTGGCAAACTTCTGAAAACCAAGGTACGAGATATAAAAATCAAGATGACTTCTACCTCTATTTCTCAACTTATGCAGATGTCGTTGATTGATAAGGAAGACTACCTAGAAGGCATAGATTATGACATGGCTCTCAACTTCTATGGCCTTCCCGACTCAACCCTCACAGTTTGCCGACATCACATGAATGTAAAGAGCAAGCTACTTGCCGATATTCTGGGAAAGGTTTTTCTCTGCCACACCAGTTCAATAAGCTATATCACTACTAATTTCTTTGACATGATGACTGCAATAATCTGTAGAAAAAAATTTCAATGGGGGATGATGATTTTTGACATGATCGAAGAGAGTATAAAAAAATTTCAATAAGCTATATCACTACTATTGAAGAATTCTGTCTCTCTATCTTCATCAGTTGATGCAAGATATTTTTACCTTCGATAAGGGCATGGTCATTCATCACATGAAGAAGGTTTCAATTACCTCTATCCAAAGATGGGAAATCAAACTTCAAAGGCTAGGCTAGGCCCCTCCAGCTTGAAAGATAGTTATAGATGAAGTCAGGACCCCATCTCCCCTCTTTCATAAAATAACTGGCATAGCTGGTCTAGCTATTGAATGGGAGCCTACTCCATCTGTACAAGTGACAATACAGTCTTGTCAAGTTCAAGTTCCAGCCACAGTCCTATCTACTACTCATTCCAAAGTCATAACTCTACAAGATGCTGAACATATTGTCATAGAAGAAGATGCATCTCCATCTAATGCTGTAGAGGACACTTCTGTCAAAGAAGATGGCTCAGGTCTTATTACTGCTGACCTATCTAATCAAGAACTTCTTACTGATGCCCAGGTATATGATCAACTAATATCTACAAAAGCTGACATTCTCAGGATGATAGAGGAACTCACCTATACAAAAACCTATCTCCCCTCTCCCTGAAGAAAAATCATCTCAACCAAAAAATACCACTGAACCAGAATCTTCTCAACACTAGTCTCCTATTGAGGGTGTGCAAGATAAAGAGATAGTTTCAATTTTTGATGTTGAACAATTATCTCCTGAAGCAGTTGAAACACCTCTCCCAAGCCTACACTTCAACATTCCCACTATCATAGTCGATGATGCTGAAGATGAAATAACAACTAGTAGAAGCAAACAGTCCTCCACATCCACTGTACTCATTGAAGAAGTAGTTCCATGGATAGCTGCAATCCAACCTCCTCCACCTCCTCTAGCTATAACCATTCCTGAAGATACCCTTCTTGGTAAGATTGAATCTCTGTTAGCCCAACAAAGAATATATTTTGACAACTCTCTTAAACTTGTCACAGACAAAATCACTGCTCAAGAGAAAGAGATGAGCAAAGGCTTCGCTGAAATTCAACATAATACTAATTCCCTCAAACACCTATTCTAAATAGGTGGGAAAGCCTTAGATCACACAATTACTAGTATTGGTCACGTAATGGACCAATAATTCACATTAGCAAACAACCAGATTCAGTTGGAAAAGAATGATCAAGAGCACAACTTCAAGATGCGTGAAGAAGTTGGCATGTTAAAAGAAGATGCTATAAGCACCCAATATATAGAAGTCAGAAAGGGGAAGATATTTGTCAAGGAATATCTAGAAAAATCTGATGGAACCATGAAGATTGTTTGGGAAGAATAGATTAAAGAGATAAATACTGATGTCTAAACCCAAATTGTTGGTGTTAAATTTCATACCTATGATACAACAATTTGGATGCATAACTAGATCTTCCCTGAATTTCAAGTTGATCGAAATGCTATTCCTACTCCTAATCTTGATCCTACTATCGAGCAGCCTTCTGCCTAGATCCCCTAATTCTCTCATAGACCTGAAAATTATGTTGCCCTATATCCTGAAACTTATTCATAAGTCTGGAATTCTTAACAAGCTGATCTGCCTTAATAAATACCTCCTCATGTGCACATACCCAAGAAAAGAAAGCATGGTGAAGGTGCTTCTACAAGTAGGTCCACTCCTATGCTAGAACATGAAGTAAGGGAACAAGCTGAAGTCTAGAGCCCTACATCTAAATCAATTATTCTGGATACTTTAAGACAAGTGGTGGAATTCAGAAAGAATAAGGCTAACTATTATTCTCACTCTGAATCGGAAAAATATGAAAAATCTATTATTCTAAGAAGGCTTCATGAAAGAAAGTATAGTAGTGAAGACCCTACTGCTCCTCCCAGACCATCCAACTACATTCCAAATCCGTTCACGTATTTCTAGAGACAAGAAGAGATATATCAGAGAAAGCATCAACAATAGAGCAAGAAGTAATTGAAAATGATCAGAAGTTTCCTATATGAGATTTTGTCGAATAGGACTTTTCCTGGACAATATAAATATATATAAATCTTTAAATTTTGATGATCTAAATCTTCTATTACATAGCATTTCTTCCTATTATTCTGTTTATTAGTTATTTTATTTGTTTATCTCTATGTAATTCACCTTAATGTAGAGGGTTCTGACTTCTACAAATATGGGGAGATTTTTGGGTATTATATCCACAATAACCTAGATTTTATGAAGTCACCCAAGAACTAAGATGAATTAAGTTTGTATTTGATGCTCTTTTAACGTTTAATGCTTGCAAGTTATAATTGCCAAGTGTAGTCAAATGTCAGTTTATAATGGGTCAACAAACACTGGACCATACAATATAATCTCTCATTATGTGATCCATGGTGTTGACTCATGGGTAACCTCTTTATTGGGACACACTTCATTTTCACATACAAAAGTTATGGGAGAAAGACTGGTTACTGGTTTCTTAGAAGAAAATTATATTTCAGAATAACAAAAAAATTTAAGTTTTTTTCTCGAGAATGGCTAAATTTTACGCGAGTAGATTTAAATTTATTTCTCGAGTTAGCTTAGTCAAGTATTCGAGTAGACGAAGATGTTCTTGAGAAAGCATAGTATAGTTCTCGAGTAAGCTATGCAGTACTAGAGTAGGACTCATTTCTTCCTCGAGTTAACTTAAAATTAAGCTCAGAATTTTTCTAAGTCTTTTTCTCGAGAGGCCAAAGATATTTCTCGAGAAGGCCAAAGTAGTTCTAGAGAACCAGATGTTCTTACTCAGGAGATATGAATATTTTTCTCGAGTGTGGTTCTTGTTCTCGAGTAATAGAAATTCTTTCTCGAGAAAAGTCTTTTCATTCTCAAGAAGCTAGAATTCATTTTCTACACATTCCTTAACTATCTCTTCTCGAGAAAATAATACCTTTTCCCGAGAAACAGAAACTCTTCTCGAGTAATACTTATCTCTCTCGAAAAATGGAGTTCAGGATTTTGAATTTTCGTTAAGTATCAGACGGATTCTATTCCAAATATCATTAACTTTTGATTGGTCCACGTGGATTGTCATTAATGATATTTTGACCGTTTTGTTAAGCCTATAAAAGGTCTTGTCAGATTCGAAAAAACCCTAAGAAGATTTCTTACAGAATTCTGAATCATTTTCTACTTTCTAAATTGAGAAGCGCCACCGCTTTGTTCTATATCGCCGATCTTCTCGATCTCAAAAATTCAGATTTTCTGAAAAATTGGACAGCAGTTCTCGAGAAGTATGAATGAGTTCTCGAGAATAGGCCGACTTCTCGAGAACTAGATTGTCTGGACTTAAGTTAGTACTCGAGAACAAAAGGGCTGAAACTTCTGGAGAACTAACTAGACTTCTCGAGAACCATTACTCGAAAGCCAAACCATATGCTCGAGAACTATGCTGATTCTCTAGAACTAGAGACTAAGTTCTCAAGAACTATGATGGACTTCTCGAGAGAGGGACTTTGAATAATTTTTGCGGCTGTCTCTGACTACTCGGGAAATATAGGCTGGGACTTCTCGAAAACCTAGACTGACCTTCTCGAGAACTATAAGAATGTTTCAAGAGAACTAGTCTCGGCTTCTCGAGAACTAGATGAACTTATCGAGTTCTGCTAACTCTACTTCTCGAGAAGTATCATAGACTTCTCGAGAAGTGGACTTAGAGAAATTTTGGACTTTTTCAATTTTCTCTTCTCTTAAAGAATCCAATCTTCATTCCATGATCTAAGTGTTTGAATATGAAATGTATCCCAATTGAGAGGCTACACATGAGTCAACACCTTGGATCACTTAGTGATGGATTACAGTGTACAGTCCTGTATTCATGACCCAATGTAGACTGACATTGGTCTACACTTAGCAATGGTGATCTGCAAACACACAACTAAATAAGGATATCAAATACAACATAATTCATCTTCGTTCAAGGGTGACTTCATACAAATCTTGGTTATTGTGTATGTAATACCCAACACGAGGTTCCCCTGATCCTTGGCCGCCTCTTCCTTGCCACCTCTTATGCAATCATTGATGTAAACAATAGAAAGCTCTTCCTACGAGTCGGAGACGAAGATGTTACTTTCTAAATCACCCCGTCTATGAAAAACACTTTAGAAAATGATGACTCTTGTTTCTTCATGGTTGTTTTAAGTGATGACTCTTCCAACTGCCTCTCCGAAAATGAATTTTCTTTTTTTGTTCTTCTACAATTACCCCTCCCTAGTGTCTGCAAGAAACGACAATGGCCGCTGATTCACCACCTTCAAATTTTCCTTTTAAATCAAAAGTGTATGAAGAAATGATTTTTGAAAAAGAAAAATCCTCCAAATCATCTTACGAAGAACCACCTACCCTAGAACTAAAAGAAATACCTGAACATCTAAAATACACCATCCTAGATAAAGACTCCAAACTGCCCATAACAGTATTAACCTTTCTAACTGAATTACAAAATGATAAACTTCTTCGAGTTTTACAAAAACATCGCCGAGCTATCGCTTTACAGATTTCTTATATCATGGGCATATGCCCATCTTTCTGTGCACATAAAATTCTAATGGAAGATAATTCACGTATCATTGTCCAACCTCTGCGCCGATTGAACCCAAATATGAAAAAAGTAGCAAAGGGCGAGGTCATGAAATTTTAGATGCAGGAATTATCTACCCCATATTAGATAGTAAATGGGTTAGACCTGTTCAGGTAGTGCCAAAAAATGGAAGGATCACGGTAGTCTTGAATGAGAATAACAATTAAATTCCGACACGGATGGTGACAGGGTGGCGCATGTGTATATATTATCATAAATTAAACAATGCAACCCACAAGGACCACTTTCCCTTGCCGTTCATCGATCAAATCTTAGAATGTTTATCCGGCCATAGTTTTTGCCGTTTTATCGATGGTCTCGTGATGGTGCATTTTGTAATCTAACCTATTAGGAATTTTTAATTTTTTTTTGTATTTAAGTCATGTTTTAAAAGCTTTATTTTGACCTTCTTTTGTATATATATTAAAGCCACTATTTTTTTCTCTTTTCTTTGCAGGTTTGTAGTTTTTTAGCCAGGATTTGTCGATCTCAGAATTCGTCGATCAGGCATTCGTCGAACGCATCCCTTCTCCGTTCGATGAACTCTTCCTGATTCTTCGAACTCCGCCTTCTCTCCCCCATTCGTCGAATGCCTCTTTTGCATTTGATGAACAACTCCTTCATTCATTGTTCATCAAACTCTGCTTTCTCTCCCCCGTTCGTCGAACGCCTCTTCTACGTTCGACAAACGGATCCTTCATTCCTTGTTCGTCGAGCTCCCTTCTCCGTTCAATGAATCCTTACCAGTTCGTCGAACTCTTCTAAGTTCATTGAATTCTACCTCATCTGCATTCGACGAATGGCTACTTCACCCTTCTTTGTCGATCTCCCTTCTCTGTTCGATGAATTCTTCCCAGTTCATTGAAATTACCCTTCTTTGTCTAACTCCTCCTTCTCCTTCTCTTCTTTGTTCAACGAACTCATTGTTGTTCATCAAGCCCTCCCTGTATAGGGCCTGCTGCTAGAGAACAAGTCCCACTCTTCCATAAAGCATGTTGCCTCTATTAATGCACGTCCCCCGTATCGCGGCAATCATCATTTCCCGCCAGATTTCATACAGAGGTCAACCCCCGTGCATGACAGGAGGCAAGGGCATATCCTGCTCTTTGAAACTTCTATAAATTTAGCCCCACCCCTTGTGTTTGAGAGAGAAAAATTTGGAGAGGGGAAGTGCTGCCATTTTCAGCTCTTCCTTTAGTGTTCTTCCTATCTCTATTTCTCACTTTTAGCCTTTCTTTATTCTTTTTTAGTTCTACTCTTTTGTAAACTCTTTTAGCCATTTTCAACTCTTTTATTTCATGTTGTAAGCTCTCTTTAAATTAATATAAAGTGTGTTTATTTTTACTTGTCTCCATTTTGTCTCCATGCACTCCTACACATCTCTCTTCCTCCACATCACCATGAGTAACTAATCCTCCTAGTACTCAATCTTGATGATCCGAGGCTCGAGTTGATTAAGTTATAATGCTTTAGTTTAATTTTTATTTTTAGGGTTTAGGCCTTATATTAGCTCTTGAATAATCATGTTTGGAGATATATCATCGATATATATTTTCTATTTTTATTTCCACTCTTAGCTAGCCGAAAGGCTCATAGTTTTGAGTGAACAATCATGAGTAAAGAGAGTTGCACGCACCCCTCCAGAGAGGCAGACATTAAATCTCCCGGATTGGAGTGAAATCCAATATCGGGGTTCACAGCGTAAAGCGAGCTTTAGGTCTCCGATTTGGACGAGAATTTGGTCGGACCTTCCTAAACTCAGTTGGGCACGACTTTGAGAGAAGCGTGCTAAAGCTTTGGGAACCTCCACAGTCAAGTACCTTTACCCTATTAAGCTTAGGTTTATTATCATATTTTTAATCAACTTTTGCCGAGGTGATTCTTGATCGAGTGCTTCTCTTAATCATCGTTTAAACCCCTCGTTGTAATCACTTTTAGTAGCTCTTTACTTATTCGCAAGTAGTTTTCTTTTGCTAGTCTTTTAGCTAAACAACCATAAAAAAGTTACTTCGATAAGATAATAGTCTTCGTTTGAGTAAGATTACACAATAGTTCCCAGATTTTAATACGACACTTGTGCCCCTAGCTACAATTCGATAGGTATACTTTCCTAGATGGATTGCTAGTTAAGTTTTATTCTCTTTACGAATATTCGTCAACGAAGTATTTGGCGCCGTTGCCGGGAAGAAACTTTTGTTGATAATTGAAAAACTCGAACCTATTACTTTTATCACTTCTCTTTCTCACCCTCCTAAAAAAAATTCAAAATTCTAAAATAAATATTAACGCTCTTAATAAATACCCACATCATAATTTTTCTACACCACCTAATTCTCTCAAAAAGGGCAATGTGGCTTAAATACTAATATCTAGTCTAGTACCCTGTGAACCCTTGACCAGGTAGTCCTTGGGAAGTTTGGGAGTTAAATTTCTAAAAAAAAATCTATTCCAAAAAAAGTAACTATTTTTCTTGTTTATTTTTCTCTTTCTTCATCTTCTCTTCTGCTAGTGCATGACTCGCAGAAATCTGTCGGTTATTTTGGACTTGGACCACAAAATTTAGCATACTCTTTGTAGAAGATTGTGATTTCAAGGCCCTACTATCCAAATACCGGTTGAGGATTCCGAGTCATTTTCTACCTCTAGAATTGAAGAGCCCATCGTAGAGGAAGCCAGCATAGGCCTATGTCCTATTATGCAAGGCCGAATCTATAGGGTACAAAATCAAGCATAGTTCTCCCTGTTATAGCTAATAATAATTTTGAACTTAAGCCTAGCATAATTCAAATGGTGCAATAGTATGTGCAATATGACGGACTTCTAGATGAAGATCTAAACGCGCATATAGCTAGTATTGTTGGGATTTGTGACACCTTCAAGATTAATGGTGTCACAAATGATTCTATTATGCTAAGACTCTACCCTTTCTCCCTAAGAACAAAGGCTAATCAATGGCTGAACACTCTACCAAAAAACAGAATCACCACCTGGAATCAACTAACTAAAAATTTTCTGGCGAAGTATTTTTCCGCCAGCTAAAACCGCAAAACTTAGGAGCGATATTTCTACCTTTGGACAAATAGATTTTGAAACCTTGTATGAATCCTGGGAAAGATTTAAAATAACTCTTAAGACAATGCCCCCATCATACGCTGCCTGTATGGTTACAAGTGCAGACATTTTATAATGGGCTAAATCAAAATACAAAGCAAATGATAGATGCAGCTTCTGGTGGTACTTTAAACCACAAAGCCCCCGAAGAAACTCTTGAGCTTTTCGAGGGCATGTCCATGAACACATATTAGTGGAATGTGCCTAGGTCATGCCCAAATAAACCTGCAGGTATATTTGAAGTGGAAAACGTCTCCCAGCTAGCACAACAAGTGGAAATTTTAAGCAAGAAGATAACGAAGATGACTGTTGCCTCTGCCCCTCAGGTATGGGAATCTGCAATTGCTACCACAGAACAATTAGATTATGTTAATAATATGCAGAGAAATGCTTTTCCTAATTTTTCTGCTGCAAGTTTTTCAGCACCGGGCTTTGCTTTTCCTAATAGTTATAATCCTGCTATACGAAACCACCCTAATTTTTCGTGGAGTAACCCTTCGAACTCGATGCGCCCGCTGCCACAAAATGATTTTTCTGCACCACCTCCACCTCTTCAAAATTATCCAAAGCCTCCAAGCTTGGATGAGTTACTATCTAAATATATAAACACAAATGACGCTATTATAAGAACCCTAGCCGGAAGCGTTAAAAGTCTAGAGAATCAAGTAGGACAACTCACAAAAATTATATCTGAGCGACCCGCCGGGTCTCTTCCTGCAAATACCGATCCCAACTCGAGAGAGAAAGCAAATTCTATAACTCTTCGGAGTGGGAAGCAATTTTCTGGTATGGTTAGCAAAGAGCCCGAGGCAAGCTCCGCCATCATTTTAAAAATTGAACCCTCTGTTGAAAAAGAAGTTATCACCCCTCTCTCAGTTATAGAGAAAGATCTCACTCCACCACCCATCTTTAAAAATGGTCCAACTCCGCCATACCCATCCGAACTTAACAAGTAATGTCAGGATGATCAATACTCCAACTTCCTAGAAATATTTTAGCAAATCCACATAAATCTACCCTTCCATGAAGCAATATCCCAGATGTCGAAGTACGCTAAGTACCTAAAGGACCTCCTGACTAAGAAAAAGAAGTTAGAAATCTTACCGAATGTCACACTAAATGTCGAGTGCTCTGTTGTCTTGATAAATGGTTTGCCAAAGAAGATCAGTGATCCCGGTAGTTTTTCTATTCCGTGTGTCTTTGGTAATCTTTTTGTCAAGCATGCATTAGCCGAATTAGGTACGAGTATCAACTTGATGCCCATCTCGTTATTCAAGAAGTTAGGAATTGGTAGCCTCAACCCCATGCATATGAGTATCCAACTCTCTAATAGATCGGCTAAATACCCGTTAGGAATAGTGGAGGATGTTCTAGTTAAAGTCGACAAATTCATCTTCCCAGTGGATTTCGTCATATTGGACATCGAAGAAGACGTTGACGTTCCACTGATTCTTGGAAGACCATTCCTTGCCACCTCCCGAGCAATCATTGATGTAAGCAATGGCAATATCTTCCTTCTAGTAGGCGACTATGAAGTAACTTTCTCTATCACCCCTTTGATGAAGAACACCCTAGGGAATGACGACTCAAATTTTATCTTTGATGCTTTAGGTGAAGAATCTTCCTACTACCTTTTTGAAAGTGAAAGTGAGATTTTTGATTTTTGTTTTTATTCAACTCTTCAAAATGAAAATCAGCAAGAAACGACCATGGTCGCGGACTCCACCCTTTCCAGTTTTCCGTATAAATTTAAAGTCTATGAAGATATTATTTTTGAAAAGGAAAGAACTTCCAAATCATCCTATGAAGAACTCCCTACCCTAGAATTAAAAGAACTACCTTAACATCTTAAGTATGCCTTCTTCGAAAAAGATTCTATACTACCAGTAATTGTTTTGGCCTACCTAACTGAAGTGCAAAATGATAAACTCATTGTTTTACGTAGACATCGCCGAGCTATTGCTTTGCAGATTTCCGATATCAAGGGCATAAACCCAACTTTCTGTACCAACAAAATCCTAATGGAAGATAATTCGCGTAATTCCATCCAACCTCAGCGCCACATAAATACCAAAATGAAGAAGTAGTTAAGTGCGAGGTTATGAAGCTGTTAGATGCGGGAATTATTCCTCCTATTTCTAATAGTAAGTGGGTCAGCCTTGTTCACGTAGTGCCAAAAAAGGGAGGGATAACTGTAGTTAGTAATGAGAATAATGACTTAATCCCGACACGTATGGTGACAGGGTGGCGAATGTGTATTGACTTTCGTAAGTTAAACGATGCCACCCGCAAGGACCATTTTCCCTTGCCGTTCATCGATCAAATCTTAGAGAGACTATCCAGCCATAGGTTTTACTTTTTTCTTGATGACCTCTCGGGGTATTTTCAAATCCCCATCTCTCCCGAGGATAAGGATAAAACTACATTTACTTGTCCCTTCGGTACCTTCGCTTACTAAAGAATGACGTTTGGGTTGTGCAATGCGCCATCTATATTCCAACAATTTATTCTTGCCATCTTTGACAAGTACATAGAAAGTATTATGGAGGTATTTATGGATGATTTCTCTGTGTTCGGCGATGCCTTCGATTGTTGCTTACAAAACATAGAAAAAGTCTTAGAAAGATGCGATGAAACTAACCTCGCCCTAAATTGGGAAAAATGCAATTTTAAGGGGAGGGAGGGGTCAGTCTTAGGACATAAGATTTCTGCCCGAGGGATGGAAGTATATATCGCTAAGATAGAAGTAATTGAAAAGCTGTCACCACCTACGAATGTTAAATCTATAAGAAGTTTCCTAGGTCCTGCTGGCTTTTACTTCCATTTCATAAAAGACTTTTCCAAAATCACCAAACCCCTTACTCAAATCTTAGAAAAAGAAGCCCCATTTGTTTTTTATGACCTTTGTTTATCTGCTTTTGAAACAATTAAAGATAATTTAATTAATGCACCAATTATGATAGCTCTAGTGTGGGACTTTACCTTTGAGATAATGTGCGATGCGAGTAGTTTTGCGATGGGAGCCGTATTAGGTCAACGAATATCTAAAAACTTCCTCCCCATTTATTACCAACGTAAAACACTCACACCTGCACAAGAAAACTACACCATGACAGATAAGGAGCTCCTAGTTGTTTTCTTCGCCATTGTTAAATTTCAGAATTATATTACGCTTTCAAAAATTATAGTTTTCACGGACAACTCGGCCCTCAAGTATCTTCTTGCTAAGACGGATGCCAAGCCGTGCCTGATTCACTGGGTCTTACTCCTCCAGGAGTTTGACATAGAAATCCGTGATAAGTGAGGTGCCGAGAATTTGGCCGCCGACCATCTCTCGCAATTAGATAATCTATATATAGAAAATTTAGATGAAAAATCTTTTAATGCTTATTTTCCTGATGAGAAGCTACTTTCAATTAACATATCCCCATCCCCTTGGTTTGCACACATATCCAACTATTTAGTGGCTCGTGTCCTCCCGAAAGAGATATCCTCTCAATAAAAGAAGAATTTCTCTTCTATGTTGAAGAACTAATTTTGTGAGCACCCGCATCTTTTATGAGTCTGTACAGATCAAGTGGTAAGGAGATGTGTCTCTTTCGAAGAAGGATTAGATATTTTAAAACATTTGCATGAAGGACCGACTGGTGGGAACTATCAAGCTACTCGAACCGCTCATAAAGTGCTTTGTGCGGGTTTTTACTTGTCTTGCCTGATTAAAGACATGCAAGCTTTTGTGAGTAGGTGTGTTAGTTGCCAATGGTCGGGAAACATTTCCATTAAAAAGGAAATTCCACAAAATTATTTACTTGAGTGTGAAGTTTTCGACCTTTGGGGAATTGATTTTGTTGGCCCCCTTCTTTCTAGCTTCAGAAACAAATACATTTTAGTTGTTGTAGAATATGTTTCACGTTGTGCTGAGGCCCAAGCTCTTCCTACTAACGACCCTCGAGTCGTAATCACTTTCTTAAAAAAATTATTTTCTCGATTCGGTATGCCACGAGCCATCGTTAGTGATTGGGGTTCACATTTTTATAACGCACAATTTTCCAAAACTCTTATAAAATACGCCATTTTGCATAAACTTTCAACTGCCTACCACCCCCAAACTAACAGAGATGTTGAAGTAGTGAACAGAGAAATTAAAAGAATTTTATAAAAGACTGTTTTAACCTCTTTAAAAGACTGGTCAACCAAATTAGACGATGCTCAATGGGCCAACTGAACCGCATTCAAAACCGCCATCAGTTATACGCCATATCGATTAGTTTATGGAAAATCGTGCCATTTACCCGTAGAATTAGAACACTGTGCTTTTTGGGCCCTAAGGTTTTTAAATTTTGATCCCCAATATGTCGGCGATTTTCGAAAATTCCAACATAATGAGCTCAACGAGTGGCGCTCTTACGCGTACGAAAATAACAAATTTTATTAAGAGCGGATGAAACATTTTCATGACAAACACTTAAGGCACCCAAAAACCTTTAAGCCGGGTGACCAAGTTCTTTTATACAATTTGCATTGATGTTTATTTCCTGGCAAGTTAAAATCAAGATGGTCTAGGCCGTTTTCTGTTAAAGAAGTTTTTCTGTATGACACGATATTGATTTCGCACCCTGATAAGGGTGATTTTAAAATGAATGGGCAACCTCTTAAACATTATTTCTATGGTGTTGATATTTTGGACAAATTATTTTTGGACAATATTATTTTGTTACGTCGAGCTCAAATGACGTTTTAAACAAAGGGAGCTTTTGGGATGCAACCCAAGTTTCTTTTTTTGTTGTTTTCTTTCTTTTACACTTTTCGTCCCGGACGGCTCCGACAAGTTGAAGCTTCTGCAATCGCCTGCTCCAATGCTGCTTAATCCTTCACGAAGTCCAAATAAGACATTTCATGAAGATCCAAAGCACAAGAATGGGGGAGCCGCATCACTCAACATTCGTGACGCATAAATTCGGGGAAGTACCTGTTTTTCAATTCTGTACTTTCATTTCTGTTTTAATTTCTCTCTCTCCTTCACCTCCTTTCTCCATTGAGGACAATGCCCATTTTAAGCTTGGGGGAGGAATTCCTCCTTCTATAATCTTTATTTTGTTTCAATTAAAAAATCAAAATAAAAAAAAAGTTTTTTATATATCTTAAAAATCCAAAAAAAGAGAATATTTAAAAAAAATTTAAATTATTTGTTTTTACTTTAATAGGTAACTAATTTTGGTATTTCAATCGTACCCCTTGTTTTTGTTTTGTTTTTCTCAAAATTCCATAGAACGACTTAGCTAATTATAATCTGTCTAATCGATCTTTTAAATTATGTTTCACAAGTAAAATGTTGGTCATGCTGGGTTCCAAATTCACGGTAGCACGTTAACGCGAAACCTTTTTTCTAAAACTCGCATTATTATTATGGTTTTTCGTTCTTTATTTTATTTACTTTCTAAAAAACTTTCATCCACTATTTTCCTTTTCGTTTTTGGAATATTTTTGCAATGTCAACTTTTGATTAACATAGTAGATGTGAATGATCTAAGTCGCTTATAATTTCTATTTTCAAGATAATTTCATTAGTATTCATTTATTATCTAAGATTTTCTTTTTGAAAATTTTTAAAGCTTATGCTTTAAATAAATTTAGAAGCACGAAAATGATTTAGGACATTTTTGTTTTCGTTTTAGCATCTTGCCAACCTAAAAGTTTTATCCCTAGTTAGCCGTTTTTGAGTCATTTACGATTTCAATTTATAGCTTCACTTATCATTTCATAATCACCAAAGCTAAAATTTTCCAACCTATCTAATCATACTGACCTTTTGAGTTTCATTAAAAAATTTCATGATTATGATAGGGTTGTTTTTGTGATATATTTGGAGAAATTTTTGAAAAATTGTGCTCAAAAAGAAGTGTTTACTTTTGTTTGGCCAATTTCAAAATGAAAATAAAAATTATTTATGGCCTTGTTTTAAAAAAAAGAAAGAAAAAAGGAAAGAAATGAAAATGGAAAAAAAGAAAAGAAAAATATTTTATTTATGATGAAATTTTTTAAACTCTTTATTTTTGTTTAGTGTGATTTTAAAGCCTCCTTGTTTATCTTTGAATTCCACTCCTAATCATAATCATAAACCAAACGTTTCGGTCCTAAGAAGCCCTTTTGATTCATGTTTTTTAATTTTATTTATTAGCTAGGTAAATAAGAAAAGAAGATTAGTAAAGTTTTGGATTTAAATTTAGATTTTTGTCATTTGATTGTTATTGTTATAATGTGTCCCTTGGATCTTGTAACAACTAAATGCGCTTTTTCATTTCGTTGCTTTGCTTAAATTTATTTTAAAAAAATTTTTAAAAAAAATCCTGGATGATTTATTTTTATTAGTAAAGTTTAAAAAAGTTGAAACCTTGTTTAAGTAATTGTTTTAGATTTACGTTTCACCTTCTCCCTACTTAGAATTTCGCATAATACTTTTGTTAGAATAATTTGAACTTTTTGATTAGTCACTTTTATGTTAGCTTGATTTTATTTTTTTGGCTTGGGGATAAGCAACAATTAAGCTTGTGGGAATTTGATAGTGCATTTTGTAGTCTAAACTATTAGTAATTTTTAGTTTTTTTGTAAATAAACCATGTTTTTAAAGCTTTATTTTGACCTCCTTTTGTATATATATTAATGCCACTAATGTTTTCTCTTATCTTTGCAGGTTTCTAGTTTTTAAGCCAGGATTCGTGGATCTCCGAATTCGTTGATCATGTATTCGTCCACTGCCTCCCTTCACCGTTTGACGAACTCTTCTTAGTTCGTCGAACTCCTCCTTCTCTCCCCCGTTTGTCGAACGCCTCTTCTGCATTCGATGAACTGCTCCTTCATTCCAGGTTCATCAAACTCTATCTTCTCTCCCTCGGTCATCGAACGCCTCTTATGTGTTTGACGAATGGATCCTTTATTACTAGTTCGTCGAGCTCCCTTCTCCATTTGACGAATTATTCCCAGTTCATCAAACTCTTCTAAGTTCATCAAACTCTGCTTTTCTACATTTGTCGAACGACTCCTTCACCCTTCTTTGTTGAGCTCCCTTCTCCGTTCGACGAATTCTTCCCAGTTCATTAAACTCATCCTTCTTTGTCGAACTCCTCCTTCTCCTTCTCTTCTCCGTTCGACAAACTCTTCATCATTCGTCGAGGCCTCCCTGCACAGGGCCTGGTGCCAAAGAACAAGTCCCGCTCTTCAACAAAGCTAGTTGTCGCCATTAATGCATGTCGCCCATACCGAGTAAATCATCATTTCCCTCAAGATTTCGTACTGAGGTGAACGCCCGTGCATGACAGGAGGCGTGGACATGTCCATCAATTTGAAACTTCTATAAATTGAGCCCACCCCTTGTGTGTGTGAGAGAGAAATTGGGAGAGGGGAAGTGCTGCCATTTTCAGCTCTTCCTTTAGTGTTCTTCCTCTCTCCCTTTCTCATTTTTAGCTTTTCTTAATTCTGTTTTAGTTCTACTCTTTTTTATTAGTTCTCGTAATTTCTTTAGTAGTTTACTGTTAATGCTAGACGAGTTTTCAGTCCATGCAAGAGAAATAGCCTTTTATTTCAGGTTGTAAGCTCTCTTTGAATTAATATAAAGTGTGTTTATTTTTACTTATCTCAATTTTATCTCCATGAACTCCTACTCATCTCCCTTCCTCCACATCAGCTTGAGTAACTAATCCTCCTTGTACTCGATCTTGATGATCTGAGGCTCGAGTTGATTAAGTTATGACGCTTTAGTTTACTTTTTATTTTTAGGGTTTAGGCCTTAGATTTGCTCTTGAATAATCATTTTCGGAGATATATCAACGATATATATTTTTCATTTTTTTCCACTATTAGCTAGCCGAGAGGCTCGTAGTTTGTAGTGAACACTCAAGAGTAAAAAGAGTTGCACGCACCTCTCGAGAGAGGCAGATGTTAAATCTCCCGGATTGGAGTGAAATCCAATAGCGGGGTTCACACTATAAAGCGAGCTTTAGGTATACGATTTGGACAAGAGTTCAGTCGGACCTTCCTAAACTCAGTTGGGCACGACTTTGAAAGAAGCGCGCCCAAGCTTTGGGAACCTCCACGATCAAGGACCTTTACCCTATTAAGCTTAGGTTTTTTATTGCGTTTTTAATCAAATTTTGCCGAGGTGTTTCTCGATCGAGTTCTTCTCTTTATCATCGTTTCAACCCCTCATTGTAATCACTGTTAGTTGCTCTTTACTTAATCGCATGTGGTTTTCTTCTGCTAGTCTTTTAGTTAAACAACCCTAGCAAAGTTTTTTCGATAAGATAATAGTCTTCGTGCGAGTAAGATTACTTAACAGTTCCCGTATTTCTATACGACACTTGTTCCCCCTAGCTATAATTCGATATGTATACTTGCCTAGATGGATTGCTAGTTCGGTTTTATTCTCTTTGCAAATATTCATCAACTATCTCTCGGGATATCTTCAAATTCCCATTTCGCTCGAGGATCAGGAGAAAACAACGTTTACTTGTCCCTTCGGAACCTTCACTTATCGTAGAATGCAGTTTGGATTATGTAATGCGCCAGCAACATTCCAACGATGTATGCTAGCCATATTTGACAAGTACGTTGATAGTATTATGGAGGTTTTTATGGATGACATCTCCGTATTCGGTGACTCATTCGATGTCTGCTTAGGAAATTTAGAATAATTTTAGAGCGATGTGAAGAGACTAACCTCGCTCTGAATTAGGAAAAATGCTGTTTTATGGTACGGAAGGGGATAGTCTTAGGACACAAGATTTCTTTAAAAAGAATTGAGGTTGATGTAGCTAAAATTGAAGTAATTGAAAAACTACCACCACCAATAAACATAAAAGCCATATGGAGTTTTCTAGGTCATGCTGGTTTCTATCGACGTTTTATAAAAGATTTTTCCAAAATCACCAAACCCATTACTCATCTGGTAGAGATGGACGCCTTATTCATCTTCGATAATGTTTGCTTAACTACTTTGAATTAATTAAGAATAAATTAATTAACGCGCCGATTATGATAGCTCCGGTCAGGGACCTTCCTTTCGAGATCTTGTGCGATGCGAGTAGCTTTACAGTAGGAACTATTTTAGGGCAACCCATATCAATGAACTTCCACCCTACTTACTACGCAAGTAAAATGCTCACATCCGCACAAGAAAATTACACCACGACTAAAAAGGAGATTTTAGCTATTATGTTTGCCTTCGATAAATTAAGCCTGTATATTACGCTTTCTAAAATTATAGTTTTCATGGATCATTTGGCCATCAAGTACTTACTTGCTAAATCGGATGCCAACCTGCGCTTGATTAGCTTGATCTTACTCCTCCGGGAGTTCGACTTGGAAATCCGAGATTAGAGGGGGGCATAGAATTTGGCCGCAGACCATCTCTCGCTTTTAGATAACCGAATATTGAAAATTTAGATAAAAAAACCTTTTAATGATTATTTTCCCGATGAGAAGCTGTTTTTAATTAACATATCCCCTTCTCCTTGGTTTGCAAACTTCACCAACTATTTAGTGGCTTGTGTCCTCCCGAAAGAGTTCTCCTCTCAGCAAAATAAGAAATTCTTTTCTGATCTTATGAACTATTTTGGGAGGTCCAGCATCTCTTTCGAGTCTGTGCAGACCAAGTAGTAAGACGATGTGTCTGTTTTGAAGAAGGACAAAGTATTTTAAAACACTTGCATGAAGGACCCACTGGTGGCCACTATCAAGCCATTTATACTGCTCACAAAGTGCTTAGTGCACGCTTTTATTCCCCTTGCCTCTATAAAGATGCCCAAACTTTTGTGAGTAGGTGTGACAGTTGCCAACGATCGGGCAATATCTCTAATAAAAATGAAATGCCACAAAATTAATTCCTCGAGTGCGAAGTCTTCGACCTTTAGGGAATTGATTTTATAGGCCCTCTTCCTTCTAGTTGTGGGAAAAATACATTTTAGTTGCAGCAGATTACGTTTCTCATTGGGTGGATACCCAAGATCTTCCTACTAACGAATCCCGAGTTGTTATTATTTTCCTAAAAAAATATTTTCTCGATTCGGTACTCCTATGACCACCGTTATAGATAGAGGCTCGCATTTCTGTAACATGCAGATCGCTAAAACACTTTCAAAATATGGTGTTACACATAAGCTTTCAACTGCATACCACCCCCAAACTAATGGCCAAGTCGAGGTAGTAAATAGGGAAATAAAATGCATTTTAGAAAAGACAGTGTTGGGTCCGGCGTTCCTTCACTTGACCCGTGGCGCTTTGCTATTTATTTAAGAAATTAAGTAGCGCCCTCTCCAACAGTCCGGGATTTGGGTGCAGTTGGGTATGCGCTTGATCCTTCAATTGGTATCAGAGGGAGGTTACGGGTTCAAGACCGGGGGCGCTATTAAATCCTGATTTTTCCCTTCTACCTGTGTGGGTCCGGCGGGTCAGGCAAACCGTAGACATGTGGTAACCCCACCTTTGAGCCATGTGGGCCATGTGGTATCCCCACCTCTGAGCCGACGGGTTTTGTTGGACGCTGGGGGGAGGGGATTGTTGGGTCCGGCGTTCCTTCACTTGACCCGTGGCGCTTTGCTATTTATTTAAGAAATTAAGTAGCGCCCTCTCCAACAGTCCGGGCTTTTGGTGCAATTGGGTATGCGCTTGATCCTTCAGACAGTTTCTACTTCACATAAGGATTTGTCAGTTAAATTAGACGACGCTCTATGGGCATACAGAACGACATACAAAACCGTATTCGGTTCTACGCTGTATCAGTTAGTTTATGGAAATTCGTGCCATCTACCCGTCGAACTAGAACATCGTGCATTTTTGGCCTTAAAAGTTTTAAATTTCGATCCCCACTCCATCGTCGATCTTCGAAAGTTCAAACTCAACGAACTCGACGAGTGGCGCTCCAGTGCATATGAAAATAACAAATTATATAAGGAAAGAACAAAGCTCTTTCACGATAAAAATTTAAGACTAAAAGTCTTTAGTGTCAACTAATTCCACCTATGGGGGGGGGGGAATAGGTGAATTGCAGTCTTTTGCGAAATTTAAATAACCTGCACAAATAAACAACCACAACACAGAAAAGCACAAAAGCAATTATAGTGGTTCCCCGATTTGGGTACGTCCACTCTCCCCCTTCGACCTATCTCCCAACAAGGGACGACTCGGTCACTTCACCAAACGGATTGAAAACCAATCCTCGCACTACGGAAGGCACCCTTCAACCGAAGGAGTCACTACTCCTCCACCACGGGTTGCACCCAACCCTTACAACTAGGAATAACTATTCCTTTACAACAAAACAAAAATAGAATGTACAAGAGATACAAATTACACGTGTGGAGAACCCGATATCCCTCTTCGTTCGTTGAAGCGTTCTTGATGAAGACGAAGAGTCCACGACAAGAGCACTCTCTTGGAGAGGATCTTTTCAAGATCGATGGCGGCAAGCGATTGTGGCGGTGATGCTTTGTAGATCCAAACTTCTTGACGAAGCAAGCAAGGTCTACCAACGATCCTAATCGGATCAGTCGTCTCAATCGATTCGGAATGAAGAACTAACCTCGTTGAAGAAATCGAGAGACAAGATATCTCGAGAGAGAAGCGTGAGATGCTAGGCTTTCCTCGGTTCTATCGCCGGAAGATCAAAGATCATCTGAGATCTGCGGCGGTGACTAACTTGCGAGTGGCGACGGCGAGCGGTGGAGTTCCGCGATCGGCTAGGTCACGCATGGCTGCTTTTGATTTTCTGTGAATCGCTTCTATTGAAGTTCGAAATAAGCGAGTATAAATACTATAGAACAACCCTAAATGACCATTGTTGTGCCCACACGAATAATCCCTAGTTCCGATAAAAACAACGCACAGCAACTTGGTTCGGTCCAGCGAACAGAATAAATTTGCCTAAGGTAAATTCGGCGAGAATCATTGGTGATTCCCATCGAAGTCAGTGGGAATCACTTGTGATTCCCGTCGAATTTGCCTTGGCAGGATTCTAGTTGAAACTCTAGTCATCCGGAGGGGAATCGACAGGAATGCAAAGTTATTCTCGACAGATCGGCGGGAATGCAATGTCATTCTCAACGAATCGGCGAGAAGGAGGACAGTCAGCAAGATACAACCGGCGTGAATCACTTGCTGATTCTCGACGATTACCATCGATTCCACCTTAGCAGAATTCTTGAAGGAGGACAGTCAGCAAGATACAACCGGCGTGAATCACTTGCTGATTCTTGACGATTCGGCGAGAATCACTAGTGATTCCCGTCAAATCGGCGAGAATCACTTAGTGATTCTTTTCGATTTTAACTTAGATGATTTTCCTCTTCCTTCCCATGAACTTGGTCTTTCACCCATCTTTGCTCCTCTTCTGCTCTTGGTATATCTTGACCATTTACTTGAAAATAAGTACACTCCAATAGAGAAAGCACACGTGAGCCAACACACTAATCTAATCAACGAGGGATTACGTTGCGCAGACTCGTATGTATTGATCCACTGCACCCTAACATTGGTGAGTACTTAGCATGGAATAGCTGCAAGCACAACTTAATAAAAGATTGTCAAAGACATTGTGAATTCATCTTAGCTTGACAGGAGGCTTCTTCAAATCTAGGTAATTGTGGATACAATACCCAACAATCTCCCCCTATTTGAAGAAGCCAAAATCCTACTAGCTAAGATGAATTACACCACCCAGAAAGATATACATAACAAATGAACGAGAGAAGAATTCAGAATTATAGCATTTCATGCATTTAGAACAAAAAATGAATCAACATGTGATCATATATATATATCCAAAGATTGTTCATTTAAATACAAGAAATGATATACACGCATATAGAAAGATAATCTATTCCTTTGCCTGTGCATCCTTTAGTTTTTCATCCTGAAACTTCTTGCTTTATCTTTCAAAGTACTCCTTTGGCTTCGGGTAGTATCTGGGTGAAGGAGCTTTATGTTCCACAGTGTTAGACCTGAAGAAAATGTTTCTTTTCGCCTCATACTCCTTGTGCATCTCCCACTCATACAGACTATACACTTAATTTCGATTAAGCTCTCCCTGCTATTGTAACATGAATGTGTCCAATATGATGCTCCTCGATGTAGGGCTCCATCGTTCATTCCTCAATTAACTTTCCTTCAATCTTACTTTCCTCTCAGCTGGAGTATCTTTGGAAGTCCCTTCTTCAAGTGTTCTTTTGCCTTTTTCAATGGCCTCTTGATCAAAGATAGCCCTGAGACCAGCCTTGCCAGTGGCCCTGGCAACCTTTCTTGCATCAGCTTCACTCAAGGAAACCTCCTCAGCACTTGCAACCTCATCAGCAACAGTGGTAACCTCATCAGGAGGAGGAACCGGAATTGGAATTTGTATGTCGGATGCTTTCTGAACTAGCAAGTGATAGCTTTCAAAAACATACTTATTTGACTGCAAGAAGTTGTCGACCATGATTTGTTCTTGCCCTGTCATCTTAGCTGTATTTGAATTCTCCCCCTTTTTGACTTCTAGGGCAATGGAGTTTGCATAGGTATGCAGTGACTCATCTATATGCGTAACTGTCTTAGTGAACTCGTTCAGCAGGGATGTCTGATTTGCATTGAGTGTCACCATGTTGGCATCGAATAACTTGATGTTGTTGGCCACAACATGTGTATTTTGGTTTACTACTGCCAGATCAGCGGTATTCTTCTTAAGCCCTTGCATAAGAAGATTTACGGCAGTGCCGACCTCTGCATATTTAGCTTCAAACTTCTGTTCCATCACATCCAGCTTATGATTTATCTACACAACATTTTTGAGCATTAAATCCTCAGATTGCTTGATTCGTGTCAGCACCTTGTTGTGAAATTGTTCAAAAGAGGCTTTCAGTTCATCCACTATACCTTGAATGATATTTACCGTGTGATTTGCCTGGTTAGGTCCTAGTGGATGAACCTGATGCATGTCCTGGTCGTGCTCTTCTGAAAGTGCAGGATAAGATCAATCCTAACTCTAGAGGGGGGTGAATAGAGTTATTTAAAATAATTTTGCAAATAAAAACTTGTGTGCAGAGAAAGTTTATATTTACTTAGTGTAAGGTGCTATAGCAAATAATCAGAGTAAAATGAAATTCACAGCACAAAGCAAAACACAAAGAAACAAGCAATCCAGACGACACAAGGAGCTATAGTGGTTCCCCAAAATCCTGGGTAGTCCACTCTTCTATCACCCTTGATAGGAATCCCCTTCAAGATGAGTTGATCAGGTGTCTTGATCACCAGAGAGTTTTTGATCAGGTTCTCACAAACCAAAGGAGCTGATTTTGACCAGGTTTCAGCAAAACCAAAAGTAACTTTTGAAGGGAGTTAAAACCCTGTACAGAAAGAAAAAGAAAAAGGGATGAGGTTGTCTTCTCTATCAACAAGCAGAGAGAAGCAAAAGTGGATCTGTAGTTGTTGTCAAAGCTCCCCCTGAGATCAAAAAGAAGTTCAGGAAGGAGAGCTCTGCACAAGGGTGACAGGTCTTCAAAGATCTGATTTGCTCCAGCAAGAGATGATCCAAGAAGGTTGGATGGTTGTGTCTGAAGCAATCAGAATTCCTGTGAGTGAGCTTTCAAAAACAATATCACATAGAGAGAGCAGCTGAAGTCCTGTATTATTGTTCTCTGTCTCTCTATCTAGCTGAAGGAATAATATAACTGAGTCTTCTTCTTCCTTTTCTTTGATAGCCGTTGGAAGTCAGCATTAATTGCTTTCCTTAAATGTCCATGCCTCAAAGGAAATGACAGGCAGACATTCCTTAGAAAATTCCTTGAGCCATGCACCAGATATGCTGTAACGGCCAATAAATCTTCAGCATTAATTGTCTGACAGAAGGAATTTGAATTCCTATTCAAAATCGACGGAAGTCTGGAAAACGTCGAGCTCACAGTAAAACGTCGATCTGAGCACGACACACATCGGCCAGAGAGTGTTTTATGTAAGCAGAACTGGGTTCGACGGAACGTCGAGCTGAGGTCGACTCCACGTCGAGCTGAGGTCGACTCCACGTCGAGCTGAGGTCGACTCCACGTCGAGCTGAGGTCGACTCCACGTCGAGCTGAGGTCGACTCTGCGTCGAGCTGAGATCGACTCTGCGTCGAGCAGAGATCGACTCTGCGTAGAGCAGAGGTCGACTCTACGTCGAGTTAAAGTCGACTATGCGTCGAGCTGAAGATTACTCTAACTAGCCTAAGTGACCTTTATAACAACAAGGAGGTCACAACACAAAATCCCTATAGAAGTATAGTCAACCTGGTCCAAATAGTAATAGGGTGTTCCAACAATCTCCCCCTATTTGGATTAGGATTACTATTTTCATGAATTTAGGGATTCAAAGAAAGATAAAGCAGAAATACAATACAATACAATACAACCAGACATGTCAGAATAAAAAGCAGCATATATAACATTATATAGCAGCGCAAATGTTCAAATGTCCTGAGTCCAGCATATAGAAAGAATTAAAGCATCTTACTTTACTTTCCCTTTGGGGATTTGTCTTGATCACTCTTCTTGAAGATGATTTCTCTGTTTGGATTTGAAGCTTCCTTTTTAGATCTGTAATCATCAGCTGCACCTAACGACTTTTGATCTCTTGCACTGGGTGGTACAGCTGCAGGATGGAGTTGCACATATCTGTCTGAATCAAAGAATTTCTTAGAATTATATTTCTCCAATTCCTCTTTTCTTTGGTCTGACATTGTACTGATATGAGAGGTGTCCAGACCTTTTTCTCTAGCTTTATTAATCTCATTTAAAGCAGCCATTTCTGTCATTCTAGCTTTCCAGTAGGCAGGAGTTTTGGTGGGATCTTCAAAAGGTACTGCTGGTTCAAATCTGTTAGAGGAGAGTTCTTGAGAGGTAGTTGGGGTGAGGTCAGCTCTAGGTCTATAAGGATAGGGACCAGAGGTTGGATCAATAGCTCTTCCCCTTTGATAAGGTTGAGAACCTGATCTTCCTCTGGACTGCCTGCCTCTATAGTTTCCTCTTTGCTGACCTCCCCTTTGCTGACTGTCTCCTTGATATCTTCTTGCTTGATATGTCTTTCCATGTAGAGCTGAAGGGGCTGGATTGGAAGATAGACTAGCACCTGCACCTGCATCTGGAGGAGGTGGAGGTGGAGGCTGATGGACAGGTTTGGTTGGTCCTTCATTGAATTTTCTTTTCTGTTTCATTGCTTTTCTCTGATTTTGGGAGTACTGCATCCATGGCTCTGTGATTTCATAATTGTATTTGATATAGTAGGGAATGTCATGGTCTGTAGCTCTAGCCATTGGAACTCTTTTCAAAGCTTTTGATCTTGCTTTCCTCTTCCTTGCAATGGTTGCAGAGGAGTCATCAGAATCAGTAGCAAACTCATCTTGTGAACTCTGAGAGTCATCATAGGGATCTATGTACTTCCTTTTAGAGATAGGAAAACTGATGGAGTCTGGAGCTGCTGAGGAGGAAACTGAAGGAAGACCTGCTGTCAGTGGGGAGGAGGAGTCTACCACTGCAGGAGAGGGCACAGCCTCAGGAGCCATAGAGACTAAAGAGGCTGGTTCCTGAAGGGCTTGGGAGACATGGGTCTCAACTGCATCAGTTGTCTCAATCGCTTCACCTGAAGTTTCAACAGCTACTATTATTTCAATTTCTTCATTTGCAGGAGCCACTACTACCACTGCTACAACAGGGATCTTCTGAAAAGGGACAATAGCCCTAGACAGATCTTCTTGAAGCAGTTCTGAATTAGGAGGAGGAGCCTCAGGTACTATCTGAACTTCTGCAACTGATACTGTCTCTGAACATGTCTGAACAAACTGAACTGATGAAGGATGAACTGATGAAGGATGCAGCTCTTCTTCTGCAGACATCTCCCCCTGCCTAGAATCAGTGGCAGCTGACTCTAGGCCCCCAGAAGAAGGGCATGCCAGATGAGAGGAGAGGGAGGAGACAGAGGCAGAGAGAGTTCTCAGGGAAAGGAGGAGAGGAGCCAGCTTGGCATCCAAGAGGGACGAGAGCCTAGGGGACAGAAGGTCAAAAATCTGATTGGCCAGGGGCAGGAGAGTTACTTGCTCAAGTGGGACTTAAGTAGAGGTAGAGGGAGTAGCAGAAAATGTAAATGGGGAAGATGTTGAGGGTGGTGCAGACAAGGGAGGTGTAACTGGTTCATGGATGGAGGAAAAGAGCAGTTCTGAAAAAGTTGATGAATGGGGGAATTCATGTGGAGAGGAGGTAGAGGCATCCATGAAGGAGTCTTCATGCATGTCAAAAGAAAAGAGATCCTCATGAGATGAGGAATCCAAGCTTATGGGAAGGAAAGTTGTGTGAGGTGGAAGGGAGGAGGCAATGGTAGAGATGGAGGAAGGTAGAGGTTGAGTGGATGGAATGACTGTGGTTGAGGGGATGAAAGTGGATGGGACGGTGAGGGAGTCAGATGGCAAAGTCCCTGCTTCTGGACCAGTGGACCGAGGGAGAGTGACCTCTACAGTCCTGGTGTCTGCAGAAGACTTCATTGCTGCTGCTGCCCTGGGATTCACAATTCTTCTGTCCCACTTGCCAATTAGGGCACATGTGAGCCTCTTGGAAGCATTGATGTGCTTCTTGGAGGACACAAGCAGTTGGGGGCAGCAATGGTTGAGAATCAACCCAAGAACTCTTCCAAAGTGGACAGAGTTTTTATCCAATTTCTTCTTAATCATTTCAAACACAATCAATCCCCAGTTGGGATGTTTCTTATCCATAAGTGCAGCCATAAGGCAAAACCGATGCCTAGTAATTGCATCATGTGCAGTCCTCTTTGCACAGATCACTTTGCCTGTAATGTCTGCTAATAACCTATATTCAATAGCTAGGTTAACTTTGAGGAGTTTAGAGGGGTTACCAGCAGCATGCCCCATCCTGTCCAGCATCAAGGCATACTCTTACACAGATAGTTCTATGCCATCATCTCCAGCAGCAAAGTTGAAAACTTCTGAAATGATTTGAGGTGAGATGGCTACCTCATTTCCTGAAACTTTCCCAGTCAATGTATTGTTATCTGAGATAACTGCTGTAAGACTCCACTCTTTGATTTCTGACTCTGGGAGAGGGATCCTGGTTGACATAAAGTTAACCAGTTGCTGCTCCTTGAAGAGGTCCAGTATATCCAGAAAGTATTGTGGAGATCCATCAAAAGAGTCGAAGTCGATATCGAATCCAGAATCGAACTTCATGGCCGCCAGAGCTCCTGCTGTGATTGCCATTTTCCTGCAAAAAGAATACCTTCCAAGATCAAGAGTAAGGTATTTGGAGGGAGAAAGCTTGAGCAGAAAGATATGAAAGCGCAACTGCGAACGACGATGAAAAAATGATTTTATACTTAGGGTTCGACGCAGAAAAGGAAAGAACGTCGAGCTCAGTTCGACGCTCTAAGGCTCTAGGAGAACTGAAACGACTCAACAACGTCCAGCTTAGGTCGACGTTCGACGCTTTGGCTGAAGCTATACGTCGAGCTCAGGTCGACGTTGAACGAAGACGTCGACCGGAGAGAGAGAAACTCAAGAAGCCAGGGAGCTGTGAACTTAGTTCGATGCTAGAAGCTGAGTTCGACGTTCGACGCTTTTGAGGGCGACGGACCGTCGATCTCCGTTCGACGCAGCGTCGAGCTTAGTTCAGAGCTCAGAACAACCACTCAGACAGGAAAAAATGAAATTTTTCCTATTCCTGTTAATTATGGGTTTCAAAATCTTGGAGTTTTATTTTATGCTGTCTCCATCTAGCATTCCCAACTGATTGAGGAAAAAGAAGTGCTTCTTTTCATCCAAGGGCTTGGTGAAAATATCTCCTCTCTGTAGTTCAGTGGAAATGTATTCTAGTGCAATTTTCTTCTTTTCTACATTATCCCTTAAGAAGTGATGTCTGATCTCTATGTGCTTAGTCCTACTATAGAGAACTGGATTTTGAGCAATAGATATTGCACTGGTATTATCACAAAAGATTTTAGACATCTCTAAGTTGTACCCATAGTCTAGGAGCTGGTTTTGAATCCAGAAAATCTGTGAGCAACAACTACCTGCAGCCATGTATTCAGCTTCAGCAGTTGATGTGGACACAGAGGTTTGTTTCTTACAGAACCAGGAGACAAGTCTATTACCAAGGAATTGACAAGTTCCACTGGTGCTTTTCCTGTCTACTCTACATCCAGCATAATCAGAATCTGAAAATCCAGTTAGATCAAATCCTGAGTCATGTGGATACCAGAGACCTAGATTAGGACAACTTTTTACATACCTAAGAATCCTCTTAACTAATGTGAGGTGGGACTCTCTAGGGCTTACTTGGAATCTAGCACAAATGCATGTGGCAAACATTATATCTGGTCTAGTAGCTGTTAGATAAAGTAATGAGCCAATGATTGCTCTATAGCTTATCTGATCAACTTGTTTTCCAGATTCATCAGCATCTAAAACAGCATTTGTAGGCATAGGTGTTTTCATAGAGGATGCTTCAGACATTCCAAATTTCTTAACCAGTTCTCTTGCATACTTGGTTTGAGAAATGAAAATGCCATCCACATGTTGTTTAACTTGCAATCCAAGAAAGAAAGCAAGCTCACCCATGCTACTCATTTCAAACTTTGAGTGCATAAGTTGTGAGAACTTTTTGCATAAGTTTGAATCTATAGACCCAAATATGATATCGTCTACATAAACTTGTACTAGTAGGGTATGGGACCTATGGGTTCTAACAAAAAGAGTTTGGTCTACTCTACCCCTTTTAAAATCATTTTCCAATAAAAAACAAGCTAAGGTCTCATACCAAGCTCTAGGGGCTTGCTTGAGACCATATAAGGCTTTATGCAGTTTAAAAACATGATCAGGAATGGTTGGAGAGATAAAACCTGGAGGTTGCTGTACATAAACCTCTTCCTTGATGTCTCCATTGAGAAAAGCACTCTTGACATCCATCTGATATACCTTGAATCTCTTGTGAGCTGCATATGCAAGGAAGATTCTTATGGCCTCCAACTTTGCAACTGGTGCAAAGGTTTGGTCATAATCAATTCCTTCTTCTTGGCAATATCCTTGTGCAACAAGTCTTGCCTTGTTTCTCACAATTATTCCTTGATCATCCAACTTGTTTCTGAATACCCATTTGGTTCCAACAATTTGCTGGTTCCTTGGTCTTGGTACTAATTCCCAAACTTTATTCCTTTCAAATTGATTCAACTATTCCTGCATTGCAATGATCCAGTTTGGATCTTGCTCTGCATCTTGTATGGTTTGAGGGTCAATTTGAGAAAGAAAGCAGGTGTGCATAATATTTTGATTAACTTGATTCCTTGTTTGCACACCCACTGAGATATCTCCAATTACTTGTGAGATTGGGTGATCTCTTGTTGTTGCAAGATCAACAAGGGGTATTGATGATGCACCAACCTGTGTTGTTGTTTCCTCTTGTGGAACAACAACTGGTTCTTCAATTTGTTGACCATTTGAACTTTCCAAAACCTGAAATTCCTCTTCTTTGTCACTGAGTTCAGTGTCTTGCTGAATTGGTGAAGGTAATGACCCTTTGTCTGTGATGGTAAGCTGCTTCAGATTTTCTGAAATTGAATGTTCCTGCAAATTGCTTATGGTAGAAGTCTCCTTCTCCTTATAAGACATGTTAGTTTCATCAAATATAACATGCATGGATTCTTCAATTTTATTTGAGCACTTGTTAAAAACCCTATAAGCCTTGCTAGTCATGGAGTATCCCAGAAACACTCCTTCATCAGCTTTGACTTCAAATTTAGCTAGGTATTTCTTGTCATTATTGTGAATGAAGCAAATGCAACCAAAAATTTTGAAGTAATTTACTTTAGGTTTCTTCCCTTTGAGTAACGCATAGGGAGTCTTACCCTTTAGTTTATGTATCAGGCTTCTATTCAAAACATAGTTGGAGGTGTTCACAGCCTCTGCCCAAAAGGTTAGAGGAAGGTGAGCATCTGTCAACAATGTTGTGGCAGATTCAATAAGGGTTCTGTTTTTCCTTTCAACTACCCCATTTTGTTGAGGAGTTCTTGGAGCTGAGAAAGTGTGCCTGATACCTTCCTTCTGGCAGAACTCTAGCATAAGAAGAGAATCAAACTCTGTCCCATGATCACTTCTGATCAGGGCAATGTGAGTATTGAACTCAATCTGTATGCCTTTGAGAAAATCTGTCAAAATCTTGAAGTTATCAGACTTCTTTCTCAGAAAGAACACCCAAGTGAATCTTGAGAAGTCATCTACAACCACTAAAGCATAAGATTTCCCTCCTAGGCTTTGTACATTAATTGGTCCAAAAAGGTCCATGTGCAATAAGTACAAAATTCTAGGTGAGTCACTCTTATTAAGTGACTTGAAACTGTTTTGAGTTTGCTTGCCTAACTGACAGGCCTTGCAAAGTCCTTCCTTCTTGTAGGGACCAGAAGGTAGTCCTCTAACAAGGTTGTCTTGGGATAACTTAGCAATGGTTCTAAGGTTCACATGTCCTAGTCTTTTATGCCAAAGTTCATTAGGTTTGCTAAGGGAGTTAAATAAACAAATATCTACTTTAGATGAATTGAAATCAACTAGATATATGTTATCTTGTCTATTACCAATTAAAACAATGTTGTTGTTTAATGCAATATTGCATGCTGAGTTGGTAAACCAAACCTGATAACCAGCATCACATAGCTGGCTGATGCTGATTAAGTTGTGCTTTAGTCCTTCCACATAGGCCACTTTCTTGAATGTAATTGACCCTATTTTGACTTGGCCATAGCCTTTTGTTTGTCCAAAATTTGAATCTCCAAAGATTACTTTGGGTCCATGTTTGGCTTTGAAGGACACAAGGTTCTCCTTGTTGCCAGTCATGTGCTTTGAGCACCCACTATCCAAGTACCACTGCTGGTTCTCAATTGGATAGGTCTTTATCTGCACATACAACAAATCAATTGTTTTTGACCCAGTTTACCTTGGGCCTTTCTTGATATCCTTTAAATTCTGAAATAAAAGACATCTCAGGTTGGCTCTTATAGCCTACAGGATGATATCTCCTAGGAGGTATTATCCATTCAGCATAAGGGTTAAAGTGATGAGATGTAGAGCTGGAATTGAATTTTGAATTAACCCCTGAGAACTGACTTTTGCTCTGAGCTTGGCTCGACGCACGTCGAGCTTCGGTCGACGGACTCTGGTGAGTGCGTCGAGCTCCATTCGACGGCGAAGGCTTGCTTTGTTAAGAAGGTAGAGGGCGTCGACCTGAGTTCGACGTTCTCTTGCGATTACGTCGAGCTCTGGTCGACGTCCGTCGAGCTTCGTTCGACGCTTTTTGTCCAGTTTCCTGGGTTAAGTCAGCATTCTTCCTAGCCACTATCAAGACTCCTTTACCTTTCTCACTGGTAAATTTGATTGGAGTTGTCAGCACTATGGGTTGGCTGGATGAAGCACCCAAGCCCAGTGAATCATTCAATCTTGAGTTCACTGTACTTGTGATGTCCATCAATTTGATACTTCTCCCATTAAGGGTTTCTTCAAATTGTTTGGCCTTAGATAGCTCACCTTTCAGTGAAGCTATCTCCTCCCCACACTGCTTCAACTCTTCTAAGAGTCTAAGATTATCTGAGTTAATGGATTTGCATTCAATTAATTGTTCTCTGAGAGTTTTAATCAACTTTTGAGATTCAATCAAGTCAATGCACATAGATTTGAACTCAGATTTAAATTCATCAGAGGTAAAATCAAATGAATCTATTACCTGATCCTCAGTGAGTTCCTGATCAGATAGGTAATCAGCATCAGGCTCTGAATCAGTGTTCTTTTGAGATGCACTGATGGCCATCATGCAGAATCCTTTTTCTTCTGCATCATCCTCATCATCACTACAGCTGGATGATGAATCAGACTCATCAGAGTCACTCCAGGATTCAGCCACAAATCCTTTTCTGGTGTGCTTGCTGTTGCTGGGGGAAGGCTTGTCATGGTATTTCCTTGACTCCTTATCCTTCCTTTTATCTTTTCTTTCCTTCTTGTCCCTTCTGTCCTTGTCTTGATTTTCTGGACAGTTGGGGAAAATGTGTCCTGATTTCCTGCAGCCAAAGCAGATAATATCTTTAGTATTAGATCTGCCATACCTTGGCTTGTCTTTGTCTTTGGATGACCATCTTCTGAAGTTCCTTTTATTTAGCTTATTGAAACTTTTGACCAGTAGGCTCATAAGCTCTTCATTTCCCAACACCTTTTCTTTAGGTTCTTCTTCCTGTGCTTTGAAGGCAATGGTTTTCTCAACCTTTTCTGTTGGTGTGGATGTCTTCTGCTCTTCTTCTCTCTTCTTAATGAATTGATCATAACTCTTGAGCTTTCCTAGAAGAACTTCTGTGGATAACTCACAGACATTTCTTCCATCTTTAATTGACCAGATTCTTGAGTCCCAAGAGCTAGGGAAACAAGTCAGTATCTTGTCATTTATCTCAGTGAGAGATATGTCCTTCTCTAGTGATCTAAGCTCACTGATGATTAGGCTCAGTCTGTTGTACATGTCAGCAACTGACTCAGACTCTGCCTTTTTGAAGTTCTCATACTGGGTGATGAGGTAGGATCTTATATCCTTTCTTTCATCTGCAGAACCTGATACAATTTCTGAAAGTTTTTCCCAGATCTCTTTAGCAGTATTGCAATCAGCTACTTTCTGGAAAATGTCATCTGACATGGTTTGAGCCAAGATGTTCATGGCTTTAGCATCTGCTGCCTTCCACTTCTTTATGTCAGCATCAGTTCCTGAAGGAGGAGGAACAGCTGATGTACTTGTTCCTGTGGGAGGTCTTGGACAATCTGTCAACACAGAATTAAAAATGTCTTCATCAAAAGAGTTCATGTAAAGTCTAATCCTTGCTTTCCATAGTGCAAACTTAGAGAGATTGCACATAGGAGGTCTGGTACTAGCAAAGTCCTTGTTTTGTGCCATGAGTTTTAAAGATAAGTAAAACTAAGGAAAATAACCCTTTGAGAGAAATGATCTTATCAGGGATCTTTTGATCCAGGTGTTAGCCTGTATGAATGATCAACCTGCCCCTGATACCAATTGAAAGTGCAGGATACGATCAATCCTAACTCTAGAGGGGGGTGAATAGAGTTATTTAAAATAATTTTGCAAATAAAAACTTGTGTGCAGAGAAAGTTTATATTTACTTAGTGTAAGGTGCTATAGCAAATAATCAGAGTAAAATGAAATTCACAGCACAAAGCAAAACACAAAGAAACAAGCAATCCAGATGACACAAGGAGCTATAGTGGTTCCCCAAAATCCTGGGTAGTCCACTCTTCTATCACCCTTGATAGGAATCCACTTCAAGATGAGTTGATCAGGTGTCTTGATCACCAGAGAGTTTTTGATCAGGTTCTCACAAACCAAAGGAGCTGATTTTGACCAGGTTTCAGCAAAACCAAAAGTAACTTTTGAAGGGAGTTAAAACCCTGTACAGAAAGAAAAAGAAAAAGGGATGAGGTTGTCTTCTCTATCAACAAGCAGAGAGAAGCAAAAGTGGATCTGTAGTTATTGTCAAAGCTCCCCCTGAGATCAAAAAGAAGTTCAGGAAGGAGAGCTCTGCACAAGGGTGACAGGTCTTCAAAGATCTGATTTGCTCCAGCAAGAGATGATCCAAGAAGGTTGGATGGTTGTGTCTGAAGCAATCAGAATTCCTGTGAGTGAGTTTTCAAAAACAATATCACACAGAGAGAGCAACTGAAGTCCTGTATTATTGTTCTCTGTCTCTCTGTCTAGCTGAAGGAATAATATAACTGAGTCTTCTTCTTCCTTTTCTTTGATAGCCGTTGGAAGTCAGCATTAATTGCTTTCCTTAAATGTCCATGCCTCAAAGGAAATGACAGGCAGACATTCCTTAGAAAATTCCTTGAGCCATGCACCAGATATGCTGTAACGGCCAATAAATCTTCAGCATTAATTGTCTGACAGAAGGAATTTGAATTCCTATTCAAAATCGACCGAAGTCTGGAAAACGTCGAGCTCACAGTAAAACGTCGATCTGAGGACGACACACATCGGCCAGAGAGTGTTTTCTGTAAGCAGAACTGGGTTCGACGGAACGTCGAGCTGAGGTCGACTCCACGTCGAGCTGAGGTCGACTCCACGTCGAGCTGAGGTTCGACTCTGCGTTGAGCTGAGATCGACTCTGCGTCGAGCTGAGATCGACTCTGCGTAGAGCAGAGGTCGACTCTACGTCGAGCTGAAGTCGACTATGCGTCGAGCTGAGATCGACTCTGCGTCGAGCTGAGATCGACTCTGCGTAGAGCAGAGGTCGACTCTACGTCAAGCTGAAGTCGACTATGCGTCGAGCTGAAGATTACTCTAACTAGCCTAAGTGACCTTTATAACAACAAGGAGGTCACAACACAAAATCCCTATAGAAGTATAGTCATCCTGGTCCAAATAGTAATAGGGTGTTCCAACATCTTCTACAGATAAACTCAGAGAGCTTGATAGGTTCACAGTCTCCAGTGGGGGGATTTTTGCAGCCTCTATTGTTTTTCCATGTATACTTATCATCCTCTACCGGGAGGTCTCCCCCTCCATTGCTACACCAGATTCATCAAAAAATTTCAATGGAACTTGTTCCTCAGAGGGGACGCTAACATCACTCTCCCTCACCCTGTTAAGGCCATCAGTGGTGACATGCTCCACATCATTATCATCATCAACATCATTCTCCATGTCCTCCACTTCCTCTTCTTCAGCCGGATCAGAAGCAAGGGTATCTACTGCATCCTTTGAAATCTGGGTAATGTCAGTAATTGCATCTGCATGATCCGAACCTGAGACTTCTGTCCTGAGGGCATCATAAGGAATGAGAAATGACTCCTCCTCAGTTCCAGCATGCAGCAAATCAGGAACATCACTTGGTTCATCCAAGGGATTTCTGTACTCTGGAGCACTGTCATCTTCATCACCCTGTGCTTCAGCTACACCTCTTAGGCTAATTCTCCTCTCCCATCTATCAAACACGCTTGATTCCATCTTCTTTAAGTAGTGAAGAGGAACTCCCTTACTCATATCAAACCTGTCTTCTTCCATCTGATTGAGGTACAGGCTGATTATTCTCCCAAAGTTGGGGGTTCGAAGGGTATGTTTAATCTTTTCAAACAACATGGCCACCCAGTTGTATCTTTTTCTACATACCACGGCCATTAGGATTTTGAACATATCCCCTGAAATATGATCATGGGAGCCAGGTTTGCAGATCAGGACCTTCCCAATGATAACAGAGAGGAGTTTTCCTTCCTCATTCATGTCCTTGTATTCGATGGACTTTCTCCCTCGAGCGAGTCCACAGAATAGTAGAGTCCTGGCACGATCATCTTCATCCAGTGGTCCTCTTGTTCAAAGCTGTTGAGCTGTAGATGACGTGACAATTTTGCTGCAGACATCTTGATCATAAATCCAGTAATCTTACTCTTAATCAAGGTGTCCTCATGACGTAGCTTGGCAGTTGCATAGAATTCAAGAACTTCTTTATCTAGAATTTTGCTCAAGGAACATACTACCGTCCTTCTTTTTAACGAAGAAGACCGGTGCGCTCCAAGGCGACGAACTTGTACGCACATAACCTTGCTCCATCAGTTCCTCCAACTGAACCTTCAACTCCGCCATCTCCTTTGGCGCCAACCTATAAGGAGCACGTGACACGGGTTTGGCACCCGGCACGAGCTCGATCGTAAAATCAATCTCTCGCTACGGTGGGGCTCCGGGAAGGCTATCCGGGAACACATCGGGGTATTCGCAAACCACAGGGATGCTATCCAACGGGGACTTTGGCTCCACAGCCCCCACTATTGCAAAGAACAGCTCTGCACCAGCACGAACTGCCTTCACCACCTGAAGAGCAGACATCAGTGTCTTGCTCGACCCCTTAAGCCCCTCGAAAGTAGTCTCCCGTCCTACACCCAGCTTGACCTCCTTACGGCCGCAATCGATCCAAGCCTTCTGCTCTGACAGCCAATCCATTCCAAAGATAACATCGAACTCTACTAACGGCAATATTGACGCTAGCAAGTCGAACTCTTGGCTCCCTATGTGAACCTTCACGGCGCACACTCTGTCCGCACGCATCGAGCACCCATTCGGTAGCAACACATCTAACTTGTCCTTCGCCATCGAAGAAGGGACTCCGATGCGCGATATAAACTGTTCGGACAAGAAAGAATGCGAAGCACCAGTATCGAACAGTGCTCGTGCCGGACTATCGCTAATCACCACAAAGCCTAAGCAAAAGACATTAGCTTAACAAGCAATAGGTAATAGTATTCTCAAGTCAACTTGCATAAATTAACTCATATCTGTCACCACATCCGCTTGCTTGATGGCCTCCTGCTGGCCCAAGTTGTAGACTCTAGGCTGAGTCGGAGCATAGTGGGACGCGGTCGACTCCACCGCATTGCCCTTTTCCTCGTAGGTAGCTCCTTGTTTCCTTTCGGACTTTGAGCGTCCACTCCAGCAATCACGGGCAAAGTGCCCCGGCTTCCCACACGTGAAACAAGCGCCCGGGGTTCGATTGATAGTTGTCCCCGAGGCACCTGCAGAAGGAGCTGGACCCGAAGTCTTAGCTTTCTTGAAGAATCTACGGTAGCCCGACTTCGATGTAGTCGGCGCCTTGAACTCTGATCTCTTGCCACCAGATTCCCTCTCCTTCTTCGCTTGCACGTTTCTCATATCCTTCTCCAAGGACCGGGCCGAACTGACCAGGGTCATGAAACCCTGCGCCTTGGGCCCCGATAGCAGCAACCTCAAATCATCCCTTAGCCCTTCATAAAAGCGGCTCGTCTTACGCTCCTCGTTTGCGAAGGTAGCGCCGGCATATCTCCCCAACCGAGTAAACTCGTGGAGGTATTCATCAACGGTGCTATCACCCTGCACCAACTTCTGGAATTCGCTCTCTAGCGCGATCCTCTGCGCCGAGGGGAGGTATCGAGCCATAAATAGTCTCGCAAACTCCTCCATCAGGACTTCGGCCAATGGCCTTCCCCTCAATTGATGCAGCACTAGGCCCTCCCACCACAGTCTTGCGTCCCTATCCAAAAGGAATGTCGCTATAGTGGTCTTCTGCCACTCTTCAGTTTCCGTCGCAGTCATCACCCTGTTGACCCTTGAGAGCCAATCCTCTGCTTGGGTCGGGGTTTCTGCCCCCGTGAACACCGGTGGATGAAAGCCCATAACATGCTTCAGTTGTTTTTCAGTTGCTCTCTGAGGCAACTCTGGCTCTACCACCACCTGCTCAACCCTCCTTTGCTCTGCCGTCTGAAGCGGTACTTGCTCTACAGCAGGAGCAGGCTGCTGCACCTACCTTGCAGGCTGCGCATTAATCCTTGCCATGACCGCTTCTGCCACCAACCTAATGGTCTCGACAGACAAAGGTGTTGCAGGCGTATCGCTTGGCGCACTGCTCGCCTCAGAACCTGGCCGTTCAGACGGGCCAGCACCACTTCTGGTCACCTATAATCGTGCAAAAACACCGATAAGCGACCAAACACTACTGCAAACATCAATTATAGGAACACGCAGGTTCCTCAAACATGTGTATTTTCATTCCTAAGTGGACATTCATGGGTTCTTTTCATGTTATAACGATGACGCACACAATGTGCTCACCACCCCTTAAAGTGAATTCGTCCACGAATTCATTTAAGCGTGACCGAAACCAGAAGTCTGATACCAATTTGTAACACCCCTATCCGTCACATAGCATATAGCAGTAGGTCCGGCCGGGGCCCGACGCCATATACTACGGACAGACCGGTTGGTTACGCGTTGAAACCATACAACCAATCAGAGCGTCCTACACAACACCTAGCGGAAGCAATTTAATTAAGTTGCAAAAAGATAAGAACCCTGCCACAGAGCATGAATGTCCACTGCAACCCAGGAATGAGTACATACACAAAAGAGAACTGGCCTTAAGGCCTTACATTGTTCACTTAACAAAATAGTGTTTTCAGACATCGGCTCGCAGGCCGGCCATACATGAATGAACGGGAAAAACATAACAAATTAGGCCTTCGAGGGCCGGCACAGCAACAAGGGCTTTAGCCCGCTATTTCCCGCTCGGCTCCGCAGCACCTGCAAGCAACAAACCACCGCCCGGTGGCAAACAATAGCAACGGTCAGCAAAGCTGACCAAATTATAACGATCCTGCCCCCACAATCGGGGCGGTGATGCTCTTTCCCTGCACTTTATTAGTATAGGCATTTATAAAAGGGTAATTGCACATCACCACAGGCGTAGGCTCGCACGGCCACACACCCCGTGCACTCAGGGCACATTCTCGGCGAACCGGCCAACGTCACGTCAATTCAAGCCATAGACGTTCCCGATCCACCACCGCCTCTAGGACGGTCATCCATATGAGCAATTTGTCTCCTTAGCCTTGGTCACGACAATTTAAGCCATAGACCGCCGAAGACCCTCGTCCATGCCAACGGTCCTACCGAACGACATAGACCGGGTACGGTTCCGCTTGACCCGTGCTCATACCGCAACGACAATTTAAGCCATATGCGCAGGTCAAGACTCGCCGAGTCCCGTTTCCGCTACAAAATCACATAACCCAGTTATGCTCACGTTGGCTCCCCGGCCTCCGTGTTGGCAAAACCCGCTTTTGCCCAGTTTTCCGGGTGCACCTTAGAGTTAATCTCTAAGATTCCCTGATGCAATCTACCACGTAGAAAAACCCGAAAACACCCAAACATCCGGAGTCTTGCCCGGTTCAAATGCAATGCAACATCACCGATTCAGACCAACACGTCCGAATAGGCTTCACACACAATGCCTATGTCCGTTTACGCATACAGACTCTACACAAGGGGGACTTCACATATCTACCCCAAGGAGCGCTCCAACTCTTCGCTCACTCGCGAGAGCGGGCTTCCTATGCAAGGAAAAGAGGGCTTCACATGCCCAAGATAAAGAATCGTTACCCTTGCATTCTTCCGCGGCGCCATCGCAAACTACGCGGCTAGAAAGCTTCGCAACGTCGTCGCCTCCGCGGATCTGGGCTCGGATCGCGATTTGGAGCTTCGAACCTCCTCCGGCGGCCGGATTTTGGCCTCACACCACCAAGGGAGCTCTCCCCTCTCTCTAGGATGAAGAAAGAGAAACTCAAGTTGAAATGAGGGTTTCTCCCCCCATTTCTCGGCTAATAACCCCCCAGGAGCAGCCCCCACCGTCAGATCCAGATCCAAGGGAATGAACGGCCGAGATTAGATCCAAAATAACAAAATCTGGGCCGAACACGGGTTGGCACACGGCCGTGTGCCTGGCCGTGTAGCTCATTTGCCGATCGACACGGGTCCAGACACGGCCGTGTGCCACGGGCCGTGTTACCTGGAGCTTCAGAACGATCGCCGGGCTTCCAGAACACGGCTTCGAACACGGCTGTGTTCGAGGCCGTGTGCCCACACACGGCTTGAGACACGGCCGTGTGTCTCAGGCTGTGTACTTCTCTGACTCGAGACTGCACAAAACCACTGAACACGGGTAGGCACACGGCCGTGTGCCTGGCCGTGTGCCCCTGTTCAGACCTCCAAAAGCGCTGATTGATCGCCCCGTGATCAACTCCGAGGTTGGGGTCTTACATAATTTTGCAAAATCAATTAGTACCCCGCCACTTTGCATTTTATTGCTTTTAATCTCTTGTTTACTTATTTAATTAGAATAAATTAGATTAATATTTTTGTTTAAATATGTTTAGCAAGTAGTATGTTGCCTCATGCAGTGTTCCAATTTAGGGTAGTATCTTGTTTTTGAATTTTTTTTGAATCTTTTTCACTTTTTCCCTAGCCTTTTTTAATCTCTTTTACTTTTATAAAACCTATCATCCTTTATTTTTTCTTACTAAAAACTTTTTAAACGTTGATTACTATTAAGTGTAGTAGACACAAACCGGTCTAGACACTTATTATCATTATTTTCATGAAAGCAAATTCACTATTTTTTATTTTTATGCTTATCTTTTGAAATTTCAAAGCTTACTTTGAGTAGATTTAAGAAGCATGAAAATGATCTAGGCATTTCTTTTGAAAGTTTTAGACTTTGCACCCCGCCTAACAATAATCGTTCCAAGCCATCTTATGCCTTTTCCTTTCCTTTTTGTAGCCCTTGTTTTTATTTTTACAACGGTCAAATAGCATACATATATGCACATTTTATATTTATTTTTCAGCTTTAATTGCCAATGTGCTTGCTTTTGAAAACATATTTGTGGAAAATACTTGTATTATCTTTTGCTACAAAAGTAGGAAGGTTTAAGTATGAAAAATGAATAAATGAAAAATGAAAAAAAAATTTGATGAAAAAAATTAGTAAAAGAAAAGAAAAAATAATGCAAAATGATTTATTTTGGCTAGCATTATTTTGGCAAAGCTCACCCTTTTTTTAAGTGTGCAAATACCGCTCGTGTTGACCTTTTAAATATCGCACCCTTAAAAACCAAAGCCTAACTGTACGCCTAATCAAAGCGCTAGCGATTTATGTTTCCTCCATTTACTTTTTAATATAATAGCAAGAAACTAGATTGAGTAAGTGTTTCTTTAGAAATATTGATCTTTGTCTTGATTGACAATGGTTTTAATTTGTCTCTTAGACTATAATAGTGACTCAATGTGCTTTTTACTCATTACTTTATTAAGTTTTAATTCTGTAAAATTTTGGGATGATTTGTTTTTATATTTAGTGAAATTTATAAAATTCTGTGCTAAGTTAAAGTAGGAATTTTTAGTTCTTTTTCAAAATTCCTCTACCTCTAAATTCCCGTCTTACTCGTTTATAATATTTTAAAACTTTTCAATTAATTCTGTTTATTTCACCTAACTCGTAGTCTATGCTTGAGGATAACCAAGATAATAATTATGGGGGAATTTGATGAAGCATAATTTAGCTTAGTTTATTTGGGCAAAAATATTTATATTCTCGTTTAAATCTTTTGCCTTTTTGTATTTTAAGGTTCTTTTTAGTTTCTTTTCTCAATTATTGTTCTAACTTAGTTTATTTTATGTTTTTCATTTTTTTTGGTTTTCTCCTGTTACACGCCCCTTGGTCACGCTCTACAAGGTCATGTAATTAGGGCATGTAAACCAAATGGAATGAAGCTTTCGGTCCAAAGTCAGATTCTAGGAAACATTCAGCTTACACGCCCCCGGTCATGCCCGTGTCCCACCACTACGGGTTGGTTTCTAGGACGTGTCCCGCCAAGTCTCGAAAAAACTCTACAACATGACTTTTCCCCGCTCCACCATCACGACGAATCTAACATGCCCCGTACACAGGTGTGTCAATATGGCATTTCGACCAACTGCCTCGCTAGTCACTTCCCGACTTAAATTTCATTCAGCTAAAGTCACGCCAAATCTTACATTCCCCAGGTACACGCCCGACCTGGGCGTGTAAGGGGTGCATGTACTTCCCAAAATATTTCTATAAATACCCACAAGCTCCAAGTGTTCTGGGGTAGTTGGAAGCCTTGAAGAGAGTTGTTGAGAGTTTATTTTCAGAATATATTTGCTTAATGTTTTAATTTCTTAGCATTCTTGTAAACTTTTTTTATCGTATTTGTAATTTTTTTGAAACTCACTTTGTAATGTCCTTTGGTCCTTTCGATAGCTTCTTACCCATAAGAAAGAAAATATTTTGTTATTCCTTTTCTCTCTCTCTCTTTCTAACTATGCATATTCTTAACATGATTTGTATTCACTACTTCCTCATGAGTAACTAAATCCTCCAAGTACTCGATCTTGATGATCCGAGGTTTAGTTGATTAAGTTATGATGCTTTAGTTTACTTTCTCTTTTTAATGTTTAGGGCTTCGATTTACTCTTGAAATATCACGTTTGGAATTATATCATCGATATATAATTTTCATCTCTGGTTTTCACTCTTAGCTAGCCGAGAGGCTCATAGTTTGAAGTGAACACTAAAGAGTAAAGAGATTTGCGTGCATCCCTCGAGAGAGGATGATGTAAATTTCCCGGATTGCAGTGAAATCCAATAGCAGGGTTCATTACTTAAAGCGAGTTTTAGGTATTCATATACGGATGAGAGTCCGGATTGATTTTCTTAACCTCAGTTGGGCACGTATTCGAGAGAAGCGTATTAAAGCTTTGGGAACCCCCATGGTCAAGGACCTTAAACTTATTTTGTTTTATTTTGAATTTTGTATCTTTGATTAACTTAAGCTGAGGTGATTCATGATCGAGAATTACCCCTTAACCATCGTTCAACACCTTTTTTAATCATTAGTAGTAGTCTTTCTTAATAATTGCAGGCAATTCCTTTTTCCAATTTATTAATCAATCCCTAAATCATTCGATAAGATAATAGTAATTCATGTGAGTATAAGTACTCAACAGTTCCCGAATCTAAATATGACACTTGTTTCCCCGTACTACAATTTGATAGGTATACTTGCCTTCATTTGATTGCTAGTTCAGAATTATTTTCGAAATAGATTTGCAGACACAAATAACTCCTTGAAGTCTTACAATGAACATCCATCCTTAAGGTTCTCCTTCTCTCTCAACAACCAGCCCTTTGTAAGCCATTTCAACTAGTACGCAACAACCATAACCCTATATCCTACAGATATTCCTTAGTACGAAAACATCTCCTCGAATGCGATAAACCAATCATCCAATGCCAGGAAGTCGGCTCTACCATCATAGGTAGGGGGTTTTAGTCGCTAAAAATGCGAGATAAAGTTCATCTCTGGTGGGAAAACAGCTGGGGGCACCAGAGGAGAAGGGGGAACAGGAATAGCTTGACCCGCAGTAGAGTCTTGCACTTTAATCAGTTGCCCTGAAACAACAGACAATAAAGCCTAGATGTTCGACTGCATCTCCAATATTTGCCTGGACAGAGCCTTATTGCTCTATCGCAGTCCTTCGATCAAAGCCTCACTATGTGCCCCGGACGAATCGCCCTCAGACTTGGGAGTCGACCTTGTCGCAAGACGCTTCAGTGGCATTCTAATAACATAACAAACAACCAATCAAAACCTAGCTTGTTGCTAGAACTATATAACTTTGTTCAGACAATACATGTATAAATACTTGCTCAAGCTGCTAACTTGCTCTGGGATTTTATTAATGATGTCATGCTCAAACCTAGGATGATGTACGATGATCCCACTAACTCATGTGCATAGACTATGAATACAAGAATTCTTATTCTTCTTGACTTAAAACCATCTTTGTAAATATGTCTTGCCACGTATGTTAATGCAATTTTATGTCATGTATGTTGTGCTATGCAATTTACTAAAGGCCTTAGTGCATGTTATGAGCGTTGTACATATGAAATATTATGCATCCCATACTACATAATATCGCATGCAACAAAATGAAAATTCTAATGTGCTTTCATATGATGTTTGTTATGTATCCCATACTACATAACAGTCACATGTTTCCTCCTATGAGGATCCATATAAAAACACATATTATGCATCCCATACTACATAATATGCCCAGCCTACTTCTTTTTATGCTTATGAGTGTAGTATTCATTCTTCAGCCAAGACGTACTGATGATACATCATTGTGTGTATGTAATGAAATAAGACAACAAAAACTATCCTGAGATGGTTGCTCGACCAATTATCAAATAACCCATCCATCGGTGTGTGTATATTAGAGTAAGAGAAAACAAGTGCCGTGATGCCACGCCATGTAAGTGATAGATGCAGACGTTCAGGCAAACTCTAATCCTAACACAATTTATGAAAATGGCAAGTTATGATGTGAGAAAAACAATTTCATGTTAAGATTTTATGGCCGTATCACTTAGCTCAGTGGATCAACTAGTCCACAAGTAAAGATAAAATTATACGCTACAAAAAATAGTTTGTTTATATTATTTGACATCCAACCTAAGCAAAAACATCCATACAGAACAACTCATGGTATGCATGACTATAGATTTAGTATAAGTTTAAAAATAGCTTTTACGTTTGTCAAACATAGTGGTTTTAGTTTGAAAGATGGCATGTATAAAGTGATAGAAGTAATACTTTTATAATTTAAAATATCGAACATGCAACCTAGCATAAAACCTTTCCAGAGAGCAAGTAAATATAACAATTCATGTAGAAAAGGACTAGCAGCTAGCAAGTACTTAACATTATACAAAAATCCAGTGGGCGTCAACAACCTGACACGAACCCAGTAAAAGATATATATGTCTGAACAAGAATAAGACAACACACTATCTCACAATCGGTGAGGAATAAAGACAACTGCAGCTACTGCAGAACACAAGCTAGCACCAAATCCTAGCCGCTCAATCAGCTAATTCTCCAAACCTAAGGCATTCAAAGAAAGAATTCCTCAACAAAAAATAATAATACAAGTGGTGAATAAAGATCAAAAGGTTAGCAATAAACCAAAATGGAATAAAGGGTTACCAACCCTAACCCAAGAGGAGTAAGAACAAAAGGGCTTATTTGGACAAAAAAGTTTGGTTTAGGATTATGATTAGGAGTGGAATTCAATGATAAACAAAGAGGCTTTAAAATCACACTAAACTAAAATAAAGAGTTTCAAAAATTTCATCATAAATAAAATATTTTTCTTTCTTTTTCTTTTCCATTTTTTTCTTTCCTTTACTTTTTTTTCAAAATAAAGGCCATAAATAATTTTCGTTTTTATTTTGAAATTGGCAAAACAAAAGTAAACACTTCTTTTTAGGCATACTTTTTGAAAAAGTTCTCCAAATATATCACAAAACAATCATATCATAATCATGCAAATTTTTAATGAAACTCAAAAAGTTAATATGATTAGATAAGTTGGAAAATTTTAGCTTTGGGGAAAATGAAATGATAAGTGGAGCTATCAATTGAAATCGGAAAAGGCTCAAAAGCGGCTAACTAGGGATAAAAAAAATTTAGGTTGGCAAGAAGGCTCAAACGAAAACAAAAAGGGCATAAATCATTTTCATGCTTCTAAATTTATCTAAAGCATTGGCTTTGAAAATTTTCAAAAAGCAAATCCTTGATAATAAATGAAGACTAATGAAATTATCTTGAAAATAGAAATAATAAGCGACTTGGATCATTCACATCTACTATGCTAATCAAAAGTTGACATTACAAAAATTATCCAAAAATAAAAAGGAAAATAATTAATGGAAGATTTTATGAATGTAAAGAAAATAAAAATGAAAACCATGATAAAAATGCGAGTTTTAGATAAATGTTTTACATTTACATGCTACCGTGAATTAGAAACACATCATGACAAGCATTTTACTTGTGTAACATAATTAGAAAGAATGATTAGAAAGATCATAATTAGCTAAGTTGTTAAAGGGAATATTGAGAAAAACAAAACAAAAAGCAAGGGGTACTATTGAAATAACAAAATTCATTTAATCTATTAAATTAAAAAAAAGTATATATATATATATTTGATATACTCTCTATTTCTTGGATTTTTAAGATATTCTCTTTTTATTGATTATTAAAATATATATAAACAACAATTTTTTATTTTGATTTTTTTGAAGGAAACAAAATTTAGACATGAGAAGGAGGAAATCCTCCCCCAAGCATAAAAGGGACACTGTCCTCAATGGAGAAAGGGGGGAAGGAGAGAGATAAATTTAAACAGTAATTAAAGTACATAATTGAAAAATAGGTACTTCCCTGTATTTACGTGTCGTGAATATTGATTGATGCCGCTCCCTCATGCTTGTGCTTTGGAAATTCTTGAAATGTCATCTTTGGACTTCGTAATGGATTCAGCAACATTAGATCAAGCGATCGCAGAAGCTTCAGCTTGTCAGATCCGTACGGGGCAAAAAGTGTAAAATAAAGAAAAAAATTGGATGCTTCCAAAAAGCGCCCTTTGTTTAAAACGTCGTTTGAGCTCGACGCAACAAAATAATATTGTCCAAAACATTATTGTCCAAAATAATAATTAAAGTTTTTAACAAAAATAAATAGTCTTAAGTTAGTTAATGTTCGTGTAGAAGAAACTTAATATTGTTCGGACTGACATCATCATCACCAGAGAAATAGAGTTTAAGACAATGCCAATTCACTTTGAAATCTCCCTTATCAGGGTGTGAAATTAACACAGTGCCATACAAAAAAACTACTTTAACATAAAACGGCCCAGACCATCGTGACTTTAGTTTGCAAGGAAATAAACGTAAATGTGAATTTAATAAAAGAACTCCATCGCCCGATTTGAAGGTTTTTGGGTGCCTTAAGTGTTTGTAATGAAAACATTTTGTCCGCTCTTTATAAAATTTGTTATTTTCGTATGCATAAGAGCGCCACTCGTCGAGTTCGTTAAGTTGAAATTTTCGAAAATCGCCGACAGAGTGGGGATCGAAATTTAAATACCTTAAGTCCCAAAAAGCACGGTGTTTTGTACGATGTTCGGTAGGCCCATTGAGCATCATTTAGTTTAGTTGACCAGTCTTTTATAGAAGTGGAAATAGTCTTTTCTAAAATATGTTTTATATTTCTGTTCACTACTTCGACTTGCTTGTTAGTTTGGGGATGGAAGGTAGTTGAAAGCTTATGTGTAATGCCATTTTTTAAAAGAGTTTTAGAAAACTCCGTGTTATAGAAATGTGAACCCTATCACAAACGATGGCTCGTGGAGTACTGAATCGAGAAAATAATTTTTTAAGAAAGAAATTACGACTCCGGAGTCATTAGTAGGAAGAGCATGGGCCTCAGCCCAACGTGAAACATAATCTATGACAACTAAGATATATTTGTTCCCAAAGATAGAAGTAAGGGGGCCAACCAAATCAATTCCCTAGAGGTCAAAAACTTTGCACTCGAGGAAATAATTTTGCGCCATTTAATTTTTATTGGAAATATTGCCCGACCGTTGGCAACAATCACACCTACTAACAAAAGTTTGCCCATCTTTAAAGAGGCTAGGCCAGTAAAAACCTGCGCAAAGCACTTTGTGAGCAGTGCGAGCAACTTGATAGTGACCACCAGTCAGTGCTTCATGTAAGTGTTTTAGAATATATTGTCCTTCTTCAAAAAAACACATCTTCTTATAACCTGGTCCACACAAACTCGGAGAAGATGCGGGTCCTCCCAAAAATAGTTTTTCAACTCAGAAAAGGATTTCTTATTTTGCAGAGAGGAGAACTCCTTTAGGAGGACACGAGCCACTAAATAGTTGGCAATGTTTGCAAACAAGGGGGAAAGAGAAGTGTTAATTAAAAATATCTTTTCATCTGAGAAGAAATCATTAAAAGTTTTTTCATCAAAATTTTATATATACAGATTATCTAGGCGAGAGAGATGATCGGCGACCAAATTCTCGGCCCCACTCTTATCACGGATTTTAAGTCAAACTCCTGGAGGAGTAAGACCTAGTGTATCAGGCGCAGCTTGGCATCTGTCTTAGAAAGTTAATACTTAAGGGTCGAGTGGTCCGTGAAAACTATAATTTTTGAAAGCGTAATATATGGACGAAATTTATCGAAGGCAAAGACAACAACTAGGAGCTATTTCTCCATCGTCGTGTAGTTTTCTTGTGCAGATGTGAGTGTTTTACTTGTGTAATAAATTGGGTGGATGTTTTTGACATTTTTGACCTAATACGGCTGCCACCGCAAAACTACTTGCATCGCACATTATATCAAAGGGAAGGTGCCATACTGGAGCTATCATAATTTGAGCATTAATTAATTAATCTTTATTTGTTTCAAAAGTTGATAGACAAAGGTCATCAAAAACAAATGGGACATTTTTTTTATAAGAGTTGAGTAAGGGGTTTGGTGATTTTGGAGAAGTCGTTAATTAAACGGCTGCAAAATCCAACATGGCCTACGAAACTTCTTATAGATTTAACATTCGTAGGTGGCGACAGCTTTTCAATTACTTCTATCTTAGCGATATCTACTTCCATCCCTCGGGCAGAAATCTTATGTCCTAAGACTGACACCTCCCTCCCCTTAAAAGGGCATTTTTCCCAATTTAAGGCGAGGTTAGTTTTATCGCATTTTTCTTAGACTTTTTCTATGTTTTCTAAGCAACAATCGAAGGCATAGCCGAACACGGAGAAATCATCCAAAAATACCTCCATAATACTTTCTACGTACTTATCAAATATGGCTAGCATACATCGCTGGAATGTAGCTGGCGCATTGCACAACCCAAACGCCATTCTTAGGTAAGAGAAGGTGCCGAAGGGACAAGTAAACATAGTTTTCTCCTGGTCCTCAGGTGAGATAGGGATTTTAAAAATACCCCGAGAGGCCATCGAGAAAACAGTAAAATATATGGTTGATAATCTCTCTAAGATTTGATCAATAAATGATAAGGGAAAGTTGTCCTTACGGGTGGCATCATTTAACTTACGATAGTCAATACACATTCGCCACCCTGTTAGCGTCTGTGTTAGGATTAAATCATTATTTTCATTCACAACTATAGTTATCCATCCCTTTCTCAGCACTACCTAAAGAGGGCTAACCCACTTACTATCTGAAATGGGATAGATAATTCCCGCATCTAAGAGTTTCATAACCTCATCTTTTGAGACTTCTTTCATGTTCAGATTTATACGGTACTGAGGTTGGATGGAGTTACGTGAATTATCTTCCATTAAGATTTTGTGGGTGTATAAAGATGGGCTTATGCCCTATATATCAGATATCTACCAGGTGATGGCTCGACGATGTTTTCGTAAAACTAGAAGGAGTTTGTCATTTTGTAATTTAGTTAGGTAGGCTGAAACTATCACTGGCATTTTGGAATCTTTTTCTAGGAAGGCATACTTGAGATGTTCAGGAAGTTCTTTAAATTCTATGGTAGGGGGTTTTTCATAAGATGTTTTGGAAGTTCTTTCTTTCTCAAAAATAATATCTTTGTATACTTTTAACTTATATAAAAATTGGAGGGGGGTGAATTAATTGCCTTGGCGGTTTCTTGCAGACTTTCAGTAGGAAAAGTAAAGGAAGAAAAAAAATTAGAAAATTCAACTTCAGGAATGTTGTAGGAAGATTCATCACTTGAGGTATCTAAGAAGATACAGGAGTCGTCATTCTCCAGGGTATTTTTAATCGATGGGATAATAGAGGTCACTTCATCGTCGCCTACTCATTGGAAGAGCTTGCAATTGCTTATATCAATGATAACTCGAGAGGCGGGAAGGAAAACTCGGACAAGGATCAGGGGAACCTTGACATCTTCTTCGATGTCCAATATGATGAAATCAACAGGGAAGATGAATTTGTTGACATTGAATAGAACATCCTCCACTATTCCTAACTGGTACTTAATAGATCTATCGGTGAGCTGGATACTCATACGCATGGGGTTTAGGCTACCAATTCCTAACTTCTTAAATAACAAGAAGGGCATTAGGTTGATACTTGAACCTAAATCGGCCAATGCATGCTTGATAAATATATCACCAAAGATACACGGAATATAAAAATTACCCGGATCACTGATCTTCTATGGTAAACAATTTGTCAATACAGCAGAGCACTCGACGTTTAATGTGATGTGCGATAAATTCTCTAACTTCTTCTTATTCGTAAGGAGGTCCTTTATGTACTTAGCGTACTTTGGCATCTGGGAAATCACTTCATGGAAGGGTAGATTTATGTGGATTTGCTGAAACATTTTTAAGAAGCGGGTATAGTGATCATCAAGATGTTGTTTGGTAAGTTGGGAAGGGTATGGTGGAGTTGGATCATTTTTAAAAATGGGGGGTGGAGCGAGATCTTTTTCAAAAGCAGTGAGCGGAGTGATAACTTCTTTTTCTGTAGATGGTGGAATATTCAAAATGGGGGTAGAGCTTGCCTCGGCCTCTTCGCTAACCATACCAGAAACTTGCTTCCCACTCCAAAGAGATATAGCTTTCGCTTGCTCTCTCGGGTTAGGCTCTGTATTGGAAGGAAGAGACCCGGCGGGTCGCCCCGATATAATTTTATCTAGTTGTCCTATTTGATTCTCAAGACTTTTAACGGTTCCAGTTAGGCTTCTTATAGTCGCGTCATTAACATTCATATATCTTGAAAATATTTCCTCTAAGCTTGGAGGTTTTTATAACTTTGAATATGTGCAGGTGGTGCAAAAAATCATTTTGTGGTGGCGGGCGCATCGTGTTCGAAGGGTTACTCCACGAGATATTTGGGTGGTTTCATAAAGCGGGATTATTACTATTCGGAAAAGCAAAGCCCGGCACAGGAAAATTTGCAGCAGAAAAATTATTAAAAGCATTCCTATTCATATTGTTAACATAATCTATTCATTCGGGGGCAGCAGTTGCAGATTTCCATACCTGAGGGGCATAGGCAGCAGACATCTCTGTTATCTTTTTGCTTAGTATTTCCACTTGTAGGGCCAGCTAGGAGACGTTGTCTAATTCAAATATACCTGCAGGTTTGTTTGTGCGAGGTCTAGGCACATTTCACATATTTGTGTTCATGGCCATGTCCTCGAAAAGCTCAAGAGCTGCTTTCGGGGTTTTGTTGTTTAAAGTACCACTAGAAGCTTCGTCTAACATTTGCTTTTTATTTTTATTTAGCCCGTTATAAAATGTGTGCTCTTGTAACCATACAGGCAGCGTGTGATGGGGGCATCATCTTAAGAGTTCTTTAAATCATTCCTAGGTTTTATATAGGGATTCAGAATCTATTTGACCAAATGCAGAAATATCATTCCTTAGTTTTGTAGTTTTAGCTGGAGGAAAATACTTCGTCAGAAATTTTTTGGTTAGTTTATCCCAAGTGGTGATACTCCCTCTTGCCAGATTCATCAACCACTATTTAGCTATTTTTTTAATGGAGAAGGGGAAGAATTTTAGCCTAATAGCATCATTTGTAACACCATTGATTTTAAAGGTGTCACAAATCTCAAGAAAGCTAGTGATGTGCGCATTCGGTTCTTCATCTTGAAGTCTGTCATATTGCACATACTACTGCACCATTTGAATTATGCTAGACTTTAGTTCGAAGTTATTATTAGCTACAGCAGGGAGAACTATGCTTGATTCTGTACCCTCTAGATTCAACCTTGTATAATAGGACATAGGCCTATGCAGGGCTTCCTCTACGTTGGGTTCTTCCATTCTTAAGGTAGAAAATGACTCGGAATCCTCAACCGGTATTTGGAGAGTAGGGCCATGAAATTGTGATCTTCTCCAAAGAGTACACTCAATTTTGTGGTCCAAGTCCAAAATAACCGACGGATTTCCACGGGCCATGTATTAGAAGAAGAGAAGATAAAGGAAGAGACAAAAAGATTAGTAAAAAAGAGTTAAAAATGTTTGAAATAGATTTTTTTTAATGTTTTCACTCACGAACTTCCCAAGGGTTACCCGATAAAGGGTTCGCAAGGTACTAGACAAGATAGTTGTATTTAAGCCACATTGCCTTTTTCGAGAGAATTAGGTGGTTTAGAAAAATTGTGATGATCTTTAATATGTTTTTTTAATTTTTAAGAAAAAGGGTGATAAAGAGAAATGATAAGAGTAATAGGTTTGTGTTTTCGAATTATTAACAAAAGTTGATCGCCGGTAACGACGCCAAAAACTTGGTGTTTACTAATCGTGAAGAGAATAATAACCGAACTAGTAATCCATCTAGGCAAGTATACCTCTCGAATTATTGCTAGGGGACACACGTGTCGTATTAAGATCTGGTAACTATTGAGTAATTTTACTCACACGAAGACTATTTTCTTATCGAAGGATTGTTTTAGGGTTTCTAAAATAAAACTAATTGCAATTAAGAAAATAAATATTTGCGCTAAAAAGAGAACAACTTGCATTTAAATAAAGACCTAATAAGAATGATTACAATGAGGGGTTGAAACGATGAAATAAAAAAGCACTCGATCGAGAATCACCTTGGCAAAAGTTGATTAAAATGCGATAATAAACCCTAACTTATTAAGGTAAAGGTCCTTGACCGTGGAGGTTCCTAAAGCTTGAACACGCTTCTCTTGAAGTCGTGCCCAACTGAATTTAGGAAGGTCCGACCGAACTCTCGTCCAAATCAGAGACCTAAAGCTCGCTTTACGTGAACCCCACTATTGGATATCACTCCAATCTGGGAGATATAATGTCTGGCTCTCTCGAGGGGTGTGTGTAACTCTCTTAACTCTTGAGTGTTCACATCAAACTACGAGCCTCTCGGCTAGCTAAGAGTGAAAATAAAGATTGAAATTATATATCGATGATATAACTCCAAGCATGAATTTTCAAGAGTAAATCGAAGGCCTAAACCATAAAAAGAAAAAGCAAACTTAAAGCATAATAACTTAATAACTCAAACCTCAGATCATCAAGATTATGTAGAAGGAGGATTAGTTAATCAAGGAGAAGTGGAGGAAGAGAGATGGGTAGAAGAACATTATGAAAACAAAGTAAAAGGGCACTTTATATTAATGCTAAAAGAGAGTTATAACTTTGAAATTAAAGATTACAAGTGCATGGAATTGAAAACTTAGCTAACATTAACATTAAACTACTATAAAAATTACAAGAGCTAATACAAAAGGTTACACTAAGCTAGAATTAAGAAAAGCTTAAAATGAGAAAGAGAGAGAGAGAGAGAGAGCATGAAAAACTCCAAGAAATAAAAAGGCAGCACCTCCCCTCTCCCACCAAAACTTCTTCTGGACACAAGGGGGGCCTGAATTTATAGAATTTTTTCGGGTCAGGCACGCCCGGGGAAGGAGTGTCAGGGGGGCGTGTCAGATATGGGGTTGATTTGGGGAACTGAATTCTTGCGGAAATGATGATTGCTTATGTATAACAGTGGACACGCCCTGGGAAACACCCATGTAAGGCGGCGTGTAAGGCACGTCACATCATGAATCATTGGTCGGAAATTCGTCAATCATCGAAAAGGTGGTACACGCCCGACGACACACCCGTGTAGGGGGCCATGTCAGTACTTTTGACATGCATCAACGAAAAATCTTTAATTACGGCATCAGGCTTCGGGATCGGGGTGACATGCCCGGAGACACGCTTAGGGGGTGTGTGTCCGGGGGTGTGCCAGATGTTTTCTTGGGATCTGGCTTCTGGATTAAGTTTGCCTCGGGAATGTGTTACACGCCCCAACTATATGCCCGGGTAGGGTGTGACCCACGGGCATATAATAGTAAAATTTGCCGAAAAGCTGTGAAAACCTGCAAAAAGAAGAAAACACATTAGTGGCAATAATATATAGAAAAGGAGGTCAACATATAATCTTACAATACAGGATTCACGTATTAAAACCTGAAATACCCTAATAGTTTAGACGATAAAACATACTATCAACATCCAGCCCTGCCAGCTAGGTGAGAGCCTGACAGCGGGATCTGCTCTGTGTTTGGGTAGACGCTCAGGAGCGACATCCATCCCTACCAGCTAGCTGAGAGCCTGACATAGGGATCTGCTCGAGGTCTGGATAGATGCTCACGAGTGACATCATGCCGTGCTAGCTAGGTGAGACCATGACAGCGGGATCTGCTCGGGGTCTGGGTAGTCACTTACGAGTGATATCATGCCATGCCTGCTAGGTAAGTGCCTGGCAGCGGGATCTACTCGGGGTCTAGGTAGACGCTCATGAGTGACATCCATCCCTGCCAGCTAGGTGAGAGCCTGGCAGAAAGATCTACTCGGGGTCTTTCAAATGAACACTATACCTATTCACATGAATCAAGGCAGGAGCATTGGCACATCAAGAAGCTTTATTAGAAAAAGAACATTACTTATATGGCTCAAGGGTAAAAACTTTTCAAGTCATCACTGATCCAGGTGAGACTTAGGGTCTCGCCCTCCACATTTCGGAGGCATCACCCTCCTAATTTCAATTTTTCTTATACAATGTATGGACCCTCTTAATGGGGGTTGAGTTTCCCCACAATGGTTGGTTTTCTAGCGACATCCACCTTTCTCAGGACAAAGTCCCCCTCGGCGAACTGTTTGACCCTGACGTTCTTGTGTAAGTAATTAGCCATTCTTCTTTTAACTTCTTCCTGCCAGATGGAAGAGAGATAACGTAGCTTCTCTACTATATCGAGGGAGAGTCGCAGCTCCTCCTCATTTTTAGCTTGCCATTCTTCCATGCCTGCCTCTGCCTCGACCACCCGAGTCCTTTGGTCCTCGAACTCGATTGGAAGCACTACCTCGCATCCTTGGGAGAGCTTGAAGGGGATCTCCCCCGTGGCAATGTTGGGGGGGGGGGGGTTCTAACGGCCCAAAGAACTAAGGGAAGCAGATCCACCCAGCTACCCTTCATTTTTTTAAATATTTTCTTAAGGAGGTTCACTATGATTTTGTTTGCCTCCTCCACTTGCCTGTTGCTCCTAGGGTGATGGACTGAGGAAAAGCTGAGATCAATCCCAAGCTTCCCGTTGAAGCTGATGAACTCGGTGCTGGCAAACTGAGGTCTATTGTCTGTAACAATGGCTTGCAGTAACCCGTGCCAGCAGATGATCTCCCCCCAAACAAAATTCCTGATTATATGGGAGGTCACCTTAGCCAGCGCCTTCACCTCCAATAACTTAGAAAAATTATCTATCATGATAAGTAGGAACCTCCTCTTCCCACTAGCATGGTGGAAAGGCCCTACTAAGTCCATTCCTAAGATGGCAACGGGTCAAGGGGCCGTGATACTTTTAAGACGCTGGGCCTGTTGAAGTTGGAGGTGGGCAAAAAAATGGCACATGTGGAATTTCTTCATAAACTCTGCCATGTCGTGGCCCAAGGTAGGCAAAATATAACCTTGCTTGACAATCCATCCTTCCTGGGTATGACTCCTGGAGTGACTCCCACACTCCCAAGAGTGGACCTCCTCCAAGATCCTCTAGACCTCCCTCTCGGCCACGCAACGTGGCAACATCCCTTAGAGGGTCTTTCGGTACAGCTTCCCATCGCGAATGAGATAGTATGCTGACTTGTACTTGAATTTCTTTTTATCCATCCCTTCTGGATACTCCCCTGTTGAAAGGAAGGTTGCGAATGGGTCCATCTATGAGGGGTGTTGATCCACCTCCATCAGCTCTACCTCTTCAATGGAAGGGCGGAATAGGATAGTGATGGTACCCCCCACCTGTGGACCGTGCTTTGCCAGTTAGTCCACATGCTCATTCTCTTCCTTGGGAATATGTCAGACGGAGAAGGTATGGAACTTGCTGATGACCCCCTTCACCTTCGCCAAGTATAACTAAAGGGTATGCTCCCTCACCTCAAACTCCCCATTGATTTAGGAAGCCACCACAATGGAGTCAGTGAGGCCCTCCTCATCATGCACTCCTAGCTCCCCGGCCAGGCGGAGCCCTGTAATCACCGCCTCGTACTCGGCCTGATTTTTCGTAATAGAAAAATGGATAACTATTGTTTGTTCTATCTTTATTCCTTGGGGGCCTTTCCAAAATAACCCCCAACCCTAGGGAATGCTTTCCCGATGAACCATCCACCATCACCTTCCAAGGAACTAGGCGAGTCAACTCTTCCTCCGCCACTATGAAACCATAGTCAGTCAGGAAGTCGGCCACAACTTGGGTTTTGATATATAGGCGGGGAACAAAGGAGATATCAAACTCACTTAGTTCCAATGAACACTTAGCCAAACTGCCCAAATGCTCCACCCCCTCAAAGATGTTACGGAGGGAGTGGTCAATCACCACTCAGATTGAGTGTGTCTTGAAGTAGGGTCGGAGCCTTCGAGACGAGATTACTAGAGCGAATGCTAGCTTTTCCAAGATGGGGTATCGATGATCTGCCTTCCTCAGGACTTGGCTCACATAATAGATTGGCAACTACTTCTTCCCCTCTTCTCGGACCAAGATGGAGCTCAAGGCTTTCGCTCTGACCCAAGAATATAAAGATAAATCCTCCCCCTCCTTTGGTCCTTGAAGAAAGATGGCCTGAGTCAACTGCCTCTTTAAGGCCTGGAATACCTCCTCGCATTCCCCAATCCACTCGAACTTCTTGCCTCCTCTTAATGCTTTAAAGAAGGGAGAGCACTTCTCCCCAGCTCAGTAAAGGAACCTGCTCAACACTGCCAGCTTCCCTATTAACTGATGCACTTCTTTAGAATTCTGAGGCAATCCCAGCTCCATGATCACTCAGACCTTGTCAGTTTTTCGCTCCACCCCTGCTGGGGAGAGAAGGTGACCCAGGAACTTGCACCTGTTGGCCCCGAATACACACTTCAAGGGGCGCAGCATCATCTTATACTTTAGTAGGGTTGTGAAGGTTTCCTCTAGGTCCCGGTGGTGAGTTTCCACGTCTCGACTCTTGATCATGAGGTCATCGACATACACCTCTAGGTTCCTCCGCTTTAGTTCTCAGAAGACCCTATCCATCATCTTCTGATAAGTCGCCCCTGCATTTTTCAGCCCAAAGGGCATCATTTTGTAGCAGTAGCACCCATCCCCCGTAATGAAGGAGACATCAATGATGTCGGGGGTGGGGGGGCATCCTAATGTGGAGATAACCTGAAAATGCATCCATAATACTTCCGACGGCTGAGTCAACCAGCGCGTCGATCCGAGGAAAGGGATAACAGTCCTTAGGGCATGATTTATTAAGTAAAGAAAAATAAACACACTTACGCCACCGATCGTGTCCTTTTTAACCATTACTATATTGGAGACCCAGCTAGGTATTATATTTCGGATACAAAGCCAGCCTTGAGGATCTTGGCTACCTCCTCCTTGATTGGATCAGCAAGCTTGTCCGCGATGGAACTTTTCATTTGCTATATGGGGCAAGATTCTTGGTCCAGGTTGAGGCGGTGGCAGGAGACGTCTTCATCGATCCCCGACATCTCCACGGTTCTCTAGGAGAAGATATTCACATTCTTCTTGATGCACTCCAGGATCCTGCCCTGGTCCTCCGGGGTCAGCCCCCCGCTGATGGGAACCTTCTCCACCCTGCCTCTGAGGGTGAGAACCTCCATCTCCACCACCTCTTCTACAGCCTCCAGACGAGACTGCTCCCCCAGTCTCCAATATCCTCCCCTACTGGGGCAAGGACTTCTTCCTCAGCTTCCTCCACGGTCATTGCCTCGGTCAGCTTCTAGATTTCCTCTGCCACCTCCACCCGAGTGACGTTCTGCTCCACCTCCATCTCCACTCCTGCCTCTTGCTCTGCCTCCTCCATCCTTCGATCGATCTCCTCGACCCCCTCTTGCCAAGAGATGGAGTTCATGGCGGTGATGTAGAATTCCCTCGCCACCTTGGGGTCGCCCCAGACCCGTACCTGGATCCCTTCAACGCTGAACTTTAGGCATTGGTGGAAGGACGTGGGGATGTTTTGGAAGGAGCTAATGAGGGGTCGCCCGAAGATGACATTGTAGCTACTGGGGGCATCCATGATGACGAATCTACAAGTGCTTGAATTCCACCGAGAGTAACATGGAGTCCGACTCCTCCATCAACCTCCTTCCTCTCCTCTTACAACCCAAATAAAGGTCCATCCGAGGCCAGCACCCTCTTGGTCTCCACCTTCATTGCGTCAAATGCCTTCTTGAAGATGGCGTTGACCAAACATCCATTATCGATTAGGATCTGGGAGACAGTGAAGTTCTCAACCACTGTCTCGATGGCCAGTACGTCGCAGAAGGGGTCCTCATGGTCTAGCATGTCTTTCCATGAGAAGGTGATCTTCTCCTCCGCGGGTGGGGTCTGGGATGTGGATCCAATGCTCCAGAGGTACATGGTGTAGAGACTTGCCTTCCGGTAAGCCTCGACCCCCCCTCCCCCCCCTCGTGTATCACTCTGATCCCTCCCCGGGCCCCAACATCGGTCCGGTCCTCACACCTATCCTCCTCTGCCCTAGGGCAGGACTAATTTGATCCGCACTCCCTGGCGATCTTGCTACTGTTGCTACTACTTCCAATTTCCTCTCATCTTGAGTAATTCCGGTCATGTGGATGTGGCTTGCCCCTCCTCCTAGTGGAAGTCGCAGGAGGGCAACTCCACCCTAACTTCTCTTCTCCTTATCCATGCAGCTCTCCTCCTCTCACCCAGGGCTATAGTCATAGCCTAGTTTTGATTGGGGAGGGGAGGCCTCTGGCCCTGCCTTTAAACTAGAGGGTGTAACTGACACTAGCCCCCCTAGCGGTTGTCTCCTCCATGGAAACCTCTCCACGGCCCCTGGTCCTGCCACTCCGACCTCAAACCTAGCCGACGTTCCGTCTCTTGACGCCTCCACCTGGGCTATTACTGTTGTTGAAGTTGTCATTATTCCCTTTGCCGGGGCTCAGCTCTACTCTCCTCTTGACCTCTGCCATCTCTTGGCTCCTTCTCCTCCTCTGTGACCAACCTCGCCAACTTTCGGGCAAACTCTGGGTTCGATGCTCCACATCGACTTCCTTTGTCGCCCTCTCCATCATTTTCTCATAGAAGAGGGGAGGAACCCTCTTCAGCTCCATTCTGAAGAAACCTTGTTGCATCCCTAGGGTGAAGGCAATCATCAGGGTGTGCCCTGACATTTTTTGGACCAGGGTGACCTCTTCCTGGAACTGGTCGACGTAACTCCCTAAGGTCTCATTCACCCCCTGCTAGATATGGAATAGGGACTCCGACTCTTTATTCCTCCTCTTGTAGGTTGTGAACCTCAGCATGAACCCAGGAGTAGGTCCTTGAAGTAGTAAATGGAGTTGGACGGTAGCTGGTGGAACCACTCTCTTGTCTTCTCCTTGAGAGTGATGGCAAAGTGCCTACACTTGAACCCATCCGACATCTGTCTAATTGAGACCACATCCTCAAATCATTAGACGTACTGGACTGGGTCTCCCTTCCAAGTGTAGTAAGTCATCTCTAACTCCCTGAACCCCTCGGGAACTGGGGAGGAAGAAACTAACTCGCTGAAGGGGCTGCCTCCCCCTACTAGGCAAGCTGGAGGGTCTCGCACCCAAATCTCGTTGAACCTGCCACCGCTCGCCAAGCTTGGGAAGAGCACTCACCCGGGGAGCTCGCATCCTCTCCCCTCCTCTACAACTTCCTTCCCAGCTTGCCTACCGGGAGTGTCCTCACCCAGAGGCGGGGCGGCTATGACTAGAACTGCTGGAGTCGAGCACTCAGCCCGCGCGCCGAGTGAAAACTTGCCGAGGCTTAGCACCTCCTACCTGAAGTCTTCGTACATCCCCACCATGGCCAGAGATGGAAGGGATGGCGAGTCGGACCTGTCTGAGCCTTGTCCTGATCCTCCCGTCATCAAACTTGTCGAAGATTTTCTGTGTTGACCACACTCCACGCTCCCCGAACCAGAATGCTGAAGCCGATAATTCGGACTCTTTTGGAGTTCACCCTTTGGGAAGGGGTTATCGCGAACCTACTTCTTTCTTGCAAGCAAAATGACAAAGGAAAAGAAAAGGGGACTGACCGAAGGGCTCGACGTAGAGTTCCCAGCACATAACCAGAAGATCTTCTAGGACTTTCCCTCCCTTAGCCAGGTGCCGAGCTAAGGCTACCTCAGAAAGATCAAGAAGATCTGGGAACAAGTAGGCATGCCTTATCAGTTACCCCATTGGGTCTATTTATAGTTTTCTGAAAATGGCTTGTATATATCCAACCTTCGTTGTCCTAAATTTACTGAAATACACCTAGAGTACTCTGCCAATAGCCGAACTCTGGTATTCCAAATGGTTATGTGCAACCCAATTGGGTCTGCCAACTGCATAAATTTTTTTTTTGAACAGCTATTTGCACCCCAGCAAGGGCACCCAGGTAATTTGGCCTCTAGGCCCTACGGGGACAAGTTTCCCGATCTCTGGGACAACTCGCCACCCTACTGGGCTGGAGCAAGCTGGCTCCTAGGTCTCCTGGGCAGGTCATCTCGCCACTCTATAGTGGTGGACTGGCGACCAGGCCGCCTAGGAAAGTGTGACATGGGACTGGCTCGCCTAGCTCTCCCGCTTGGCTTGACGAGAGCGAGTCGGTCCTATGGAATCGCCCACCTACTACACTGGTGCAGGCCGATCATCCGAGCTCGCTCGCCTAGCTCGGCATACTCAGCGAACACGGGGTTGTACAATAATAAGGCTCATCGTTACCCGATTTCACAAGTACATCATTTGCATAACCAAATCTTATCCAATTATTTGTTCACTACGTCTCCCCGAACCATATGTTTGTTAAACTCTTTGAACCCATTTGTCTATCAAGGCTACGTTTAAATAGGCTACTACAAACCTCAACATCATCTTGCTACATTTCTTCTACTTAATCCAATCCGGTTATACACTGACCCGAGACAACATGCACATAAGACATTACTGTGAAGCAAATTTGACTAAACATTCCTGAGGCTACAGGTCTCATATGAAAATATGCAACCATCCGTTTGAATGGTCTTCCCAAGGACTACAACTTTCCTCTTTGGCCCGAGACTTATATCTGGCTGTATCACCCTCAAAAATGGCCTTGAAGTTCGCTGCGCACAGAAACAAATTTTTGCACGCATCTTAAAGCAAGATGAACAACATCGGTTCATCTTCTTCCTCTAGCTATTTGTTCAAAACCACATACAACACTTACTAATCCCTTATTCACCCTCAATAGACCATTTCTCTTAATGAAACCAAGTCCAACAACTTCACACGAAGAGAGGAGAGGTTGAAGACATCAAATCTATAAGACGAGGTCCTATCATGGTCTCTTCTTAGGAGATCTTCTCCTCGCATTATCCAACTCTTTTGAGTCGACATCTCTCCTGTATCATAACTATAGATCTAGCACCAAGGGAGAGGGTATGAAGCTCACCTCATTTCCCGCCATGGATCTTGTTATCCTTCTCGGCGGCATCTCCTTCCTTGTAGATGTTGTTTTTTACGGAATGAAAATGTTTTTCCTAAAGAAAATCCGACTCCGACAACCTCCTCTCCTTCGACAATTTCGGCACAGGTAACGACTTGGCATGAAATGGAAATCACGGCTAGGGTTTCCTGTAAGTGTCCTTTTGTAAGAAGAGTTATGGTTAGTTTGCTTTTCCATGTATCACCCTAACATTGGATCACCCATTATTACTTAAAACAAGTCTTGTCGAAGAGACCTACCCACAGGAGTCATTTGGATCATTTCTTGAAAATCTGGTTCAGCCCGTATATATGAACAAGCAAACAGAGTCGGGGTCGAAAATGCTCTAAATCAAAATAGTCGAGTATCCCTCGATGCTTCGTCGAATGGTGTCTAGTATAATCCACGCACTAGACGCTTCATTAATTGGCATTAAGACCACTCAACGCCTATATAATCAAGAATAATTCCTTAAGTAAAACTTCCATTCGTCGAGTATTACTCGACGATTCATCGAATGGTGTGGAGACCACTCAACGCACTCGACGCTTCCAGAATACAGAATTATTCTAAGTCCATTTTCTCCTTATGCATTGAGTATCACTCAACACCTCATCGAATATTGTTGAGATAACTCAACGCACTCGATGGCTTCCCGAGTCCAGAATTATTCTAAGTAAAATGCTTCTTATGCGTCGAGTTTCCCTCAATGCCTCGTTGAATGGCATTGAGAGCACTAAACACACTCGATGCTTCCGGAATCCAGAATTATTTTAATTCAAATGCTTCTTATGCGTCGAGTATCACTCACCGCACTTGACACCTACCCACCAGTGGATGCTCTCAATGCTTTGTTGACTCAAGAATTAATTTACGTTAAATTTGCCCTATTTGTCGAGTATCACTCGACGCCTGTTACCAGTGCACCCCAATCCTAAGTCAACTTTTTTGACTCAAAACACGTGCTAGGGGTCTAGCACGAATAAGGACATTATATGCGGCTTGTTAAGCCAGTGGGAATTTTCGAAATTGATGCAACTTAAAATCTAGCCCTCCAAGTTAAGGGCATAACTAAGCAAGTGGAGGAGATGACTGCTCCCTCCACCACTCCTCCTTGGGCAAATAATAATAATAACATTATTTTTCAAGAACATGTTGACTTTATGGGAAACGCCCCTCAGCCATCCTATAACCGGAATAACCCTCCGTATAATAACACCTACAATGCAGGTTATAGGAACCATCCAAATTTCTCATGGAGCAACCAAGGGAATGCTCAATTCCCTCAAAATCTAAATCCTTCTTTTAATAAAGATCCCCCCTTAATTTAAATCCACTCAGTTTCCCATCATAACCGCTGAAGCCCAATGCACTCGAAGAGGTCTTCGCCAAGTATGTTACCACAAATGAATCTAATATCAGGAACATCACCGGGTCAATTAAAAGCTTGGAAAATCAAGTATGCCAGCTAGCAAAGATGTTCTTCGAGTGAAAACAAGGGACTCTGCCTAGAAATATCAAACAAATCCCAAGAGAAAGCGCAAATTCAATACCCCTCTGTAGTTGAAAGGAGGTAGCCTTCCAAAATGATGAACCAATGGTACTTCCTTCCTTCCTTCTCCTCCTTCTCCTCCTCCCCATATGTTTGCTTTGAATTTGCAAGCTACATTTTCCCCTCATGCCCCTAGTTCAAAAATACCTTATCCATCGAAGTTGAAAAATGAGTGCGCCAAGGAAAGTTACAAATTTTTTTTAAGTATTTTAAAACAAATTCATATAAATGTTCCTTTCTGCGAGGCTATCTCTCAAATACCGAAGTATGCAAAATATCTCAAGTAGTTGCTCTCTAATAAGAAAAAGCATGAGGATATTTAACATATTTCTCTTAACGCAGAATGCTCCGTGGTTGTACTACACAAATCACCCCAGAAAGTTAATGACCTGGTAAGGTTTTCCATCCCATGCCTATTTAGTAATTCATTAGTAAAACACGCACTACCAGATTTAGGAGCAAGTATAAATCTCATGCCATTTTCTTAATTTAAAAAGCTAGGGTTAGGACATTCGAACCCTACTAGCATGAGTATTCAGTAAGTTGACCAATCAGATAAGTATTCGATAGGGATAGTGAAGGATGTGCTTTCTAAAGTAGATAAATTCATCTTTCCGGTGGATTTTGTTATTTTAGACATCGAGAGGATGTCAAAGTACCCCTTATACTCGGCAGTCCCTTCCAGTCCACCTCCCGCACAATTATTGACGTAAATGATGGAAAGCTCCTCCTTTGGGTTGGATATGATGAATTCACATTTAATATAAATCCCTCGATGCGTAATACCTTAGCAAATGATGATTTCATCTTCTACCTAGAGGAATGTTTTGAAAATGAATTTTCTACACTACCCAAGTTAGTACCTTCATCATACGATGAACCCATTTTCACCGAGCTATTATGCTTAGAAGAAGTCTCTCACCCTACACCACCCGAACCACTACTAATCAAAACCCTAAGAAAATAAAAACATCTTATGAGGAACCACCCACCTTATAGTTAAAGCAACTCCCCCCTAATATAAAATATATCTTTTTAGAGAGCAGCTCTCAGATTCCCGTCATCATCTACTTTGATTTGATAGACTCAGAAATTTATGAGTTGGCTCTAGTTATAAGAAATCATCGCCACAAAATTGCGTGGCAGCTATCAAATAAAACGGGGGACAACCCCTCTTTATTTACTCACAAGATCTTCTTAGAAGATAATTCCTGTAATACTCTCAAGCCCTAATGACGAATAAATTTAATATGAAGGAAGTCGTGAAGGCTGAGGTGATCAAACTTCTAGATGCGGGAATAATCTATCCCATCTCTGGTAGTACTATGGTTAGCCATGTACAAGTCGTGCCGAAGAAAGGCGGCATAATGGTCTTACCAACAGTGTCTTATGCCCAGAGTCTTTTAAACCAACTGGGTCTTATGCCTAGAACTTCCGCTTTATGGTCACACATACACCCGGGAAGGTCATCACTACAAAATGCCGATCCTGCCGGCCATACCGATCGCAGAAGAGAAGAGTAAGTACAAAGAGTAAGTAAACTCAAATACTGGTCCACCAGAAATCACATGAACATAAAATAAATCTCCACGAAGGGAGAGTCCACAATAATGATAAGTCAAAGTACTAATAAGAGGGCTCCTGCCCAATACATCATGATCCTCCCTACAAGTCACTGGACGTGGAAGACAATCTATCGTAACTACTAATGATTAGGACTCTCTGTCCCTACTACCTGAACTCCCGTACTAGACTGTCCCATCTCCAAGCACACCGACCTCTAGGCCTACATCTCCAAGTTCAGCTCCACGATCCCCTAAAATAATTTGGTCAAAGACCGTTAGTCTAAAATACTAAGTCCTATCATCCCTACCCCTCCCTCAATGGCTCCTAGGCACCGAGCGGGGAGAATGAAATGGAAGGTATGTAAGGTGGAGAGTAACAAAAGTAAGCAGGTTATGGTGGAACTAGTCTATCATGAGTATAGAACCACAACAAGTGTATCTAAGCAGATAAAAAGTAAGCAATATAGGTATACACATGATAAAGGTGAGCAAGTAAAAATACAAGAAGGTAAACTTAGTAACCATAACCTATAGGAATGCCCATACAAACCTATAGACCAAGTGGTCTTTTTTCAAGGCCTATTGTATAAAGAGTCCCATACGAGTTTATACAATAGGTGTCATGGGTTATATGAAATGATTATGATATGTCATGCAAGTATGCTATGTTATGAACATACAAGTTCAACTCAAACACCCGACTCTATGCAAACGGACCTTTAAGTCCCCGTTTTGGAGCCTAACCTCCCAAGATACCTCCGTAGTGGCAGACCCAAGCGGTGGGTTGGGCCGCACCCTCCTCTAAACCGGTATCAACAGTACCAGTCAGACCTATCGTACACCTCAACGTTGGTGCACTAAGCGGAGCTCCTGTGTACTCTTGCTGGTTGGCGCACCAGACTTTATTTGGCTAAGTTCTATACCACACTTGTTAAGTCAACGTATTGGTGTCAGTGTGATGACTCTCCAATACCGAAGACCCACCACCTTATAAACTTATGCTCATGCAATATTAATGTATTTCCTCCACGAGACAAAGCTCTCCGGACTAATCGGTCCATAATAAATATCTACCGAGCAAACGGCTCGCCGAGCTAACCTGCCTATCACCAAACCACTGAGCCTACCGCTCGTGTATCCAACCTAACTCCCACCACAAGTTATCACAAATTCCGCAGTATTACTAAATGTAGACAAATCTAAGCTATATGATGTACATGACAGGATGTACTCCAAATTTTCTTCCAAAAGCCCTAAGATGATTATTAGGGGTCTAACATGACACATTTAGCCTAAATCCAGAAACTTGTAATTTTCCGAATTATTTTGGCATTTACTAAATTTTCCCAAAAGTAAGACTATGGGTAATTTTGAACATGGAGTACTAGATTTCATTAAGTTATGGACACCCAAAAATTATGTACACTATATGATAGCAAAATATCAGTGAATACAAAATTTCACAAATTTTCATAAATGTAATATACTCTAAATAATTAATTCAAGTTAATTCAAATAATTATAGGTAATGAAGGGAGTACCATAATTCATAGTTAAAAAATTATATAAAATTTACCAGAGCCTCATTATGTCCATAAAACATTACTGACTAAGTTTCATGCAATTCCAAGGTCAGTGAGCTATATTAAAAAAATACTTCAAATTATTTCACGATAGTTCACTTTGTGAAGAAACATTCTTGTAAACTCATCCAAATAATATGTAATACTTTTCTAAGCTTTATTATGCTCTAAAAATTTCTTTGGCCAAGTAAAACAATTTTCCAGCATGATATAGTGTTCAATATCTATTTATCAAAAAAAGGTGCACTAGCTCACTTTACACATGAAGTCCTAAGAGGAAATGCCCAATTATTCCAATTAATTTATCTGTGCACAAAAATGGTAATTGATTAACTTTGTCAGAGCTCCATATCATCCTAAGATAGTTAAACTACAGATTCTCTAATATCATCAAGAATGACAAGGTGAAGGTTATATCTATAAGTATGAGCTACTGTTATCTAAACGTCCTATAATAAATTTTAGAGGTTAATATTACTTTAAAATTATCCCTACCAAAACCTCATGAAGATCCAAGGTCATAGGACTCCTTAATTAATCCATATGTTGTATAGCCCTAATTAATTTCCTAGTGATTAAATTTGGTTTCATGTGTCCAAATATCTCCAAATTCCTTCCTAGGGAATTTCACACCCCTAAGATCTCATAGACTAAACACCAAGTCCATACAAGGACATATCACCCCATGTCCTACACAAACCTCCAAAGTTTAACCTTAGGGTTTGAACTAGGGTCCTTGGGCAAATCCACCATAATCCACCCCAAACTCCATGTGAAGGTGTTTATTGTCATAATAACTCAGTGGCCCAAGTTTCAACCTCTGTTGAGGTGATTTGGTCACACAATACCCACAAGGGACACTTGACCTAAATAACCCTTTTTGGCCTAGGCTAGGGTTTGCCAAATTCCGTAGCAAATCATCTTTAAATGGGCTGAAATTTTATACAGATTCCTATATTGACCCCATGGACCTCTCACCAAAATTTGGGTGGATTTGGAGTTCATTAGACCCTTTAATTAAACCTTACAAGAAGAATGAAATAATTTCAAAAACTTTAGAAATTGTTTTCCAAAAATTCCCATTTTTGGATATGTTATAGATCTAGATATGAATGACTCAATCTCCAAATTTCAAGTCATTTGGAGGTCAGGTTTGATGGGGGTACCCTAAACAATCTCTTATCAACCATAAGTATAGACCTCACCAAAATGAGAGTTGTGGTCTGACCTGAACTCCAAATTGGTTCAAATTAAATTAAAAACAAACTAGTCCCATAGGGCTACAAATTTTATGTTGACCACTTTTTCTGAGAGGGCACTAAGTATTTTTAATTTAAATTACAAAACAGGTGAAATTATGTGACAAAATATACATAAATTAAATTTAATATATCTGATCTTGCACGGATCTTAAAGCAGGATCGGACGGGCCCAGGCTTTCTTCTTCCCCCAGCCAACGACCCAAATCTACCCGACCTGGAGCAAACCACAAGCCCAATTGGTGGCCCTTTAGCCACCTCCCCGCCTAACCATCGCAACCACCACCTCCATTGAGGTGAGGGCTATCGGACGAAGGTGGTTCGGGCGCCGGAGACGACGAATTCTGGCAAACTAGACACCTATGTTTTCAAGGAAAAGTAGTGGGAAAATTCCACTGGATCATGCTCGATTGATCCTGATTCTCATCTCTAATGATTCCTAAGATCTGACCCATAAAAAAGGAGTAGAGGAGGACTTGGTTTGTGGCTTGAATGTGTGTGCTTATCGTCCTCACCATTTCCGGCCACCAAACATTGCCTCCTCTGCACCCTCTACACAAACCTCAATGGAATTGAAAAGTATTCGATGGAAATGCTTGCCCTTGCTCGTGTCAAGGTCCTTAATTATGGAATTTTTGAGAGGAGGCGTATAACTCCCAAATATCAACAAACTCCATTAATGGCCAAAAACTCCATTTTTTGGTTTCAACAAAATTAAGGGGCTTGAGCCACCCCAATGGTCGGCCACCACCAATAAGCTTCTCCTCTCCCTCAGAGGAGTAAAAGTCCCATAAAAGTCGGGGTTATGGAGCCTCCATGGCCATTATGGTCATTAAGCCCTAGCTTTATGTCTCCTCCAAATTTGGGGAAACTCAAATTCTCCCTCTCCTAGTCACATATCTCTGAAATTGGTGGGCCCCAAAGGTGCATCTCCACCTCCTAGACCGATGGTCCACACTAGTTTGGGCTTAGTCCACTTGGATTGTGCTAGGTTAGCCTAAATTGACCAATTTGAGCTATGGGTTTAGTTTGTCCAAATTAGCCACTTAGGTGACTTTGGCATGGCGCTTTTGGGGCTATTGGGTCCCCCTTGATGCCAAGAGACTAAGGGTGAGGTCATTTGACACTTAGGTGGTCAATTGACCCAAATTGAGCTAAGTTGACATTCTTAGGCTTAAGGTTGACCTTGGTCAACTTTGCCACTTTTTGTTGAAATCAATGGGTCTCTATGGCTCTAATGGACCATCTAATTGGTTAGAGATGTTGTGGTGGGGTCATGGAGTCATGGTGAAGCCCTATGGTCATACCTAAGCTAGTAATTGGAATTCTACTATTTGTAGACCAAGGTGGTGCCTACCCTAATTCCCATGTTCACCCAAACCCTTTAGTGCTTCCCAGGGATTTGTCATGACTGAAAGTGAGGGATAGATTTTATCTTTACTCTAGAGGGGGGTGAACAGAGTATTAAAAATTATTAACTTGTTTTTATAGTGGATTAAAAGATAGTGATATATATATATATAAAGAAGATCACATCACACAAATAAAGAAAGCAATCAGCACAGACGACACAAAGATTATAGTTGTTCCCAAAAATCTGGGTACATCCACTCTTCTACCACCCTGGTAGGAATCCACTAACGGGTTTTGATCAGGTGTCGTGCCACCACAGGTTTTTGCTCAGGTGCCCTATCAGCATAAGATCAATTGTTCTAAGGGAGATCTAGCAACCCTTTGAGCTTTTGATCAGGTGCCCAAAAACCAAACCTAAGCCTTTTGATTAGGTTACTTATAAACCAAAAATCTAACTTTTGAAGGGATTTAAAACCCTATACACAGTTTATGGAATAAACAAAAAGGTAATGATGTTCTTCTCTGTCAATAATCTCTGAGAAGACTTGTGGATTGTTGAAGCAAAAAGCTCTCCCTGATTTGAATAGAGTTTATGATCAGGTGAGGGAGTCCTTTCTTTAGGGAGTAGGCCTTCTTTGAAAACTTCTTCTTCCAATAAATGTTTATGGGAGATCTGAATTTTTTTTCTCAGATTAAAGATTTGTTGATGGAAGAAAAAAATGAAGCATAAAGCTTATTCTCTATAAAACAAGATGTGTGTCAAAACTCTATCTGAGGCAGAAAACTTATGAGTATATATTTAGCATTATGAGAAGAATTAAAATATTTGAATTCATTAACCATGAAATGACTGGAGAATTCATGAGAAGGTAATTGCCTTGGAAATTTGGTTAGAATGGAAATAAGAACTCTATGATAAAATCCATATTTAATGCTACCTATAAACAGCTATATTCGATAGAATATTTAACATTAAATATCAGAGTCAAGGTTGTCTGTAATTAAGCCTTTGAATTTATTCTGCCTTCAGAATATATAATAGCCTGAAATTAAGCCTGAAACTGTTCTGCTATCTACAAAGAAAACTGTCTAAAACACTGCTTAGAAGTCGTCGAACTCAGCATACATTTCGTTGACCTGAGCCTTGAGTTCGTCGAACTGATTCTTCATATTCGTCGACCTGTGTTCAGAGTTTGACGTGTTGAGATTGACTTTCGTCGACCGGAGTTTTAGAGTTGAGGTCAGAGTTTGTCGAACGGAGCTAAGCTTTCGTCAAGCTAAACTCAGAGTTAGAACTCTTTTTTCTTCAAGCTGAGCTCGGTGTTCGTCGAACTGCGCTCAACTTTCGTCGAACTGGTTTTTTGAACTCTGGAATTCTTCTAAAGAAAATGACCCTGAAAAAACCTATGACCCTAGACTATATATGTTGGGTCAATCTAAACATCCTAATAGTAATCCTAGCCCAAATCAAAACTGGGATTCCAACAATCTCCCCCTATTTGGGTGAGGATACTTTTTACACAGAACAAACACAAAATATATCTAGCAGAATTAAAATTTTTAGCAGGTATATGATATAGTGCTATGAGAGTTAAAAAATAATAACAACAAAGTTCAGAATACAAGCAGAAAACTAAGAATCCTTTTTAGAAGCATCTGGAGGAGAATTTGAAGAGGTTTTTGTAAAGATTAACTTCTTAGTAGGATCTGCAGCTTCCTGTTGAGTCATCTTCAGATCTTGAGCGCCAATAATCTTCAAGGAAGTAGCTCTAGGGATAACTGCCTCTAGGTGTAAACTCATATATTTATCAACATTAAATAGGTTCTTTACCTGGTACATATCCGACTCTTTCTTTCTATAAGATGACACAGTTGAAAATTTAGATGAGTCATTCCCTTCTGCCTTGGCTTTCTTAATTTGGGATAGAGCAATAAGCTTATTAAACCTTTCCATTCTGAAGTTGGGATCCAACTCTGGAACATAAGTTGGAGAAGGAGGCCTCTCTGGACTTGATTTATCTTACTGATTACTTTGAGATGTCTATTGTTGGCTGCTTTGATTTGTTTATTATTGTTGTTATCATCTTTGAAGTGAAAAATGAGAGAAAAAAAGACAAGAGGTTAATAAACCGCAAATTTTATTGCTCCAAAAAGGTAAGTAATACATAGTTTTCCCCCTTATTTATAGAAAATGGGGGAGGTGAGAGAATACAATACATGATGTGGGACTAAATACAAGTCGCGTGGACTGAGAGGTTTGACATGCACAAACCACTGACTACATAAAACATAATATTACATCCTCCGGAGACAAGAGAAGCCTGACACTATCTGTACAAGACCGCCAGACAAGCCGCTAAGCCGCACTTGTGGATAGCCAACAGTCCGCAGTGCGGCTAACCACTAGGCTGAGGCTGATGTAAGCCATTAGGCCGCATACTGCGGATTGCCACCAGATCGCAGATAAGATAACCATTATACCATTTCTGCGGCTTCAATCAGACTTCCATGGCTTCACAAGATCACTAGGTCTAACACCCTAACTGCAACTATGAACTCCTTCCTGACCCTATGCAATCAAACTCCAGACATCCAATGTAGCTTCATATAGGAAGTTGCGGCTACACTAGACCGCTGCGATTTATATATAAACCGTTGTAGCACCATCTGGTCAGAACGATGAGGATTCCACTAAACAAACATCCCAACAGCTCGCTGAGATAAACTGCTAGAAGATCGGCAGGACAGACCGCGGCGGCTTGTTTGGCTAACCGCCTGAACTAAGTTCCAACACTCCCCCTCAAGCTGGAGAATATATGTCAACCATACCCAGCTTGCCACAAACCTCTGTGAACGAAGTAACCGATTTTGTAAAGAAATCCGCCAGCTCTTTATCAGAAGTAGCGAATGGAGTGCATATCTGATTCTTCAGAATCTCTTCTCTAATAAAGTGGCAATCAACATCGATATGCTTCGTTCTCTCATGAAAGACCGGATTCTTCGAAATTTATATAGCTGCTTCCTTATCACAGAACATCGATACGGGGTAATCATAAAACATTCCTAGATCTAATAGGAGAGTTTGAAGCCACTTCAGCTCACAAGCAGTCAGAGCCATTCTTTTATACTCTGCTTCTGCACTCGATCTGGCAACTACAGCCTTCTTCTTGCTTTTTCAACTTACTAGATTTCCTCCAACAAAGGTGCAAAAACCAGGCATTGACTTCCTGTTGCCCTTATTATCTGCGTAGCTTGGGTCAAAATAAGCCTCTACTTTTAAATTTTTCCCTTTCCAGGAACAGGAGCCCTTTCGCTGGTGCACCTTTCACATACTCGAGAACCTTCAGAGTTGACTGCACATAACACTCCCTGGGAGCTTGCATAAACTGACTTACTTTCCTAACCACATAGAAGATTTCTGGTCTAATAATAGTTAAATAGATGAGTTTACCAACAAGACGTCTTTACCTAGTGGTATCTTTAATGAGAGGAGAAGACTCACTCCAACATTTATCATCTCCAACAGCCATAGGGGACCGAGCAGGCTTAGCTACAAGAAGGCCTGTCTCTTGTAAAAGATCCAGAGCATACTTCCTCTATGAAAGAATGATAGTTCATGGTTATCGAGATATCTTAATCCCTAGAAAATACTTATAAGACCCCATATCCTTCATAACAAAATGCCAGAGCAAATGCTGCTTTGTCATATCAATGCCTTTCCTATCATCCATAGTAAGAAGGATATCATCCACAAACACTGCAAGAATTTCCAGTTCAAACGAGGTTTTATGAATAAATAAAGAGTGATCTGCAGCACTTTGAACAAACCCAGCAACAGAAATAACCTCGTTAAACTTTTCAAACCAGGATCTCGGTCTCTATTTATGACCATAGATTGCTTTCTTCAACTTACACACCTGAGACTCCCCTTGAGCAACATACCCAGGAGGTTGCTCTATATAAACTGTCTTGTTCAAATCCACATAAATAAAGTCATTCTTAACATCTAACTAAGACATTTCCAAATCTCTGTTCACAGCCACAGAAAAGAGAACATAGATCGTAGTAATCCGGATAACAGGAGAGAATGTATAAAAAAATTCCACACCATAACTTTACGTAAATCCTTTGGCCACAAGATGGGCTTTATAACGATGAACTGTATCATCAGGAAGATACTTGACAATAAAGACCCAATGACAGCCAACCACATCAGCACCAGGAGGAGTAGGAACAAGAGACCAAGTACCCCCCTTTCAGTTAGAGTTTTAATCTCCTCATCCATAGTAGCTTTCCAATGTGCAATATCAGAGCATAATGATAAGATGCAGGAATAACATTGGCCAAGAGGGCAAAAGAAAAATTCTGTGCCCGAGAAGACAATCTACTGTAAGGTACCACACCAGCAAGAGGATGCTGAGTGCACGAATGAACACCTTTCCTGAGAGCAATCGAAAGATCAAGATCAGTCCTGTCTACTTGCTTAGGTTCATCCGAAGGAGAGGCAGGGAAACTAGAAACTATGGGCAGCGGCTCAACAGGAATCAGGTAGAGTAGCAGATTCAAAAGTAGAAGAAGAAATAGTAGGCTCAGGGCAAGGTGCTAAAATAAGAGGGGAAGGAACAAAATCATCAAAAGAAGGAAGAACAGAGAAAGGCGAAAAGAATGGAACATTCTCAAATAAAGTGACATCGGCAGAAACATACTGCTGGCGGAGAATAGGATCATAACACTTGTATCCTTTCTGAGTTGGACAATAGCCCAGAAAGATACATTTAATCAAGCAGGGGACAGTTTATCACGACCAAAAGAAGGAGAATGAACAAATGCAGTGCACCCAAAAACACAAGGAGACAAAGGAAAAGGGTTCGCATTAGTATGCAGGATAGAAAAGGGAGTCTTCCCACCGATAACAGAGGACGGGACACGATTAATAAGAAAACAAGTGAGAAGAACTGCATGCCCCCAATAAGACTTGGGAACAAGCATATGATTAAGAACACTCCGAGCCATATCTAGCAGATGACGATTCTTGGGTTCAGCAACACCATTTAGTTGCGATGTATAAAGGCAATTGGTTTGTTGAACAATACCATGTTCCATACAAAATGATGTAATTTGATGACTAAGATACTCCTTAGCATTATCAGATCTAAGGATTTTAATAAAAGTATCAAACAGTGTATGAATCTCATTGTAAAAAGTAGTGAGAATGGAATATAGTTTAGAACGTTCGCGCAATAAATATAACCACGTACAATGGGAAAAATCATCAATAAATGTCACAAAATATAAACTACCCCTACCAATAGTTTGAGTAGGAGCAGGACCCTATATATCAGAATGGACAATATCAAATGGACGAGAAGAACTACGTTCTTTGCTGGCAAGATAATTAGAACAATGATGTTTCCCAAACTGACAAGCTTCACAAGGAAGAGAAGAATCTTCCCGCGGTAAATCAGGCAGAAGCTGATACAGGATCCGAGGAGGAGGATGTCCAAGCCGAAGATGCCACTAAAGTAGAGGAGAGGAGGCAAAAACGGCAGAAGAAGTATGAAGATAGAACACGCCGCCACTCTCAGTCTCAGAAGCTACAATCTCCTTGGAACAAGGAACCTTAAAAGCACAAGTAGAAGCAGTAAATATTGCTTCACAGCCCAACTGCTTACAAAGGGAAATAACAGAAAGAAGATTGCATGGAATGTTAGGGATATACAGAGTGTCCCAAAGCTGAAGAAAAGGAGTAACATGCACAGTGCCAGACCCGTGAACCGGGGACGGAGAACCATCAGTAATAAGAATAGGAGGAAATTAGTTACTCTTAGTTAGAGAAGAAAAAATCCGAGAATTCCCTATCATATGATTGGTTGCACCGGAGTCAATAAGCCTCCTACCAGTGGTAGCTAACTAAGCATCACTAGAAGTAGCAAGAGAAGTAGTAGAGTTCTTGGCAGAATCAGCAGAAGCAGGACTAAGATGAGGGTGTTTGACCAAATAATGATCAATCAAGTTGCAAGTTTTGCCACAATGAGAACAGAGAAATTTCAAATAACCACGGCCGCCAGTACAGCCATCCCGACCACCAGAATTATCATGACGGGAAGGATGTGCAATAATATCAGGAGAGGGAGAGGAAAGCAAAGGATGCTGAAGAAGAGTAGTTATAGCAAAAATACAGGTAGCAGTACCATCAAGAGTCGGAGTGGCCGCCTTGCCGAGAACTGTTGATGAATCATGTCATAGGAGTCAGGATAAGGGAGAGGGAAGCAAAGGACGCTAAAGTAGAGTTGTAACTGCAGAAAAATGTGCAGCAGTAGCATCGAGATTCGGAGTGGCCACTTCGACGAGAACTGTTGATGAATCATGTCATAAGAGTCAGGGAGATGAAGCAAGCAGAAAACAACATTGAGCTCTTGAAAATATTTTTGTTGCTCAGTAATAATAGCAGAAAAGGGACAGTGTTGAAGAAGTTCAGCCCCAAGACTTTGTACCTCCTGATAAGCAGCAGCAGGAGTCATAACAGGACAAGCAAAAAATATCTGCATGTATTGTATAGATCCGTAAAGTCTGAGCCCCCTTGGAATATAGAGCGGCAAGATGATTTCAGACATCTTTGATAGTCTGATCATGTCTGATGATAGGAAGAGATTCATTAGACAAACTGTTGGAACACCCTATTACTATTTGGATCAGGATGACTATATTTCTATAGGGATTTTGTGTTGTGACCTCCTTGTTGTTATAAAGGTCACATAGGCTTGTTAGAGTAATCTTCAGCTCGACGCATAGTCGACTTCCGCTCGACGTAGAGTCGACCTCTGCTCGACGCAGGGTCGATCTCAGCTCGACGCAGAGTCGACCTCTGCTCGACGCAGAGTCGATCTCAGCTCGACGCAGAGTCGACCTCAGCTCGACGTGGAGTCGACCTCAGCTCGACGTTCCGTCGAACCTAGTTCTGCTTACAGAAAACACTCTCTGGCCGACGTGTGTCGTGCTCAGATCGACGTTTTATTGAGAGCTCGACGCTTTCCAGACTTCCGTCAGTTTTGAATAGGAATTCAAATTCCTTCTGTCAGACAATTAATGCTGAAGATTTATTGGCCGTTATAGCATCTCTGGTGCATGGCTCAAGGAATTTTCTAAGGAATGTCTGCCTGTCATTTCCTTTGAGGCATGGACATTTAAGGAAAGCAATTAATGCTGACTTCCAACGGCTATCAAAGAAAAGGAAGAAGAAGACTCAGTTATATTATTCATTTTTTTTAGACACAGAGAATAGACAGAGAGACAGAGAATAACAATACAGGACTTCAGCTGCTCTCTCTGTGATATTGTTTTTGAAAGCTCACTCACAGGAATTCTGATTGCTTCAGACACAACCATCCAACCTTCTTGGATCATCTCTTGCTGGAGCAAATCAGATCATTGAAGACCTGTCACCCTTGTGCAGAGCTCTCCTTCCTGAACTTCTTCTTGATCTCAGGGGGAGCTTTGACAACAACTACAGATCCACTTTTGCTTCTCTCTGCTTGTTGATAGAGAATACAACCTCATCCCTTTTTCTTTTTCTTTCTGTACAGGGTTTTAACTCCCTTCAAAAGTTACTTTTGGTTTTGCTGAAACCTGGTCAAAATCAGCTCCTTTGGTTTGTGAGAACCTGGTCAAAAACTCTCTGGTGCTCAAGACACCTGATCAACTCATCTTGAAGTGGATTCCTATCAAGGGTGATAGAAGAGTGGATGTACCCAGATTTGGGGAACCACTATAGCTCCTTGTGTCGTCTAGATTGCTTGTTTCTTTGTGTTTTGCTTTGTGCTGTGAATTTCTTTTTACTCTGATTATTTGCTATAACACCTTACACTATGTAAAGTCAAACTTTCTCTGCACACTAGTTTTTATTTGCAAAATTATTTTAAATAACTCTATTCACCCCCCCTCTAGAGTTAGGATTGATCTTATCCTGCACTTTCAATTGGTATCAGAGGGAGGTTGATCATTCTTACAGGCTAACACCTGGATCAAAAGATCCCTGATAAGATCATTTCTCTCAAAGGGTTATTTTCCTTAGTTTTACTTATCTTTAAAACTCATGGCACAAAACAAGGACTTTGCTAGTACCAGACCTCCTATGTGCAATCTCTCTAAGTTTGCACTATGGAAAGCAAGGATTAGACTTTACATGAACTCTTTTGATGAAGACATTTTTAATTCTGTGTTGACAGATTGTCCAAGACCTCCCACAGGAACAAGTACATCAGCTGTTCCTCCTCCTTCAGGAACTGATGCTGACATAAAGAAGTGGAAGGCAGCAGATGCTAAAGCCATGAACATTTTGGCTCAAACCATGTCAGATGACATTTTCCAGAAAGTAGCTGATTGCAATACTGCTAAAGAGATCTGGGAAAAACTTTCAGAAATTGTATCAGGTTCTGCAGATGAAAGAAAGGATAGGAGATCCTACCTCATCACCCAGTATGAGAACTTCAAAAAGGCAGAGTCTGAGTCAGTTGCTGACATGTACAACAGACTGAGCCTAATCATCAGTGAGCTTAGATCACTAGAGAAGGACATATCTCTCACTGAGATAAATGACAAGATACTGACTTGTTTCCCTAGCTCTTGGGACTCAAGAATCTGGTCAATTAAAGATGGAAGAAATGTCTGTGAGTTATCCACAGAAGCTCTTCTAGGAAAGCTCAAGAGTTATGAGCAATTCATTAAGAAGAGAGAAGAAGAGCAGAAGACATCCACACCAACAGAAAAGGTTGAGAAAACCATTGCCTTCAAAGCACAGGAAGAAGAACCTAAAGAAAAGGTGTTGGGAAATGAAGAGCTTATGAGCCTACTGGTCAAAAGGTTCAATAAGCTAAATAAAAGGAACTTCAGAAGATGGTCATCCAAAGACAAAGACAAGCCAAGGTATGACAGATCTACTAATAAAGATATTATCTGCTTTGGCTGCAGGAAACCAGGACACATTTTCCCCAACTGTCCAGAAAATCAAGACAAGGACAGAAGGGACAAGAAGGAAAGAAAAGATAAAAGGAAGGATAAGGAGTCAAGGAAATACCATGACAAGCCTTCCTCCAGCAACAGCAAGCACACCAGAAAAGGATTTGTGGCTGAATCCTGGAGTGACTCTGATGAGTCTGATTCATCATCCAGCTCCAATGATGATGAGGATGATACAGAAGAAAAAGGATTCTGCATGATGGCCATCAGTGCATCTCAAAAGAACACTGATTCAGAGCCTGATGCTGACTACCCATCTGATCAGGAACTTACTGAGGATCAGGTAATAGATTCATTTGACTTTACTTCTGATGATTTTAAATCTGAGTTTAAATCTATGTGCATTGACTTGATTGAATCTCAAAAGCTGATTAAAACTCTCAGAGAATAATTAATTGAATGCAAATCCATTAACTCAGATAATCTTAGACTCTTAGAAGAGTTGAAGCAGTGTGGGGAGGAGATAGCTTCACTGAAAGGTGAGCTATCTAAGGCCAAACAATTTGAAGAAACCCTTAATGGGAGAAGTATCAAATTGATGGACATCACAAGTACAGTGAACTCAAGATTGAATGGTTCACTGGGCTTGGGTGCTTCATCCAGCCAACCCATAGTGCTGACAACTCCAATCAAATTTACCAGTGAGAAAGGTAAAGGAGTCTTGATAGTGGCTAGGAAGAATGCTGACTTAACCCAGGAAACTGGACAAAAAGCGTCGAACGAAGCTCGACGGACGTCGACCAGTGCTCGACGTAATCGCAAGAGAACGTCGAACTCAGGTCGACGCCCTCTACCTTCTGAACAAAGCAAGCCTTCGCCGTCGAATGGAGCTCGACGCACTCACCAGAGTCCGTCGACCGAAGCTCGACGTGCGTCGAGCCAAGCTCAGAGCAAAAGTCAGTTCTCAGGGGTTAATTCAAAATTTAATTCCAGCTCCACATCTCATCACTTTAACCCTTATGCTGAATGGATAATACCTCCTAGGAGATATCATCCTGTAGGCTATAAGAGTCAACCTGAGATGTCTTTTATTTCAGAATTTAAAGGATATCAAGAAAGGCCCAAGGTAAACTGGGTCAAAAACAATTGATTTGTTGTATGTGCAGATAAAGACTTATCCAATTGAGAACCAGCAGTGGTACTTGGATAGTGGGTGCTCAAAGCACATGACTGGCAACAAGGAGAACCTTGTGTCCTTCAAAGCTAAACATGGACCCAAAGTAATCTTTGGAGATTCAAATTTTGGACAAACAAAAGGCTATGGCCAAGTCAAAATAGGGTCAATCACATTTAAGAAAGTGGCCTATGTGGAAGGACTAAAGCACAACTTAATCAGCATCAGCCAGCGATGTGATGCTGGTTATCAGGTTTGGTTTACTAACTCAGCATGTAATATTGCATTAAATAATAACATTGTTTTAATTGGTAATAGACAAGATAACATATATCTAGTTGATTTCAATTCATCTAAAGTAGATATTTGTTTATTTAACTCCCTTAGCAAACCTAATGAACTTTGGCATAAAAGACTAGGACATGTGAACCTTAGAACCATTGCTAAGTTATCTAAAGACAACCTTGTTAGAGGACTACCTTCTGGTCCCTACAAGAAGGAAGGACTTTGCAAGGCCTGTCAGTTAGGCAAGCAAACTAAAAACAGTTTCAAGTCACTTAATAAGAGTGACTCACCTAGAATTTTGTACTTATTGCACATGGACCTTTTTGGACCAATTAATGTACAAAGCCTAGGAGGGAAATCTTATGCTTTAGTAGTTGTAGATGACTTCTCAAGATTCACTTGGGTGTTCTTTCTGAGGAAGAAGTCTGATAACTTCAAGATTTTGACAGATTTTCTCAAAGGCATACAGATTGAGTTCAATACTCACATTGCCCTGATCAGAAGTGATCATGGGACAGAGTTTGATTCTCTTCTTATGCTAGAGTTCTGCCAGAATAAAGGTATCAGGCACACTTTCTCAGCTCCAAGAACTCCTCAACAAAATGGGGTAGTTGAAAGGAAAAACAGAACCCTTATTGAATCTGCCACAACATTGTTGACAGATGCTCACCTTCCTCTAACCTTTTGGGCAGAGGCTGTGAACACCTCCAACTTTGTTTTGAATAGAAGCCTGATACATAAACTAAAGGGTAAGACTCCCTATGAGTTACTCAAAGGGAAGAAACCTAAAGTAAATTACTTCAAAATTTTTGGTTGCATTTGCTTCATTCACAATAATGACAAGAAATACCTAGCTAAATTTGAAGCCAAAGCTGATGAAGGAGTGTTTCTGGGATACTCCATGACTAGCAAGGCTTATAGGGTCTTTAACAAGTGCTCAAATAAAATTGAAGAATCCATGCATGTTACATTTGATGAAACTAACATGTCTTATAAGGAGAAGGAGACTTCTACCATAAGCAATTTGCAGGAACATTCAATTTCAGAATATCTGAAGCAGCTTACCATCACAGACAAAGGGTCATTACCTTCAATAATTCAGCAAGACACTGAACTCAGTGACAATGAAGAGGAATCTCAGGGTTTGGAAAGCTCAAATGGTCAACAAATTGAAGAACCAGTTGTTGTTCCACAAGAGGAAACAACAACACAGGTTGGTGCATCATCAACACCACTTGTTGATCTTGCAACAACAAGAGATCACCCAATCTCACAAGTAATTGGAGATATCTCAGTGGGTGTGCAAACAAGGAATCAAGTTAATCAAAATAATATGCACACCTGCTTTCTTTCTCAAATTGAGCCTCAAACCATACAAGATGCAGAGCAAGATCCAAACTGGATCATTGCAATGCAGGAAGAGTTGAATCAATTTGAAAGGAATAAAGTTTGGAAATTACTACCAAGACCAAGGAACCAGCAAATTGTTGGAACCAAATGGGTATTCAGAAACAAGTTGGATGATCAAGGAATAATTGTGAGAAACAAGGCAAGACTTGTTGCACAAGGATATTGCCAAGAAGAAGGAATTGATTATGACCAAACCTTTGCACCAGTTGCAAGGTTGGAGGCCATAAGAATCTTCCTTGCATATGCAGCTCACAAGAGATTCAAGGTATATCAGATGGATGTCAAGAGTGCTTTTCTCAATGGAGACATCAAGGAAGAGGTTTATGTAAAGCAACCTCCAGGTTTTATCTCTCCAACCTTTCCTGATCATGTTTTTAAACTACATAAAGCCCTATATGGTCTCAAGCAAGCCCCTAGAGCTTGGTATGAGACCTTAGCTTGTTTTTTGTTGGAAAATGATTTTAAAAGGGGTAGAGTAGACCAAACTCTTTTTGTTAGAACCCATAGGTCCCATACCCTACTAGTACAAGTTTATGTAGACGATATCATATTTGGGTCTACAGATTCAAACTTATGCAAAAAGTTCTCACAACTTATGCACTCAAAGTTTGAAATGAGTAGCATGGGTGAGCTTGCTTTCTTTCTTGGATTGCAAGTTAAACAACATGTGGATGGCATTTTCATTTCTCAAACCAAGTATGCAAGAGAACTGATTAAGAAATTTGGAATGTCTGAAGCATCCTCTATGAAAACACCTATGCCTACAAATGCTGTTTTAGATGCTGATGAATCTGGAAAACCAGTTGATCAGACAAGCTATAGAGCAATCATTGGCTCATTACTTTATCTAACAGCTACTAGACCAGATATAATGTTTGCTACATGCATTTGTGCTAGATTCCAAGTAAGCCCTAGAGAGTCCCACCTCACATTAGTTAAGAGGATTCTTAGGTATGTAAAAAGTTGTCCTAATTTAGGTCTCTGGTATCCACATGACTCAGGATTTGATCTAACTGGATTTTCAGATTCTGATTATGCTGGATGTAGAGTAGACAGGAAAAGCACCAGTGGAACCTGTCAATTCCTTGGTGATAGACTTGTCTCCTGGTTCTGTAAGAAACAAACCTCTGTGTCCACATCAACTGCTGAAGCTGAATACATGGCTGCAGGCAGTTGTTGCTCACAGATTTTGTGGATTCAAAACCAGCTCCTAGACTATGGCTATAACTTAGGGATGTCTAAAATCTTTTGTGATAATACCAGTGCAATATCTATTTCTCAAAATCCAGTTCTCCATAGTAGGACCAAGCACATAGAGATCAGACATCACTTCTTAAGGGATAATGTAGAAAAGAAGAAAATTGCACTAGAATACATTTCCACTGAACTACAAAGAGGAGATATTTTCACCAAGCCCTTGGATGAAAAGAAGCACCTCTTTTTCCTCAATCAGTTGGGAATGCTAGATGGAGACAGCATAAATTAAAACTCCAAGATTTTGAAACCCATAATTAACAGGAATAGGAAAAATTTCATTTTAAAATTTCCTGTCTGAGTGGTTGTTCTGAGCTCTGAACTAAGCTCAACGCTGCGTCGAACGGAGATCGATGGTCCATCGCCCTCAAAAGCGTCGAACGTCGAACTCAACTTCTAGCGTCGAACTAAGTTCACAGCTCCCTGGCTTCTTGAGTTTTCTCTCCCCGGTCGACGTCTTCGTTAAACGTCGACCTAAGCTCGATGTATAGCTTCAGCCAAAGCGTCGAACGTCGACCTAAGCTGGACACTGTTGAGTCGTTTCAGTTTTCCTAGAGCCTTAGAGCGTCGAACTGAGCTCGACGTTCTTTCCTTTTCTGCGTCGAACCCTAAGTATAAAATCATTTTTTCATCGTCGTTCGCAGTTGCGCTTTCATATCTTTCTGCTCAAGCTTTCTCCCTCCAAATACCTTACTCTTGATCTTGGAAGGTATTCTTTTTGCAGGAAAATGGCAATCACAGCAGGAGCTCTGGCGGCCATGAAGTTCGATTCTGGATTCGATATCGACTTCGACTCTTTTGATGGATCTCCACAATACTTTTTGGATATACTGGACCTCTTCAAGGAGCAGCAACTGGTTAACTTTATGTCAACCAGGATCCCTCTCCCAGAGTCAGAAATCAAAGAGTGGAGTCTTACAGCAGTTATCTCAGATAACAATACATTGACTGGGAAAGTTTCAGGAAATGAGGTAGCCATCTCACCTCAAATCATTTCAGAAGTTTTCAACTTTGCTGCTGGAGATGATGGCATAGAACTATCTGTGGAAGAGTATGCCTTGATGCTGGATAGGATGGGGCATGATGCTGGTAACCCCTCTAAACTCCTCAAAGTTAACCTAGCTATTGAATATAGGTTATTGGCAGACATTACAGGCAAAGTGATCTGTGCAAAGAGGACTGCACATGATGCAATTACTAGGCATCAGTTTTGCCTTATGGCTGCACTTATGGATAAGAAACATCCCAACTGGGGATTGATTGTGTTTGAAATGATTAAGAAAAAATTGGATAAAAACTCTGTCCACTTTGGAAGAGTTCTTGTGTTGATTCTCAACCATTGCTGCCCCCAAGTGCTTGTGTCCTCCAAGAAGCACATCAATGCTTCCAAGAGGCTCACATGTGCCCTAATTGGCAAGTGGGACAGAAGAATTGTGAATCCCAGGGCAGCAGCAGCAATGAAGTCTTCTACAGACACCAGGACTGTAGAGGTCACTCTCCCTCAGTCCACTGGTCCAGAAGCAGGGACTTTGCCATCTGACTCCCTCACCCTCCCATCCACTTTCATCCCCTCAACCACAGTCATTCCATCCACTCAACCTCTACCTTCCTCCATCTCTACCATTGCCTCCTCCCTTCCACCTCACACTACTTTCCTTCCCATAAGCTTGGATTCCTCCCCTCATGAGGATCTCTTTTCTTTTGACATTCATGAAGACTCCTTCATGGATGCCTCAACCTCCTCTCCACATGAATTCCCCCATTCATCAACTTTATCAGAACTGCTCTTTTCCTCCATCCATGAGCCAGTTACACCTCCCTTGTCTGCACCACCCTCAACATCTTCCCCATTTACAGTTTCTGCTACTCTATCTACCTCTACTCAAGTTCCCCTTGAGCAAGTAGCTCTCCTGCCTTTGGCCAATCAGATTTTTGATCTTTTGGCCCCTAGGCTCTCCTCCCTCTTGGATGCCAAGCTGGCTCCTCTCCTCCTTTCCCTGAGAACTATTTCTGCATCTGTCTCCTCCCTCTCCTCTCAGTTGGCATGCCCTTCTTCTGGGGGCCTAGAGTCAGCTGCCACTGATTCTAGGCAGGGGGAGATGTCTGCAGAAGAAGAGCTGCCTCCTTCATCAGTTTAGTTTGTTCAGACATGTTCAGAGACAGTATCAGTTGCAGAAGTTCAGATAGTACCTGAGGCTCCTCCTCCTAATTCAGAACTGCTTCAAGAAGATCTGTCTAGGGCTATTGTCCCTTTTCAGAAGATCCCTGATGTAGCAGTGGTAGCAGTGGCTCCTGCTAATGATGAAATTGAAATGTTAGCAGCTGTTGAAACTTCAGGTGAAGCGATTGAGACACCTGATGCAGTTGAGACCCATGTCTCCCAAGCCCTTCAGGAACCAGCCTCTTTAGTCTCTATGGCTCCTGAGGCTGTGCCCTCTCCTGCAGTGGTAGACTCCTCCTCCCCACTGACAGCAGATCTTCCTTCAGTTTCCTCCTCAGCAGCTCCAGACTCCATCAGTTTTCCTATCTCTAAAAGGAAGTACATAGATCCATATGAAGAATCTCAAAGTTCAGAAGATGAGTTTTCCACAGATTCTGATGACTCCTCTGCAACCATTGCAAGGAAGAGGAAAGCAAGATCAAAAGCTTTGAAAAGAGTTCCAATGGCTAGAGCCACAGACCATGACATTCCCTACTATATCAAATACAATTGTGAAATCACAGAGCCATGGATGCAGTACTCCCAAAATCAGAGAAAAGCAATGAAACAGAAAAGAAAATTCAATGAAGGACCAACCAAACCTGTCCATCAGCCTCCACCTCCACCTCCTCCAGATGCAGGTGCAGGTGCTAGTCTATCTTCCAATCCAGCCCCTTCAGCTCTACATGGAAAGACATATCAAGCAAGAAGATATCAAGGAGACAGTCAGCAAAGGGGAGGTCAGCAAAGAGGAAACTATAGAGGCAGGTAGTCCAAAGGAAAATCAGGTTCTCAACCTTATCAAAGGGGAAGAGCTATTGATCCAACCTCTGGTCCCTATCCTTATAGACCTTGAGCTGACCTCACCCCAACTCCCTCTCAAGAACTCTCCTCTAATAGATTTGAACCAGCAGTACCTTTTGAAGATCCCACCAAAACTCCTGCCTACTGGAAAGCTAGAATGACAGAAATGGCTGCTTTAAATGAGATTAATAAAGCTAGAGAAAAAGGTCTGGACACCTCTCATATCAGTACAATGTCAGACCAAAGAAAAGAGGAATTGGAGAAATATAATTCAAAGAAATTCTTTGATTCAGACAGATATATGCAACTCCATCCTGCAGCTGTACCACCCAGTGCAAGAGATCAAAAGTCTTTAGGTGCAGCTGATGATTACAGATCTAAAAAGGAAGCTTCAAATCCAAACAGAGAAATCATCTTCAAGAAGAGTGATCAAGACAAAGCCCCAAAGGGAAAGTAAAGTAAGATGCTTTAATTCTTTCTATATGCTGGACTCAGGACATTTAAACATTTGTGCTGCTATATAATGTTATATATGCTGCTTTTTATTCTGTCATGTCTGGTTGTATTGTAGTGTATTGTATCTGCTTTATCTTTCTTTGAATCCCTAAATTCATGAAAATAGTAATCCTAATCCAAATAGGGGGAGATTGTTGGAACACCCTATTACTATTTGGATCAGGATGACTATATTTCTATAGGGATTTTGTGTTGTGACCTCCTTGTTGTTATAAAGGTCACATAGGCCAGTTAGAGTAATCTTCAGCTCGACGCATAGTCGACTTCCGCTCGACGTAGAGTCGACCTCTGCTCGACGCAGGGTCGATCTCAGCTCGACGCAGAGTCGACCTCTGCTCGACACAGAGTCGATCTCAGCTCGACGCAGAGTCGACCTCAGCTCGACGTGAAGTCGACCTCAGCTCGACGTTCCGTCGAACCCAGTTCTGCTTACAGAAAACACTCTCTGGCCGACGTGTGTCGTGCTCAGATCGACGTTTTATTGAGAGCTCGACGCTTTCCAGACTTCCGTCAGTTTTGAATAGGAATTCAAATTCCTTCTGTCAGACAATTAATGCTGAAGATTTATTGGCCGTTACAGCATATCTGGTGCATGGCTCAAGGAATTTTCTAAGGAATGTCTGCCTGTCATTTCCTTTGAGGCATGGACATTTATGGAAAGCAATTAATGCTGACTTCCAACGGCTATCAAAGAAAAGGAAGAAGAAGACTCAGTTATATTATTCATTTTTTTTAGACACAGAGAATAGACAGAGAGACAGAGAATAACAATACAGGACTTCAGCTGCTCTCTCTGTGATATTGTTTTTGAAAGCTCACTCACAGGAATTCTGATTGCTTCAGACACAACCATCCAACCTTCTTGGATCATCTCTTGCTGGAGCAAATCAGATCTTTGAAGACCTGTCACCCTTATGCAGAGCTCTCCTTCCTGAACTTCTTCTTGATCTCAGGGGGAGCTTTGACAACAACTATAGATCCACTTTTGCTTCTCTCTGCTTGTTGATAGAGAAGACAACCTCATCCCTTTTTCTTTTTCTTTCTGTACAGGGTTTTAACTCCCTTCAAAAGTTACTTTTGGTTTTGCTGAAACCTGGTCAAAATCAGCTCCTTTGGTTTGTGAGAACCTGGTCAAAAACTCTCTGGTGCTCAAGACACCTGATCAACTCATCTTGAAGTGGATTCCTATCAAGGGTGATAGAAGAGTGGATGTACCCAGATTTGGGGAACCACTATAGCTCCTTGTGTCGTCTGGATTGCTTGTTTCTTTGTGTTTTGCTTTGTGCTGTGAATTTCTTTTTACTCTGATTATTTGCTATAGCACCTTACACTAAGTAAAGTCAAACTTTCTCTGCACACAAGTTTTTATTTGCAAAATTATTTTAAATAACTCTATTCACCCCCCTCTAGATTTAGGATTGATCTTATCCTGCACTTTCACAAACTATTAGCCAACCAAGTACGAACCAAGGCATCAGACACATCCCAATCATCAAAAGAGGGTGAGCCAACAAGATGGGGGTCATCAGTCAAATGGGAGCGCTTACACTGAGAGCGTAAAATAAAGACAAATGATTCACTCCAGTCAGGATATTTTGGGCCTGTAAGCTTGGACACAGTACCCATATTACTAGAAGCAGGCATAATAGGAGAAGCAAGCGCGAGAGGAGAGGAGAAAGTCGCAGAATAAGACGGAGTGTCCATGAAGAGGAAGGATAAGCCACACAAGCAAGCAATCAAACTGGCGAACTAGAAGGAAACAAACCAGTGAGAAAGGAGAAAGAAACCACCGGGTCTCGGTTTCAACACACCAGCACCAGGAAAAAGGACTGTGAAAAAAGGCAGTACCAAAGGAAAGAAACTACGTGAACAGAAAGGAGGACAAGAAATCGCGTAAACAAGTCGCAAACAACGCGACCAGAAGATCGGGAGGGAAGCTAGAAGAAGAGAGGGAAAGGTTTACTACGCTGTTAGAAAAAATCAAACCGCAGGAAGGTAGACAACGAGAATGGAGCAAAGGACCAGTTTTCCTCTGATACCAAGTGAAAAATGAGAGAAAATCGGACAAGGGGTAAATAAACTGCAAATTTTATTGCTTCAAAATTGTAAGTAATTCATAGGTATGCCCCCATATTTTTAGAAAATGGGGGAGATGAGAGAATACAATACACAATGTGGGACTAAATACAAGTCACGTGGGCTGAGCGGTTTGACTTGCATAAACCGCTCACTACACAAAACATAACATTACATCTTGCGGATACAAGAGAAGGCCTCCACTATCTATAGAAGACTGACAGACAAGCCGCTAAGCCGCACCTGCGGATAGCCAACAGACCGCAGTGCAGCAAACCACATGGCTGAGGCTGCTGTAAGCCACCAGACCGCATACAGCGGGTTGCCACCAGACCACAAAGAAGATAACCATTAGACCACTGCTACGGATTCAATCAGATTGCCATGAATTCACAAGATCATTGCGGCTAACATTTTAGAAGGTCTGGGTTTATGATAGGAAGAAGTAGACCTTTGAGATTGAGAAATACTACCTGTCGCACCTGCTGCTGGAGGAGGAGGAGGAGGTCCCCTCCTAGACCTTAAAGGTGAGTTATATCTCTTCATTTTCTTTCTTCTTTTCTGTTCATTCTTAGAATATCTCATCCAGTGGGGAAGGTCTGGAGTGAGAGTGAATTCATGCAAGATGTAGTATGGAATGTCAGCAGTAGAAGAAGGTTGAAGAGCAACCTTTGCAGGAACTTTCTTTTTCTTATACTATCTTTTCTTGGAACTAGAGTCATCTGACTCATTAGATTCTTCATCATCATCAGATTCTTCCTCAGGATAATCATATAAATCATCTATTTATTTAATTAAATCAGCATTATCCTTTACTTGCACTTCTACTTGTACATTCATAATCTCTGTAATAGCTTGAGTTTGTATATTATCAACTTCTGGCATATCAACAAACATAATGTCATCCATATTTGGCATTGGAGTTTCATCAAGCACAAAAGTGGGAGGGGAAAACCCATGCTCTATGATATTTATTATATTCTCAACTGTTATACTCTAAGAGACTGAAGAGATACTAGTAGGAATATTACTGAAACTAGATCTAATCTCTTATAAAACTGAAAAATCTACTAGAGCAGTATAACATACTATAGCTTTAGCAAGCTCATTCTCATAAACTGGATAACTATTGTGCAGAGTATCAAAATTTGATAAAAGAGAAAATAAATAAACTATGGGATTAATGAAAACATCACCAACTTAAATGATTTTTGGAGCTAGAACTTCTGTCAACTTTTCTGCAGCTGAAATTTCAAGCATTTCTAAATCTTCATTATAAACAACTACTACTACTGCTGCTGCAGGAACTGAGACTATTGCTTGAGGAGCTTCTTCATTAGACATCCCCACTCATTAGACCTAGGGAGACCTAAATCGAAGCCCCTAAAAGAAGGGACAAAAGAGGAGGAGGCAAGCTATGAAGAAATTGTATTGATGGTAGCAATAAGAGGAGCCACAACATCAACTATTAGCTTTTGGAGTTTAGGAGTGATGAATTCAAGAATGTTAGTAGAGATAGAAGAAAAATATACATACATATAATCATTAGGATTAGCAGATATGGAAGGTGGATTAGCAGTAGAAGAAGATGGTGTTGAGCAGGTTGGACAGATGTTAAAGGCATGAGGAATAGAAGGTGTGGATGCTGGAGGGATGATAGAGGGAATGTCATTAGGGATGATTTTAGGAATAATTTCCTGGATGGTAGAATGAGATGGAGATGCAATAGTTTGAGGAGGTGGAGATGAGTACAACAGAGAGAAATGAGGTGGATAAGTGAGATGTGGAGATGTGGGTGACTGATGAGTGGGTGAGTCAATAAGAAATGAGGTGGATGGAATATCTAAAGATATTGTAGGTGGTAGAGGTGATGATTGAGGAGAATGATGAATTATGGAGATAGAGTGGAAAGATGTGGAAGGAGCATCTTCAGTGAGAATTTGTTGTTGAGAAGGTGATGACTGCCTAGGAGAATTGTGGAGGGATGGAGGAAAGGAAGAATGAGGTGGAGCAAAAACTTCTCCTGGGGTTTGGTGAGTGGCTGGAGCAGCCCTGGTGTATTCAGAAGCTATTCTGGCAGAAGTAGCCATGGAAGGCTTAGGGATGACCCTCTACCATCTTCCAAATAAGGAAGATGTCAGCATCTTCGATGCATTTATGTGGATGGTCTGGGAGACCAGGATTTCAGGGCACTTGGCTTGCAGGAAGATGCCCAAAACCCTTCCATAATCAACATCATTCTTGTTGATTTTCTTCTTAATTGATTCAAACAAAATCAAGCCCCAATTAACTTATTTATAATTAACTAAGGCACACATCACCAAGAACTGCTGCCTAGTTACATAGTCATGGACAGAGTGTTTACCCAATATGACTTTTCCAATAATATCAGCCAAAAATTTATATTATAGAGTGAGATTTTTCTTTAAGAGATGATTAGGTTTTCCTTGATTATGTCCCATTCTATCTAGCATTTCAATAAACTCAGTGCTAGAAATTTCCAAGTCATCTTCAGATAAACTATCAGGTGTTATAGAAACCTGATTGCCATAGATTGTTCCAGTGATTGTTCTCTGATCAACAAACTTTGCAGTATGAACCCACTCTTTAATTTCAGTAACTGGAAGTTTCAGTCTTGTTGTCATAAACTTCTTCAAATTTTTATCTTCGAATAGTTTCAGAATTTCTTGGAAGATTTGATCAGAAAGTTGAAATGAGTATATGTCAATGTAGAATCCTGCATCAACTTCATCGTCGGAAGAGTTGCTGGAGGAATCGCCATTCCCTTCAAAAATAGAAGAGATCAAGTGCAAGGGGAAATTGAAAGGCCCGAGATAGAGTTCGATGAAAACCTTGTTATAGGTTTATAGAAGTTGAAAAGATGAACTATGTCCGACAAAAATAGGACATCAAACTCTTGTTGGATGAGAAAACCTTAAAAGAAATGCGTTTTGTCGATCTCCGTTCGATGAAACTTTTGCAGAAGAAATATATTTCGTCAAGCTCTGTTCGACGAAAAATACTTGAAAATAAAACTTTAAACATTGTTCGATGAAAAATTTCAAAGGGGAAGTTTGTCAATCTCCGTTCGACGAACGTTCCACAAAGAGTTCATAGTTTGTTGAGCTCAGTTCGACGAAACGTGGACAATTCGTTGAGCTTAGACAAAAAATCAAATTAATTATTCTTCATTTATCATACCTAGCAGATTTAGGAAGAAAAAATGTTTCTTTACATCTAAGGGTTTCGTGAAAATATCTGCCCTTTGTAAATCATTAGAAAGGAAGAAAAGATTAATTTTATTTTTGCCTACATTATCTCTAAGAAATGATGTCTAATTTCTATATGTTTAATCCTACTATGCAGAACTGGATTTTGTGGAAAATAAATTGCACTAGTATTATCACAAAATATAGTTGAATTATTCAAGTTGAAACCATAATCTAGAAGCTGATTTTGAATCAACAAAATCTATGAGCAACAACTAGTAGCTGCCATATATTCAGCTTCAGCAGTTGAAGTAGTCAAAGATGTTTGCTTCTTATAAAACCATGACACAAGCCTATCACTAAGAAACTCACAAGTTCCTGATGTGCTTTTTCTGTCAACTCTGCATCCAACATTGTCAGGATTTGAGAATCCAGATAATTAAAATTCTGACTCTGTAGGATACCAAAGTCCTAGATTGGGACAACCCTTTGTATATCTCAAAATTCTTTTTACTAAAATTAGATGAGTTTCTTTAGGATTTATTTGGAATCTAGCACAAATACAGGTAGAAAACAAAATATCTTGTAGAGACCCAATGATGGCTCTATATATTTTCTGATCAACAAGCTTCCCTTGTTCATCATTATCAACTAAAACATTTGAGGGCATGGGTGTTTTCTTAGCGGAGGCATCTGACATCCCAAATATTTCAATAAGATCCTTAGCATATTTAGAATGGGATATGAAAATACCATCAGGGGATTGCTTCACTTGGAGAACAAGGAAGTAGGATAGTTCACCCATGCTACTTATTTCAAACTTTGAATGCATCAGGTCAGAAATTATTTTGCAAAGTTTGGAATCAGTATAACCAAATATTATATCATCTACATATATTCGAACTACTAAGATTTTAGATTTATGATGTCTAACAAATAATATCCTATCTACTAAGCCTCTGCTAAACTTATTTTCTAACAAGAAACTAGAAAGAGTATCATACCAAGCTCTTGGAGCTTGTTTAAGGCCATAAAGAGCTTTGTAATGTATAAATACATAAGAGGATGGAGTTGGAGAGATAAAACCTTGAGGTTGTTTTTATGTCCATTGACCACAATGTCCTGGATTTGAGTGAATTCAATCTTATCAATGATATACACATATCAGTAGATGACTATGATAGGTCAGGTAGCCTAAGTGGCTAAGTCCGGTAAACACTTACCTAAGGTGTGGGATGACAGAAATCTGTCTAAGTCCAAAGGAGTTGAGTGAAGGAACATCACTCAATGCCAGATGACTTATAGCGCTAAGTGTAGCCTATACTGTCATAGCCTAAGTTAGAATGAGCTGAAATGTGGCTAAGTCCACAGGCGTTGAGTGATTTGAACTCACTCAATGTCATGCTACTAAAGAGAAATTTGTCTTAAGTGTTTTGGCATTGAGTGATGAATACACACTCAATTCCATACAACAAAAAATTTGTAAGTTGAACTAGTTGAACCATGTTCAAATTCATCGAACTGAGTTCAAAGTTCGTCGAGCTCAGCTCACCATTCGTCAAGCTAAGTTCAGAGCTTGAGATTATGAGTTCGTCGAGCTAAGTTGAGAATTCATCAAACTGAGTTCAAAGTTCGTCGAGCTCACTACACCATTCGTCGAACTCAAAAAGGCAGTCTAAGCCCAGTGTTATTTTTTAAAAACACAGAAAATTGCTAAGGTAGTAAGCGTTGAGTGAGGCATACTCACTCAACGCTTAAGTTGCTGAAGAAGTAGAAATTTGGTTAAGGCAAAAAGCGTTCAGTGGAGCTTACTGACTCATTAATGTCAACGCCTAGTGATGATAGAATTTTGTCTAAGGGGTTTGGCGTTGAGTGATTCTTACTCACTCAACGCCAAGCAGCAGAAAGCTGATAAAGCAAGTTGGCGTTGAGTGAAGCTGAATATCTTAACGCCTAGAAACAAACTTTATATTCTAAGTAGTTTGTCATTGAGTGAAGGTTACTCACTAAACGCTAAGTGACAGTAAATCTGTCAAAGTGTTTTGGCATTGAGTGATGCTTACTCACTCAACGCCTATTCTCTTATGCTCGATTTTGGCTAAGTCCACCGGTGCTGACGTCAGTAAAATCAACAAAATCAACTTAGGTCAAATCAGGTATGGGGAATCTCCAGTACACGACAAATCTTGTAGTGAAGCTACTATACATCTTTTTCCGTTAAAGCAAAGCGAACCTGGAAGCTTCATGTCAGGCCCACTGATCTCTAAGAGTCGTTGATCGGCAAAATACAAAAGGAAGAGATAGGTCCAAGAGAAAGACAACTTTTAGGGCATACAATATTTAAAAAAGAGAGCAGCAGTCTTCATCATCTTTGACATTACTGCATGTGAAAAGCTTGAAGCTCTCCAGAAAGAAAAGTTCAGTTAGCTATGCTAGTATCCATCAACCACAGCAGATTCAGAATCTGTTCTTAAGAAAGAAGAACCTTCATCCTTAAGTAAGTTCAGTGAGTTGTGGAAGACTCAAGATCAAAAGATCTTAAGCCTTCCACAGCAAGTTCAGAAGTTAACTTCTCAGTTATTCCAGCAAATATTTTACCTGTTGTGAGGAGAGATGGAGTAGAAATTTTTTCTACTCAAGTTGTAGACACAGAGAAATTTCTCTGTATTAAAGTAAATTAAACTATTTCTTTTTGTAGGATCCTTCTGGATCTAAGCTATAGGACCTTTGGGTCTAAGGTAGGGCAAATTTGCCTAAGCTGTAGGAGAATGCTGATCTCTAAGGTAGGTGAGTTTTACTCACAGAGTAGCAGGGCAGTTTTGCCTGAACTATAGGAGAGTGCATCTCTTTGAGTTGTAGGAGCAAGTTGCTCTGAGGTAGGGCTATCCTCCATAGCCTGAGTGGTATGGCTTAATTTGCTCATGTATATGATACTTGTATCACTGAGTGCATGCCTTTGTGGCTGAGGTGTAAGTCTTTGAGGAGACTGGGAGATCCTGAGGGATCTGAGGTGTAAGATCCTTGGAGCAATGGTTTAGAGAAGTGCCTTGACTAACAAGAAATTAGCAAGGTGGGAGGAGAGTGGATGTACCCATAATTTTTGGGAATCACAATAAAATACTTGTGTGTTTTTCTGTGTTTGCTTTTATTTTGTTAATTGTACGTGTTAAGGACAAGCTCTAGCTAACTCAAAGCTGAAAGCTAAAATAAATAAATAAGTGATTTAAAAGACTATCAAAGGACCTGGGCAAACCTATTCACCCCCCCCCCCAATAGGTTGCTAGCTACCTTGAAAATAAGATCTTTCAAGTGGTATCAGAGGGATGTGGCTCAAAAAAGATTTAACAATTTGATTGATCCTCTAAAGTATCTATTGTTAAGTGGTCATGAGCTCAGGAGAGAGCTAGAGAGAGATGAGTTCCAAGAAACTCCCCATCTACGGAAATGAGCATTTTAGAATATGGGAGGAGAGGGTGAGGCTATTCATGGAAGCCTATAATCCAAAAAAATTGCAACTATTAGGGAGGGACCTGTCACTCCTATGAAGGTCTCTGCACTGGATGCCAACATCTAGACACCAAAGGCACTCTATGAAATGACAAAAGATGAGGTCATATTAGCTGGCATGGACAAGAGAGCACATAATATCATTGCCAGTGTTGTAGATGACTCAATCTTCCTGAACTTGGTTCACTGCCAGACCTCCAAGGAGATGTGGGACACCCTTGTTGTCAACATGGAGGGTACTAATGTGGTAAGAGATGATAGGAAGTCTCTACTCAACCAAGAGTATGAGACTTTCAAGAAAATCCTGATTGAGAACATAACTATTTATTATGAAAGATTCTTAAGGATCATAAATTAGTTGAAGACCTGTGGAAGGGTCTTCAATAATTATGAAATAAATGACAAGTTTCTCCGGAATCTCACTAGAGATTGGGATACTAAGATCTATGTCATAATAGAGATGGCCAAGTGATAATACGTTTTGTAGCCTAAACTATCATCGTATTTTCTATTTTATATTGTGCAAATTATGTCTATTATTAGTTTATTTTTATCATTTTTATGTAAATATTATTGCCACTGACTTTTTCTTGTCTTTTTGCAGGTTTCCAGAAAATTGGCCAAAATGACCTGTCACGCCCCCTATCAGGCCCTCCCTGGGCATGACCTAGGGCGTGTCACCCGATCCCGAGGATTCCTGCTGGAAGGGATAGAATAACGGTCAAAACCGTTGTCACGCCCCCTGACACGCCCTCCCCGGGCGTGTCTCCAGGCGTGACCATGGGCGTGTCGCCCTCTGCCGCAAAGCCTGCCGCCGCATTAAATATCGTTCCGCCACAGCACGCAAACAGTACCGTCACGCCCCCCGTCACGGGCGTTACCTGGGGTGTGACATCAACTTTTCGACGACGGACGGATTTCCGACCAATGATTTGGACATGACGTGCCTGTCACGCCCCCCTGTCACGGGCGTGACCTAGGGCGTGACCACCGACGTACCGAAGCAATCATCACTCTTCGCCAGAATCCAGAGCCTGAGGTCAACATAGTACTGTCACGCCCCCTGACACGCCCCCCTAGGGCGTGTAGGAGGGCGTGACCAACCCGAGAAAAAATTCTATAAATTGAGACCCCCCTCTCCATTTCAGCAAGCTTTGGTTGAGTGGGGGAGGTGCTGCCCCTTTGGTTATTGAGTTTTTTTTATGCTTTCTCTCTCTCTCTCTCTCTCTCTTTGTAATTTTTGTTTAACCCTAGTTTAATCTTAGTTTGTTCTAGCTTTTATTGTAATTTTGCTCTTGCTTAGTGCTACTTGTAGGGCTAGAATAGGTTTTTAATTTCATGCACTTGTAATTTCAATTTCAATAGTGTAGCTTGCCCCTTTTAATTAATAAAAGTGTTCTTGTTTAGCTTGTGTTCTTCTTATGCTTTACTACTCATCCCCCTTCCTCCATTCCATAATGATTAACTAATCCTCCTTGTACTCGATCTTGATGATCCGAGGTTAGAGCGATTATGTTATGTTGTTTTAATTAATCTTTTCTTTTTAGATTAGGGCCTTGAATTACTCTTGATTAATCACGGGTTGGAGGTATATTTTCGATATATACTCTCCGCCTTTGCTTTCATTCTGGGCTAGCCGAGAGGCCGAAAGAATGAAGTGAGCATTCAAGAGTAAAGGGAGTTGTACGCACCCCTCGAGAGAGGCAGACGTCCAAATCTCCCGGATTGGAGTAAAATCCAATAGTGGGGTTCACCGCGTAAAGCGAGTTTTAGGCCTCCGATTTAGACGAGAGTCGGTCGGACCTTCCTAAACTCAGTTGGGCACGACTTCGAGAGAAGCGTGTTCAAGCTTTAGGAACCTCCACGATCAAGGACCTTTATCCTATTAAGTTTAGATTTTTATCGCATTTTCTTAATCGTCTTTAGCCGAGGTGAATCTTGATCGAGTGCATTTCCATTTCCTATTTTCTACCCTTCGTAGTAATCATTTTACTTAATAGCTTTACTTAATTGCGGTGTTTCCCTTTCTAGTATAGCTTTACTTTCTCCCTTGCACTTAGATTTTATAAAACCCTAGTTTTTTTCCGTCGATAAGATAATAGTGTTCGTGTGAGTAAGCATAGCCAACAGTTCCCAGATTTCAATACGACACTTGTGTCCCCTTGCTATAATTCGATAGGTATACTTGCCTCATCGGGTTGCTAGTTCGGTTGCATTTATTTTCTTTGAACCCTAGCGCGCAACAAGTTTTTGGCGCCGTTGCCGGGGAGCCAACTTCCGTTGATATTTTGAAAACACGAACCTATTCATTTTATCTCTTCTCTTTCTCATCCTCTTTCTTTAAAATTTTAAAAAAAAAATTATCACCGCTCTTAATAGAAACCAACCTCACAATTTTTCTACGGCACCTAATTCTCTCGAAAAGGGCAAAGGGCTTTAAGCGCCACTGTCTTGTCTCGTACCTTGCGAACCCTTCATGGGGTAGTCCTTGGGAAGTTCGGGAGTTAATCTATAAAAAAATCTATTTCAAAAAGAAAAAAAAATTTCTAATCTTTTTTCTAGTTTATCCTTTTTCTTTTCCTCTTCTTCTTTTCTGTTCTTTTAGTGCATGACCTGCGGGAGTCCGTCGGTTATTTTGGACTTGGACAATGAAATTGAGCGTACTCTTCAGAGAAGATCGCGATTTCAAGGTCCTACTATCCAAGTGCCAGTTGAGGACTCCGAGTCATTTGCTACTTTAAGAATGGAAGAACCCAACGTAGATGAGGTCGTGCAAAGGACTATGTCCTATTATGCACGATCGAACCTCGAGGGAACAGAATCAAGTATAGTCCGCCCTGCTATAGCAAATAATAACTTCGAACTAAAGCATAGCATAATTCAAATGGTGCAGCAATATGTGCAATTTGACGGACTTCAAGATGAAGATCCGAACGCACATATAGCTAGCTTTCTAGAAATTTGCGACTCCTTCAAGATAAATGGTGTCACAAATGATGCGATCAGGCTGAGACTCTTCCCCTTCTCTCTAAGAACTAAAGCTAAGCAGTGGCTGAACACACTTCCGAAAAATAGCATAACCACTTGGAATGAATTAACTGAAAAATTTTTGGCGAAGTATTTTCCGCCAGCTAAAACTGCAAAACTTAGGAACGACATCTCTGCCTTCGGACAAATAGACTCTGAAACCCTATACGAAACCTGGGAGAGATTTAAAGAATTATTAAGACGATGCCCACATCACGCGCTGCCTGTATGGTTATAAGTGCAGACGTTTTATAACGGGCTAAATCAAAGCACGAAGCAAATGATCGACGCAGCTTCTGGCGGTACTTTAAATCATAAGACCCCGGAAGCCGCTCTTGAGCTTTTTGAGGACATGGCCATGAACACTTATCAGTGGAATGTGCCTAGGTCCCGCCGAACAAGCCTGCAGGTATCTATGAAGTGGACAATGTCTCCCAGCTCGCTCTGCAAGTAGAAATCCTAAGCAAAAAAATCACGGAGATGACTGTTGCCTCCGCCCCTTAGGTATGGGATGTTGGATCTTGTAGCCAACCTTAGAGGGGGGGTGAATAAGGTTCGACGCGTTTCTTGAAATTTAAGTTTTAATTTGTCCACAGAACCAGAGTTTAGGAAACTACTGCAGAGCGTTGGGTAACCAATGTTTTGCGGTATGTTATTCACTCTTTTCTTGTACAAATTAGCTTGTGCGCACACACGTGAAACTAGACTTATCATTCACAAGTAAACATAAGAGGCAATGATATGAAGAAAATATCTCATATGAATCATTAAGTCACACACAATGTTACACTTGTAATTAGGATTGATTTAAAACATGTTTACACACAATACATACAACTTGGATCTCCATGACGCCGGAGATCAGAGGCGGTGAATAAAACTCTTGGGTTTTCTATACCGACCCAAAACCCGGACCGGTTGGCTCTTCACTTTCTCTCCGAAAGGTCTTAGAGCCGCTCTTCACCTTCACACCCGGAAGGGTCTTAGAGCCGCTCTTCACTTTCTCCCCGAAAGGTCTTAGAGCCGCTCTTCACCTCCACAACCGGAAGGGTCTTAGAGCACTGCTAGATCCCCGATCTAGACGCCCCAAATCCCGGGACAATTTTCCACGGAATCCAACCCGGATTCTGACGACCTTCCCCGGTTGATTTCCCTTACCACTTACAACAATAGAAGAAGAAAAAGATACAAAAAGAGATTACAAAATATATTCGTTAAAGTTTAGGTTCTCCCTCTTGAGAAGTTCTCCGGATAGATCTACGGCCGGTGCTTGTGATCTTCGATGGAAAGCACCCGGTCGCTAGACGTAGACGATGCGAAGCCTTGATCGCCGGAGTTCTTCGATCTCGAACGGGAGGAAGAAGCCTTGCTTTTTCTTTGACGAAGACGAGTAGAACGGACGTAGGAAGACGGCCGAACTTGGTATTCCTGGAGCACTTCGTCAATAATCTCTGGAGGCCTAGGTCTTGAGGAAACGGCGCTGCTTTTTATACGTCTTGGAGAAAATAGACTACCGCCTGCGATAACTCTATCGCCGGGCGGTAAGTTCGCGCGTAACGCCTGCCAGCTGTCTCCACACGTCTCCCGAAACGGCAACTATAACTGCTCATTAAGGAAACTGCCGTTTCAAGAGAGCTATCGCCGGGCGGTAATGGTTACCGCGCCCAGTCAGAGCGATAGCGCCATTTCGCCAAATAATTCTACCGCCTGCGATAAGACTATCGCCTGAGCGGTAGGTACCATCGTCGGCGATCGTCCCCTTGATGCACGTCGACCGAATACCGCCGGCGGTAGCGTCCTGTCGCCGGGCGGTAGCTTTTGATTGTCGACGATCCTTCCTTAGCTGATAATTGGGCCGTCGACCATCGCACCGATATGCGTCGATCGAGATGGTTACCGCGCTGCGATAAGGTTATCGCCGGGCGGTAGTAACCTTTTGAAGCTCTTCTCCTTTCCTTTCACCTGTCAGCCTGCACACTCTATCACACAACCAATCTCATCAAATACAAGCAGGGAGTTGATATTCTCAAACCTAAGGAGTGTGAAACCATGTTCCAACAAACTCCCCCTTTTGATAATATCAATCCCGTTCATGATAAACCAAAATCAAGTAGATAGAGTGCCAGAATAGATGTATGTAGCAACGTAGAACAGTATAAAGTAGAGTATCAGAGTAAAATGAACATAGAACAGTATAAACTAGAGTATCAGAGTAAAATGATATTGAACAAATAAGCAATACACACCTATATCGATCCCGTTCAATCCTGTTCTATCCTACTACATACTCCCCCTATCGGTGGGACGCTCCCCCTATCTATGAGCACACACACACCTCAATACGCTCCCCCTATCATGAACACTACCTCCAATACCTTCTCCCCCTTTGATAATATCAAAAGAATGGGCGAGGCCAACCGACCAAGGAGGATGAAAATTGTAGGCGAGAGATAATGTAATATAGACCCACAAAGCACTTGAAATCAGAGAATTGTAAAACAGGGTCAAAATCAGGAGCAAACGCTAATCAGAGTGAAGAAATTGGACTATATGCACGAGACATAGCACACATCAAGTATGACATGAATGTTTGCAAGGTTTAGATAAATAGAGAGAAAAATAGGCAAACACAAATATCGTCATGAGAGAAAAAATGTGCCAGTACGTATTGTGCGAAAAGCATCGAATGTAGTTGAGGTCCAATTCTTATGCGCGGAAGATTTAAATAAGATAATGACATGTGCACGTGTAGCATCAAGAGACAAAACATTCAATAGAGATATCATGCAGACATGTTTTATATCAAGCAAACTAACGATGCTAACACCAAAGAGATATAGTGAAAAATCACGTCACATGACATAGTGCGGCATAAAGAAATTAAATCAAGGGCACAAATCATAAAGTGTAGTCCATGCACAAGATCGAAACGACTTTGTAATCCAAGGTGCTCACCCTCACAACGCTTATGAAGACTTATCAGGAGGGATGAGTAGTGCTTGGGGGGTCTGTAAGCGGGATTTGATGGCCATCATTTTATTTTGAGTTAGGCCATCAATTTTATACATAATCAAAGCAGAACAAGACCCCAAGTCAATCGAAATCTACCCACATAGGTAGATCCACTTTAACTTGTTTACATTGGACATATGCGTTTCTAGTTTTGGCCCAAAAATTTAATTAGCATAGACACGCGCAATTTGATTTCATGACATTGATTGTTCAAGATATATCAGATATGTTAAATTTAGTGTCACGATTTATAACATGTCAGCTTATTATCTCAGGTTGAGTGCATGATCAAGTGGTGTGTGAGTGGTGTAGTCATTATCGTAAATAAATCCTCACACATACTTAGAGGCGTAGACAACGTACACCCACATTAATTTTCACACTCAATAGCTAGACAAAAATTTAACTTCGCTCATCATGACCGGATACCAATGTGCCGTACAAATTGACAAGAAGATTAGCAAACATTATATATACTTGAAAATATACCACGACTCGGTCATATGAGCCCCAAACCAACTTGTCAGTTTTTTTTTTTTTTAATTTTTGAAAACAATTTTAGCCACAAACAGGGAACAACCAAAAACAACACGAGCAGGGAATAAAAAACGAACAGAACATATATATATATATATATATTTTTTTTGTTTTTTTTTTGTTTTTTTGTTTATTGTTTTTGGTGTTACAACTTTGAACAGAACAAAAACGAAACCAAAAAAAAACAAAACTACAAACACACAAAAAAAAACACATATAACAAAAAAAATTAGGACGATAAATCAAGAATCCCAAGTTCGAGTCGTAGAAGTGAAAAACGAGCATCCGGAAGCGGTTTAGTAAGAATGTCCGCGAGTTAATCATCGGTCCCAATAAAGACGACACACACATTCTCTTTCTTAATGTGGTCGCGAATAAAGTGATGTCGAACGTCTATGTGTTTGGACCGAGAGTGATGCACCGGATTATACGTTAAGTCTATCGCACTCTTGTTGTCGCACCTAAGTGTAATGTTGCGAAAAGAAAGACCAAAGTCTTCTAAAGTTTGCGACATCCAAAGTGCCTGTGCACAGCAACTTCCTAAGGCGATATACTCGGCTTCGGCGGTCGAAAGAGCCACCGAGTTTTGCTTACGACTTGACCACGAGACAAGTGCCGGGCCTAAAAAATGACAAGTACCGCTAGTGCTCTTGCGGTCAAGAGAGCAACCGGCATAATCGGAGTCAGAATATCCATGAAGGGTAACATCATCCGAGTGAGGGTACCACAACCCGAGGTGTTGCGTGCCAACGAGATAGCGAAAAATATGTTTTACCGCTTTAAAGTGAGACTCCCTAGGGTCAGCTTGATAACGGGCACACATACCTACCGCAAACGTGATATCGGGCCATGACGCACTCAAGTATAACAAAGATCCAATCATGCCCCGAAACATTGTTTGATCCACAGAGATTCCACTCTCGTCTTTTCCTAATTTAAGGGACGCACTCATCGGAGTTTTGACTTGTTTTAAAGACTCAAAACCAAAACGTACAAGCATATCTTTTATATATTTGGATTGATTTATGAAAATTCCGTCTTGTCGTTGAGAGATTTGAAATCCTAAAAAATAATTGAGTTCTCCCACAAGGCTCATTTCAAATTCAGATTTCATTAAACTCACAATCTCTTCAACCAACCTCTCATTAGTCGCTCCAAAAATAATATCGTCAACGTAAATTTGGAGGATAACGAGATCCGAATTTTTGGCTTGTACAAAGAGAGTTGTGTCCGCACTACCCATCTTGAACCCATGATCTTAGAGGAACGAAGTTAGCCTATCATACCAAGCACGGGGTGCTTGTTTCAATCCATACAAGGCCTTTACTAATCTGTACACATGATGAGGGTGGGCGGCATTTAGGAAACCGGGTGGTTGCTCGACATACACTTCTTCTTTTATATAACCATTTAAAAATGCGCTCTTAACGTCCATTTGAAACAACTTTATTTTCTTATGGCTTGCGAATGCCAAAAACATTCGAATGGACTCAAGACGAGCAACCGGTGCAAAAGACTCCTCAAAATCCACACCCTCAATTTGTGAATATCCTTGTGCTACCAACCGAGCTTTATTCGTCGTGATCCTAGACTCACCATCAAGTTTATTCTTGAACACCCACTTTAAACCAATCACGGGATGGTTGTCCGGACGATCAACTAGAATCCAAACTTTGCTACGCTCGAATTGGCTCAATTCCTCATTCATGGCAAGGAACCATGATTCATCTTGAAGAGCCTCGGACACGTTTTTGGTTTCATTTTATGTGGGAAATTTAATCTCTATTTTGTTATCACTTGATTATGCGTGAAAAGTGGATTTTGATCAGTATTAATTTGCTCCTAAGCTCTTTGAGTCCCGCACAACTAAAACAGACGTACGATGTGAAGTAGGAGATAGTCATGACGTGATCAAGTGTGTCATTCTACTTCACTAACGGGACATACTTAGGAGTTGAGAGGTTTGGGTATCCAGAAGGAGCCGAGAATGACTTTCCTTTTGGGAACCCAACGATGTTGTGATACAGTTGAACCCGGTGAAGGAGGGTTCGCCCGGTCTATCGGATTGGGCGTGCTACGTCGCATGACTGGTCTCCATTCATACCTTGGTTTGATGTTTTTCTTATGTTGCAGATTCTCTTTTGGATGTCTAGGAGTCCTTACGTGAGAGATTGTGGTTGGGCACAATTGTCTTTGTGAATTAATCATGTTGAGATTACTTTCTGACATGAAATACTTCTTGTTACCATACTTACTCATAGCATAAAGACTTTTTGAAGGATATCTGCGTTCAATTGGTTTTGTAAATGGAGTAGTTGGTTTTCGCCAGTGGATATGATTTTCATATTTGAGGTTTTCACTCGCGTTGGCTTGAAGTTTACTACTCCCTTTGATTTTCCTAACTGACGTGAGTGAGCTTGTGTTCAACGTGCGTTTGGAATTTTCTTGATATTGCACGTTTATGTGTTGAGAATTTTTCTTTAAAATTTCCTTAAGCACGTTGATTTTCGTTTCCAAATCTTCATTTCTCTGTTTGAGATTTGTTCTCGCTTTGGTGTAGGCAGTTGTGCTATTCTTGAGTATTGCGACTATTGAGTTAATGTGGGCTTCATACTTATTTCTGTATTCTTCGAAGACCTCACTCATCTCAGTGATTTCAACTCTATAGTCCACGCACTTAGCACACTCCCCCTTTGACGCTAAGTTTTCTAGAAACAGTTTCTCATTTTGTTCTCTTAGAGAAATGCACTCTTTCTCTTCCTCCTCACGTTTCTATTTTAACTTCTCACAATTTATACAAAGTGTAGAGTTGTCCTCTAAAGAGCATACAGGAGAACTAGACACGACAGTGGAAGATTCTACACTAACATTTGCTTTTAAAAGGTTATTTTCCAAGCGTAGTTTTGAATTAATATTTTTCAGTTTCTTAAGTCTACGCCTATTCAAATTCAGCATATTCAGTGTATAAACAGACTTGTATACACGGAGAGAGTTTGAGTTTCTTACAGCGCTCTTGGACGAGGCAAGATTTGAACACAAGGTTCCTTTATCATCTTCCCCTTGGCTCTTCTCGTCCAGTGACAGATGTTCATCTCCCCTCTTGCTTGACGTGTCTGTCTTGACTTCCTCCAAGAGTGCATCTCCATTTGACTCGTCACTTGGATCTATAAGAAACTGCTCGAAGTCATTATCTGCAGGATGAGAACTATAAGTAGACTCAAGATATTCCCATATCTCATATGCAGTGGAACACATGTGAATGCGTTTAAAAATTTCTTGACTAAGCCCACAAAACAAACTGTTCATAGCCTTGGCATTTAAATAACACTCGTGCTTATTTAGGCTATAAGGGGGATTGGTACAAGTAATGTTCCAAACTTCTACATCCGTTAAAATAAGGAATTTTCTCATTAGAGTTCTCCATTCGTTATAGTTCACTCCTATAAAGAGAGGTGGTGCAAACACATTTTCGGTGTACAATTTTTCATCCCCACTCATCAGTCCATGATGGAGGTTGGCCATTATTCCCGGTGGTGAAACCGTTTTGGAATAACCTCCCTCTGATACCACTTGTTGGATCTTGTAGCCAACCTTAGAGGGGGGGGTGAATAAGGTTCGACGCGTTTCTTGAAATTTAAGTTTTAATTTGTCCACAGAACCAGAGCTTAGGAAACTACTGCAGAGCGTTGGGTAACCAATGTTTTGCGGTACGTTATTCACTCTTTTCTTGTACAAATTAGCTTGTGCGCACACACGTGAAACTAGACTTATCATTCACAAGTAAACATAAGAGGCAATGATATGAAGAAAATATCTCATATGAATCATTAAGTCACACACAATGTTACACTTGTAATTAGGATTGATTTAAAATATGTTTACACACAATACATACAACTTGGATCTCCATGATGCCGGAGATCAGAGGCGGTGAATAAAACTCTTGGGTTTTCTATACCGACCCAAAACCCGGACCGGTTGGCTCTTCACTTTCTCTCCGAAAGGTCTTAGAGCCGCTCTTCACCTTCACACCCGGAAGGGTCTTAGAGCCGCTCTTCACTTTCTCCCCGAAAGGTCTTAGAGCCGCTCTTCACCTCCACAACCGGAAGGGTCTTAGAGCACTGCTAGATCCCCGATCTAGACGCCCCAAATCCCGGGACGATTTTCCACGGAATCCAACCCGGATTCCGACGACCTTCCCCGGTCGATTTCCCTTACCACTTACAACAATAGAAGAAGAAAAAGATACAAAAAGAGATTACAAAATATATTCGTTAAAGTTTAGGTTCTCCCTCTTGAGAAGTTCTCCGGATAGATCTACGGCCGGTGCTTGTGATCTTCGATGGAAAGCACCCGGTCGCTAGACGTAGACGATGCGAAGCCTTGATCGCCGGAGTTCTTCGATCTCGAATGGGAGGAAGAAGCCTTGCTTTTTCTTTGACGAAGACGAGTAGAACGGACGTAGGAAGACGGCCGAACTTGGTATTCCTGGAGCACTTCGTCAATAATCTCTGGAGGCCTAGGTCTTGAGGAAACGGCGCTGCTTTTTATACGTCTTGGAGAAAATAGACTACCGCCTGCGATAACTCTATCGCCGGGCGGTAAGTTCGCGCGTAACGCCTGCCAGCTGTCTCCACACGTCTCCCGAAACGGCAACTATAACTGCTCATTAAGGAAACTGTCGTTTCAAGAGAGCTATCGTCGGGCGGTAATGGTTACCGCGCCCAGTCAGAGCGATAGCGCCATTTCGCCAAATAATTCTACCGCCTGCGATAAGACTATCGCCTGAGCGGTAGGTACCATCGTCGACGATCGTCCCCTTGATGCACGTCGACCGGATACCGCCGGTGGTAGCGTCCTGTCGCCGGGCGGTAGCTTTTGATTGTCGACGATCCTTCCTTAGCTGATAATTGGGCCGTCGACCATCGAACCGATATGCGTCGATCGAGATGGTTACCGCGCTGCGATAAGGTTATCGCCGAGCGGTAGTAACCTTTTGAAGCTCTTCTCCTTTCCTTTCACCTGTCAGCCTGCACACTCTATCACACAACCAATCTCATCAAATACAAGCAGGGAGTTGATATTCTCAAACCTAAGGAGTGTGAAACCATGTTCCAACATGGGAATCTGCAACCCCTACTCCAGAACATTTAGATTATGTTAATAATATGCCTAGAACTGCTTTTAATAATTTTTCTGCTGCGAATTTTCATCCGCCTGGTTTTAATTTTCCGAATAGTTATAACCCTGCATTAAGAAATCATCCGAAATTTTCATGGAGTAATCCATCGAATGCGATGCGCCCACCAACGCAAAATGATTTTTCTGCACCACCACCACCACCACCACTTCTTCAAAATTACCCAAAACCTCCATGTTTGGAGGAATTACTTTCTAAATATATCACCACAAATGACGCTACCATAAGAACTTTAACCGGAAGCGTAAAAAGTCTAGAAAATCAGGTAGGACAGCTTGCGAAAATAATTTCTGAGCGACCCGCAGTGTCTCTTCCTTCCATTACCGAACCCAACCCGAGAGAGCAAGCGAAAGCTATAACTCTTCGGAGTGGGAAGCAAGTCTCCGGTATGGTAAGTGAAGAGCCCGAGGCAAGCTCCGTTTTAAAAATTCTGCCATCTGCTCCCGTTTTAAAAATTCCGCCATCTGCTGAAGAAGTAATCACCCCTATTTTCGAAAATAATCTCACTCCACCACCCATCTTCAAAAACAATTCAACTCCTCCATACCCCTCTGAAGTTAATAGACAACGTCAAGATGATCAGTACTCCCGCTTCATAGAAATCTTCAAACAAATCCACATTAATCTTCCCTTCCACGAGGCTATTTCGCAGATGCCGAAATACGCCAAATATCTTAAAGACCTCCTCACAAACAAGAAGAAGTTAGAGAATCTTTCGCACGTCACGCTAAACGCCGAGTGCTCCGCCGTTTTAACAAACGGTTTGCCGAAGAAAATCAGTGACCCGGGTAGTTTCTCTATCCCGTGTGTCTTCGGTGATCTTTTTGTTAAACACGCGTTAGCCGACTTAGGCGCGAGTATAAACCTGATGCCCTTTTCATTGTTCAAAAAGATAGGGATTGGTAGCCTTAACCCCACGCGTATGAGTATCCAGCTAGCCGATATATCCGTCAAGTACCCGTTAGGAATAGTGGAGGACGTTCTAGTGAAAGTCGACAAGTTCATCTTCCCGGTGGACTTTGTCATTTTGGACATCGAAGAAGACGTCGAGGTTCCCCTGATCCTTGGCCGACCCTTCCTTGCCACCTCCCGAGCCATCATTGACGTAAGCAATGGTAAGCTCTTTCTTCGAGTAGGCGACGACGAAGTCACATTTTCTATCACCCCTTCGATAAAGAACACCTTAGTGAACGATGACTCATGTTTTTTCGTAGATGCCGTGAGTGATGATTCTTCCTACTGCCTCTCCGACTTTGAAAAAGAATTTTCAACTTTTTGCTCCTCTTCTCTTACAACTGAATCACTGCAAGGAAGTGATGAATCTTCTTATTGTCTTTCTGAGTTTGAAAAAGAATTTTCTGATTTTTGTTCTTCCTCTATTCTTCCCACCGAATCGCTACAAGAAGCCGTCTTGGCTGCTATCCCCACCCCTTATTACGTTCCTTATAAAAAAGTTTATGAAGATATTATTTTTGAAAAAGAAAGAATCTCAAAATCCTCTTATGAAGAACCCCCTACCCTAGAACTTAAAGAACTTCCCGAACACCTTAAGTATGCTTTCTTAGAAAAAGACTCCAAGTTACCAGTTATCGTTTCAGCCTACCTCACGGATACGCAGAACGATAAACTTCTTCTAGTTCTACGTAAGCATCGCCGGGATATTGCTTGGCAAATTTCTGATATCAAGGGCATAAGCCCATCTTTCTGTACCCATAAAATTTTAATGGAAGATAATTCGCGTAACTCTATCCAACCTCAGCGCCGTATAAACCCAAACATGAAAGAAGTAGTTAAGGGCGAGGTTATGAAACTATTAGACGCAGGAATTATCTACCCTATTTCGGACAGTAAGTGGGTTAGTCCCGTTCAGGTAGTTCCAAAGAAGGGAGGGATAACCATAGTTAGTAATGAGAATAATGAATTAATCCCGACGCGGACGGTGACGGGTTGGCGTATGTGCATAGATTACCGTAAGTTAAATGACGCCACCCGCAAGGACCCCTTTCCTTTACCGTTTATCGACCAGATTTTAGAACGTCTCTCCGGCCATAGCTTTTATTGTTTTCTCGATGGCCTCTCGGGGTACTTTCAAATACCCATCTCTCCCGAGGACCAAGAGAAACTACGTTTACTTGTCCCTTCGGCACCTTCGCGTACCGAAGAATGCTGTTTGGATTATGTAATGCGCCAGCTACATTCTAGCGATATATGCTCACAATATTTGACAAGTACGTAGAAAGCGTTATGGAGGTATTCATGGACGATTTCTCCGTGTTCGGCGATTCCTTCGATAGATGTTTAGAAAACCTCGAAAAAGTCTTAGAACGATGCGAAGAAACTAACCTTGCCCTAAATTGGGAAAAATGCCATTTTATGGTGAGGGAAGGGTTAGTTTTGGGTCATAAAATTTCTGCTAAAGGTATTGAGGTAGACGTTGCCAAGATAGAAGTTATTGAGAAGTTGCCGCCTCCTACAAACATAAAAGCTATAAGAAGTTTCCTAGGCCACGCTGGTTTTTATCGTCGTTTTATAAAGGACTTCTCCAAGATCACAAAGCCCCTCACCCATCTCTTAGAAAAAGACGCTCCATTCATTTTTGATGACTCTTGTATTTCTGCCTTTGAATTAATTAAAGAAAAGTTAATTAACGCACCGATTATGATAGCTCCAGTGTGGGACCTTCCTTTCGAGATTATGTGTGATGCGATTAGTTTTGCGGTGGGAGCCGTATTAGGTCAACGCATATCTAAAAACTTCCACCCCATCTATTACGCTAGTAAAACCCTCACATTTGCACAAGAAAATTACACCACAACCGAGAAGGAGCTCTTAGCTGTAGTATTTGCGTTTGATAAATTCCGCCCTTACATTACTCTTTCAAAAATCATTGTTTTTACGGACCACTCGGCCCTCAAGTACCTTCTTGCCAAAACGGATGCCAAGCCTCGCTTGATTTGCTGGGTCTTACTCCTCCAGGAGTTTGACTTAGAGATCCGTGATAAGCGAGGAGCCGAGAACTTGGCCGCCGACCATCTATCCAGATTAGATAACCCCTTTATAGAAAAATTAAATGAAAAATCTTTTAATGACTATTTTCTTGACGAGAAGCTGCTTTTAGTTAATACATCTACTTCTCCTTGGTTCGCGCACATCGCCAACTATCTAGTGGCCCGGGTGCTCCCAAAGGAGTTCTCCTCTCAGCAAAAGAAGAAATTCTTTTCTGAGCTGAAGAACAACTTTTGGGAAGACCCACATCTTTTCAAAATTTGTGCGGATCAAGTGATAAGGAGATGTGTTTCTTTTCATGAAGGAATTGATATTCTAAAACATTTGCATGAAGGTCCGACAGGTGGGCACTATCAAGCTGCTCGCACCGCTCATAAGGTGCTTTGCGCGGGTTTTTACTGGCCTAGCCTGTTTAAGGACGTGCAAGCCTTTGTGAGCAGGTGTGATTGTTGCCAACGGTCGGGCAACATTTCTAATAAAAATGAAATGCCGCAAAATTATTTCTTAGAGTGCGAAATTTTCGACCTCTGGGGAATTGATTTTGTTGGCCCCCTTCCTTCTAGCTTCGGAAACAAATATATTTTAGTTGCTGTTGATTATGTTTCACGATGGGCTGAGGCCCAAGCTCTTCTTACGAACGACTCCCGAGTTATAGTCACGTTTTTAAAAAAATTATTTTCTAGATTCGGTACGCCTCGCGCAATCGTTAGCGATAGGGGTTCCCATTTCTGTAACGCAAAATTTTCAAAAATCCTTACCAAATACGGCGTTACGCATAAGCTGTCCACTGCCTACCACCCCCAAACTAACAGACAAGTCGAAGTAGTTAATAGAGAAATAAAAAGAATACTAGAAAAGACTGTTTCAACTTCTAGAAAAGACTAGTCAGCCAAACTTGACGATGCCTTATGGGCCTACCGAACAGCGTAAAAAACCGCCCTCGGATGTACGCCGTATCGGCTGGTCTATGGAAAATCGTGCCATCTGCCCGTAGAGTTAGAACACCGCGCCTTTTGGGCCTTAAATTTTTTAAGCTTCGATCCCCACTCAGTCGGTGACCTTCGAAAATTTCAACTAAATGAACTCAATGAGTGGCGCACTTATGCTTATGAAAATAATAAACTTTATAAAGAGCGGACGAAGCGTTTACACGATAAACACTTAAGGCACCCTAAAAACTTTAAGCCGGGCGACCAAGTCCTTTTATATAATTCTCGTTTACGTTTCTTTCCGGGCAAATTAAAATCTCGCTGGTCTGGCCCGTTTTCTGTTTTAGAAGTATTTCCTTATGGAACTGTTTTAATTTCTCACCCTGATAAGGGTAATTTCAAAGTGAATGGTCAGCGTCTTAAACTGTATTTATCTGGTGATGATGATGTCAGTCCAAACATTATTAAGTTTCTGCTTCACGAACTATAATCTGAAACTTTTAATTTTTTGCTAAAGACAATTTTATTTCGGGACAACAATATTTTTGGACAAAATTATATTTTTGAGGCGTCGAGCTCCACGACGTTTTAACCAAAGGGCGCTCTTGGGAGGCAACCCAAGTTATCTTTTTTTGTTTTCTTTATTTTACAATTTTTGCCTCGGACGGCTCCGACAAGCTGAAGCTTCTGCGATCGCCTGCTCCAACATTGCTGAATCTATCACGAAGTCCAAAGAAGACATTCGGGGGGCGGTATCACTCAGCTTTCGCAGCAAATAAATCTGGGGAAGTACCTGTATTTCAATTCTGTCTTTCAATTCTGTACTTTATTTTTCTCTCCTTCTCCAATCCCCTTCTTTAGCCATTGAGGACAATGTCTGTTTTAAGCTTGGGGGAGGACTTCCTCCTTCATTTTTGCTTAGTGTAAATATTTTTCTTTTTATATATATTTTAAATATTTCCAAAATAAAAAAAATGAATATCTTAAAATTCCAAAAAAAAAGAGAAAAAATTTCTAAAAATAATAAAAAAAGAGAATATTTCTCAAAATTTAAAAAAAATATATGTGTTTTTGAATAGTTTAGACATTTTGGTATTTCAATAGTACCCCTAGTTTTTAGTTTTGTTTTACTCAAAATCTCCTATAGACAACTTAGTTAATTATAATATTTCTAATCGTCCTTTTTAATTATGTTTCACAAGTAAAATGTTGGTCATGCTGTGTTAAGGTGAAATATTTTTCTAAAACTCGCATTTCTATTATGGTTTTTTGTTGTTTATTTCCTTTACTTTCTTAAAAATTCATCATCCACTATTTTCTTTTTCGTTTTTGAATAATTTTTGTAAAGTCAACTTTTAAATAAAGTAGTAGATGTGAACGATCCAAGTCACCTATTATTTCTATTTTCAAGTTAATTTCATCAATCTTCTTTTATTATCTAGGACTCGCTTTTTGAAAATTTTTCAAACCTTTGTTTTAAATAAATTCAAAAGCGTGAAAATGATTTAGGCCGTTTTTGTTTTCGTTTGAGCTTTCCTGCCAACCTAAAAACTTTTACCACTAGTTAGCCATTTTTGAGCCTTTTTCCGATTAAATTTGATAGCTCCTCCCTTCATTTCAGTTTCACCAAAGCCAAAATTTCCAACCTATCGAATCACACTAGCCTTTTTGAGTTTCATAAATTATTTTGATGATTTTGATAGGGTATTTTGTGATTTTTGTGGGAGAAAGATTTTTGAAAAAAAAAAGTATGCTCAAAAGTGATGTTCATTTCTGTTTGGCCAATTCAAAGGGAAAATAAAAATATTTATGGCCTTTATTTTGAAAAAAGAAAAAAAATGAAAAAAAAAGTAGAAGAAAAAGAAAAAAAAATGTGTATATATTTTTATGAAAGTTTTTGAAACTCTTTGTTTTGGTTTAGTGTGATTTTAGAACCTTCACGTTTATCTTTGAATTCCACTCCTGATTATTTTCCTAAACCAAATGTTTCTGTCCTATTTAAGTCCTTTTGATTCACACTTTTTGATTTTTATTTAACAACAAAGAAAAGAAAAATAGTAAATCAGTTTTAGTTTTGGATTTAAACCTAGATTTTTGTTAATTAAATTGATATAATTATAATGCGTTGCTTGGATCTAGTAACAACTCAATGCGTGTTTTTCATTTTCGTTGCTTTGCTTAAGTCCATTTAAAAAAATCTCGTTAAAATTTTGGATGATTTGTTTTTATTGAGTAAAGTTTATAAAAGTTTTACCATACCTAAATAATTGTTTTAGACTTACATTTCACCATTTCCCTACTAAGAATTTCGCATAGTACTTGTGTAGGCATAATTAGAAATTTTTGATTAGTCCTTTTTATAAATATCTAGTTTTTATATTTTTGTTTGGGGACAAGAACAGCTTAAGCTTGGGGGAATTTGATAATACGTTTTGTAGCCTAAACTATAATCGTATTTTCTATTTTCTATTGTGCAAATTATGTCTATTATTAGTTTATTTTTATCATTTTTATGTAAATATTATTGCCACTGACTTTTTCTTGTCTTTTTGCAGGTTTCCAGAAAATTGGCCAAAATGACCTGTCACGCCCCCCTGTCACGCCCTCCCTGGGCGTGACCTAGGGCGTGTCACCCGATCCCGAGGATTCTTGCTAGATGGGACAGAATAACGGTCAAAACCATTGTCACGCCCCCTGACACGCCCTCCCCGGGCGTGTCTCCAGGCGTGACCATGGGCGTGTCTCCCTCTGCTGCAAAGCCTGCCGTCGCATTAAATGTCGTTCCGCCACAGCACGCAAACAGTACCGTCACGCCCCCCGTCACGGGCGTGACCTGGGGCGTGACATCAACTTTTCGACAACTGACGGATTTCCGACCAATGATTTGGACATGACGTGCCTGTCACGCCCCCCTGTCACGGGCGTGACCTAGGGCGTGACCACCGACGTACCGAAGCAATCATCCCTCCCGCCAGAATCCAAATCCCGAGGTCAACATAATACTATCATGCCCCCTGACACGCCCCCCCTAGGGGGGGGGGGCGTGTCGGAGGGCATGACCAACCCGAGAAAAAATTCTATAAATTGAGACCACCCCTCTCCATTTCAGCAAGCTTTGGTTGAGTGGGGGAGGTGCTGCCCCTTTGGTTATTGAGTTTTTTTATGCTTTCTCTCTCTCTCTCTCTCTCTCTCTTTGTAATTTTTGTTTAACCCTAGTTTAATCTTAGTTTGTTCTAGCTTTTATTGTAATTTTGCTCTTGCTTAGTGCTACTTGTAGGGCTAGAATAGGTTTTCAATTTCATGCACTTGTAATTTCAATTTCAATAGTGTAGCTTGCCCCTTTTAATTAATAAAAGTGTTCTTGTTTAGCATGTGTTCTTCTTATGCTTTACTACTCATCCCCCTTCCTCCATTCCACAATGATTAACTAATCCTCCTTGTACTCGATCTTGATGATCCGAGGTTAGAGCAATTATGTTATGATGTTTTAATTAATCTTTTCTTTTTAGAATAGGGCCTTGAATTACTCTTGATTAATCACGGGTTGGAGGTATATTTTCGATATATACTCTCCGCCTTTGCTTTCATTCTGGGCTAGCCGAGAGGCCGAAAGAATGAAGTGAGCATTCAAGAGTAAAGGGAGTTGTACGCACCCCTCGAGAGAGGCAGACGTCCAAATCTCCCGGATTCGAGTAAAATCCAATAGTGGGGTTCACCGCGTAAAGCGGGTTTTAGGCCTCCGATTTAGACGAGAGTCGGTCGGACCTTCCTAAACTCAGTTGGGCACGACTTCGAGAGAAGCGTGTTCAAGCTTTATGAACCTCCACGGTCAAGGACCTTTATCCTATTAAGTTTAGATTTTTATCGCATTTTCTTAATCGTCTTTAGCCGAGGTGAATCTTGATCGAGTGCATTTCCATTTCCTATTTTCTACCCTTCGTAGTAATCGTTTTACTTAATAGCTATACTTAATTGCGGTGTTTCCCTTTCTAGTATAGCTTTACTTTCTCCCTTGCACTTAGATTTTCTAAAACCCTAGTTTTTTTCCGTCGATAAGATAATAGTGTTCGTGTGAGTAAGCATAGCCAATAGTTCCCGGATTTCAATACGACACTTGTGTCCCCTTGCTACAATTCGATAGGTATACTTGCCTCATCGGGTTGCTAGTTCGGTTGCGTTTATTTTCTTCGAACCCTAGCGCGCAACACCATGCTTGCTGACACTCCTCCCCAAATATTGTTTGGGAAGATTCTCTCCTATGAGATACAACTAGCTGCCAGAAAGGAGGAGCATGCCACCAACAAATCACTGGCCAAAGAAAAGTCCTTGGCCTTAAAAGCTAAAAGCACAAGGAAAGGCATGGAAAGGATTCCTTCTCCACCAACGAGACCAATTGAGTCAGACAGCTCAGACTCAGAGGCATCAGACAGCAGCATGTCTGATGAAGATTTTGCAGCCTTTTCCAGACAACTCTAGAGGTTGATGAAGAAGAAGCATTGGAAGAAGAGGCCTTCCAATTCCACTCATCGCACAAACATCCAGTCCAAGATTGATAGGTATGGTTCTAAACATAAAAAATATAACTCCTCTAAAGTAATTTGCTACGTTGTAGTAAGCCTGAGCATGTGATAGCTGACTGCCCAAAGAAGAGGAAGGAGACTGAGGAGAAGAAGCAGCACCAGCACAAAGGAAAGAAGGAAAAGTCCTTCATTTCCAAGAAGGAAAAGAGTTGGATAGACTCATCATCTTCTGAGTCTGAAGAAGAGGAAGCCTACATTGGGCTAGTTGTTGTTGTTCTTAAAGATGAAGCTATTACAGCAGGAAAAGTCAATCCTCTAGAGAGGATAGGAATCCGGGCCCCTCTTATACTATCAGACAGTGAGTAAGAGGTGGATGAAGATATTAACAGCTTTAGAGGGCTGATGGAAATAACAGATGAGGAAGGCAACCAGGATCAGCTTTGTCAAAGCAAGGTGCATCGGTCACCAAACTCTGCTTATTTGTCTTACTTTGAGACTAGTCCTTGCTCAAAAGCCACTTCACCTTGTGGTGAAGAAGATTATTGCTCTGAAGGAGATGTCATTCAACTAATTGACAAGTATGGAGAACTTTTGAATGCCTTCAAGAAGGTCATAAAGTTGTCTAAGAAGCAAACTAAAGAGATTTCATCTCTTAAGCTTGCAGTTGCCCAGCAGACTCTAACAGCAAATCTGTTGGACCAGAAATCTAGGGAAATTATTCAACTGTAGTCAATCTTAGAAATTTAGGTAGCCTCCATCAAACACAAGAACTGTCTCATCAGGGAGCTAGAAGATAAGATTGAGAAGGGGAAAAGATTAGTGGCTAGTTATTCTAAGCCAAGTGTTGTCCTCCACTTGATAGACTCCTCCTCTCAAAAGGGCAAGAAGGGGTTGGGATTCAAGCGAAGCACAAGAGTTTCTCCTTCTAATAAAAAGGGCACAGATCCAGCTCCACCTCAGCTTATTGCTTCTAAGCCTCCCATTCTTTTCAAAAAAGTTTTGATACCTTCTAACAGGTATGACTAAGAAATCTCTTATGGTCATTGGGAGAAGTGTTGTTCATCTGGAGTGAATAAAGATGTTCAGTTCCATGGTGAAAGTTTTGGAGAGGTGTGTGCAGTCAAGGCTGCCAATGAGAAATTTCAAATGGCCCAATTTGTGCCATTTGTCTTTGTTGCTTCTTCACCAACTCTCAAGAATGTTGCTGTAGCCAAGACTCAGAGTCTGACAACAAAGGTTCTAACTAAGGGCAGGTCCAAGAGTCAGGCTGATCTGGGCATATCTAAACCCATCAGAAGCATGCTTTATGAAAAGAAGCTAGTTGCTACTAGCACTCAGGGCAGACCAAATCAACTAGCTATAAGACTTACCTTAAGTCAAATTCTGGCTAAAAGAAATCAGAAAAAGGCTACAACACATCTTCCTCCTGTCAAGGTTACTGCTCATCAAGCTGCAGGGCCTTCACAAAAAAGAAAATATAATATACATGATTGTTGGTGCTGTGGTAAGATAGGGCATTTTGCCATTGACTGCTATCATAATCCCAATGTGGCCAGAGCTAGGGTCAGTCCACCAGTCAGAAATTTTGCTCTTGGACATGTTCTGTTTAATGCTAACATGCACCTAGGACCCAATAGATATTAGGGTCCTAAGGTTAAGTAATATGTATATTGCAGGATAGTCCAAGGTGCCATAACCCTATATGGTACTTGGAAAGTGGTTATTCTAGGCAAATGACTTTAACAATGAGCAACTTGAAGTATTTTACTCCAGTAAAAGATGGACCCAAAGTCATCATTGGAGGTTTTGATAGAGGTATAACCAAAGGATATGGTAAGATTACCAATGGCATAGTCACCATCACAAAGGTGCCTTATGTTGAAGGGTTGTAACACAACCTTCTAAGCATAAGTCAGCTTTCTAATATTGGCTATGTTATTGTCTTCCACAAGGAAGAGTGCCTAATTAGGAGGTCAAGTGACCATGTGGTCATTTTGACAGGCACTAGGAGTGGACATGTTTATTTCTTGAACTTTCTATGTCTAGACAGAGATTCTCCTATCTGTTTAGTGGCAAATGAGAACGCCTTCTACTGTGTCCACTGGAACAAGAGACTAGCCCATTTGAATTTCAAGACTATTGGCAAGCTCTTCAGTCAAGAGCTATTTAGCAATGGACCCAATGTGAAGTTCCCTAAGGAGGGCATTTGCTCAGCTTGCCAAAAAGTAAAGCAGACAAGAGTCTCCTTCAAGGGTATTGGGACCAAAGACTCTGTGCGGTGCTTATACCTCTTTCACTTGGACCTATTTGGTCCTATGCCAGTTCATATTCTTGGTAGGAAAGTCTATACGCTTGTAGTAGTTGATGAATATTCCAAGTTTACTTGGGTGTTCTTTCTTAAGAAGAAGGATGAAACCCTTGATGTCTTCATGAGGTTTGTCAAGCAAATTCTGAATAAGCTTGACAGTTCTGTTGTCAAAATCAAAAGTGACCATGGGAATGAATTCCAGTCTGATAACATGACAAAGTTCTGTGAAGAGCATGAGATTCATCAAGAATTATCTTCTCCTAGAATGCCCTAGCAAAATGGGATAGTTAAGAGGAAAAATAGGACTAAGGCTGGTAGAACATTATTGAGTGACACATCTCTCCCATAATATTTCTAGGCTGAGGCAGTAAATACTACATGCCATTTTCTAAAAAGAGTCTCTATCACCAAAGTCCACAAAAAGACTCTATATGAGATCTGGAAGGGCAGAAAACCAAATCTTGGCTATCTCAAAATCTTTGGTAGTAAATCCTTTGTGCTTCACAAAGGCAAGTCCTATGTGACTAAGTTTGATGCCAAATCCTATGATGGAATATTTGTTGGGTACAGCAATCATAGCAAAGCCTATAGGATCTACAACTTGAAAAGCCATGTTATAGAAGAATCAGTTAATGTATTCTTTGATGAGTCTACCGTGATTAACAATGGACTACCTAGTTCCACTTATAGTACTGTAGGTATAGAACATATGATGGACAAGCTGACCATTAAGGAAGCATCACCAGTCATCCAAGATGATATGGATACTTTAGAAGATCTAATTGGCACACGAGGAGTGGATTAAGATCAATAAGAAGATGCCCCTGTTGCTGAAAGAAGACTGCCACCTGTAGTCAGACATTTGAGAGATCATCCAATACACCATATCATTGGTAAGGCAAGTCATGGAGTAATGATAAGGAGCAAAAGTCAGAACATAGCCATGTATTCAAGCTTTCTATGACAAGTGGAGCCCAGGATGTTTGAAGAGGCCAACATAGACTAACATTGGATTGGAGCTATGCTGGAGAAACTGAACAAGTTCAAGAGGTACAAGGTCTGGAAGATTGTTCCCAGACCTTATGGTCATAATATCATTGGATTCAAGTGGATCTACATAAACAAGCCTGATGAAAATGGCATTAAAATTAAGAATAAGGCCAGATTAGTAGTCAAGGGGTACATGCAAGAAGAAGGGATTAATTTTGATAAAACCTTTGCCCCTGTAGCAAAATTGGAGGCCATCAAATTGTTCCTTGCATATGCAGCACACAAGGGATTAGAGGTCTACCAAATGGATGTGAAGTCAGTCTTCCTAAATGGTGACTTAAAAGATGAAGTCTATGTGGAGCAGCCTCCGGGTTTTGTAGTTTCTAACTCACCTTATTTTGTTTACAGACTTAGGAATGCTCTATATAGGCGGAAGCAAGGCCCTAGAGCATGGTATGAGACATTGTCTAGTTTCCTAATTGAGAAAAAATACTCAAGGGGGAAAATAGACAAGACCCTATTCCTAAGGGAATCTAAGGATAAGATCATCCTAGTCCAGATCTATATAGATGACATCATCTTTGGATCTACTGATAACAATCTCTGCCAAAAGTTTGCTAAACTTGTATAGGGGATGTTTGAGATTAAAAGTATGGGTGAACTTAAGTTCTTCATGTGCCTCCAAGTAAGACAGGCTGATGATGGCTTGTCCATATCAAAGTCTAAGTTAACTAGGGAGTTAATCAAGAAATTTTGCATGGAGAATTCATCCACCATGAGAACTCCCATGAGGTCAAGTATGCCTATAGGCAAAGATGAAGAAGGGAAACCTATTGATGAAACTATCTATAATGGGATAATTGGATCCCTTATATATCTGACTACAAGTAGGCCAGACATCTTGTATGCTACATATGTTTATTCTAGGTATCAGGCTTACCCTAAAGAATCTCACTACTGTGCAGCTAAGAGAATTTTGAGGTATCTTAAGGGCACTCCAGATCTTGGCCTTTGGTACCCTAGGAATGGGGAGTTTGAACTAACTGGTAATTCAGATGCGTATTTTTCAAGCTACAAAGAGGACAAGAAGAGCACATCTAGCACCTATCAGTTCTTAGGAGGGATACTGGTATCTTTGATAAGCAAGAAACAAACCAGTGTGGCAATATCAACTGTAGAGTTAGAGTACATCTCAATAGGAAGCTTCTATGTTTAGTTGATGTGGATCCAACACCAGCTTCAAGACTACAACCTCCAGATAAGTAAAACTCTTTTATTATGTGATTCTACTAGTACAATCTCAATTTCTAGGAATCCTGTCTCCCATTCCAGGTCTAAGCACATAGAGATTTGATATCATTTCATTAGGGAGCATGTGGAATTTTAAGGCATCACCCTTGAGTTTTTCCCAACATACAAGCAAGTGGCTGACATCTTAACTAAGCCACTAGATGAAGCCAAGTTTAACACATTCAAATTGGAGTTTGGTATGTTAAACTTAGTATAGCTTTAGTTTCTCCTCATCTTATTGAAAACTATTTGGCATTATACAGATTGGATGATCCTTTAAAGAAATGAAGATTCTTCAATTGAATGAGAGCAAGTCCAGCATAATTCCAACATTTCACTGCTACCTAATTGAGGGGTAGCAGGTGATAAGATTATCAATTGATCTGGTGCATCCTACCAGCTATTTGCTGCAGTCAAGAAAGGGGAGGATGAGATGATCAGATGATCAGATAAGTAAGGCAGCAGCAAGGCATCAGCAATTCAATTATTTAGTTTTATTTAATTATGCCTTGTGCTACATGGTTCTGGGTATGTCATATACTCATTTGCTTAAGAGTTTTGACTTCCTCAAATAGGTGGAGATTGTTAGGTCAATTGCCCACAATGTCCTGGATTTGAGTGAAGTCAATCTTATCAATGATATACATATATCAGTAGATGGCTATTATTGGTCAGGTAGACTAAGTGTCTAAGTCAGGTAAACACTTACCTAAGATGTGGGATGATAGAAATCTGTCTAAGTCCACAAGCATTGAGTTAAGGAACATCACTCAACGCCAGATGGCTTATAGCGCTGAGTGTAGCTTATACTGTCACAGCCTAAGTTGGAATGAGCTTAAATATGGCTAATTACACAGGCGTTGAGTGAAGTCAACTCACTCAATGCCATACTACTAAAGAGAAATTTGGCTAAGTGTTTTGGCGTTGAGTGATGAATATACACTAAATGCCATACAGCAAAAAGACTGTAAGTTGAACTAGTTGAACCATGTTAAAATTCGTCGAACTGAGTTTAGAGTTCGTCGAGCTCAACTCATAATTTGTCAAGCTAAGTTTAGAGCTTGAGATTCTGAGTTCGTCGAGCTTATTTGATAATTCTTCGAATTGAGTTCAAAGTTCGTTGAGCTCACTTCACCATTCGTCAAACTCAAAAAGACACTCTAAGCCCAGTGTTTTTTTAAAACACAAGAAATTGGCTAAGGCATAAAGCGTTGAGTGAGGCGTGCTCACTCAATGCTCTCAACGCTTAAGCTTCTAAAAAATAAGAAATTTGGTTAAAGAAAAAATTGTTGAGTATAGGTTACTGAATAAACGCTGTCAACGCCTAGTAAAGACAGAATTTTCTCTAAGGGGTTTGTCGTTGAGTGATGCTTACTCACTCAACTCTAAGCAACAAAAAGTTTATAATGCAAGTTGGCATTGAGTGAAGCGGAATCGCTCAACGCCTAGAAAACGACTTTATATTCTAAGTAGTTTGGTGTTGAGTGAAGGTTACTCACTCAATGCCAAGAGACAGAAAATCTATCAAAGTGTTTTGGCGTTGAGTAATGCTTACTCACTCAACGCCTATTCTCTGATGCTCGGTTTTAGCTAAGCCCACAGGTGCTGACGTCAGCAAAATCGACAAAATCAACTTAGGTAAAATCATGTATCGGGAAGCTCCAGTACACGAAAAATCTTATCGTGAAGCTACTATATGTCTTCTTCTGGTAAAGCATGGTACAATTGGAAGCTATACAATAGTTGTTGATTGGTGAACTATAAAAGGAAGAGATAGGGCCAAGAGAAAGACAACTTTTAGGGCATACAATATTCAAAAAGGAGATCAGCCGTCTTCATCTTCTTCATCATTGTTGCATGTGAAAAGCTTGAAGCTCTCCAGCAAGAAAAGTTCAGTTAGCTGTGCTAGTATCCATCTTCCACAATAGATTCAGAATATATTTTGAAGAAAGAAGAACCTTTATGCTTAAGCAGGTTCAGTGAGTTGTTGGAAGACTCAAGATCAAAAGATCTTTAGCCTTCCGCAACAAGTTCAAAGGTTAACTTCTGAGTTCTTCCAGCAAATCTTTTCCCTGCTGTGAGGTGAGTTGGAGAAGAAATTTTTTCTTCTCAAGTTGTAGACACAAAAAAATTTCTCTATATCGAAGTAAATTAAATGTTTTCTTTTTGTAGGATACTTTTAGATCTTAGGTGTAGGACCTTTGGGACAGAGGTAGGGAAAATATTCCTAAGCTGTAGGAGAGTGCTGCTCTCTGTGGTAGGTGAGTTTTACTCTCTGAGTAGTAGGGCAGTTTTGCCTAAACTGTAGGAGAGTGCATCTCTCTGAGTTGTAGGAGCATGAATGCTCTGACTTAGGGCTATGCTCCATAGCCTGAGTGGTAGAGCTTAATTGTTTGAGGTAGGTGATACTTGTATCACTGAGTGCAGGCCTGTGTGGCTGAGGTGTAAGTCTTAGAGGAGACTGAGAGATCCTGAGGGATTTGAGGTGTAATCTCCTTGGAGGATTTGTTTGGAGAAGTGCCTTGACTTATAGTAAGTTAGCAAGGAGGGAGGAGAGTGGATGTACACATAATTTTTGGGAACCATTATAAAACACTTGAGTGCTTTTTTGTGTTTCTTTTATTTTCTGAATTACAGGTGTTAAGTACAAGCTCTAGATCACTCTAAGCTGAAAGCTAAAAGAAATAAATAAGTGATTTAAAAGACTATCAAAAGCCCTAGGCAAAGCTATTCACCGCCCCCCCCCCCCCCCGCCTCTAGGTTGCTAGCTACCTTGAAAATAAAATCTTTCAGTTGTTCAACATAAACTTCCTCTTTGAGTTCTCCATTTAGAAAAGCACTATTGACATCCATCTGATATACTGTGAATTTCTAGAATGCTGCATATGCAAGAAATATTATGGTAGCCTCTAACCTTGCAACAGGGGAAAAAGTCTTGTCATAGTCTATGCCTTCCTCCTATGAGTATCCTTGAGCTACCAATCTTGCATTATTCCTTACAATTACTCCTTGAGCATCCAACTTGTTCCTAAAGACCCATTTTATTCCAATGACTGGATGTTCTTTGGGTCTAGGAACTAAATCCCAAACTCAACATCTCTCAAATTGATTGAGTTCATCTTGCATTGCAATGATCCAGTGGGGATCTTGTTCTGCATCTATGATGGATTGAGGTTCAATCTGAGAAATGAAACAAGCATGAATCTGATCTTTATTTAATTGATGTCTTGTTTGCAAACTAGATGACATGTCTCCAATCACATGAGATCTAGGGTGATCCCTAAGTGTGATAAAGTCAGTGGGTTGAGTTGGTTCTTCAACTATTTGTGGTTCTAATTCCTCTGTTAGAATTTCATTTGCCACAATATTTTTAGCATAAATTTCCTAAATTTCTTCATAACTGCCATCATCTACAATCTGTTAAGAAAGATGTGATATATCCTCTTGTGTTAGGATTAAATCATCCAATTTCTCACACAGATTTGGTACATGAAAATTGTCTATGGTAGAGATGTCTCTCTACTTACAAAATATGTTAGTCTCATCAAATGAAACATGTATAGATTCTTCTATTTTAAGAGATGATTTATTATAAACCCTATAAGCCTTGGTAACTTTAGAATATCCAAGAAAAATTCCCTCTGCAGCTTTGGCCTCAATTTTCTTTAAGTATTTCTTATCATTGTTATGAATGTAATATTTACAGCCAAATTTTTTAAAATAACTTACTTTAGGTTTCTTTGATTTAAATAATTCATAGGGGGTCTTAACCTTTAGCTTATGAATTAGACTTCGATTCAGAACAAAATTTGATGTGCTTACTGTCTTAACCCAAAAGGATAAGGGCAAGTGAGCATCTGCAAGTAATGTTCCAGCAGATTCAATCAGGGTTCTATTTTTTCCTTTCAGCTACCCCATTTTGTTGAGGAGTTCTAGAAGCAGAAAAATAATGCTTGATACCTTCCTTCTCACAGAATTCTTACATCATAAGAGATTCAAACTCAGTTCTATGATCACTTCTGATCAATGTAATCTGAGTAGAGAACTCAATCTTGATGCTCTTAAGAAAATCTATAAGAACATTAAAGTTATTTTACTTGTTTTTCAGAAAGAAAACTCAAGTGAATCTAGAGAAATCATCAACAATAACTAAGGTATATGACTTCCCTCCCAAGCTCTGTATTGCAATAGGTCCAAACAAATCCATATATAGCAAGTACAAGATTCTGGGTGAATCACTTTTAGAAATGGATTTAAAACTATTTTTAGTTTGCTTGCCTAATTGACAGCCCTACAAAGTCCTTCTTTCTTGTAGGAACAAGAAGGTATTCCTCTGACAAAGTTGTACTTAGATAATTTAGCTATAGTCTTAAGATTTACATGTCCTAATCTCTTATGCCATAATTCACTAGTTTTATTAATCTGATTAAACAAACAAATTTTAAATTTTGGTGAGTTAAAATTAACTAGATAAATATTTCCTTTTCTAATTCCAGTTAAAACAATTTTGTTTCTATCAGAAGTAATTGAATATAAAGACGTATTAAATGTTACCTGTTAACCTTCATCACATAATTGGCTGATGGATATGAGGTTATGCTTGAGACGATTAACATTGGCTACCTTCTTGAAGGTAACTGCTCCAACTTTGACATTGTCATAGCCTTCTGTCTGTCCATAGTTGGAGACTCCAAAGATCACTTTAGGGCCAAGCTTTTCTTTGAAATCACTCAGGTTTGCTTTTTATTTTGTCATGTGTTTTGAACACCCATTATCCAAGTACCGTTGTTCCTCTGTGGTAGGATAGTTCTTTACCTGTTTAAAAACATATTTGTTATTCTTTACCCAGGTTACCTTGAGTCCTTGTTTACTCACATAAAGATAACTAGAAATATAAGAACAATATGGTTGATCCTTATAACTTAGTGGATGAAATCTCATAGGAGGAATAATCCACTGAGTAAAAGGATTAACAATTTTTTGTGATTGATTATTATTTTGAAAATAATTAGACTTTCTTTTTTAAAATACTTGGTTCAACGAATTAAGTTGATTTCGTCGAGCTTCATTCGACGAAATGTATCGATTTCGATGAACTCGGTTCACAGAATGATAGAATTCATTATCTTTGTTCCACGTTCATCGATCTCTGTTCGACGAATCATATTGATTTCATTGAGCACCCGCAGTTGAGTAGTTATACCCAAACTCTGGGTTCAAAGTTCGTCAATCTCGGTTCGCTGATTGATATTGATTTCGTCAATCTTGGTTTGACGATTTTTGTGGTACATAATTTTTATGAGAACTTTAATTTTTCTTTGGTTTATTCTTTTGAAAAACTTTAGTATCTTTATTTATAACTTGTAATACTTCTTTTCCTTTAGCAGATATAAAATTTATAGGAGTTCAAAGAATATTTTTCTACAAAATATGAGGCTGACTAGATGAAGCTCCCAAGCCTAGTTTGTCATTTAATCTGGCATTCACTTTGATCGTGATATCCATCAATTTGATACTTCTCCCATTAAGGGATTCTTCAAACAACTTAGCCTCTTTTAATTTATTTTCTAAAGAAAGTATTTGATCATTAACAGTTTTTTAATCTTCTTTAAGTTTTATGTTTTCAGAAGAAAAATTGCCTAATTCAACTAATTTCTCTCTCAGAAGTTTTTTTCCTTCTCAGACTGAATCAGGTCTTTATGTAGAAATTTAAAATCAGTTTTAAATTAATCTGAGTTAAAATCAAAGGTAGAGATTACCTGATCTTCTTCTTATTCTGATTTGGACTTTTCCTAAGAATTACTGCATGAGGCATTGATTACCATCAGACAGATTTCTTTTGCTCTTTCTTCTTCTTCATCATCTTCACTAGAACTGGATAAAGACTCAGAGTCTGATTCACTCCAAGTCTCAGCAACAAATCCTCTTTCCTTCTTCTTGAATTTGCTGGAAGAGGGCTTTTGTGAATGCTTCCTGGAGCCTATCTCCTTCGTCTTTTTCCATCTTCTTTATTCACAGGAAAATCTGGAAGGTCCTGGTTTCCTGGATCCATAACAAATTATTTCTTTAGTAGGAGTTTTGTTATACCTTTGTCTATCCTGTTCCCTGAAAGGTCTTCTCCTGAAATATTTTCTGGCCATTTTGTAGAATCTCTTAGCCAGTAGACTCAGAAAGTCTTCATATTCTAGAAGAGCTTCTGCTTCATCTATTGCTTGGAAATAAATGCTCTTTTCTTTCCTTACTGAAGGTGATGCCTTTTGCTCAGCTTCCCTGGTTTTGATGAACTGCTCATAAGATTTGAGCTTGCCCAAAAGGGTCTCAGTAGATATCTCATTAACAGTTCTGGCTTCTTTAATAGGCCAGATTATGGAATCTTATGTGCTAGGGAAACACATGAGGATCTTATCATTGACTTCTGTCAATGTGATATCCTTCTCAAGATTTTCAGCTCATTAATGATGAGACTGAGTCTAGTGTACATGACTGCCACTGATTCATTTTCACCCTTCTCGAAGTTATCATAATGAGAAATCAAGTTGGATCTTCTATCCTTTCTTTCATATGTAGAAGCAGCAACCATTCCATTTCGGGAATCCCAGATGTCCTTGGCTGATGTGCATTTAGCAACTTTTTGGAAAATGTCATCTAACATTGTTTAATCAAATATGTTCATAGCTTTGGCATCAATAATCTTTGCTTTCTTTTGTGCTTCTGTCCATTCTGGATGTGCTACAACACTTGTACTTGTTGCTGCAAGTTGTGTAAGGGGTCCTATCAAAATAGAGTTATAAATGTCTTCGTCAATAGAATTCATGTAAAGCCTAATCCTTGCCTTCCATAGTGTAAATTTATTTAGATTGCACACTGGAGGGCTGGTGCTTGAAAACTCTTTATTTTGTTCCATGATAAATTTCTAGGTAAACTAAAATCTATCAGATCGTTTGGTTCAGGTGTTATCTTGTAAAACCAAAGAACCTTTCTCTGATACAAATTGAAAGTGAGGGATAGATTTTATCTTTAATCTACAGGGGAGGTGAATAGAGTATTAAAAATTATTAACTTATTTTTATAGCGGATTAAAAGATAGTGATATATATATATGTATATAAAGAAGATCACAACACAAAAACAAAGAAAGCAATCAGCACAAACGACACAAGGATAATAGTGGTTCCCTAAAATCTGGGTACATCCACTCTTCTACCACCCTGGTGGGAATCCACTACAGGTTTTTGATAAGGTTCCCTACCACCATAGGTTTTTGCTCAGGTGCCCTGTCACCACAAGATATATTTTTCTAAGGGAGATCTAGCAACCCTTTGAGCTTTTGATCAGGTGCCCAAAAACCAAACCTAAGTCTTTTGATCAGATGACTTACGAACCAAAGATATAACTTTTGAAGGGAGTTAAAACCCTATAAGCAGTTTATGAAATAAATAAAAAGGTGATCATGTTCTTCTCTGTCAATAATCTCGGAGAAGACTAGTGGATTGTTGAAGCAGAAAGCTCCCCCTGATTTGAATAAAGTTTATGATAAGGAGAGGGAGACCTTTCTTCAGGTTGTAGGCCTTCTTTGAAAACTTCTTCTTCCAGTAAATGTTTCTGCGAGATGTGAACTTTTGTCTCAGATTTAAGATCTGTTACTGGAAGAAAAACTTGAAGCAGAAAGCTTATTCTTTGTAAAACAAGATGTATCTCAAAACTGTAACTGTCTCTATTTGAAGCAGAAAACTTATGAGCATATATTTAGCATTATGAGAAAAATTCAAATATTTGAATTCATTAACCCTAAAATGGCTGGAGAATTCCCGAGAAGGTAACTGCCTTTGAAATTTTGTTAGAATGGAAATAAGAACGCCGTGATTAAATCCATATTTAATGCTGCCTATAAACGGCTATATTAGATAGAATATTTAGCATTAAATATCAGAGTCAAGGTTGTCTGTAATTAAGCTTTTGAATTTATTCTACACTCAAAATATATAATATCATGAAAGTAAGCCTGAAACAGTTCTGCCGTCTTCAAAGAAAACTGCCTAAAACACTGCATTGAAATTGTCGAACTTAGCATACATTTCGTTGACTTGAGCCAGTAGTTTCTCGAATTGATTCTTCATATTAGTCGACCTGAGCTAAGAGTTCGTCGACCGGATTTTTTAATTTGAGGTTTGAGTTTGTTGACCGGAGCTAAGCTTTCGTCGAGCTCAACCCAGAGTTAGAACTCTTAGTTCGTCGAGCTGAGCTCGGCATTCGTCAAATTGCGCTCAACTTTCATCGAACTGATTTTCTGAACTCGGGAATTCTTCTAAGGAAAATGACCCCGGAAAAACCTATGACCCTAGACTATATATGTTGGGTCAATCTAAACATCCTAATAGTAATCCTAGCCCAAATCAAAACTGGGGTTCCAACAATGACCTACTCATGACAAAACCATCATAGGGGTCTAAAAGTCTGAGAGATGTTACACTCTGCCCTTAAGTATTTATTAAGTAAGACGAACGCCAATCCCCTCCTTTTACGATGGATCCTCCTTCTATAAGAGTTTGACTTAGAGATTCGGGATAAGAGGGGTGCCGAAATTTGGCGGCCGACTTCTTATCTCAACTAGAGAATCTCGCTAGGGAAGCATTAGTGGAGGCCGATATTAATGATAAATTTCCTTAAGAGAACCTCCTCGTTCTCGAAAATCTAAATATTGTTTCAATGCCCTTGTTCGCTGATTTTGCTAATTATTTGATAGCCCGGGTCTTGCCAAAATAATTCTTGAGTCAGCAAAAGGAGAAATTCTTTTTTGACTTAATGAATTACTTTTGGGAAGACCCTATCTTATTTTGTGTCTATGCTGACTAGGTAGTGAGACGTTGCATTTTGAGTGAGGAAGGATTGTAGATATTATGGTACTGCTACAAAATACCGACATATGATCATTATTAAGGAAACCGTACCACAAGGAAGGCAATGGAGGCGGGCTTTTATCGGCCCAAGCTCTTTAAAGATGCTCACACCCTTGATAGTACCTGCGACCGATGCTAGCAGTCGGGTAATATCTCCCGCCGGGATGAGAAGCCTCAAAATAATTTCCTAGAGTTCGAAATTTTTTATCTTTAGGGAATTGATTTCATTTGACCTCTCTCAAAGTATTTGGTTTTCAAGGGTAGCTAAAATTCTAGATGGGGGAGGGGAATAGGTATTTTGTCTCTATTGAGATTTCCTTCTTTTATGTGAGTTGTGAGTTAGTTTTTAACAGCTTTCAAGTCACACTACAAAGCACACACCAGGTTTATAATGGATCCCCATATTATGGGTACGTGCACTGTCCCTCCCACCTCTCTAACAGCTTGGTAGACAAGGCACCTCTCCAAATCTCGCCTCCTAAGAGCTTACAACATAGATCATGCAGGATCTCTCATTCTCCTCTAAGACCTACGATCGGGCACAAAGCCCTATAACTTAGTTATCTAAAGATCACCTACCTCAGGAAAAAGTCTCTACAACTAAGGCTAGGAGGATAACCCTATCTCGGAGAGAATGACTCTCCTACAGTTCAACAACAAAGGCCCTACCTAAGATCCATAGCTGGATCCTTACTCGGACCCAAAGGTCCTACACTTAGAGAGATTGACTCTTCTACCTCAAGTACAAAGGCCCTAAACTCAGATCAACAAACGATCCTAACTCAGCCTTTATAAAATTGGCCTACAACTTAGATCCAAAGGATCCAACTGAGAGAATAGAGTTTTGTTGATGTTGATTTGATACCAGAGAAATTTCTCTATATATTCTTCTTCCTGAGCAGAGTTTACCTCAACCCTACCATCTTCTCAGCAATAATAAAAAAAAAGTTCTTCAAAAAATGGCGGCTTGTGTTAGAAGTAACTCAGAAACATGGTCTCTGAACTTCCTATTAATTTGCTCTTCAATCAGCTAACTTTGATTGTAGAAGTTTGATGGCACTACTTAGTCGTCTTTATCAGAAGGCTTTTCTAATCTTATTATAGCTGGTGAAGATTACTACAGCTAACTCACTAGAACTTTTAGTTCAGCTTGTTTAACTTCCTACTTCAAGCTCGCCAACAATGGAGAGGAGGAAGACTAAGTCCAACTGCTCCTTTTCGAAATCAGTAAACCCTAAAAGTTAAGTTCCATCTCCTAATCATGTCCCTTTAATCTTCCGTCATTCAATGCCTCTTTTATTCAGTTGGGACAACCTGCAGTTGTTTGATGTAACTTGCTTTAACAGTAATGGACGTAACGTAGGTCTGTGGTGCCATTTGTCGCGTACAGTAGCTTTCCCGCAACTAATTTTAATTTTGTTGTCTTTTGCTGACTTTAGGTGACGTCATCATCAGTAAACTTAGCCAAATTCTCAGTTTCATCCCAAGCATTGAGTACATTGAGTGAACTGGCTTCACTCAACGAATTTGAACTTAGCCATTTTCTTATCCACTTCAAGGCATTGAGTGCGTTGAGTGAACTTTCATCAATGAACGCTTCTGGACATAGCCGATTTACTGACTGCCTACCTTTATGTTGAGGCATTGAGTGAACTGGCTTCACTTAATGCTTCTGTACTTAGTCGCAACTTTCTTTATGAATGCGTTGAGTGAGCCTTCATCCCGCAATGCTTCTGCCTTTGCCAGGATTCTTGGTTATGAGGCGTTGAGTGAACTGCCTTCACAAAATGTTTCTATACATAGCCAATTTTCATGATAAGCTTGCGTTGAATGAGATGTAATCACTCAATGCATCTGGACTTAGATAGATTTTCCTGTCTATCTCTCTTTAGGATTTTAAAGATCATTGTTTTATCGATGCCTTCTTTATTGGGCGTTGATTAAGATGTCCTCAGTCAATGATTCTAGACTTAGCTAGAATTCTTGACAGAATCTTTAACTGTTTGAGCTTGACTCAATGCTTGTTTCATCAGGCATTGAGTGAGCGGTCATCACTTTACGATTCTTGACTTAGTCAATTTTTCAGCTTTCCATGCTAAGGATTTGACAAACTGTGTTGTACTCGACGCTTCTTGCTATTTGGCGCTGAGTGAACTGTCATCACTCAATGCCTGTGGTCTTACCCGCTGAACTGCTTTGTAAACAGCTGGTCTTTGACTATCCACACATTTACTCGATGCTTTTTGGAATCTGGCATTGAGTGAACTGGTTACACTACACGCCTATTGACTTAGATGAATTTCAGTATTTTCAGCATCCTTCCTTGGCATCTTGCATTGAGTGAATGAGCTTCACTCAATGCATGTAGACTCAGACAGATTTTTAGACTTTCCACCTTTTTACCGTGTGACAACATGTCAAAACCACATAGACAACCTATCTAAACTTGTTCCATGGAACATCTTGCACATGATGAGCTTGAACAACATCAAATATAACTATTATCTTTGTGGTGATGGTGACGCCTCTTCAAATCAAACCTAAGGAATATTGAGGGAAATATTCCCAACAATCTCCCCTATTTGAAGAAGGCAGAACACCCAGCAATATTAAGAAGCATTTTCTAATAAAGTATATAGATTCAAAATTAGTTGTAAGGCTTCTCATACCACTTGAAAATTTGAAGTATCTTACAGCACTCCTCACCACTTAACATTTAAGTGGAGGACTTTCCTCAAACCAAATGAGGGTAGAAACAAATTATGCAATGGCTCAACATTGCCCTCTCCATGTTACTTGAATGTTTCCAAGTAATATGCACCCCTCAGTATTCTACATCTCACCATGGGCGTGTATTGTCCACCATCTCCCTATAGGATCTTAACAGATCTTCTACTCCTCCCCATTTAGGGTTTAAGGTATTTCCTACCTCTCCCCCATTTATGGCTTCTTTAAAAAGAAAAATTTCTTAATGAGAGAGGTGATAAGATCAAGGATGAAATTTATGCTTGATCCTAGCTAACATCTTTTGTTGATACCACTTAAGAAATTATCCTAGTGATCAACCTACTTGACTAGGAGTCATACATTTTTTTTGATAGATTGATACAACACCTCACTACAACCACTTGAGCAAGCTGCTGACATTATTCCACTTGAGTCAATGTTATTCCTATACCACTTAAAGATTCTACAGGATGCAACTGTTGTAAGGGAGGTGCTGGCTATTCCTCTTTTCCTACAACAATATGTCTTTATAATAGTAGTAATGATTGCACATCAGTAGCCATCCGCTAGGGTTGATCTCCCCCCTCAGACTGCGCATAGTCCTGAGAACCTGCTAATCATCTGTGATGATCTTTTATCCACTGCAGCTGATGGCTGCCTCTTAATAGGAAGCTGAACATATTCCTGTAACTTGCTGGATTTTCTCCCCCTCAACAGGAGCATCTGTTGTTTTCTCTTTACTGGACACTTGAATCAATCTTATTCTTGACATCACTTGATATCACTTGAGAGTCTTGTTCTCAAATGACAGACTTCACAATCTTGATACCATTTTAGAGACTTGTCTACCTACAAGAAGGTTGACTTCTGCAATAGAAATATTACATTGAGCAACTGAAGCTATACTGAGTTCAATATACCCCATTCAAACTTGAAGGTGTTGAACTTGACTTCATCTAGTGGCTTAGTAAAGATGTTTGCCACTTGCTTGTCTGTGGGGACAAACTCAAGACAGATATCTTCCTTTTTCAAATGCTCCCTAAAAAAGTGATACATAATCTCAATATGCTTATTCATGCTTTGAGAGACGGGACTCCTTGAAAATGAGAGCGCACTAATAGATTGACAGAATATGGGGTTTCTACTTAACTTAAGGTTATAGTCCTAGAGCTGGTGCTGGATCCACAACAACTATGCACAACAGCTATCTGCTAAGATATACTTAGACTCAACGGTTGAGATAACAACACTGGTCTACTTCTTGCTAATCCAAAACATTAGTCTTCCTCCCAAGAAATGACAGGTTCATGAAGTGATTTTCTTGTCCTCTTTGCAGCCTGCAAAATCTGCATCTAAATAGTCTGTTATTTCAAAATCCCTATTTCTAGGGTACTAGAGGCCAAGATCTGGTGTGCCCTTAATATACCTCAAAATCCTAATTATAGTAGAGTTGTGAGATTCTTTAGGGCTTTCCTGATATCTAGCATAAACACATGTAGCATACATGATGTATGGCCTTCTAGCAGTAAGATATAGATGGGATCCAATTATCCCCCTATACAATGTTTCATCAATAGGTTTCCCTGCCTCATCTTTGTCTATAGGCATACTTGACCTTGCAGGACTTTAATAGTGGAGCCATTCTCCTGTCCAAACTTCTTGATCAACTCCTTGGTGAACTTTGACTGTGAAATTGACAATCCATATTTAGTCTGGCTTACTTGGAGGCCCAAGAAGTACTTAAGCTCACCCATACTTCTCTTCTCAAACTTCCCTTGCATAAGTTTGGCAAACTTCCTGCAAAAGTTTTCATCAGTAGACCCAAAAAATTATGTCATCTATATAAATTTGGACAAGAATGATCTTGCCCTTAGATTCCCTTAGGAATAGGGTCATATTTATCTTCTCTCTTGAGAATTTATTCTCAATGAGGAAGCTAGGCAATGTCTCATACCATGCTTTAGGGGCTTGCTTTAACCAATATAGAGCTTTCCTAAGTCTATAAAAAATTTCAGGTGAGTTAGAATAAACCAAACCTGGAGTCTATTCAATAGAGACTACTTCCTTTAATTCACCATTTAGGAAGGCTAACTTCACATCCATCTGGTAGACTTTAAATCCTTTGAATGCATCATATGAAAGAAAGAGTCTGATGTCTTTTAATCTTACTACAGGGGTAAAGTTTTAATCAAAGTCAGTACCATCTTCTTGTTTGTACCCCTTAGCAACCATTCTGGCCTTAATCGTTATTATAATGCAATTTTCATCAAGTTTATTCCTGTAAATAAACTTGAATCCAATGAAATTACATCCTTTGTGTCTAGGAACAAGCTTTCATACCTTACATCTGTTAAACTGGTTCAATTCCTCTTGCATAGCTACAAACCAAAAATGATCTATGTTGGCCTCTTAAAATCTCTTGGGCTCAACCTGTGACAGAAAACTTGTATACATTGTTGTATTAAGTCTCTTGCTTCTTATCACCACTCCTTGGTTGACATCACTAATGATTTGGTGACTTGGATGATCTCTTAGATGCCTGAAAGCTGTTGGCAATCTTCTTTTAGCATTAGCTTCTGTAGCAGCATCTTGCTGATCCTCATCCACTTCAAATGAGACTTGCCCTTCTTCTGGAATTACCACTCCATCTTGGACTAATGGAGAAGAATCTTTGATGATTAGCTTGTCCATCAACAGCTCTATACCTGCAGTATTAGAAGAGGAGCTTTGCAGCTCATTGTTAATCATAGTTGATTAATCAAAAACAACATTAACTAACTCTTCTACAATATGGCTTTCCAAGTTGTAGATCCTATAAGCCTTACTATGATTGTTGTACCCAACAAAAATCCAATCATAGGACTTGGAAGCAAACTTAGTCACATAGGACTTCCCATTACTCCGCACATAGAACTTGCAACCATAGATCCTAAGATAGGTCAGGTTTTGTTTTCTGCCCTTCATAATATAATAGGGAGTTTTCTTGTGGCTCTTGATAATGGAGGCCCTATTAAGGACATGACATGCAGTATTAACAGCATCAGCCCAGAAATATTATGGGAGAGATGTGTCATTCAGCAAGGTCCTTCCAGACTCTATGAGAGTTATATTTTTCCTCTCAACAATCCCATTTTGTTGGGGAGTTCTTGGAGAAGAAAATTCTTGATGAATTCGTTGCTCTTTATAGAACCTTGTCATGCTATCAGACTGGAATTTACTCTCATGGTCATTTTTGATTTTGACCACAGTTTTATATAGCTCATTCTGAATTTGCTTGATAAAATTATTAAAGATGTCAAGGGTTGTAGACTTTTTCTTAAGAAAGAAAACCCAAGAAAACCTAGAATAATCATCAACCACCACAAGAGTGTAGACTTTACTACCTAGATTTTGAACTGACATAGGACCAAACAAGTCCATATGCAAGAGGTATAAGCACCTCACAGATTCTTTAGTCCCAATTCCCTTGAAGGAAGATTTTATTCTTCTTGCCCTTTTGGCAAGCTGAACAAATGCCTTCCATTGTGCATTTCATCTTAGGACCATTCCTGACTAGCTCGGAGTTTGCTAATAGTCTTATAATTCAAATGAGCTAGTCTCGTGTGCCATTGTACACAATATGAGACTTTATCATTTGCAACTGGACAAAAAGGAGAGTCTTTATTAAGACAAATGGAATTTAAGCAATAAACATTTCCACTCCTAGTGCCTATCAAGATGACCTTTTGGTCACTTGACCTTTTAATCTAGCACTCATCCTTATGGAATGAAATGACATAGCCAAGATAACATAGTTGACCTATGCTTATGAGGTTGTGTTGTAACCCCTCAACATAAGCCACTTTTTAGATTGTGACTATAACATTGGTAATCTTACCATATCCTATTGTCACTCCTCTATCTGAACCACAAAAGTTAACTTTTGGTCCATCCTTCACTGGAGTGTACTCCTTCAAATTATTCCTTGTCCCAGTTATGTACTTGAAACAACTATTATCCAAGTACCACATAGGGGTATGGGCACATGGATTAACCTACAACACATAGTTTACCATACTTAAGGACCCCAATAATTATTGGGACCTATGTTCGGATTAGCCTGAAAAGTTAACTATCTTATTGCAAATTTTCTGATAGGACAAATATTAGATCTGGGCACAGTAGGATTGTGCGAATAATTTAAGGCAAAATGCCCTAGTTTCTCACAGCACCAGCAATCTTGAATGTTGTATCTTATTTTCTGAGAAGGTCCTTCAGTATGGTTAATTGCTGAATAAATAGAAGGATGAGGTACTGCAACCTTCTTCTAATTCCTTTCAGCAAGGATCTGACTGAAGGTGATCTTTTCAGCAGTCGTTTTTGACTGGCTCTGACTGCCATTTTCAGCAGTATTCTTTACAGATGACATGATGTTTATAGCATTAGAGATATCTAGATTTGGCCTACTAATAGACTTACCCTTGGTCTGAACCTTTGTTGGATGGGCTTGAGTGAATGCTACTGCCTTGTTCTTGAGAGTGGGGGATAGAGTACCAAAAATAAATGGTAGAGGATGGGCCATTTAAATTTCTCATGTAGAGCCTTAAAGGCACTCATTCACTTACTGTACCTTCCATTATAGTTGTGAACATCTTTGTTCACACTAGTGGATCTACCATTCATCCAGTGACCATAGATGCTTTCTTAATCATACCTATTTTAAGGCAACATCAACTTCTCAAAAGGGATGGGAGGCTTAGAAGTCAGATGCTAGAATGGTGCTTTCCCTTTCCCTTTGGATGGGACAACTCTAGTGTTTCCCTTAAACACCAATCCCTTCTTAACCTTCTGATAGGAGAAGGAGTCTATCAAGGTAAACAAAGTATTGGGCTTAAATTAACTAACAATATTGCCATTCTCCCTCTAGAGCTTCTCTTCAAGATCTCTAATGAGACTATTCTTGAAATTGATGGTCACAATCTGGATGAGAGTCATGACCTTAAGTTGGTTGACTTCCATTGTCTTCTGATCCAGCAGGGTTGCTGTCTCTACTTGCTGGGAAGCAGATAGCTAAAGAGAGGTGATCTCCTCATCTTTCTTTTTGGCCAACTTCTTGTTTCTCTTGAAAGCATCCAGTAGTGCACCATACTTGTCAATCATTTGATTGACATCTTCCTAAGATTCTGACCCATCATCATTGCAGGATTATGATGCATCAGAATATGGAATACTCACATAATTTGATTAAGAAGATGAGCTGGATAAGGAGAATACCTTTTTTGGTCCAGGCCCACCCTGTATGGATTCTTCATCAGTCCTGACCATCAGCCCATAGAAGTTGATGTCATCTTCTTCATCATCATCCTCTGAGTAACTATTTGAGTGTGATAGAGGGGCCCTGATCCCTATCCTGGCAGCTTGATAATCTTCAGCTTCTGCATCAGCTACTTCTTCAACATCAACCAGCCTAATGTAGGCTTCTTCTTCTTTAGACTTGAAGATTCTGAGTAAGAATCACTCCATCTCTTCTCCTTCTTTACAATGAAGGAGTTTTCCTTCTTTCCCTTATGCTGGTAGACCTTTTTCTCACCATCCTCTTTTCTCTTCACTGGGCAGTCAACAATAACTTGCTCAGGTTTGCTGCAACAGTAGCAAACAACATTATAGTAACTATGTTTACTAGTTTTAAAAACATACCTATCTCCTTCGGAGTTCCTCTTCCTGGGATGAGAGGATAAAGTTCTGCTCCTGCATTGCTTCATCTTCATCTGTTTCTGAAACTACATTGAGAAGGCAGCCAAATCTTCATAAGAGTTGCTGCAGTCTGATCAACTTGGCCCTGTGCTGTTTGGATCAGTAGGCCTTCTTGGAGGAGAGGGAATCCTCTCCTTTCTCATCCTGGTGTTTTCTACTATAAATGCCAAAGACTTTTCCTTGGCTTGGGATTTGTCGATGGTCTCCTCCTCTTTCCTGGAAGCCAGTTGCATCTCATAAGAGAGCAGCTTTTAAACAATTTATGAGGAGGAATATCAGCTAGCTTTGCCACCTCTCTGATGGCACATATATTAGTATCCCAGTCTCTAGTGAGAGACCACAGGAACTTGTCATTAAGATCATAATGATAGAGGACCCTCCCATAGGTCATCAACTTATTTACTATCCTGAAGAATTTTTTATAGCATTCAGCTATGCATACTCCCTTGGACTTCCAGAAAGCCTCATACTCCTGGTTGAGCATGAACTTCCTGTCATCTCTAACCTCTTCAATTCTCTCCATGTAGACCACCAAAGTGTCCCAAATCTCCTTAGAGGTCTTGCAGTGAAACAGATTATGAAAGGTAGACTGATCTATGGCACTAACAATAATGTTTTGTGCCCTCTTTTCCAATATAACCAGTATGACCTCATCCTTGGTCATTTCAGAATATGTCTTTGGTGTCTAGACTATTGCATGCATAACTGAGACCTTTATGGGGATGAAAGGTCCCTCTTTTACTGTCGCAAAGATCTTTGGGTCAGAGGCTTCCATAAATATCCTGACCTTCTCTTTCCAGATTCCAAAACTCCCATTCCTATAGATGTCAAGTTTCATGGAACCTTGCTCCTTATGGTTCTCTCCTGAACCCATAAATATACTTCATGCATCTACCCTTTGAGATCTACGCAGACTATTAAGTCCTTCTTGAGCAACCTCCCTCTGATACCACTTGAGAGTCTTTAGTTTTCAAGGGCAGCTAAACACTTAGATGGGGTGAATTTGTTTTTGATTTCTATTGAGATTTCATTCTTTTATTAGATTTGTGAGTTAGTTATTAATAGCTTTCAAGAAACACCACAAAGCACACAATAGGTTTTAGTGGTTCCCCAAATTATGGGTACGTTCGTTGTCCCTTTAACCTCTCTATCAGCTTGTTAAACAAGGAACTTCTCCAAATCTCGGCTCCTAAAAGCTTACAACACAGATCCCGCAGGATCTCTTATTCTCCTCCCAGACCTACAACTCGGGCACAAAGACCAATAACTCATTTATCCAAGGATCACCTACCTCAGACCAAAGGCTCTACAACTCAGGCTAGGAGGATAGCCCTACCTCAGAGAGAATTACTCTCTTATAGCTCAGGCATAAAGGCCCTACCTCAGATCCAAAGCTGGATCCTACCTCAGACCCAAAAATACTACACTCAGAGAGAATGACTCTCATACCTAAGGCACAAAGGCCCTACACTCAGATCAATAAAAGATTCAACCTCAGTCTTTATAAAATAGGCCTACAACTCAGATTCAAAGGATCCTACAGAGAGAATAGAGTTTGGGTTATGTTGATTTGACACAAGAGAAATTTCTACGTCTTCTTATTCCTGAGTTGAGTTTACCTCAGCCCTACCTTCTTCTCAGTAATAAGAAAAAAATGATCTTCAATAAACGGTGGCTTGTGCTGGAAGTAAATCAGAAATAAGGTCTTCGGACTTGCTTTTTATATGCTCTTCAATCAGCTAACTTTGACTCCAAAATTTTGAAGGTACTACTTAGTATTCTTTCTTAAAAAGCTTTTATGATCTTGTTGTAGTTGGTGAAGATTGTTATAGCTAACTCACTAGAACTTTTAGTTCAGCTTGTTTAACTTTTTGCTTCAAGCTCGGCAATAATGGCAAGGAGGAAGACAAAACCTGCCCGCTCGTTTTCGAAATGAGTAAACCCTAAAAGTTATGTTCCATCTCCCGATATTGTCCCTTTTTATCTTCCGCCATTCAATGGCTCTTTGAGTCAGTTTAAAGAACCTGTAGATGTTGTCTACAACTTGCTTTAATAGTAGAAGACATACAGTAGGTCTGTGGCGCCATTTGTCTCGTATTATAGTTTTCCCGCAACTAATTTTAATTCTGTTGACTTTTGTTAACTTTTGATGACATCAACATCTGTGGACTAAGCCAAATTCTCAATTTCATCCCAGGCATTAAGTGCATTGAATGAACTGGCTTCACTCAACGAATCTGGACTGAGCAAATTTCTTTTGCACTACCAGGCGTTTAGTGCTTTGAGTAAACTTTCATCACTCAATGCTTCTAGATTTAGCCATTTTACTGACTGCCTGCCTTTATGTTGAGATGTTGAGTGAACTTGCTTCACTCAACACTTCTATACTTAGCCGTAACTTTCTTTTTGAATGCTTTGTGTGAGCCTTCGTCACTCAATGCGTCTGCCTTTGCCTAGCTTCTTGTTGAAGAGGCATTGAGTGAACTGCCTTCACTCAACGCTTCTGTACTTAGCCAATTTTCTTAATGATCTTTCCATAAGTGAGCTGTGCTCACTCAACGCATCTGGTCTTAGACAGATTTTCCTGTCAATCTCTCTTTAGGCTTTGATTAATCATTGCTCTATCGACGCCTTCTTCTTTGGACATTGAGTGAGCTGTCCTCACTCAATGATTCTTGACTTAGCCATAATTCATGATAGAATTTTCAACTGCTTGTGCTTGACTCAACGCTTCTTTCATTAGGCATTGAGTGAGCTGTCCTCACTCAACGATTCTGGAATTAGTCGATTTTTCAGCTTGCCAATGCTGAGGCTTTGACTTACTGTGATGTACTCGACGCTTCTTATTATATGGCGTTGAGTGAACTATCTTCACTAAACGTGTGTGGACTTAGCCGCAGAACTGCTTTGCAAACTATTGGGCTTTGACTGTCCACACCTTTACTCGAAGCTTTTTGGAATCTAGCATTGAGTGAACTGGCTTCACTCGATGCTTATGGACTTAGATAAATTTCAATCTTTCCAGCATCCTTCCTTGGCATCTGGCGTTGAGTGAACTGGCTTCACTCGATGCCTGTGTACTTAGATTGATTTTCAGTATTTCCACCTTTCTATCTTGTGAAAACCTATCACAAACACTTAGACAACCTGTCTAAACTTGTTCCATGGAACATCCTGTACATGATGAGCTTGAACAACATCAAATACAACAATGCTCTTAGTGTTGATGGTGATGCCTCTTCAAATTAAACCTTGGGAACATTGAGGGCAATATTCCAAACACTCTCCCTCCCTCTTATCCAAATAAATATATTCTCGTCATTGTCGACTACATATTGAGTTGGGCGGAAGCGCAAGCTCTCCCAACCAACTATGCGCGAGTTGTAATTAATTTTCTAAAAAGGTTATTTTCTCAATTTAGCACGCCTTGCGCTATCATTAGTGATAGGGGCACCCACTTTTACAATAGTCAATTGGCAAAATTTTTGGCAAAATATGGTGTCACGCATAAACTCTACACAGCCTATCACCCCCCGACGAGAGGTAAAGTCGAAGTCGTTAATCGGGAGCTAAAATGCATTTTAGAAAAAAATGTTTCTATGAATATGAAGGATTGGGCACTAAAGCTCGATGATGCACTATGGGCTATCGAACAACAAATAAGACAACCATTGGCTTTACGCCGTATCTATTGTTTTATGGAAAAGCATGCCACCTTCTGGTCAAGTTAGAGAACTGTGTATTCTGTGTGCTGAAATTATTTAATTTAGATACTATCCTAGATGCTGAACAATGAAAATTTCAGCAATATGAACTCGATGACTGGCACGCAAATACGTACGAGAGTCATAAACTTTAGAAAGAGCGAACAAAGTTTTATCAAGACAAAAAATATCAAACTTCTAAAAAAAATTTCACCTGGCGATCTCGTCCTTCTTTATAACTCTCTTATTTGCCTCTTCCCGGGAAAGTTAAAATCGAGATTGTCTGGCCCCTTTATCGTTAAAGAGGCTTGGCCATATGGGACGGTTCTTGTTTCATACCTAAAAAAAGGCTATTTTATGGTGAACGGGCAGAGCCTTAAGTTATACCTCCAGGGAGACACATCATGTAACACCTCCATCCGTCACATGGAATATAACAGAGGGTCTGGTCGGGGCACCACGCCATATTTCACAGACAGACACTGGAATCACGTGTGAATACCAAAATACTTTCTAGTCGCATCTTAACTCAGAGCATTCTAGCGGAAGTTTAAATCTTATAAGAACTCATTCAACGAATGTCCACTAAACATATAAAGGACACATTTATATATAACACCAGGAATGTATACAAACACACAAACGATCACGGCCTTAAGGCCTTACATGTTTCTCTTTACAAAAGGTGGTTTCATACATCAACATGCAGGATGACCACACATGAAATCTAATTCTTCGCACGACCTTCAAGGGCCTACAAGCAGCAGTAGCAAGGGTTTCAGCCCACTCAATCCAGTCAGCCCGCAACACCTGCATATGGACGTCCACCCCACGGGTGATAAACAAAGCAACGGTTAGCTTTCAACTGACCAATTATAACAACCCTACCCCTTACCCGGGGCAGTGGTTCCTTCCCTGCACACATTGCAATCACAATATATATATCACAACAAGTGCACTCACGCACAACATGGCACGCTTATGGTGTACCGAGTCATTCCAGGTCCCACACCCGATCAGAGGTTATTAGCTTGTTGTCCATGAGCACTAGTCTACCGAAACACGTATGCTAGAGACATCCTCGCCCATACCACTTAGAGGTGTTCACCTCACGGCAACCATTGAGCATTTAGTCTTAATGGCGCACAGGCATAAGAATCTCGCTATGTGATCCTAATAAGTCCTTAATCACCCAAGGTTAGACAACCATAACACGGGTACAGATCCACCTTTCCCGTTGCTCAAATTCGTCAGACTCAAGCCTGGACTGATGCGGGTACGGCTTCACCTTGCCCGTTCACCACAAAGACTTTTTAAGAGCTCTCAACTCACCATAGCCACACAGTCCAGTAAGGACTATCTTCACAATCCAAAGAGTGGCTCTCATGGCAACCTCACAAATAGCTCATGCAGAGCATACACCTCAAGGAACTCACAAGCACCCTCACAAACTCAATCATCTACTCGTTACATATACAGAGTCTTCTCCGGTTCGCAATAAAAACATCACCAATCAAGACTAACCGTTCGGATGGGCTTCACACATCATGCCTATTCCATACTACTTATTTCCGGATCTAAATGTAGTCTTAACCGGGGATATTAAATATCAACCCGCTGGAATCTCTTACGCTTTCCACCTCTTGCTGGAGGATCTCATGCACATGCAAAAAGTGGGAATTCACTTGTTCATGAAGGAGATCGTTACCCTTGACGTTCGCTTTGGATCCATGGAGAAACTAGTAGGTTGGAAAGCATCGCAGCGGCCTTTCCTCCACAACGCTGAACTCGGCTCTCAATTCGGATCGCTGAAGCTCCACCGGCATCCAGATCTCTTCTCCTTCTTCCTTCCTTGCTCTCCTCTCTCCCTTCTCTTTAGAAAGGGAATGGCCAATATTAGAATGAGAATTACTTCTTAATTCTTAGCCTTATAATAGCAGGAAGAATTTTGGACCACGGGATCAAAAAAGAAGGAAATGAACGGCCACGATCTGCTCTGAAAAGCATCTTTTCAGGGCTAACACGGCTTGTGACATGCCCGTATCACAGGTTGTGTACCTTAAGCAGCACACAACCGACTCATATAAGACCATGATACGGGCTTAGAAACGACTGTGTCAGCTCCTTACATGCTCATGTCAACTAGTATAAGCCCTTGTTGATGGGTGTGTCTCTCAATTGACACAGGACAAACAATCCTGAAAGGGACACGGGCTCCCAACACGCTTGTGTCACATTTGACATGCTTGTGTCACCCAGAACATGTCTGGGATCCTGATCATGTTCCTCACCCAACACAGCTCGGCTGCCAACCCAAGTAAGACACTCCCTGGGACACGCTAGTGTCCTAGGCCGTGTCGACAACATAATGATGGACACGCCCTGGGACACACCCGTGTCCCAGGCCGTGTGCCTCACTCGAGACACACTCGAGACACACTCGAGGCCCACTCGAGGCCCACTCAAGCCCTACTCAGGTCCCACTCGAGTCCTACTCGATTCTCACTCGAGTACTCAAAATTGTACATGCCCTGGGACACGCCCGTTTCCCAGGCCGTGTCACCCAGCCTGAACACTAAATTTGGAATTTGGGGTGTTACAACCCTCCCCTCCTTACAAAAATTTCATATCGAAATTTAGCGCAACAAATATACTAACACAACAACTTCGTTGCCATTTAAACAAAATGATCTGGGTTTAAAGCTCAGAGACCATAGCTTGTCTCGGCCCACGACATCGGACAAACACAAGTTTTTACAAATAGACATACAACACAACATCACGACAACAGTAGAGTACACTCTTTACTTTATTTCTGCTCGTCCGCGTCCTTCATAATCTGCTTTACAGCCTCCTGTAACTCCAGGTTATACACGCGAGGTTGTTGTACTTCACAATTTTAACTTTGCAGTTCCTGCAACTCGAGAGTGTACATTCAAGGTTGCGCCCGAGATGTAGATGACTCTGCCACTGCCTTGCCCTTTTCCTCATAGGACGCATCGGTCTTTTTCTCACCCTTTGAAAGACCACTCCAACAATTTCAGGCGACATGTCCCTGCTTCCTACAATTACAATATGTACGTTTCTTCACATGTTCTTGCCCAAACGTTGCTCCCTAAGCAACATCCGAAGAGGTTTGTTCAGCAACCCTGAACCTCTTCTTATCTTGTTTCCTAAATTCTTATTGTTCTGACTGTTGAACTTTGAACTCCAGCTAGTCCATCGTCAAGTTCTTCTTGTCTTGCACCCGCTTCAAATCCTTTTCGAGCGCACATGCTATATCTACTAACTCTTGGAATCCTTGGTTCACCAAACTCTAGAGCTCCAACCTCATCTCATCACGAAGGCCTTCAACAGTCCTGATCGCTGTCAGGATCCTATTCACTCTTGCGAGCCACTCCACGACTTGCGTTGGGGAACCTGCCCCAACAAATTTAGGTGGGTGAAACTCCATAAACCACTTCAGTTGCTCATCAGCCTCTTGCTCGTCAATTAGAGACTCAATACGCTCTTGCCTCGCACCAACTTGAACTTGCTCCACTACAGGACTTGCCTGCCCAATACGCTGTGTATTAACCATGGCAAATTGTGCCTCAGCAACAAAGCGTATGGTTTCCGCAGAAGGAGTAGGTGTGGGCACCTCAGCTTGTGCCGCACTCTCATCCGAACGCTGGGATTCAGACAGCCCAGCTCCACTCCTTGTCACCTATACGTGAACAAGACATCATTAACGCACATTCCAAAACAGCAACCATGCTGAATATACATGCTCACACCACTCAAACAAATGTATTGCATTCCTAGTGGACATTCATGACTTCAATTATGTTATCCTTACCAAACCCTAAGCTCTGATACCATTTTGTAATGCCTCCATCTGTCACATGGAATATAACAGACGGTCCGGTCGGGGCCCCACGCCATATTTCACAAACAGACTGCGGAATCACGTGTGAATACCAAAATACTTTCTACTCGCATCTTAACTCAGAGCATTCTAGCGGAAGTTTAAAGCTTATAAGAACTCATTCAACGAATGTCCATTAGACATATAAATGACACATTTATATATAACACTAGGAATGTATACAAACACACAAACGATCATGGCCTTAAGGCCTTGCATGTTTCTCTTTACAAAAGGTGGTTTCATACATCGGCACGCAGGCCGGCCACACATGAAATCAAATTCTTCGCACGGCCTTCAGGGCCTACAAGCAGCAGCAATGGTTTCCGACCGCTAAATCCAGTCAGCCTGCAACACCTGCATATGTACATCCACCCCAAGGGTGATAAATAAAGAAACGGTCAGCTTTTAGCTGACAAATTATAACGACCCTACCCCTTACCCGGGGCAGTGGTTCCTTCCCTGCATGCATTGCAATCACAATATATATATCACAACAAGTACACTCACGCACAACAACATCACAAATGCTAGCCTTCATGCTAGACGCTCTGTGCACACACGACATGCTTACGGTGTACCGAATAATTCCAGGTCCCATAATCGATCAGAGGTTTTTAGCTTGTTGGACATGGGCACTAGTCTACCGCAACACACATGTTGGAGACATCTTCTCCCATACCACTCAGAGGTGTTCGCCTCACGGCAACTATTGAGCATTTAGTCTTAATGGCGTGCAAGACTAAGACTCTCGCTATTTGATCCTAATAGGGCCTTAAGCACCCAAGGTTAAAAAACCATAACGCGGGTACAGATCCTCCTTTCCTGTTGCTCAAATTCGTCAGACTCAAGCCTGGACTGACGTGGGTACGGCATCACCTTGCCCTTTCACCACAAAGCCTTTTTAAGAGCTCTCAGCTCACTATAGCCACACTATGCAGTAAGGACTGACTTTACAATCCAAAGAATGGCTCTCACGGCCACCCCACTAATAGCTCATGCAGAGCATACGCCTCAAGGAACTCACAAGCACCCTCACAAACTTCGTCACCAACTCGTTACATACACGGAGTCCTCTCCGGTTCAAAATATAAACATCACCAATCAAGACTAACCGTCCGGATGGGCTTCACACAGCATGCCTATTCCTTACTACTTATTTCTGAATCTTGTTGCAAACTCAACCTGGGATATCAACTATCAACCCGTTGGAATCGCTTACGCTTTCCACCTCTTGGTGGAGGATCCCATGCACATGAATAAAGTAGGACTTCACTTGTCCAAAAAGGAGATCGTTACCCTTGATAATCGCTTTGGAGCTATAGAGAAACTAGCCAGTTGGAAAGCACCACAACGGCCTTTCCTCCATAACGCTTAACTCGGCTCTCGATTCGGATCGCTGAAGCTACACCGGTGGCTGGATCTCTTCACCTTCTTCCTTCCTTTCTCTCATCTCTCTCTTCTATTTAGAAAGAGAATGGCCAATATTATAATGAGAATTTCTTTTCAATTCTTAGCCTTATAACAACATGAATAAGCTTGGACCACAGGATCTAAATAGAACGAAATGAATGGCCACGATCTGCTCTGAAAAGCATCTTTTCAGGGCTGACACGGCTTGTGATAGGCCCATGTCACAAGTCGTATCCCTTAAGAGGCACACAACCGACTCAAACCAGACTAGGAAATGGTCTTAGACACACACGTGTTAGCACCTGACACGCCTATGTCAACCAGTACACGCCTGTGTTGAAGGGCGTGTCCCTCAATCGACACAGGACAAATAATCCCAAAAGGGAAACGGGTTACCAACACGCCTGTGACACCCAGAACACGCCTGTGATCCCGGCCGTGTTCCTCACCCGAAACAGCTCGGTTGCAAACCTGAGCAGGACATGCCCTGGGATACGCCTGTGTCCCAGGCCGTGCGCCTCACTTGAGACACACTCGAGGCCCACTCGAGTCCTACTCGTGACTTACTCAAGTATACAAAGCTGGACACGCCCTGGGATACGCCTGTGTCCCAGGCCGTGTCACCAAGCCAGAACTCCAAATAGGGATTTTGGGTGTTACACATCATTGGAGAAGAATAATTCAAATGAACTTCCACCATAAATTTTCATCATCTCCATGTGGGTCAACCTCGCGACCTTAAAGAAAATGCTTGTGGGAGGCACCCCATAGTTATCCCTAATATATTTGTTTGTTTTGTTATTTTGAAAATTTTTTATAGGATTGCCGTTGTGGTCTTTCCCTCCTTCGCTAGCAGGGAAGCCATCTTTCCCCCCCCCCTCCAATCATTTATTTTCTTCCTTTTTATACTTAGCTTTAAACATTGGGGACAATGTTTAATTTTAAGTATGAGGGAGTCTTTCCTTATTTAAGTATTTCCTTACTTTAGAAAATTTCAAAAAAAATTATAAAACTTTGAAAATCTCGAAAATATTTTCTCTTTGTTTTTAAACACTTGAAAAACAATTATATATATATATATATATATATATATATATATATATATATATATATATATGTATATAAAGTTATTTAGGTTTTTGTTTTCCTTCTATTAATATTCCAAAATTTCCAAAAAAAATAAAAAATAAACTAAAATTACAAAATTATAATTTAGACTAATTATGGTAGAATCTCCGTTTCTTTATGTTTTGTTATTCTCAAAATCTTTTAAATAAACTTAGCAAGTTTTAATTTTTCCTAATCCTTCTTTTTATTTATGTTGTACGAGTAAATTGTTAATCATGTTGTGTTTCTAATTCTAGGTAGCATATCAATTTGAAAATTTTTTCTAAATCTTGCACTTCTTTATGATTTTCTTCTTTTATTTTCTTTACCTAAGCCATGTCTCGATCGTAACAAAGTCCATTTGATTCATGCTCCTTGGTTCGTTTTTAGTTAAGTAGAGAAGAAGATTTGATTAGCTCAATTGTTAGGTGCAAATTTATATTCTTCATTTTAGATTGATATGATTATAATTTGACTCTTAGGGTATAGTAACAACTCAATGCACTATTCATTCGTCACATTGCTTTGATTAGTAAAAAGACTTTTGGCTAAAATTTTGGATGATTAGTTTTTGTTAGTTAAGATTTTAAAGTGTTACTTCATAATTAAGTAAAAGATTTATCTTTCATTTTCATCCTACAAAGAATTTTGCAGGGTACTCGTGCGTAACATAAATAATTATTTTGATTAGTTACTTTTTTGTTGGCTAGTTTTTTATATCTTTGCTTGAGGACAAGCAAAGTATAAGTATTGCATCCATTGATAATAATGTCCTATATTTGAAGAAGTCCAACAAGTTAGTGGTATACACATAAATGTATTTGATGCATGCTCTAAGTTTAATGTGTGAAGGTAGTTCTCTATTGAACTTTTTTGACATGTAGTCTGAGTCACAAAGACAGATGTGCTAATGACAGGAAGCTGGCAAAGCAGAAATCTTGCTAAGTCCAGAAGCGTTGAGTGAAGGCGGTTCACTCAATGCGAAGATGCTTAAATCGTCGACTGATGTTCAAGCAGTGAAAGCCTCTATATTGCCGAAGAAGAAATCTGGCCAAGTCTAGAAGTGTTGAGTGAAGACACTTCACTTAACGCCAAGAAGCAAAATCGTCAACAGTACATCCACCAATCGAAGCTGAATTGTTACTATCTAGAAATCTGTCTAAGGATAGAAGCATTGAGTGAAGACAGTTCAGTCAATTCCTACATGACAAGGATTTTAACTAAGGATAGAATCATTGAGTGAAGGCATTTCACTGAACTCCTCATCAAGAAACTAGATAAAGGCAAAAAGCATTGAGTGAAGAAGATAGACACAAAGCCTATATTCAGATAAATCAATCTTAATTTAGAAGTATCGAGAGATGAAGGCTCACTCTACGCCAAAGCTATGAGACTATAAAAGTTTATATGTGTTGGGTGAGGAAGGCCCACTCAACGTTTTAAATGCCTCAAGTCGAAGAATTATGCTAAGTTCTTTTGCATTGAGGAATAAGGCTTCACTCAACCCTTATATAGTCAGTCCGAAATTTACTAAGTCCATAAGCACTAGCTCATGCTGACGTAAGCAAAAATTAGAATATCATGGGACTTGCGTGCAAGAAGACAAAAGGAATCGCATGCCTTTAGTACAACTGTAAATGCAAAAGTGATGGTGCTGTTGCAATTTTCGGCCAGCCCATACTTTGCATAGAGCTGTTAAGCGGCGGGATACAAAAGCACAGTTCCATGAAATTAGAAAAGAACTAAGGTTAAGAATTCCAAGAGCTTGCTAAGAAGTTGAAGTATACCAAGAGCTTGCTAAAAAGTTGTCTGTGAATCACAAATTTTGTTTGTTGTTGAAGGAAACTTTCTCTGTATATCAAATCGTCTCTCAACAGCAAGGTTAGGAGGATTACTTTCTAAGAAAGAAGAAGCAATCTCTGCAGATTAATTCTCAGAACAAGTAGAACCAACAATGAAGATCTTTACTTGGTGTTGTGAAGTAGATAGGACCAAGTCTTCTCAGCTCAGGAAGTGGTTGACTCATAGATAACTTCTCTGGAGTCATTGATCAACAACAAACTTATTCTCACTATAGGATCTGAACTTATCTGAGTTGTAAACCTAAACTATAAAGGCTGAGTGGTAGGATCCCTCTGTGGTTCTGAGTTTAGGATCCTTCTATGAATCTATGGTAGGTCCTATGTGCCTGAGTTATAGGAGAGTTATTCTCTGAGGTAGGATCATGAGATTGATCTGAGTGTAGTGCTAACCTCCTAGCCTGATTGTAGGAATTTGGATTAAAGTCTGATGTAGGTGATTTGTTGATAATTGAGTTGTAGCAACATCATTTTCTCTGAGTCGTTGGGCCGTGGGCCTAAGGTAAGACTTGAGGAGTCTGAGAGATCCAGAGGGATCAGTGTATTAAGCTCTTGGAGCCGAGTTTGGAAAGGTTGGAGTTGTCTAACACACTATTAGAAAGGTGGGAGGGATAGTGGATGTACCCAAACCTTGGGGAACCACTATAAATAATTGTGTGCTTATTGTGTATCTTTAAAGCTAGCATAACACTAAGTCACACCGCATCAAACTAAGAAGATAGTTAAAATAGACACAAAACCTATTCACCCCCCCTCTCTAGGTGTTTAACTACTCTTGAAACTAGAGACTTTCAAGTGGCATCAGAGGGAGGTTTTTCAAAAAGGACTTAACAGTCTGAACAAATCTATAGAGTACTTAAGGGTTTAGGAGAGAACCTTAAGGAGTTGGGGTCCATGAAGCTTCCAATCTATAGGAAGGAAACTTTTGGTATCCGGAAATAGAGGGTCTATTTGTTCATGGAAGCTTCTGGCCCTAGGATTTTCATCACAGTTTAGGAGGGACCCTTCATCCCTATGAAGATTTCTATCATAGATGCAAATGTCCAAACCCCAAAGAAATATATTAAGAAGACCAAGAAGAAGTCATCCTGGCAACCATGGACAAGAGAGCACAGAACATTTGTGATTTCTATTGATGATTCCACATTTCAGAATCTTGTCCACTGCAAGACACCCAAGGAGATGTGGGACACCCTGATTTTCTACATGGTAGTCACTGAAGAAGTTAAGGATGACAGGAAATCACCACTTAATAAGGAATATGAGGCCTTCTGGCAAAGTAGCAAGGACAACATAGCTGATTGCTATGAAATGTTCTTTAGAGCGGTCAATGAGGTTAGGACCTATGGGAGGGTCTTCAGTAATTTTGTGCTAAATGATAATTTCCTAAAATCTCTTACCAGAGATTGGGAAACAAAGATTTGTGCAATCAGGGAATTGTCCAAGCTTGCTGAAATTTCTCCTCATACTTTATCTAGAAAGCTACATTCATATAAAATGCAGCTATCTTCCAGAAAGGAGGATGAGACCACCAACAGGACTTATGCCAAGGAGAGGACAGTTGCCTTTAAGGCTGAGTGCTCTAGGAAGAGCAATGAGAGGGTTGCCTCACCCCCAAGGAGGGCAGTTGATTTAGAAAGCACTGAATCTAGATCATCTAACAGTAACATGTCAGATAAAGAGTTTGTTTCCTTCTCAAGGCAATTCCAGAAGATGACGCAGAGGAGGCTGTGGAAGAACAATCCTTCCTCCTCCTCACAATACAAGAAGGATCACAACAAATCCAAGAAGTTTTCCAAAGGAGATAGGAATGATTCTAAACCCATCAAACATATTTCCTCAAAAATTATTTGTTATTATTATAGCAACCCTGGGCATGTCATTGTTGATTGCCAAGTCAAAAAAATAGAGACAAGTGAGAAGAAGTAACTCCACCATAATGGCAAGATAGACAAGACCTTCATTGCAAAGAATGAGAAGAGCTGGAGTTAAACTGACTCAGTATCTTCAGATTATGAAGAACAAGATGAAGCCTATATTTGGCTATTTACTGCTGCTACTGAAGAAGATGATTACTATCCAGTTGTCAGGATTGGAATCAGGGCCCCTCTATCACACACAGATAGTGATAATGAGGTGGATAAAGATGAAAGTTGTTGTTATGGACTTATGTCCATGACAGACGGTGGATCTAGCTATGATAAGGCTGATCAACATGAGGTAAAAATTCATTCCCTCTCCTCTTCTGAATCAGATTATGAGACAAGTCCCAATTTTTATACACCTTCATCCTATGATGAAGATGGCGTAGAATCTGAGGAGGATGTCATTAAATTGATTGACAAGTATGGGTTGATCTTGGAAGCTCTAAAGAAGATCAAGTGGCTTGTCAAAAGACAAGCTAAGGAGATTGTCCCCCTACAACTATCTTCTCTAATGCAGTCTAACTCAGTACCCTTACTTGATCAGCTGAGGAGGGAATTCAGCCAACTAAAAAATATCTCAATCATCCAGATTGGGAGCATCAGCCATGAGAACAAAATCTTTATGGATCTTGAAGAAATGCTCCTTAAGGAGAGAATTTTAGTGGCTGAATTCTCAAAGCCCCAAATAGTGCTGCCACTGATAGACTCCTTTACCTCTCAAAAGGATAAGAGAGGTTTGGGGTTCAAGTGGAATTCTAGATCTTCCCATCCCAAAGGGAAAGGTCAAGCTCCTGTAGTGCCTCGGACAACCTTTCATAAGGTAATTATCCCATCAAACTTGTATGACCAAGATAACATTTATGGTCACTAGAAAAATGGGAACTCTACTTATAATAATATAAGGGTATCTTGTAATGGAGGGAGAACGTACATGGGTGTGAGTGCACTAAAGGCTCCCCATGAGGAAATTTAAATGGCCTGTCTTGGACCAATTATATTTGGTACTCGAGCCCCCACACTTAAGGATAGGACAGTAGCCAATTCCCAAGGTCCTCCAGCAAAAACTCAAACTAAGGGTAAGTCTGTCAGTAAGCCTGCTTGGCAGTCTCTAATGCCATAAACAACATATCTTCTGCAAAGAAGACTGCTATTGTTCGAACCTAGAGAAAGCCAAGTACACCTATTATAAGACTCTCCTTCAGTCATATAAATGTTTAAAGGAATAAGAAGAAAGCTACTATACTCCCTTCTGAATAGATATCCTTATGGGTTGTTCAGAAAAGGAGATACAACATCCAATAATGTTTATGTTGTGGTAAAGTGGGACATGTTGGCCTGCTATTCATTAAGAAAAGAAAAGCAACCGAACTAGCAATCCATCTAGGCAAGTATACCTATCGAATTGTAGCAAAGGGACACAAGTGTAGTATTTAAATATAGGAATCGTTGAGTAATCATACTCACATGAATGCTATTATCTTATCGAAGGAAAACTAGGGTTTTTTTACTAACTAAATAGGAAAGACTACAAGCATAAAGGAAAACACATGCATAAAATTAAAGCACTACTGGCACTAAACTAGAAAGACCACAACTATCGATTAAAATAAGGGGTTGAACGTTGAGAAAAAAAAGTACTCGATTGAGAATCACCTCGGCAAGAATTGAATAAACAAATGCGATAAAAAAACACTCTAGCTTAATAAGGTAAAATACATTGACCGTGGAGGTTCCTAAAGCATGAACACGCTTCTCTCAAAGACGTGCCCACCTGAGTTTAGGAAGGTTCGACCGACTCTCGTCAAAATAAGAGGCCTAAAGCTCGCCTTACGCTGTGAACCCTGCTATTGGATTTCACTAAAATCTGGGTGATTTAACGTCTGCCTCACTCGAGGGGTGCGTACAACTATTGTTGGGTACATTGGAAAATGTGTACCTGATTTGAAGAAGCCTAACTTAGCTCAATGATATACATCAAGGTGTATTTGATGTTATTTTGAGTTGACATGTGCAGGTTAAGAATGTACTAAAATACAGGAAAAATATTCTAAGTCCATATGTCGACACCAGAAGAAGCTGTGTCGACACTTCAGAAAGATTGTGTCGACACTTGAAGAAGGCTGTGTTGACACAGAGAAAAAGAGTCGATAACATTTGTGTCGACACCGGGAAGTAGTGTCGACTCACAGAAGTATAGTCGACATCAACTGTGTCGACACTGGGAGGCTGTGTCGACACACAGGATTGCTAGTCGACAACATTTGTGTCGACACCAGAAGACTATGTCGACATACAGAGGCAGACTCGACATCAGCTGTGTCGACAACTGGAGGCAGTGTTGACACACACTATATTCTGAGTCTACATCAACTGTGTCGACACACAGGACTTGTGTCGACACATTGCAAAGTCTAGACCAAGTTAGTTGTTGGAGAATGATGAAGTGTTTGTGTCGACACAAATACTCAGTGTCGACACATTCTCAAGATGCAGTATCTAAAAGCTGAGTCGACATAAAGGCAGACATGTCGACATCATCAAAGGTTGTGTCGACACCTACGTCTCTTATGTCTACATATATTGACAGATGGTCTCGACAGTTTTTAACAGACAGTCTCGACACTTTGCTGACAAAGACAAAGGCACAAGATCTATTTGAAGACTTGACAGCTGTGGGTTACAACCGGTTTACTGAAGCTGTCAGACTTGTCAGAGGTTTGTTAGAAACCGGATCAGCCAGTTACCAAGGATGAAGTCTATAAATAGACAGATTCAGAAGAAGGAATAAGAAAAACACAACACGACACACATTAATAATCTATTGGGAGATAAGATCTCTGATCAAGAAAGTGCATGGCACAGAAGAAGATCTTTGTGAGAAGATCTAAGAAGACATTTTGACGTGTACAACCACTCAGGATCTGTCTAAGTAGAATTCATTCAAGAATTCTGAAGTATCATCAAAGGTGTTGGATAGAGAGGGATCCAGCCATTTTGAAGACAAGAACGAAGCTGTCACAAGTTTCTCAAGAAGCTGTCAGGAAATCAACTCAACTAAGTTCTTATTCAAGAAGCTTTGAAGAAGTTAAGATTCAATTGATTTCATACATCAGCTGATCAAGTGTTGTCTTGTCCCTTCTCTCTCAACAAGGGCAAGATATTATACAACTTCAATTTCAATTTCTGTCGGGTCTATTTGTATAGATCTGAGTTGTAAGCCTAGATTATAAAGACTGAGTGTAGGAGAGGTATTCTCTGAGTGGTAGGGCTATTTATGCCTGAGTTGTAGGAGAAGGTTTTCTCTGAGTTGTAGGCCTTGTGGCAAGGCTGAGGTAGGGTTGGTCAGCCTGAGCTGTAGGAACCTTATAGGGTTCTAAGTTGTAGGATCTGAGGATCTGAGATAAAGAAGGAAGTTAGGCCGAATCTAGCACACTGCTAGATAGGTGAAGGGGGAAAGTGGATGTACCCAGATCTTGGGGAACCACTATATATCTGTGTGCAATCTGTGATGTGTGCATATTTGTGATTGCTGTGCTAAGTTTGTTGTAGTGTTTTCAGAATTCTGTTATAACCTATAGTTATATTTTGCCTTAAGTTAAAACAAGCATTAGAACCTATTCACCCCCCCCCCCTCTAGGTGTTTAGGTGGTCTTGAAAGTAAAACTATCAAGTGGTATCAGAGGGAGGTTACTCAAAGAATGACTTAACAGTCTGAGTTAGATCAAAAGGCAGAATCAAGAATCAAGAAAATGGGTTCAGGTGAGAATCACAAGGAGTTAGGATCTATGAAGTTACCCATCTACAGAAAAGAAATCTTTGGAATCTGGAAGGAAAGGGTGAGGCTATTTATGGAGGCCTCTGACCCAAGAATTTATATCACAGTTAAAAAAGGTCCATACATTCCAATGAAGTTATCTGTATTAGATGCAAATCAAAAAACTCCTAAGGACTTTTCTGAAATGACAAAGGAAGAAATCATTTTAGCCACTATGGACAAGAGAGTTCAGAACATCATAGTCAGTGCAATAGATGATTCCACCTTCCAAAATCAAATACATTGCAAGACCTCTAATGAGATGTGGGACACCTTGATTGTCTACATGGAGGGATCTGAAGAAGTAAGATAAGATAGAAAATCAATGCTCAACCAAGAATATGAGAGCTTCAGACAAGAAAAATCTGATAGCATAACTGAAAGTTATAAGAGATTCAATAGGATTGTGAATGAACTAATGTCCTATGGAAGAGTCTTTAGTACATATGAGTTGAATGACAAATTTCTCAGATCTTTGACAAAGGATTGGGATACCAAAATATGTGCCATTAGAGAAGTGGCCAAGTTAGCTGACATCTCCCCTCCAACCTTGTTTGTAAAATTTCTTTCATATGAAATGCAATTGATGGCTAGGAAGGAGGAAGAAAGAAATACAAAAGGTGAGCATAGATCTGTGGCTTTCAAAGTTGAAGCCACTAGAAACAAAGGGAGGATATCTTCATCTCCTCTTAAGGAAGCTACAGAAGACATAACAGAAAATTCAGATAGTCAGAAATCAGGGAGCAGTGATTCAGATGCTGACTTTGCTGCCTTTACAAGATAGTTTCAAAAGTTCTTGAAAAAGAAGCAGTGGAAGTCCATACCCTCCACATCACAGCCAGTGGATGATTACTATCAGAAGAGAAAGTTCTCAAGAAAGGAAAGGAATAGATCTAAGCCCATCAAAGCTACAACATCAAAGGTTGTTTGCTATTACTGTAATAAGACTGGACATATGGTAGCTGAGTGTCCAGAGAAGAGAAAGGAGTCAGTAGACAGAAAGAAGACTCAACACAAGGGCAAGAAGGAGAAATCTTTTGTTGTAAAGAAAGATAAGAGTCTTTCAGATCAGTCCTCATCAGAATCAGAATCTGAAGCAGAAGCATACATAGGATTGTATACAGCCAGTGATGAAGAGAAGTTTATGCAATTGATAAACTCCATCCATGATCAAGAAGACCAAGAATGCATGGGTCTGATGGCTGAGTCAGAAGATAACCAATGCCAGGATCAGCCTGGTCCTAGTAAGGTACAAAATGATTCTAGCACTTCTGATATTAGTACTGGTTCAGAGTCAGATTCATCTACATAAAGTGATGTGAATGGGTCTGAATCTGAAGGTGATATTCATCAATTGATGGATGAATATAGGGTCTTATTAGAGGCTCTTAAGAAAAGCAAAAACCTGACCAAAACTCAGGCTCAGGAAATTGTTGATCTTAAGTTGGTTGCATCAGACTTGAAAAAAGAATTGGATCAAAAGTTGAATGAGGTTGCCAAACTGAAAACAATAACTATGATTCAGATGGGCACAATCACATACAAATCTGATCAAATTAAGAGTCTGGAGGCCAAACTTCAAGTTGAGAGGAACTTAGTGGCTAGTTACTCTAAGCCAAAATCTGTCCTACCCTTGATAGATGAGTTTGTAGCTCAAAAGGGTAAAGCAGGCTTGGGCTTTAAAGGTAACATTATAGCTGATCAATTCAAAAGAAAGGACAAAGCTCGAGTTCAACCACAAAACTCCAAAGTCCCTATGATGTTTAGATAAGTGTAATTGTCTTCTAACAGATATGATCATGAACACATTCATAATCATATTAAGACTGATGTTCAGAAAAATAAGGGTGTTAATGCCAATAGGTCTGTCAATGTTCATAAACCCAATGGTTATAAGAAATCAGTGGGTGAAGCTGCAGCAGCACCAGCACTGAACAAAAATTTTTCTGCCAAGGGTATATCTAGACCTAAATACAACAAATATGAATGTTGGTGCCTTGGCAAGAGAGGCCATTTTGCCTTAGACTGCTGGCATAACACAAGTGGAAGGAAGAACAATAGTCTACCAGTTAGAAGAGCTGCTGGCAGTTTTGATGTGAATGGTGCTAACCTGAACCAAGGACCCAAGACTTACTTGGGTTCTAAGGGAAAGTAATCCTGTATTACAGGAAAGTCCAAGTTGCCATGCCCCTACATGGTACTTGGACAGTGGTTGTTCCAGGCATATGACTGGAACAAAGGGGCTACTGAAGGAGTACACATCTGTCAAGGATGGGCCTAAAGTTATCTTTGGTGGATCTGAAAGACGGATCATCAAAGGGTTTAGTAACATTTCTTCAAACCAAATTACCATCACTCAAGTGACTTATGTAAAAGGTTTGTATCATAATATGATAAGCATAAGCCAGCTGAGTGATCTTGGATATGAGATTTCATTTGTTAAGGATGGATGTCATATCAAAAGGTCAAGTGATCAAAAGGTCATATTGACTGGGTATAGAAAGAGAAATGTTTATTGTCTTGATTTTGTATGTGAGAACAAAGTTTCTCCTATCTGTCTTGTAGCTAATGATAATGCATCTCATTGTGTCAAATGGCACAAGAGGCTGGCCGATCTATACTACAAGACAATTGGCCAACTCTTTAGCAAAGAGTTAGTGAGGAATGGTCCTCAAGTTAAGTGTATAAAGGAAGGGATATGCTCAGCTTGTCAAAAGGGCAAACAGACAAAATCCTCCTTTCATAGCCTTGAAAACAAGGATTCAGTGAGGTGTTTATACCTCTTACATTTGGATCTTTTTGGTCCTATGCCAGTTCATAGTCTAGGTAGGAAGGTCTACACTTTTGTGGTTGTAGATGACTATTCTAGATATACATGGGTGTTCTTTCTGAGACAAAAATCAGAAACCCCAAGTGTCTTACTTAGTTTTGTAAAACAAATTCAGAATGAACTGAACAGTACAGTAGTCAAAATCAGAAGTGACCATGGCACTGAATTTCAATCTGAAAGTATGACAAAATTATGTGAAGGCTTTGGGATTTTCCAAGAATTCTCCTCACCTAGAACACCACAGCAAAATGGTATTGCTGAAAGAAAGAATAGGACATTGATTGAAGCTGGTAGAACTCTATTGAGTGACACTTCTCTTCCAGAATATTTCTGGGCTGAGGCAGTAAACACTGCATGTCATTTGATCAATAGGGCTTCTATCACTAAGAGCCACAACAAGACTCCCTATGAAATTATGAAAGGTAGAAAACCAAATCTATCCTACTTTAGGATCTTTGGTTGCAAGTGCTATATACTTAACAATGGCAAGTCTCATCTAACTAAGTTTGCTGCCAAATCCTAAGATGGGATATTTGTTGGGTACAACATCAATAGTAAGGCCTATAGAGTCTACAACTTGACTACTCAAGTTGTAGAAGAATCTGTACATATTGTATTTGATGAAACAAGATTAATCAACAGTGAGTTGCCTTGTAGATCAAATAATCCAATAGGTATAAGCAAAAGGATGGACAAGCTTTCCATTGCAGAAGCATCAAATGCAGATGAAGTATTGGAAAATGAAGGCTACTGTCCAGGGGGAGTACAAGACTCAATAGAAGCTGATGACAACCAAGAGGTGCAATATAATGAAGGAGCTGGAGACATTCAACCTGAAGGAAATCTTCCTCCAGCTACAAGACATCTAAAAGACCATCCAGCAAATCAAATTATAGGTGATCCAAGACAAGGAGTGCAGACTAGAAGCAGAAATCTGAGCACAGTACTACACTCAAGTTTTCTATCTCAATTGAAGCCTAAGAAATTTGAAGAAGCCATCCAAGACCAACACTGTATTAATTCTATGTAAGAGGAGCTTAATCAATTCAGAAGGTGCAAAGTCTGGGAGTTAGTTCCTAAACCAAGAGACCACAACATCATTGGCACAAAGTGGATCTTTAGGAACAAGTTGGATGAGAGTGGAGTAATTGTACAGAACAAAGCAAGATTGGTTGCTAAAGGATACATGCAAGAAAAAGGGATTGACTTTGATCAAACATTTACCCCAGTAGCAAGACTGGAGGAAATCAGAATGTTCCTTGCCTATGCAGCATATCAAGGATTCAAAGTATACCAAATGGATGTGAAATCAGAATTCCTGAATGGTGATCTAAAAGAAGAAGTCTATGTATAGAAGCCATCAGGTTTTGTAGATTCTCTTAAACCTGGTTATGTCTATAGACTTAGGAAAGCATTGTATGGGTTAAAGCAAGCCCCAAGGGCTTGGTATGAAACTCTGTCTACTTTCCTTATTGAGAACAAATTCTCAAGTGGTAAAATAGACAAAACTCTATTCCTAAGGGAATCTAAAGGCAAGATAATCTTAGTCCAAATCTATGTAGATGATATATTTTTTTGGTCTACAGAGAACAACCTTTGCAAAAAATTTGCCAAACTTATGCAAGGGAAGTTTGAAATGAGCAGTATGGGGGAACTTAAGTTCTTCTTGGGACTCCAAGTAAGACAGACTAAAGATGGCTTGTCCATATCCCAGTCAAAGTTCACCAAGGAATTAATTAAGAAGTATGGTATGGAATCATCCTCCACCATGAAAACTCCTATGAGAACAAGTATGCCTATATGCAAAGATGATGCAGGTAAGCCTGTAGATGAGTCTTTGTATTGTGGATTAATTGGTTCTCTATTATACCTCACAGCTAGTAGACCAGATATTATGTATGCTACATGTGTCTGTGCTAGGTACCATGCATGCCCTAAAGAATCTCATTACACTGCTGTTAAGAGAATTTTGAGATATCTAAAGGGCACACCTAATCAAGGCCTTTGGTACCCTAGGAATGGAGATTTTCAACTAATAGGTTATTCAGATGCAGATTTTGCAGGCTGTAGAGAAGACAGAAAAAGTACTACAGGTACATGTCAATTTCTGGGAGGAAGGTTGATATCCTGGAGCAGTAAGAAGCAGACTAGTGTGGCAATATCCACTATTGAGTCTGAATATGTGGCTGCAGGAAGCTGTTGTGCACAGCTATTGTGGATTCAGAATCAGCTAAAGGACTATGGTATTCTAGTAAGTAGAACACCTTTATTGTGTGATTCTAAGAGTGCTATTTCTATTGCAAACAATCCTGTTTCTCATAGTAGAACTAAACATATAGAGATAAAATATCATTTTCTTAGAGAACATGTAGAAAAAGAAGAAATCTCATTAGAATTTGTTAAAAATGATTATCAAATTGCAGATGTATTTACTAAGCCACTGGAAGAAACTAAATTCAATAAATTTAAAATTGAATTAGGAATGCTGGCCATAGGTTAATTTACCATAAAATTAACTAAGTAAAATGGTGTCGACACATTGAGGGATAAAGTGTCGACACAGAGAAGTCTTGTCGACTAGTCAGGGAAATTGTGTCGACACATGCGAAAATGTGTCGACACCTAGGGGTCAAGAGTCGACTCATCCAGAAATGTAGTGTCGACACATCCAGAGTATTGGTGTCAACACTTACAGATTTTATGTCGACACTTGTACTAAGTCTCGACACAGAATTTCTGATGCTTTACTATGTATCTCCTGTGTCGACATATCATTAATCGGTGTCGACACAAAGTAGTCTACATTGATGTCGAGACAATAGAAGTTTGTGTCGACACATTCCAATAGTGTCGACACATTTAGACAATTTTTGGCCGCCTTTTGACCTACTTTCATTAGAGGGTACAAATAGGTCGATAACGTATTCTGTCGACACGCTCACAAGGTTTTCAAGACAAAACTTTGTGTCGACATTCTCTCTTCTCTCCAATCAATCTTTAACTTTCTTCCAATGGCGCCCAAAGTTGAAGACAACATTAATGAAGGTTACGAGCTGGTGCGCAACGCAATTGAGAATGCGCCGACAGATATACAATGGGTTGTTACTCTACTTTCAGAATCCGTATTAGAGTTTCTTGTTTCCGAACCCACAAAGATCTGGAAGAAAGAGGTATTGGAATTTTATACTTCTGCAACAATGAACTCGTCTGGCCTCAAAATCAAATCCACAGTTCATGGAACTAAGGTGAAACTTACTCTAAAGAATTTAAGGAAGATTCTTCATATATCCTACATTCAAGATGAAGAAGAGGTCCCAGCCTCAAAGACAAGGGAGGCCCTCCAATGGTGTGGATTGGAACCAACCATAAAGATTGGAGCAGCCATTAATCGAAAGAGAATGAATCAATAGGGAAAGTTCCTATCTGAAGTAGTAGGGAAGGTGATTTTATGTAAACCAGGGGGCCATGATAGGATATCTGCCATGATGTTCACTCTCATGACAAGGATACTCTACAAGATTTACACAGACTGGTCTGTAGTTCTGTTTGATAAAATTAGAGAAGGAATCAAGAAGCCAAATTTGGCTAGAATTATGAGTCTATACCTGGATGGACTAATTCCAGAGGTCATGCAACAAATTCCTGGGTCCAAAATGAATCACATGAGGAAAATGGACATGAGATTATTCTCCAGGTGGGATAGGGTTCTGTCCAAAGAGATGCCTGATGTGGACATGCAGGACACTACTGAGATTTCTCCAAGACATGTTCTTGGCACTGAACAACTTTAAGGAGAACAAGTTAGAGAGCAGGCTGAGGACCAGACTGGGTCTACTCCAGTCCAAAAAGAAACATTACCTGCACAGGTGCAGGGGGAGCCAGTTCATTCTCCTACCCAAAACATTTCTAATCCTGACCAGTTGTAGGGGGAGACTACTTTTAACCAAGTACAAGTGGAAGAGAGACTAAACTTAGAAGAAGATTTGAACACTACTGATATTGATATATCATCACCTGCTCCAGCACAAAAGGAATATACTCTAGAAGAGTTGTTTCCTGACATTGGACAGGAAGCTAGTAAGGGTGACTCCCTAAGAGTTGAGGAGGAGGAAGGTGCTGTCGAGGGGGAGCAAGTGCTTGTTGAGGAAGAACAACAAGACACTGAGAAAGAAATTCCTCCATCTCCTCAAGAAAGAGTTCAGATTGACAGTTCTTCAGAATCTGCGACAGAAAAAGCAAGGGAGGCTAAGAAAAGGAAGCGCATGGTCTTCAAGAGAAGAAGTCAAAGTTATAAGCAAGCTCTCAAGACTGCAAGTCACCAATCTCCTACTGAGTTTGATTACAATAAGTTCATGGTGGATTTGCAAGTGAAGATGGATGAGCAAAGAGTAGCCTTGGAAAAATCTGTAGATGAAAGTAATAAGTCACTTCAGTTTGATCTTGCCCAAGACATCAAGTCAATCAGATTTGAGGTAAATCTGAATAAAAAGGAGATAACACATTGCTTCCACAGGGGAGGTAATGCTGTGGTATACCTAGCTAAACAACAACAAACTATTCTTGCTAAGGTGGATAACATAGCAATGAAACAGGGTTATGTTCTAAAAAATCAGCTGAGAATTAATGACTATCTGACAGAATCTCACAATGCAATTATCACTGAGTTAAAAGATACTACAACAAAGCTGACTGCTGCAAGGACTAAAGATGTGGAAGATTTTGATCAAAAGCTCAAAGATGCCCTAGATTCAGTTCAAACTGCAATAACTACCTCACAGAAACAAATATCTGACAAGCTTCTCAAATTAAAATCATTCTTTAAAGAGGGTGTGAATTTTCTTGATGGACAAATAAGGTTTCAAAAGGATGATCTTAGGGATCATGTTGCTAGAGAAGTCCTAAAGGGGGAGAGAGTACTTATTCATGCTGGCTCAGAACATGTCAAGTGGGTCTCTAACAGTGTCAGAGCCATATTGGGATATCCACCCCTTTGTGATGATGATAACATGGCAGAGTCAGGAGTACAACAACAAGGTCTACTTGAAGGTAACCAACAAGAGGTTGCCCAAGTCATATATCCCCCTGCTGATTTTGACATGATTCATCAGCAAGTGCAAACAATGTACATTCCTCCACAGGAGGTTACAAATGTAATTTTTTGAAAAAGTAGATCAGCCAGGAGCCAATTTGAAAGATCAACAAGATGCTCAATTATCCAAGAAGAGATTTAGAGAGCAGGCTGAACAAAGACCTGATTTTGGGCAGTGGAGCCCCACCTCAAGGAACATTATACTAAATTCCTGGAAGGCTGTGAAGGATCAAATGCATGAAAGAGGAAAGTGGTATAATGAAATTGAATGGCAAAAGTATGAGGCCAGGCAGGAGGCCATAGTACAGTTCAGAAGGAAGGCTAAGATGGGGAGGCTACCACCTGAAGCTCAGGAGCCGAGCAAGTATTTTCCCAAGCCCTTTCATTACTTTGAAAGGCAAAGGCTCAAGGAGGAAGCTCAAAAGAAAGCTGAACTGAAAGGAAAAAAGCCTGCTGATGTTGCTGAAACTACTGTGAAGGCTCAGATTCAATCAGGAAAAGGAATTGTCATCCAGGAGCCTGATCAGTCTTAGTTTTAAGTTTATCAGTACTTTCAAATGTTTTGTAATGATCTGTTTGATAATCCAATCAATGTAACCAAGCTATAACAAACATTTCTAAATGAATAAACAAAACCTTATTCTGCAATCATTTCTTCATGTTCATCTTTATTCTGTGATGAATCCGTGGCTAATGTTTTGTTTATAAAAGATTCCTATTATATTATGCTCTTGTACATCATCATATTAAATTTTCATAAATGGTGTATATCATTAGCTAAAAGGGTTATGACTTCTCCAAATATGGGGAGATTGTTGGGTATATTGGAAAATGTGTACCTGATTTGAAGAAGCCTAACTTAGCTCAATGATATACATCAAGGTGTATTTGATGTTATTTTGAGTTGACATGTGCAGGTTAAGAATGTACTAAAATACAGGAAAAATATTCTAAGTCCATATGTCGACACCAGAAGAAGTTGTGTCGACACTTCAGAAAGATTGTGTCGACACTTGAAGAAGGTTGTGTTGACACAGAGAAAAAGAGTCGATAACATTTGTGTCGACACCGGGAAGCAGTGTCGACTCACAGAAGTATAGTCGACATCAACTGTGTCGACACTGGGAGGCTGTGTCGACACACAGGATTGTTAGCCGACAACATTTGCGTCGACACCAGAAGACTGTGTCGACATACAGAGGTAGAGTCGACATCAGCTGTGTCAACAACTGGAGGAAGTGTTGACACACACAATATTCTGAGTCTACATCAACTGTGTCGACACACGGGACTTGAGTAGACACATTGCAAAGTATAGACCAAGTTAGTTGCTGTAGAATGATGAAGTGTTTGTGTCGACACAAATACTCAGTGTCGACACATTCTCAAGACGCAGTATCTAAAAGCTGAGTTGACATAAAGTCAAACATGTCGACATCATCAAAGGCTGTGTCGACACCTAAGTCTCTTATGTCGACATATATTGACAGATGGTCTCGACACTTTCTAACAGACAGTCTCGACGCTTTGCTGACAAAGACAAAGGCACAAGATCTGTGGGTTTACTGAAGCTGTCAGACTTGTCAGAGGTTTGTTAGAAACCAGATCAGCCGGTTACCAAGGATGAAGTCTATAAATAGACAGATTCAGAAGATGGAATAAAAAAACACAACACGACACACATTAATCATCTATTGGGAGATAATATCTTTGATCAAGAAAGTGCAAGGCACAGAAGAAGATCTTTGTGAGAAGATCTTAGAAGACATTCTGACGTGTACAACCACTCAGGATCTGTCTAAGTAGAATTCTTTCAAGAATTCTGAAGTATCATCAAAGGTGTTGGATAGAGAGGGATCTAGCCATTTTGAAGACAAGAAGGAAGCTGTCACAGGTTTCTCAAGAAGCTGTCAGTAAATCAAATCAACTAAGTTCTGATTCAAGAAGCTTTGAAGAAAGCTAAGATTCAGTTGATTTCATCCATCAGCTGATCAAGTGTTGTCTTGTCCCTTCTTTCTCAACAAGTGCAAGATATTATACAACTTCAATTTCAATTTCTGTAGGGTCTATTGGTATAGATCTGAGTTGTAAGCCTATATTATAAAGGCTGAGTGTAGGAGAGGTATTCTCTGAGTGGTAGGGTTGTTTATGCCTGAGTTGTAGGAGAAGGTTTTCTCTTAGTTGTAGGCCTTGTGGCAAGGCTGAGGTAGGGCTTGTTAGCCTGAGCTGTAGGATCCTTATAGGGTTCTGAGTTATTGGATCTGAGGATCTGAGATAAAGAAGGAAGTTAGGCCGAATCTAGCACACTGCTAGATAGGTGAAGGGGGAAAGTGGATGTACCCAGATCTTAGAGAACCACTATATATCTGTGTGCAATCTGTGATGTGTGCATATTTGTGATTGTTGTGCTGAGTTTGATGTAGTGTTTTCAGAATTCTGTTATAACCTGTAGTTATATTCTGCCTTAAGTTAAAACAAGCATTAAAACCTATTCACCCCCCCCCCCCTCTAGGTGTTTAGGTGGTCTTGAAAGTAAAACTATCAACTATCTTTACTCGGGAGTGCTCACTTCAAACTATCGGCTTCTCGGCTAGCCAAGAATGAAAGCTAAGATGGAAAATATATATCGATGTAATATCTCCAAGCAAAGGTTAATCAAGAGAAATTCAAGGTCAAAACCCTAAAAAAGTAAAATCAATGCATCATAACATAATCAACTCGAACCTCAAATCATCAAGATCGAGTACAAGGAGGATTTGTAACTCATGGTGAAGCGGAGGAAAGGAGATGAGAAGGAGAACATAATGAAGACATGTTAGAAATAGGAGAGAAAACAACACATTTTTATTAATGATAAAGAAAGCCTATAACTTGGAAATGAAAATTACAAGTGCATGGAAATAAAACTAGGCTAGCATTAACATTGAACTACTAAAGCAAATTACAAGAACTAGTTTTGAAGGAGATCACTAAGCTAGAGCTAAGTAAAGCTTAAGAGAGAAAGAAAGTACAATTAAGAAAATTCATGAAAAACTTCAGAAAACAAAAGGGCAGCACCTCCCTACACCATCCAAGACTCTCTATGGAAACAAGGGGGAATGGCTGAATTTATAGAAAATCTTGAGGGGCTGACACAGCTGATGACACCGTCGTGTTGATGGCCGTGTCCTGTGTTGGTTAACCTCGAGCCCTGGTTCTGGAGGGAATGATCATTTCAGCGCCGAATCGGTGGGCACGCCCATGCTGACACGACCAATGACGTGACTATTTTGGTGTCCGTGTCCTGTGCAGTTGATGGTCTTTGATGGTGGCGCATTAATGGTGGGCTGTATGCTGTGAGGAGGTGGCGACATATTTGGCAACACGACTGTGTTGGTGGCTGTGTCCTTCTCTGGAAATACATCGGCATCTGGTGACACGCACGATGACACGGCCATGTTGTTTGTCGTGTCCTTCTTTGGAAAGTCATCGTCTTTTGGTGACACACCTCATGTTGACATTGCCAGGTTGAAATGGCCAGTGACATGGTCATGTCCTACTCGGGATGAACTCTGGATATTCCTCTGGTGGCTGACTTCCTTGGGAACAAGTGACATGCCCCATGATACGTTTGTGTTGGAGGTCGTGTCAGGTAATTTTGGCTGAAAATTGAGAAAACCTTCAAGTGAGAAAAAAAACATTAGTGGCATAAATAAATACAAGAGGGGGGACATATAAGCTAATAAGACAAGACTTGCACAATAAAGACCTAAAAATACCCTAATAGCTTAAATACAAAACAAACTATCAAATTCCCCCAAGCTTAAACTTTGCTTGTCCTCAAGTAAACATATAAAAACTAGCTAACATAACAAGCAACTAATCAAAAAGTTCTAATTATGCCTACATAAGTACCATGTGAAATTCTATGTAGGGAGAATGTGAAATGTAAACCTAAAATAATTACTTAAATATGGTTTCAATTTTTATAATCTTTACTAACAAAAATAATTCATCCAAATTTTTTAACAAATTTTTTAAATAAACTTAAGCAAAGCAACAAAATGAAAAAACACATTGAAATGTTACTAGATTCTAAGAGTAATTTTATACCTTAATTAAACAAAGAATAAAAATCTAAATTTAAATCCAAGACTTAACTAGTATACTATTTTTCTTTACTTAGATAAAAGAAAATCTAGGAGCATGAATCAACAAGACTTAATAGGACTGAAACATTTGGTTTAGGCATATAATTAGGAATGGAATTCAAAGATAAACATGAAGGCTTAAAATCACGCTAAACCAAAATAAAGAGCTTTAATATTTTCATAAATATCAAAAATATTTTAATATTTTTTTCTTTTTCTTTTTCTTTTCCATATTTGTTTTATTTAAACAAATAGCCATAAAATATTTGCCTTTTCATTTTGAAATTGTCCACAAAATTAAACATTTTTCAAGCATACTTTTCAAAATAATTTCCAAAAATCGCAAAACAATCCTACGACAACATGAAATGTATGAAGCTCAAAAATTTTTTGTGTGATAAGAAGGGTTGGAAAATTTTTGCTTTGGTGAAAATGTAATTAAATATGGAGCTATCAATTGAAATCAGAAAAAGGCTCAAAAGTTGCTAACTTGGGGGATAATTTTAGGGTTTGCGAGAAGGCTCAAATGAAAACAAAAACGGCCTAGATCATTTTTATGCTCCTAAAGTTTGCCAAAAGCATTAATTTTGAAAGATTTCAAAAATTTGGTCTTAGAAATTAAATAGAGACTAATAAACTCATTTTAAAACATTAGGATAATATGCGTCTAGAATCGTTCACATCTACTACGCTAATCAAAAGCTGACTTTACAAAAATTATCCAAAAACAAAAAAAACTAGTGGATGAGAGATTTTTTTAAGAAAGTAAAGAAAATGAAAAAAGAAAAACCAAATAGAAATGCGAGTTTTAGAAAAATATTTCACCTTAATATGCTACCGTGAATTAGAAACACAGTAATGCCAACATTTTACTTGTGAAATATAATTAAAAAGATTGATTAGAAAATTATAATTAGCTAAGTTGTTTAAATGGAATTTTTAGAAAAACAAAACAAAAGCAAGGAGGACTATTGAAAAACCAAAATTCGTTTATACAATTAATATTGTAAACCCTAAAAAAAATTATGATTTTGACTTTGATTTGGAAATATTCTCTCTTTTTTTGGATTTTTTTAGGGAAAAAACAAAAAAACGAAAAAGAGAAGGAGGAAATGCTCCCCCAAGCTTAAAATGGACATTTTCCTCAATGGAGAAAGGAGGGGAAGGAGAGAGAGAAATAAAAACATAAATAAAAGTACATAACTGAAAAATAGATACTTCCCCGTATTTTTTTTAGTTGCGGAAGTTTGCGCGATGCTGCTCCCCCATGCTTGCTCTTTGAATCTTCCTTAGATGTATTCTTTAGACTTCGTGATGGATTCAGCAGCATTGGAGTAGGCAATCGCAGAAGCTTCAACTTGTTGGGGCCATCCGGGGCAAAAAGTGAAAAATAAAGAAAACAGAAAAAAAGATAACTTGGATTGCCTCCCAAGAGCGCCCTTTGTTTAAAAACATCATTGAGCTCGACGGAACAAAAAAATATTGTCCAAAATGTTTTCCAAAAATAATATTCAAAGTTTTAATAATAAGACAAAGTTTTAAATTATTCAAAAGTCAAACATGCAAGATAGAGTTTATACAGTTAGGACCGACATCACCACAGAAATACAGTTTAAGACGCTGACCATTCACTTTGAAATAACCCTTATCAGGGTGTGAAATTAAAATAGTTCTATACGGGAAAACTTCTAAAACAGTAAACAACCCAGACAACCGTGATTTTAGTTTGCCCGGAATAAACGTAAACGAGAGTTTTATAAAAGAACTCTGTTGCCCGACTTTAAGGTTTTTGGGTGCCTAAGGTGTTTATCGTGTAAATGTTTCATACGCTCTTTAAAGAGTTTGTTATTTTTGTACGTGTAAGAGCGCCACTCGTCAAGCTCGATGATTTGAAATTTTCTAAAATCGCTAACAGAGTGGGGATCAAAGTTTAATAACCTTAAGGCCCAAAAAGCGTGGTGTTCTAGTTCTACGGGTAAATGACACGATTTTACATAGACCAACTGATACAGCGTACATCCGATGGTTGTTTTGTACGCTGTTCGGTAGGCCCATAGAGCATCGTCTAATTTGGTTGACCAGTCTTTTCTAGAGGTGGAAATAGTCTTTTCTAAAATTCTTTTTATCACTTTGTTCACTACATCGACTTGTCCGTTAGTTTGGGGGTGGTAGGCGGTTGAAAGTTTATACGTAATGCCATATTTAGTAAGGATTTTAGAAAACTTTGCGTTACAGAAAAGGGAACCCCTGTCACTAACGATGGCTCGCGGCGTACCGAATCGAGAAAATAATGTTTATTAAAACATAACAACAATATGGGCGTTGTTCGTAGGAAGAGCTTGGGCTTCTGCCCATTATGAAACATAATCGACAGTGACTAAGATGTACTTGTTCCTGAAGCTAGAAGGAAGAGGGTCAACAAAATCAATTCCCTAGAGGTCGAAAACATCGCTCTCAAGGAAATAATTTTGCGGCATTTAATTTTTATTGGAAATATTACCCAACAATTGGCAACTATCACATCTACTCACAAAGTCATGTGCATCTTTAAATAGGCAAGGCAAGTAAAAACCTGTGCTTAACACGTTGTGAGTGGTGCAAGCAGCTTGATAGTGCCTACCTGTCAGTCCTTCATGCAAATGCTTTAAAATATCTGATCCTTCTTCAAATGGGACATATCTCCTTATCACCTGGTCTGCACAGACTCGTAAAAGATGCGGGACCTCGCAAAAGTAGTTCTTCAACATAGAAAAGAATTTCTTCTTTTGCTGAGAGGAGAACTCTTTTGGGAGCATCCAGGCCACTAAATAGTTGGCTATTTATGCAAACCAAGGAGAAGGCAATGTGTTAATTAACAACATCTTCTCATCGAGAAAATAATCATTAAAAGATCTTCTGTCTAACTTTTCTATGTGCGGGTTATCTAATCGTTAGAGATAGTCGGCGGCCAAATTCTCGGTTCCTCGCTTATCATGGATTTATATATCAAACTCCTGGAGGAGTAAGACCAACCAAATCAGGTGCGGTTTGGCATCTGTTTTAGCAAAAAGATATTTGAGTGCCGAGTGGTCCGTAAAAACGATGATTTTTCAAAGCGTAATATATGAACAGAATTTTTCAAAGGTGAAAACAACAGCAAGAAGCTCTTTCTCGGTTGTAGTATAGTTTTCTTGTGCAGATGTGAGTGTTTTACTTGCGTAATAAATAGGGTGGAAGTTCTTAGAAATTCGTTGACCTAATATGGCTCCCATCGCATAACTACTCGCATCGCACATGATTTCAGAGGGGAGGTCCCACACCGGAGCTATCATAATTGGGGTATTAATTAATTTTTCTTTTATTAAATTAAAAGTAGCTAGGCAAAGGTCATCGAAAGCAAATGGGATGTCTTTTTCTAGCAGATGAGTAAGGGGTTTGGTGATTTTGGAGAAATCTTTTATGAAGCGGTGGTAGAAGCCCGCATATCCTAGGAAACTTCTTATAGCTTTGACGTTCGTAGGCGGCAGCAGCTTCTTGATAACTTCTATCTTGGCTATGTCTACTTCAATTCCTCTCGCAGAAATTTTATGACACAAAACTAACCCTTTCCTTACAATAAAATGACATTTTTCCCAGTTTAGGGCAAGGTTAGTTTCTTCACATTTTTCTAAGATTTTTGTGAGATTTTATAAACAACTATCAAAAGCATCACCGAACACAGAGAAATCATCCATAAATACCTCCATAATGCTTCCTACGTACTTGTCAAAGATAGCGAGCATACATCATTGGAATGTAGCTGGCGCATCACACAATCAAAACAACATTCATCGTTAAGCGAAGGTGTTGAAGTGATAAGTAAATGTTGTTTTCTCCTGGTCCCCAGGGGAGATGGGGATTTAAAAGTACCCTGAGAGGCCATCGAGAAAATAATAAAAGCTATGGTCGAATAATCGTTCTAAAATTTGATCGATGAACAACAAGGGAAAGTGATCCTTACGGGTGGGATCATTTAACTTATGATAATCTATACACATTCGCCACCCAGTCACCGTCCGTATCGGGATTAATTCATTATTCTCATTACTAACTACCATTATCCCTCACTTCTTCGTCACTACCTGGACTGGGCTAACACACTTACTATGATATATAGGATAGATAATTCCTACGTCTAACAATTTCATAACCTCACCCTTAACTACTTCTTTCATGTTGGGATTTATGAGGCACTGTGGTTGGATTGAACTACGCGAATTATCTTCCATTAGGATTTTATGAGTGCGGAAAGATGGGCTTATGCCCTTGATATCAGAAATTTGCCAGGCAATAGCTCGGCGATGTTTACGAAAATTAAAAGATGTTTATAATTTTGCACATCTGTGAGGTACACCGAAACTATTACTAGTAGCTTGGAGTCCTTTTCTAAGAAAGCATATCTAAGATGTTCAGGTAGTTCCTTTAATTCCAGGGTAGGGGGTTCTTTATATGATGTTTTAGAAATTCTCTCTTTTTCAAAAACAATGTTTTCGTAGACTTTTTCTTTATACGAAAAATTGAAAGTGTCGGAGCTGGTGGCCATGGCGGCTTCTTGCATTGATTCAGTTAGAAGAGTAGAAGAGGAACAATAATCAGAAAATTCTTTTTAAAATTCCGAGAGGCGATAGGAGGATTCTTCACTTAGGTGCAGCGATTCAGTTTGAAGAGTAGAGGAGGAACAAAAATCAGAAAAAAAATTTCAAATTTAGAGAGGCAATAGGTGGATTCTTCACTTAGGGCATCTATGAAAAAATAGGAGTCGTCATTTACTAGGGTGTTCTTCATGGAGAGGGTGATAGAGAAAGTCACTTCGTCATCGCCTAATCGAAGGAAGAGCTTACCATTTCTTATGTTAATGAAAGCTCGGGAAGTGGAAAGGAAGGGTCAGCTAAGGATCAAGGGAACCTGGACATCTTCTTCAATGTACAATATGACAAAGTCCAACTGGAAGATGAACTTGTCGAATTTAACTAAGACATCCTCTAAGATTCCTAATGAGTATTTGACTGATCTGTCGGCGAGCTGGATACTCATGCATGTGGGGTCGAGGCTACCTATTCCTAACTTCTTAAAAAACGAGAGGGGAATCAGGTTTATACTCGCACCTAAGTCGGCTAATGCATGCTTGACAAAAAGATCACTGAAGACACACGGAATAGAAAAACCACCCGGATCACTGATCTTCTTCGGCAAACCGTTTGTCAAGACCGCAGAGCACTCGACATTTAACGTGACATGCGAAAGGTTTTCTAACTTCCTTTAATTGGTCAGGAGGTCCTTAAAGTACTTAGCCTATTTTGGAATTTGGGAGATTGCTTCATGGAAGGGGAGATTAATGTGGATTTGCTTGAACATTTCTAGGAAACAGGAGTATTGATCGTCCTGACGTTGCTTTTTTATGTTTCGAAGGGTATGGAGGGGTTGGATTATTTTTAAAGATGGGTGGTGGAGTGAGATCTTTTTCTTACACAGGGAGAGGGGTGTTAACTTCTTTTTCAACAAAGGGTAGAGTTTTTAAAACGGTGGCAGAGCTTGCCTCGTGCTCTTCGCTAACCCTACCGCAAAATTGCTTCCCACACCAAAGAGTTATATCTTTCGCTTGCTCTCTTGGTTTGGGCTCGGTGTTGGCAGGAAGAGACTCGGTAGGTCGCTCAGAAATAAGTTTTGCGAGTTGTCCTACTTGATTTTCTAAACTTTTAACGGTCCCGACAAGGGTTCTTATAGTAGCGTCATTAACATTCATATATTTTGAAAACCTTTCCTCCAAACTTAGAGGTTTTGGAAAAACTTTAGGAGGTTGTGGTGGTGGAGAAAAATCGTTTTGTAGTGGCGGGAGCATTGCGTTCAAGGGATTACTCCACGAAAAATTCGGGCGATTTCTTAAAGAAGGATTATAACTATTTGGAAAAGCAAAACCGGGCGTAGGAAAATTCGCAGCAGAATAATTATGAAAAGCATTTCTAGGCATATTATTAACATAATCTAATTGTTCGGGAGAAGGAGTTGCAGATTCCCATACTTGAGTGGTGAAGGCAACAGTCATCTTCGTTATCTTTTTACTTAATACTTCTACTTGCAGAGCTTGCTGGGCGACGTTGTCCACTTCAAATATACCTGCAGGTTTGTTTGGGCGAGGTCTAGGCACATTCCACTAATAGGTGTTCATGTCCATGTCCTCAAAAAGCTCAAGAGATGCTTCCTGGGTTTTGCGGTTTAAAGTACCGCCAGAAGCTGCGTCTATCATTTGCTTTGTGTTTTGATTTACCCCGTTATAAAATATCTGCACTTGTAACCATACAGCAGTATGTGATGGGGGCATCGTCCTAAGAGTTCTTTAAATCTTTCCTAGTTTTCATATAAAGTTTCAGAATCAATTTGAAAAATGGCAGAAATATCGTTCCTAAGTTTTGCGGTTTTGGCTGGCGGAAAATACTTCGCCAAATATTTTGCAGTTAATTGATTTCAGGTTGTGATGTTGTTTTTAGGTAGAGTGTTCAGCCATTGCTTAGCCTTAGTTTTAAGAGAAAAAGGAAAGAGTCTTATCTTAATAGAATCATTCGTAACACCATTTATTTTAAACGTGTCACAAATCTCAAGAAAGCTTGCTATATGTCCGTTCGGATCTTCATCTTAAAGTCCGACATATTGCACATACTCCTGCACTATTTGAAATATGCTAGGCTTAAGTTCAAAATTTTTATTAGCTATCATAGGATGAACTACGCTTGATTATGTACCCTCGAGATTCAGCCTTGCATAATATGACATAGTTCTTTGCAAGGCTTCATCTACTTGGGGCTGGATTCCCTCCGCAATGAGTTCATCCATTATTAAGGTAGAAAATTTCCCGGAATGCTCAATCAGTATTTGGAGAGTACGGCCTTGAAATCGCAATCTTCTCCGAAGAGTATGCTCAATTTCGTGGTCCAAGTCCAAAATAACCGACGGATTTCCGCGAGTCATGCTATAGAAGAAGAAAGTAAGATAGAGAAGAAGAAATAAACGAAGAACTGGAAAGACAAATGAAAAAGAGAAAGGTCCAACCTTCTTTTTTTTTGAAATAAAAATTTTTAATAGCTTAACTCCCGAACTTCCCAAGGGCTACCCCGCAAAGGGTTTGCAATGTACTAGACAAGATAGCAGCACTTAAAGCCACTTTGCCCTTTTCGAGAGAGTTAGGTGGCGTAGAAAAATTATGATGTGGGTTTCTATTAAGAGGGTTAAATTTTTTTTGGATTTTAAAGTTTTAAGATAGAGGGTGAGAAAGAGAAGTGATAAAAGTAACAGGTTTGTGATTTCAAATTATCAACAAATGTTGCTTCCCCGGCAATGGCGCAAAAAACATGTTGGCCTACAATTCGTTAAGAAAAGAAAAGCAACGGAACTAGCAATCCATCTAGGAAAGTATACATATCGAATTGTAGCAAGGGGACACAAGTGTAGTATTTAAATCTGGGAACCATTGAGTAATCTTACTCACACGAACGTTTTATCTTATCGAAAGAAAACTAGGGTTGTTTACTAATTAAAAAGGAAAGACTACTAGCATAAAGGAAAACACTTGCATAAAATGAAAGCACTACTGGAACTAAACTAGAAATACCACAACTATCGATTAAAACAAGTGGTTGAACAATGAGAAAAATAATTACTCGATCGAGAATCACCTCGGCAAGAATTGAATAAACAAATGCGATAAAAAACACTCTAGCTTAATAAGGTAAAGTACCTTGACCGTGGAGGTTCCTAAAGCATGAACACGCTTCTCTCGAAGACGTTCCCACCTGAGTTTAGGAAGGTCCGACCGACTCTCGTCTAAATCGGAGGCCTAAAGCTCGCCTAACGCTATGAAACTCGCTATTGGATTTAACTCCAATCCGGGAGATTTAACGTCTGCCTCTCTCGAGGGGTGCGCGCAACTCTCTTTACTCTTGAGCGCTCACTTCAAACTATCGTCCTCTCGGCTAGCCAAGAATGAAAGCTAAGATGGAAAATATATATCGATGATATATCTCCAACAAAGGTTAATCATGAGTAATTCATGGTCTAAACACTAAAAAGAGAATGTAAAATTAACGCATCATAACTAAATCAACTCGAACTTCGGATCATCAATATCGCGTACAAGGAGGTTAGTTACTCATGGTGAAGTGGAGGAAAGGAGATGAGAAGAAGAACATAATGAAGACAAGGTAGAAAGAGGAGAGAAAACAACACTTTTTTATTAATGATAAAGAAAGCTTACAACTTGGAAATGAAAATTACAAGTGCATGGAAAGTAAAACTAAGCTAGCATTAACACTGAATTATTAAAACAAATTATAAGAACTAGTTTAGAAGGAGAGCACTAAGGTAGAGTTAAGTAAAGCTTAAGAGAGAAAGAAAGTACAGTTAAGAAAATGCATGAAAAAATTTAGAAAACAAAAGGGCAGCACCTCCCGACACCATCCAAGACTCTCTATGGAAACAAGGGGGAAGGGATGAATTTATAGAAAATCTTGAGGGGTTGACACGGCCGTGTTGGTGCCTATGTCCTGTGCTGGTTGACCTCGGGCACTGGTTCTTGCGGGAATGATCATTTTAGCGCCGAATCGGCAGGCACACCCATGCTGACAAGGCCAATGACACAACCTTGTTGGTGGTCGTGTCCCATGCAGTTGATGGGCTTTGACGCTGGCGCAATAATGGTGGGTTGCATGATGTGAGGAGGTGGCGATATGCCTGGTGACACGGCCGTGTTGGTGGCCCTGTCCATCTCGTGAAAGTCATCGGCATCTGGTGACACGCCCGGCGACACGGCCGTGTAGGTGGCCGTGTCATTCTCTGGAAAGTCATCGGCTTCTAGTGATACACATCATGTTGACACAGCTAGATTGACACGGCCAGCGGTATGGCCATTTCCGAGGTCGTGTCCTACACGGGATGAACTCTGGACTTTCCTCTAGTGGCTGACTTCCTTGGGAACAAGTGACATGCCCCATGACATGACCGTATTGGAGGCTGTGTCAGGTCTTTTTGGCTGAAAATTGAGAAAACCTGCAAAGGAGCAAAAAAAACATTAGTGGCATAAATAAATATAAGAGGGGTGGTGGAAATATAAGCTAATAAGACAAGTCTTGCACAATAAATACCTTAAAACACCCTATTAGCTTAAATACAAAACAAACTATCAGGACACATTTCCATAGATTATTAGCATAACCCTAGTATGCCATGGGCAAGTGAGAGTCTTTCGGTCAAGAGAGCTACATGTAGATATGTTCAATTTCAAGCTAACAGGAACCAAGGACCCAAACCCTTTTTGGCTCTTAAGGTAAACTAAATTATGGTTACAGGTTAGTCCAACTACTCATGCATCAACATGGTACTTCGACAGTGGGTGTTCAGGACATATGAATGGAACAAGAAGCCATCTAATGTAATACAATCCAGTAAAGAAAGGACCTAAGGTGATATTTGAAGGCTCAGAAAAAGGAGTCACCAAAGGCTATGGTATGATAATTAATGGTATAGTCTCAAACACAATAGTGGCTTATGTATAAGGGTTACAAGACAAACTAATAAGCATAAGCAAACTATGTGATCTAGGCTATGTCCTTGTCTTCCACAAGGATGAGTGTCTAATTAAAAGATCAAGTGACCAAGAGGTCATTTTGACAAGCACTATGAGGGAAAATATTTTCTGTTTAAACTTTTTTATGTTTAGGTTCAGACACTCTAGTGTGTCTAGTTGCTAATGAGAAAGTATCTTAATGTGTGCAATTGCACAAGAGACTTGCCCACTTGAACTACAAGGTCATTAGCAAGCTCTTCAATCAAGAGCTAGTCAGAAATGGACCCAATATAAAGTGCATCAAGGAGGGAATTTTATCTGCTTGTCAAAAGGGCAAGCAGACCAAAGCATTCTTCAAGAGCATTGGAGACAAGGATTCTGTTAGGTTTTTGTACCTCCAATATATAAACTTGTTTGGTCCTATGCCAGTTCATAGTCTTGGTAGGAAATTCTATTCACTTGGGATAGTTGATGACTATTCTAGATATGCTTGGGTTTTGTTTCTAAAGAAATAGTCTGAACCCTAAACATTTTTAGGACTTTTGTTAGGCATGTTCAGAAAGAAAAACACAGTTTTGTGGTCAAAATCAGAAGTGAAAATGGTACTAAATTTCAGTGTAAAGGCATGACAAAGTTCTGTGAAGAACTAGGAATATGTTAGGAGTTTTCTTCTCAAAGAATGTCCCAGTAAAATAGCATAGCTGAGAGGAAGAACATGACTCTCATAGTTGCTGGCAGGACATTGCTCAGTGACACTTCTCTCATAAAATACTTCAGGGCTGAGGTAGTGAACACTGCTTGTTATTTCTTGAACAGAGCGTCTATCAAAAAGTACCACAAGAAGAATTCCTATGAGATTTTGAATGGCAGAAAACAAAATCTAGCCTATCTTAGGATCTTTGACAGTATGTTCTTTGTACTTAATAATGGGAAGTCCTACTTGACTAAGTTTAATGCCAAATCCGATGAAGGGATATTAGTTTTGTACAACAATCATTGCAAAGCCTACAGGGACAATAACTTGAAAAATCAAGTTGTGGAAGAATCTGTTAATGTACTCTTGGAGGAGTTATCAAAGATTAACATTAAGCTGCCAAGATCCTCTAGATCTGTAGGTTTGGAGATGAAGATGAATAAACTAGCCATCAAGTACACTTCTCCAACTACCCTAGAAGAAGCTGATAGTGTATACATCCTAGAAGAATTACAAGGCACTCAAAAGAGGGCTGAAGACTAACTGGATCCAATCACGGAAGGTCATGATGATGAAGTAAGAATTCCTCCTATAGTCCGACATTTAATCGATCATCCCAGAAACCTGATCATAGGAGATGCTAACCAAGGGGTTAAGACTAGGAGTAAAAGACTCGACATTACCTTGTATTCCAGCTTTGTATCTCAGGTTGAACCAAAAATATATGAAGAGGCCAACATAGATACATTTTTTATTGTGGCAATATAAGAAGAACTGAATAAGTTCGAGAGATAAAATGTCTGGAAGCTTGTTCTCAGACCACAAGGACATAACATCATTTGAACTAAATGAATATATAGGAAAAAACTTGATGAAAATGGTGTTATAATCAAGAACAAGGCCAGACTGGTTGCCAAGAGATATAAAAAAGAAGAAGGTATTGACTTTGATTAGACCTTTGTACCAATGGCAAGATTGGAAGCTATAAGACTATTCTTTGCATATGCTGTATTTAAAGGATTTAAGGTCTACCAAATTGATGTGAAGTCAGCCATTCTAAATGGTGACCTGAAAGAAGAGGTCTATGTTCAGCAAAACTAGGGTTTTGTTAATCCTTACTCTCCTGATTTTGTATTTACGCATAGAAAAGCTTTGTATGGGTTGAAGCAAGCTCCTAGGGCATGGTATGAAACCCTGTCTAGCTTTCTCATTGAGAACAAATTCTCAAGGGGAAAGATTGTTTAGACACTATTCCTAAGGGAGGTCAAGGGTAAGATCATCCTAGTCTAAATTTATGTAGATGACATAATTTTTGGCTCTACTAATGATGACCTCTGCAGAAAGTTTGCCAAATTTATACATGGGAAATTTGAGATTAGTAGTATAAGTGAACTCAAATACTTCTTGGGCCTCAAACTAAGACAGTGTGAAAATGGATTATCCATCTCACAGTCTATGTTCACAAGAGAGTTAATTATTAAGTTTGGAATTGAGAGTGCCTCCACAATGAAAACTCCCATGGGGTCAAGCGTGTCATTGGACAAGGATGAAATTGGGAAATGTGTTGATGAAAGCTTATACAAAGGCATAATTGGCTCCCACATCTACCTCACTGCTAGTAGGCCAGACATTATGTATGCTACATCTATATGTGCTAGATATCAGGCTTCCCCCAAAGAGTCTCATTATTCTACAACTAAAATAATTTTGAGATATCTCAAGGGCACACCTTATCTTGGCCTATATTACCCTAGGAATAGTGATTTGAATTAATTGGGTTTTCAGATACAGACTTTGCAGGTTTCAGAGAAGACAAGGAAATCACCTCTGGCTCCTATCAATTTCTAGTAAGAAGGCGTGTGTCTTGGAGCAGCAAGAAGCGAAAAAGTTTGATTATTTCAACTGTTGAATTAGAATACATAGCCGTTTGAAGTTACTGTGCTCAGCTATTGTAGATCCACCATCAGCTTGAAGACTACAATACCAAGCTAAGTAGAACTGCTATGTATTATTATTCTACTAGTGCAATCTCTATTGCTAGGAATCTTGTCTCTCGTAGCAGGACTAAGCATATAGAGAATAGATACCATTTTATTACTGAGCATGTGAAATGTGAGGACATCTCACTTGAGTTTGTCCTCACTAACAAGCAAGTGGCTGATATCTTCACCAAACCACAAGATGAAGCCTAGTTCAACTCCTTCAAATTTGAATTGGGAAAGTTGAACATATTATAGCTTCAATAGCTTATCATTTTTGTTTTGTTGTTGCTAGTAGTATTTATCTATGAAGGATAACAAGGTAATTATGGACTGAGTCCAAGCGAAAAATGTGTTGAGTTTAAGGCCTCAGGCGTCGAATGTTCTGAGTCTAAGGGCTTAGGCATCGAGTACTCTGAGCCAACATCAGGCATCAAGTGCATTGAGTGATTCAAATCCACTCAACGCAAACATCCAGGGACTTCTATTTATGGCTAATCTACAAGATTAATCACAGCCGTTAATCTCCTCGTGATTATCGCAACAGGTACGCACCTCTCCACACTCTCAAATTAGAGGTATGTATAAATAAAAGGTGTGTGCTTAGAACAAAAATACACTATTCCTTGCCCTTCTCTGCCCCTTCGACGAAAAAACAAAAGCTCGGGAAATCTACTAAAACTCACAAGAGCAATGGTGCCAAAAGGATTAGATTTCCAGTTCGATGGATCGGAGTTAGTGTGAAATGGGTTCAAGGATGCTCTAGAGGAAGTACAACTTGTTCTCCACCTTTTGCAGGTTGTTGACCTAGAATATGTTCTTTCATAGCCCAGTCTGTTTTGGAAAATGGAAGTACTTGAGTTATACTCAAGTGCTAAGGTTGACTCATCATCCTCTAAAATCAGGTCTTTCATCGGTGGAAATAAGTTCAAGGTCACCCCAAATCATTTGAGCAAGGCACTACAATAGCCCAAGTTCTGGATGTAAGATAAAGAAGAATAATTTGACCAAAATAATGTCAGAGCTGCTCTGAAGTGGTGTGGATTGTCAAAACACTCCACTGGATCAATCTTGAGAAGAGAACTGAACCTGAAAGGAAAATTCCTAACAGATGTTTTTGGGATGGCACTACTGTGCAAGTTAGGTTCTCATGATAAATTTCATAGAAGATGTTCGAGTTGATGGCAAGGATAATTGTTTTTAAGAAAACAGATTGGGGAAAGGTACTCTTTGACAGAATTATAGACTATATCCCTGAGCCAAACCTGGGCAGGATTTTGTCTTTCTTCCTGCACAACATAGTTCCAGGGATCCTTATTGGGTACATTTGACACAATATACTTGATTTGTATAATCCCTTTCAAATAAATGATATACACATATTTGTATTTGATGTATATTTTAGTTTATTTATGCAGGTTGTCTATTTCAAATTGATTGGACAGGTGGACGCAAAAAGCTGACTAGATTATAAAGAAAAAGTGTCTAAGTACCAAAAGCATCGAGTGCAGTTAGACAAGTGTTGAGTGAAGTTAACACAGTCTACATTCAACAACTTGCAATGCGAAAAATGGCTAAGTACAAAAGTGTTGACACACTTCAACTATATCTACACCTTTGCAGAAGTTGTGTCTAGACAAGTCAGTTTACTTGACACATAGAAGATTCAAAACAGCTGTGTCGAGATAGGTCGGTTTACTCGACACATAGAAGATTCAAGACAGTTGTGTTGAGACATGTTAGTTAACTCGACACATAGAAGATTCAAGATAGCTGTGTCGAGACAAGTCAGTTGTCTTGAAAGCATGAAGACTAAGTCAGCATACTTGACACTATAAAGCTTAAAGAAGTTGTGTCGAGACTATACAACTGTCTCGACACAAAGAAGACAGGAAATTTTACTAAGTCAATTTTTGTCAAGATAAAAAAATGTCTCGAAATAATGAAGAATTGAAGCATAAAAGTTCCGTCATCAGGCAGATAATTGTGTCGAGATAATCCTACTATCTCGACACAAGGCAGAATTAAAATATGTCGACACAAAAAACACTATCGAGACAAGTCCACTGTCTCGATACTTTGAATTTTCAGATGAAAATTCTTCCAAGTAGAATTGTGTCGAGACTGCTAAGATGTCTTGACATAAGTGTCGAGTCACTTTGGACATCTCGACACTTATGTTTCGGAGAATGTGCAGTCAACACAGAAGTGTCAAGACAAGTTAGAACTATCACATCAGCTATTATAATAAGATATTTCAATAGAAATAGTCTAAGGGAGGATTTGAAGTATGATGTTAGATGTTGATATCAGCATTCAGTAACCTACCATCCATGAAGGCTATAAATAGAGGGGTTGTCTACACCAATAAAAGAAGAGATAGAATTTATTAAGCAAACAAATATTCTCATTCTTATTACAATCCTGAGTAGAATGAAGAAGATGAGTGTCTTCAAGAAAATCTCCAGATCCTTTTACCAAGTTGATCTGAAGATTAAGGCGGATCTGATCTACAATTTCTTCAAGGAAATCAAGCTGATCAACACTAAGAAAATTACAGATCCAGAGAAGCAATTTTTTAGCAAGTCAATTATCAAGAAGAAATCCATTATTGATGATTTGAAGAATGTGTGCGAACAGATAAGACAGATTACAGAATTCCTATTTTCTAAAGATTTTCATTATATTTTTACCACTTAATTTTGTAAGATCTCCTTAATATCTGTGTGGGTAGGAGATCTAATCTCTGAGTTGTATGCCTAATATTTAAAGGCTGACGTATGGTTCTTAAGGGACCTGAGGTAGGTGGTTTGTGTGATTCACTTAGTTATAAGCCTAATTAATAAAGACTGAGGTAGGGTTCTTGAGGTACCTGAGGTAGGATAATGGGAGAATCTCTAAGGTAGGACTTATTGGTCAGAGTGTAGGTTTCTTAACAGAAACTGAGACTGTAGGATCTGTGAATCTGAGTTAAAGAGGAGGAGCTATAACCTTATCTAACACATTACTATTAAAGAAGAATTGGGAAAGTGGATGTACCAAAAATAGGGGAACCACTATAAATTATTTTTGTGCAGTGTGCTGTGGATTGTTTTTGCTTGTGTTGTGATCTGAGTTTTGTAACTACTTAAATAGTTAAGTGATAAAGATTTGCTAAAGTATTTTAAAAAGTCACCTATTCAACCCCCCCCCCTAAGTGATTATCTACCCATAGGATTATCTTTCAAGTTGTATAAGAGGGAAGGTTATTACAGAAAGACCTACTAGTTTGAAAAAGATCCAAAGGGTATAAGAAAAATTTCAGATCTATGGCTTTTGAATCTCACAGAGACCTCACTTATATGAAACTACCTATATATATTAAGGATAACTTTGGTATATAGAAACAGAGACAGAGATTGTTCATGGAAGCATCAGATCAAAGAATCTTTGTCGTTGTACAAGAAGGACCATATGTACCAATTAAGATATCTGTCTTAGATACAAATGTTCAAACTCCCAAGAAACTGTCAGAAATGATAAATGATGAGGTAGTACTTGCCACCATGGACAAAAGAGTACAAAATACAATAGTCAGTTCAATAGACAATTCAACCTTTCAGAATCTTGTGCACTGTAATACATCAAGGAGATGTGGGATACTCTCATAGTATATAAGAAAGGTACAGAAGAAGTAAGAGTTTAAAGAAAATCTCTCCTTAACTAGTAGTATGAGGTTTCAGTCAAGGAAAGACTGATTCTATAGAACAATGCTATGAAAAGTTCTTTAGAATAGTAAATGACTTCAGAAACTATGACCGAAATTTCTCAAATTATGTGCTTAATGGCAAATTTTTGAGATGCCTAAATAAATAATGGGACATCAAGATTTGTGCTGTAAGAGAAATGAGAAATATAAGAAATATGTTACCCCAAGACTTGTATGTGAAGCTAATGACACATGAGCTTCAGCTAAACTCTAAAAAAGCTGAAGCAGAATCTGCCAGAAGTTCAACTCAGACTAAATCTGCAGCCTTCAAAGAAGATATATCTAAGATAGCTAGAAGAGAAATCCAATCATGACCCATAAGTGATGAAGATACAGATATCATTGGAATCTATTCTTTATAAGAAGAATTATCAGATGATGAATTGGCACTGTTTACCAGGGAACTCAAGAAAATGATAAGAAGAAGGAAGCTGTGGAATAAAAAGAAACCTTCTAGATCAAGCTCTAGTAAAAGAAAAGACAATCACAGATACAAATATGTGGTCATGTATGATTCTAATCATAATAAATAATTTAAGACTGACATTCTTTGCTTTTGCTGTAACAGGCCTGGGCATGTCATAGCTGACTGTCCAGTGAAAAGGAAGTTCAACAAGAAGTCAAATGAAAAGAAGTTCTATCTTTATACTATAAGCAAAGTGTAAATCCTCATGGTGTAACATTCGGTGTACCAAAATACCCTCTAAAATGGTGTAATATTTATTCCCTAAATACCCTCCAGGGCTTAAACTTAGGGGCATTTCTGTAATATGCAGGCAATCCTTGAGGGCCAGCTTACTGTTTCCCCTCTAAAAATCGCAATACCCTCAATTTTTTCCTCACTTCTGCGTAGTGCAACGCAATTCTTCCTCCTATGGCGATCATAGAACTCCTCCGCCAGGAAGATCATCTACATGGCAGAGGAGGATGTTCGGGCTGTTGTATGTGGCAACTTCACGGCGGTTCTTCGACGTAGGTAGGGCATTACTCCTACGACCTAATGATGCTTCTTTGGTTCTTCTGCACAGGTAGGGCATGGCAATCTCTCCTCCCGTGACGTCACTCATCTGAAGCCATCCTTCCATCCCACTTCCTTCGTCGTAGAAGCCTTCCGTCGACGAAGATCCTTGCGCTTTAGACAATTCGGAACCATTAAACATCTCCCACTCACTCATCCCGCTCAACCGCACGCAGGCTCCATCTCGCGAAAGAATTCTCGATCCCTCCTCGCCCCGCTCGATGACTCCTCCCGCCACCTCCATAAATGATAGAGGACGACCACTGCTACTTCACCCATGCAATGCAAGAATCGCCTTTACCCGCTTCTACTCACCCAGACGTCTTCCCGAACGGAACGCAAGTACATCTTCGACTTCCGATTACGATTCATACTGCATCTTCTCCGCATGCCCTGCATCATGCGGCAAGGCCATTTACTTACTTCTCCATATATCTAGGTTTTCTTTGAAGCCCCTACCGCAGTCGCTTACGCTCCGCTTCCTAGCATTGTTTGGTTGATCTAATGAATTTAATTTCAATAACCATGAAAATCTGGCATCTTCATACTTGAACTTAAAGATGTGCTTAGAAAGTTTGGTTAGTGTCAACTCTTTGAAATTTTTGTTTCCCTACCAGGAGGCGGAGAATTATTGGACATTTTTGAAAGATTTTTAACTCAGAGCATCAATGGTTGTTTATTATGCCATTTAAAATTGTCCAGATTGATTACACCAGAATTTATATTATGCATCATTTCTTTCACATGTTGTTAATGTGAATTTATTATGACTTTTAAATTCAGTTTTTTGCTTCAAACACGTCTACTTATTTCAGCTTAATCACCTTCTCCATTCTCACTGATTTATGTTGGTCTATCATAAGTGTTCATACTTTGTTTTCTTTTTTAGCTATAAAAGTTTTCTTTAATTTTATGTTTCCTAAAATTTTCCAGAGAAAATAGAGGTAGATATATCTCCCTAGAAATTAAACATCATCAGTGCCAACTTTTTAATGTTTGCCAGTGGTTTTATATCTTTCATTATCAAAAGCATCCAGCTATTACTTATTGTTCATATGTCTGCGGCTCTCAATGGGCAGATATACACAACCTCGATAATGCAAGCTGCGGGGTTTCATCCATCACCCAATTATATAATTTACATAATGAATGAGAAAAATCATAGCCAACCAACAATCGTTTACTGCAGAAAACCACTACATAGTCATTGAGGTTTGCTATAAAAAACCGCTTCATAGTCGTAGCGGCTTGCTACCAGGAAAACCCGTTCAAACACGCATTAGATTGTTGCAGGAAATAACAACAAAGCCATTGCGAGGACATGGAGAAAACCACAACAAATACATTTTCAGTTTTGACAACTTCCTAATGACTGCAGTCTTCTAAAATAACACTGATGTTTCTCTCTTATTTAAATGCAGCAAATCTCAGTTGATCTTATTTGACATTTCAGAGTATGTATTTAATATTTTGGGGAACATTTTTATACTTTGTACACTCACTATCTTTAATACTCTTGCATATGATTCTTATAATATAACACTTCTTCTTGCAACCATACATTCCATCAAATTTTCAATTTCTTCCTACTGCTCAGAAAGCTTGCTTTATAGTTTTCAACATTCTTATATTGCATCATGGTTCAACTTTTCAGCATTAACAGGTGTTTCCAAAGTTGTTCATGCAAGAATCCACAATGAAAAAAATATTACACAATATCACAAAGAAAGTATGCTAATCAAATAATGCTTTTAACAATGTTGTATACTTTTGTCTTTCAGCCATCTCACAGTAATGCAAGAAACACACTAAGGCTTTATTTGGCGTAACTGGTGGAGACGGGGTGAGAGGAGATAGGCTGCTGCTCGAACCGAAGGGGTGGAGCTGCTGATCAAAACAGGGTTTTTTGCCCCGTTTCTCACGGCGCGGCGGGTCCAGTCGGAGCAAATGCCGCTGGAGGTCATTTGTTTACCCGCCGTCTGGCGGCGTTTGCCCTAAACGGCCGACCAAAATGCCTCGCCAAATGAAGCCTAAAGGACATGCAACATGCTACAGATTATTCCTCTTGGCCAGGTGGTTCCATTAGTAACACGCATATGTAATGTAAATAACCAGAGAAAGAAGCTCAAATGATGATAAAGAAACGGGTAATGAATCCTCCAAAATAGACATTATATTGAAGAGTAGAGCAATACAAATCACGGTGTGATGGAAGAAATTAAGAGAGACTAGGTTATGACTTAAGAAAGAAATGGTAGCAAATAAGGTGAGAGGAATCTGCTTTTGAGCCGCCCCGCCGAAGGTCACCCCAGCCAATGTTATCTCTTTCCATGATTTCTATGAGATCATTTTAACTCAAACTGATCGAATTTCTGAATTGATTTTCGCAGTTATTTACATGTTTCCCAACTGATCCAAAAAAATGGTTTTTTTATGATTTCTTTATGATCGGTTATTTATTACTAATTTCTTATGCTATGCTTCTGATTGTTTTTGTTAATACCATTTAAATTTAGGTAAATGATTTTGCCTCCAAACTAAAATCAAATGAGACAGCTTTACTTTCAAGGGGATGGGGGTGATTGAAGTGCTGGAACCTGAACAAAAGAAGGTGATTCGTCCTTCATGTGTTTATGTTTTCATGATAAAACATGCATAATATATAGTTGTGTTTATACATTTGATGGTTTTAGAATAGAAACACTATAAGTTTGGGGGTTGATTTAGTTGGACAAAATCGAGGAGGGTCCGATCTTCACTACGTGTTGCAGGCAGGAGAATGAGAGCAGTGGGAGTTCTGTCGCGTGGGGCACGGGATCTGATCTTCACTGTGCTTCATTAAAGTAGTTTTTAATGATTAAAGTGTTGCTTCATTAATAACATGTATTGTTTCAAGATAATTACATGCAAATAATTTCTTTTCTTTCCCAGTATATCCTCATTAATAGTTGTGTATAATAGCATGTATTGCGATCGACATTTCCTTCCCAGTATATCCTGCTCATCCCCATTATCACGTTCTTATCACCTTCAAGTGCTGCTTCATTAATAGTTGTGTTTAATAGCTTGTATTGCGATCAACATTTCCTTCCCAGTATATCCTGCTCATCCCCATTATCACTTTCTTATCACCTTCACTATTAGTTATGTTTTCAGTTGGATTGAATAATCGATTCAAAATAAAATTTTGATGGTTAAAACTCTAAAAATTGTGTTGGATGCATTCTTATCACCTTCAGTTAGTTTTGTTATATAGTAATTTATATGTTGAATTCATACTTGGATAAAAAAAAGTACATAGGGTTCTCCCCAAATAATTAATCATAGGATACATATTATTGCTCATCACCTGCTCCCAACGACCAATTGTCGTCCGCCCCCGACCAATGTCGCCGCCCCCGACCAATGCCGCCGCCCCCGACCAATGTCGCCGCCCCCGACCAATATCGCCGCCCCGACCAATGTCGCCGCCCCCGACCAATATAGCCGCCCATGAACAATATCGCCTCCCACGACCAATGTCGCCCCCACGACCAATATCGCTTCCCCCGACAAATTTTGCCGCCCACGACCAATGTCGCCCCCACGACCAATGTCATCTCCTAGACAAATGTCGCACCCACGACGAATGTCGCCCCCACAACGAATGTCACCCCCACGACGAATGTCTCCCCCTCGACAAATATCACACCCATGACAAATGTTGCACCCTCGACAAATGTCGCACCCACGACGAATGTTGCCCGCAGGTGTCCCCCGTGCACGACTGCTTGTAAGAAATAAATCAAAGAAGGGTCTGATGGTAAAAAAAATCAAAGGCCTTATCTAATAGTGATATTGATTCAAATGAATCAGAAGAAGAACATGCTGGATTGTTCTCTTATGAAGAAGAATTTATTAAAAAGGCTATATAGAAAGGGAAAAGCTCCACAGCTTCATCACTCTTTGGTGATTCAGAAGAAGATATGGAGATAAATTTAATAGCACTATCTGATGATCCAACAATAGAAGCTCTTGACTATCAGGATACTCAGGTAATTTATAACAATTCAACATGTTCTAAAACATGTATGAATGCTAGTGTTCTGGAATAGGAAAGCTATTCCTAATGTGCCTGTACTAAGGAGGATTGTTGTAACTGAGAGACAAAACAACTTATTTGTTCCCAGCCAAAATATAACTTTCAAGTGTGCTGATTCCTATCCTAAGGAATGTCAGCACAAAGTTCCTTCTATTCCTCCAAAGAGGAGGTACAATAGGTATGAATGCAAGTGTTGTGGAATGGTAGGACACATTGCCTTGGACTAATGTTTCAATTACAATGTGTCTCATATTCAAGAAGATATCCAGTTAAGAAGCTCACTAGTGGTTTCAATAAAGCCACAGCTAACAAGAACCTAGGACCCAAAACAACTTGGGTTCCTAAGGAAAAATAAAATCTTATTTTGCAAGAATGTCCAAGCACTAGAGATAGACCAATCTGGTACTTGGGTAGTGTGTGTTCCAGACACATGACTGGAACTAGAGGCAATTTGAAGGAATTTATCCCCATGAATAATGGACCAAAGGTGATCTGTAACACCTCTACCCGTCAAGAAGAATATAATAGAGGGTCCGGCCGGGGCCCCACACATATTCCACAAACAGGCGGAGACGCTACGAAATAATATCATAACCACGCATCCTAACACAGAGCATTCTAGCGGAAGCTTCACGGTTGAATTATTGAACTGAAGATAAATAACATTGTCCACTAAAACTTAGGAATATATATATAAACATCATAAGAGTTTGGCCTTAAGGCCTTACAACAGTTTCTCTTAACAAGAGTGTGGATTACAAACATCGGCACGCAGGCCGGCCACACATGAACAAAGGAAACAAAACAATGCCTTCAAGGGCAGCAGCGCAGCTTTAGGCTTCAGCCCGCTAAGTCCCGCTCGGACCAGCAACTCCAGTACCTGTAATAACCAATCCACCAAGCGGTGGCAAACAGGGCAACGGTCAGCATTCAGCTGACCAATTATAACGACCCTGCCCCTGGCACGGGGCAGCGGAATTCCATCCCTGCATAGCAATCTTCCAACATGATATATATAGCAATTTAAGCAAGACGTGCACGCCCGCACAGTCACATATCACAAACGCCGGCACGACGGCCCGAGGCTCCGTGCACTCAGGGCACATTATCCGTGTTCCGTATTTCCACGGCCACACCACCGTTCAGAGGTCCCAGACATAACGGTTCAATATGAGCATTCTAGTCTGATCGGCTCACAGGCCGTCGACTCTCGCTATGTGATCCTAACAGGGTCTTAAGCACCCAAGGTTAGACAACCATAACGCGGGTACAGATCCACCTTTCCCGTTGCTCACATCGTCAGACTCACGCCTGGACTGACGCGGGTACAGCTTCACCTTGCCCGTTCCACGTTTCCTAGTTGCAGCCCCACGGCTCAACCTCATACAAAGTAGCAACTCACGGCTACAAGAGAGTCCAACTCTCAATATTTCCTGGACTTCCTCCAGTACTTTATCCATCATGCCTACAAGCAAGAATCACGGAGTCTTCTCCGATATGCAAACAAGCATCACCAATCCAGACCATGTCCAGATGGGCTTCACACAGCATGCCTAGATCCGTACTCCAATTCCGGACTCTAACAAGGGGGACTTCACATATCTACCCCAAGGGACGCCGCAACCCACCGCACACACGCGGGGAAGGGTTTTCCCTATGCAATGCAGGAATTAAGGACTTCACATGTCCAAGCAGGAAATCGTTACCCTAGGAGTTCGCTTCGGAGCCATGGAGAGAAATTTGAGACGGATGAAAGCCTTCGAAAATCCGAACTCGGCTCGCGATTTGGACCACCGTAGCTCCACCGGCAGCCGGACTCCACTTCTTCTTCCTCACCTTGCTCTCACCTCTCTCTTAAAAGTTAGAAAGAGAGTAGAACTAAAGAAATGAGCCTTCTTCTCCTCCTTTCCCGGCCTTATCAGCCCAGGAATGATCCCCAGCCACAGGATCCTCTTTAAGGAAAATGAACGGCCCAGATCTGCCCCAAAATATTGAACTTTTTGGCCGACACGGCCTGTGACACGCCCGTGTCGCAGGCCGTGTACCCTTAAGCGGCACACGCAGCACTCACACTGACTAAAAATTACCAAAACACGGGCATAGACACGCCCGTGTCGGTCATGTGACACGCCCGTGTCACACCTGTTACACAGTACTCAACGAGCGCTAAATCCAGTCAGAGCAGTACACGGGTAGGCACACGCCCTCTGACACGCCCGTGTCAAAACTGACACGGCCGTGTTCAAGCCTTGGTTCCGGGCCGTGTACATTTCTGACTCGATACGGCATTTTATTGAGTGACACGCCCTGGGACACGCCCGTGTCGAAGGCCGTGCCCCAGGCTCGACTATCGTCGACCTCCGATCGTTGACTAACCTGAACACGCCCTGGGACACGCCCGTGTCCCAGGCCGTGTACCCCGACACGCCCTGGGACACGCCCGTGTCCCAGGCCGTGTTAAGCTACCTGCACCTCAATTTTAATTTTTAGTATTTTTGGGGTGTTACAACTCTCCCCTCCTTAATAAAATTTCGTCCCGAAATTTGCAGACAATAAGGAGAAAATAACAAAACAGTTATATATTTCTATTACATATATAAAGAGCAAACAAGTTAGGAAAATAACTCGGGAAACTCGGCTTGCATGGTCTGCTCGCGCTCCCATGTTAGCTCTTCTCGGCCACAATTGTCCCATCGGACTTTGACCATCCCGATCACCTTGTTCCGCAACTGTTTCTCGGCTCGATCCTCGATCCGTATAGGCTTCACCTTTGTTGTTAGCCCATACTCAACCGGCACTCGATCATTGCCAATTACTTTAGCTGGATCCTTGATTGCTTTCCGTAGCACCGAGATGTGAAACAGATCATGCAATCCACTCAATTCCGATGAAAGAGCTAGCCGATAGGCGGCTTCCCCAACTCGCTCAACCACTTCAAACGGACCAAGGTATCGCGGACTTAGCTTTTTCAACCGCCGAATCCGAGATACGCCTTTGAAGGGCATAATCTTTAAATAGACCCAGTCACCCACCGCGAACTCCACGTTCCGGTGCTTCATATTGTAATATTTGGCTTGCCGATCCTGGGCTATTAAGAGCCTCTCTCGAATAGAGCGTATTGTTGAGGTAGCATCCTCGACTTCCTTTTTGCCTAAAAGTTTAGACTCGCCAGTTTCTGCCCAAGCTAGCGGTGTACGACACTTCCGACCATACAGCGCTTCAAACGGGGCCATGCCTATACTTGCTTGATGGCTATTATTATAGGCAAACTCCACCATAACAAGATGCTCTTCCCAATTCTTACCGAAGTCCAGGGCGCACATACGGAACATATCCTCCATCGTTCTGTTGGTTCGTTCAGTTTGGCCATCCGTTTGCGGGTGAAAGGCCGTACTGAATGCTAACTTCGTGCCCAACATCTGATGAACTAATCTCCAATCTTTCGAAGTAAAGCGCCCATCTCGGTCACTTACGATGCTCCGGGGAACACCGTGCAATCGAACAATCTGCTCCACATAGAGCTTTGCAAACGTTTCCACTGAATCATCCCGCTTGTTCGGTATAAAGTGAGCCACCTTTGTCAACCGGTCTACAATCACCCAGATTGAGTCATGGCCATGCTGAGATCTCGGCAATCCGTGCACGAAATCCATAGAAATATCCTCAAACTTCCATTGCGGAACCGGCAACGACTTCAGAAAACCACTCGGCCGTTGACATTCTGCCTTTACCAAAGCACAAGTGCGACATTTAGCCACATACGCGGCTATGTCCTTCTTTAAACCAGGCCACCAGAACAGTTTCTTCATGTCCTTGTACATTTTTGTGCTCCCAGGGTGAATTGAATACTTTGTAATGTGTGCTTCATATAGAAATCCTTCTCGCAATTTACCCGCACTAGGGACGCACAATCGGCCATCCTTCCGTAATAAACCGTCATCCCAGGAGAATTGATCATCAGACCCCTCCTTTGCATAGCGTTGGAGACTTTCGTCTAACTCCGTTGCCCGCCGAACCCTGTCAGCAAGGTCATATTGAACCTCCAACGAGTTCACGCATGCAACAGTTGACGAATCTCTTTCCACACAAGATATCTCCAAAGCTTCTAACTCCTGGATTAACCGCTCATCATGTATCTGCAACCAATTTGCCCGTACCGGAGTCCAACGACTCAAGGCATCAACGACCACATTTCCCTTTCCGGGAACATAGTGAATGTCGAAGGTATAATCCCCAAGGAATTCCATCCACCTCCTTTGTCGCATATTAAATTCTTTTTGATCAAGTAGATACTTTAAGCTTTTATGATCTGTATAAATATCCACTTTCACTCTATAAAGATAATGCCGCCACAACTTTAGCGCAAAGATCACTGCCGCCAACTCCAAGTCATGGACGGGGTAATTACGCTCATGCACTTTCAATTGGCGCAAACCATAAGTGATCACCTTGCCAAACTGCAGGAGAACGCAACCTAAGCCGCTTCCTGACGCATCGCTGTATATTTCAAATCCATCTGTACCACATGGCGACGTCAACACGGGCGCTGTGGTCAAACGATTCTTCAGCTCATCAAAAGCTCGTGCGCACTCCAGCGTCCAAACGAACTTCTGGTCCTTTCTCGTTAACGTAGTCAGAGGCAAAGCAATCCAGGAGAAGTTCTCCACGAACCATCTATAGTAGCCCGCCAGTCCAAGGAAAATCCTAACTTCGGCCACCGAAGACAACACTGGCCAATCACGAATGACACTTATCTTAGCCGGATCCACCGCTATGCCCTCTCCACTTACCACATGGCCTAGAAAAGCCACCGACGAGAGCCAGAACTCACACTTAGAGAACTTGGCATACAGCTTATTCCTTCGCAAGGTATGCAATACTAATCGCAAGTGGTTTGCATGATCTTCCTCCGATTGTGAATATACAAGGATATCATCAATAAACACAATCACAAACAGATCCAGGTATTCGCGGAACGTACGATGCATGAGATCCATGAATACCGAGGGCGCATTACATAAGCCGAACGACATCACTGTGAACTCATAATGACCATAGCGTGTGCCAAACGCTGTCTTGGGAATGTCACCTTCCCTAATCCGCAACTGGTAATACCCGGACTTCAAATCCAACTTCGAATAGACGGTTGAGCCTGCTAGCTGATCGAACAAGTCATCGATCCGTGGAATTGGATACTTGTTTTTCTCCGTCAGCTTGTTCAGTTCGCGATAATCAATACATAATCGCAAACCACCGTCTTTCTTTTTCACAAAAAGAACAGGCGCGCTCCAAGGTGACATACTTGGGCGTATGTATCCCTGCTCCAACAACTCTTGCAACTGAACTTTCAGTTCGGCCATTTCTTTTGGCGCTACCCGATACGGCGAACGGGCCACGGGTTTCGCACCCGGCACCAGCTCGATAGCGAAGTCGATTTCCCTTTGGGGAGGTAACCCCGGAAGGTCCTTTGGAAACACATCCGCATATTCCGACACAATCGGCACTTCACTCACACTGGCCTTCGGCGCCACTGCCTCAATGAGTGTGAAGAACAACTCCGCACCCTTCCGAACTGCCTTAACAACTTGGAGAGCGGATAACAACATCCCACTCATCCCTTGCATACCAATGAACTTGGTCTCTTGTTCGGTATTTTGCCCAAGTGTGACCTCTTTTGAAGTGCAATCTATACAGGGACGCTTCTCTGAAAGCCAGTCCATACCAAAGATTATATCAAACTCTTTAATCGGCAATACTAATGTTCCACCTTGAACTCCCGACTTCCTATCTTGACCTCAAGACCGCAAGATCGATCCGCGCACATCAAACATCCGTTAGGCAACAACACCTTTACACTGTCTGTCGTGGTCCGGATCGGCACCCCAATACGAAAGACAAAGTCCTCAGACAAAAACGAATGTGAAGCACCTGTGTCGAACAGTGCTCGCGCCAGATACTCTCGTATAAGGACAAACCCTATAACATTACAATTAAAGCAAGCACAACACATCATAACAATAAGAACATTAAAATCTACGCGCACCTGTGACTACATCCGCCTGCTTAATGGCCTCCTGTTGTCCAAGGTTGAAGACCCTGGGCTGCGCGTGCGAGGCAGAAGACTCCACCACAGCCTTCCCCTTCTCCTCATAAGACGCTCCCGTCTTCTTGTCACCCTTTGGATGACCAAATCGACATTCACGTGTGAAGTGTCCAACCTTCCCGCACGTAAAACAAGCACGAGATCCATACCCAGATGTATCTGTCACATTCGCAGAAGGAGCTTGTCCAGAAGACTTAGACTTCTTGTTCCATCTCTTTCGGTAGCCAAACTTGTCCGGACGCGGCGGCTTGAACTCTGGCTTCACAACAGCCAAGTTTCCCTTTGCTTGCCCCCGTTTCATGTCCGTCTCCAAAGAACAAGCCGTACAGACTAAGGCTTGGAATCCCTGACTCACAGAACTCGAGAGCAAATACCGCAGCTCATCTCGCAGTCCCACATAAAACCGACTAGTCTTACGCTCTTCTTCGGCGAAGATCGTGCCCGCATATCTTCCCAACCGGGTGAACTCATGCAGATAGTCATCCACACTTCGATCTCCCTACGCTAACCTTTGAAATTCCATTTCCATCGATATCCTTTGCTGCATCGGCAGATGTTGTGCTAAGAACAATCGAGAAAATTCATCCATTGTAACCTCTGCCAATTGCCTGCCAGCCAGGTGATGCATTTCAATCTCATCCCACCACAATCGCGCCTCTCCTTCCAATAGGAAAGTGGCTAACATAACTTTCTGTTCCTCCTCAACCTTGATAGCTCTCATAATCCTCTTGACTCTTGCAAGCCAATCCTCTGCTTAGGCCGGTGTACCCGCCCCATGAAACTGCGGAGGGTTGAAGCTCAAGAATTGCTTCCATTGTTGATCTGCTACCCGCGGATCAACTTCGGCTTCTACCGGTTCTTGCCGTACACCAGCTTGCGTTGGCACCACTGCAGGACGTGCCTGCCCCGCCTGCTGAGCATTCATCACCGCAAGCACCGTTTCCATGATGAGACGGACTGTTTCAGCGGATGCAGGAGTTGTGGGCACCTCGGCTGGTGGCGCACTCTCAACAGAACATTGTAGTTCGGATTGACCCGCAACACTTCTGGTCACCTATATGTGTAAAATACACAGGTTAACGACCAATAAAACCGGCAACCTTACAAAAAGAATACACAAGTTCAACAAACAAGTGTATTTGCATTCCTAAGTGGACAATCTTGAGTTCAAATTAAGTGTTATAACGACGGCACTGACACGTGCTCGCCGCCTCTCAAAAGAATTCGACCACGAATTCGGAAGAGATCGACCAACAAGCTGATACCAAATTGTAACACCTCTACCCGTCAAGAAGAATATAATAGAGGGTCCGGCCGGGGCCCCACACCATATTCCACAAACAGGCGGAGACGCTACGAAATAATATCATAACCACGCATCCTAACACAGAGCATTCTAGCGGAAGCTTCACGGTTGAATTATTGAACTCAAGATAAATAACATTGTCCACTAAAACTTAAGAATATATATATAAACATCACAAGAGTTTGGCCTTAAGGCCTTACAACAGTTTCTCTTAACAAGAGTGTGGATTACAAACATCGGCACGCAGGCCGGCCACACATGAACAAAAGAAACAAAACAATGCCTTCAAGGGCAGCAGCGAAACTTTGGGCTTCAGCCCGCTAAGTCCCGCTCGGACCAGCAACTCCAGTACCTGTAATAACCAATCCACCAAGCGGTGGCAAACAGGGCAACGGTCAGCATTCAGCTGACCAATTATAACGACCCTGCCCCTGGCACGGGGCAGCGGAATTCCATCCCTGCATAGCAATCTTCCAACATGATATATATAGCAATTTAAGCAAGACGTGCACGCCCGCACAGTCACATATCACAAACGCCGGCACGACGGACCGACGCTCCGTGCACTCAGGGCACATTATCCGAGTTCCGTATTTCCACGGCCACACCACCGTTCAGAGGTCCCAGACATAACGGTTCAATATGAGCATTCTAGTCTGATCGGCTCACAGGCCGTCGACTCTCGCTATGTGATCCTAACAGGGTCTTAAGCACCCAAGGTTAGACAACCATAACGCGGGTACAGATCCACCTTTCCCGTTGCTCACATCGTCAGACTCACGCCTGGACTTACGCGGGTACAGCTTCACCTTGCCCGTTCCATATTTCCTAGTTGCAACCCCACGGCTCAACCTCATACAAAGTAGCAACTCACGGCTACAAGAGAGTCCAACTCTCAATATTTCCTGGACTTCCTCCAGTACTTTATCCATCATGCCTACAAGTAAGAATCACGGAGTCTTCTCCGATATGTAAACAAGCATCACCAATCCAGACCATGTCCAGATGGGCTTCACACAGCATGCCTAGATCCGTACTCCAATTCCGGACTCTAACAAGGGGGACTTCACATATCTACACCAAGGGACGCCACAACCCACCGCACACTCGCGGGGAAGGGTTTTCTCTATGCAATGCAGGAATTAAGGACTTCACATGTCCAAGCAGGAAATCGTTACCCTAGGAGTTCGCTTCGGAGCCATGGAGAGAAATTTGAGACGGATGAAAGCCTTTGCAAATCCGAACTCGGCTCGCGATTTGGACCACCGTAGCTCCACCGGCAGCCGGACTCCACTTCTTCTTCCTCACCTTGCTCTCACCTCTCTCTTAAAAGTTAGAAAGAGAGTAAAACTTAAGAAATGAGCCTTCTTCTCCTCCTTTCCCGGCCTTATCAGCCCAGGAATGATCCCCAGCCACAGGATCCTCTTTAAGGAAAATGAACGGCCCAGATCTGCCCCAAAATATTGAACTTTTTGGCCGACACGGCCTGTGACACGCCCGTGTCACAGGCCGTGTACCCTTAAGCGGCACACGCGGTACTCGCACCGACTAAAAATTACCAGAACACGGGCATAGACACGCCCGTGTCGAACCTGACACGCCCGTATCGGTCATATGACACGCCCGTGTCACACCTGTTACACGGTACTCAACGAGCGCTAAATCCAGTCAGAGCAGTACACGGGTAGGCACACGCCCTCTGACACGCCCGTGTCAAAACTAACACGGCCATGTTCAAGCCTTGGTTCCGGGCCGTGTACATTTCTGACTCGATATGGCATATTATTGAGTGACACGCCCTGGCACACGCCCGTGTCGAAGGCCGTGTCCCAGGCTCGACTATCGTCGACCTTCGATCGTCGACTAACCTGAACATGCCCTGGGACACGCCCGTGTCCCAGGCCGTGTACCCCGACACGCCCTGGGACACGCCCGTGTCCCAGGCCGTGTTAAGCAACCTGCACCTCAATTTCAATTTTGAGTCTTTTTGGGGTGTTACATGATCTTTGGTGGAGCTAATAAAGAAATAACCAAAAGTTATGGTAAGATCATAAATGGCTTAGTCACTCTCACCAAAGTAGCATATGTGGAAGGGTTGTAACACAACCTTATAAGCATAAGCCAACTTTATGATCTTGTCTATGACATTTCATTCAACAAAGATGAGTGCCTAATAAAGAAGTCAAGTGACCATGAGGCCATCTTGACAGGCACTAAATGTAGGAATGTGTATTATTTGAATTTTCTTTGTTTAATGTCAGACTCACTCTTTTGTCTAGTTGCAAATGAGAAAGCTTCACACTATGTCAAATGGTATAAGAGGCTAGCTCATTTGAACTACAAGGCCATAGGAAAAAGTTTCAGTAAAGAGCTTGTTAAGAATGGCCCAGCTAAGATACGAGCGTATGAGCATGGGGTTTTGGGGGTCAAGGAGGCTTCAAATCAAAAAGTAATCAACATGAAAGTTGTTCGGATCGCCGAGAACGCCCACTTTCACCTCACCGATCTTGCACCACGCTATACTCGGCTACTTCACTATTATCTCGGATTGGAAAATAATCCTACAACTTGGAACAATGTTCATACAACTTGGAGTAAAACCACTCCTACAACAACTCAGAGAACAACTCCTACAAAACCCGGAGAATAACTCCTACAATCTCGGAGAATAACTTCTACAAGAATAAAATGAATTTGCAATGAAAATATACAAATTGTCTTCAGAGATCTGGCTGAATCTCAGCTTCTTCGTTCTTTAAAAATTGTAAGGCCCTATCAGAAAAGTCGAGGAAGAAATCTGAGATTACTTAGATCTGAGAACGTAGGATCACCATGATCAAGAAGAAGATTTGAAGAATATGAATTGCTTGATCGATTTAATCCTTCTTGTCTGAATTTCTGGATCAAGTAGATCGGCGGTGAAAAACAGGGCTGCGGGGCATCCCGATTTAGAAGTTAGAAAATAATTAAGAAAACCGTAAGAAATCCTATAAGGGTTTGTCGAATTTGACAAGACCTTTTATAGAACTTTCTTAACAGTCTAAATATCATTTATTGCAAGCCATGTGTGGACCAATCAAAGGTTACTGATATTTGAAATTGAATCTGTCAGATACTTAAAGAAAATCTATTTTTGCATATCTGTTTCTCGAGAGGAAGATTGACTTCTCGAGAACATCTTTTGTATCCCGAGAAAGGATATAGGCCTCTCGAGAAGAAGTACTTAAGGAATAATAGAAAAGGTGTTCTGATTTCTCGAGAAGAATAGATCTTACTTGAGAAAAAATTGACTTCTTGAGAAATGAAGAATGACTTCTCGAGAATTTCTTTGACTTCTCGAGAACAACATCGATTTCTTGAGAAATGATTTCGGATTCTCGTGTAATAATATATGCTTCTCGAGAAGTAATTTTGACTTCTCGAGTAATGAAATTTTATTTACCGAGAACTTATCTTCTTTATCGAGAAAATTCCTTTGTTTTCTCAAGAAAAAGGCTTAGTGAATTTAGATCTTATATTAAGGTCAGTCGAGAAAGAGAGTCAAGACCTACTCGAGTACTCCATGGATTTCTCGAGAACTACACTAGGCTTTCCCGAGAATAACTTCTACTACTCGAATACTTAACTAAGCTGACTCGAGAACTAACTTTAATTCTACATGAGTACAAAAAAGTCCTTCTCTAGAAAAGCACTTAGAAATTTTTGTTGTCTTGAAAAAAATTTTCTTCAAGGAATCCAGCAACGAGCCTTTCTCTCATAGCTTTAGTACTCGAAAATGAAGTGTATCCCAATAGAGAGGTTACATATGATTCAACACCATAGATCACACAATGATGGATTACATTGTATGGTCCTGTGTTTAGTGACCCATTGTAAATTAACATTGGTCTATACTTGGCAATTTTAACCTACAAACACTTAACTTGAACAGACATCAAATACAAACTTAATTCATCTTAGTTCAAGGGTGACTTCATACAAATCTATGTTATTGTGGATACAATACCTAATAAATTGTTTGGTCCTATGCCAGTTCATAGTTTTGGAAGGATACTCTACACCTTTGTAATTTTTGATGACTTCCAGATTCACTTGGGTTTTCTTCTTAAGGAAAAAGTCTGAAACTCCTGATGTCTTCAATACTTTTATCAAACAAATACATAATGAATTGAACAGCTTTGTGGTCAGAATTAGAAGTGATCATGTAACAGAGTTTTAATCTGATTATATGACAGTTTTGTTAAGATCTGGGGATTAAGCAAGAGTTTTCCTCACCAAGAACACCCCAGCATAATGGAATTGCTGAGAGGAAGAATAGGACTCTCATTGAAGTGGGAAGAACCACGTTGTTTGATTCTTCACTCCCAGAATACTTCTGGGCTAAAGCTATTAACACATCATGTCATGTTCTGAATAGAGCTTAATCAAAAATAATTGAATAAAACTTTATATGAAGTAATGAAGGGAAGATAACTAAACTTAGCCTATTTCAGAATCTTTGGAATTAGATGTTATGTCCTAGATAATGGGAAAACATACATAACAAAGTTTGCTGAGATGTCCAATGATGGCATATTTGTTGGTTATAGTGACCACAGAAAGGCCTATAGGGTATACAACTTGAGGGATCAAGTTATGGAGGAGTCTATTCGTGTTGTATTTGATGAAAGTTCTATGTTTTACAATAATAAGCAAGGTTCATCAAGCACAATAGGTTATACATGAAGCTAAAGTAACTGACTATAGAAGATATTATTCCAGCAAGCCAGAATATGCAAGATGGAGTCAACATAGTTGAGGAAGTGCATGTACAGGAACAACAAGGAGAAGAAACTCAACATGATACAGGTGGCCCAGGAGAAGAAGTCACATTACGTGTTGCTATCAGACATCTAAGGGATCATCTAAGGGAATTGATCATAGGAGATGTTGCACAAGGTGTCACCACAAGAACCAAACATCACAACACTGTGATGTACTCAAGTTTTCTGTCCCAAATAGAACAAAAAAAATTGAACAAGCTAATGTGGATCCATTTTGGATATGTGCAATGCAAGAAGATTTAAACCAGTTCAAGAGATACAATGTCTGGAAGTTGGTTCCCAGACCAGATGACTGTAACATCATAGGAACTAAATGGATATATAGATACAAACTGGATGAGAATTATGTTATAGTCATAAAAAAAAGCTAGACTGGTTGCAAAGGGATATAGACAAGAAGAGGGGATATACTTTGATCAAACCTTTGCACCAGTGGCTAGATTGGAGGCTATAAGACTCTTCTTAGCATATGAAGCCTACAAAAGTTTCAAAGTTTACCAAATAGATGTGAAGTCAGCCTTCCGAAAATATAACCTTAAAGAAAGAGTCTATGTTGAGCAACCCTCAGGTTTTGTTGATTCTAATAAACCTACTCATGTTTATTTGCTTTTAAGAGTTCTCTATGGTTTAAAACAACCCCCAAGGTCTTGGTATGAGACTCTGTATAAGTTCCTTCTAGAGAATAAATTCTCAAGAGGGAAAATAGACAAAACACTATTCCTAAGGAAAGTCAAAGGCAGGACCATCTTAGTACAAATATATGTTGATTACATTATATTTGGTTCTACTGATGAGTCACAATGCACTAAGTTTGCCAAATTAATGCAAGAAAAGTTTGAGCATAGTAGCATAGGTGAACTCAAGTTTTTCTTCTGTCTCCAAGTTAAGCAAACGTTAGACGGACTTTTCATTAGTCTATCTAAGTTCACCAAGGAGTTAATCAACAAGTATGACATGGAAACAACCACTTCAATGAGAACTCCCATGGGGTCCAGTATGTCTTTAGATAAGGATGGTGCTGGGAAGCCAGTTGATATCACCTTATATAGTGGCATAGTTGGATCACTGATCTATCTAACAGCCAGTAGACCAGACATAATTTATGCCACTTGGGTCTGTGCCTGTTATCAAGTATGCTCTATGGAATCTCACAATACAGCAATTAAAAGAATATTGAGATATCTAAACGGCACAGCTAATCTTGGCCAATGGTATCCCATGAATAGTGATTTTGAACTGACAGGCTTTTCAGCTGCAGATTATGTTGGATGTAAAGAAGGCAGGAAAAGCACGTTATGCTCAAGTAAATTTTTTCGAAGGAGGCTGGTGTCATGGAGCAGCAAAAAGCAAACATGTGTAGCAATATCCCCAGCTGAATCAGAGTACTTTTCAGGTGGTGGTTGTTGTGCACAATTGCTTTGGATTAAGCATCAGTTACAAGATTACAACTTATAGCTACGTAAAATTCCTTTATTCTGTGATTCTACTAGTGTTATTTCTATTCGAAATAATCCTGTGTCACATAGTAGAACAAAACATATTGAAATTAGATATCATTTTATTAAAGAACATGTAGAAAATGAAGATATTAGCTTAGAATTTGCTCCAACAAGTCAACAAATTGCATATAATTTTACTAAGCCTGTAGAAAAAGAGAAATTTTATTTCTTCAAATTTGAACTTGGAATGTTGAATCTTGAGTAAAAACATTATAACATAAGTATAAAACTAATTAGTCTGTAATTAATTCTACACATATAGATTTAAAGGGTAAACTTCATAAGTGTCAAGGATCTACACTTTAGAAAATAAAAATTTTGACTAGTCAGTGTCAAGACACGAGAAAGTGTGTCGCTATTATAGATAGTAATGTGTCGAGACACCAGAAAGTGTGTCGACATAGGATATCTTTAAGTGTCGAGACATACGGGTATCGAGACCCTAAGGTATATATGTCGAGAGACAATCCTTTTCTCGATATGTGTTGACACATCTCGACGGACAACATAACTTTGTGTCGATAAAAGGTATTTACTCAAATAATTCGGAATAGACTAAATGCAGTGCGCCCTTTCGACTTAAGAGAAGATATGACTATAAAAGGGGTAAGAGAATAGAAGTCGAATAAGCTTTCTTTATCTTTTGAACTTTTTCTCCTTGTGTGTCGAGACCTAGAATTCTTTTAGTTGGCACATATCTTCCTCAATTTCTCTCATATCCAATGGATCACAAGAATGTTGACAACATCAATGAAGGTTATGAACTCGTGTGCCAAGGATTCGTCTCTACGCAAGAAGAAATCAGGAATGTCATTGACCTAATCAAAGAAGCAGGACTAGATTATCTACTTTCTAAACCAACACATATCTGGAAAAGAGAAGTTTCAGAATTCTTCTCTAATACAACACTGGATTCAAGGTCTACAAAGATTATGTCTAAAGCGAATGGAGCCAATGTTAAAATCACAAGTAGGATATTGGCAAAGGTTTTACAGATACCAAAAATAGAGGAGGAAGATGAAGTAGACACCACCAAGACTGTTGAAGGATTGGTGTGGTGTGGATTGGATTAAGTCACTAAGGTTTGAGGCACCCTGAATATAAAGGGTATGAATTCCCAAGGAAAATTCCTATCTAAAATTATTTGGAAGGTGCTGCTGTGTAAAATAGGAGCACATGGCATGATATCAGCTCAGATGTTTGAGCTTATGACAAGAATAATATTCAAAATCAAGAATGACTGGAGTAGAGTAATCTTTGATAAGATAGCAGAGAGTATCCAAAAACCAAACATGGGCAGAATACTGAGTCTATATCTAGTTCATGACATTCTTGACAGCCTCAACTTAAAGCTTGGATCTAAAATTAACCATATAAGAAGAATGGACATGAGGATTTTGGCAAGGTGGGATAGATTACTATCCAAAGAATCACCTGTTATTGAGCAAAAGAAGAAGGAGAAAAAGAATAAGGAAGTTGTATTTAAGCAAGTGGATTATTCCAGTAATTCTGAAGAATAAATCAGTTTCAGTTCAGAGAAAAATGATGATGGAGAATAGGAGAATTCTCCAAGGCCCTCACCTAAAAATGGTGATCAGGTGTAGAAAGAGTCTATACAAGAAAGGGATCATATTGAGCAGGAGAACATCAATGAACTGCTAGAGGTTGATCTGGATACAGTAAATACAACTATAATGGAAGTAGTACAAGAGCTAGAAACAGCTCAAAGATAAGAAGATGTTCCTAACCAATAAATAGCAGATAGAGAAATTGTGGACAACAAAAACTTGTTGAGGTGGTGAAAAATATGCAATGGTTGAGGTGGTGTTACCAGATCTAGTCCCAAGTACTCAAGATGGTGAATAATAAAAACCTGTTGAAATGCTAAATTCTTCTGAATCAGAAGATTAACAAGCCACTCTACTGAAGACAAGAAAATTATCAGAACAATAAAAGAGAAGCATGAGTTATAAAAGGATTATTTAGCTTGAACCAACTCCTACTCCATCTATAGAATTAAGTTCAATTATAGTTTAACTTCAGATTATGCTTGACTAGCAAAGGACATAACTTGAGAAATATGTGGATGAAAGTAACAAGAAGTTGCAATTTCAACTGGCTCAGGACATAAAGTCTATTACATTTGAATTGAATCTTCTAGAGAAAGACATGACAAATTTCTTCCAGAGAGGAGCAAATGATGTAGTTTATATTGCTAAACAACAATAAGAAGCAACGAAGACTGAAGATGAAATGATTGTCAAACAAGGATATGTCCTTGAGAATCAAAGAATATAGGATTAAAACATGACTATCATGCATAATGAAACACTAGTAAAGATGAATGAGCAGACTAATTCTTTAAAAAATAAGATAACCTCTGCCACAAAGGACGTGGAAACTCATCTGACAACTCATTCAGCCGCCTTGGGATATCATGGCTTTTGATAAAACTTTGGATTACAATTTACTGAAAGTTAAAAACACTGTAACCTCAGGAGTCAATTATCTAGATGGAAATGTAAGGTTTCATAAGAATGATTTGAGAGATCATATGGAAAGAGAAGTTATAAAGGGGTAGATGGTAATGATAAAGGCCAGTTCTGAGCATGCTAATTGGATATCAAACAACATCAAAGACACCTTGGGCCATCCTCACCTATGGTACGATGGAGATGATACTACTGAGTCTGGTTATCAACTAGCTCAATTTAAAGCTACTCATGCTGCTGAGCAGTCCATGCACAATCCTCCTGCACAAATTCCATTTGAGCCTATCCAAACTGCTATTCAAAGCATGTAGAGTCCTACACCACAAGTTCAAATTATTGTATGTGAATAGGTGGAGATGTCTGCATCTGCTTTGCTGAAAGAAAAAAAAAGTTCAGCTGTCAAAGAAAAGGTTTAGGGAATAAGTTGAAGCTTGGCAAGACTTTGAACAGTGGAGCCCAAATTCTAGATCAATTATACTCACTGCTTGGAAAGCAGTTAATACAAATGTCAGTGACAGGGGAAAATGGTTTACAGAGCAAGAATGGGCTAAGCATTTAAAGCAGGAGGATGTCATCCAAAGATTCAGACATGATATGAAGACAGGGAAGATTCCAGCTAATTCAGTTTAGCCCAGCAAATATTTTCAAAAGCCCTATCACTATTTTGATATACAAAGGCATAAGGTAGAATAGATCTCCAAATCCAAGATTGATAAAAGCAAAAAGATAGCAGATGATAAGGTGCCTGAAGTAAAAGCAAAGATACAATCTGGAAAAGGCTTAGTCATCAAAGAACTAGAGGATTCGTTTAATATGTTTTCTTGGCATTATGTAACTTTACTTTTAAATCAATGTAACAAGCAAACAAATGTAACCCTTGAACAAATTTAAATGAAAGGTTTGGTTGCACTTTGTGTTATCTATGTTATTATTGTTGTGTACCTTTTATATTTTGCTTAGCATTCTTTTTCCTTATATTTTAATTATCATATTTTGTATTGAAGAGTATATCATTGAATTGGGGTTATGAATTCTCCAAATAGGGGGACATTGTTGGGTACATTGGACACAATGTGCTTCATTTGAAGAAGCCCTTTCAACTCAATGATATACACATATTTGTATTTGATGTATATTTCAGTTTATGTATGCAGGTTGTTGATGAAGTCTACGACAAGTGTAATGGTCGAACAAGTAATATAAAATGGGCGAATTTTCCCAAGCATCGATCTCTCAAGGAATACAGTAAGGTGGCGTTAATTTTGAGGAGGACTTGAGATTGAAGTCTTTAGGTAGGTCTTTACGAAGGGACGTTTTGATTGTTTGCGGAAAAAGAAAGTGAAACACTAATAAACTACTCCTATGCAATATCGCTATGCAATGCTTCGCCAGGCGGATGGAAAACTACACGGGCCGCAATGCACCGAATCGCTTGGCAAATAGATGAGTAGACTTGCGGACGAGGTGGTGAGAATGGCGAAAAAGAAAGTAGAATACTAATAAATTACTCTTATGCAATGCCGCTATGCGATGCTTCGCCAGGCAGATTGAAAACTATACGAGCCGCTATGAACCGAATTGATAGGCGGATGGATGAGTAGGTTTGTGGATGAGGTGGCGAGAATGGCGGAATGAGGGTCGTGAGCACCTCTTCGCTACGCACGCAACTAAAAATTGCTAGTGCGGCACTGTGTGGTGGAGGATGGATAATGATGCACCTCAAGCAAATAACGTGAATATAAAATCATATAGACATGATTGTACACAAACGTATATCAAATTAAGCACACTTCATCAAATAAAAAGAGATCAATCTACACTATCAACAACAAGAGAAGAATAAACTGTGAAATCGATGGGATCCGAAGTCTTTCTGAGGATTCACCGAAGGAATCACCGGGTTGTTAATCCGCATCCTAGCTCGGTCCTCAACTGTGTCCGGGGTAGAAGAGGTTGTCACTAACTCCCAATGGACCAATCTTCTTCGTGTCACGATCCAGTGGAGGATGACACAAACTCCTCTGAGCTTGATGGTGAAAGCTAGGTCAAACCCTTCTTGATGTTCAAGGATGAAGGAGGAGGCCGAGAGGAAGGTACGGCTTGAATTTGGCATTAAAAGCTTTCCCGGATTCCCTCACTATGGTGGAGGAATAAGGAAAATGGCGGAACCCTCCTCGGAGTCGAAAACGACATAGAAAAAGTCCAGAATCCGTAATTAGGGTGAAACCTCCAAATTTATAGATTGCGGAAATTATAATCCACACGATCAGTAGCGTATGACCAGTGGTTGTGCGCACTATGGCCAGTGATAATGCGTATTCGCATGGCAGAACCTGGTAAAAATTGGAATCAATGAATACTATCAGTGGCGCACGACCAGTGGTCATGCGCACTGTGTCCTGTGATAGTGTGTTTTCCCAAGATAGAACTTGGGAAAATAGAGAATATCGCGCACTATCAGTGGTGCACGACCAATTATTATGTATTAAAGATCCAATGATCGTGTGTAGTGTTCCTGTACAGTTTGGGGTTCGTTGAATAGACCGCGCACGGCCAGCTGTCGTGCGCTAAGGAGTCCACTGACCGTGCGCATGTAAAAACACACGATTAGTGGCCCTTAGGCTAAAAACATTCCCAAACAATCCTAGAACACTCACACCACCATTATACCAGGAGGAAAAACATACCTCTAATATTTGCAGACATTCCAGGCAATCACAATAAGAAGTACAATCCATAAAAGTAACAAAAATACACAACCACGGTCCTAAGAGTGCACTTTATATGGAAATAAAGATACGATGAAATATATACGATAATGAACTAAAAGTTACGTTCTTGCGAAAGAAAACTAGCCTAGATGAGTCCAAAAATTAGTATATAAATAGGACTAATCACACACTAAGACTTACCTGTTTGCGCGTCCCGAGCAAACAAAATCTATGCAGATAGGGAAAATAAACTAGCTAACATAGAAATTGAGATACAGAGTACCATGCGAAGTCGCATGCTCGCGCGTGTAAAAATATAATAGAGCAAATTTCTAAGTATGCAAAATAGTTTATACTTTTCACAATGCATATCAATATTTTATTACTACTCAAAAATTGAATCACGGTGAATCATCAGGTCACGTATAGGGAGAAAGTAGGCAGGCCACTCAGGTGAGCATTGCCAAAGACCGGGGCTCAGGATCACCTCCAAAGAAATCCATCAATGTCGGGGACCATATGCTTGCCCGTTCACACTCTCTCCACGGTACTTGTTCGACTCAAGCGTGAATCTGTAGGACTTTAGGATAATCATAGGTATTGGGTTTCGGTGAGGTAAACAAAGATAAATAAGAAGGTTACGCACCTAACCCAAATGAGCTAGCATAAAAAAGAATCTATCCGCTAACCAAAATACATGCAGGTACACCACACCCCCAGACTTCATTTTTAAAAATATGAGTGTGTGCACTGCCTACTCCAAATACAATCTCATCTCAAATAGAATTTTCAATTATACTTTTTCTTTTCACTATTCTTTTTCACAATTCATTTTTATATATTTTTTCAAATCATCTTTTTATTTTAACAATTTCACCAAATAAAAACTTTGGAGCACATCCATATATTCAAAAAGAATATCACCACATCAACACCCCAAAATGAAAATATAAAACACTAAATCTCGACTTGGGTGTGTGACTAGGATCAGCAATGAGGATTTGGTGAAATAATGGTGGAGCTGAATCAAAAGAAGGGGTAGGCACAACGGGGATAGAAAGGATAAGTCATCAGGAACGGTACAAAGCTTAACCGGGCCAAAATGATGGCCTACATCACGCTTACACTTGACTAACCATGCACCAATGCTTCGAGAGTAGCTTGGGGCAAGTTTTTAGCCACCGAGAAAAACGAGTCTAGCGACGGCAACACACATCCCTAGACTATCATTCGACTCACACCGTATTCACCAATTTTTGAGTAGAATAAATAGTATTTACGCAATTAGAAAAATATAACACTATAAGAATACAAAAAAATTAATTCTACTCAAATTTCTACACGAGACGAGAGCACTCGACTAGGAGCATTGCATGAGCCAACATTTTAATCCGTCTCACAATCCTATGCTCGCAAAATAATTTTCCCAAATCATATAAAAGAAACGTGTTTAACTCGCAACATGCTAACAGCTAAGCACGCGCTGATGTGGGTGCAGTGGTGTGCGATGAAATGAACTAATCAAAATAAAACAATAAAGCTTCTAGTATTCAAATGAAATGTGTGTGTGCAAAAAGTAACAAATAATGGCTCTCCCCCGGACTTAAACTAAGCTACACAGCATATGATATAGAAATTTAAATCAGATATAGACAAGGAAAGAGGTTACCCAATGCTCAGCCAGTGAGCATACCAGAAGATGCGTGAAAAACATAAGCTGGCCCGCCCAACAAAGAATCGCAACCCCGCCAATACGAATTTTCCATGAATACCTGTAGTGGTTAGCTCCGTAAAAACAAAAGAAAAATAGACAAAATACAAAGAAATATTAAAACCAAGATAGACATGAAAAATAAAAATACAGGAAATGTAAGATAACTACTGGGTTATTGTCCTCCTAGCATGACTTATTAAATTCTATACATTTATATCTAATGGGCCAATGAAAAGAAAAGTGCACAGGTAACTGTTCCTTTATCCATTTCGGTAACGGGTACTGATACGACGATAAAAAAGTTACCCCTCTACCTAAATAATAATACCTGCCCAATACAGGTAGGGGAAATAGGAAGTAAGAAGAGGAGGAGCTTCCTTTGCTTCACGCCGGAGTGAGATGGTGGAGGAGGAGGCTCGGTTTTGTTGTAGGGGAATGGCTATGGGGCGGTTGGATGTAGAGGAGGAAGAAAGAGGTGGTTGGAGGCTATGGACGTGGATTGTCGAACTTGAGAAGGAGGGAGGAGAGGGCTCGGATTTGTAGAGAGGAGGATGGAAGAGGATGGAGGCCGAGCAAGAGGAGGGGAGAAGAAGGGTGGCCTGCGGCCAAGGGGAAGAGAGGAGGGAGTTGGAGAGTTGGCCGAATTCCAAGGAGGTAGAGAGAGAGAGGGGGCGGCCAAGGAGAAGAGGAAAGAAGGAGACTCAAGATAGAATTAGGGTTTTCAATATTTTTTCATTCACTAAGTAAAACCATGAAAGTCCATGCCTATATATAGGCTTTATAACAAGTATAGGCTATTTGCAGCCAACTAAATAAAAATAAATCAGCACCTAAAATACTTAAACATTACATGATAAAATAAAAGCAAATAGAGATAACTAATTTTTAAACATGTAGTTCTTCATCAAGTAGTCTTCATCTTTATCATGTAGGAGAACGTCGTTGCCGTCGCCATAATCATCATCAATATGTAGGAAAACGCTATTGTCGTCGCAGTCATCATCTTGAACATGTAGGAGAACGTCGTCGCCATCATCATCTTCAACTTTAACACATTAGGGGTTGCCGCCATCAATCCTCCCCTGCTCAAAATAACTAATCACCGATGAGTTGGCATGGAGGTGCGGGTGTCGAAGAACATCATCCAAAAGAACCATCGCCGAGTCTGGAATCCAAGGGTCACCGGAGACCAGGAGAGCACACCATCGTATCATATAACGCTGAATACCACCGCTTGGAGAGGAGAGCAAAACACCAAATATGAACCTGTCGAGCAAAAAGATTGTCCAGGGGAAACTGGGAAAAGCATTAGGCAATTAAAGAGGAAAAATTTCTTCATCAACAGTCAACGTACCTCCATTTGAGACCAATGGAGAGAACGATCAAAGAACAAGCTCACCCCGCAACCCAAATTAAAATATAGTGGCACCAAACCTAGAGTTAGATATTTCAAAAGGTGGAAAAACACAATGCGTGAAATTGGAAACATTTAAACTAGGGGAATTACCCCATTCAGTGGTTAACTTCAACAGATATGTTGTTTCTCCTAATTGAATAAAAATACGAAAAATTCTAACTCGCCGAATCGCCAACTTTTTTAAAGTGCCCGGAGGCATCCGTTCAGGGGCGAGGCGCACCAAGAGTAAACCATAAACCCTATAGGGAGACACTCTCTTATGTAAGTTAGCGATACATTGATAAGAAGACATTTGTGTGACTAGCGCTTCCTTAATGTGTTTTTGTAATTTAAGAACAATAGAGGCAAATACTAGTGCATGTTGACTTGACATGTAATATAGCGGTAACGGAACTACTTGAGATGGAACCAAGGGAGCTTAATATGGTGGCGCCAATGGAAAGTAATAGGGTGGCCCTAGCGGAACTACATCCGGGGGTATTAGTAGAATGAAATCAGGCGGTACTAACTGAATGCAATCTAGTGGCACAAAAGATGGCCACATCATTAACGTACTCTCAGAGATTTGGTTAGTTTTAGAAAGTCGAGTGGATACCAAATTAATGAGACATTCATCATGACCTAACACGAAATCTATTATCACACTACGAGACATGTCCCAAGGAGGGTCCAATATGGATGGTAAAATAACATGACTCGAATCAGGCAAAATAAATTCATGTCCGAAAGGATCCACTGGTCGGGTCAACATATCAGGAGGGAGTGTCGGTAAAGCTAAAACTGGGAGAGACTTAAGATCGCATTTAAATTCACGAAACGGAGTTAGCATCAGGGGATGCTCATCCGGGTATACTTCTATGTCGTCTTCCAAAAATATAACTCTCTCGCTAGGACATCCTTCCAACTCATAAGTCACGACATCAGTAACAGTACAAATCTCACGAATGGGAGCATCGATAGATTCCGGAGGAGGGGCTATGTCATACCCAATGTCAAAATATGGATTTATCGTCCAAGTAAAATCCTCCAGGTGAAAGATATCAAAATCAAACGGAAAATCAAACAGAAGATTTTCTCTCACAGAAAACTCAACTTGCTCGTCATCACCTAACTCACGATCAGAGAAACATTCGCCACAGGGTGACTCTGTCACCTCACTAGATACTTCACCCAAATAAGACTCAGTAATGGTTTCAGAAACATCGACGAGGGGAAGTGGAGATGATTCCTCAGAAGTGGGTGCTACAATATGTCTCGGACTAAAAATAACCATCTCGAGTCCTAGTAAGTCATCACCTAATTCAATACTTTATAAGCTCTCAGCATAAGGTGAAACTACCGACTCAGCCAGAATGTCTACCGACTCAGGATCATCAGAAGACTTCAAGACATTTAAAGTAGACGGCTCAGCAATAACGTCAAAAGGGAGTGGGGATGATTCCTTAGAGGAAAAATCATCATCCAGGCCACTCGGGTAACAAATCTCCTCAATGTCAATACAACTGTCAGTAATATCAGCCTCATCCTCAGTGACGGGCATAGTCCTGGACACAGCCTTTGACTCATCAGGGGAGTTAACAACTAAATAATACAACTCAGGGGGAGACTCAAAATGGTCTACGGGCGTAACCAGGGTAGGACGCTTAATAGAGCCAAGACCAGATTCGCCACTAGACTCACTTATAGTAATCGTCTGACATGAGGGAACTTTACTCCTTGGAATCTGGTTCTTCTCAATTTCCAAAGCCGTGCAAAAGATGGTGTCTAGATCGGTGTGACCATATCACAATAACTTTCCCTGGATGTAGGGGCTCAACCCCCTACGAAACCTAGAAAGGGTGACCTCAGGAGATTCCTTCACACCACTCCTAACCGTCAAATCCTTAAAGAGTTGCATATAATTTGAGACCGACTTATTCCCTTGTTTAAGGGTAGCCAAATCATCAGTTATTTGCCACTTGGCCTGGGCATTTGGTTTATCTTTATTCCTTAAGATTGGTATGGAACTAGCGCTATCAGTAGGATAACTAGGGTGTTGTCTTAGGAGAAATAGTGCTACTTGGCTAGCCTTTAATTGGCCAATCAATGCCTTAATCTCGTCCACTACCGGGCAATGGAATGGCTTTCTATCATTCCTTCTGGAACCTAATGATTTTTCTCAGGAAACATTGACGTCATAGGCCATATTGTGATAATCGGAGAGAAAACTCGATCCGGAAGTTGTGCACATGAAATGAAAAATGCCTCTGGCCCAATTAAAATAGGTTTGTCAGAATTGTTCCCGCTTAACCACTAGGGTAATATTAATATAAAATAGATTTTATTGGTGAATAAAATATGAAGATTATTAATAAATTTTGTTTTTATTTTCTTGCTGAAAAATAAGAAATTTAAGCCGCTATTGGCAGGCCAGAAATAATTTTTTTATTATTTTTTTGACTCTAAACGTGCATACAAAGTGCGTGTTAACGTGCTAAATAAGAGGGGAGGGTGCCAATTAAAAAATTTACAAGAAACTCCCTCTGATACCAAATTGATGTAGGCCTTTACCGTAGACACAATATGGGCTATGGGAATAAAGTGGACGCCTCTCTAACTCCACTATTACACTCACACAAGTCTTAAACGCAGCACACTCATGAGCAACCTTATCGATTATTACTAACAAACGGTAGCCACGCCGATTAAAGATCGAACAAACGAATATAGTTCATTGTTCTCTCAAGCTAAAAGGACCCACCCAGTCCGAACGAGCTATGGTTGTACCAAGAGAGATCCACCGAAAAAGAACGGTTCAGAAATGGTAGATCTCCCCCAACAAAATGAAAGCGAGGCTCGCCATACCTCTTGGAAAATTTGAACAACCAGAAAGAACAACACATGCAATCGGAAAGATAAACCACGAACGGAAAATGATTCCAAAGTAACACAAAGGTATTCCACCAAATAAAAAATCTAAAGAAATAAGAACAAAATAAGAAGGTAGAAGATCTCGTTACCCAGCCGGAATAGATGATTCCGATTCACTTTCAAGGATCGTTCTTCCACGATTCCGCCGGAGTTTCGCCAACCGGAGAGAAAACATGTCTGCTTCCTTTGCCTCACGTCGGAGTGAGATGGTGGAGGAGGAGGCTCGGTTTTGTTGTAGGGGAATGGCTATGGCACAGTTGGATGTGGAGGAGGAAAAAGAGGTGGTTGGCGGCTATGGAGGTGGATGGCCGAACTTGAGAAGGAGGGAGGAGAGGGCTCGGATTTGTAGAGAGGAGGAGGGAAGAGGAGGGAGGCCGAGCAAGAGGAGGGGAGAAGAAGGGTGGAAGACGGCCAAGGGGAAAAGAGGAGGGAGTTGGAGAGTTGGCCGAATGCCAAGGAGGTAGAGAGAGAGAGAGGGGGGTGGCCAAGGATAAGAGGAAAGAAGGAGACTCAATATAAAACTAGGGTTTTCAATATTTTTTCATTCACTATGTAAAACCATGAAAGTTCATGCCTATATATAGGCTTTACAACATGCATAGGCTATGTGCAGCCCACTAAATAAAAATAAATCAACACCTAAAATACTTAAACATTACATGATAAAATAAAAGCAAATAGAGATAACTAATTTTTAAACATGTAGTTCTTCATCAAGTAGTCTTCATCTTCATCATGTAGGAGAACGCCGTCGCCGTCGCCGTCATCATCATCAACATGTAGGAGAATGCTGCTGTCGTCGTCGTCATCATCTTCAACATGTAGGAGAACGCCGTCGTCATCACCGTCATCATCTTCAACTTTAACACGTTGGGGGTTGCCGCCATCAGGAATGCCTGCTATTGAAAAATTTAAACTAGAAAAAGAACAAAGAAAAATAAGCAACAAATTTTTAAAACTAAATCAAAGAAAAAACATGAAATGGGCGAATTTTCCCAAGTATCAATATCTCAAGGAACATAGTATGGTGGAGTTAATTTTGAGGAGGACTTGAGATTGAAGTCCTTAGGTCGGTGTTTACGAAGGGGATTTTAATTGTTTGCGAAAAAGAAAGTAAAACACTAATAAACTTCTCTTATGCAATGCCGCAATGCAATGCTTCACCAGGCGGATGGAAAACTACTAGGGTCGCTATGCACCGTATCGCTAGGCGGATGGATGGGTAGGCTTGCGTATTAGGTGGTGAGAACGTCGGAAAAGTAAGTAAAATACTAATAAACTACACCTATTCAACGCCGCTATGCGATGCTTCGCCAGGCGGATGGAAAACTACACGGGCCGCTATGCACTGAATCGCAAGGCAGATGGACGAGTAAGCTTGCGGATGAGGTGGTGAGAATGACAGAATGAGGATCATGAGCACCCCTTCGCAACGCAGGCAACTAGCAATGGCTAGTGCTGCACTGTGTGGTGCAGGATGGAAAATGGCGCACCTCAAGCAAGTAATGTGAATATAAAATCACATAGACATGATTGTACACAAACGTATATCAAATTATTTACACTTCATCAAATACAAAGAGATCAAACTACACTATCAACAACAAGAAAAGAAGAAAGTGTCAAATTGATCGGAACTAAAGTCTTGCTGAGGATTCATGGAAGGAATCACCGGGTTGTCAATCTGCATCCTAGCTCGGTCCTCAACTGCGTATGGGGTATAGGAGTCTGTCACTAACTCCTAATGGACCCATCTTCTTCGTATCACGATCCGGTGGAGGATGACACAAACTCCTCTGAGCTTGATGGTAAAAGCTAGGTCAAACCCTTCTTGAAGCTCAAGGATGAAGGAGCAGGCCAAGAGGAAGCTCCAGCATGAATTTGGTGAAAGCTTGCCCGGAGTCCCTCCCTACGATGGAGGAAGAAAGAAAATGGCGGAACCCTCCTCGGAGACAAAAACGGCAGAGAAAAAGTTCAGAATTCGGAATTAGGGCAAAACCTGTGAAATTATAGATTGTAGAAATTATAATGCACACAATCAGTGGCACAAGACCAGTGGTCGTGCGCACTTTGGCCTGTGATAGTGCGTATTCGCATGGCAGAACCTGGTAAAAATTGGAATCAAAGCACATAATCAGTGGCACACGAAAAGTGGTCGTGCGCACTGTGTCCTGTGATAGTGCATTTGCCCCTGATAGAACATGGAAAAATAGAGAATAGCGCGCACGATCAGTGGTGCACGACTAGTGGTCGTGCACTAAAGATCCAATGATCATGCGCAGTGTTCTTGTACCGTATAGGGTTCAACGAACAGACCGCGCACGACCAGCGGTCGTGCGCTAAGGAGTGCACTGACCGTGTGCGTGTAAAAATGCAAGATCAATGGCCCTTAGGCCAAAAACATTCCCAAACAATCTCGGAACACTTACAAGACCATTGTACCATCAAGAAAAATAAACCACTGATATGTGCAGACATTCCAGGAAATCACAATAAGAAGTACAATCCATAAAAGTAATAAAAATACACAACCACGAGACTAAGAGTACACTTCCTATGGAAATAAAGATAAGATGAAATATATATGATAACGAACTAAAAGTGAGGTGCTTGCGAAAGAAAACTAGCACAAATGAGTCTGAAAATCAGTATATAAATAGGAATCATCAGTTGTCTATTTCATATTGATTGGACAGGTAAGCACAAGAAGCTGACTAGATTTTGAAGAAAATTATCTAAGTACCAAAAGCGTCAAGTGGAGTTTGCAAAGTGCTGAGTTAAGTCAGCACAGTCTACATTCAGGAAGTTGTAGTGCAGAAAAACAGCTAAGTACAAAAGAGTCGACACAGTTCAACTGTGTCGACACCTTTGCAGAAGATGTGTCTAGACAAGTCAGTTTACTCGACACATAAAAGATTCAAGACAGCTGTGTCGAGACAAGAAAGTTTACTCGACACATAGAAGATTCAAGATAGCTTTGTCGAGACAAGTCATTTAACTCGACACATAGAAGATTCAAGACAACTGTGTCAAGACAGGTAAGTTGCCTCGACACCTTGAAGACTGATTCAGCATACTTGACACTACAAAGCTTAAAGCCGGTGTGTTGAGATAATACAACTTTCTCGACATAAAGAAGAGAGGAAATTTTACTAAGTAAAATTGTGTCGAAACAAATCAACTGTCTCGACATAATAAAGAATTTAAGCATAGACATTACGACATCAGGCAAACATTTATGTCGAGACAATCCAACTGTCTCGACATAAGGAATAATTAAAAGATGTCGACACTGATAATGCTTGTGTCGAGACAAGTTAACTGTATCAAAACTTTCATGTTTCAGATGAAAATTCTTCGAAGTAGAAATGTGTCGACACTATTAAGATGTCTTGACACAAGTGTCGAGTCACTTTGGACATCTCGACACTTATATTTCAGAAAATGTGCAGAGTCAATACAGAAGTGTCAAAAAAATTTAGAACTATCACATCAGCTACTGGAATAAGATATTTCAACAGAAACACTCTGAGGGAGGATTTGAAGTATGATGTCAGATGCTGATGTCATCATTCTAATGGAGACGACGCCCCCCACCTTTTGGATGATGGCACGCTAACGGAAGATTCCCCCTCGTCTCCAACAAGGGATTTGCGGCGCCGCGATGGTCGTACGGAACGTCGCTACAACCTCCGCCCGCGGTGCAAGACAACCTCATAATTTATTTTGTTTTGAGAAACTACTCATTTTGATGCTTTTATATCATGAAATGTTTATTTTCTATTTGGGCTTCACTTAGCCAAAAACCTTATGCTAAGCCTATATATAGGCATGTTGTATTTTTATTTTCTTTAAGTTGAATGAAAAAAAGACTCCCCTAAACCCTAACCTTGCTCTCCTCTTGCTCTCTCTCTCTCTCTCCCCCTTCCCTAGCCTCCACTCTCACTCTCTCCCTCTTCCTTCACATTTCAGCCACCCCTCTCCCTAACTCCCTCTCTTCTCTCTAGCCGCATCCCTCACTACTCCCAACCACCCCATTCGACCATCGCTTCTCCCCCCTCTCTTCATCAAAACCGCCGGCCTCCTCCATCCCTCTACCCGACCACCCTTCCCCCAATAGTCGGCCGACCACCACCACACCCGAGCCACCACCTCATCCTCCAACCCGAACCCCTTGTAATTGAATCGGCCAACTCCTTTGCTAGGGGTGAGGCCGGGAGTGGCATCCTCTCCTATGAGGAACGGAACTTCGGCGTGACGCGGCGAAGGCGGATAGTCTTCATCCATTCGGCTCAACTCCGGCGGAACTGTGAGGAAGTGTTCCTACGAAAATAATCGGAATCACCTATTCCGATTGGGGTAACGAACTTCTCCACCGCTTGTGTTTCCCTCTTGATTTTTCCGGTGGCCGGACAATTTTTGCGTTGATTTTTGAAGCATAGAATAGTCTTGGTGTTTAATCCCGGTTGGGTTGCATTAGTTTTCCATAGTTATTATTTTCCGAACAAGGTTTGGCGAACCTCGCATCTTTTTGTTGGGAGAGATCCACCACTTTTCGAATCGTGGTTTTCGGTGGATCGCTCTTAGTACAACATCTCTCGGCCGGGTCCAATATTGGCCCATTTAGCCGGAGAGGATATTGGCTTATCGCCCTTATTCGCTCCCCCTGCGGGTTGGCTATCCGTGCGTTGGCGTAACGAGATAATCCTACGTATTTAGCGTGCGGTGCGGTCGTGTGCGAGTGTAGCGTCGTGATAGTCGAGCGAGGTGATAAACCTTTAGTCGGTCGCCCTGGTGAGTCTTTCCCCAAGCCTACATCAATTTGGTATCAGAGGGAGGTTCATGTCAATTTCCTAATTGACCCCCTCCACCATTTTGTGTCACGGTCCCCGCACTTTTGTTAGCGCGTTAGTTGTCAAAATCACAAAAAAAAAAATCTGTTTTGGTCTGCCAATAGCGGTGCAGATTTCTTAATTTTCAGCAAAAAAAATCAGAAATTTTTTTTTAATCACCCTCATTTTTTTCTTCGTAAGAAAATCAAAAAAAGTCTTGTTTTCGGAAAGGTATCTAGCGGGATTAATTCCTCCAGTGGTCTGTCTAAAACTGTTTCTTCACTTGTGCATGCGCACTAGGCTCGGTACGGAATATCCTCCGTCTTCTTCCAATATGGACGATGACCGGCCGGAGGGTCGTCCCCTCACGGAGATTGAGGAGCTCCTTCAGGACTTCACGGAGCAGATGACGGCTATTCGAGAGGCTATTCATGCCATGGGGTTGCAACAAGGAGTACCTTGTAATCCACCTCCACACCCACGGGCGGAAGAAAATCACAATCCCTACCCCCACCCTCCTAACGAGCACGCCCCTCGAGCACCCTATGAGTTTGATCTTACTCGGGCTGTCCGAGTTAAGCCGCCCTCCTATGATGGATTGGGAGACCCCCAAGTCTTTCAGGACTGGGTCATGGAAATTGAGTGCTACTTCGAATGGTATGCTCTCAACGATGCGGACAAGGTGCGGGTAGCGCGGATGAAACTACTAGGGCGAGCCAAGATCTTCTGGCTGAACGAAGAGAGGCGCTTACGAGTGGAGAACGGCGTTAGGCCCCTCGGTTGGGACGATATGAAGGCTAGGTTGACCGAGCAATACGTCCCCACATACCATCGAACACAGATGTTTGATGAGCTGGCTACCCTTAAGCAAGGGGCGAGGTCGGTTTCTGAATACATGAGCTTGCTTAAGGATATGATGGTCCGTTGCGATGTGAATGAGATGCCCGAGGTCACCCTCTCCAGGTTCCGTAAGGGCCTCAACCCCGACATCCAAGGGAAGTTATTGCGGTACGGCCACACGGATTTACACGTGACCTTCAACGCTGCGTTAGACATCGAGAAGCATAACGCGCTGAAAGGAAAATCGCGCCCTTTCCAAAAGGGTAAATCCATCTTAGGACCCCCCTGCACCCAGCTATAAGGATAAAGGGAAGTACCGGTCCTCCGATTCTTCCTCCATAGTGGTAACGGCTAAAAACAATAGGAGTCCTGCGGGAGAAAGAGTGCCCATAGGGAGAGTCAGCAGGACGAACGTCACCTGTTTTGCTTGCGGGGTTCAAGGACACTATGCTAATGATTGTCCTACTAAACCCAAGCCTCTAGCACTATTAGACGCCGCTGGCGGATCTGACGACCTCACTTATGAAGCGGAAGAGTGTAGTGAATCAGATGGCGTGCCGAGTGATATGGATGATGACTCCCACTTGATGGTGATGAGATGTATTTTGGCCACCCCTAGGCCGTTAGACGAATGGAATAGGACAAATATCTTCTCGTTAAACTTCAAGAGCGGTGAAAAGTGGTGTAGGTTGATCATAGATAGCGGTAGTTGCATGAATGTCGTCTCTGAGGCCGCCGTGGCGCGCATGTCCCTAGTTGCGGAGCCACACCCCCACCCTTATAAGGTGGCGTGGGTGAACAAATCATCCCTCCCCGTAGCGAAGCGTTGTCTAGTTCCCCTCACCATCAAGACATACACCGAATCGATTTGGTGTGATGTCATCCCCATGGATGCGTGTCATGTCTTACTTGGCCGCCCTTGGTTATTTGACCATGACGTCACCCACTACGGTCGGGCTAATACTTATGAATTCAAGTTCAATGGCCGCGTCATTGTCTTGAAGCCCTCTCCTCCGAAGGATCCGTCGACCCCATCTAAGGACACCGTCATACCAGTCGAGAAGAGAGCGTTGGGTCTTATTGGTAGGAAGGAACTCACCCGGGCCACCTTTATGGACGGAGTTCTCTATGCGTTAGTTTGCCTCCAAGTTAAGGCCGATACGGCGATTAATGAGCGCTTACCCCCGGCATTGAGGTCGCTCCTCGAGGAGTTTGTGGATGTGTATCCGGACGAGCTCCCGTCTGGGTTACCCCCCATGCGGGACATCCAACACGCCATTGACTTCGTCCCCGGTTCCTCCCTACCCAACCTTCCCCATTATCGCCTCAATCCGTCGGCGCATTCAGAATTACAAAACCAGATTTCGGACTTATTGAGCAAGGGATTTATCCGCCACAGCATGAGTCCATGCGCAGTGCCCGCCTTACTTGCCCCAAGAAGGACGGCTCGTGGCGGATGTGTGTGGATAGTCGGGCCATAAACAAAATCTCTGTCAAGTATCGATTCCCAATCCCCCGCCTCGACGATTTGCTAGATATGTTGGCCGGCGCCTCGATCTTCTCCATGTTGGATCTTCGTAGTGGTTATCACCAGATCCGAATTAGAGAGGGGGATGAGTGGAAGACCGCCTTTAAGTCTAAGGAGGGCCTTTATAAGTGGTTAGTGATGCCGTTTGGGCTATCAAACGCGCCCAGCACGTTTTCTAGGATGATGACCCATGTTTTTCAACCGTACATGGGGAAATTCATTGTGGTGTATTTTGACGACATCTTGATTTTTAGCACCTCCACGAGTGACCACGAGGCGCATCTAAGAGTCATCCTAACCACGCTACGATCCGAGAAGTTATTCGTAAACATAAAAAAATGTACCTTCCACGTAACCTCCGTCGAATTCCTCGGTTACATCGTTAGCTCCCAAGGCATCCATGTAGACCCCAAGAAGGTAGAGGCCATAAAGGAATGGCCCGAGCCCACCAACATTCGGGACGTGCGGAGTTTTCACGGACTCACCACTTTCTACCGGCGGTTTATTAAGGATTTTAGTAGCATAATGGCGCCCATAACCGAGTGCATGAAAAAGGGGGAGTTTGTTTGGACGAAGTCGACCGCCAAGGCTTTTCAGTTAATCAAGGCACGCATGTCCGAAGCCCCCCTCTTGCGACTCCCAGATTTCTCCAAGGTTTTTGAATTATCTTGTGACGCTTCGGGGGTAGGAATTGGGGGGGTATTGAGTCAAGAAGTTCACCCGGTGGGGTATTTCAGCGAGAAGCTTGCCGGTCCGAAGTTGAACTATTCTAACTATGACCGAGAGTTCTACGCAGTCATCCGATGCCTCCAACATTGGCGGCACTATTTGCTTCCGAAGGAGTTCGTCCTCCTCTCCGATCACGAGGCGCTACGCTTCATCAATTCGCAATCTAAGGTGAGCCCGCGACATGCTAAGTGGGTCTCCTATCTTCAGGAGTACACATTCATCATCAAGAATTTAAAGGGCACCCTCAATCGCGTAGCGGACGCCCTTAGTCGCGTCACCTTATTACTATCCACCTTAGAAGTTAAGGTGGTGGGCTTTGATAGGATTAAGGACGAATATGCCCACTGCCCAGATTTCAGGGACATATATTTCGCCACTCAGGAAAATCAACCCACGACCATTTCTGCGTTTTACATTCGTGACGGATATCTTTTCTATCACTCGAGGTTATGTATTCCCCGCTCATCCCTACGTCATTTCATTGTGTGGGAACTGCATGGTGGCGGGTTAGGAGGTCATTTTGGCCGTGATAAGACTATCGCGTTAGTTGAGGACAAATTTTATTGGCCCGGCCTTAAGACCATGGTTAGTAAAGTCGTGGGTAGTTGTCGGGCATGCCAGTTGGCCAAGGGAAACAAAACGAACACCGGGCTTTACACCCCCCTCCCGATCCCTTCGACGCCTTGGGAAGACGTTAGCATGGATTTCATTCTCGGCCTTCCGATCACGTTTAGGCGTCACAACTCGATCTTAGTTGTCGTTGACCGTTTTTCCAAGATGGCTTACTTTATCGCTTGTAGTAAAACTAATGATGCGTCACATGTCGCCCAACTTTATTTTAAAGAGGTCGTAGGTCACCGCGGCATCCCTAAATCGATCGTCACTGATAGAGACGTAAAGTTCACGAGCTATTTTTGGAAAACCTTGTGGAGGATAATGGGCACCAAACTCCTATTTTCTTCGGCCTACCATCCGCAGACGGATGGGCAAACGGAGGTTGTAAATAGAAGTTTAGGTAGTCTGCTACGCTGCCTTTTGGGAGACCACAAGGGTACATGGGACCTTATCCTTCCGCACGCTCAGTTGGCATACAATAATTCCAAAAATAGGTCCACGGGTCTATCCCCGAATGAAATTGTGCATGGCTATAAGGCCCCGGTGCCCCTTGACTTGATTCCGTTACCCCCATCTTATAAATCAAGCCAATTCGCACAAGATTTTGCCTCTCACATTCATGATCTGCATAAGCACATCAATGAGACACTTAGCACAAAATATGCGTCTTATCAAGCTAATGCCAACGCACACAAAAGAGTGTCCCACTTGAAGGTTGGCGATTTGGTCATGGTGCGTCTCATTCCTGAACGGTTGCCTACGGGCACCTTAAAAAAGTTGGCAGATCGGCGAGCGGGACCTTTTCGGCTTATCAAGAAACTAGGAGACAATGCTTTTCTTTTGGAATTACCACCTGACTGGGGGATTTCCCCCGTGTTTAATGTTTCAGATTTAACGCCATATATTGCTCCGCCACTTGAATTATCTTCTTGTCCGTTTAATTCCACTTCACAGTCTCTTGGGCATGGGGTTGAGGGGGGCTATGGAACACTTTCTCCACCGGTCTCCAACGGAGGTAGGCTTAATGTTGATGCATTAGATTTTCCCCCTTTGCTGCCTAATGCTTTCCCCAGGTTTGCCAGGACAGATTTTTTGCCGGACAGGATTCTCCAGGATGACGTGCTCCCCTCTGCTGATGGCGATGTGCGCCGCTACTTGATTCTTTAGCGTGATCGCCCCGCTTCGGATGACTCTTGGCTCCCGGAAGCGGAAGTTACTCTTTTGGATGATGGTCTTCTTCGATGGTATCTTCAAGCTCACTCATCGGTGATGAGTCCTTTCACGCGGGGAGGATTGATGGAGACGACGCCCCCCCACCTTTTGGATGATGGCACGCTAACGGAAGATTCCCCCTCGTCTCCAACAAGGGATTTACGGCGCCGTGATGGTCGTACGGAACGTCGCTACAACCTCCGCCCGCGGTGCAAGACAACCTCATAATTTATTTTGTTTTGAGAAACTACTCATTTTGATGCTTTTATATCATGAAATGTTTATTTTCTATTTAGGCTTCACTTAGCCAAAAACCTTATGCTAAGCCTATATATAGGCATGTTGTATTTTTATTTTCTTTAAGTTGAATGAAAAAAAGACTCCCCTAAACCCTAACCTTGCTCTCCTCTTGCTCTCTCTCTCTCTCTCTCCCCCTTCCCTAGCCGCCACTCTCACTCTCTCCCTCTTCCTTCACATTTCAGCCGCCCCTCTCCCTAACTCCCTCTCTTCTCTCTAGCCGCCTCCCTCACTACTCCCAACCACCCCATTCGGCCATCGCTTCTCCCCCCTCTCTTCATCAAAACCGCCGGCCTCCTCCATCCCTCTACCCGACCACCCTTCCCCCAATAGTCGGCCGACCACCACCACACCCGAGCCACCACCTCATCCTCCAACCCGAACCCCTTGTAGAAGAATCGGCCAACTCCTTTGCTAGGGGTGAGGCCGGGAGTGGCATCGTCTCCTACGAGGAACGGAACTTCGGCGTGACGCAGCGAAGGCGGATTGTCTTCATCCATTCGGCTCAACTCCGGCGGAACCGTGAGGAAGTGTTCCTACGAAAATAATCGGAATCACCTATTCCGATTGGGGTAACGAACTTCTCCACCGCTTGTGTTTTCCTCTTGATTTTTCCGGTGGCCGGACAATTTTTGCGTTGATTTTTGAAGCATAGAATAGTCTTGGTGTTTAATCCCGGTTGGGTTGCATTAGTTTTCCATAGTGATTATTTTCCGAACAAGGTTTGGCGAACCTCGCATCTTTTTGTTGGGAGAGATCCACCACTTTTCGAATCGTGGTTTTTGGTGGATCGCTCTTGGTACAACATCGCTCGGCCGGGTCCAATATTGGCCCATTTAGCCGGAGAGGATATTGGCTTATCGCCCTTATTCGCTCCCCTTGCGGGTTGGCTATCCGTGCGTTGGCGTAACGAGATAATCCTACGTATTTAGCGTGCGGTGCGGTCGTGTGCGAGTGTAGCGTCGTGATAGTCGAGGGAGGTGATAAACCTTTAGTCGGTCGCCCTGGTGAGTCTTTCCCCAAGCCTACATCACATTCAGTAACCAGCCATCCTTGAAGTCTATAAATAGTGGGGTTGTTTACACCAACAGGAGAAGAGATAGAATTGATCAAGCAAACAAATATTCTCATTCTTATTACAAACCAGAGAAGGAGGAAGAAGACGAAGGCCTTCAAGAAAATCTCCAAGTCCTTTCACCATGTTGATCTAAAGATTAAGGCAGATCTGATCTATAATTTCTTCAAGGAAATCAAGCCGATCAACATCAAGAAGATTACAGATCCATAAAAGCAAATTTTCAGCAAGTCAATTATCAAGAATAAATCCATTGTTGCTGATTTGAAGAATCTGTGCTAATAGATAAGTCAAATTACAAAATTCATATTTTCTGAAGATTATTATTTATATTTTTATCGCTAAATTTTGTAAGATCTCCTTGAGATATGAGTGGGTAGGAGATCTAATCTCTGAGTTATATGTCTAATTTATAAAGGCTGAGGAAGGGTTCTTGAGGGACCTGAGGTAGGTGGTTTGATTGAATCACAGAGTTGTAAGCCTAATTTATAAAGGCTGAGTTAGGGGTTCTTGAGGTACATGAGGTAGAAGATTGGGAGAATCTATGAGGTAGGACCAGTTAGTCTGAGTGTAGGTTTCTTAACAAAAACTGAGACTATAGGATCTGTGGATCTGAGTTAAAGAGGAGGACCTATAACCTTATCTAGCACATTGCTAGTGAGGAAGAAGGGGGAAAGTGGATGTACCTTAGATAGGATAGAATATCTAGCACATTGCTAGTGAGGAAGAAGGGGGAAAGTGGATGTACCATTCTAAATTTTTTGTGTGCAGTGTGTGGTGGATTTTTTTTTGCTTGTGTTGTGATCTGAGTTTTGTAACTACTGAAATAGTTAAGTGATAAAGAATTGTTAAAGTATTTAAAAAAGTCACCTATTAACCCAACAAGGTTATTATCTACCCATTGGATTATCTTTCAATCCTTAACATAAGGCTAGTAATAAAAATACATCATGTGAGGAGGATGGATTCAAAGATGCTCGAAAGATGGGACAGAGTTCTATTGCCACATGCTTGGATAGTTGACAAGAAGAAGAAGAAAGCTGTTCTGATTGCTGAGGACAACACAGAGAGCTGTTCCATTGAGAAAAGTGAGGAAGAGCCTTATGTTCCCAAGTTTTCTAAGTCTATCGAATAGACTAGAAGGGATTTGAGTGCTCAGATTTCAATCTCTTCTAAACCTACCACAAGGAGATAATTGGTTGGAACAATGTATGAAGAGAACCAAGCTGAGGCCATGGACATTCTATCAGGCCAGCTAGTATAGACTGTTTGTGCAAACATTAAGTGGGAGATTGTTAGAGAGAATGCTCCAGCTGAGAGGGAGCAAGTTCAGTCTGACATTCAGGGCAAGCTTAACACCCTCATACACAATCTATGAAGCAGAATAGTCTAGATTCTAGATGAGCTTGTATGCCAGATTCCCCATACACTAGTTGACGATGCACATGCTCCTCTAATAGTGATAAGAGATGTTAAAGTCACTACTACAGAAGTTCAGACTTTCTCTAAAGACAATGTTGAGGTTATACATGATATTATCTCCTCTGAATCTGACAAGGGCATTGATGTTGCTAATGTACAAGCTGATGTACATTATTTAGATTATATAATAGCTGATTCAGAAATTTGAATTCCTGCCAGGGATAAGGATGAGGACGTCTGTGATCAAGGCACATCTGCTAGAGCTGATCAAATGTCATCATACTTATTGGCCCAACTCAAAGTTTTGCTAGATGATCATAGATGAAAACAAGAACAGTACATTGATGAGTCCATCAAGGGAGTGAGAAAAGATCTATCAAGTGAAATAATGTCCATCAGGTATGAGGTCAACCTACTGAAAGAAAAAACCATGGCATTCTTCTTGAGGGCTGCACCTACTTTCACATTCACTAAAATCAAACTTCAAGAGAATAGGTAAAACAAAAATGGCATTCTCCTGAACAAGAACATCACATTCTCCTGAACCAGAACATCACTTCTAGCAATATGGAGATGGTTCACAATGCACAAAAGAAACTGATGAAGGAGAATAGGAACATTACAAAAAGGAGAATGGATGCATACACTCAAATTCTTGATGACCATATGCTTGAGGTCAAAAATCATGTTACTAAAGGAATCAACTTCTTGGATGAGAGACTCATAACTGCCTATAACTGTCTGACTGCTACTACCTCTAAAGAAGTAAGAAAGGGGGAGAAAGCAATGATAAAGGCAAATATTGAGAATTTAGTTTGGAATATAAATGTAATCAGAGCCTCAACGGGTCTTATGCAACTTGATGGCGAGGATGTCCCGCAATTTTCCCGTGCCGACATGGACCTCTCTTTTGATCGCCGTCGCTACATGTTCATGGACATTGATGGTCGTTGCCGCAACCGCCGTCGCCTCCACCACATGGATCTCTCTTTTGATTGCCGCCGCTACATTCTCATGGGTATTGATGGTCGTTGATGCAACCGTCGTCGCCTCCACCACATGGATCTCTCTTTTGATCGCCGCCGCTGCATGTTCGTGGATATTGATGGTCATTGCCGCAACTGTCGTCGCCTCCGCCACCGCCGCCGCTGCCATTTCGTCACGTCATTATGATTATAATGATTATTTCATTATGAAATAATATTATAATCCTCCTATCTTTATTTTCATAAGTCATTGTCATAAGTCTCTTTATTATGATGTTTTTATTTCCATTTTATATTAAAACATTATTAGTGGATAGGATTAGTTATTTTGGATTGAAGGGTTGGATGGAGTGGTGTAGTAATCTTATATATATGTGGAGATGGAGAGAAAGAGGAATTGAAGAAGAAAAAAAACCTTAAGAAAAACCTGCTCACGGTTTGCCCCTCTCTCGGCCTGGCCGAACCCGCGCCCGACTCCTCTAGGAAACCGCCGATCATTGGTTGGTGCCACCCCTCTTAGGGTGTCTTATTGCTACTCTGGCAACCTCCTGCCTCCTCCGGTGTGACTCCGAAGAAGGCGGTTCGGTTCCACCTCATCCGTTATTATTCCGGTGACCCGTGGAAGTGCGACTCTTCCACCACTATCTTGTTCTTCCCTCCTCACCTCCTCTCTAATTTCTGGTTCTTGGTAACAAATCTCTATCCCTAAACTTTGTGTGATATTCTTCTTCATCTTGTGAGTTATTGGAGACTATTGATTTCAAATTTCATCCTAAAAATCTATTCAAGTTTTGTATTATATAATCTGAAATTATTATTGCTTTTATATCCGATTTTCGCGAAGATTTCCGTAGGGGTAGGTCCCATTGGACGTTTGCAAACCGGGGTTTATGTAGCCTTTGGTTTCGAATGGATCAAGAGGATTTGGTCTATCCTCGTATGGTTTTGTTTTGAGGGTTGCATTTGGACTATTTTCCCGAATCGAAGCTTTAGTTCGGATCACTCTCCATGTGGATTGAAAAAATGTTTGTGATGTGATGCTAGATGTATGGTTAGGTTATGATATTAGTAAATGTGTATGTTCGTGCAGGTTTGGGTGGGAATTTCCCCCTTGTGAGATCACGCACTTACAAACGAAACTCTTTCGAAATTTTGAGTTTTGCACGCACACAACGTGTTCGCTTAATGTAGCCGCCCGTAAGGAAGTCGTCGCCGATCGCCTATAGGCTTCCTCATCATCACTGGATCCACCTATGATACCACTTGAAAGTCTCTAGTGTCGACTAAATCCACCTATGGGGGGGGGGGGAATAGGTGTCGTGCGGTCTTTTGCGGAATTAAATTAACCTGCACAAATTAACAAACACAGCACAGAAAACACACAAAGAGTTATTGTGGTTCCTCGATTTGGGTACGTCCACTTTCTTCCTTCGACCTATCTCCCACCAAGGGACGACTCGGTCACTTCTCCAAACAAATTGAAATCAAATCCTCACACTACGGAAGGAACCCTTCCAACAAGGGAGTCACAACTCCACTACCACGGGTTGCACCCAACCCTTACAACTAGGAATAAAAAATCCTTTACAACAAACCAAAATTGAATGTAAAAGAAAATACAAACAAAGCTTTTGGAGATTCCGATGTCCTTCTTCGTTCGATGAAGCTTTCTTGAAAGTTACGAAGAGTCCACAACCGGATTTCTCTCTTTGAGAGGATCTTGTCAAGATCGGCGGCGGCAAGTGATTGCGGCGGCGATACTTTGTAGATCCAAACTCCTTGACGAAGAAAGCAAGGTCTACCAACGATCTCAGTCAGATCAATTGTCTCCACCGATTCAGAATGAAGAACTAGTCTTGTTCAACGAATCGAGAGACAAGAGATCTCAAGAGAGATACGTGAGATGCTCTGCTCGCCTCGGTACTGTCGTCGGAAGATCAGAGAAGCACTGAGATCAATGGTGGCGACGAACTTGCGAGCGGTTATAGGAGATCGGCGGTTTCCGCGATTGGCTAGGGCACGGCGTCGGCTGCTTTCGATTTCCGAGAATGGATTACTGTAGAAGTTCAAAATATGCGAGTATAAATACTAGAGCCAACCCTAATAACTTTTGTGGGGACCACAAGGAGAAACCTTAGCCCCAGCCTGAACATCGCACGATAAGGTGGTTCGGTCCAGCGAACGAGGAAAATTGCCTAAGGCAAAATCGGCGAGAATCGTTTATGATTCCCGTCGATGTCGGCGGGAATCACTCACGATTCCCGTCGATTCTTCCTTTGCTGAATTCTTGTTGGAAAACTGTCAGCCGGAGGAAGTTGGTGGGAATGCAGACTGATTCTCGTCAAAGTAGGCGGGAATCACTCACGATTCCCGTCGATTCTGCCTTGGCAGAATTCCTGTTCGAAAACTGTCAGCCGGAAGAAGTCGGTGGAAAAGCAGACTGATTCTCGTCCAATAAGCGGGAATCACTAACGATTCTCGTCAAAGTCAGCGAGAATCACTTAGTGATTCCCGTTGATTTTGACTTAGAAGAATTTTCTCTTCCTTCCTTTGATGACTTAGTCTTTGACCCATCTTTGCTCCTTCTTCTGCTCTTGATCTGCCTTAACCATGTACTTGAAAATAAGTACACTACAATAGAGAGAGCACACGTGAGTCAACACAATGATCTACTCAACGAGGGATTACGTTGCACAAATCCGTGTATATTGACCCACTGCACCCTGACATTGGTGTGTACTTAGCATGGAATAGCTGCAAGCACAACTTGATGGAAGAATGTCAAATACATTGTCAATTCAACTTAGCTTGTTCAGGGGCTTCTTCAAATCAGGTACATTGTGGATAAAATACCCAACAATCTCTCCCTATTTGAAGAATCCTAAACCCTAAAAGTTAAGGTGAATAGAACAGATGGGAATGAAAATCATAAAATAAAAATTCTGTTGAGAGTGAAATTCATTACCATTTTCCTGAGAGCAAACTTAAAATTGGCAGCCACCTTAGCCTTAGACGAGAGGGTAATCTCCCCCTTTTCGGCTTCTGCAAATCTGGGACTTCACTTGGAGCACAAAGCTCCCCCTCAGTTCTTTCATCCATGCTCGATCTTGAATTCCTAGCAGATGCTCCCCCTTGATCCAAGAGCCTTGATCCTTTCAGTCTTCAATCTTCATAGTTCCGCATGCCGAGTTCAATTTTGAAGAGACTGAACTTGGCCTCGTCTAGGGGATTTGTGAAGATATATGCAATCTGCTTATCCGTGGGGACATAGCAGAGAGATATATCTTTGTTTTCCACATGCTCTCGAATTAAGTGGTAGCGCACTTCAATATGCTTTGTTCTGCTGTGCGATACTGGATTGTTCGCAATTGCAATTGCGCTCGAGGAGTCGCAATACATAGGAACTTCTCTGAACTGCAAGTCATAATCTTCGAGTTGATTTCTGATCCATAGAAGTTGTGCACAACAGCTGCCTGCTGAGATGTACTCAGATTCAAGCGTAGAGGTTGCGACACAGTTCTGGTTTTTATTGTTCCACAAAATAAGCCTTCTTCTGAGGAATTGGCACGTCCCGAAAGTGCTTTTCCTATCATCCCTGCTTCCTGCAAAGTCAGCATCTGAAAATCCTATCAGCTCAACATCATTATTTCTTGGGTACCATAAGCAAAGATTTTGTGTACCTTTAAGGTATCTAAGAATTCTCTTTGCAGCGACATAATGAGATTCCTTAGTGTTCACCTAATATCTGGCACAAACGCATGTGGAAAACATAATATCCGGTCTACTAGCAGTAAGGTAAAGCAGGGATCCAATTATGCTTCTGTATTTAGTTTCATCAAAAGGTTTCCCTTTCTCATCCTTGTCCAGAGATACAGTGGATCCCATTGGAGTCCTCATAGAGGTTGCATTTTCCATTCTGAACTTCTTAAGGAGTTCATTTGTGAACTTTGTTTGAGAAATGAAAATTCCATCCTCAGACTGTTTCACTTAAAGTCCCAAGAAGTACTTCAGCTCACCCATACTGATCATTTCAAACTTTCCTTGCATAAGTTTAGAAAACTTCTTGCACAGGTTATTGTCCGTTGAGCTAAATATTATGTCATCGACATAGATTTGCACCAGCAAAATCTTGTCTTTGACTTCCCTAAGAAACAATGTCTTATCTATTTTTCTTCTCGAGAACTTGTTCTCAAGAAGAAAACTAGACAGAGTCTCATACCAAGCTCGAGGAGCTTGTTTTAAGCCATATAATGCTTTAATAAGAAAGTAAACATGATTAGGGAATGTTGGATTTACAAAAACCTGGGGGTTGCGCGACATATACTTCCTCTTTCAAATTTCCATTTAGGAACGCAGATTTCACGTCCATCTGATAGACAGTGAATCCTTTGTGAGTGGCATATGCCAGGAACAACCTGATTATCTCGAGCCTTGCAACTGGTGCAAAGGTTTGATCAAAGTCAATCCCCTCCTCTTGTCTGTAACCTTGAGCCACCAGTCTAGCCTTGTTCTTGATGATGACACCATGTTCATCCAGTTTGTTTCTGAAGATCCACTTAGTGCCGATCACATTCTGTTTCTTTGGTCTGGGAACAAGCATCCAGACGTTGCATCATTCGAATTGATGTAGTTCATCTTGCATTGCCAATATCCATAACGCATCTTTGTTCGCTTCGTCGAACTTCTTTGGCTCAACCTGTGAAAGAAAACTAAGATGCAGAATCTCGTTAATTGAACCTCTGTGAGTTCTGACACCGTCACGAGGATCTCCTATGATCTGATCTCTAGGATGATCCCTCACATGTCGTAGCTCTAAGAGTCTTGCATCTGGAGCTCTAACAGCTTTCTCGGGCTCCTCCCTCTTCTGGAAGATTTTCTTCATCCTGATCGTCATCTTCTCAAGTTGGCGTTGAGGTGGAGACCTTGACGTACTTGGGATTTGCATGTTTAGCAGTCTCATCGAGACTTAGCTATTCAAGCCTTGCACCTGCATCTTCAAGAATGCCATTGGAAGAATTTCTCTGAAGCAAGCTTCCTTTATCAAATACAACATTAATGGACTCCTCTACCACTAGGGTTTTCTTATTAAAAAACCTATATGCCCTACTATGGCTACTATAGCCCATGAAGATGCCTTCGAAGCATTTTTCTCTGAATTTAGTACGTGGGTGCTTCCCATTATTGAGTACATAGCATGTGCAGCCAAAAATCCTTAAATAGGACATGGTATGTTTCCTGCCTTTCAATAGCTCATAAGGCGTCTTACGATGGTTCTTGTTGATCAAGGCTCAGTTCTGCACATGATAAGTTGTATTGACAGCCTCTGCCCAGAAGTACTCTAAAAGAGAAGCAACATTCAACATAGTCGTACATGCTTCAATGAGCGTTCTATTTCTCCTCTCCACAACTCAGTTTTGTTGAGGAGTACGCGGGGAGGAAAACTCATGAAAGATACCATGTTCTTCACAGAATTCTGTCATAGCACCAGACTCGAATTATGTTCCATGGTCACTTCTGATTTTGACCACGTAGCAGATAAGTTCGTTCTGAATCTGCTTGATAAAATTAGTGAAGATGTCAAATATATCTGACTTTTGTTTCAAGAAGAACACCCACGTAAACCGAGAATGATCATCAACAATCACTAGCGTATACGATTTGCCTCCTAAGCTATGAACTTGCACTGGACCGAACAAGTCCATATGCAGAAGATAAAGACATCTGGAGGAGTCTTTGTCTGCAATGCCCTTAAAGTTAGCCCGAGTCTGTTTGCCTTTCTGGCATACAGGATAAGGGTTATCTTTGATACACTTAATAGTAGGGGCATCCCTTACTAAATTCTTAGAAAACAATATATTAATAGTCTTCAAATTAATATGTGTTAATCTCTTGTGCCATTGTTCACAGAGAGAAGCACTAACTTTTGCTACTAGGCACACGGGGGTAGAAGAGTCTAAGCTAAGAAAATCTAAGCAAAAAATATTTCTGCTCTTAATGCCAGTTAATACCGTCTCCGAAGAGACACACGATATTATCAAGCACTTATCCTTGCAGAACATAACGTCGTATCCTTTATCACACAACTGGCTTACACTGATCAGGTTATGGTTTAACCCTTCAACATAGGCCACGTTTGTGATAGAGAATACACCGTTGGAGCCATTATGAACCTAAACGAGTATATGTATGTATATATATATATGTATATATATACACACACACAGATATATATATATATATATATGTTTGTGTGTGTGTGTATATATATATATATATATATATATATATATATATATATATATATATATATATATATATATATATATGCAGCTGCTGATGTTCTCTGAATTCAAAGTAAATGATGCTTTTCAGTTGGCTGGCTGATCATATCAATTGAGTCTAGACTCTTCCTTTTTTGTGCAGATTCTTGAGATCCTTTACCTTGTTCAATTATTCTCCTTTCAACATTATTGGCCTTTATTTCTTATATCTTGAAGTATAGGAAGAGTTTTGGTAGATATTTGGATGGAATCCTCTTTGGATTGTTCTTCCTGACCAAATTTTCCTTCAAATTTCTTTCCCTCAGAGGCCATCTTTCCAAATGCTTGATCTATTCCTTTATAGAATTAATGCTGTGAATATTTTTTAAGATTTATCCATTATGTATCCAGGAATTTATGATGATTGATTGAGAATCATCACTCCAATATTCAAAGTCTGGGTCTTGTGCCTATTCAGGTCTCTTCAGAGCCATGAACTCCTCAAGCAGTATGAGTCATTCTCACTTCCTTTTCTTGGCAAGCTGGACCGCCTGAGCTACCCTCTCCTGAGCTTCAAAATCAACGTTAGATGGCCTGTTAACATCTAGTAGAGGTAAGTGGAGAGTAATCCTGATTTTTTGCCAACCCATAGAGCTTGCTCAGCATTGATTCACTCCTCCTTTCTAGCTTCTTCAAAGATTCTATTTTCCATATAAAGGGGGTTGGCCTCAAAAATGCTTGACATTGTCTGAAATAGGTTTTTATTGTCCCCCATAATAGCATCTCTAGATTATTTAGGTAGTTGTGGAGCTTATAGCTGAGTAGAGTGCACACACCCTTCAATGTAATCCACAACTTGCTTTATTGTCTCATCAATTGGACTCATATATTATTTCACACATGTGATGTCCTATATAGTCAGCCTAAGACTTCCATCCATTGATCATAAAATCTTCACATTTTGATGGACTGTACTAGATGCTTTATCAAACAATTTGGTAATTTTAGCATTTATGTTTGTTGTGTCACCCTTCAGAAAATCCAAATCATCCATGTTGTTTACTTTGACTTTTTGGACTTCAGCAAAGATCTTAGCTTTCATTCCTTTTACTTTCTTATCATTGTAGGATTTCAAAGATGTTGCTTACTCATCCAATAGATTTTTCAGAGATGAGAGAATTGTGCTATCTACAGTGATTGAGAACAGTTGATTGTGTGATACTAAGGCTGGTGATTTAGTAATAACTTAGTTTAAGTTGATCTCTAGGTCTTGTTGACCAGCTAACTCAGTATGAGTTACTTTCTCATCCACTCAAGACACTAGGAAGCTTTCTTCCAGACCAGGGACCTCGTATTAAGGGTCCTCCTCACTACGATCATCATTTTGACTAAAGAAATTTATGAAAGAATGAATCTTACCCACTCTATCTTTCTTCCCCTCAACTGGGGCACTGGAATTTTCTTGAATAACATCCTCGCCCTCAACAGATGCATCCACTTTCAGAGGAGTGCTTGTACTAGGTAAATCAAGATCAACTTGAATGTTAATATCTTTATTATTTTTTCCTCCCAATAGAAGGTGATAATTAGGGATTGTGGATGGGTTCACTATCCTCTGGGTCATCAGTACCCTTGCTCCCTGATTTAGATTAAGAATCTTCTTCCACAACCACCTTCTTTCCTTTATCTTTTCTCTACCCCTTCTTCTCAGTTTGACCTTTTGGAAACACCCTTATGCATCTTTCTAATGTCTTGATATCCATTCCTTTCATATAATTGATCCTCATACCTTATTTCTTATTGAAATTCCCATGATAGGAACTGATCAGATATAAGGAAATAATCCTAATTTGGTACTTGTAGACTATCTAGTAGTTTCTAAAATACCTCTAAGGTCTAGTTCATTTTCTTCTGAAGAATAACTCTTGTAACCAACTCAAACATGGATTTAAAAATCTTATCATGTGAACAAGTCTTATAGAGAATGTCCTTTCCTATGACATTTGTCAGCAGTTTGCCTCTCTAGTGGAAATGATTTCTTTCTAAATAGTCATATCTCTCTCCACAAAACTCACACTAGCTAGTTCAAGGCATCAACTATTTCTTGAGGTGAAATCTCCTGGTCCTCTTCTATATCAACAGATGCAAGAAGGAATGTTTGAGCAATCCTAGTAAGGTTGATTTTAATCTTGAAATTCCCTATCTTACTCTTAATTGAATTCTCGGATGATGATACCATTGCATATGAATAGAAATACATAACTTCATCTCTGAGAATTGGGCAGTGCTAGATAGAATGAATTCGTTTCCTGCGACATCCAGCATATTTATAAATTCCTTTATTTTCTTTGAAGCATTCTTGAATCCAAATTTTACTACTTCATATCGGTCATGCAAGATCCTCATAAGAATTGGTGGCATTTGACTGAAGACCTAATCATTGTGAATGTAGAGATAGACGTAGAGAAGTCGACACTATTCAAGGGTTAGAGGATTTATGTCCTTAACAAAACCCCCGACATGTGTGTGTGTATATATATATATATAATGAGTTCAAATGAAAGTGATTCACCGCACACCTTGGGTGATCATGAAAATGAATTGATGGTTTAAAATTATTTAAGAATAGAGATAGTATCCATCAAAATGATATCGTTGAGATGGAGAGGTATCGTTGAGCATCCTCTCAACGATCTTAACGATATAGCTGAGATTGACTCAACTCAACTCCTCTCCCCTTCTAGGCCTATCTATCGATTAAATAGACAGAATAACTCTTCAAAGTGAGTCAATTGACTCATACTTATAAGTACTTATAAAGCAATATTTATAGTTATTTTAATATAGATTTTATTTAATAAACAATCAATTTTTATTTAGCTTATATTAATATTATTATTAATTACTTTCTTTTTGTATTTCAGGTAAATCTTGTCTTCAAATAATTAATTGAAGCTGGCAAGACTGATCAGGAGAAGAAGCTGAGATAATCTAGTAAATTTCATATGCATGCCCCCAAGTCACGGGCATGATAAGTGGTTCTGACCATTCAGATGTTCCAGAACACCATGCCATATCATTTAAAGTTACACGCCCCAAGTCATGAGCATGACATGGGGCGTGGCCAGAGTCACGGGCTTGGCCGATCGAAAGAACACCAGATTCCAGCTACACGTCACTTTAAAGTTATGCGCCTATGACACGGGTGTGACCTTGAGGTCACGGGCATGACTCATAGGCGTGACGACCAACTCAGTGTGTGACGGAGCATTAAAAAGCTGATTTATGATGTAACCCATTCCAAGCTTACACGCCCTAGGTCATGGGAGTGACCTAGGGACGTGACCACTTCATCAACTGCTAGATTAACTCCCGTTGTTTCTACTTCCTGCCATTTCCAGCAACAGTCAAGAAACGCCCTAGGTCACGGTCATGACCTAGGGGTGTGGCCCGCAAAACATCATCTTTTGGCGATTTTCCCCAACGTTCCCGGGCTTTCAAGATGATAATTTTGCGTCTTACACTCCCCCTAATCACGGGCGTGACCTGTGGGCGTGACTCTCCAAAAAAATTACTATAATTTCCAAACATTGCCAGAAGCTGGGGAAGTTTATTAGAGTCAGTAGGAGTAGTTTAGTTCTCAGTATTTTGCATTTCTTTCTTGTGCTTTTCTAATTCATAGTTTAGTTTTGCTTTTGTACTTTTAATTCAAGTCTCTTTTATTTTGCAATCTTGTCCCTCTTTCTTTGTATTTTCTTAATCATGTTCAGTAGTTAATTTCATTAGCACTTAATCATGATAAATTTTGGAATAAAATAAACATATTTCATTTGTCAAGCTCTATTTTTATCACATCGATTTATTTTTGATTTTATTTGTGTCAAATTCATATTTCCGATATATGTTTTTGATCCTAGATTTGTATCCTAGATTTATAGAGAGATTGTGGATACGAGTAGATCACTCAAAGGTAGGAGTTGCATGCACTTCTTGAGAGTGCAAGATATAAATCTTTTGGATAGGTATCAAATCCAATAGCAGGGTTCACCGCGTAGACCAAGCTTAGGGGTTTCAACTGCCCGAGGGGTCTTAATAAATCAACCTAAGTTTAGTCGAGAGCGTATTCTCGAGAGAGTCGCTTTTGTATTTTGGGAACCTCAACGGTCGAAGTAGATAATTTAGAAACTAGCATTTCATGAAACTTTATTTTAATCCAATGCGATTCTAGATTATGTGTTATTTTTATTTCATAATTTAATTAACCTCTTTTTCATTCCGATAAAATAATATTAATTTGGGCGAGTAGAAGTAGTCAACAGTCTCGAAAAAAATACGACACTTGACATTTTTAAAATATTATATACTATGAACGATGGGTGCTCCTGCCTATAGTTCTTATAATTTGGAAAATATGTTATTAATAATAAATTTTTACCCATCATGTTTTTTGTGTCGTTGCCGGTGAATTATTATTGTTGATATTTTGAAAACGCGAATTTTAGTAATTTTATCATTATATTTCTCTACCACCATCTCTCTATTTTTTTTCAGATTCACTTCTATTAAGTAAAAGTTGTTTTCTTTTTCTTACTTAAAAAAATGTTATCTCAATTGGCTGCCAAGGATGCCTAGCTTCAAAATAAACTAAATCTTTTGGAAGTTGCACGAAAACGCCAAATTTATTGTTATTATTGTGGTGCTCCTCTTCGAAGTGAGACTTGTTATCTTCATTATTATTATTATCAAAATTTCTTTTATGAAATTTTTTTTCTAATAATTATGAAAATGATTAATCTCACTTTAATGATAATTTTATTTCAAATATTCATGAAAATAATTTTTCTAATTTTCATGAAAATAATTTTTCATGTTTTAATGAGAATAATTTTTATGATTTAAATAATTGTTCTTCCACCTCAGATGTTAATTATTCTTGTTGGCAAGTTCAACCGGAAGGATTCTCTAGTAATGAGATAAAATTTTTACATCCGAATTTTTGTTCTTCTTTTACCTCACCACTAGCTTCATCTTTTAATTTTGGGGAATCTTCGCAAATTCAAATTCTTTCTCCTCCCAAAAATTTAGATGAAAATTTTATTTGTTCTATTGATTTTTTCCCATCTTCTAATATTTCTCCTATGAAGGAACATGAATCATCATGAGCCCAATTGGTTTCTTATTCCAAAGACGAAAAAAATTATTTTTTCCAAGAATTTATTAATTATATGTGCACACCTAGTGAAATAGAAGAAGAACAAGTTTCTTCTCCATCTCCCAAATTTTCTCCTCATCATCATGAATTTTCAGGCCCAATCTATAAATATTTGAAGACTCAAATTCATGAAAATTTTGTGTCGAATGATTTTAAATCAAATAAATTTTTTGATAACAATTCCATTTTATAAAATAAATAATCAGAACTTAATTTTATAGTTTCGCAAGAACCTCCTCCTTGCGGAAAGTTTTCTGAAATGCTTCTTTTTAATTTTTCTTACACTAAAAATTTTCAGATAGAAGAGTCGTTGCAATCAAATGTCATCACTGATTCATTTGTCGCTAATCTACAAAAATTCATATCACCTCCTGTATGTATAGGTGATTTTAATTTACATTTTCAAGTCAACCACAAGAAGGAAAATCAAGAAGTAAGCGGAGCAGTAGTCGGGCGATCGACTTTGACTTATTCACCTAAGCGTGAATTAAGGGAGTTGCCCGTTCATTGAAATATTTTTTTTTCCTTTTTCTTAATAATATTTGCCTAGCTTAAAGATGGGAAAAAATAAAGCGCTATTGGGAGACACCCTTTGCTTATCTTTAATTTCACACAATTTAGTTTTCAGTGCATTTTATTTATTTTTCCCCCAAACTACTTTGCTTATAAGCATTGAGGACATTGTTTATTTATAAGTATTGGGGTGGAATCTTCTTTGTTATTATTATTTTAAAATCAAAAAATCTGAAATTTTTTTTAAAATACCAATTTATTATTTTTTTTAACAAAAAATAAAATTTATTAGAAAAGCAAAAATTAATTTCTTGGAATGGGACATGTTGGGCTTTCAACCTACAAATTTGCATAGTATCTTACAATCCAGTCATTGGGTAGTCCTCAGGAAGACCATTAAATAATAAAAAATTAGGATTATAATTTATCTTTTATTTATTTATTTATTTATATCTTTAAACAGAAATCAAAATAATATAATAAACCTCTGCTTAAATTTTCGTGATTTTCATCAATTTATTTTGAATTTACTTATAAGAATTTTTATAATTTTAGATTTGCTAGTCTTTTTTTATCATTGTTAGATAGATTTAATTTGTAGGTGATTTAATTTTAAAAAATATCTTATGAATTAAATTTGTTTAGAGTAATTTATTTAACTCTATTTCTCTTTCAATTCTAATTAGTTTCAACTTTGTTGTACCTTGCTTAATAATTTTAGATTTTAATTATATGCACTTTACACGTCAAGATTCTTAGGAAATTTTAATTTACTATAGTTGCTCTCTAAGTATTTTAATTTAATCTAAATGTTTTCTAGCCTTTCCCTTGTTATTTTTATCTTTTTGGTTATATCATATGTAATTGGGAAAAGAGAATAAAATTATTTATCCCCTGGTACACATTTGCAATTTTTTTCTTTTTGGTTAGGTCAAATGTCATTGGAATCAATCATCCCTTGGTACACATAGGCAATCCGCAAAATAAAAGATGGAGTAAGAGGACAAAATTCATTATTCCCAATTGTTTTGTTTTTGATGAAGAGAAAAATATATTTGTTCTTTTTATTGAAAAATGAGAGGATAAAATTCATCATTTTCTTGGTAAACATACGAAAATATCAAAAAAGAAAAAAATTGTGTGGGGTGAGAGGATAAAATTCATCACCTCCAATCCAAAACCCTCTTCATCTCAAAACCCATTAGCCAATTTAATTGATTTAGAATTAGATTAAAATACTAAGAGAGAATAAGTAGTAGTTTAAATTTTTTTCCTTTATGTTTTTTTTTTGGTTAAGAGTGTTAATAATTTTGATCTAATTTTATTTGCTTAAATATTCAAATTTTAATTCTAATTAATTTATTTGAGAAATTTTTGCTAATTACTTTTCTCTTATCATTTTAATTTTATATTTTAAGACTTAATTTTGAATCCCTAAATTTTATTTTTAACATTCTTTTGATTTAATAAATTTTTTCGTATTATAAAAAAATCATGTTAATTTCGTATAAGTAATTCTCATAGTTTTGCTCTGGAATAATAAAAACATAAGTATGAGGGTATTTGATAAATAAATATTTGTAGTTATTTTAAAAAAAAATTAATAAATAATAAATTTTTATTTAATTTATATTAATATTGTTTTTAATTACTTTTTTTTAGGTAAACCTAGGCTGCAAATAACAAATTGAAGCTTGCAGGACTAATCAGGAGAAGAAGCTGAATTTTTTTTGAAAATTCCATGTACATGCCCCCCAGCCACGGGCATGACCTTTAGGTCACAGACGTAATAAGTGGCTGTGACCATTCAGATGTTCTAGAACACCAAGCCACGCCATTTAAAGTTACACGCCCCCATGTCATGGGCATGAAATGGGGCGTGACCAGAGTCTTGGGCGTGGCAGATCGAAAGAACACCAGATTCCAGCTACCCATAACTTTAAAGTTACACGCCTAGGCTACGGGCATTACCCTGAGGTCACGAGCATGACTCATAGGCATGATAGCCAGCTTAGTGCGTGACAAAGCATTATGAAGCATGTTTCTGATTTGAGCCATTCAAAGCTTAAACGGCCTATGTAACGGGCATGACCTAGGGGCTTGACCACTTCTGCAACTGCTAGATTAACTACCGTTATCTCTACTTCTCCCCATTTCTAGCAACAGTGAAGACACGGCCTATGTTACGGGCATGACCCGCAAAACATAAACTTTTGGCGGTTATTCCCCAACATTCCTTGGCTTTCAAGAAGAATGTTCCACACCTTACATGCCCCTTGTCACAAGCATGACCTATGGGCGTGACTCTCAAGAAAAATTACTATAAATTCCAGATATTGCAAGAATCTGTGGGAGTCTATTATAGTCAGTAAGAGTAGTTTAGTTACAGTATTTTGAACTTCTGTCTTGTACTTTTCAAATTTCTATTTAGTTTTTCTTCGGTAATTTTAATTCAAGTCTCTTTTATTTTGCAATCATGTCCATCTTTTTTTTTATTTTCTTAATCAGGTTATATAACTAGTTTTATTAGCACTTGACCATAATAAATTTTGGAATAAAATAAAGTACTTTCATTAATCAAGCTTTATTTTTATCACTCGATTTATCTTTGATTTTATTTGTTTCAAATTCATATTTTATGTATATGTTTTTGATCCTAGATCCAAATCCTAAATTTATTGAAAAGTTGTGGATACGAGTAGATTACTCAAAGGTAGAAGGAGTTGCATGCACTCCTCGAGAGAGGACGACATAAATCTTCTAGATTATAGTCAAATCTAATAGCGGGGTTCACCGCGTAGAGCAAGCTTAGGGGTTTCAAGTGGCGGAGGGGTCTTAATCGATCAACCTACGGTTAGTCGAGAGTGTAATTTCAAGAGAGGCACTTTTGTATTTTGGGAAGCTCTACGGCTGAAGTAGATAATTTAGAAGCTTGCATTTCATAAAACTTTATTTTAATCCAAAAGGATTCTAGATCAAGTGTAATTTTTATATCATAGTTTAATTAACCCCTTTTTACATTCTAATAAAATAATATTAATTTGCATGAGTAGTAGCAGGCCTGAAAAAAATATGTCACTTGATATTTTTAAAATATCCTATACTATGAACGATAGGTGCTATTGTCTATAGTTTGTAGAATTTGGGAAATATATTATTAAACCTAAATTTTTACCCATCAAGTTTTTTACGCCATTGCCGAGGAATTATTATTGTTGATATTTTAAAAGAGCGAATTTTATAAAAATTTTCATTCTCTTTCTCTACCTCCATCTCTCTATATTCTTTTTCAAATTCACTTCTATTAAGTACAGGTTGTTTTATTTTTCTATTTTAAAAAATGTTATCTCAATTGGGCGCCAAGGTCACCGAGCTTCAAAATAAACTAAATCTTTTGAAAGCCGCACAAAAATGCCAAATTTATTGTTATTATTTTGGTGCTCCTCATCGAAGTGAGACTTGCTATCTTCATTATTATTATTAAAATTTCTCTTATGAAAATAATTTTGCTAATAATTTTGAAAATAATTACTCTAACTTTAATGATAATTTTATTTCAAATTTTCATGAAAATAATTTTTCTAATTTTTCTAATTTTCATGAAATTATTTTTTATTATTTTAACTAGGATAATTTATTTGATTTAAATAATTATTCTTCCACCTCGTAAGTTAATTTTTCTTGTTGGCAAGATCAACTGAATTGATTCCCGAGTAATGAGAATACTTTTTGAGAACTGAATTATTGTTCTTCTTTTACCGCACCACTAGCTTCCTCATCTAATTTTGGGGAATCTTCGTAAATTCAAATTTTTTCTCTTCCCCAAAATTTAGATGAAAATTTTACTTGTTCTAATGATTTTCCCCATCTTTGAATATTTCTCCTATGGCGAAACTTGAATATGATGTGACCCCTTGATTTCTTATTCGGAAGATGAAGAAAAATGATTATTTCAAGATTTTATTAAGGGCACACCAGGTGAATTAGAAGAAGAACATGTTTTTTCTCCTTCCCCCAAATTTTCTCTTCGTCAACATGATTTTTCATGCCCAATCTATAAATATTTGGGGATTCAAATTCATGAAAATTTTGTGTCCAATGATTTTAATTTAAATGAATTTTCTGATAACAATTCCATTTTAGAAAATAATCAACCGGAACTTAATTTTATAGTTTCGCAAGAAACTCCTCCTTACGAATTTTTTTTTGAAATACATCTTTTTTATTTTTTTACTCTAACAATTTCCAAATTGAATATGAGCCGTTGCAGTCAAACGTCATCCCAAATCCATTTTTTGCACATCTGCAAAAATAAAAATCTCCTCTGATATGTACAGGTGATTTGAATTTTCATTCTCAAGTCAAACGCAAGAAGGAAAATCAAGAAGTAAACGGAGGAGTAGTCAGACGATCAACTTCAGCTTATTAACCTAAGCATGAATTAAGGAATAGCCCGTTCATTCAAAATTTTATTATTCTTTTTCTTAAAATTATTCATCTTCTTAAAGACAGGAAAAAGAAAGGGAATTTTGGGAGATACCCTTTGCTTATTTTTAATTTCTTGCAATTTAATTTTCAATGCTTTTTATTTCTTTTTCTTCCCCACCACTTACTTAGCTTATAAACCTTAGGCAGAATGTTTATTTATATGTATGGGGGTGGGATCTTCATTATTATTTTTATTTAAAAATTGAAAAAACCAAAAAAATTGAAAAATCTTTTAAAATACAAAAAAAATGTTTTTTATCAAAAAAACTAAAAAAATTATTAGAAAAGTTAAAATTAATTTTTTGGAAAGGGCTGTATTGGGCTTTCATCACACAAAACCACCTAGTATCTTGAGAACCCGTCATTGGGTAGTGCACAGGAAGTCCATGAAATAACAAAAAAAATTAGGATTATAATTTATGTTTTTTTATTTAAGTGTTTATATCTTTAAAAAAATAAAAAAGATATAATAAACCCCTGCTTAAATTTTTGTGATTTTCATCAATTTATTTTGAGATTATTTAAAAGAATTTTTATAATTTTTTATTTGCTAGTCTTTTATTTTATCATTGTTTGTTAGATTAAATATTTAGGTGATTTAATTTAAATAAATATCTTATGAATTAAATTTGTTCAGAGTAATTTATTTAGCTCTTTTTCTCTATCAATTCTAATTGGTTTCAACTTTGTTGTACCTAGTTTAATAATTTTAGATTTTAATTATATGCACTTTATGCTTTAAGATTCTTAAAAAACTTTAATTTACTATAGTTGCTTTCTAAACATTTTAATTTAATCTAAATATTTTCTAGCCTTTCCCTTATTTTTTTATATTTTTGGTTAGATCATATGTCATGGGGAAAAGAGGATAAAATTCATTATCCCATGTTACAAATATGTAACAAATTTTTTTAGTAAGATCTTATGTTATGAGAATCAAGCATTCCTTGGTACACATATGCAACCCCAAAAATAAAAGATGGACTAAGAGGATAAAATTCATTACTCCCAATTATTTTGTTTTTAATGAAGAGAAAAATATTTTTGTTCATATATCATGGAAAATGAGATAATAAATTTCATCATTTTCTTGGTACACGGGCTCGACCGGTCCAGCTCGTCTATTGCTTACTGAGCTCCCTATGGCGAGTGCGAGACGGCGGATGCCGAGGCAATCCTCGGCACCCTAGGAGTATGCGACCTGGGTTTCCCCCCGCCTTCCTTCTGCAGGAGAGAATGATTTAGAACACTCTAAGATGGTTACTACCGAAGCCCAGAGATATGTAGTTCGACGAACTCCAAGCGGGCGCGAGCTGGGTGGAGAAATTAAGTTTGGCGAACCCTAGGTGGGCGCGAGGCTTAGGTCGATGAAAGCTAAGCTTAGCTCGACGAACTCCTGGCGGGCGTGGGCTGCGTGGACTAGCTCGCGTAGCTTGTCCCCCTAGCTTTTGCGAGAGAGAGTTGGTCGTTCTGATTCCGCCTTCTTGATGTTCAAACACTGGCGGGGGTACCCTAGTTTGCTCTCCTGGGGTCGTGGGACCACTCGGCGAACACGGGGTTGTACATAATCCCCTCTCTTTTTGAGCTTTGCCAAGATCGGAAAGAATCATACAACCTACGTATTCGGTGAGTGCTTTGCTGAGCTAGAGAGAATCTTTTGAGGGGTCCCCACCCTCATACTATAAATATGCCAGCGGACCTTTGGAAAAATTCCCCCTTCTTCAACCCTTCTCCGTGAACTATAGCCGAGTGATGCCTATATAAGAGGAGATGTGGTCTCGCCTAGTGGCCGTGAGGGAGGGGGGACTCGGGAGCTGGCCCTTGGAGTCTCCCCGTTGCTGGCGCACGGATCGCCTGACCTCTCTTTAGGATGAAAAAAGGAAAAAGGGGGCAATCCCCCTCGAACGATCCCCCTTCGTCGAGTTCGGCGGCCTGTGACGAGGTCGCCCCTGAGGTATGCGGGCCCTTCTGTCCGACTCATGACTCTACTTATTATTTATCTTTTCTGCAGGAATCAGTTCGCGATGATGGAGAGGATAAAGGAGAACCGGGGCGTTTTCCCCCGCTGTTAACTGAGCGGGTTGCTAGCCCCTCGGCCCAGCAGCATGTCCCTCCTACAAAGCCTCGGTCGCTGATGTCTCCCGGCCTGGGGAAAACCTTTGGTGCCCTTGGAGGCGAAACCTTCCAAGGTCGAACGGGTACATCCTAATTGGCGACTGATGCGGGCGACGTACCGACCCTAGGTGAGCTCTGCACTTTTGCCCATTTTCCATTGCACGCTGCTTCAAATTCCTCCCTGCAGGTTTTAACGCGATCTCCTCCTCTGGCGTTGAGATGAGCGAGGGGTAATCGCCTCCTCCTGACACAGATCTCATTTCTTAGTACTCGGGTGACCCGTTGAATGCTGAGAAGATGAATAAGCAGGTGACGCGGCTATTTCAAAAGCACACGTTACTGCTGCAGGAGGTTTTCGATAGGGTGGACATGGACAAGTCTGAGGCGGAGGAGCGGTTTGCGGTTCTGGAGGGGGCGAGGCATCAATATGATGGGGACGAAGTTACCTCCCTAGGGGTACACATCACGCAAGTCGAGGAGAGGCTTGGGCATGCCTCGGTGCAGTTTGATCTGGCCTAGCACGAACTATTGGTTGTTCGCGAGTACCATTACCCTCGCATGCCGCCCGAATCTGGCACGCGGGGGCGAGGCAGGTGGATGTAGATCCAGTACTGAGCCTCCTGCCTCCTCTCTAATATTGGCTACCAGGCTCGGATCGCCTCCACATGCTGGATCACTTCGCCTGTTTTATTGTGTTGTTGCTTCATTTTCTTTTGGAGAGCAGATGAGGCGCTCTTCCTCGCCTACCCCTTCTTCAAGCTGGCGTGACGCTACTAAACTGTCTCGCCCGGCCTGCCTTTCTAGTTTTGGCGGGAGCGAGCCGGTCGCCCGCTGGTCGCGATCCCGAGAGACTCTCCTGCTGATTCAGCCGGGCTCAGATCACGACCGCCCGTCTATCGTACGGACGCGAATGAGAGTAGATTGCTATCGAATAGTCTATACGGTACATCGGCAGGCCGATAAAAGTCGGAGGCGGGTCTTGAAGTCGAAAAGTCGGGGCGCATTTTGCTATCCGCACTTTTCCTGCCGACGGAACATTTTCCCGCCCTTTTACATTCTATAAATAGGCTTTGCCGACCCCTTCACACCTATCGCATTTAAGACTTCCTCTCCTTTCTACTTCCTACAACTCCCGATTCGCCAGCTTCCTGCAAGAACTTCCTTGTCCAGCTCAGCGAGTTTCCCGCAGGATGGGTGGTGGCAGCGGCGATGCAGATGGGCAGAGCAAGTGCGCCTGGACTTTCTCCGAGCGCGATTTTTTCCATGCCACCATCACTGAACACGAGTTCCTTGATACCATAGAAAACTTTGTACCACAAGATTTCATGGCGAGGCGACCTGGGAATGGGGAGAAGATCAACGACCTCTCAGGAGAGGAGCTCGATATCCCAATGACGTATTTTGAGGCAGGTCTCAGGCTTCCACAGTAACCGGAGGTCCGTCATACACTGAATTACTTTGGGGTCATACCCAGACAGATGAACCCCAATTCCATCGCGGTGGTGGTCGGGTTCGCCTGCTTCCTGCAGGAAGAGCAGATCAAGTTCATCCTCGTGGTCTTCTGCAAGTTGTTCTCCCTCCTAGCGAACAATGATGGGACCGCCCACATCTACAGCAACCACGTCAAGGTGCGGGAGACTATCAACAAGAGACATAACTGGCTAAAGAAGTTTATTTTTGTCAAAGGGGACTTATGCAACGTCCCCTTCTTGGCGATCCAGCTCAGCGAGATGAGCTACAGCCCCCAGCCTAGGAGGCCATGAAGCGGAGTCATGCGGGTTCTTTGTCGGGAAAAACTTTGAAGTTGCTTTTCTTCGCAGGAACCTGGACAATCTCGCCCCCGTACCGTATAATATCCCTCAGACAACTAGACCCCTATGAATGATTTTGTCATGACTAGGTCATGACAAAACCCTAGGAAGCTAAAGAAGACTAAGTGGACCTAGGAATATAGGTGAGATCACTAGGGTCTGCAAATAGTAGGTTTCTAAACACTAGTTTAGGATGAACATGAGGCTTCACCAAGACTCCAAGACCCCACCACAACCTCACCAACCTACTTGAAGATCAAAAAGAGCCCTAAGAGTCCATTGGAGTCAACCTAGGGTGGCCAAGTTTATCTAGGATCATCCTAGTCCTAAATAGGGCAGGGTGCCCTAACTAAGGGCAATGTGCCCTTAATGTGCCCATCCGACCCTACCTAGGTCTTCCTAGACCTAAGGTGAACTCAATAGGTCACCAAAGACCCATTGGGGTCGACTTTAGAGGATGAGTTGACCCAAGTCAACCCTAGCCCTAAAGTGGTCAAAGTGCCCTAACTAAGGGGCAAGTGACCACCAAGGTTCCCAGTTAACCCTACACAACCCTTCCTAGACCTTAGGGGAAACCAAGGGGTCTCCAAGGACCCCTTGGGGTCAACCCAAATGGTCATGTTGACCAATGTAAACTCAGGGGTCAAAGTGGCAACTTAGGTTAGCCTAGCCCAATTCAAGTGGGCTAAGCCCAAGTGGTGTGGCCCATTAGTCTAAGGAAGTGGAGAGATAAATTTCGGGCCCACCAAATTCAGAGAATGATGACTAGGAGAGAGAGGATGGAGTTACCCATGTTGGAGGAGAGAGAGAATGGGGGCTTAATGGCCATCATGGCCATGGATGTTTCATAACCCCTCACTTTGATGGGGCTTTTACTCCTTGGAGGAAGGGGAAGAGTTTCAAGGAGGTGGCCGACAAGTGGGGTGGCTCAGCCCACTCAATTTGGCTGAAACCAAAAATTAGGTTTAATTGCCATTAATTTAGATTTCAAAAATTGGGGAGTTACAAGTCTCACCTCCCCAATTCCTTCTTCAAAAACCTTAACCAGGACAAGAGAAGGCATTTCCCCCATTCCAAACTCAATTTCCTTGCTATTGCTGCGGAGGTTGCAGAAGTGCCCAAAACAGCGACGGGAAATAGCAAGGAGGCACGTCACCTGCTTTCAGGCCGCAATTTAGGTCCTCCCTTACTTCTTCTTCTATGGGTAGATCCTAGGATTCATTTAGATTTAGAATCGGGCTCAATTGAGCCCGATCAAAGCCTTCATTTTCCTAGTTTTTTCGAGAAAAGCATGTTTGCGGGGTCGCCAAAATCCGCCCATCCGGTGACTGTGCCGCCACCTGGCGATAGACACCACCTCGACGGAGGTGGTGGTGGCCGGCCAGGGAGGTGGCCGGGTGGCCAGGAAATGGCGATGGAATAAGCTCCAGGTCAGGAGAATCCTGGCTGTCGGCTAGAGCTTAAAGACAACCAGATGTCGTCCATCTCCGCCCCAAGATTCGTGCGCCGTGACTTAGATCTTAGGATTTAATTAATATTATTTCATTTATTCTGTAGCAAATAATGTTGTTAATGTTTTTATTTATTAAAAATACTTAGAGGCTTGTCCAGAGAAAGTGGTCAACTTATAAATTGTATCCCTATGAGTGTACTTTAATTTACAATTAATCTGAACCAAATTGGATATTTGGTTTGACCAGGGCACCCATTTTGGTGAGGACTATACTTAGGGCTAATCAGAGATTTAAATGTGTGCCCCCACTTCACCACATGTCCAAATGATTTGAAATTGTGACAAGGGTGTCATTCTTACCTATACCTAGGTCATGTCCAAAAATATAAATTTTTGGAGATACTTTTTTTTTATAGTTTTTGAAATAATTTAATAATCCTATGGTAATTTAATTAGGAAACCTAATGACCACCAAACCCTCCCAAATTTTTGTGAGAGGTCTTTGGGGTCATCATATGGATCTGGATAAAATTTCATCTCATTTGGAGGTGATTTGTGTTGAATTTTTGTAAACCCTAGCCTTGGACTAAAGGGGGGTATTTAGGTCAAGTGTTCCTTGTGAATTTATGTGGTCAAATCACCTTAATAGTTGCTAAAACATGGGCCACTGGTTTTATATGATGCAAGACACCATCACATGGAATTTGGGGTGGATTGAGGTAGATTTTCCCTATGACCCATGTTCAAACCCTAAGGTTAGACTTTGGAGATTTGTGAAGGGAATGGGGTGAAATGCTCTTGAATGGACTTTGTGTTTAGTCCATGTGATCTTAGGGTGGTGATAAGCCCTAGGGAGGGATATGGTGGGATTTGGACACATGCACACCACTTAAACCACTGGATAAGTTTTTGAGTCCATACACCTTAGGGAATGACTAGTGGCTCATATGACTTTGGAATTGCATGATATTTTGGTAGAGGTAATTTTCATACCATATTATCCACTGAAATATACTACATATGTTTTAGATGAGATTATAAGTGGGTTCCTTTGAAAAGTGCACTATCATAAGTTATCATGGAGAATTTTTTTATGTGACTTCCTAACCTTGGGTTTGGATGATATTTAGTCAAGCTATTTTTAAGACTATAGCATGCCTTAGGAATTTTTAATATGAATTTTAGATCACTAAATGGGGTACTTCATTCATAACCCAACAAGTTGCACCTTCTACTTAGATATTTCTTATCAACAAATCACTCAATAAAAACTTATGAAATTTAGTAAGAAGACCTTTATTGACATTTTCAAGCTTTGTGAATTTTTATGGAATTTTTGGAAGTATATCTATAGGGGTTGTTTCACAAGATGTTGTTTTCCAAGTAAAAGTAATTGAATTTATTTTGTTACTTAGTAAGCTTAATAAAATATGTTTATTGGTCAGAAACCCTTTTTGGTCATCCTTGAGATTCAGTAATTTTTATACAATTTTCTGATGATTAACTTTTGTACTTTATGCTTTACCCATAATTAATGGCTTATTATTGTATTAATTAATTAGAGGACAACTCATTTTTGGAAAATCATGAAATTTGGTATTTATTGTTATTCCTCTGTTATTTAGTGTTCAAAATTTTTGGGAAGCCATTACTTGAGAGAATATCATACTTCATGTTAAAATTACCCATGGCCTAACTTTGGGAAAAAAATAATTAAATACCAAATTAATTAGGAAAATTATAAGTTTCTGGAGTTAGGATAATCATGTCATGATATGCCCCCATTAAATATCTTAAGGCTTGTGGATAAAAATTTGGAGTACCTCCTATCATGTACAATATATAGTATAGGTTGGTCTACATATAGTAAAACTGTAGAAAATGTGATAGCATTTGAGTTGGGCATATGGCTCGGGGTTAATAATTTGCTGGTTTGGGGAAAACTAAATTGAGTTCACCATTGGAAGTTGTGATGAGGAAAATGCTAGGTTGAAAAGGATTAGGAGGTGCTCGGGATCGATGAAAGATTGTATTTCCTGTGGAGAGAGAGTGTGTGTGTGTCAAAACACACTAGGGTTATATCCAGAGTTATATTAAAAGGGATCGGGAATCAGGTATAAACCAATAATAATAAGTGACTTGCGAAAGGGAGCTTTGGTTTCAGCCCATCGTAGTTCCTAGTGCCCTCGAGAGCCCTTCACGGGGAATGCCCTGAGCAGTCCAAGGTTAACGTAAGCCGCAAGAATAATCAATGTTTATGAGAAATTAGTATAACAAGGGGTTCACTTTCACACACCCCGGTGTCTCGGGAAGTTAGGTTGGGTCACAAGGATGGTAGGCTCGGTGGTTGTGGTGATGGGCAATTTAGCCCGGCGAGCCGATGGCTCGGTAAATAATTTTGACGGACGGGATTGTCCGGGGAGCTTTTGCTCGGTTATTTGTTGTGAAGGACGTGTAGATCCGGGGAGATTTGGCTCGGTGGTTGATACATCAAGCTTGCATGTGCATAAATTCTAAGGTGGTGGGTCTTTGGTGTTGGAGGGTAGATGCACCGACGCCAATACGTTGACTCGGCAAGTGTGGTTTAGCACTTCGTCAAATTAAGTCCGGTGGACCAGCCGACAAATAGTACGTAGGAGCTCCGCTTACTGCACCAGCGTTGAGGCATATGATAGGTCTGACTGGTGGTGCAATCACTGGTTTAGAGGTGGGCGAGGCCCAACCCACCGCTTTTGTTTGCCACTACGGAGGTATCCTGGGAGGTTAGGCTCTAGAAAGGGGGAAATAAAGGTATGTGCACGGAGTCGGGTAGGTGTGTTGCATTTGCATGATCATACCATGGCATACTTGCAAGACATAGCATAACCATTACATATAACCCTTGACACCTGATAAGATGCAAATATGCCTATTTTATAGAATTTTTATTTAGTCGTCTTTGTTCATTTTTGTCTTTTTTAGTTATTTTTGTTCAATAAATTACTTCTTTTTATAAATATTATTCTAACCTTACTTTATTTTGTTTTCTGAAATATTTTTAGAAAAAATTCAAAAAATCACCTAACACGCCCGTATCCCATGACCCGAAACGCCCGTGTCATGCCCTCTACGTTCAACTGTTGTTGGTCCCAGCTCGACGTTCGGCCTTCGTCAACCCGAACAGGACACGCCCGTATCCCAAAAGCCAACACGCCCGTGTCACCAGTTCAAGATCTGCGACTGCCGACATCAAGTTGCAAGGTGTCCCGACACGCCTGTGTCACGCCTCCCGACACGCCCGTGTCCAACACGTGTCCCGTCCAGGTGCTTCCAAAAATCGGCCAGTCAACGAATCTTGACATCTCCAACACACCAGACCCGACAGGCTCGTGTCCCAATAGTCGACACGCCCGTATCACCCCCTAAATTTTGTCTATAAATACAGATTTTCTGTATGAACACTATTTCCACTTTTTAGGCCACTTTGCTTAGGATAGGTGCTGCGCGGGTGTTTGTTATGCAATGTAAGGGAATTTCCCCCCCCCCCCCTCTTAGTATTTGTTTTTAGCTTTCTTGTAATCACTTTTCTATTAATAAAATAGGTAAGTTTTTTCTCTCTTTGCATAGCTTGGAATTCATTTTTGTGTCATACTCGAAGTGATTTTTAATGTTCGTTCTTATTCCCTGTTTTTTATGTTTATTTCAAAATCTTCATTGCTTAGGACTTTTGCTTAATTTCTAGCCATCGTAATCGCAATTTTATTTTCGTGCACCGTACTTGTTTAGGCTTAGTTTGCTTTTATTTTTCTTGTTTTCATTCTTATAAGTTTTATAAAAATGTTTTAAAAGGTGTTTTTTATATTTTTCTTTAACTTAGGCCTTTTAGGATTGTAAAACTTTTCGTTCTCTTTTAGATTTATTTTCACTTTTTAATTGTTTTTATTAAAATATAAGAATGAAAATGTTATTGTTTTTATTTTTCGCTAACATAGTTTTAAACTTTTAATTTTCCAAACTTTTTTCTCGTTTAATTTTTATTTTCTCTTTTTATGCATTTCTACCACATTCTAATGATAGAAATGTAGTTGTTTTAATTTTTGGAGCACTTAGCTTTTTTTCCAATTTCCATAGAGTGCATGTGTTTTATTTAATATAGTGTGTGTGTGCGTTTTATTTCTGTAGAGTGCGTGTGTGTATGAGATAGCATTTTCAGTTTTCATTTCTCGCCTACTCGTTTAAGTAGGACTCGCAATTTCCCGCCTACTCAAATGACTTGTCATTTTATCGCTTTCATTTCCCGCCTACTCGTTTGAGTAGGACTTATAATATACTGCTCTATTTATCACTTTCATTTACTGCTTTATTTAATGCTTTATTTAATGCTTTCTTTTTCTGCTTTCATTTTATCGCTATCTTTTCTTAAGCCGTCCCCATTCCGATTAGTGCTTAATCGTTCTTAGCCGTCAGTATCGAAGAGCATTTGGACTGATAAAATCGCATTAAATAATTAAAGGTCTCATTTTTCGCTTTAATTAAAGCACTTAAGGTTTACCCCGGGTATACGAAACGTAGGACCACATATCGATGTGTGGGCTCTATTTTCGTTGTCCATACGCTAGCTAGCCGAGAGGCCGTGCGTAAGGACCGATCACCCTTGGGTAAAGAGAATTGAGTGCATAACCTCGAGAGAGGAGAAGTGTAATTCTACCGGATTAGGTTCCCCACCCAATAGCGGGGTTCTTAGCGTAATGCGGGCATTAAGAGGAATCCTTCGTCGGACTATCGTTCGGTCGAATAGTCTTAATGTTCATATGAGCGATATCCCTATAGCTAGGTGAGCTCATTCTTTTGGAGCCTCCGCAGCCAAGTCTTCTCTTTAATTAACTTGAAATTTAGGATATATAGTTATTACAAGTCGTTTTCGTTCAAATTTCTTCGATGCCGAGCATTATTTCTTCATCGGCATTTTCTTCTTTTATTTTTTGCATTTTAATATATACCCGCCATTAATTAAACAAACCGACCCAAATATCATTGGTAAAATAATAGTCCCTCCAGGGAAAGAGTATAAATAGTCAAACCGACCCCGAGAACAATACGACCCCAATATTCCCCACCGGAATGTCCTGTACTAAACGCGATAGGTACACTTGCCTCCTTTCTTTTAAAATGAAATATTGCCCGCGAGCTCCGCCCTCTTACTAGTTAAATAAGAACCCTTCTCTTATCTTTTTAATAAAAATACTGGCGCTCGCGACGCGCATCAAGTTTTTGGCGGCGTTGCCGGGGAAAATTTCGAGTTGCTACTTTGAATTCCTGAAAACTATTACTTTTACCTTTTTTATATTTATTTAAAAAAACTGGCCAACCAAAAAAATATATTACAATAATAATAACAACAATAATAATAATAACTACTTAAAAACTTAAAAAACCAAAAAACCTTAAAATCTTAAAACAAAAAAATATTTTGTAAATATAAAAAAAAAAAAACTAAACTAAAAAACTTATATTAAAAACTTAAAAACTTTAAAAAAAAACTTTGAAACTTTTTTAAAAAAATCCAAAAACGTTTCTGCCCCCCCTATCTTATTTTCATTTTATTTTATTATTATTTATTTCAAAAATCAAAAAACAAAATTTTTTTTATATAAACATTGTGTGTGTGTGTGTATAAAAATGCTCCTGGAGGCACCCCAGGTTTATCTTTTTGCTTTTTGCAGGGTTATTAAAATGGTTCTCCCCGAACGCATTTTAGGGAAGTTTCCTCCCTCCTATCTTTATTTCTGTACATACCTGCATTTTATTTTTATCGTTTCTGATACTTATATTGCAATATTGGGGACAATGTTGGAATTAAGTATGGGGGTGTTTTCTTATTTTCCTGTATAGCACTTTTATTTCTTGCACCCAATCAAAAATACAAAAAATTGCATAAATTAAAAACTTCAAAAAATATTTTTCATGTTTTTATAATCAAAAACTCAAAAAAAATTATAAAACAAAAATCACAAAAATTTTTACTTTGCAATAATTTATGTAAATACTCGCTTTCCCCTCTTCTTTTTCCCGCTTTACTTTGTAAATAACATCTCTTTCTTCCCCCATTCTTGTAAATAACTTAAAAAATAAAAAAAAAAATTTAAAATCCAAAAAAAAATGAGAATAACTCTAAAAATCCAAAAAAAATATAATAATCAAAAAATATAAAAAAATGATCATAACTCAAACTAAAATCACTAAAAATGTTTATTAGAAAAAAAATAAATAAAATATCTCATTCTTTACCCCTTTTTGCTCTCCTAAAATTTTGTTGTGAGTTTATTTATAAGCGAATTTTACTTATTCTTTGTTTAGTATTCCTTTATTAATTAGAGATCGATAGATTTAGATATATGTGGTTTAGTTTTAAAGAATTTCTTATGCTTTATATTTTTTATTTTTAAGGGACTTATTTTTAAGCACTACTTCTGACTTATCTAAATAATTGAACATTTATTTTGTAAAAACAAAACAACCTTAGACTTCAAAAATGTTTACTCCAAGTTTTTTTTTTGAAATATAGGAACGTTCATTTTAAAAAGGTTGCTCTCAAATTTTTATTTATTAAAATCTAGTTTTCTTTTTGAAAACTCATCTCCCATTTTTTTAATGCCTTACTTGGCATGATTTATCCCCTCTTATTTCTAAAAGATCTTATGTCAATGGGAATAAGATTTCATTTCGTAAACATAGGCATCCAATATTTGAAAAGAGTATATGTTACTGAGTGAGAGGATAAAATTCATTACTCCTATACATATACATCTGGTTATTATGAAGTTCATTCCAAAAAAAATTAATATTATTTGTTAGGAAAATAAGATTTCATTTTCCTTAACATCCAAACAAAAAAAAAGAGTAAAGGCTTGAAAAAATATCTTGCCTCTATACCTAAGACCTCTTCATAAACCAACAAACCGTTAGCCACTTTCCATGATTCTAAACTTAATTTAAATACTTTTTGAGAGCATAATTTTTAAATTGCATTATTTCCTTTAATTCTTACAAGCTAAAGTTCATATAATTCTAGTCTATTTTGGTAAACCTAACAAATACAATATCTGCTTTCTATTTGATATATCGAGAATTTTTTAGCTGAAACTCTTCATTTATATAAATTTTTGTCATAATTTAGGACTTAACTCTTATACCCCGGATAATTATTTTGATCTTTCTTTCGATTAATTCAAGTAGTAGCTAAACTTATGATTTCCTTAATTCCTTATAAATATATCTCCAACTTTTGCTCTAGAATAGCAAAAGCTTAGGTATGGGAGTATTTGATAAGCTATAAATATACCTATTTTATATTATTTTTTTTAAGTCATTTTAGTTCATTTTTGTAATTTTTAGTTATTTTTGTTCAATAAATTGCTTCTTTTTGAAAATATTATTCTAACATAACTTTATTTTTTTTTGAAATTTTTCAGAAAAAAGTCAAAAAATCACCTAACACGCCTGTGTCCCATGACCCGACACGCCCGTGTCACCAACTCGACGTTCAACTATCGTCGATCCTAGCTCAACGTTCGGTCTTCGTCAACCCAAATAGGACACGCCCGTGTCCCAAAAGCCGACACGCCTGTGTCACCAATTAATGCTCTGCGACTGCCGACATCAAGTTATAAGGTGTCCCAACACGCCTGTGTCATGCCTCCCAACACGCGTGTGTCTGACACATTTCCCATCCATTTGCTTTCATAAATCGTCCAGTTAATGAATTTTGACTTCTCCAACACACTAGACCTGACACACCCATGTCCCAATAGTCGACACACCCGTGTCACCCCCTAAATTTTGTCTATAAATACATATTTTCTGTATGAACTCTTGTTCCACTTTTTGGGCCACTTTGCTTAGGGTAGGTGCTGCTTGGGTGTTTGCTATGCTATGTAAGGGAATTTCTCTCCCCCCTCTTAGTGTTTGTTTTTAGCTTTCTTGTAATCACTTTTCTATTAGTAAAATATGTAAGTTTTTTCTCTCTTTTCATAGCTTGGAATTAATTTATGCGCCCTACTCGAAGTGATTTTTAATGTTCGTTATTATTTCTTGTTTTTTATGTTTTTTCAAAATCTTCATAGCCTAGGACTTTTCCCTAAATTCTAGCCGTCGTAATCGCAATTTTATTTTCATGCACCGTACTTCTTTAGGCTTAGTTTGCTTTTTTTTTTCTTTGTTTTCATTCTTATAAGTTTTATAAAAATGTTTTAAAAGGTGTTTTTTTAACTTTTCTTTAACTTAGGCTTTTTAGGATTGTTAAACTTTTCGTTCTCTTTTAGCTTTATTTTTCCCCTTTTAATTATTTTTATAAAAATAAAAGAATGAAATTGTTATTGTTTTTATTTTTTGCTAACTTAGTTTAACATTAAATTTTCCATACTTTTTGCTTGTTTAATTTTTATTTTCTATTTTTATGCATTTCTACCACATTCTAATGGTAGAAATGTAGTTTTAATTTTTGGAGCACTTAGCTTTTTTTTTAATTTCCATAGAGTGCGTGTGTTTTATTTTATGTAGAGTGTGTGTGTGCGTTTTATTTATGTAGAGTGCGTGCATGTATGAGAGAGCATTTCAGTTCCCGCCTACTCGTTTGAGTAGGACTCGCAATTTTCCGCATACTCGTTTGAGTAGGACTTGCCATTTAATCGCTTTCATTTCCTGCCTACTCGTTTGAGTAGGACTTGTAATTTACTGCTTTATTTATTGCTTTCATTTACTACTTTATTTACTGCTTTCTTTTTCTGCTTTCATTTTATCGCTTCCTTTTCTTAAGCCGTCCCCATTCTGATGAGTGGCTAACCGTTCTTAGCCCATAGTATCAAAGAGCATTGGGACCGATAAAATCACTTTACATAATTAAAGGTCTCAGTTTTTGCTTTAATTAAAGCACTTAAGGTTCTCCCCGGGTATACGACACGTAGGGCCACTTATCGATGTGTGGGCTCTATTTCCGTTGTCCATATGCTAGCTAGCCGAGAGGCCGTGCGTATGGACCGATTTGCCTTGGGTAAAGAGAATTGCGTGCATAACCTTGAGAGAGAAGAAGCGTAATTCTACCGGATTGGGTTCCCCACCCAATAGCGGGGTTCTTAGTGTAATGCGGGCATTAAGAGAAATCGTTCCTCGGACTAGCGTTCAGTCGAATAGTCTTAATGTTCAGGTGAGCGATATCCCTATAGCTAGGTGAGCTCAATATTTTGGAGCCTCCACGACCAAGTATGCCCTTTAATTAATTTGAATTTTAGGATCTCTAGTTATTAAAAGTCGTTTTCGTTCAAATTTCTTTGATGCTGAGCGTTATTTCTTCATCAACATTTTCTGATTTTATTTTCTACATTATTATATATACCCGCCATTAATTAAACAAACCAACCCAAATATAATCGGTAAAATAATAATCCCTCAAGGGAAAGAGTAGAAAAAGTCAAACCGAACCCGAGAACAATATGACCTCGATATTCCCCATCGGAATGTCCTGTACTACCCGCGATAGGTGCACTTGCCTCTTTTCGTTTAAAATGAAATATCGCTGCAAGCTCCGCCCTCTTACTAGTTAAATAAAAACCTTTTTCTTTTTTTTTTAATAAAAATACTGGCGCTCGCGGCACGCATCAACACCTATTATACAAATTGGTATGGGACAATTTATACAATAGGCCCTATAAATTTACCCATTGGTTTATAAGCTTGCGAAAGCGCTCTTATAAACCAAGGTTATTGTTCTATGGATACATATATTTCTTGCTTGAAAACCGACACCCTATCTTATAAATTTGTATGGGACTTTTTATACGATAGGAGCCTTGCAGAAGACTTCTTAGCTTATGTGTTTGTGTGTGCACTCATTTAAGCTAAGGTTACATGTTTCCTTATTTACCATTCTTATGCTTAATCTATTTACCTTTGATATTACTACCTGTTTACATAGAACTGCTAGATTAGTACTTCTGCCACCTGCTACCTTTGTTATTCTCCACCTTCATTACCTTTCCTTTCCTTCTCCCTGCTCGATGCTTAGGAGCCATGGGGAGGAGTGGGGGATGATAGGACTTAGTATTTTAGACTAACGGTTTTCAGACCAAATCATTTTAGGGGATCGTGGAGCCCACCTTGGAGGTGCAGCCCTAGAGGTCGGCACGCTCGGAGATGGGACGGTCTAGTACCGGAGATCAGATAGCTACGAAAGTGATTCCCATTCTCTAGTAGTTGTTATATACTTGCTTCCACAATGAGTGACTTATAGTGAGGACTTGATGTATCGGGCATGAGCCATAATTCCAGTATTTTTATTTTTATTGCTGTGGACTCTCCATTCGTGGAGAATTATTACTATATATGTGATTATTGTGGACATGTGTTAGAGTTCTAATTTCATGTACTCTCATACTTTTTCTACTATTCTATGATCGATATGGCTGGCAGAATCGTTGTTTTGTAGTGACGACCTTCCCGGGCATGATGGTGTCGCCACAAAGCGGTGGTTATAGGCCTAAGACACTATGGTTTAAGAAGAAAAAATGGGGCCTTACAAGTGGTATCAGAGGAGACATCAATTGAAAAAGTAGCAGTTCACTAACCCTGGGTCACCCCCGCTCGAGTTTAGTTTGGGGACAAACTAAGCAGCGAAAGCAGTTATGTGCCCATATCAGGGATCACATGTAATTGTCCACTTTTAACTAGGTTTTCGTCAATTTCTTACAATATTCTTTGTTATGCAGCCTCCAACACATCCCACACCACAGGGCGGAGTCCAGCAAACTCTGAATGTTGCACCACCTCCCCCGACTCCCACTCTGATTCTACAGTCGGAGGTGGGGCAGACTTTGACAGTCATTTTGGAGGCTTTCAGGGCACAGCAGGTTCCGACTCTGCAGCCAAACCTGAGGGCCAATTGGTTGAGCATTTTCCGATGACCTTCTCCCCCATCATACTTGGGGACAGAGTCGGCTGTACGGATAGAGGAGTGGCTTGACATCAGGTACGAAATGTTGACCAAGATACGGTGCCCATGGGAGGAGAGGCTGCCTTTAGTGGTCTCTTGCTTGGAGTCTCATGCCAAGAGATGGTGGAATACACTGCTGGACACAACATTTACAGAAAAGGAGGTTGCTGACATTACTTAGGCGAAGTTCCAGGCTGCATTATTGGAGTAATTCGTTCCACAGTCGACAAGAGATGAGCTGGAAGACAGGTTCCTGTAGTTGAGGCAGGTCAACAGGACGGTGGAGAAGTACTACCGGGAGTTTAATCATTTAGCCCGTTTTGTGGATTCCTATCCACTGGACGATTCAGGATACATCAAGAGGTTCTATAAGGGCCTATTAGAGGATCTGAGAGAGGCTCTTTTGTTCCTGTTTGATGGGCCTAAATCTCCGATATTGGAGATGGCAAAGAGGATTGAGGCAGATTGGCACACGACTCGAGGTCGGAAAAGGCCAACTGAGGATCAGGGCCGGCGAGCTAGAAATGATTAGTGAAGGGGCCATATTACTGATGGGAGAGATAGGAGAAGGGAAGAGGGCCAACCTTGTCAAGGGGTGAGACAGGAGACGAGGGAGCTGGTGGTAATGGATCCTCAACCTCTCCAGATGCGAGAGATATAGAGACCAGGGGGGTATGGCAAATCCCCCGCCCATGTGCTACAATTGTCATCAGGTAGGGCATATCCAGAGAAACTGCCCCCTGAGGGGGGCACCCCTACCAGCACCACTAGCTACCCCGCCTGCTCAGTAATTTGGAGGTCGAGGACGCAGCTGAGGACGTGGATTCCAGGGCGGAGACCGCAAGCAGGATAGAGAGAAAGTGTATGCCCTGAATCTCGCTCAACCTCGGAACCCGGAGCAAGTAATTATAGGTACGCCAGTAATTTTATGTTCTTTTCTTTCCTAAAAAGCTAGACTTATTGATATAGAATTATTAGAACTAAGAAGGAAAACCATAACTAGACTTCTAAGATATTTAACTACCCAAGGCATAGTCTTCATCGGCGGCAAGCCCGCTTATATGTTATTTGATACGAGTGCTTCACACTTATTCATGTCGGAAGCCTTCGTGGAAGGACTAGAAGGCATGGAGCGATTCACATGCTTTATGATCAGGGTGCGACTACCCGACGGATCAGAGCTATTCACCTCTGCCCACTGCAACATGGAGGCGGAGATCGGCGGAAAGGCATTCGAAGCACCAATGACTATCCTAAGGATGCCAGCCTATGATCTGATCCTGGGCATGACATGGTTACATTAGAACCATGCCAAGATCGACTGCTTGTCAATGAGGATCTCCTTGAGGCATGTGGATTCCTATGTAGTCATCGAAGGTATTAGATCTACCACCCCTCTCTTGTTATCATTCATACAGGTCGTCAAGGTCCACCTGTAGGGAAACGAGGTCTACCAAGGGATGTTAGAGATGGTCGAGGCCAAGTATTCCATCCCTAGTATCCCAGTGGAATGGGATTTTGCTGACGTGTATCCAGAGAAGCTGTCAGGGCTACCCCGCATCGGGAGAAGGACTTCCAGATACAGCTTGTGTAGGGGGCTAAGCCGGTATCTAAAGATCCTAATCGGATGGCCCCAAAGGAGTTGGTGGAGTTTCGAAGCCAGATGCAGGAGCTAGTGGAAGCCGGATTTGTCCGGCAAAGCTCTTCACCATGGGGAGCTCCGGTGCTTTTCGACAAAAAGAAGGATGGGATGCTCTGATTATGCATCGACTACAGGGCTCTGAATAGGCTGACGGTTCGGAACACGTATCCTTTACCGAGGATTGACGAGCTATTTGACCAGTTTGAGGGATCCCACTTTGTTCTCACAGATGAATCTGAGGTCAAGTTACTACCACCTGCGCATTTAGGAGGAGGATATCCCGAGAACAACCTTAACTAGTAGATACGGGATATATGAGTTTACCGTGATGTCCTTCGGGCTCACGAATGCACCATCAGCTTTCATGAGCTTGATGAACCAGGTGTTCGAGTCGTACCTCTACCGATTTGTCGTAGTATTCATAGATGACATCCACATCTATTCAAGGATGAAGGAGGATCATACACAGCATTTGTCCTTGACTCTGGAGATGCTCAGAGAGCACTAGTTATATGCCAAGTTTAGCAAGTGCCAGTTTTGGCTGACAGAGGTGGCCTTTTTAGGCCATATTATCAGTGAAGAAGGACTGGCAGTGGACCCTGCAAAGATTCTGGCAGTGTGAGATTGGCCTCGAGTTAAGATGGCCACGGATGTCCGTAGTTTCCTGAATTGGTCGGATACTACTAGAAGTTTGTACAGGGATTTTCTCAGATATCCCTCCCACTCACTTCTTTGAAAAAGAAGGACACTCCGTTTGTTTGGACGTCGCGGTGTGAGGCGGCTTTCCAGGAGTTGAAGAGTCGGCTTTTGTCGGCCCCTATCCTTGCCCTTCCATCTGGGAAGGAGGGCTTCTAGGTGTATGTTGATGCGTCTTTTAAGGGGGTTGGTGTTGTACTGATGCAGCATAGTTATGTGATAGCATACGCCTCACAGAAGCTGAAGAAACATGAGCAGAACTACCCTGTTCATGACTTAGATATGGGAGCAGTAGTGTTCGATCTGAAGATTTGGCGGCATTACCTCTACGGTGTGCACTGCGACATATTTTCGGATCACAAGAATCTGAAATATATTGATACGCAGAAGGAGTTGAACGTTCCCTAGAGAGAATGGGTGGAGTTCCTATCTAATTATGAGTACACAATACACTATCACCCAGGGAAGGCGAACGAGGTGACATACGCGCTGAGCCGAAAGACTACTACCCTAGGAGCAGGGCCTCAGCTGATGGTCATGGAGTTGGTGCAGATGTTAGAGAAGATGTAGATATCTCTGGTGTCCGAGGATCACCTAGAGCTATACCGGGAGTATCTATCATCGATGATCGTCACCGACGACATTCGGGATCATATCAGAACTAAGCAGAGAAGGGATGACAAGATGGAGCCAGTATTCAGGACCTCGAAGGAAAGCTTGGCTAGGGAATATATAGAGAGAGAAGAGCTGCTATGCTTCAGAGGCATAGTGTACATACCGGCTACGGGCAGAATTGGGGAGGACATCATGAATAAGGCTCACAACAACAGGTATTCGGTGCACCCATGCATCACCAAGATGACAGCCGACCTGAAGATGACAATATACTGGCCGGGCATGAAGAGGGATATCACCTACATCGTGACCCACTGTGAGGCTGGTCAGTTGGTAAAGTCGTAGTGTAGCAACCTGGCCGGATTATTGCAGCCACTTCCGGTGCCGGAGTGGAAGTTCGACGACATCGTCATGGACTTCACACATGGTCTTTATCGGTCACGTGCAGGGAATGACTCGATATGGGTGATCGTCGACCGATTGACGAATGTGGCAAGGTTTCTACCCATCAGGAAGGACCGAGGTTTCTACCGATCAGGAAGGACCCCGGTGGGTGACTTGGTGCGGAAGTTGGTGGAGCAGTTCTTTTGATATCATGGAGTGCCGAGGACGATAGTGCCTGATCGTGATGGATGATTCATGTCTAAGATTGGAGGTCGGTCTAGGCTTATTTGGGGTCACGACTGACTTTTATTACCGCCTTCCACCCTATGACGGATGGACAGACAGAGCGCACCAATCAGACCCTGGAGGATTTACTACGTCTTTGCATACTGGACTGTGGGGAGCCATGGGAGAGGCAGCTACCATTGATTGAGTTCTCATACAACAACAACCACCAGTCCAACATCGTCATGGCCCCTTATGAGGATTTATATAGGCAGAGATGCAGGACTCCTTTGTCTTGGATCCAGGATATGGATTCGAAGGCACGGGGCTCGGAGTTTGTCGAGGATACAGATGCTCAGGTACGATTGATACGAGACAGGATGTTGGAGGCCCAGAGCGGGCAGGCTATGTATTACGATGCTCGACATCGTCATGTTGAGTTTCAGGTAGTAGAACGGGTATTCTTGAAGATCCGACCGATGCATGGAGTCTCATAGGTGCGTGGTAAGAAGAAGCTCAGTTCGAGATACATGGGTTCTTAGAGGATCCTAGAACGGATCGGTCCCTTGGCTTATAGACTGGAGCTGCCCTCAGAGCTATCGTGTTTGCATGATATATTTCACGTCTCTTCCCTGAGGAGAGCTCTACTTCGGCCGAAGATGCAAATTACGAATACATATGGGTCTATAGCTTCTGATCTATCGGTACACTTGGAGCCGATCCGAATAGACGATACTGGGATGCGGGTCTTGCGACGCAAGAAGGTCCTGTTGGTCAAGGTCTTGTGGAGGAATCATGGGCAAGAGGAACACATATTGTAACCACAGGATTTGATGTAACACAATTAACCGAAGCTTTTCAGTCAGGTATTCATTACAACCTCTCGGGATGTTACATTTTATTTCTTATACTTGAAACGTCATAGGCCTAACTTAAATTTCGAGGACAAATTTGTTTTTATTTATATATTAGGATTTGTAACATCCCTTTGACAACTAGACCCCTAGGAATGGTTTGTCATGACTTGGTCATGACAAAACCCTAAGAGGTCAAGAACACCAAGTAGACCTAGGAATGTAGGTGAGATCACTAGGGTCTGCAAATAGTAGGTTTCTAAACACTAGTTTAGGATGATCATGAGGCTTCACAAAGACTCCAAGACCCCACTACAACCTCATCAACCAATTGGAAGATCCAATAGATCCCTAAGGGTCCATTGGAGTCAACCCAGGGTGGCAAAGATGACCTAGGATCATCCTAGTCCTAAATTGGATAAGGTGCCCTAACTAAGGGCAATGTGCCCCTAATGTGCCCAACTGACCCTACCTAGGCCTTCCTAGACCTAAGGTGAAGTTAATAGGTAACCAAAGACCCATTGGGCTCAACCTTAGAGGCTGAGTTGACCTAAGTCAACCTTAGCCCTAAAGTTGTCAAAGTGCCCAAACTAAGGGGCAAGTGACCACCAAGGTGCCCAATCAACTGTACACAACCATTCCTAGACCTTAGGGGAAACCAAGGGGTCACCAAGGACCCCTTTGGGTCAACCCAAAAGGTCATGTTTACCAAAGTCAACTCTGGGGTCAAAGTGGTCAACATAGGTTAGCCTAGCCCAATTCAAGTAGGCTAAGCCAAAGTGGTGTGGCCCATTAGTCTAAGGAAGTGGATATACACATTTCGTGTCCACCAAATTCATAGAATGATGACTAGGAGAGAGAGGGAGGAGTTACCCACTTTAGAGGAGAGAGAAAAAGGGGGCTTAATGGCCATCATGGATATGGAGGTTTCATAACCCCTCACTTTGATGGGGCTTATACAACTTGGAGGCAGGGGAAGAGTTTCCAGGAGGTGGCTAGCCAGTGGGGTGGCTCAGCCCACTCAATTTGGCTGAAATCCAAAATTAGGTTTAATGCCCATTATTGGAGACTTCAAAAATTGGGGAATTACAAGCCTCACCTCCCCAATTCCTTCTTTAAGAACCTTCACCAGGACAAGAGCAAGCGTTTACCCCATTCCATTCTCAATTCCCTTGTTGTTGCTGTGGAGGTTCTAGAAATGCCCAAACCGGTGGCCGGAAATGGCAAGGAGACATGTCACCCGCTCTCAGGCCGAAATTTAGGTCCTCCCTTGCTCCTTCTTCTATGGGTACATCCTAGGATTCATTTACATTGAGAATCGGGCTCAATTGAGCCCGATCAAAGCCTTCATTTTCCTGGTTTTTCTGAGAAAAACATGTTTGCGGGATCGCCGGAATCCGCCCCTTCGGCGGCTATGCCGCCTCCAGGCGATAGTTACAACCTCGACGGAGGTGGTGGTGGCGGTGGCCGGCCAAAGAGGTGGCCGGGTGGCCGGGAAAAAATGATGGAATAAGCTCTAGGTCGGGAGAATTCTGGCCATCGGCTGGAGTTTGAAGACAACCAGATGTCGTCCATCTCTGTGCCAAGATTCATGCGTCGTGACTTAGATCTTAGGATTTAATTAATATCATTTTATTTATTCTGTCACAAATAAAGATGTTAATGTTTTTATTTATTAAAAATACCTAGAAGCTTGTATAGAGAAAGTGGTCAACATGTAAATTGTATCCCTATGGGTGTACTTCAATTTAAAATATATTTGAACCAAATTTGATATCTAGTTTGACCAGGGCACCCATTTTGGTGAGGACTATACCTAGGGCTAGTCAGAGATTTAAATGTGTGCCCCCACTTAAACACATGTCCAAATGATTTGAAATTTTGACAAGGAGTCAATCATACCAATACCTAGGTCATGTCTAAAAATGGGAATTTTTGGAGATATCTTTTTTATAGTTTTTCAACTAATTTAAAAATCACTGGGTAATTAAATTAGGGGACCTAATGACCTCCAAACCATCCCAAATTTTTGTGAGTGATCCTTGGGGTCATCGTAAGGCAATGGATAAAATTTCATCTCTTTTGGAGATGATTTGGGTTGAATATTTCTAAACCCTAGCCTTGACCTAAAGGGGGGGGGGTATTTAGGTCAAGTGATACTTGTGAGTTTAAATGGTAAAATCACCTCAACAGAGGCTGAAACTTGGGTCACTGGTTTGATATGATGCAAGACACCCTCACATGGAATTTTGGGTGGATTGGGGTATATTAGCCCTAGGACCCAAGTTCAAACCCTAAGGTTGGACTTTGTGGATTTGTGAAGGGCATGGGGTGAAATGCCCTTCTATGGACTTGGTGCTTAGTCCATGTGATTCTAGGGTGGTGATAAGCCCTAGGGAGGGATATGGTTGGATTTAGACACATGCACACCACTTAAACCACTGGGTTAGTTTTTGAGTCCATACACCTTAGGAATTTCTAGTGGCTCATATGCCTTTGTAATTGCATGACATATATGTAGAGGTCATTTTCATAACCATATTATCCACTGAAATATACTACACATGGTTTGGATGAGATTACAAGTGTGTTCTTTTGAAAAGTGCACTGTCATAAGTTGTCTTGAAGAATTTTATTATGTGACTTCCTAACCTTTGGTTTGGATGATATTTAGTCAAGCTATGTTTTAAGACTATGGCAAACCTTAGGAATTTTTATTATGAATTTTAGATCATTAAATGGGGTACTTCATTCATAACCCACCAAGTTGTACCTTCTACATAGATATTTCTTATGAACAAACCACTCAATGGAAACTTATGCAATTTAGTAAGAAGACCTATATTGACATTTTAAAGCTCTGTGAATTTTTATGGAATTTTTGGAAGTCTATCTATAGGGGTTGTTTCACAAGGTGTTGTTTTCCAAGTAAAAGTAATTGAATTTATTTTGGTACTTAGTAAGCTAAATAAAATATGATTGTTGGTAATAGGCGCTTTCTGTTCATCCTGGAGATTCAGTAATTTATATACAATTTTTCGATGATTAACTTTAGTACTTTATGCTTTACCCATAATTAATGGCATATTATTAGATTAATTAATTAGAGGCCAAATCATTTTTTGAAAATCATGAAATTTTGTATTTACTGTTATTCCTTTGTTATTTAGTGTTCATAATTCTTGGGTGGCCATTACTTGAGAAAATATTATACTTCATGTTCAAATTACCCATGTCCTAACTTTGGGAAAAATTAATTAAATACCAAATTAATTAGGAAAATTATAAGTTTCTGGAGTTAGGCTAATCATGTCATGATAGGCCCCCATTAAATATCTTAAGGCTTGTGGATAAAAATTTTAAGTTCCTCATATCCTGTACAACATTGATGAGTAAAAATATACAATTTTGTATCGTATTAAATTTGCATATTTATAAATAAAACCTTAGTTTCGATATATAAAACTAACTATTTTTATTATATTGTATTTTTTATGTTTTAGATTTATTTTCTAAGTTTTTATGAATTTTTGTATTTTTTACTTAGGTCACGCCCCTAGGTCACGCCCGTGACCTAGCGCGTGACAGCCCTTTTTAATCTTTTTTCCTGTTTCTATTTTTTTTCCCAGGAAAATCGGGGAATCGCTGAACACACCCGCTGAACACGCCCGTGACAAAAGCGACATGCCTGTGACCTAGTGAAGTTCTATCAACAATCCAGCAAGCTGCCGCGCTGTCGCCACGCCCCGTATCGCCTGATAAATCATCTTCCCGACACTCCCGTGACATCATCAGTCACGCCCGTGACCTGCTCAAATACTATTCGAAGTTCAGCCCCGCTTGGCACCTGTCCCGACAGGCTGGAAGTCACGACCGTGACCCTGTCACGCCCTACCCGACACGCCCGTGTCAGGGGGCGTGTCACTTGAAATTTTTTCCTATAAATAGATGGGCAGGGCTGAGTGGAATTATTCGAACACCAGCAGCTTCCTTAAGAACTGTTAGGACTCCCCAGCTCTCTGACAAGGAACTGGTAGTAGCTTTTAAGTATTCTAAAGTTCCGTAAGTTGTAATATTTTAGCTTTCTTTTCATCTTTTTAGAAAGTTGTAATAATTTTTCGGACTTTATAAAATAGAATCTTTCAATTTTAATTCTAAGTACTTTACTGCTTTATTTTAAGTTTTTACATTTTTTTTCATACTATCCCGAATGAAAGGCGAAGCTCTGCTTATGTCCTGGATTAAGATAGTGTGAAACTGCTTTAAAAATTATTTTCAAACCCTTATTATTTCATACTATCCTGAATGAAGGGCGAGGCGAAAGCCTATGACCTTAATTAAGATAGTGCAGAAGCTCTGCAAAATTTTACTACCCTATCCCAAAAACAAAGGTGAAGCGAAAGCTTAAATCCTGGATTGAGATAGATAGGTAGATATTATTTTCTGTACTTTATACCGCCCCCATCCTGAGAAGAGTCTAAGAAGCCTTAGCACTTGGTCAAGATGAGCTCTAGGCTGGATATTATTTTCAACTATTTCAACTCTACTTTCTAAATATCCTAACAAGGGTTTTCTGTTAATTGATCATATACCAGGTGAAGAGACACTACGTTTACGTTAACCCGTCTTAAACACAAGCCTCCCCAGTCGTACTTTCGAGTTAGTGATGCTACCAAAGGGACCCTCTCGTAAAGTTAGGTAATAAAGAAATAAAGTTGTTCTTTAATAGCTGAATTAATATTCTCTCAATGTAATTCTAAAATCGAGGACTACCTTCTAAGTCCCTATCTTAATAAAATCACGTCTATATATTTTTCTATCTTTTGTTTTTAAATATAAACTCCACTCTGTTCGTTCGATAAAATAATAGTCCGTTCTAAAAAGTAGAATAATTAACACCGATCCCAGGAAAAATACGACCTTGATATTTTCTACAAAATACTATACTCCTATGCGATAGGTACACTTGCCTTAATCCATAGGATATAAGTAAGTAAAAAAAGAGATAGACTTATATACGTAAAAAATATATAAAACCAAATCTATCTTCTTTAAAACAACTTTACTTATCATGCTTTTTGGCACCGTTGCCGGGGAATCGTTTATATGTGTTAATATTTGAAAATAAAAGAACGCTGATAATTTTATCTTTTCTTTTTCTTTTTCTTGTTATTTAAAAAACCTTAGTTTTTATAAAAATAAAACAAACATAAAATTCTCTGAATTTAAAACTTTGTTTTTATAAAACCTAATTTTTTTTATTAACAAGTATTACCCGTTAACGAATTCTAAAAAAAAAACCTAACCTACTATTTTAACGTATTTTATATAAAACGTTTCTAATTAAAAAAAACTAGTTTATAATAAAAACTACATTTTATTATAAAACCTGTTTTATAGAAAACCTGTTTTATATAAAAACTTGTTTTTAGTTATTTTTTGTTTTACGACTTTTCGTGTGTTTGTATTTGTATTTGTGTGTTTAACTTAGTTTTTTTTTACCTATTTTTTGTTTTTATACAAAAGTCATTTTTAGTGTATGACCCGCAGAACTCCATCTGATTTAAATCTTGAATTTGATCCTGAAATGGATCGCACCTTTCGCAGGCGCCTCCGATCTCTGAATCAAGAGCTCGTATTAAATCTGGAAGAGTCTGTAGGCACCGCACACGTACAAGAAATGGCAGCAGAGCAACAACAAATGCCAGAGGTGGTCCCCCAAAGGACCATGTCTTATTATGCACGACCCAATTTAGATGACACCGGGTCTAGTATCGTTCATCCACCAATTTCTAATAATAACTTCGAGACTAAATCGAGTATTATCCAAATGATTCAAAATTCCGTTCAATTCGATGGATTGCCCGACGAAGATCCAAACACGCACTTATGCAACTTCTTATAAATATGCGACACATTTAAGATAAATGGCATCACTTACGATGACATCTGTCTTCGCTTATTTCGTTTTTCATTACGAACGAAAGCCAAACAGTGGCTAGGTTCTCTCCCCAGAGGATCTATTACCACTTGGGCTGAAATGACCGAAAAATTCCTTACAAAGTATTTTCCACCTGCAAAAACCGCACGTCTGCGTGCGAATATTTCTTCCTTTGTGCAAGGCGAGTTCGAGTCTCTTTATGAGACTTGGGAACATTTTATGGAATATCTACGTCGGTGTCCATATCATGCACTGCCAACTTGGCTCCAGGTACAAATATTTTATAATGGTTTGAATATTCAAACCAGGCAAGCCATTGATGCTGTCGGTGGGGGCACACTCAATAACAAAACCCCCGAGGCCGCTCAAACCCTCTTTAAGGAAATGGCCATGAACGCGTACCAGTGGAACGTGCCAAGGTCACGCCCTAAACAAGCTGGGATTTATGAGCTCGACACTTCTTCTACTTTAGCACTCCAAGTAGAAAATTTAACTAAACAATTGGCAGGAATATCTGCTTCATCCACAACAATTACTTGGAATCTGAATAATAATGTAATTGAAGAAATCGATTATATGGGGAACTCTTATAGACATTCCTATAATCCTAATATTAACTTAAATAATAATTCTTATAATCCAGGATATAGGAACCATCCTAATTTTTCATGGAGCAACCCCAATAATGCTCAACGCCCTCCGATTGCAAATCCAAGTGGATTTGCACCGCAACCCCCAAAACCACAAACACCACCACCATAACTGCACCAATTTAGGCCAACCCCGATAGAAGACATATTCACGAAATATGTCAGTATCAATGAGTCCAATATCTGGAACCTGACCGGATCAATTAAAAACTTAGAAACACAAATTGGACAAATATCAAAAATACTATCGGAACGCCAACCTGGTAATTTGCCAGGAAATACGGAACCAAATTCGCGGGATACATGCCATTCCAGTAACCCAAGTTGACAAGCCATCAAACTACGAAGTGGAAGGGAGCTACCACCACCCATTAGGGTAGAAAAAGAAGCTAAAGTTAGACTTCCTACACAACTTCCCGTTATGTCTCTGCCTCCTCAACCCCCGCGAATTTCTTCCCCACATGTTGTTTTACCTTATCCATCTAAATTAAAAGATGAGCGAGAAGATGAATAATATAAAAATTTTCTAAAAATACTAAAACAAATTAAAATCAATATACCTTTCTGCGAGTCAATTGCACAGATGCCTAAATACGCAAAATATTTAAAAGCGTTATTTTCTAATAAAAAGAAACTCGAAGATATTTCGAGAGTTTTCCTTAACGCCGAATGTTCAGCCATTTTATTACATAAATTACCCCAAAAATTAAACGATCCGGGATGATTTTCTATCCCGTGTCTCTTCGGTAATCTATTAATAAAAGATGCGTTAGTAGATTTAGGTGCTAGCATAAATTTAATGCCCTACTCGCTCTTTCAGAAACTAAGATTAGGTAACCCCAGCCCAACAAAAATGGGCATCCAATTAGCAGATCGTTCTATTAAATATCCAGTAAGGATAGTAGAGAATGTTCTAGTCAAAATAGACAAGTTTATCTTCTCGGTAGACTTTGTTATACTTGACATAGAAGAAGATGTCGATGTTCCCATTATTCCCGGTCGTCCTTTTCTCGCAACCTCTCGCGCGATAATAGACGTAAGTAACGGTAGACTTCTCTTACGAGTAGGAGATAACGAGGTTACTATCGATATAGACCCCTCTATGAAAAATTGTTTAATAAACGACGATTCCTGCTATCTTGCGGAAGCCTCTTTTGAGGAAAATGGTTTTCCCTATTGTTATTTACTTTCAATAACTGTAGAAGTATCGGACTTGGCAGACTTACCCCTTTCACAAGAAATGCCTACCGATGATCCTTTAGAACCATTTATATCTTTAATTTCTACAACTCTAAAAACTCCAACTTCATATGAAAAACCACCAACCCTCGAGCTGAAAACACTTCCTGCACATTTTAAATACATTTTCCTTGAAGCCGAATCTAAACTCCCTGTTATCATTTCTGCCGAATTAAATGATAAGAAAACGTCTGAATTAATTGAAGGGTTAAAACAGCATTGTCATGCATTAGCAGGGCAAATTTATTATATCCAAGGACTCAACCCATCATTTTGTATGCATAAAATATTTTTGGAAGATAACCCTCGCAAATCTATCCAGCCCCAACGACGTTTAAATCCTAATATGAAGGATGTCGTAAAAGCTGAAGTAATAAAATTATTAGACGCATGAATTATCTATCCAATCTCAGATAGCATATGGGTTAGTCCCGTAAAAGTCGTCCCTAAGAAGGGCGATATAACTGTAGTGCCAAACGCTAATAATGAACTAATTCCAACATGTAATGTTATGGGTTGGAGAACGTGCATCGACTATCGAAAATTAAATGATTCCACCCGTAAAGATCACTTTCCACTTCCGTTTATAGATCAAATATTAGAGCGACTCTCGGGTCACTCATATTATTATTTTCTCGATGGTTATTCAAGGTATTTACAAATTCCTAAAGCCCCTGAAGACCAAGAGAAAACTACGTTTACTTGCCCCTTCGGTACTTTTGCCTATAGGCGAATGTCGTTTGGACTTTGTAATGCGCCAGCTACATTTCAAAGATGTATGCTAGCTATTTTCGACAAGTTAGTAGAGGACGTTATGGAAGTGTTTATGGACGATTTCTCCGTATTTAGAGACTCATTCCTTACGTGTTTAGATAACCTCGCTCGTGTTCTTCAACGCTGTGAAGACACGAATTTAGTGTTGAACTGGGAGAAATGCCATTTTGTGGTCCGCGAAGGTTTAGTTCTCGGTCATAAAATTTCTTCCCAAGGAATCGAGGTAGATAAGGCCAAAATAGAAATAATCTAAAAACTTCCTCCTCCAACAAATGTAAAATCTATTCGAAGTTTCTTAGGCCATGCAGGTTTCTCTAGACAGTTCATTCAAAATTTCTCTAAAATAACGAAACCATTAACTCGTTTATTAGAAAAATAAGCCCCATTTATATTCGATAGTGAATGCTTAGTGGCATTCAATATTATTAAGGATAAACTTATAAACTCTTCTATTTTAGTAGCCCCAGACTGGTCCTTACCTTTTGAGATCATGTGTGATGCGAGTGATTATGGGGTAGGAGTTGTCTTAGGACAACGAGTAGAAAAATATTTTCATCCTATCTATTATGCAAGTAAAACTCTCACATCCACACAAACCAATTACACGACCATAGAAAAGGAACTACTGGCGATTGTATTTGCATTTGATAAATTTAGATCTTATATAACTCTATCAAAAGTTATATCTTTTACGGATTATTCTGCTTTAAAATATTTACTATCTAAGGAAGATACAAAACCCCATTTATTACGTTGGATTCTCTTATTACAAGAATTTGATTTAGAGATCCGAGATAAGAAAGGGGCAGAGAATTTGGCAGCCGATCAACTTTCTCGACTAGAGAATGCTGCAATAGATACACTCTTGGAAGCCGACATCAATGATAAATTCCCCTAAGAAAGTCTCCTTGCTCTTGAAAAGGTAACAAACTCTTCTACTCCTTGGTTTGCAGACTTGGCTAATTATTTAGTAGCACGAGTCCTTCCAAAAGCTTTTTCAAGTCAAGACAAGAGGAAATTCTTTTCTGACTTGAAAAACTACTTTTGGGAAGACCCGTATTTATTCCGAGTCTGTGACGACCAAGTAATTAGAAGATGTATTTCGAACGAGGAAGGACTAAAAGTACTACGACACTGCCACGAAGGACCAACCGGCAGACATTATCAATCTAACCGGACTGCACGTAAAGCCCTTGAAGCATGATTCTTTTGGCCTACTTTATTCAAGGACGCTCAAAAATTGGTAAGCGTTTGCAACCGCTGCCAATGGTCAGGTAACATTTCCCGTTGCGACGAAATGCCCCAAAACTTTTACTTAGAATGTGAAATTTTTGATCTGTGGGGCATAGATTTTGTAGGCCATTTTTCTCCTTCTTTTAAAAATCGTTATATCTTAGTAGCGGTCGATTACGTTTCACGATGGGCTGAAGCGCAAGCTTTACCCACCACTGACGCGAGAGTCGTCGTTAAATTTGTTTTGGCATGCCTAGGGCAATAGTTAGTGATCGAGATACTCATTTTTGTAACACCCAGATTGCTAAAGTGTTAGAGAAATATGGAGTTACTCATAAACTCGCTACCGCTTATCACCCCCAAACAAGCGGCCAAGTGGAGGTAGTCAATAGAGAACTAAAGCGTATATTAGAAAAGACTGTAAATACCAATCGAAAAGATTGGTCCCTCAAATTACATGATGCACTTTGGGCCTACCGTACAACATTCAAAACTGCGATCGGTTGTACACCTTATCGTTTAGTATATGGAAAGGCATGTCACTTACCTGTAGAATTAGAACATCGCGCATACTAGGCGCTAAAATTTCTTAACTTAGATACAAACTTAGCCGCCGAACAATGTAAATTTAAACTCAATGAACTTGAGGAATGGCGTGCAAATGCCTATGAAAATAATAAATTTTATAAAGAGCGATCTAAGTTTTATCATGATAGGAAAATTAAATTTCAAAAATCTGTTTCACTAGGTGATCTTGTCCTACTATATAACTCACGCCTTAAATTATTTCTAGGAAAATTAAAAGCCTGTTGGACCGGACCCTATACTGTTAAACAAACCTGTCCATATGGGACAGTTCTTATTTTACTAGGGACCTTTTTCAAAAAGAACCTGAAACCCAAACAGTACTCCATAACCTCGAAATATAAATTCACTTGTATATTTTCATCTTTTATGCTTTTGTATATTCTGTACATATTTTTCACTTCATTCCTATGCCTAACATAAGTATGGGGGTGCTTTTAGCTGCAATTGTTTTTATCACTTATATGTTTTCAATAAAAGCATTTTTTAGTACTCATCCTAAACAAGTCAAAACTTTCAAAACCATACTATGTATATATATTCCAAAAATCTGAGTTGATCAAAAATGCAATTTATTTAATTTTCAAATTTACTGCTCCTGCTCATAACTGAATAAATATAAATATCTGGAATAAACTTGTAAAACCCTATCTTGTAAAATTTCATTACAATCAGAGTTATTATTTTAGCAAGCCTGCTTTAACATATCAAAAATACAAATATATATAATAGAAGCAAAACATATTATGTTCACCAAACAATTTTAGACTGTAATTATCATTACTTCAATCTTGTTAAAATATAGAAAATATCAAGCTATTATCATTGCTCTCAAAATCTTTTATCAAAATTATTTTTACAAACCCCTACCGACTATTTCGCTTGGCATGTTTCTTTACGCACGCAAGTATCTAGGAGTATGTGCTCCTAGAAAAGAAAAGATCTTATGTCCATGGGAATAAAAAAATTCCGTAAACATAGGCATCCAATAAATGTTAAAAGACCATATGAAATGGAGTATGTGCTCCTAAACATATGCATTGGATTAATTCAAAGTTCAATTCTGCAAGTTTTTTTTCTATTTTGGAAAATATTTTCCTAAAATAGTTGTAACAATGCATGAATATGGAAAAAATATGAGAGGATAAAATTCATCACCTCCTACATTCAAAGCCTCTGTATGGGCAAAACCACAAAGTTGATATCCCCTAAAACCACTCTAAAATTGAATTAATTTTGCTTAAAATTTTGAGAGAGCATACTTAATAGGTTGTAATTTTTCAACATATCTCATGCAAGACATAGTAGTCATAAAGCTAATCTATCTTTGTTATATCTGATTTTAATATATGCTTACTATTTGTTTTCAAAAACTTTTTATGACTATAAATTCTAACTCTGGTATCAATGATATATATATATACGATAGCATTTAACTCTTTATTCACAGGATGTTTATACCTATTTTATCTTGAAGAATCAAATAGATATTAAATAGAAAATTTCATAAACTTGTAAATATACTCAACTCTATATTTGCTCTGGAATAGCAAAATCTAAGTATGGGGGTATTTGATCAGTATAAAAATATTCAATTTTGTATCATATTAAATTTGCATATTTATAAATAAAACCTTAGTTTTGATATATAAAACTAACTATTTTTATTATATTGTATTTTTTATGTTTTAGATTTATTTTCTAAGTTTTTATGACTTTTTGTATTTTTTACTTAGGTCACGCCCCTAGGTCACGCCCATGACCTAGGGCATGACATCCCTTTTTAATCTTTTTTCATGTTTCTATTTTTTTTCCCAGGAAAATCGGGGAATCGCTGAACACACCCATGACAAAAGCGACACGCACGTGACCTAGTGAAGTTCTATCCAAGAATCCAGCAAGATGCCGCGTTGTCGCCACGCCCCATGCTGCCTAATGAATCAGCTGCCCGACACGCCCGTGATATCATCAGTCACGCCCGTGACCTGCTCAAATTCTATCTGAAGTTCAGCCCCGCTTGGCACCTGTCTCGACAGGCTAGAAGTCACGCCCGTGACCCTGTCACGCCCTACCCGACACGCCCGTGTCAGGGGGCGTGTCACTTGAAATTATTTCCTATAAATAGATGGGCAGGGCTGAGTGGAATTATTCGAACACCAGCAGCTTCCTTAAGAACTGTTAGGACTACCCAGCTCTCTAACAAGGAACTGGTAGTAGCTTTTAAGTATTTTAAAGTTCTGTAAGTTGTAATATTTTAGCTTTCTTTTCAACTTTTTAGAAAGTTGTAATAATTTTTCGGACTTTATAAAATAGACTCTTTCAATTTTAATTCTGAGTACTTTACTGCTTTATTTTCAATTTTAACTTTCTTTTTTTTCATACTATCCCGAATGAAAGGCGAAGCTCTGCTTATGTCCTAGATTAAGATAGTGTGAAACTACTTTTAAAATTATTTTCAAACCCTTATTATTTCATACTATCATGACTGAAGGGCGAGGCGAAAGCCTATGACCTGGATTAAGATAGTGTGGAAGCTCTGCAAAATTTTACTACCCTTTCCCAAAAACAAAGGTGAAGCGAAAGCTTAAATCCTGGATTGAGATAGATAGGTTTTTTTTTTTACTTTATACCGCCCCCATCCTGAGAAGAGGCTAAGAACCCTTAGCACTTTGTCGAGATAAGCTCTGGGCTGGATATTATTTTCAACTATTTCATCTCTACTTTCTAGTAATCCTTACTAGGGTTTTCTATTAATTGATCATATACCAGGTGAAGAGACACTATGTTTACATTAACCCGTTTTAAACGCAAGCCTCCCCGGTCCTACTTTTAAGTCAGTGATGCTACTAAAGGGACCCTCTCGTTAAGTTAGGTAATAAAGAAATAAAGTTGTTCTTTAATAGCTGAATTAATATTTTCTCAAAAAAAGATAGACTTATATACGTAAAAGATTATATAAAACCAAATCTATCTTCCTTAAAACAACTTTACTTATTTTATCTCTAAGAATACGGGTCTTCCCAAAAGTAGTTTTTCAAGTCAAGAAAAGAGGAAATTCTTTTCTGACTTGAAAAACTACCTTCTAAGTCCCTATCATAAAAACTTAGAAAATAAATCTAAAACATAAGAAAAGAGGAAATGTGATAGCATATAGTATAGGTTGGTCTGTATAAAGTAAAACTGCAGAAAATGTGATAGCATTTGAGTTGGGGATACGGCTCGTGGTTAATAGTTTGCTGGTTTGGGTAAAATGAGATTGAGTTCTTCATTGGAAGTTCTGATGAGGAAAATGCTGGTTGACTAGGATTAGGAGGTGCTGAAGATCAATGAAAGATCGTCTTTCCTATGGAGAGAGAGGGGGTCAAAAAACATTAGGGTTAGATCCATAGTAATATTAAAAGGGATCGGGAATCTGGTATTAACCAATAATAATAAGTGCCTGGCGAAATGGAGCTTTGGGCTTCAGCCCATGGTAGTTCCTAATGCCATCGAGAGCCCATCACGGGGAATGCCCTTTGCAGTCCAAGGTAAAAGTAAGCCGTAATAATAATCAAGGTTTAAGAGTAACTAGCATAACTAGCGGTTCACTTTCACATACCCTGGTGTCTCGGGAAGTTAGGTTGGGTCAAACGGGTTGTAAACTCAGTGGTTGTGGTGATGGGTAGGTTAGCCCTGCGAGTCGATGGCTTGGCAGATATTTGTGACCGACGAGATAGTCCGGGGTGCTTTTGCTCGGTTGTTTGTTGTGACGGACGTGTTAGTCCGAGGAGCTTTGTCTCAGTGGTTTATACATCAAGATTGCATGTGCATAAATTCTAAGGTGGTGGGTCTTCGGTGTTGGAGGGTCGATGCACCAACACCAATACATTGACTCGGTAAGTGTGGTTTAGCACTTTGCCAAATTAAGTCTGATGGACCAGCCGACAAAGAGTACGCATGAGCTCCACTTAGTTCACCAGCGATTAGGCGTATGATAGGTCTGATTGGCAGTGAAATTACCGGTTTAGATGTGGGTGAGGCCCAACCCACCGCTTCCATTTTCCACTACGGAGGTATCCTGGGAAGTTAGGCTCCATAAAGGGGGAACTAACGGTCTGTGTGCACAGAGTCAGGTTGGTGTATTGCATTTGCATTATCATACCATGGAATGCATGCAAGACGTAGCATAACCATTGAATATAACCCTTGACACCTATTGTATAATTTAGTATGTGACTCATTATACAATAGGCCCTGTAAAACGACCACTTGGTGTATAAGCTTGCAAAAGCGTGCTTATAAGCTAAGGTTATTTTTCTATGGATACATATATTGCTTGATTGAAAACCAACACCCTATCATATAAATTTGTATGGGACTTTTTATACGATAGGAGCCTTGCAGAAGACCCCTTAGCTTATGTGTTTGTGTGGGGACTCATATAAGCTAAGGTAATATGTTTCCTTATTTACCATTCTTATGCTTACTCAATTTACCTTCGATATTACTACCTGTTTTCATAGAACTGCTAGATTAGATCCGCCGCCACCTGTTACCTTTGTTATTATCCACCTTCATTACCTTTCCATTCCTTCTCCCCGCCTGGTGCCTAGGAGCCATGGGGGAGGAGCGGGGGATGATAGGACTTAGTCTTTTAGACTAACGGTTTTCGGACAAAATTATTTTAGGGGATCGTGGAGACCAACTTGGAGGTGCAGCCCCGGAGGTCGGCATGCATGGAGACGGGACAGTCTTGTACCAGAATTCAGACATCTGGGACAGTGAGTCCCATTCGCTAGTAGTTGTTATAGATTTTCTTTCGCGATGAGTGACTTGTAGTGAGGACCTTATGTATCAGGAATGAGTCCTAATTCAAGTATTTTTATTATTATTGCTGTGGACTCTCCATTCGTGGAGAATTATTACTATATATTTGATTATTGTGGACATGTGTTAGAGTTCTAATATCATGTACTCTCATACTTTTTCTTCTATTATATGATCGATATGACCAACAGAATCAGCGTTTTGTAGTGACGACCTTCCTGGGCATGATGGTGTCACCGCAAAGCGACGGTTCTGGGCCTAAGACCCCGTGGTTTAAAAAGAAAAAAAATGGGGTCTTACATCCTGCCCGGGGAAGGTAAGCGATTCGAATTTCCCCCTTTTTCCTTTACCAGCATTCTACTGCTTTAATCCTTCTTCTCTGTAGGCGAGCGGGACATCCCCTTGCACCCTTCTTATGAGAGTGCGTGACTTGCTTCTAGTGAGCTCGCTCGCGCCATGGCTGCAGCTGCTGCACGTTGCGAGGCCACAGAACCCGTTGTCCAGAAGTGGCCTGGCATTGAATAGCCTCTGCCGCCACTGTCGCCCAAGAAGCCTAAAACCGCGGGCGGCGCCCCCCCCCCCCCCCCCCCCCCCCTCCCCCATGACTTAGGAAAAGGGTAAGGCCCCGACGGATCAACCAGCTGGGGATCTCGCTGCCACGACCACCCCGACAAGCGGCTCCCCTGGCAGACCAACTGGTACTTCCAGGCCTCAGAAAGAGATGCAGCCAGCCGTGAAGGAGGTTCCGAGGGAGAACCTTAACTTTGGCATAGCGAGCGGCCTCTCGACGAGCTCGGAAACCCCCTCCTCCAGTGGGACAGGTAGTCGAACCGAGCCACCATCTCCACCCTACTGTCAATCTGGTTGGAGTAGGATACCATCAGCAGGGAGGACTATAACTTCTCATTTGGCATGTACGTGCGAGAGGACGCCGCAGTCTATGATGAGGAGGCTGCGCGGGTCTTCGTGCATGAAAGTGCGTGGGCCAAGCTCCGCGGCTAGGAGCTGGCCCACATGGAAGGCATGCGGCTAACTCAATTAGAGAAGAATGCCTCGTCGCTCAAAAAACTTGTCAACGAGAAGGAGGCTTGCTGCCTTCCCAGGAGGAGGCGGACTTCCAGAAGAAGCGGGCGGGCGTAGCTGATGTCTCCCTTGCCCAGTACCTTGGGTGAGCAGTTAGTCCCACGACTCGTACTTATCGCTTACAGGTTGCCTCTCCTCTTCTCAAGTTTATTTCATCCTATCCCTTCTCGCAAGACGCATCAACGGATAGCCGTCTAGGAATCCAAATAGCCTTCCTTGAAAAGGAAAGAGAGGCATCGCATGCGTAGGGGAGTGAATTGGAGGCCGGAGCGGCACCCCCGCCGCCCTCGAATATCGGCTGCCAGCTCATGCACTACACTGAGTACGAGATAGATGTCATGATGTAGAAGAATGCCACTAGTGAAGAGAAGTATACCTTCAAGATGTTGCGGAGAGCAGACCTTATCAAGAGCGAGGGCAAGGGCCTTTCCGTGAGCGACATGATACCGGCCTTATTCTTCTGGTGCAAAAGCCGGGTGACGGGCACTTCCATCCAATTTAGGAGGATTCGTCGCTCGGGGGCTCGTCTTGTTGAATACTCGCGCCTCGCCTAAAATACTTTTGCTACAATATGAGTGCGGGTCGAGACCCGAAACTTGTAATTTTTGTTGATCAATAAAATGTACTCTCTGAAACTGTTCTGTAATGATGCTTCTTTGTAATGTAAATCCGTATTTTCTTTTTTGTACTCGCGGTTTGTTTTGATTCTTTTATTCACTGTTCTGCTTCCCGCAGCTTATGAGCTAGGTCGCGTATTTGTTCGGGACTTAGCTTATGGAATATAGGAGTGCCAATTAGCCGAACCACGAATGGCGATTCGCGTTCTTTGTCCGGGTTCGCCTTGTCATTTGCGAGGCAGAGTAGTCGAGCCGACTCGGTCCGCACCCGAGCTGCCTGGCTTCAAGCGAGGATGGCTCCGTGGGGTCGCGACGCGGTCTGAGTTCTCTCCGTCTTGGTAGCTTTTTAGAAGGTCACCAAACTGTACGCTCGAGTTGGCATTTCTGGCTCACCGACCAGTTAAGGCCATCTTTGCGACCCTGTGATTTTTGCCTCCGTAGTTTTAGTGTCTAAGTCACAACTTTAGGGGAAGCGTTCACAAAAACCTTTTGTCATTATGGACAGTTGGGGTCTTAGTAGACTCAAACGAGTGACATCCAACCCTGCCAGTAAGATGGAAGTCTTTTAGCGGGATCTGCTCGGGGTCCGGGTAGACTCCTCTGAGTGACATTCAGCCCTGCCAACAAGGTGACAGCCTGGAAGAGGGATCTGCTCGGGGTCCGGGTAGACTCCTAAGAGTGATATCCAGCCCTGCCAGCTAGGTGAGAGCCTGTCAGCGGGATCTACTCGGATTCTATGTAGACTCCTCTGAGTGACATCCATCCCTGCTAGCTACGTGAGAGCCTAGTAGCGGGATCTGCTCGGGGTCTGGGTAGACTCCTCCGAGTGACATACAGCCTTGCCAGCTATTTGAGACCAAAGTAGTGGGATATGCTCGGGGTTTTGGTAGACTCCTCCGAGTGTCATCCAACCCTACCAGCTAGGTGAAAGCCTGGTAGCGGGATTTGCTGGGGGTCCGGGTAGACTCCTCCGAGTGATATCCGACCCTGCCAGCAAGGTGAGAGCCTAACAGCGGGATCTGCTCGGGGTCCAGGTAGACTCCTCCGAGTGACATCAAGCCCTGCCAGCTAGGTGAGAGCCTGGAAGCTGGATCTTCTTGGGGTCTTGGTAGACTCCTCCGAGTGACATCCAGCCCTGCCAGCTAGGTGAGAGCCTTGTAGCGGGATCTGCTGGGGGTCTGGGTTGACTCCTCGGAGTGACATCAAGCCTGACCAGCTAGGTGAGAGCGTTATAGCATCTGCTCTAGGTCTGGGTACACTCCTCCGAGTGGCATCCATCCCTGCCAGCTAGGTGAGAGCCTGACAGCGGGATCGGCTCGGGGTCCGGGTACTCTTCACCGAGTGACATCCAGCCCTTCCCGCTCGGTGAGAGCCTGGTACCGGGATCTGCTCGGGGTCTAGGTAGACTCCTCTGAGTGACATCCAGCCCTGCCAACAAGGTAAGAGCCTAGTAGCGGGATCTTCTTAGGGTCTGGGTAGACTCCTCCCAGTGACATCTAGCCTTGCTAGCTAGGTGAGAGCCTGGCAGCAGGATCTGCTCGGGGTATGGGTAGACTCCTCCGAGTGATATCCATCCATGCCAGCTAGGTGAGAGCCTAGCAGCAGGATCTGCTCGGGTTCCAGGTAGACTCCTCCAAGTGACATTCTGCCCTTCTAGCTATGTGAGAGCCTGGCAGTGGGATCTGATCGGGGTCTGAGTAGGCTCCTTCGATTGTCATCCAGCCCTGCCAGCTAGGTGAGATCCTGGCAGCGAGATCTGTTCGGGGTCTGGGTAGACTCATCCGAGTGACATCCATCCCTACCAAATAGGTGAGAGCCTGGCAGCGGGATATTCTCAGGGTCTGGGTAGGCTCCTCCGAGTGACATCCAGCACTGCCAGCTAGGTGAGATCATGGTAGCGGGATCTGACCGAGGTCCGGGTAGACTCCTCTGAGTGACATCCATCCTTGCCAACTAGGTGAGAGCCTAGCAGCGGGATCTTCTCGGGGTCTGGGTAGACTCCACTGATGGACATCCATCTTTGCCAGCTAAATGACAGCCTAACAGCAGGATCTCATCGGGGTCTAGGTAGACTCCACGGAGTGACAACCAGCCCTTCCAGCTAGTTGAGAGCCTGGGAGCGGGATCTGCTCGGGGTCTGGGTAGACTCCACGGAGTGACATCTAGCCCTGCCAGGTAGGTGAGAGCCTGACAGCGGGATCTGCTTGGGGTTTGGGAAATGAACACTTATACTTGCACAAATCATGGCAGGGGCACAGGCATATCGAGAAGCTTTTATTAGAAAATGGAACACTACTTACAGGATTCAAGGGTAAAAACATTTAAAGTCATCACCACTCCAGGTGAGACTTAGGGTCTTGCCTTTAACATTCCGGAGGCGGTACCCTCCTGACCTAAACGCTTCCTGTATAATGTATGGACCTTCCCAGTTAGGGTTGAGCTTCCCCTAGTGGCCAATCTTCCCACGGCGTCCACCTTTCTCAAGACCAAGTCCCCTTCCACAAACTATTTGACCCTGACGTGCTTGTCAAAGTACTTAGACTTTCTTCTCTTCACTTCTTCTTGTCGGATGTCGGAGAGGTCACGTATCTCCTCCACCAAGTCTAGAGAGAGCCGTAGTTCCTCTTCATTTTCAGCTCTCCTTTCTTCCCTTCCTTCCCCAGCCTCAACAAACTGAGGCGTCCGGACCTCTAACTCTACCAGGAGTACTTACTCGCATCCATGGGAGAGCTTGAAGGGGTTTTCTCACACGACGGTGTTGGGAGTCGTTCTAAGGGCCCAAAGAACAGAAGGAATTTGTTCCACCCAGCTACCCTTCAAGTTTTCCACCTTCTTCTTGAGGATATTGACGATGATCTTGTTCTCCGCCTCCACCTGCCAGTTGCTCCTAGGGTGGTGAACCGAAGCAAACCTAAGATCAATCCCGAGTTGCCCAGAAAAACTGTTGAACTCGGCGCTAGCGAACTGAGGCTTGTTGTCCGTGACAATGTCCTGGGGCAACCCGTGCCAGCAGATGATCACCCCCCACACAAAGTTCCTGATTACTTGGGAGGTAATCTTGGCCAGAGCCTTCACTTCCAACCACATGGAATAATAGTCGATCATGACCAACAAGAATCTCCTCTGCCCGCTAGCCTGGGGGAAAGACCCTACCATATCCATTCCCTAGATTGCAAAGGGCCAGGTTGCCATGATGAACCTGAGGCGCTGAGCCGGCTGTAGGTTGAGGGGGGAAACAACTGGCACTTGCTACACTTCTTTTCAAACTCTGTGGCATCCTGGATTTGGGTCGGCCAGAAGTCCCCATGCCTGATGATTCTTGATGAAGATTTTCTATAGTTTTAAATATATATTTCAAACTAATATCCCAAATAGGCAAGTGTACCTATCGAAATATAGTATAGAAATGTCGTATTAGACTCGGGGCCTGTTGAGTACTTCTACTCACGCAAATTAATATTATTTTATCGAAATATAAATTGAAGGTTAATTAAAAATAAATGAAGAAAATGAAAATAAATAAGCATTTGATCAAGACTCCCTTTGAAATCAAATAAACTTATAAAATGCAAACTTTTAATTACCTACTTTGACCGTGGAGGTTCCCAAGGTACAAAAGCGTCTCTCTCGAGCTCATGCTTTTGACTAAACTTAGGTTGATCGATTAAGAGCTCTCGGCCAGTCGAAACCCCTAAGTTTGCTTTACGCGGTGAACCCCGCTATTGGATTTGACTCCAATCCGGAAGATCCATGTCATCCTCTCTCGAGGAGTGCATGCGCCTCCTTCTATCTTTGAGTGATCTACTCGTATCTGCAACCTCTCGGTCATTTAAGATACGGATCTAGGGTAGAAAACACATTCATGAATTACGAATTCTAAACAGCTAAAATCAAAGTTAGATCAAAGCGGTAAAAGTGTTTGACAAAATAGTTTTATTTAATTTCAAAGTTCATCATGATCAAGTGCTAATGTAAATTAGCTACATGACATGATAAAGGAAATACATAAAAAGAAGGGAAAGAAGAACATGTTTGCAAAAAGGAAATGCTTGAATTGAAATCTAAACTATGAATTTGAAATTACATAAAAGGAAATGCTGAAAAATAGTAAACTAAGCTACAAAATACTCCTAAAACTGTTCCTCCTCTTCCTCCTGAGCTTCTGGACTCATCTGCTATTTATAGATTTTTCTGCTTGGGAGTCACGCCCATTGGTCACGCCCGTGACCTAGGGCGTGTCAGGCTCGGAAACTGCAGTCTTGAAAGCCCGGGAACGTTGGAGAAAAACCGCCAAAAATCGTCGTTTTGCGGGTCACGCCCGTGACCTAGGGCGTGTCTAGTCTGTTATAGGAAACGATGGGAATGAGAACGGCGGGAAGTAATTCTGCCATTTCTGAAGTGGTCACGCCCTAGGTCACGCCCGTGACCCAGGGCGTGTCTGACTGGGCCAGCAAAACAGTTGGAAACGGCGCAATCTGGGATTAATTTGGCAGTTTCGGGTAGGTCACGCCCTAGGTCACGCCCGTGACAGGGGGCGTGTCCTTAGAAAAAAGTCCCAAAATTATTCAGGGAAGCTTTCTGGAAAAATCAGTTTTTTTTTGACCTAGACACGCCCGTGACTCAAATGTCACGTGGGTGTCACGGGCGTGTACTTGTGAAATTTTCCAGAATTGTATAGGACGTCGTCCTCTTTCCGTTGACTGGTTGCACGTCCCGTAACTCTTCCTGGTTTGAAAGTTATGACCATTTGAAGTTGAGCTATCCGTTACCAAAAATGATCATTTTCTCTGTTTCAACTCCTGATAAGTCCAGCAAGCTCCAAATGCTATTCGCAGCTCATATTGACCTGAAATATGAAATTAAAGCAATTAGAACCATAATTACTAAAATATAATTATAATCTTATTATTAATTAAATAAAACTATATGAAAATAACTATAATTAGTGACTTATCAAATACCCTCATACTTAATTTTTTGCTATTCCAGAGCAAAACTATGAGAAGTACTTATAAGAAATTTATATTTTTTAATTTAAACTAAAAATTCATTAAATCAAAAGAAACTTAAAAATAAAATTTAGCGATTTAAATATTAAATCCTAAACAATGAAATTAAAATGTACAGAGAAAGGTATTTAGCAAAAATTTCACATATAAATTAATTAGAATTCAAAATTAAGTAATTTAGCAAACAAAATTAGATTAGAATTATTCACATTATTACTAAAAAGAAACTTGTAAGAAATTTTTAACTACTACTTATGCTCTCTTAGTATTATAATTTACTTCTAAAACCATTATTTTTAGGGTTTGGGAAAAGGAAAAAGAAGAGTTTTTGGATTGGGGGCGATGAATTTTATCCTCTCACCCCACACATTTTTTTCTTTTGATATTTGCATATGTTTACCAAGAAAATGATGGATTTTATCCTCTCATTTTCCATGACATATGAACAAATATTTTTTCTCTTCAAATCAAAACAAAAATTAAATGGGAGTAATGAATTTTATTCTCTTACTCCTATTTTTTTATTTGGGGATTGCATATGTGTACCAAGGAATTTATAAGTCCCATGACATATGATCTAACCAAAATAAAAAATTGCATATGTGTACCAAGGGATGATGAATTTTATCCTCTCATCCCTATGACAAATGATCTAACAAGAAAATTTAAAACAAAGGGAAGGTTACACAAAATTTAGATTAAATTAAAATAATTAGAGAGCAACTATAGTAAATTTATAATTTCCTAAGAATCTTTAAGCATAAATGATTATAATTAAAATCAAAAGATTGTTAAACTAAACACTATAAAATTGAAACTAATTAGAATTAAGAGAAAAAGAAGTAAATAAGGTTCTCTAAACAAAATTAATTCATATGTTTATTTTTCAAAATTAAATCGCTAAAAATTAATTTAACTAACTATGATAAAATAAAAGACTAGCAATTTAAAAATTATAAAAATTCTATAAATAAACTCAATTAAATTGATGAAAATCACATAAAATTAAGTAGGGGTTTATTTATATTTTTTTGAATTTTTTTTTAAGATAACAATACTAAAACAAAGAAAAGATAAATTAAAATCCTAATTTTTTTTTGTTATTTCTTGGACTTCCCAAGGACTACCTAGTGACGGGTTCGCAAGGTACTAGGCGGTTTTGTGGGATGAAAGCCCAACACGGCCCTTTCCAAGAAATGAATTTTTGATTTTCTATTTTTTTGTATTTTTTAAAAATGAAAAGAAAACAATTTTTTTTTTGTATTTTTAAAGATTTTCTTCAATTTTTTTTGAAATAAAAGCATGAAATGGAGTCCACCCCCATACTTAAAAATAAACATTGTCCCCAATGTTTACAAGCCAAGTAGGAGGGGGAAAATGCATAAAAAAAAGTAAATTGCAATGATTTAAAGATAATCAAGGGGTGTCTCCCAAGAGCGCTTTTCTTTTTCTCGTCTTTAAGCTAGACGGTTTGGGTTAAGAAAATGGAAAATAAAAATTGAAGTGTAAGGGCAACTCCCTTAATTCCCGCTTTGGCGAAGAAGCAAAAGTCGCTCGCCCGACTACTTCTCCGCTGTCTTCTTGATTTTCCTTGTTGTAGCAGTTGACTTGAAAATGTAAATTCAAATCACCTATCCATACCTGAGGTGATTTGAATTTTTGTAGAGGAGCGGCAAATGGATCGTGGATGACGTTTAATTGCAACGGCTCCGCTTCTACAGGAAAATCGTTAGTATACGGAAAATCAAAAGTAAGCATTTCAGAAAAATCTTCGCAAGGAGGAGGCTCTTGCAAAGGTATAAGATTAGGCTCCGGTTGTTTATTTTCTAAAATTAATTTTTTATCCAAAATTTTACTGGAAATAAAATTATTGGACGCATCAGGATCAAATATTTTTGCTCCTAAAAAGTCATAAATTGTGCATGGAGGAGAAAAATTGGAAGTCGTAGGAGGAGACACATGTTCTTCTTCTACTTCGTTCGGTGTGCCAATAAAATTAATAAATTTTTGATATAATAATTCTTCTTCCTCCTTTGAATAAGAGACCAGGGGGGTACATGAAGATTCATGTTCCACCATAGGTGAAATATTTAAAGAAGGAGAAAAATTAGTAGAACAAGTGATAATTTCTTCTAAATTTTGGGGAGTATCAACTTGAAGTGTGTAAAGTCCTCAAAATTAGAAGAAGAAGTGTGTGGTGTGATAAAAGAAGGATAAAAATTCGAATCTAAATAATTATTCTCATCACTCGGTAAGTTTCCCGGTTGATATTGCGAATAAGAAAAACCAACATCCGAGATGGAAGAACAATTTTTTAAATCGAAATAATTATTCATATTTGAATTCGAAAAAGTATTTTCATGAAAATTAGAAGGATTGGAAAAATTATTTTCATAAAAATTAGAAAAAGAATTATCATAAAAGTGAGAATAGTTATTTTCATAATTATTATCAAAATTATTTTCATAAGAAAGATTTTGATAAAAATTATAATGATAACAATATTCACTTTGATGAGAACCACCAAAATAATAACAAACAATTTGGCGTTGTCTTGCGGCTTTCAAAAGATTTACTTTGTGTGTAAGCTCGGCAATTTTAGCGGCCAATTGTGATAACATTTTTATTTATAAAAGAAGAAAAAAAAACAACCGTTAGCTAATTGAAATGAATTTGAAAAAGAAAAGGAAGAGTAGAAAAGGACGTGGAGAAAGAGAATGATAAAAGTAATAAAATTTGCGCTTTCAAAATATCAACAAAAATTCCCCGGCAACGGCGCCAAAAACATGATGAAGATTTTCTATAGTTTTAAATATATATTTCAAACTAATATCCCAAATAGGCAAGTGTACCTATCGAAATATAGTATAGAAATGTCGTATTAGACTCGGGGCCTGTTGAGTACTTCTACTCACGCAAATTAATATTATTTTATAGAAATATAAATTGAAGGTTAATTAAAAATAAATGAAGAAAATGAAAATAAATAAGCATTTGATCAAGACTCCCTTTGAAATCAAATAAACTTATAAAATGCAAACTTTTAATTACCTACTTTGACCGTGGAGGTTCCCAAGGTACAAAAGCGTCTCTCTCGAGCTCATGCTTTTGACTAAACTTAGGTTGATCGATTAAGACCTCTCGGCCAGTCGAAACCCCTAAGTTTGCTTTACGCGGTGAACCCCGCTATTGGATTTGACTCCAATCCGGAAGATCCATATCATCCTCTCTGGAGGAGTGCATGCGGCTCCTTCTATCTTTGAGTGATCTACTCGTATCTGCAACCTCTCGGTCATTTAAGATACGGATCTAGGGTAGAAAACACATTCATGAATTACGAATTCTAAACAGCTAAAATCAAAGTTAGATCAAAGCGGTAAAAGTGTTTGACAAAATAGTTTTATTTAATTTCAAAGTTCATCATGATCAAGTGCTAATGTAAATTAGCTACATGACATGATAAAGGAAATACATAAAAAGAAGGGAAAGAAGAACATGTTTGCAAAAAGGAAATGCTTGAATTGAAATCTAAACTATGAATTTGAAATTACATAAAAGGAAATGCTGAAAAATAGTAAACTAAGCTACAAAATACTCCTAAAACTGTTCCTCCTCTTCCTCCTGAGCTTCTGGACTCATCTGCTATTTATAGATTTTTCTGCTTGGGAGTGACGCCCATTGGTCACGCCCGTGACCTAGGGCGTTTCAGGCTCGGAAACTGCAGTCTTGAATGCCCGGGAACGTTGGAGAAAAACCGCCAAAAATCGTCATTTTGCGGGTCACGCCCGTGACCTAGGGCGTGTCTAGTCTGTTACAGGAAACGATGGGAATGAGAACGGCGGGAAGTAATTCTGCCATTTCTTAAGTGGTCACGCCCTAGGTCACGCCCGTGACCCAGGGCGTGTCTGACTGGGCCAGCAAAACAGTTGGAAACGGCGCAATCTGGGATTAATTTGGCAGTTTCGGGTAGGTCACGCCCTAGGTCACGCCCGTGACAGGGGGCGTGTCCTTAGAAAAAAGTCCCAAAATTGTTCAGGGAAGCTTTCTGGAAAAATCAGTTTTTTTTGACCTAGACACGCCCGTGACTCAAATGTCACGCGCGTGTCACGGGCGTGTACTTGTGAAATTTTCCAGAATTGTATAGGACGTCGTCCTCTTTTCGTTGACTGGTTGCACGTCCCGTAACTCTTCCTGGTTTGAAAGTTATGACCATTTGAAGTTGAGCTATCCGTTACCAAAAAAGATCATTTTCTCTGTTTCAACTCCTGATAAGTCCAGCAAGCTCCAAATTGCTATTCGCAGCTCATATTGACCTGAAATATGAAATTAAAGCAATTAGAACCATAATTACTAAAATATAATTATAATCTTATTATTAATTAAATAAAACTATATGAAAATAACTATAATTAGTGACTTATCAAATACCCTCATACTTAATTTTTTGCTATTCCAGAGCAAAACTATGAGAAGTACTTATAAGAAATTTATATTTTTTAATTTAAACTAAAAATTCATTAAATCAAAAGAAACTTAAAAATAAAATTTAGCGATTTAAATATTAAATCCTAAACTATGAAATTAAAATGTACAGAGAAAGGTATTTAGCAAAAATTTCTCATATAAATTAATTAGAATTCAAAATTAAGTAATTTAGCAAACAAAATTAGATTAGAATTATTCACATTATTACTAAAAAGAAACTTGTAAGAAATTTTTAACTACTACTTATGCTCTCTTAGTATTATAATTTACTTCTAAAACCATTTTTTTTAGGGTTTGGGGAAAAGGAAAAAGAAGAGTTTTTGGATTGGGGGCGATGAATTTTATCCTCTCACCCCACACATTTTTTTCTTTTGATATTTGCATATGTTTACCAAGAAAATGATGGATTTTATCCTCTCATTTTCCATGACATATGAACAAATATTTTTTCTCTTCAAATCAAAACAAAAATTAAATGGGAGTAATGAATTTTATTCTCTTACTCCTATTTTTTTATTTGGGGATTGCATATGTGTACCAAGGAATTTATAAGTCCCATGACATATGATCTAACCAAAATAAAAAATTGCATATGTGTACCAAGGGATGATGAATTTTATCCTCTCATCCCTATGACATATGATCTAACAAGAAAATTTAAAACAAAGGGAAGGTTACACAAAATTTAGATTAAATTAAAATAATTAGAGAGCAACTATAGTAAATTTATAATTTCCTAAGAATCTTTAAGCATAAATGATTATAATTAAAATCAAAAGATTGTTAAACTAAACACTATAAAATTGAAACTAATTAGAATTAAGAGAAAAAGAAGTAAATAAGGTTCTCTAAACAAAATTAATTCATAAGTTTATTTTTCAAATTTAAATCGCTAAAAATTAATTTAACTAACTATGATAAAATAAAAGACTAGCAATTTAAAAATTATAAAAATTCTATAAATAAACTCAATTAAATTGATGAAAATCACATAAAATTAAGTAGGGGTTTATTTATATTTTTTTGAATTTTTTTTTAAGATAACAATACTAAAACAAAGAAAAGATAAATTAAAATCCTAATTTTTTTTTGTTATTTCTTGGACTTCCCAAGGACTACCTAGTGACGGGTTCGCAAGGTACTAGGCGGTTTTGTGGGATGAAAGCCCAACACGGCCCTTTCCAAGAAATGAATTTTTGATTTTCTATTTTTTTTGTATTTTTTAAAAATGAAAAGAAAACAATTTTTTTTATATATTTTTAAAGATTTTCTTCAATTTTTTTTGAAATAAAAGCATGAAATGGAGTCCACCCCCATACTTAAAAATAAACATTGTCCCCAATGTTTACAAGCCAAGTAGGAGGGGGAAAAATGCATAAAAAAAGTAAATTGCAATGATTTAAAGATAATCAAGGGGTGTCTCCCAATAGCGCTTTTCTTTTTCCCGTCTTTAAGCTAGACGGTTTGGGTTAAGAAAATGGAAAATAAAAATTGAAGTGTAAGGGCAACTCCCTTAATTCCCGCTTTGGCGAAGAAGCAAAAGTCGCTCGCCCGACTACTCCTCCGCTGTCTTCTTGATTTTCCTTGTTGTAGCAGTTGACTTGAAAATGTAAATTCAAATCACCTATCCATACCTGAGATGATTTGAATTTTTGTAGTGAAGCGACAAATGGATCGTGGATGACGTTTAATTGCAACGGCTCCGCTTCTACAGGAAAATCGTTAGTATACGGAAAATCAAAAGTAAGCATTTCAGAAAAATCTTCGCAAGGAGGAGGCTCTTGCAAAGGTATAAGATTAGGCTCCGGTTGTTTATTTTCTAAAATTAATTTTTTATCCAAAATTTTACTGGAAATAAAATCATTGGACGCATCAGGATCAAATATTTTTGCTCCTAAAAAGTCATAAATTGTGCATAGAGGAGAAAAATTGGAAGTCGTAGGAGGAGACACATGTTCTTCTTCTACTTCGTTCGGTGTGCCAATAAAATTAATAAATTTTTGATATAATAATTCTTCTTCCTCCTTTGAATAAGAGACCAGGGGGGTACATGAAGATTCATGTTCCACCATAGGTGAAATATTTAAAGAAGGAGAAAAATTAGTAGAACAAGTGATAATTTCTTCTAAATTTTGGGGAGTATCAACTTGAAGTGTGTAAAGTCCTCAAAATTAGAAGAAGAAGTGTGTGGTGTGATAAAAGAAGGATAAAAATTCGGATCTAAATAATTATTCTCATCACTCGGTAAGTTTCCCGGTTGATATTGCGAACAAGAAAAACCAACATTCGAGATGGAAGAACAATTTTTTTAATCGAAATAATTATTCATATTTGAATTCGAAAAAGTATTTTCATGAAAATTAGAAGGATTGGAAAAATTATTTTCATAAAAATTAGAAAAAGAATTATCATAAAAGTGAGAATAGTTATTTTCATAATTATTATCAAAATTATTTTCATAAGAAAGATTTTGATAAAAATTATAATGATAACAATATTCACTTTGATGAGAACCGCCACAATAATAACAAATAATTTGGCGTTGTCTTGCGGCTTTCAAAAGATTTACTTTGTGTCTAAGCTCGGCAATTTTAGCGGCCAATTGTGATAACATTTTTTTTTATAAAAGAAGAAAAAAAACAACCGTTAGCTAATTGAAATGAATTTGAAAAAGAAAAGGAAGAGTAGAAAAGGAGGTGGAGAAAGAGAATGATAAAAGTAATAAATTTGCGCTTTCAAAATATCAACCAAAAATTCCCCGGCAACGGCGCCAAAAACATGATGAAGATTTTCTACAGTTTTAAATATATATTTCAAACTAATATCCCAAATAGGCAAGTGTACCTATCGAAATATAGTATAGAAATGTCGTATTAGACTCGGGGCCTGTTGAGTACTTCTACTCACGCAAATTAATATTATTTTATCGAAATATAAATTGAAGGTTAATTAAAAATAAATGAAGAAAATGAAAATAAAATAAATAAGCATTTGATCAAGACTCCCTTTGAAATCAAATAAACTTATAAAATGCAAACTTTTAATTACCTACTTTGACCGTGGAGGTTCCCAAGGTACAAAAGCGTCTCTCTCGAGCTCATGCTTTTGACTAAACTTAGGTTGATCGATTAAGACCTCTCGGCCAGTCGAAACCCCTAAGTTTGCTTTACGCGGTGAACCCTGCTATTGGATTTGACTCCAATCCGGAAGATCCCATATCATCCTCTCTCGAGGAGTGCATGCGGCACTCCTTCTATCATTGAGTGATCTACTCGTATCCGCAACCTCTCGGTCATTTAAGATACGGATCTAGGGTAGAAAACACATTCATGAATTACGAATTCTAAACAGCTAAAATCAAAGTTAGATCAAAGCGGTAAAAAGTGTTTGACAAAATAGTTTTATTTAATTTCAAAGTTCATCATGATCAAGTGCTAATGTAAATTAGCTACATGACATGATAAAGGAAATACATAAAAAGAAGGGAAAGAAGAACATGTTTGCAAAAGGAAATGCTTGAATTGAAATCTAAACTATGAATTTGAAATTACATAAAAGGAAATGCTGAAAAATAGTAAACTAAGCTACAAAATACTCCTAAAACTGTTCCTCCTCTTCCTCCTGAGCTTCTGGACTCATCTGCTATTTATAGATTTTTCTGCTTGGGAGTCACGCCCATTGGTCACGCCCGTGACCTAGGGCGTTTCAGGCTCGGAAACTGCAGCCTTGAAAGCCCGGGAACGTTGGAGAAAAACAGCCAAAAATCGTCATTTTGCGGGTCACGCCCCTAGGTCACGCCCGTGACCTAGGGCGTGTCTAGTCTGTTACAGGAAACGATGGGAATGAGAACGGCGGGAAGTAATTCTGCCGTTTCTGAAGTGGTCACACACTAGGTCACGCCCGTGACCCAGGGCGTGTCTGACTGGGCCAGCAAAACAGTTGGAAACGGCGCAATCTGGGATTAATTTGGCAGTTTCAGGTAGGTCACGCCCTAGGTCACGCCCGTGATAGGGGGCGTGTCCTTAGAAAAAAGTCCCAAAATAATTCAGGGAAGCTTTCTGGAAAAATCAGTTTTTTTTTGACCTAGACACGCCCGTGACTCAAATGTCACGCCCGTGTCACGGGCGTGTACTTGTGAAATTTTCCAGAATTGTAGAGGACGTCGTCCTCTTTCCGTTGACTGGTTGCACGTCCCGTAACTCTTCCTGGTTTGAAAGTTATGACCATTTGAAGTTGAGCTATCCGTTACCAAAAATGATCATTTTCTCCGTTTCAACTCCTGATAAGTCCAGCAAGCTCCAAATTGCTATTCGCAGCTCATATTGACCTGAAATATGAAATTAAAGCAATTAGAACCCTAATTACTAAAATATAATTATAATCTTATTATTAATTAAATAAAAACTGTATGAAAATAACTATAATTAGTGACTTATCAAATACCCCCATACTTAATTTTTTGCTATTCCAGAGCAAAACTATGAGAAGTACTTATAAGAAATTTATATTTTTTAATTTAAACTAAAAATTCATTAAATCAAAAGAAAGTTAAAAATAAAATTTAGCGATTTAAATATTAAATCCTAAACTATGAAATTAAAATGTACAGAGAAAGGTATTTAGCAAAAATTTCTCATATAAATTAATTAGAATTCAAAATTAAGTAATTTAGCAAACAAAATTAGATTAGAATTATTCACATTATTACTAAAAAGAAACTTGTAAGAAATTTTTAACTACTACTTATGCTCTCTTAGTATTATAATTTACTTCTAAAACCATTTTTTTTAGGGTTTGGGGAAAAGGAAAAAAGAAGTGTTTTTGGATTGGGGGCGATGAATTTTATCCTCTCACCCCACACATTTTTTTCTTTTGATATTTGCATATGTTTACCAAGAAAATGATGGATTTTATCCTCTCATTTTTCATGACATATGAACAAATATTTTTTCTCTTCAAATCAAAACAAAAATTAAATGGGATTAATGAATTTTATTCTCTTACTCCTATTTTTTTATTTGGGGATTGCATATGTGTACCAAGGAATTTATAAGTCCCATGACATATGATCTAACCAAAATAAAAAATTGCATATGTGTACCAAGGGATGATGAATTTTATCCTCTCATCCCTATGACATATGATCTAACAAGAAAATTTAAAACAAAGGGAAGGTTACACAAAATTTAGATTAAATTAAAATAATTAGAGAGCAATTATAGTAAATTTATAATTTCCTAAGAATCTTTAAGCATAAATGATTATAATTAAAATCAAAAGATTGTTAAACTAAACACTATAAAATTGAAACTAATTAGTAAGAGAAAAAGAAGTAAATAAGGTTCTCTAAACAAAATTAATTCATAAGTTTATTTTTCAAAATTAAATCGCTAAAAATTAATTTAACTAACTATGATAAAATAAAAGACTAGCAATTTCAAAATTATAAAAAATTCTATAAATAAACTCAATTAAATTGATGAAAATCACATAAAATTAGTAGGGGTTTATTTATATTTTTTGAATTTTTTTTAAGATAACAATACTAAAGAAAAGATAAATTAAATCCTAATTTTTTTTTGTTATTTCTTGGACTTCCCAAGGACTACCTAGTGACGGGTTCGCAAGGTACTAGGCGGTTTTGTGGGATGAAAGCCCAACACGGCCCTTTCCAAGAAATGAATTTTTGATTTTCTATTTTTTTTGTATTTTTTAAAAATGAAAAGAAAACAAATTTTTTTTGTATTTTTAAAGATTTTCTTCAATTTTTTTTGAAATAAAAGCATAAATGGAGTCCACCCCATACTTAAAAATAAACATTGTCCCCAATGTTTACAAGCCAAGTAGGAGGGGGAAAATGCATAAAAAAAAAGTAAATTGCAATGATTTAAAGATAATCAAGGGGTGTCTCCCAAGAGCGCTTTTCTTTTTCCCGTCTTTAAGCTAGACGGTTTGGGTTAAGAAAATGGAAAATAAAAATTGAAGTGTAAGGGCAACTCCCTTAATTCCCGCTTTGGCGAAGAAGCAAAAGTCGCTCGCCCGACTACTCCTCCGCTGTGTTCTTGATTTTCCTTGTTGTAGCAGTTGACTTGAAAATGTAAATTCAAATCACCTATCCATACCTGAGGTGATTTGAATTTTTGTAGAGGAGCGGCAAATTGATCGTGGATGACGTTTAATTGCAACGGCTCCGCTTCTACTGGAAAATCGTTAGTATACGGAAAATCAAAAGTAAGCATTTCAGAAAAATCTTCGCAAGGAGGAGTCTCTTGCAAAGGTATAAGATTAGGTTCCGGTTGTTTATTTTCTAAAATTAATTTTTTATCCAAAATTTTACTGGAAATAAAATCATTGGACGCATCAGGATCAAATATTTTTGCTCCTAAAAAGTCATAAATTGTGCATGGAGGAGAAAAATTGGAAGTCGTAGGAGGAGACACATGTTCTTCTTCTACTTCGTCCGGTGTGCCAATAAAATTAATAAATTTTTGATATAATAATTCTTCTTCCTCCTTTGAATAAGAGACCAGGGGGGTACATGAAGATTCATGTTCCACCATAGGTGAAATATTTAAAGAAGGAGAAAAATTAGTAGAACAAGTGATAATTTCTTCTAAATTTTGGGGAGTATCAACTTGAAATTGTGTAAAGTCCTCAAAATTAGAAGAAGAAGTGTGTGTGTGTGATAAAAGAAGGATAAAAATTCGGATCTAAATAATTATTCTCATCACTCGGTAAGTTTCCCGGTTGATCTTGCGAAGAAGAAAAAACCAACATCCGAGATGGAAGAACAATTTTTTAAATCGAAAATAATTATTCATATTTGAATTCGAAAAAAGTATTTTCATGAAAATTAGAAGGATTGGAAAAATTATTTTCATAAAAATTAGAAAAAGAATTATCATAAAAGTGAGAATAGTTATTTTCATAATTATTATCAAAATTATTTTCATAAGAAAGATTTTGATAAAAATTATAATGATAACAATATTCACTTTGATGAGACCACCACCACAATAATAAACAAACAATTTGGCGTTGTCTTGCGGCTTTCAAAAGATTTACTTTGTGTGTAAGCTCGGCAATTTTAGCGGCCAATTGTGATAACATTTTTTTTTTTATAAAAGAAGAAAAAAAACAACCGTTAGCTAATTGAAATGAATTTGAAAAGAAAAGGAAGAGTAGAAAAGGAGGTAAAGAAAGAGAATGATAAAAGTAATAAAATTTGCACTTTCAAAAATATCAACAAAAATTCCCCGGCAACGGCGCCAAAAACATGACGAAGATTTTCTCTATAGTTTTAAATATATATTTCAAACTAATATCCACAAATAGGCAAGTGTACCTATCGAAATATAGTATAGAAATGTCGTATTAGACTCGGGGCCTGTTGAGTACTTCTACTCACAGCAAATTAATATTATTTTATCGAAATATAAATTGAAGGTTAATTAAAAATAAATGAAGAAAATGAAAATAAATAAGCATTTGATCAAGACTCCCTTTGAAATCAAATAAACTTATAAAATGCAAACTTTTAATTACCTACTTTGACCGTGGAGGTTCCCAAGGTACAAAAGCGTCTCTCTCGAGCTCATGCTTTTGACTAAACTTAGGTTGATCGATTAAGACCTCTCGGCCAGTCGAAACCCCTAAGTTTGCTTTACGCGGTGAACCCCGCTATTGGATTTGACTCCAATCCGGAAGATCCATGTCATCCTCTCTCGAGGAGTGCATGCGGCTCCTTCTATCTTTGAGTGATCTACTCGTATCCGCAACCTCTCGGTCATTTAAGATACGGATCTAGGGTAGAAAACACATTCATGAATTACGAATTCTAAACAGCTAAAATCAAAGTTAGATCAAAGCGGTAAAAGTGTTTTTGACAAAATAGTTTTATTTAATTTCAAAGTTCATCATGATCAAGTGCTAATGTAAATTAGCTACATGACATGATAAAGGAAATACATAAAAAGAAGGAAAGAAGAACATGTTTGCAAAAAGGAAATGCTTGAATTGAAATCTAAACTATGAATTTGAAATTACATAAAAGGAAATGCTGAAAAATAGTAAACTAAGCTACAAAATACTCCTAAAACTGTTCCTCCTCTTCCTACTGAGCTTCTGGACTCAACTGCTATTTATAGATTTTCTGCTTGGGAGTCACGCCCATTGGTCACGCCTGTGACCTAGGGCGTGTCAGGCTCGGAAACTGCAGTCTTGAAAGCCCGGGAACGTTGGAGAAAAACCGCCAAAAATCGTCGTTTTGCGGGTCACGCCCCTAGGTCACGCCCGTGACCTAGGGCGTGTCTAGTCTGTTACAGGAAACGATGGGAATGAGAACGGCGGGAAGTAATTCTTCCGTTTTTGAAGTGGTCACGCCCTAGGTCACGCCCGTGACCCAGGGCGTGTCTGACTGGGCCAGCAAAACAGTTGGAAACGGCGCAATCTGGGATTAATTTGGTAGTTTCAGGTAGGTCATGCCCTAGGTCACGCCCGTGACAGGGGGCGTGTCCTTAGAAAAAAGTCCCAAAATTGTTCAGGGAAGCTTTCTGGAAAAATCAGTTTTTTTTGACCTAGACACGCCCGTGACTCAAATGTCACGCCCGTGTCACGGGCGTGTACTTGTGAAATTTTCCATAATTGTAGAGGACGTCGTCCTCTTTCCGTTGACTGGTTGCACGTCTCGTAACTCTTCCTGGTTTGAAAGTTATGACCATTTGAAGATGAGCTATCCGTTACCAAAAATGATCATTTTCTCCGTTTCAACTCCTGATAAGTCCAGCAAGCCCCAAATTGCTATTCGCAGCTCATATTGACCTGAGATATGAAATTAAAGCAATTAGAACCATAATTACTAAAATATAATTATAATCTTATTATTAATTAAATAAAAACTATATTAAAATAACTATAATTAGTGACTTATCAATTCTTCCTTCCAAGGTTCTTAATGAGTTGTAAATATACCTATATTTTCGTATTTTATTTAAGTCAATTTTGTTTATTTTTTGTCTTTTTTATTTGTTTTATTCAATAAATTGCTTATTTTTGTAAATATTATTTCTAACTTAGCTTTATTTTTATTCCAGAAAAATTCCAGAAAAATTCCAGAAAAAGTCAAAATGTTTACTAACACGCTCGTGTCACATGACCGATGCCCGTGTCATGCCCTCGACGATCGCAGACCACAGGTTGCCAGTTCGACGATCGGCGATGATCAAACCAAGCTCGACACGCCCCAACACACGCCTGTGTCAAGGTGTGACACGGGCGTGACTTAGCCACCTGGCCCGACGTGACGCGCGCAACTTTGCGGCCGGACCGCGCCCAGATCGACCTCCCCGACACGCCCCAGTCACGCCCGTGACTGACACTTGTCACGCCCGTGACCTAGGGCGTGACCGCCACATTTTTAGACGAAGTTAACTTTCCAGTCAAGTCACCCGATCAGCTCATATACAGTATCGACACGCCCCCCTGTCACGCCCTAGTCACGGGCGTGACCAACCCGAAAATTTGCCTATAAATAAGAGCTTCCAGGAAGCTTTTCTGGTCCACCTTTTTTGACCACTTTGCTTATGGGAGGTGCTGCCCATTTGGATTCCATACTTATGTATGGATAATTTCTCCCCCTCCCTCTCTCTTTCTTAGTTTGTATTAGGGTTTTTGCTTTAATAAAATTTGAATTTTTCTCTCTTCATTAGTATGAAAAATCCATTTGAATGCGCCTACTTAAGAAATTTTTCGTTCATCTTTTTGTGTTTCTTTTATGTTTTCAATTTTATAGCCTTGATAACTTAGTTAGATTTAGGATTTATCGGCATTTCTACCCGTTGTGCCGTCTGTTTAGTTTTCGATTTCCGCACTTTTTAGCTTTAGCTTTTACTTCTTTATCATTTTCATTCATATAAGTTTTATAAAAACTCCCCTAAAAGTGTTTGTTTTTATTTTCTTTAACTTAGGCTCTTAGGAATGTAAAACATCTCGTTCTTTTTTAGTTTTATTCTCACTTTTTTGGAGGTTTTATAAAAACTTATGAATAAAAATGTAGTCGTTATAATTTTTCGCTCACTTCATTTTAGCTTTTTATTTGTAAAACTTTTAGTCCCTTTAATTTTTATTTAATCTTTTTATGCATTTCTATCGCATTCTAGCGGTAGAAATGCAGTTGTATTAATTTTTCGAGTACTTTCATTTTGCGTTTATTTGCAAAACATTTTCGCTCGGTTAATTTTTATTTTCAGTTTTTATGCATTTCTACTGTATTCTAGCGGTGGAAATGCAGTCGTTTTAATTTTCTTAGCACTTCGCTTTTCTTATTTTTTTGCAAGGGTGCGTGCGTGTACGAGTTAGAATTTATAGCTTTGTTTTAATTTCTGTAGAGTGTGTGCGTATGCATTTATTTTCGCCTACTCGTTAAGAGTTAAATGGCGCTCTGCTTTCATTTTCCGCCCACTCGTTTGAGTGGGACTTGTCTTTTTACTAATTTCATTTTCTTCCTACTCACTTGAGTAGGAAAACTTTGTGTGTGTGCGTGTGTTTACTTTTCTGTAGAGTGCGTGTGTGTGTTTTACTTTCAAGTAGAGTGTGTGCGTGTATGAGATAAATTTACCCCCGCCCACTCATTTGAGCCGGGACTTGCAATTTTATCGCTTTCTCAATTATGTAGAGTGTGTGCGTGTAGGAGATAATTTTGACGCTTTATTTATCGCTTTCTTCAATTAAGAAGAGTGTGTGCGTGTGTGCATTTATTTCCGCTTACTCATTTGAGTAGGGCTTGCTTTATTTAATTTTCTTTATGGTTTTGAAGTGTGCATGAGTGCCTGCATCAATTAGCCTTCAATTTATCTAATTGTCCTATTTTTTGTGTTTTCTCTTATAATCGTTCAGTGCTTAATTTAACACTCACGCTTCACCTAAAAACATAAAGCCGTCCCCATACCGATGAGTGGCTAATCTTTATTAGCCTTCGGCATCGAAGAGCATTGGGACAAATAAAATGATTTGAAATAATTAAAGAACTTTATTTTTATTTTAATTTAAGGACTTATGGTTTGCCCCGGGTTAACGACGCATAGGACCACATAATCGATGTGTGGGCTCTATTTTTGTAATCCATACGCGACGCCGAGAGGATGCACGTATGGACCGATCCCCCTTGGGTAAAGAGAACTGCGTACGCTCCCTCGAAAGAGGAGAAACGTAGTTCTGCCGGATTGGGTTCCCCACCCAATAGCGGGGTTCTTAGCATAATGCGGACGTTAAGGGGAATCCTTCGTCGGACTAACGTTCGGTCGAATAGCCTTAGCGCCCAGGTGAGCGATATCCCTAGACCAAGGTGAGCTCATGTTCTTGGAACCCCCACGGCCAAGTGCCTTTTATTAAATTAAAAACAAAGTTCAATAATTGTTAAGAATTATTTTAGTCTTAATCCGATTCGATGCCGAGCGTTAACCCGTCATCGAACTAACTTAGCGAAATTCAGCTCTCTTTCATTCTGTTTTAATTAGACTAAAAAATCCCACCTTACTGATAGTAAGATAATAGTGTTCCTGGAAGAGTAGATATAATCAACGCATCCCCGAGAATAATACGACCTCGGTATTTTCCCGAATACCGAATACTACTTGTGATAGGTGCACTTGCCTCCTCTCGTTAGAAAACTCGATCTTCTAACCGGCCCGCGGAATCTGACCATTTCGAACCACCCACAGTCGGTCTCTGTTCCGCGGCCATCAAGTTTTGGCACCGTTGCCGGGGAGCACGGTTGATATATTGAATTCGGGACTCTATTAATTTTACTTTATTTTCAAATAAAAAAAATTTTTACAAAAAAAAAAACCTTCCCCCTTTCGTTTTTTTTAGGGTGTATGACCCGTGGACAACCCTCGAGTTCTGAAAATCTTGAATTCGACCCCGAGATCGACCGCTCTCTTGCACGTATCCGATCTCTCCGTCGAATTCCCTTTTTAGACCCCGTAGAATTTATCGGAGAACCCTCTTCTTCTTCTATGGCCGACCCAAATAATGCCCAACCGGCCGAGCGTACTATGTCTTACTATGCTTGGCCCAACTTGGATGATACGGGGTCGAGTATTGTTCGGCCCGATGTGGCCAACAATAATTTTGAAATTAAGTCAAGTGTTATTCAAATGATCCAAAATGCCGTGCAGTTAGACGGACTGCCAGATGAGGACCCCAATAACCACTTGTCTAATTTTCTTGAGATTTGCGATACTTTTAAAATTAATGACGTCACTGATGACGCCATTCGTTTGCGCCTTTTTCCCTTCTCTCTTAAGTCCAAGGCTAAGGCATGGTTACTCTCCCTCCCACGGGGATCCATCACATCCTGGGCAGTAGTTGGCTGAGAAATTCCTTACGAAGTTATTTTCCCGCCCGCGAAAACTGCAAAGATTGCGGGCGCGACATATCTTCGTTCATCCAAAACGACTCTGAGTCTCTTTTAAGAGACTTGGGAACGCTTTAAGGAGTTCCTCCGCCGGTGCCCGCACCACGCTCTGCCAACGTGGTTGCATGTACAAATTTTTTATAATGGACTGAACAGTCAGACGCGTCAAATGATTGACGCGGCTGCCGGGGGCACTCTGAACAATAAGACCCCCGAGGCCGCCCAGGCCCTTTTCGAGAAAATGGCGGTGAACGGCCTACCAGTGGAATGTCCCGGGCGGGCGCGCCTAAGTAGGCGGGCATTTTTGAAGTGGATGCCACTACTCAGCTAGCCCTCCAAGTGGAAAGGCTAACTAAGCAGGTGGCGGAGATGTCTGTTGCCTCCTCCACTCCGCCTTGTTTTCTTTCCCCCCCTCTAACGTCTGCGTAGTCGACGAGTTCGTGGACTACATGGGGAAATCCGGTGTGTCCCTCCTTTCAAACACAACCCTTATAGTAGCCACTATAATCGGGGTTGAGGAACCATCCGAATTTCTCCTGGAGCAACCCGAACAACGCGCAGCGTCCCCCTCCCCCTCCTTTTGCGCCAACGTTTCCCAACTCCCCCTCCTATGAAGCCATCCCCGGTGGAGGAAAATTTTAATCGTTATGTCGCGTCCAATGAGTCCAATATCCGGAACATCACCGGATCGCTAAAAAATTTAGAACTCCAGGTTGGACAGCTGGCGCGACTTATGTTGGAACGCGCCCTGGGGGCACTGCCAGGGAACACGGAGCCCAATCCAAGGGAAACCGCCAACGCTATAACCCCTCCGTAGCGGTAAGGAGGTGGTCGATCCAAAACGGATCGATCCTCAGGTACATATTTCACACCTCCGACCCCTTCTTCCCTCTCTTCTTCGATTACGCAACCCTTACCGATTTTTAACGACAGAACTATTTTAAACAAGGCGATGCCCTACCCGCATAAGTTAGATAACGAGCGAGTAAACGCGCAATATGAAAAATTTATTTTATTACTTAAATAAATTCATATTAATGTTCCTTTTTGCGAGGGTATCTCGCAAATGCCTAAATATGCGATATTTCGCATATATCTCTCAACGCTGTCTGCTCGGCGGCTCTTACTAGTAAATTGCCCTCAAAACAAAACGACCCGGGACGGTTTTCCATCCCGTGCCTTTTTGGCGATGAATTAGTAAAATACGCCTTAGCAGACTTAGGCGCGAGCATTAATTTGATGTCGTTCTCCCTCTTCCTGCGTTTAGGTTTGGGTACTCCTGTGTAACACCCCTATCCGTCGCATAGCATATAGCAGTAGGTCCGGCCGGGGCCCGACGCCATATACCACGGACAGACCGGTTGGTTACGCGTTGAAACCACACAACCAATCAGAGCGTCCTACACAACACCTAGCGGAAGCAATTTAATTAAGTTGCAAAAGATAAGAACCCTGCCACAAAGCATGAATGTCCACTACAACCCAGGAATGATTACATACACAAAAGAGTACACGGCCTTAAGGCCTTACAGAAGTGTTCGCTTAACAAAATAGCGTCTTTCATACATCGGCACGCAGGCCGGCCATACATGAATATGAAAAGCTAATAACTAAGCCTTCGAGGGCTGGCGCTGCAACTTGGGCTTTAGCCAGCTATTTGCCGCTTGGCTCCGCAGCAGCACCTGTAGAAAGCAATCCACCCAAGAGGTGGCAATACAAAAGGGCAACGGTCAGCAAAGCTGACCAAATTATAACGACCCCGTCCCATTTCTCGGGACGGCGGTGCTCCTTCCCTGCATATAAAACTACCATAGCAATTCTATAAGGTATTCTATTCGCCACAAGTGTCGGCACGCACGGCCGCACACTCCGTGCTCTCAGGGCACTAATCGGTGAACCCGGTCCGGACCCAGTCCGACACCGCGATTCCACCACCATCCCTCAGATGGCAACACTCGTGAGCATTTAGCCCTTTCAGCCGAAGCCTAGGCCCGTTTCCAGCCCCCCGGGAAGTCCCATGTACTTTAGGTCGCTTCTACCGAGACCACTTGGAATGGGTAGAGTTCCACCCGCCCGTTGCTCACTTCACCACGGCCATTTAGCCATCGGTGCGGGCCAAGTTTCACCTCATTCCCACAATCGATCAAAACACGCACATAACCCCGTTATGTACCGATTTGCCCTCCAAGGCAACATCGTGGCGGCAATGCGATTCCGCCCAAGCTTTCCGGGTGCGCCTCGAGGTTAACCCCCAAGGATCCCTGTATGCAATCTACCGCGTAGAATTTTCGGAAAACTGAATTCACCGGCGCGGAGTCTTCTCCGGCCATGCAATGCAAACATCACTGATCCGGGTTAAACCCGAATAGGCTTCACGCACAATGCCTACGCCCGTACTCCGATTCCGGGCTCTAACAACGGGGACTTTACATATCTACCCGAAGGGATTCCGCGCCTCAACGCTCACTCGCGAGAGGGGGATTTCCCCATGCATAGAAAGAAGGGCGACTACACATGCCCTATGAAGAGGATCGTTACCCTCGAAGATTTCCGCGGCGCCATCGAAAACTAAGCGGTTGGAAAGCACCGCAACGGCGTCACCTCCGCGGATCTGGACTCGGATCGCGATTCGGGGCTCCTGAGCTCCTCCGGCGGCCGGATCTTGGGCTCCTCCTTCCTCTTGCTCTCCCTTCTCTCTAAACACTTAGAGAGAGAGTGGACCAAAGAAAATGAGGATATAAAACCCTAATCCCGGCTAATAACCCCCCAGGAGCAGCCCCCACCGTCGGATCCAGATCCAAGAGAACGAACGGCCGAGATTAGATCCAAAATCCCAAAAACTGGGCCGAACACGGCTTGACACACGGCCGTGTGTCTGGCCGTGTAGCTCATTCGCCGATCGACACGGCTCCTGACACGGCCATGTGCCACGGGCCGTGTTACCTGAAGCTTCAGGACGATCGTCGGGCTTCCAGAACACGGCTTCGAACACGGCTGTGTTCGAGGCCGTGTGCCCCACACACGGCTTGAGACACGGCCGTGTGTCTCAGGCCGTGTACCTCTCTGACTCGAGACAGCACAAAACACAATAAATCCCTGAACACGGGTAGGCACACGGCCGTGTGCCTGGCCGTGTGCCCCTGTTCAGGCCTCCAAAAGCGCCGTTTGATCGCCCCGCGATCATCTCCGAGGTTGGGGTCTTACAACTCCCTCCCCCCTTAAGAGAATTTCGTCCCGAAATTAAGAACAGAGACTACACAAAACAAAAACATAACGAGTACCTGAGGGGAACAACTCGGGGTACTCCTCGCGCATTGTCTGCTCTCGCTCCCAGAGAGCTCCTCGCGCCCGCAGTTATCCCAACGGACCTTCACCATTCTGATTTCTTTGTTCCGAAGCCGCTTGACTTCGAAATCCTCAATAGTTATGGGCTTGACTTTCGTTGTCAACCCTTCCTCAACCGGTACTTGATTAGCCGCGATCACCTGCGAAGGCTCTTACACCGCCTTCCGCAACACAGAAATGTGGAACACATCATGTAATCCACTCAACTCCACCGATAGCTTCAAACGGTATGCCGCTTCGCCGACTCGCTCCAGGACCTCAAACGGCCCAAGGTATCTCGGACTCAACTTTTTCAAGCGTCGAATCCGTGAGACACCCTTGAACGGCTTGATCTTCAAGTACACCCAATCGCCCACCGCGAACTCCACGTTCCGGTGCTTGGCATTGTAGTACTTCGCCTGCCGGTCCTGAGCGATCAACAAGCGCTCCCGAATGATCCGCACTAACGAGGTAGCACTCTCCACCTCCTGCTTCTTGTACAACCTTGCCTCACCTGCTTCAAGCCACGATAACGGCGTGCGACACTTCCTACCATACAGGGCCTCGAAGGGCGCCATTTGTATACTCGCTTGGTAGCTGTTGTTGTACGCGAACTCCACCAAATAAAGATGGTCTTCCCAATGCTTACCGAAGTCCAGGACACACATGCGTAGCATGTCCTCCATCGTTCTATTGACCCTCTCGGTCTGCCCATCAGTCTGCGGATGGAAAGCTGTACTGAACTTTAACTTTGTTCCCAACATCTGCTGCACCAACCTCCAATCATTTGACGTGAACCGCCCATCGCGATCACTCACAATGCTACGAGGCACACCATGCAGCCTAACAATATTGTCAACGTACAACTTTGCCAATTTCTCGACTGGGTCATTCTTCCTATGCGGAATGAAATGCGACACCTTAGTTAGCCGATCTACGATCACCCAGATGGCGTCGTTCCCCTTCTGCGACCTTGGCAACCCGTGCACAAAGTCCATAGATATATCATCGAATTTCCACTCCGGTATAGGCAAGGACTTCAGAAATCCTCCCGGCTTTTGGCACTCCGCCTTCACCAAGGCGCACGTTTGGCATTTAGCCACGTACAACGCCACATCTTTCTTAAGCCCCGGCCACCAAAACAACTTTTTGAGATCACGATACATCTTTGTGCTCCCTGGGTGGATTGAGTACTTGGTATGATGAGCCTCGTACATCAACTCCGCCCGGAGGTTACCCCCACTCGGGACGCACAACCGATGATCCTTCCTTAATAAACCATCTTCCACCGAGAACTGGGAATTTGACCCATCCATAGCGGCCTCCAAAAGCTCCTTCATGGAGTCATCTAACTCCAATGCCTGCCGAACCCGGTCAGCCAGGTCATACTGCACCTCTGTCCAGTTTAACATTGCTTTGGCGCTCGTCTGCTTGTCCACGCAACAGATCTCAAGCTCCTCCAACTCCCGCACTAGCCGCTCATCATGCACCGACAACCAGTTGGCTCGGGCGGGAGCCCTGCGGCTCAGCGCATCCGCAACTGCGTTGCCCTTCCCGGGTACATAATGTATCTTGAAGGTGTAGTCCCCCAGGAACTCCATCCACCTCCTCTGCCTCATATTGAGATCCTTTTGATCCAACAAGTATTTTAGGCTCTTGTGATCGGTGTATATGTCGACCCTTACTCCGTATAGGTAGTGCCTCCACAACTTGAGTGCAAATATCACGGCCGCCAACTCCAAGTCGTGCACCGGATAATTCCTTTCATGCACCTTTAGCTGACGCGATCCATACGCTATCACGCTACCATGCTGTAACAACACGCAGCACAAACCGCTACCCGAAGCGTCGCTATACACCTCAAAGCCCTCGGTCCCACTCGGCGAACTAAGCACTGGCGCCGTGGTCAACCGCCTCTTCAGCTCCTCAAAAGCCTGCACGCACTCTTGCGTCCATAAGAATCTCTTATCCTTTCTGGTCAACTTTGTGAGAGTTAACGCTACCCGCGAGAAGTTCTCTACGAAGCGTCTGTAATATCCGGCAAGCCCGAGAAAACTACGGACTTCCGCGACAGAAGATAACGCAGGCCACTCCCGTATCGCAACAATCTTCGCCGGATCCACCGCTATACCTTCCCCACTCACTATATGACCCAGGAACGCTACCGAGGGTAGCCAGAACTCGCACTTGGAGAACTTTGCGTAAAGCTCATTCCTCCTCAAAGTCTCCAACACCAAATGCAAATGCTTGAAGTGGTCTTCTTCGCACTGCGAGTATACCAAAATATCGTCAATAAAGACGATCACAAAGCGATCCAGGAAATCTCTGAACGTCCTGTTCATCAGATCCATAAACACCGATGGCGCATTCGTCAGTCCAAACGGCATGACCGTGAACTCAAAATGCCCATACCTCGTACTGAACGCCGTCTTTGGGATATCACATTCCCTGATCCTCAGCTGATAGTACCCCGACTTCAAGTCCAACATGGAGTATACTGATGATCCGACTAACTGATCAAAGAGATCATCAATCCTCGGGATCGGGTACTTGTTCTTTTCCGTCAACTTGTTCAATTCCCTGTAGTCGATGCACAGCCGCATACTACCGTCCTTCTTTTTAACGAAGAGGACCGGTGCGCTCCAAGGCGACGAACTTGGACGCACATAACCTTGCTCCATCAGTTCCTCCAACTGAACCTTCAACTCCGCCATCTCCTTTGGCGCCAATCTATAAGGAGCACGTGACACGGGTTTGGCACCCGGCACGAGCTCGATAGTAAAATCAATCTCTCGCTGCGGTGGGGCTCCGGGAAGGCTATCCGGGAACACATCGGGGTATTCGCAAACCACGGGGATGCTATCCAACGGGGACTTTGGCTCCACAGCCCCCACTATCGCAAAGAACAGCTCTGCACTAGCACGAACCGCCTTCACCACCTGAAGAGCAGACATTAGTGTCTTGCTCGACCCCTTAAGCCCCTCGAAAGTAGTCTCCCGCCCTACACCCAGCTTGACCTCCTTACGGTCGCAATCGATCCAAGCCTTCTGCTCTGACAGCCAATCCATTCCAAAGATAACATCGAACTCTACCAACGGCAATAATGACGCTAGCAAGTCGAACTCCTGGCTCCCTATGTGAACCTTCACGGCGCACACTCTGTCCGCACGCATCGAGCACCCATTCGGTAGCAACACATCTAACTTGTCCTTCGCCATCGAAGAAGGGACTCCGATGCGCGATATAAACTGTTCGGACAAGAAAGAATGCGAAGCACCAGTGTCGAACAGTGCTCGTGCCGGACTATCGCTAATCACCACAAAGCCTAAGCAAAAGACATTAGCTTAACAAGCAATAGGTAATAGTATTCCCAAGTCAACTTGCATAAATTAACTCATACCTATCACCACATCCGCTTGCTTGATGGCCTCCTGCTGGCCCAAGTTGTAGACTCTAGGCTGAGTCGGAGCATAGTGGGACGCGGTCGACTCCACCGCTTTGCCCTTTTCCTCGTAGGTAGCTCCCTGTTTCCTTTCGGACTTTGAGCGTCCACTCCAGCAGTCACGGGCAAAGTGCCTCGGCTTCCCACACGTGAAGCAAGCGCCCGGGGTTCGATGGGTAGTTGCCCCCGAGGCACCTGCAGAAGAAGCTGGACCCGATGACTTAGCCTTCTTGAAGAATCTACGGTAGCCCGACTTCGATGTAGTCGGCGCCTTGAACTCTGATTTCTTGCCACCGGATTCCCTTTCTTTCTTTGCTTGCACGTTTCTCATATCCTTCTCCAAGGACCGGGCCGAACTGACCAGGGTCATGAAACCCTGCGTCTTGGACCCCGACAGCAGCAACCTCAAATCATCCCTTAGCCCTTCATAAAAGCGGCTCGTCTTGCGCTCCTCGTCTGCGAAGGTAGCGCCGGCATATCTCCCTAACCGAGTAAACTCGTGGAGGTATTCATCAACGGTGCTATCACCCTGCACCAACTTCTGGAATTCGCTCTCTAGCGCAATCCTCTGCGCCGAGGGGAGGTATCGAGCCATAAATAGTCTCGCAAACTCCTCCATCGGGACTTCGGCCAATGGCCTTCCCCTCAACTGATGCAGCTCTAGGCCCTCCCACCACAACCTTGCGTCCCCATCCAAAAGGAACGTCGCTATAGTGGTCTTCTGCCACTCTTCAGTTTGCGTCGCAGTCATCACCCTGTTGACCCTTGCGAGCCAATCCTCTGCTTGGGTCGGGGTTTCTGCCCCCATGAACACTGGTGGGTGAAAGCCCATGACATGCTTCAGTTGTCTTTCAGTTGCTCTCCTAGGCAACTCTGGCTCCAAAACTACTTGCTCAACCCTCCTTTGCTCTGCCGCCTGAAGCGGTACCTATTCCACAGCAGGAGCAGGCTGCTGCACCTGCCTTGCAGGCTGCGCATTGATCATTGCCATGACCGCTTCTGCCACCAACCTAATGGTCTCAGCAGACAAAGGTGTTGCAGGCGCGTCGCTTGGCGCACTGCTCGCCTCAGAACCTGGCCGTTCAGACGGCCCAGCACCACTTCTGGTCACCTAAAATCGTGCAAAACACCGATAAGCGACCAAGAATTACTGCAAACAGCAATTATAGGAACACGCAGGTTCCTCAAACATGTGCATTTTCATTCCTAAGTGGACATTCATGGGTTCTTTTCATGTTATAACGATGACGCACACAATGTGCTCACCACCCCTTAAAGTGAATTCGTCCACGAATTCATTTAAGCTTGACCGAAACCAGAAGTCTGATACCAATTTGTAACACCCCTATCCGTCGCATAGCATATAGCAGTAGGTCCGGCCGGGGCTCGACGCCATATACCACGGACAGACCGGTTGGTTACGCGTTGAAACCACACAACCAATCAGAGCGTCCTACACAACACCTAGCGGAAGTAATTTAATTAAGTTGCAAAAGATAAGAACCCTGCCACAAAGCATGAATATCCACTACAACCCAAGAATGATTACATACACAAAAGAGTACACGGCCTTAAGGCCTTACAGAAGTGTTCGCTTAACAAAATAGCGTCTTTCATACATCGGCACGCAGGCCGGCCATACATGAATATGAAAAGCTAATAACTAAGCCTTCGAGGGCTGGCGCTGCAACTTGGGTTTTAGCCCGCTATTTGCCGCTTGGCTCCGCAGCAGCACCTGTAGAAAGCAATCCACCCAAGAGGTGGCAATACAAAAGGGCAACGGTCAGCAAAGCTGACCAAATTATAACGACCCCGTCCCGTTTCTCGGGACGGCGGTGCTCCTTCCCTGCATATAAAACTACCATAGCAATTCTATAAGGTATTCTATTCGCCACAAGTGTCGGCACGTACGGCCGCACACTCCGTGCTCTCAGGGCACTAATCGGTGAACCCGGTCCGGACCCAGTCCGACACCGCGATTCCACCACCATCCCTCAGATGGCAACACTCGTGAGCATTTAGCCCTTTCAGCCGAAGCCTAGGCCCGTTTCCAGCCCCCCGGGAAGTCCCATGTACTTTAGGTCGCTTCTACCGAGACCACTTGGAATGGGTAGAGTTCCACCCGCCCGTTGCTCACTTCACCACGGCCATTTAGCCATCGGTGCGGGCCAAGTTTCACCTCATTCCCACAATCGATCAAAACACGCACATAACCCCGTTATGTACCGATTTGCCCTCCAAGGCAACATCGTGGCGGCAATGCGATTCCGCCCAAGATTTCCGGGTGCGCCTCGAGGTTAACCCCCAAGGATCCCTGTATGCAATCTACCGCGTAGAATTTTCGGAAAACTGAATTCACCGGCGCGGAGTCTTCTCCGGCCATGCAATGCAAACATCACCGATCCGGGTTAAACCCGAATAGGCTTCACGCACAATGCCTACGCCCGTACTCCGATTCCGGGCTCTAACAACGGGGACTTTACATATCTACCCGAAGGGATTCCGCGCCTCAACGCTCACTCGCGAGAGGGGGATTTCCCCATGCATAGAAAGAAGGGCGACTACACATGCCCTATGAAGAGGATCGTTACCCTCGAAGATTTCCGCGGCGCCATCGAAAACTAACCGGTTGGAAAGCACCGCAACGGCGTCACCTCCGCGGATCTGGACTCGGATCGCGATTCGGGGCTCCGGAGCTCCTCCGGCGGCCGGATCTTTGGCTCCTCCTTCCTCTTGCTCTCCCTTCTCTCTAAACACTTAGAGAGAGAGTGGACCAAAGAAAATGAGGATATAAAACCCTAATCCCGGCTAATAACCCCCAGGAGAAGCCCCCACCGTCGGATCCAGATCCAAGAGAACGAACGGCCGAGATTAGATCCAAAATCCCAAAAACTGGGCCGAACACGGCTTGACACACGGCCGTGTGTCTGGCCGTGTAGCTCATTCACCGATCGACACGGCTCCTGACACGGCCGTGTACCACGGGACGTGTTACCTGGAGCTTCAGGACGATCGTCGGGCTTCCAGAACACGGCTTCGAACACGGATGTGTTCGAGGCCGTGTGCCCCACACACGGCTTGAGACACGGCCGTGTGTCTCAGGCCGTGTACCTCTCTGACTCGAGACAGCACAAAACACAATAAATCCCTGAACACGGGTAGGCACACGGCCGTGTGCCTAGCCGTGTGCCCCTGTTCAGGCCTCCAAAAGCGCCGTTTGATCGCCCCGCGATCATCTCCGAGGTTGGGGTCTTACATCCTGCTCCTACCAATATGCGCATCCAACTAGCGGATCGCTCGGTTAGGTTCCCCATCGGGGTTGTTGAGGATGTCCTTGTCCGAGTAGACAAGTTCACGTTCCCGGTGGACTTCGTCATCTTGGACATCGAGGAAGAAGCCAACGTACCAATAATACTTGGTCGCCCTTTCCTCGCGACCTCACGTGCGTTAATCGATGTAAGTAATGGTCAGCTTCTCCTTCGGGTAGGAGACGACCAAGTTACTTTTTCTATTAACTCCTCTATGGAAGACTCATCGCCGAGCGACGATTTCTGCTACTCTTTAGATTCTTTTTATGGAGATTGTTCTTCTCCGGTTTTCGAGTCCGAATTTTTAAACGAAAATATTTTTTCGCTTGAAAATTTTTATTGCGATGAGGACGCGTTTACGAATATGCCTTTTGAACCAATTGGTTAAAAAGACATTAGCACTAAAACCTCACTAGAAGAACCGCCCACCCTAGAACTCAAACCATTACCCGAATCCCTAAAATACGCCTTTTTGGGGAAAAATGATACACTCCCGGTAATCATTTCTTCGTATTTAAGCGATTCGGAGACCTCCGATTTATTGGAGGTTTTGCTTAAACATCGCCACGCAATTGCGTGGCAAATTTCTGACCTAAAGGGGATTAACCCTTCTTTCTGCACTCACAAAATTTTCTTAAACGATAATTGCCGCAAAACCATTCAGTCGCAGCGGTGTCTTAACCCAAACATGAAAGACGTCGTGAAAGCTGAGATAATTAAATTATTAGATGCGGGGATTATTTATCCCATTTCTGATAGTGCATGGGTTAGTTCCATTCATGTCGTGCCCAAGAAGGGCGGTCTAACCGTAGTGGCGAATGAGCACAACGAGCTCGTCCCAACTCGTACTGTTATGGGTTGGCGTGTGGTCATCGATTATCGCAAACTTAATGATGCCACCCGCAAAGACCATTTTCCACTACCGTTCCTTGACCAAATTCTTGAGCGTCTTTCCGGTCATCCTTTTTATTGTTTTCTTGACGGTTTATTGGGGTTTTTCCAAATCCCCATTTCCCCCGAAGACCAAAAGAAAACAACTTTTACTTGCCCCTTTGGCACCTTCGCCTATCGAAGAATGCCATTTGGCCTCTGCAATGCGCCGGCTACATTCCAAAGATGTATGCTAGCAATTTTTGGTGAGCTAGTAGAAGATATTATGGAAATATTTATGGATGACTTTTCTGTATTCGGATGCTCATTCCCGGATTGTCTTCGTAATCTTGATCGTGTCCTCCAGCGATGCGAGGACACGCATCTTGTTTTAAATTGGGAAAAGTGTAACTTTATGGTTCGAGGAGGTTTGGTCCTCGGCCATAAGATTTCGATTAAGGGGATAGAGGTCGATAAGGCCAAAGTTGAAATCATAGAAAAACTTTCTCAGCCGACAAACATAAAATCCATTAGGAGTTTCTTAGGCCATGCGGGCTTTTATAGGCGCTTCATTCAAGATTTTTCAAAAATAACAAAGCTGCTTACTCACCTCTTGGAAATGGAATCACCTTTTGTCTTTAGTAGAGATTGCGAGTCTGCTTTTAATTTTATAAAACAAAAACTTATCAATTCTCCAATTCTAGTGGCCCCTAATTGGTCCATTCCGTTCTAAATCAGGTGCGACGCGAGTGATATTGCCTTAGGCACCGTTCTTAGCCAACGCGTAGAAAAACATTTTCATCCTATTTATTACGCTAGCAAGACGCTCACTTCCGCACAAGTGAATTACACGACAACGGAAAAGGAACTCTTAGCCGTCGTTTTCGCTTTCGATAAGTTTCGCTCGTACCTTACGCTATCTAAAGTTATCGTTTTCACCGATCACTCCGCCCTTAAGTATTTACTAGCCAAAACCGACGCGAAGCCCTGCCTTCTTCGATTGATTCTCCTCCTACAAGAGTTTGACTTGGAGATCCGGGATAAGAAGGGCGCGGAGAATCTAGCGGCAGACCACCTCTCCCGTTTAGAAAATTCGGGTACGGAAGCGCTCGTCGAATCTGAAATAAATGACAGATTCCCCAAGGATCGCCTTCTCTCCATTCGTTCGTCTTCATTATCTTCGCCTTGGTTCGCAGATTTTGCGAACTACTTAGTCGTGCGGGTACTTCCAAAAGATTTTTCAAGACATCAAAAGAAGAAATTCTTTTCCGACTTGAAAAATTTCTATTGGGATGACCCATTTCTTTTCCGTATCTGCGCGGACCAAGCGGTTCGAAGATGCGTCGCGGGAGTGGAGTGCACACAAATATTGAGGCACTGCCATGAGGGTCCAGCCGGGGGGCACTATCAAGCCAACCGGACTGCTAAGAAGGCGCTAGAGGCGGGCTACTTTTGGCTCACTCTCTTCAAAGACGAGCACAATTTTGTGCGCGCATGCGATAGCTGTCAGCGGTCGGGTAACATCTCACGTCGAGACGAGATGCCCCAAAATATGTTTTTAGAATGCGAAGTTTTCGATTTATAGGGCATAGATTTTGTTGGCCCCCTACCTCCTTCTTATAAAAATTTGTATATTTTAGTGGCGGTCGACTACGTATCACTGTGGGCGGAAGCGCCAGCTCTCCCCACCAACGATGCGCGAGTCGTCGTTACATTTCTAAAAAAATTATTTTCTCGCTTCGGCACGCCTCGCGCTATTGTTAGTGATAGGGGAACGCATTTTTGTAACGCTCTAATGGCTAAGACGTTAGCTAAATACGGAGTCACGCACAAACTTGCCACCCCCTACCACCCCCTACCACCCGCAAACAAGTGGCCAAGTTGAGGTAGTTAATCGAGAGATAAAACGCATATTAGAAAAAACCGTTTGACTTAATAGGAAAGATTGGTCCGTTAAGCTTGACGACGCGTTAAGGGCGTATCGTACGGCGTACAAAACCGCCACTGGTTGTACCCCGTTTCGATTAGTCTATGGCATAGCGTGCCATTTACCCGTAGAACTGGAGCACCGCGCACTTTGGGCATTAAAACTCTTAAACCTCGACTCTAACTTAGCCGCTCAGAATAGAAAACTGCAACTAAACGAGCTCGATGAATGGCGTGCGAACGCTTACGAGAGCAATAAATTCTATAAGGAGCGTTCTAAGTTCTATCACGATCGAAAAATTAAAACCCCCAGAATTTTTTCTCCGGGCGATCTAGTCCTTCTTTATAATTATCGTCTTAGGCTTTTCCCGGGTAAGCTAAAATCGTGATGGTTCAGCCCCTTCAAGGTTGAAGAGGTTTGGCCATATGGGACCATACTCATCTCCCACCTCGAAAAAGGCACTTTTAAGGTGAACGGTAATCGGTTAAAGTCTTATATAGCGGGCGACCCTGTGATCAGTAGGAGCGAAACCATAACTCTTCTCCATATATAAACCCGCCACTATAGTCAAGCTACGCGACTATAAACAAAGCGCTCCTAGGAGGCACCCCGCGTCTATCTTTTTTACGTCTTTATTTATTATGTTTTCTATTTTTCTAATAAATGCAGGGTTTCTAATGGGCTTCCCCGAGCGCGGATCAGGGACCTTTTCTGCCCCCCCCCCCTCTTTTTCCTTTTTTGTACATATACCTACTGTCTTGTTCCTCATGCTTAGCATACAACATTGGGGACAATGTTGGATCTAAGTATGGGGGTGTTTTCGTATTTTCGTACTTTCTTTTTCACTTACACAAAAAAACAAAACAAAAAAATTTAAATTAAAAAAACAAAACTTCAAAAAAAAACAAAAATATATATAACACAAAAATCAAAAAAAAAATATAATTAAAAATTTTGAAGTTTCATTTTTTGAAACTTTGACTTATTTTTTACTTTGTCTGCGAGATCCGGCTCATCGAGCCATCCACATAACGAGTCATCTCGCGGCAACCTAGTTTATATTTTTGTAAATATTCTTGTAAATATTTTTGTAAATAATTTTTATAAGTACTTTTTGTAAATATTCTTTCTCTTTTCCCTCTCCCTTTTTCCCTCTCATCCTTGTAAAAATTTTTTTTTTCTTTTTCCCAAATTTTGGTAAATAGAATCAAAATTTCATTAAAAATACAAAAAAACTCACAAAACTTAAAAATCCAAAAAAAAATTTTATTTTCGCATTTTTTTCTTTTTTTCTTTTTAGTATGTATATATTAAAGATATAAATACAAAAATACAAAAAAAAAAGAGCATAACTTCAAAAAAAAATTTCAAAAAAAATTTATGTAAGTTATCAAATAAATAAATCAAACATTTCATTCTTAAGTTTCTTGCTATCCAAAGCTTTCGTTTTGAGTTTATTTATATGCGAATTTGATCAATTCTTTGTTCACTATTCGTTTGTTAATTATAGATTGGAAAATCTAAATTGTCGGGGTTAAGTTTTAAAGAATTTATTTTACTTTGTTAAAAATAGGGGACTCGCTTTAGGCACTACTTCTAATTTTTCATAGATAGGAGCATGTGTACCATGTTAGAAAATAACAACTATAGAATTCAATTATGCTTGCTTTTAGCTTTCTGAAAAATTGGAACGTACAATTTATAAAGGTTGCTCTCAATTATTTTTCAATTAAAAATCTAGTTCTCTTTTCTCCCCTTACTTATCATAACCTACTTGGTATGATAAAAATATTTCCCCAAAAAGAAAAAGATCTTATGTCAATGGGAATAAGATTTCATTCCGTAAACATAGGCACCCAATGAATTAAAAGATTATACGTTACGGAGTAAGAGGATAAAATTCATTACTCCAACACATATACATTGGGTTATTTTTATGAAGAAGAAAAAATTTTTATGTTAAGGAAAATAAGATTTCGTTTTCCTTTAACATCCAAATCAAAAAATGGAGGTTCGAGAAAAAATAACCTCGCCTCAAAATCCAAGCATCTTCATCAACCCCCCTTAGCCAATTTTATGACTCTAGAATTAATTCAAAAATCTTTTTGAGAGCATAATTCGTAAATTGCATTATTTCTGATAACACTCCTATAAGCTAAAGTTCGTATAACTCCAAACTATTTTCTGTTAATCTAACCAATACAATTATTGCTTTCTATTTGATTACATCAAGAAGTCTTTTGGCCAAAACTTTTGCCCTATTTAAATCATCTAAATAATTTTAGGACTTAACTCTTATACCCCGTATATTTTTATTTGATCTCTCTTATAATTAATTTAGCGGTAGCAGAACTTAGGGTTTTTTATTATTCCTTATAAGTTCACCTCAAACTTTTGCTCTGGAATAGCAAAAGCTTAAGTATGGGGGTGTTTGATGAGTTGTAAATATACCTATATTTTCGTATTTTATTTAAGTCAATTTTGTTTATTTTTTGTCTTTTTTATTTGTTTTATTCAATAAATTGCTTATTTTTGTAAATATTATTTCTAACTTAGCTTTATTTTTATTCCAGAAAAATTCCAGAAAAAGTCAAAATGTTGACTGACACGCCCGTGTCATATGACCGATATGCCCATGTCACACCCTCGATGATCGCAGACCACAGGTTGCCAGTTCGACGATCGGCGATGATCAAACCAAGCTCGATATGCCCCAAGACACGCCCGTGTCAAGGTGTGACAAAGGCGTGACTTAGCCACCTGGCCCGACGTGACGCGCGCGACTTTGCGGCCAGACCGCGCCCAGATCGACCTCCCCGACACGCCCCAGTCACGCCCGTGACTGACACTTGTCACGCCTGTGACCTAGGGTGTGACCGCCACGTTTTCAGGCGAAGTCAACTTTCCAGTCAAGTCACCCGATCAGCTCATGTACAGTATCGACACGCCCCCCTATCACGCCCTATTCACGGGCATGACCAACCTGAAAATTTGCCTATAAATAAGAGCTTCCAGGAAGCTTTTCTGGTCCACCTTTTTTGACCACTTTGCTTAGGGGAGGTGCTGCCCATTTGGATTCCATACTTATGTATGGATAATTTCTCCCCCTCCCTCTCTCTTTCTTAGTTTGTATTAGGGTTTTTGCTTTAATAAAATTTGAATTTTTCTCTCTTCATTAGTATGAAAAATCCATTTGAATGCGCCTACTTAAGCAATTTTTCGTTCATCTTTTTGTGTTTCTTTTATGTTTTCATTTTTATAGCCTTGATAACTTAGTTAGATTTAGGATTTATCGGCATTTCTAGCCGTTGTGCCATCCGTTTAGTTTTCGTTTTCCGCACTTTTTAGCTTTAGTTTTATCTTCTTTATCATTTTCATTCATATAGGTTTTATAAAAACTCCCCTAAAAGTGTTCGTTTTTATTTTCTTTAACTTAGGCTCTTAGGAATGTAAAACTTCTCGTTCTTTTTTAGTTTTATTCTCACTTTTTTGGAGGTTTTATAAAAACTTATGAATAAAAATGTAGTCGTTATAATTTTTCGCTCACTTCATTTTAGCTTTTTATTTGTAAAACTTTTAGTCCCTTTAATTTTTATTTCATCTTTTTATGCATTTCTACCGCATTCTAGCGGTAGAAATGCAGTTGTATTAATTTTTCGAGTACTTTCATTTTGCGTTTATTTGCAAAACATTTTCGCTCGGTTAATTTTTATTTTCACTTTTTATGCATTTCTACTGCATTCTAGCGGTAGAAATGCAGTCATTTTAATTTTCTGAGCACTTCGCTTTTCTTATTTTTTTGCAAGGGTGCGTGCGTGTACGATTTAGAATTTACAGCTTTGTTTTAATTTCTGTAGAGTGTGTGCGTATGCATTTATTTTCGCCTACTCGTTAAGAGTTAAATGGCGCTCTGCTTTCATTTTCCGCCCACTCGTTTGAGTGGGACTTGTCTTTTTACTGCTTACATTTTCTTCCTACTCACTTGAGTAGGAAAACTTTGTGTGTGTGCGTGTGTTTACTTTTCTGTAGAGTGCGTGTGTGTGTTTTACTTTCAAGTAGAGTGTGTGCGTGTATGAGATAAATTTACCCCCGCCCACTCATTTGAGCCGGGACTTTCAATTTTATCTCTTTCTCAATTATGTAGAGTGCGTGCGTGTAGGAGATAATTTTGACGCTTTATTTATCGCTTTCTTCAATTAAGAAGAGTGTGTGCGTGTGTGCATTTATTTCCGCTTACTCATTTGAGTAGGGCTTGCTTTATTTAATTTTCTTTATGGTTTTGAAGTGTGCGAGAGTGCCTGCATCAATTAGCCTTCAATTTATCTAATTGTCCTATTTTTTTTGTTTTCTCTTATAATCGTTCAGTGTTTAATTTAACACTCACGCTTCACCTAAAAACATAAAGCCGTCCCCATACCGATGAGTGGTTAATCTCTATTAGCCTTCGACATCGAAGAGCATTGGGACAAATAAAATGATTTGAAATAATTAAAGAACTTTATTTTTATTTTAATTTAAGGACTTATGGTTTGCCCCGGGTTAACGACGCATAGGACCACATAATCGATGTGTGGGCTCTATTTCCGTTATCCATACGCGACGTCGAGAGGCTGCACGTATGGACCGATCCCCCTTGGGTAAAGAGAACTGCGTACGCCCCCTCGAAAGAGGAGAAACGTAGTTCTGCCGGATTGGGTTCCCCACCGAATAGCGGGGTTCTTAGCGTAATGCAGACGTTATGGGGAATCCTTCGTCGGACTAATGTTCAGTCGAATAGCCTTAGCGCCCAGGTGAGCGATATCCCTAGACCAAGGTGAGCTCATGTTCTTGGAACCCCCACGGCCAAGTGCCTTTTATTAAATTAAAAACAAAGTTCAATAATTGTTAAGAATTATTTTAGTCTTAATCTGATTCGATGCCGAGCGTTAACCCATCATCGAACTAACTTAGCAAAATTCAGCTCTCTTTCTTTCCGTTTTAATTAGACTAAAAAATCCCACCTTACTGATAGAAAGATAATAGTGTTCCTGGAAGAGTAGATATAATCAACGCGTCCCCGAGAATAATACGACCTCGGTATTTTCCCGAATACCGAGTACTATTTGCGATAGGTGCACTTGCCTCATCTCGTTAGAAAACTCGATCTTCTAACCGACCCGCGGAATCTGACCATTTCGAACCACCCACAGTCGGTCTCTGTTCCACGACCATCAGTTCTGCCTCCTGAGTGGCTTCCGCACTACCCTTAGTGGACTTCCTCTAGGATCATCTTGATTTCCCTCTCGGCCACGCAACGTTCCAGCATGTCGGGGAGGGTCTTTCTATACAGCTTCCCATCACGCATAAGATAGTACGCCGACATATGCTTGAAATTTTTTACTATCCGTCCCCTCCGGGTAATCTCCTATGGACACGAAGGTTTTAAAAGGATCCATCCACGAGGGGTGTTGGTCCACCTCCATCAGTTAGCCCTCCTCAATGGATGGGCGGAACAGGTCGGTTATGGTATCCCCCACCCGGGGGCCATGCTTGGCTAACTGGTCCACCTACTCATTTTCCTTCCATGGGACATGTCGGATGGAGAAGGTATGGAACATACCGATGACCCCCTTCACCTTTGTCAGGTATAACTATAGTGTAGACTCCTTCACCTCAAAGTCCCCATTGATCTGGGAAGCCACCACCATGGAGTCCGTGAGGACCTCCATATCATGCACCCCAAGCTCCTTAGCCAGGAACAATCCGGTGATTAACGCCTCGTACTCGTCTTGATTGTTTATGACGGGAAAATGCACTTCTACCGTTTGTTCGATTCTTGTCTCCTGGGGGCTGAGTAGGATCACTCCCACCCCCAGGGAATGCCTTCCCGAAGAGCCATCTACCATCACCTTCTAGGGAACCGGGTGAGTGAGTTCCGCCTCTGCCACTTCGACCACATAGTCAGCCAGGAAATCACTCATTGCTTGGGCCTTGATCGAGAGACGAGGGACAAAGGAGATATTGAACTCGATATACTCTACTGACCACTTAACTTACCTGCCCGAATGCTCCACCCCCTAGAAGATGTTACGGAGGGGATGGTTAGTCACCACTTGGATCGAGTGTGCCTGGAAGTAGGGCCTGAGTCTCTGAGCTGAGATGACCAGAGCGAAGGCCAGCTTCTCCAAGATGGGATACCAGAGTTCTGCCTTCCTCAGGACCCGACTCACATAATATATGTGGAGTTGCTTCTTACCCTCGTCTCGAACTAGGATGGAGCTCAAGTCCTCTACTCCGACCCCTAGATATAAAGGTAGGTCCTCCCCCTCCTTTTGCCCTTGGAGCAGGGCGGCCTGAGTCAACTGCCTCTTCAAGGCCTGGAATGCCTCCTTGCACTCCCTAGTCCATTCAAACTTCTCCCCCCCCCCTCAAAGTTCTAAAGAAGGGGGAGCACTTCTCTCCGCCCGGGAGAGGAACCAGCTCAACCCTGTCAGCTTCCCTATTAACCGTTGCACCTCCTAAGTGTTTCGAGGTGATCCCAACTCCATGATTGCCCTCACCTTGTCAGGGTTGGGCTCTACACCTGCAAGGGTAAGGATATGGCCTAGGAACTTACCCCTGCTTGCCTCGAAGACACACATTAGGGGGTTCAACCGCATCTTATATTTGTGTAAGGTGGTGAGGTCTCCTCCAAGTCCCGGAGATGAGAATCCACGTGTCGACTCTTAATCATGAGGTCATATACATATACCTCCAGGTTCCTCCCTTTCTTCGCTCGGAAGACCCTATCCATCATTTTTTGGTACGTTGCATCTACATTCTTTAGCCCAAAGGGCATCATTTTATAGCATTATCACTCATCCCCTATGATGAAGGAGCATCCTTGATGTATGGGGGGTGCATCCTGATCTGTTGGTCACCAAAAAATGCATCTAAAAACTCATTACAGGAAAAACAATGGCTGAGTCAACCAGCGCGTCGATCCAAGGCAAAGGATAACAGTCCTTAGGACATGATTTATTAAGAAAAGAAAAATCAATACACATACGCCACCGACCATCTCCTTTTTTGACCATTACTACATTAGAGACCCATCCGGTGTATTGGATCTCGGATATAAAGCCAGCCATGAGGAGCTTGGCCTATTCCTCCCTGATTGGCTCGGCTAGCCTATCCACAACAGATCTCTTCTTCTACTGGATGGGGAGAGCCTCCGGGTCCAAGTTGAGGCGGTGGTAGGAGACGTAGGCATCGATCCCAGGCATCTCTGCGGCACTCCAGGAGAAGACGTCCATATTTTTTTGGATGCACTTCAGAAACTTCTCCTGATCTGCCGGGGTAATCCCCCCGCTGATGTGGACCTTTTCACCCCTACCCCGAGGGTGAGAACCTCCATCTCCACCACCTCTTCCACGGCCTCCAAACGAGACTACTCTCCCCATTCTCCAGCATCCTCCCCGCCTATGGCAGAAAACTCCTTCTCTGTCTCCTCCACGGCCATTGCCTCGGCTGGCACCAGGACTACCTCAGCCATCTCCACCCGGGTATGGTATTCCTCCACCTCCACCACCACTACTGCCTCCTACTCCGCCTCCTCTATTATTCTCTCCATCTCCTCGGCCACCTACTGCCTTGAGATGGAATTCACTGTCATGACATAGCAATCTCTTGCCACCTTGCGGTCACCCCGAACTCGGGCATGAATCCCGTCAACATTGTACTTTAGGCATTGGTGGAAGGATGATGGGATGCAGTGGAAGTCACTAATGAGGGGTCGCCCGAAGAAAGTGTTGTAGCTATTCGAGCCGTCCATAATGACGAACCTGCGGTTACAGCACTCCCCCCCCCCCATTGAGTTTCATGTAGGCCCACTCCTCCTTCAACCTCCTTCCTCTCCCTTGAGAACCTGAACAAGGGTCCATCTGCGACCAGCACCCTCTTGTCCTCTACCTTCCTCGTGTCGAATGCCTTCTTGAACATGATGTTGACTGAACTCCCATTGTCGAAGAGGATCAGGGAGACGGTGAAGTTCTCGACTGCTGTTTGGATGACCAACGTATCGCAGAAGGGGTCCTTATGGTCTGGCATATCCTTCCTTGAGAAATTGATCTTCTCCACCAGGGGTGGGGTCTGGAGATGTAGAGCCAACGCTCCGGCGGTACATGGTGTGGAGACTTGCCTTGCGGGAAGCCTCGACCCCCCCCCCCCCCCCCCCCCGTGGATCACCCTGACCCCTCTCCGGGCCCCAACATCCGCCCGGTCTTCACACCTTTCCTCCTCCGCCCGAGGCAAGACTTATTCGATCCACACTTCCTAGCGGTCTTGCTGATATTGCTGCTCCCTATTTCCTCTCATCTCAAGGAACTTCGGGCACGTGGTCGGGGCGTGCCCCTCCTTCTGATGGAAGTCACAGTAGGGCAACTCCATCATGACCTCTATTCTCCTCAATCGCGCCGCTCTCCTCCTCTCCCCCATGGCTATAGCCATAGCCTGGTTATGGTCGGGGAGAGGTGGTCTCTGGCCCTACCTCCCACTCAAATGGTAAAATTGTCTCTGACCCCCCAGGCGATTGTCTCCCCCATTGAAACCTATCTGCGCCCACTGGTCTTGCCACTCCGACATCCAACCTAGCCGATGGTTCATCTCTTGGCACCCCCATATAGGTTATTATTTTTGTTCCCTCTATAGGGGCTCAACACTTCTCTCCTCCTGACCTCTATCACTTCTTGTCCTTTCTTCCTCCTAGCCCACCTATCCAGCTTCCTGGCAAACTCCGGATTCGACGCCTCCCCATAGACTTATGTTACCACCCTCTCCATTAGCTCCTCATAGGAGAGGGGCGGCACCCTCTTCAGTTCCAATCTGAAGAATCCTTGTTGCATCCCCAGGGTGAAGGCCATCATTAGGGTGTGTCCCATCATCTCTTGGACCTAGGTCACCTCCTCCTAGAACCTGTCCATGTAGCTCCCCACGGTCTTGTTCATCCCCTGCTTGATGTGGAACAGGGACTCTGACTCCTTCTTCCTCCTCTTGGAGGTTGTGAACCTCAACATTAACCCCCAGCGTAGGTCCCCGAAACAATAAATGGAGCTGGCCGATAGAAGATAGAATAACTCTCTCACCTTCTCCTTGAGAGTGATGGCAAATAGCCTGCACAAGAACCCATCCGACATTTGTTGGATGGAGACCACGTCCTCAAACCACTTGACGTGCTGGACTGATTCTCACTTCCTGGCGTAGTAAGACATCTCGGGCTCCCTGAACCCCTCTGGATCCAGGGTAGAAGAAACCAGCTCGCTGAAGGGGCTGCCTCCCCCTTTTAAGCGAGCTGTGGTGTCTCACACCCCCATCTCGCTAAACCTGCCATCGCTCGTCGAGCCCGGGAAGAGTACTCACCTGGGGAGCTCGCTTCCTCTTCCTTCCTCTATAACTTCTTTCGCACCCTGCCTGCCTAGAGCATCTTCGTCAAGGGCCGGGTCTGTGAGCACTAGCGCTGCTGGAGTCGATCACTCGCCACGTGCGTCGAATTCTAACCTGAGGCCAAGCAACTCTTGCTTGAAGTCTTCAAACATCCCCACCGTGGCGAGAGGCGGGGGGGGGGGGGGGGGCAGTCGAACCTATCCGAGCCTTGTCCTCCTCCTCCCATCATCAAGGATGTAGAAGAATCTCTGTGCTTACCACGCTCCATGGTGACCGCACCAGAATTTTGAAACCGAAAAATCAGTCTCTGTTGTGTTCACCCTTTGGGAAGGGGTGATCGCGTACCTACTTCTCTCCTGCAAGCAAAATGACAATGAAAAAGAACAAAGAACTGACCCAAGTGATCAGCGTAGAGGTCCCACCAAACACCCAGAAGATCTTAGAGCGCTTCCCCTCCCTAGGCAAGAGCTGAGCTAAGTCAACCTCAGAAAGCGCTAGAAGACTGGGAGACAAGTGAGCATGCCTTCTAAGGTGCTCCTTGGGTCTATTTATAGATTTCTGAAATCGGCCTGCATGTTGCCAACCTCCACTGATCTTAACATCTATGTGCAGCCCAGCTGGGTCTGCCAATAGCATAACTCCGCTGTCCTAGCAGGCTATAGGCAGGCCAACGGGAGAAAAATGATAAAAATACATCACAAAAAAATAGCGCGAGTGGCCCTCTAAAACCTCCACTCGCTTGGGGCGAGTAGTGCTCGATGGAGCTGGCACTCGCCGCCTTCACTCGCCTGGGGCGGCGAGTGATCGATGGAGCTGGCACTCATCGCCTTCTCCGAACCTCGGTCGACACGGGCCTGACCAGTCTAGCTCGCATATTATCGGCCAAGCTCCATGGGGCGAGTGTGATACACGGATGCCCAGGCATTCCTCAGTGCCCTAGGCGGACGTGACCAGGGTTTCCCCCCACCTTCCTTCTGCAGGAGAGCGTGAGCCAGACCATTCTGAGATGGTTACTCCCGAAGCCCATAGATATTGAGTTCGACGAACTCCAAGCGGGCGCGAGCTGGGTTGAGAAATTGAGTTTGATGAACCCTAGGCGGACGCAAGGCTTAGGTCGACGAAAGCCAAGCTCAGCTCGATGAATCCAAGCAAGCGCGGGCTGCATGGACAACTCGCGCAACTTGTCCTCCTAGCTTTGGCGAGAGCGAGTTGGTCATTTTGAGTCCTCCTGCTTGCGGTTCTAACGTGGGCGGGGCTCCCCTTGTTTTCTCTCCTTGTATCGTGGGCTCACTCAGCGAACACGGGGTTGTATAATTATGTTGTGGTGATAAATATATGAAAGCATAAATGTTGTGAAAGCTTGATTAAAAAGGAAGGAATCGAATGAGGTAAATCTCATGGCCATGAAAGATGTTGAATCGTTATCTCAAATATTGGATTGGATAATTTGTATAGTCCACTGCTTTGAGTGTGTCTCCCTACGGGTAGCAGTTTGGGATTGGTATGTTGTTTAAGGTGGCTTGCCACTTGTGTTGATGCTGAACCATTGAGTGCTTGGAGCACGAGAATGTGAAAAGGGTGTAAGTGCGTGTAGTTGACCGCATTGGGTTGGTAATGATTAAATGAGACTTTAGGGGATTGGTCTTGGTCCTCGGTGCTCATTCCAAAGGCTCCTTCCATGCCAAGTGGACGATTGGGCTTGGTCCTTTTGTGATATGCTCCCATAGGCTCCTTCTATGCCCCGATGTTGTGAAATAAAATGCAGTGTGAGTTAACACGCGTGTCATAATCCTATGTTAAGGATAGTGTGGCAGGTCTATGAGCTCGTCAGTCGTCACACCGACATTAGTTGACAGATAGACCTTGGGCAGTTGGGCTTGGTCCTCAGTGCTCATTGTCGGGGCTCCTTTCATGCCAAGTGGACGGTTGGGCTTGGTCCTATGGTGATACGTTCCCATAGGCTCCTTCTAAGGCACACGAAAGGCCAGTTTGGGCTATGTTATTGGTGCACATCTACCCAAGACCCCTCTGAGCTATAGTACACATGGAGCTCCACAGTTGTGTTCTTAGAGTTGAGGCATATGGAGGCCTAGTCCAGGTAGTGTGGAGACCAGCCTAGTCATGGAAAGTACGTTTCACTGTCACCATCTATCCACGATGAATGGCTCTTGAGAGGTTAGCTACCTACTCGAAAAGTGGAACTACATGTCTTTGTCGACATAGTAGTGTCCGTGTATGTGAGCATGGGTGAGTCATCATGTTGCATTCATATCATTGTATTTCATTATATAGATCCTCATCAAATAAGTTTTTATGGGCACTTTTATATGATGAGTTACTTTTCAGTTAAGCTGATCCTTAACTTATAAATCTCTATGGGCATTTTTATAAGTTAAGTTACTTTCCTGTTATATATCTATATACTTTAATGGATGGACATTGCTTGTGTAGAACTGCTAGAGTAGAATGTTTATAATTTTGTTATATAATGATGTAATTACCACTCATGATATGTAGAGATATACCACCTGCTTGTTACTACTTCTTATTTAGATATATTGTACCATCTTCTTTTCTCCGCCCTGTTCCTAAGAATCGTCGGGGGAGCGGATGTGATAGCCACTTAGTCTTTATAACAAACGGTTGCTACGTTTTCCCTTTTAGGAGGAAAGCCCGCAGATAAAGCAGTAGTAGGTTGTGCATGAGGGCAGCCAGGCCAGGGTGACAAGGACTTATACGATGTTACCATCGTCGGTGTAATTTGCGGATGTTAGTTTTTGAGTGACTCATATTGTTGCCCTTGGGGCCATTTTTGTGTACTCATATATTGTAGAAGCATTCATTGCTTCTTATTATTTTTGTACTTGTTGGACTTATGTACTTGTGTGGACTTGGACTTCTGTTTATATTATTTATGTTGGGTTGGCATGGATCATATTATTTATAGCTGGCAGGATAGTCATCTTGTAGTATCGATTGACCCGTGTGTCGTCGTTACCGCTAAGCGGCTGTTTTGGGCATAAAACTCCCCTCGACCGTGTCTTGTGTTCTAAGAGGGGGGTCTTACAAATAGTATCAACTTGTAACAGTCCTGAACTAAAGAAGCCATTGAATAATGGTGCCACTCCCATTTGATTGGTCAGTTTGCAGACAAACTGACATAGCCGAAGCAGTGGTGTGCCCTTGTGTAATTCACACTAAGTATGCCTAGTTGCTAACCTACGATTAGCCAACTTGACCTTAGGTTTGTATGTTTACGTGTAGATCCCAGCAAGTATAGATCCCAGCACGTGTAGAGCTAGTAGTGGGCACTCCAGCACTTTCTGTCCCTATCCTGTTCCAGTAGTCAAAGTTGCAACAGACGCTTACGGAAATTATGGATGCTTTTTGGTCTTAACAGGTCCCGGTACAGCAACAGGCCACGGGCTCTAACTGGCTGAGTACCTTTTGAGCCCTCTTCCCGCCTATTTACTATGGGATGGAATCGGATGTCTTTACTGAAGAATGTCTAGTCACGGTGCTAGAGTTAATGGCTGGAATCAGATGTCCAGCCAGTATGGTTGTGACCTTTAGTTGTGTCAGCCTTGGAAACACATACGAAGAGGGGGTGGAAGTCCCTCATGAGTTCCCCTTTCCAAGTCCGAGTGTACACAGAGATTAGGTTGAATGAATTTTTTGAAACTTTCATGGAGTATTTCATTCCCTCTGTCGCTCGAGATGAGCTTGAGGAGAGATTCCTGCAGCTGAAGCAAGCATAAAAATCCATAACAGAATATCAAAGGGAGTTTTAGCACCTTGCTAGATTTGTCTACTCCTACGAGTTAGATGTTCGTGGTAATGTGAATCAATTTCACAAAGGCTTGCGGGATCCCCTAAGGCAAGCCCTTTTGTTTATAGCGAATGCGAGCTTGGAAGAGATAATTTATATGCCGAAAAGGTTGGAGGCGGATCACTTTGGAAGTAGTAAGTGTAAGACCCCGTATTTAACAACTCGTAAAAACCGGGGTCTTATGCCCAGAACCGCCGCTTTGCGGTGACACCTTCGCACCCGGGAAGATCGTCACTACAAAATGTCGATTCTGCCGGCCTTATTGATCACAAAAGTAGCAGTACAAGTGTAGAAGCATGTAAGTCCACAACAAATCACATATATAAAATCTCCACGAAGGGAGTGTCCACAGAATAAATAAAAGAGTAAAGAAATGGAGGGCTAAAGCCCGGTATATGAATATCCTCACTACAGATCTCTCATGCGGAGGCAAAATGAAACATCACTAGAAGTCGGTACTCACGATCCCAGCTGGCTGTACTCCTTAGCTAGACTGCCCTGCCCTTTCTCCAATCGTACCGGTCTCCTGGGTTGCTCCTCCCTGTTGGGCTCCGCGATCGCCTAATATGATGTGGTTCGAAAACCGTTAGTCTATAAGACTAAGGACTATCGTCCCCCACCCCTTCCCCCATGCCCCTAGGCACCGAGCGGGGAGGAAGAAAGGGACGGACGTGAAAGTGGAGAGTAAAATAAGCAGGTGAAAGGGGGACCTAGCTAGAAATTTATAATCATGTTGTAATAGGTAAAGTAAGAAAAGAATTTAACCTTCACTTATGTTAGTAAACATAAGCCAAGAAATCTTCTACAAGGCTCCCATCGTATAAAATATCTGATACCACTTTATACGTTGGGGTGTCGGTTATCACAAGCAGTATATATATATATATAGAAATAACCTTAATTTATAAACTTGTCCACACAATCTTATAGAACAAGGGGTCGTTTAGCAAGTCCTAATGTATAAGCATCCCATACCACTTATACATTAGGTGTCACAGGTTATTATGAATGATTATGATATGCAGCTATATGGTGGGTATGTTATGATCAAGTAGTGCAACTCACACACCCGACTTTGTGTACACAAACATTTAGTTCCCCCTTTCGGAGCCGTTACCTCCCAGGATACCTCCGTAGTGGCAGACGGAAGCGGTAAGTTTGGCCTCGCCCACCTAAAAACTAGTATAGCACTACCGGTCTGACCTATCGTACGCCTCAACGCTTGGTGCATAAAGCGGACTCCTGCGTACACTTGCCGACAAGATCGCTGGGCTAAGCTTTGGCGAAGTGTAAAACCACACTTGCTGAGTCATCGTACTGGCATTGGTGTTATGACAACCCAGTACCGAAGACCCACCACCTTAAATATTCCTTTTTATGCACATGCAATATTCTTAAAAGAAATCAATAAGTCATACTCCCGGACTAACTGTCTGAATCCACCTCAAACCGAGACTCAGCTCCCCGGACTAACTATCCGGCTCAATTTCAAAACCTCATCACTTTGAACACCGCAGGATGGCGCCCCTTTGAACACCTCGGGACGACTTATTCATTTCCAACCTCCTATCCAACTAGTGTGTGCAGCCTGAAGACCTATTTTCTACATTACTCTTTCAGTTTATCTTAAGGTTTACGTTAGCCCAGGACTGCCCAAAGTATGCCCATTGAAGGGATCTCGAAGGCACTAGGAACCGAGATGGGATGACAAGCCCAAAGTTCCCTTTCTCAAGGATATTTACTTTAGTTGATGTCTACCCATGATTTGCCCAACTCTCATTGTTACTTTAGAGTTATCCTAACGACTTAACTTGTTATTTGAAGTGTGGCGGCCTTCCGCTGTACCCCATCACTGTGGCTATATTAGCTTGCACTCCACTCTCGTCACTAACACTACCCTCCAGGGTTATACTTCCGATCGTAATATTCAGCTCAATAGTCGATCTATCCCCCGGTGGGCCTTATGTCATGACCTATTTTACTAAGCGCAACCCATGACCTAAAACCACCCCGAAGTCAAACTTCCAATTCCTTGGGTCACCAACACCTAATTATTTATCCTAGGGTGGTATGGACTAAGGTAGTGAACATGTTTATTTTTATAACATTCCTATGTCATTAAGACCTCTAATTAAATCATTTAAATTCATCCCATAGGTCACTTTACACATGAAGTAGTACAATTTGTAATCCACTGACCTAAGGAATTTTTCCTGGATTGTATATTGAGAAAATAATACTAACTACAGAATTTCATAATTTTCCTTAAATTATTTACATTTATTCCCTTATTAATACAAGAATCCCATAGTTGCCATTTTCCAAATGAAGAATATGAAATGAATGAGTCAAAATTTCAATAAAATTACAGGGCATACATATCAACAATTTAAGACTAATGGCAGAGTTTTAATATCCTTTACAGAGTAATGGCCTATCAAATTGCATTCTGAAGTATTTACCAAAATACCATTATGCTAATTTAAAAATTATCAGTGCATCCAAAATTTTTGAGATAATTAACCAATGATAATCATGTAAATATACAATGCTATAAATAATTTCATAATTTTCAGATAAGTATTTCCATCGATTCATGAATGGTTGCATTATGGGTAAAATGGTAATTTCCATGCATTAACTAAAAAGGTTCTCAAACAGGAATGTAAATTTTCCTAAGTCAAGTATAACCTCCATTTAAAATTTGACAGAGTTTGGTGGTCCTTACTTAGTCAAAACCTATTTTTCCAATTATTTCTTCAAAAATGTGTATATTCTTTAAAATTCCAAATAATGGGATTTCTGGTCCCAAAAGTTCCATAATTACTCTGAGGGGTGAAATTTACCCTAATGAACCTCTGGAATTAATTTCATGATTTTTGGATGTCTCAATTAGGCTAAATGTACAAAATTTCATTTATGGCTATTTGCACCCCAAGGCTATACATAGCCAACACATGCAAGTGGATTAACCAACATGCAATCGTCCAAATGTTCTTAAAATTTAAACATGCCCTAATAATGTCCCCATTGACATTCCACCAAAAATTGGGGCCTTTTGGAGTTGAAATACTCCAAGAATCACCTAAACAAGCCTAGGGGTATTTTAGTAATTTCCCCCCATTTTGAGTCCAATTTAATCCCATTTTTGGGCAGGTCCTAAATATTCCCAAAACCAGTTCTTGCCCAAAATCTCAGGTCATTTGGGCATCTGGATGGACTTGGGCATCCCGTCCAATTTTTGCATTTTTGCTATTTGCAGCCCAAGACAATTCTTTTTTCAGATCTTGCAAGTGAGATATCTCAACATGCAGAGGGCTAAATTGACTAATGTTTCTACCATAGGTCTAATATACCTTTAAGGGCAGGCCACCAAAATCTGGGGAAAATTGGAGTTGGTATGCTCCAAAAATCATTCTTATTTGATATATCAAATTTTGACTAAAACTATAGGAATATTTTCACCAATAATTCCCATTTTAGGGGAGGATCTAGATATGCTTAAATAAGCCACAAGCCCAAAATATCAGCCAGTTTGGACTTAGGGTTTGGGCAGGGCACTCATTTTAATTTTTGACCTATCCTAGGACCAGTCCTAGGAAAATGGCTCTATAGGGCAGCCTACGTAACCAAAATAAATGTGTAATATATCAAATTAAAGGTAACTCAAGGACCTATAATTTTTATGTTAAACACTTTTTATGAAAAGTGTCAGAGGTGCCCTAACTTTGACCTGCACAATGTCTGTTTTATAAGGCAGGTTTTAGTACTATTCATATAATTAAATAATACAGGATTTATATTATATTTGCATGGCACTAATCCTAAAGCAAATCGGGCGGCTATGGTGTTTCTTCCCCAACCCGAGCAGGATTCCAGCCCGATAACCAGAGGAATTCACAGGCGGTTTTCCGGCGGCTACAGGCGGCGTGTAAGACCCCCTTTTTTTCTTTTTAAAACCCGGGGTCTTAGGCCCAGAACCGCCACTTTGCGTTGACACCTTCACGTCCTGAAGGGTCATCACCACAAGGCGCCGATTCTTCCGGCCAATTTGATCACAGAAAGGTAGCACAATAATTGAAGTAAGATCAAGTCCACTGAAAGTAAATCACATATATAGAATAAAATCTCCACGAAGGGAGTGTCCACAGAATAACAACAATCAAAGTACTATAAATGCGGGCTTATGCCCGCTACATCATGTCCTCACTACAATCTCTCATGCGGAAGCAAAAACAGAAACTACTCGGGGTCGAGACTCACGGTCCCGGCTGTATGAACTCCGGAGCTAGACTCCCCCATCTCCAAGCGCACTGGCCTCTAGGGCTGCTCCTCCATGCTGGGCTCCGCGATCCCCTAAATGATGCGGTTCGAAAACTGTTAGTCATAAAGACTAAGCCCTATCATCACCTACCCCTTCCCCAATGGCTCCTAGGTACCGAGCGGAGAGGAAGAAAGAGAAGGACATGAAGGTGGAGATTTAATCAAGAAACAGATGGCTGCGGAACTAATCTAGCAATTCTATAATAAATATGACAGAAACAGAAAGTAGGAAAGGTAACCTTAACTTACGTGCGAAAGCGCATAAGCCAAGGGATATTCTGCAAGGCTCTCATCGTATAGAGTATCCCATACCACTTATACGTTGGGGTGTTGGTTATCAAACAGCAGCATATATTTATATTGAAATTAACCTTAATTTATAAACATGCCCACACAAGCTTATAGACCAAGGGGTCGTTTAGCAGGTCCTAATGTATAAGCGTCCCATACCACTTATACTTTAGGTGACAGGGTTAAATGAATTGATTATGCTATGACATGCAAGTGGGTATGATGAAACATGCAAGTGCAACTCACACACCCGACTCTGTGCACACAGACCTTTAGTTCCCCCTTTAGGAGCTGTTACCTTCCAGGATACCTCCGTAGTGGTAGACGGAAGCGGTGGGTTGGGCCTCGCCCACCTCTAAACCATTAAAGCACTACCGGTCAGACTTATCATACACCTCAACGCTTGGTGCACTAAGCGGACACCTGCGTACTCTTGCCGGCTTGCGCACCGGACTTCTGTTGGCGAAGTGCTAACCACACTTGCCGAGTCAGCGTATTGGCGTCGGTGCATCGACCCTCCAATATCGAATACCCACCACCTTAATTTTCATTCCTTTTATGCACATGTAAATTTAATCATGAACACACAAAAACCGAGCAGAAGCTCCCCGGACCAAAACGTCCGTCTCTTAACCAACCGAGCCGAAGCTCCCCGGACCATCCCGTCCGTCTCTTAACCAACCGAGCCGAAGCTCTCATCAATCTTCATGTGCCAACAGTGTTTGTGAAAGGTGAAACCCTAATTACTAAGTTACTCTTATCAGTTTGTTATTACAGTTTACGTTAACCTAGGACTGCCCCTGGTATTCCCCGTGAAGGGCTCTCAAAGGGCACTAGGAACTATGATGGTAGCTGAAGCCCATCGTTCCCTTTCGCAAGGCACTTATTATTATTGGTTGATCCCCTTTACCCATTCCCTTCTCATATTACGATAGACTAACCTAGGGTGATTTTTAACCTTCCTCTCTCCGGGAAAGACGATCTTTCGTCGAACCCGAGCACCTCTTAACTCCAGCTATCACTACTTCTCTCTACTCTTCATATCATCCTATTGTGATACCATCCACAATTTTCCACCCAGACAAAATGACTAACTCCAACGACTTTCTCAGACCATGTCCTATTGCAATTCACAAATTTGCTATATGCAGACCAACCTAGACTATATGTCGAACCGGTTATGCAATGATCCCAAAACTCATCCAAATGCCCTAAAATATTTACTGGAGACTTATCCTGATATAATTAGCCTAAATCCAGAATGTGGTAATTTTTCCTAATTTATCTAGCATGTAATTGATTTCGTCAAAATCCCAAGGGCTACCGGTTTGAACATGAACTACCCTAAATTCTCATGCAAGATGTTCAGCAAATTTATAATAAATAGTAGGTTATCTCAATAATGTAAATCCAATGTATCATAATTTTTCTATCATCAAAAAGGCACTAAAACTATTTTAGCAATATTTACTATCTCCCATTATTTATGAACCAAGTACAGAGAATATTCTTCCAAAAATTATAAATAATTTATAATATGAAGATAAAGGCCTATAATTAGAACTGGCCCAGTTTCATAATTTTTCAGTAATAAAATCATCCCTAAATGATTTTCAAAGCACCCCTTTTTAACTTTGGTGAAGGAAGTACTGGAATTACTCAAGTAAAAATTATACAAAAATTTAAGGGTAACCATTCTGTCCTAAAACATTTATTTCCAAGATTTCATGAGATTTCCATGAACAGAAAGGTACACATAATTAAAACATCAATTAGGATTAAAATCAACTTTACAAACGAAGTGCTAGAAATAAACATCATAAAATTCCAGTAAAATTTCTATAAATTCTACCCACTTCAAAACTAACTCTACCCGAGTTTCACAGCCTTTAGATAATTATTAGTGATGGATTGTGCTTAATTAGTATTTTAACCTAAAGCTAAGATTAAGGTTTTGAAGCATCTACTTGTCTCCACATTCTCCAAGATTCCATCCAAACCATTATTATCATGCTAATATCAACTCTACAGTGTTTCAAGGCAATACGAGAGCAATTGCCCCCATATCCTTCACAACCCTCAAAATCCTCCATCTAGGGTTTGAGTTTGGATCCTAGGGTAAACCAACCCTAAACCACACCATTTTCTCCAAGTGGGTTATAATAACCCTTCCAAGTCAGTGTTCAAGATATCAACCTCAGTTGAGGTGATTTGACCGTTCCAACCTCTCGTGCCCTTTTTACTCAAAAATGCCTCACTTTTGCTTAGTTAAGAATAGGTGACTCCCTATCATAAACTCATCCAAGTGAGTTGGAAATTTGTACAGAGCTAAGTTATGTATCCAGGCACCACTCACCAAAATTTGGGAGGGTTTGGAGGTCATTTGACTACTTAAATAATTTCCTCTAAGTTTATTAAATTAAAACAAAAAATTTAGGCAAAATGTCTCCAAAAATTCCCATTTTTAGACTACCTTTAGATATAGCTAAGTTTAACCCCCTGACCAAATTTCAGGTCATTTGGATAAGGGATGAAGCGTGGGCATCCATTTTAGTTTCTGCCCAACCCTAGGTACAACCCCCATTAAAACGGGTGCTGCGGTCAAACCGCATACCCAAACGAGTTGAAACTAATTTTAAATTAATCTAGACTCGAAGGGATACGACTTCCATGACAGGTCATTTTTCCTAAATCGGCCTCTAATTGCCTCAATATGCAGCCTCAAAATATACTCAAATAATTTAACTTTTCATTATGTACTATATACATAATTTATATATTTTAAATTGATTTTACTGTTCATCTTCTACAGAAACCCGAAAACCAGAACACAGAAAACCCATATTTCCAGTAGCTCTTTTGTGATCCGTCGCCGGCTATCCGGTCACTTCCCTGGCCAACCTCCACCACCACCACCTCCGTTGAGGCGATGGCTATCGGTCGACGGTGGTTTGGCCGCCGGAGGTGGCGGTTTCCGGCAAACTCAAAACAATATTTTTCCATGGTTTTCCATGAAAACACGAGGTTGGTCCGGCTCCATTGAGCACGTACTTCATTTCTAAGAACCAAAGATCTACCCATAAGAGAAGAAGTAGAGGAGGACCTTGTTCGCGGTTTGGAGGCGAGATGAACGACGGGGTGCCATGGCACAGTGGTGGCATTGCCGAACTTCTCCTACAGCAAAAACAATTATCTGAATCTGTTTGGTCAAGAGTGTAACCTTCTCATCTTGCTCTAAGGGGTCTTTTATTGATCAGCAAGTGGGGAGGGGAAGGGGTAAGCAATTATGGTCATGAAGGCTCCTCTTAATGGTGTTTTAGTTATGGTAGCGACAGTTGAAACGCTGGAAACGAAGAGGTGTTTGCTAGGTGGCGATTTCCTATTGGACCAACATTTCCTTATTTTATTAAATAATTAGAGTAGGAAACGGCCCATAAATACTCCTGGTGTAACTTCCCATACCAGCATTTATTACCACGCGTGTTAGAATAATTTCTGGCCTGAACCAGTGTTTCGGCCTCTATCACGGGCATGACATGTCGGTCACGGGCGTGACAGACCTGCGTGGAAAAACTCTGAGTTCGACGATTGTTTTCCCGAACTCGATGATCGTCGAAGGGGGGGGGGGTGGTCACGGGCGTTACGGGTCGGTCACGGGCGTGACATGCTAGTGTTGAAAATTTTGAGCTCGACGATCGTTTTCCTGAGATCGACGTTCGTTGAAGGGGATCACGCCCTTGGTCACGGGCGTGACACCTTGGTCACGGGCGTGATAGGGTCAAGTCTGCAAATTCTGCGCTCGGCGATCATCTCGCTGAGATCGATAATCGCCGAAGGGGGTCACGCCCTAGGTCACAGGCGTGACACCTGGGTCACGGGCGTGACAGGCCCGGGCAGCAAGTTCGACGATCGTCTAACGGATATCGACGATCGTCGAAGGAGTCACGCCCTAGGTCACGGGCGTGACACATAGGTCACGGGCGTGACAGGCCCGGGTTTCAAATTCGACGATCGTCTCACGGAGATTGACGATCGTCGAAGGAGTCACGCCCTATGTCACGGGCGTGACCAACCCATGACCCGAAATCTCAGTCGATGTACTTCAATTCTTGGGCTTCTAGGGTTCTCTCATGACAGACCGACTCCTAGGGGTCTAGCCGAAAATGGGATGTTACAAATCCTAATATACAAACAAAAATTTCGTCCCCGAAATTGAGGTTGAGCCTACGGGGATTTCTACCGAAATAAATTAAACTTGTAGCATCCCATACGTTTTTTTCTATTGGGTTCAAGCGACTATTTATTTGATAAACGAAGACAATCTCCCTAATAAACAAAAGATTAACCCCTACTATCCTGTGCATGCCTAGGTTCTCAATTTTTCCTTATCTAGTCCTACCGGTTTAGTACAAAAAGGTAATTTATAGTATACCAAGAGGTGGTGAGGTATACCTGACTGAACAACTCCTGGTATTTTTGACTCATCAGGTCCTGCGGCTCCCAGGTGTGCTCCTCCTTACCGTGGTTTCTCCACAGAACCTTGACTAAGGGGATCTTCTTGCGGCGCAAGATCCGTGCTCCTTTGTCGTCGATCTGAACCGGCTCCAAGTGAACAGATAGGTCTGAAGCTACCGGCCCTTCGGTGGTCAAAATCCGCTGCTCCGGACGTAGTAGAGCCCTTCTTAGCGAAGAAATGTGGAAGACGTCGTGTAGAGCTGCCAGCTCTGGTGGCAACTCTAGCCTGTAGGCTAGGGGCCCGATCCGCTCTAGGATCCGGTAAGGGCCCATATACCTAGGGCTGAACTTCTTCCTCCGACCGCGCACTCGTGAGACTCCATGCATGGGCCGGATCTTCAAGAACACTCGGTCACCTACCTGAAACTCCACCTGACGATGCCGGGCATCATAATACCTAGCCTGTCTGCTCTGCGCCTCCAACATCCTATCTCTGATCAGTCTCACCTGTGCCTCGGTGTCTTCAATAAAGTCCGATCCCAACACCTTCGGATCCTCGTCTTGAACCCAAGAAAGCGGGTTCCTACATTTTCTTCCATACAAGGCTTCATAAGGCGTCATCCTGATGCTGGACTGGTAGCTATTGTTATAAGATAACTCGACCAACGGTAACATCTTCTCCCACGGCTCCCCTCGGTTCAGTATACACAGTCGTAGTAGATCCTCCAACGTCCTGTTGGTGCGCTCGGTCTGCCCGTCCGTCTGAGGGTGGAAGGCCGTGCTAAAAGTCAATCAGGTGCCCAAGTATGCATGCACTGACCGCCACTCCCTGGATGTAAACCTTCCATCGCGGTCCGACACTATCGTCCTGGGCACGCCATGGTATCGGATATACTGCTCCACGAACTTCCGTACCAGCACTCCCACCGAGTCATCCTTCCTGATTGGTATAAAGCGGGCCACCTTCGTCAACCGATCAACAAACACCCAGATCGAGTCATTCCCTGTCCGAGACCGGGGAAGACCATGTATAAAATCCATAGCTATATCATCAAACTTCCACGCCGGCACCGGGAGTGGCTGCAACAGTCCTGCGGGGTTCCTGCACTCCGCCTTCACCAACTGACACGCCTCGCAATGGGTCACAAAGTACGTAATGTCCTTCTTCATGCCCGGCCAAAACATCGTCTTCTTCAGATCAGCGGTCATCTTTGTGATCCCCGGGTGCACAGAGTACCGGCTGTAATGCGCCTCCGTCATAATATCCTCTCGGATCTGGCCTCCTGCGGGTATATATACTCTGCCTCTGAAATGTAGCAATCCATCTCTCAGGGAATAATCTCCTGTCGAACCCTCCTCCAAGGCTCGGAACATCGGCTCTTCCCATGCATCTGTCCTCTGTCCGTCCCGAATGCGATCCCGAATATCATCTATGGCCACCATCGATGCCAGATACTCCCTATACAGCTCTGGATCATCCTCGGACACTAGGGATATCTACATGTCTCTGAATGACCGGACTAGCTCCATGGACATAACCTGGGGCCCAGCTTCAGAAGTGGCAGCTCTTCGACTCAACGCGTCGGCCACCACGTTTGCCTTCCCTGGATGGTAATGCATCTCATACTAATAGTCTGCTAAGAATTCCACCCAGTACCTCTGCCTGATATTTCGCTCCTTCTGCGTGTCTACGTATTTCAAGTTTTTGTTGTCGGAGTAGATGTCTCAGTGGACTCCATAAAGATAATGGCGCCAGACCTTTAGAGCAAAAACGACCGCTCCCATCTCAAGGTCGTGCACCGGGTAGTTCTTCTCATGGGTCTTCAGCTGGCGGGAGGCATATGCTATGACGTTTCCGTTCTGCATCAGAACCGCACCCAACCCCTGGTATGATGCGTCGGTATACACCTGGAATCCTTCCTTTCTAGATGGAAGGGCCAGAATAGGGGCTGAGATGAGTCGGTCCTTCAGCTCCTAGAAAGCCGCTTGGCACTGCGGGGTCCAAACGAAAGGTGCCTCCTTCTTTGTCAAAGATGTGAGGGGGAGGGTAATTTGAGAGAACCCCTCCACGAACTTCCGTTAATAATCGACAAGTCCCAAGAAACTTCGTACATCGGTGGCTGTCTTTAACTGCGGCCAATCTCGAACTGCCTGAATCTTTGCCGGATCCACCGCCAACCCAGCTCTGCTTATAATGTGGCCTAGGAAAGCCACCTCCTTCAACCAAAACTGACACTTGCTGAATTTCGCATAAAGGCGATGCTCCCGCAACCTTTCCAAAGTCAGTGCTAGATGCCGAGTGTGCTCCTCCTCCGTCCTAGAGTAGATCAGGATGTCGTCTATGAATACTATGACGAACACATCCAAGTAGGCCTCGAAAACACGGTTCATGAGGCTCATGAACGCCGACAAAGAATTCGTGAGCCCGAAGGGCATCACGGTGAAATCATACAGGCCATATCTGCTACTAAAGGCCGTCTTCGGGATATCCTCCTCCTGGATCCGCAGCTGGTAGTATCCTGAGCTCAAGTCCAGCTTCGAGAAATAATGGGCTCCCTCCAGCTGGTCGAACAATTTGTCTATACGTGGGAGCGGATAGGTATTCCGGATGGTCAGCCTGTTTAGTGCTCGATAATCGATGCACAGGCGAAGTGTCCCATCCTTCTTCTTCACGAATAGGACCGGGGCTCCCCATGGCGAGGAACTCGGTCTAACAAATCCTGCCTCAACCAATTCCTGCAACTGAGTCCGAAACTCTGCCAACTCCTTCGGGGCCATCCGATAAGGGGCCCTAGATGCCGGTTTGGCCCCCGGCACAAGCTGTATCTGAAAGTCCTGCTCTCGGTGTAGAGGTAGTCCTGGCAGTTTCTCTAGAAAGATGTCAGCGAAATCTCGCACCACCGGGATGTCTGTCACCGACTCCTTAACTTCCGCCATCTCAAATAGAATCTGATAGACCTCCTCTCCCTACAGATGGGCCTTAACGGCCTGTACCGAAGATAAGAGTATACGAGAGACAGGTCTTATACCTTCGATGATAATGAAAGAGTCCCCATGTCTCACGGTGATCCTCTTCTCCTGGCAGTCAATCTCGGCATGGTTCCAGTGCAGCCATACCATACCCAGGATCAAGTCGTAGTCTGTCAGCCTCAAAATCATCGCTGGATTCTCGAATGCCTTTCTACCAATTTCTGCCTCCATATTGCAGTGATCCGTGGTAAGGACCTCAGATCCATCCGGTAGTTGCACCCTCATCCTCGAGCCTGTGAATCTCTCTACACCTTCCAGTCCTTCTACGAACGTCTCTGACACAAAGGAGTGAGTAGCTCTAGTATCGAACAGCGTGCGGGCAGGCTTGCCATTGATGAAGACTATACCTGGGGTGATTAGATGTCTTAGGGTTCTATAATGAGTTTTACCTTCCTTTCTAATCTATCAAGTGCGGTTCAAAGTTTTAACAATTGAAAGGGAAATTCTATGAAAATAAATAGGCATTGTAGCGTACCTGCTATGACCTGCTCCGGATTCCGAGGCTGCGCAAGGTCCAAGGCATATACCTGCTCCCTTTCCTGTCTACGATCTCCCCCCTTGTATCCACGACCGCGGCCGCGTCCTCGGCCTCCGTAATGCTGAGCTGGTGAGCCACCCTGTGGTGCTGGAGGTGGTGCCCCCCTCATGGGGCAGTTCCTCCGGATGTGCCCAATCTGATGACAAAGGAAGCACTCTGGTGGGGGATACGCCATTCCCCCGGGTCTCGACATCTCCTGCATCCGAAGAGGTTCAGGGGCCAATAACACTTGTTCCCTCGGCTCCTGCCTCACCTCCTGACGAGGCTGGTCCTCTGTCCTTTTCCCCTTTGGTATAGCACCTCACCGCTAGTCATTTCTAACTCTCCGTCCCTTGTCCTCTACTGGCTGCTTCCAGCCCCGGGTGGTGTGCCAATCAGCCTCAATCCTTTTTGCCATCTCCAAAATCCAGGAGATAGGCCCGTCGGATACAAACAACAAAGCCTCCCTCAAGTCCTCCCGCAGGCCCTTAAAGAACCTCCTGATGTACCCTTCTTCGTCCAGCTGGTAGGAATCTGCGTATCGAGCCAGATGGTCGAACTCCCGATGGTACTCCACCACCGTCCGGGTGCCCTGCTTCAGCTGTAAGAACCGCTCCTCCAACTCATCCCTGGCCGACTGCGGTATGAAATGCTCCAGCAGCGCGACCCTGAACTCTTCCCAGGTAACCTCGCAACCTCCCTATCGGCAAATGTTGTGTCCAACAGCATCTTCCACCACCTCTTGGCATGGGACTCCAGGCAAGAGACAACCAGAGCCACCCTCTCCTCCCAGGGACACCGTATCCCGGCCAGCATCTCGTACATGATATCCAGCCACTCTTCCGTCCGAACCGCCGACTCTGTCCCCAAGTAGGACGGGGGAGACAGTCCTCGGAAGATGCTCAGCCAGTTGGCCCCCGGATTTGGTTGCGGGACCGGAACCTGCTGTAAGACCCCCCTCCCAGAACACAAGACACGACACGAGAGGGGTCTTATGCCCAGAACAGCCGCCTTGCGGTAACACTAGCACTCAGGCTAGCCTGTACCACAAGACGCCTATTCTGCCGGCTACCAAACATATCAACAGATAAGTGCCAACCCAACCATACTAATATGAAAGTCAAATCCACACCAAGCATATGTCCATAATATCATAAATAAAGAAGCTACAACAAGCTTCTAATATCAGAGTACGTAAACAGAATTGCCCCGAAGGGCTACAACAAAATTTCTCTCTCACTCACATCGGTAACCGACGGTAGCGACGGTACCGTCCCTTATGGCCCTGTCACCCTGGCCTGGCTGTCCGTCTGCATAGCCTGCTGCTCCACCTGCGGGGTTTCCTCCTAAAAAGGAAGACGTAGCAACCGTTAGTCAAAAAGACTAAGTGGTTTCACATCCACTCCCCCGGCGACTCCTCGGTACCGGGCGGAGAAAGGAACAGGTACAATATATAAATAACAGTAGTACAACAGGTGAAGTGAGTATACATATTATAAGCAGCAACATTAGCAGTGTATAATAAACAAGCTCTTATTTAAAATCTACGAACTACAACAGCAAGAGAGTATATAACTAGAACAGTAAGTAACTCAACTTATATGGATGCCCATAAAAGCATATAAGTTGAGGGTCGTTCAGCAAAAAGTAACTCATCGTATAGGAGTGCCCATATAAACTTATACGATGAGGGTCTTGTGTATATAAAGAAGTGCGATGCTATGTATGCAATGCAATGACACACCCATGCTCAAGCACATGCAATCGCTATGTCGACACAGACTTATAGTTCCCACTATTCGAGCATGTAGCTAACCTCTCAGGCATCAACCGTCGTGGCCAAACGGTGACAGTGGAGCGGGCATCTCCACTACTACGCTGGTCTCCACACTACCTGGACTAGGCCTCCGTACGCCTCCACGCTAGGACACAACAGCGGAGCTCATATGCGTACTACGGCTCAGCGGGTTCTCTCGGGTAAATAAGCACCAAGATCCTAGCCCCTGTCTGGCCTATGGTATGACACGGAAGGAGCCTCGGAAATGAGCACGAGGACCAAGCCCAACCGTTCACCTGGCACGGAAGGAGCCACGGGACGTGAACAACGAGGACCAAGCCCAACCGCCCAAGGTCTAACTGTCAACTCCCACCGGTGTGACGATTGGCGAGCCCGTAGACCTGCCACACTATCCTTAACCCGGGATTACGACACCGCGTGTCGACTCACACCACATGCAATTCCACCATTCCATGGCATGGAAGGAGCCTCGGAGAAAGCACGAGGACCAAGCCCAACCATCCATCAAATACGGAAGGAGCCTCGGGACGTGAACACCGAGGACCAAGCCCAACCGTCCGATTTTATCCAACTTAACCTCATTCCCATTAATGAAGGTCAACACCGCACTTGTTAACTTTCACAATGTTATTCGTGGGGAAACGACCCTCTAAGCATTGGACTATCCATTCCCTTCCATCAACCCATTATACATCCTGGCCATAGTTTTAACCAATTACAAATCCTTCCAAATGAATTCAACATATTATAGATAATGTGCATAATGGTGATCTAACAAATATAACAAAGTCTTTCATTCTCTTAGGCTTGATTCACATCTCGGCATAGGGATTCAAATCCTCAAACATCTATCTTCACATTACCTTCGGTGATTAACACAAAGGAATCCACCCAACCTCGAGATGAATTGCAACGTCTATTCCATCGAATCCAAGTTCATATTATAATCACCTAGAATTGTATGTAATCTGGTCAGCAACTTTGACTGAGGATTCCCGTGGCTGCAAGTATCGCCCGAAAACGTGCCACCACTCGTTGGAAAGGTAATTTCAAGGGCTACAACTTTCGTGTTTAGTCGAAAGCCCAGATCTGGTCACATCATACCAGAAATGCAACTCGAAGTCTGCTGCGTACAGGATACAGAATTCCTGGACATTAACTTCCAACCGCAGAAGATTCAAACGGGATTTCCCGTGGCTATAGGTATCGCACGGAAACGTGCAACCACTCGTTGGAAAGGTAATTTCAAGGGCTACAACTTTCGTGTTTAGTTAAAAGCCCAGATCTGGTCACATCATACCAGAAATGCAACTCGAAGTCTGCTGCGTACAGGATACAGAATTCCTGGACATTAACTTCCAACCACAGCAGATTCAAACGGGCTTTCCCGTGGCTACAGGTATCGCATGGAAACATGCAACCACTCGTTGGAAAGGTAATTTCAAGGGATACAACTTTCGTGTTTAGTTGAAAGCCCAGATCTACCCCCTTCTTGCTTAAAAATAGCCAAGAAGGTCGCTGCGCGCAGAATACAGATTCTGCACGCATCTTGAAGCGAAGTGAACGGCATCCGTTCATCTTCCTCCTTAAGCGATTTTCCCCAAATCGCAACCAGAAGTTCCTCCACCCTTATTCTCCCTCTTGAGGCCATTTCTTCTTCACGAGACCACCCCTATCATCACTTTGAAGCGAGGGGAGGTTGAAGACGACTAAGCTTTAGAGCACAAGCTCTAGCATGGCCTTCCTAGAAAGCTTCATCTCACACATCAAGACTCGTTTGAGTCGATGTCTCGCCTAAGAATAACTATAGATCTAGCACCAAGGGAGAGGGGAGGAAACTCACCTCATTTCCGGCGTTTCCTCCGTTGACGGCCATGGATCGCGTTATTCTCCGTGGCGGCATCCTTGGCTTCGTTAGCAGTATTCTTCCACGGAAACGGTAGAGCTTCTCCTCCATAATCCGGCTCCGGCGACCCACGATATCTCCTCTTCCGCTCCCGTCAGTTTGTATGGTGACGGCTCGGCCAGAACGATCGGCTAGGGTTTGGTTTACTCCCTTTTTATATTACATATTAGGCTAAACCCCTTCCGCCACGTGTTACTCTCTAATTGGACCGCCCAAATTAGGTTTCATTTGAAGTGACCGGTCCAAGGATTATTCAGCACGAATCCCGAAGTCCGGTTCAGTCCGCCTGTACAAGCCGGCGAATCTGCCTGGGCGAAGAAAACGCACAAGTAAAACTCGGCGGAAATAAGTCGCCATTCTCGCCGATCGGCGAGAATCGTCAGGTCATTCTCGACGATCGGTGAGAACCGTCAGGTCATTCTCGACGAATTCGTCGGGAATCAACAATGATTCCCGACGATTTTCCCTTAGCCTTTTTACTGGACATCCTGCGTTGATTGCGTTGAGTATTTCTCAGCGATACTCGATGATCGGTGGGAATCGCCGAGCATTCTCGCCGAATTTCCCTTAGTCTACTTGCAGCTCTGTGTCCGGCGGGTATCGACCACCGATACCCGTCGAATCGGCGAGAATCAGTCCTCCATTCTCGACGATCGACGAGCATCAACCTCCATTCTTGACGACTTTTACTTAGCCGAGTTCCCTCATCTCGGCTACTGGTTGGGGTAACCTTGAACCCAACCCTACACTTATTCTATGCACCTGACACCTCGCGTCGGTGCACCCCGAGCCCGAGTTGAGTATCTTGACTCAGAACACGCGCGAGGGGCCTAGCGTGAATTGGGATGTTACAAATCCTATAAACAAAATAAAAAGATTTCGTCCCCGAAATCAGGCTGAGGTCGTGGGGAGTAAAGCATACAGAGAACAAAATATGTTTTTAAATCAAGTTACCTGAAGCAAACAACTCCGGGTAGCGTCTTTGCATCAAATCCATTGGCTCCCATGTGAATTCCTCCTTCCCATGATTAGACCATAACACTTTTTCCAAGGGGACACTTTTGCGGCGCAAGGTTCTTATCTCATTATCAACGATCCGCACCGGCTCCAGTCGCACAGATCTGTCAGACGCCACAGTACCATCAGTTGTGGGGATGTATTGTTCGGGCCGCAACAGCGCCTTCCGAAGCGACGATACATGGAACACATCGTGGAGATTCTCTAGCTCGGGCGGTAGCTCCAGCCGGTAGGCCAAAGGGCCAACCCTTTCCAATATGACATAGGGCTCAACATACCGTGGACTGAGCTTCTTCACTCCTCGCACTCGTGACACTCCATGCATCAGCCGAATTTTTAGAAACACCTTATCACCCACTTGAAATTCCACCATACGGTGCCTTGCGTCGTAATACTTTGCCTGCCGACTTTGAGCCTCCAACATGCGATCCCTTATTAGCCTAACCACCGCATCAGTGTCATCTATGTACTCAATTCGCAAAGTCTTCGGGTCTTCATCTTGCACCAAAGACAAGGGGGTCCTACACCTCCTTCCATATAGGGCTTCATGGGGCGCCATGCCAATACTAGCTTGATGGCTATTATTATAGGAGAATTCCACCAAGGGCAAGAGTCTTTCCCACGGCTCTCCCCTATCTATCACACACAACCTCAACAGATCTTCCAATGTTCGGATGGTCCGCTCAGTCTGTCCGTCCGTCTGAGGATGAAATGCGGTACTGAAGGTAAGACGTGAGCCCAAATACGTCTGTACCACCCTCCATTCCTTGGAGGTGAAACGACCATCACGATCCGAAACTATCGTCTTAGGTACGCCGTGATACCGTACAAATTGTTCCACAAACAGGCGTACCAAGACATCCACGTGAGCCTCCTTCTTCATAGGTATGAACCGGGCAACCTTTGTCAGGCGATCGACGATCACCCATACTGAATCATTCCCTGAGCGGGAGCGAGGTAGCCCATGTACGAAGTCCATGGATATATCCTCGAACTTCCATTCGGGGATTGACAACGACTACAGCAGGCCACCAGGGCTCCTACATTCCGCTTCACTCTTTGGCAGGCTTCACAATGCGTGACAAAGTACCGGACATCTTTCTTCATCCCTGGCCAACACATCGTCTTTCGTAAGCCGGCGTACATCTTTGAAATTCCTGGGTGCACGGAATATTGAGAGCAATGTGCTTCTCTCATAATATCCTCCCAGATTCTGCCACCTTTGGGAATGTAGAGTAGGCCGCGAAAGTAAACGAGGCCGTCCTTTAGTGTGTATTCGTCGGTAGTCCCGTCTTCAATTAACTTTATTGCCGAGGCCAAAGCCGCATCTAATCCTTGCTCCATTCAGATCCGGTCCTGGATATCACAAACTATACTCATGCTGGACAGGTACTCCGTATATTCCGAAGAAGCCTTAAATATTAAGGTGGTGTCCATCTCCTCGATCATCCGTGTCAACTCCATGCTCATCAACCGAGATTCTGGGCTCGAGCCGGGTACTTTCCTACTCAACGCATCGGCTACCGAGTTTGCTTTTCCGGGGTGGTAGTTCAAGGTGAACTCATAGTCGCATAGAAACTCTAACCATCGCCGTTGTCTTAAGTTCAATTCCTTCTGGGTATGAACGTACTTCAAATTCTTATGATCCGAGAAGATTTCGCAGTGGACGCCGTATAGATAATGCCTCCATACCTTCAAGGCGAACACCACCGCTCCTAGCTCCAAATCATGCACCGGGTAATTGACTTTATGCTTCTTCAATTGTCTTGAAGCATAAGCAATTACGTGCCCGTGCTGCATCAACACCGCTCCCAACCCCTGATAAGACGCATCCGTATCGACTTGAAATCCTTCCTTCCCAGACGGAAGGATAAGGATGGGGGCAGAGGTAAGTCTATCCTTCAATTCTTGGAATGCCGCTTCACACTGGGTGTCCACTCAAATAGCACTCCTTTCTTTGTCAAGGAAGTAAGCGGGAGGGCAATCTTGGAGAACACTTTTACGAACTTGCGGTAATATCCGGCAAGTCTAAGAAAACTCCTCACATCGGCCGCCGACTTCAAAGGTGACCACTCCTTCACAGCGCGCACCTTGGCTGGATCCACGGCTAGTCCTGCCCCACTGATTACATGGCCCAAGAAAGCAACCTCCTTAAGCCAGAATTCACACTTGCTAAACTTGGCAAACAGGGCGTGCTCCTTTAGCTTCTCTAGAACTAAGGCCAAATGTCCGGCATGCTCTTCCTCCGTCTTCGAGTAGACTAGGATGTCGTCAATGAACACAATGACGAAGACATCTAAATAGGCCTCAAACACTTTATTCATCAAGCTCATGAAAGTCGATGGGGCGTTTGTGAGTCCAAACGGCATCACTGTGAACTCATATAAGCCGTACCTTGAGCTGAAAGCCGTTTTCTGTATATCATCCTCCTGTATTCTCAATTGGTAATACCCCGAGCGCAAGTCTAACTTGGAGAACCAATGCGCTCCCACCAGTTGGTCGAACAACTCATCGATCCGAGGTAACGGGTAGGTGTTCCGTACTGTCAGTCGGTTAAGTTCCCGATAGTCTATACATAAACGCAGGGTTCCATCCTTCTTCTTGACGAATAGAACAGGGGCTCCCCAAGGAGACGAGCTGGGGCGAACAAACCCTGATTCTACCAACTCCTGCAATTGCACTCTAAACTCCGTAAGTTCTTTTGGGGCCATCCGATAAGGGGTCCTGGAGACAGGCTTAGCTCCTGGTACAAGCTTAATTTGAAAATCCACTTCTCTATGCAGGGGTAACCCTGGTAGTTTCTCGGGAAATACCTCAGGGAAATCTCGTGCTACCCGCACATCCTTCACATCTAACTTCATCTCTTTTAGTTCGAATCGTATTATGTAGACTTCATCCCCTCTCATATGAGCTTTCAAGGTCTGGATCGAGGATAAAAGGATTCGTGGTGCGAAATTTATACCTTGGAAGACTACATCAGTATCCCCATGTCTCAAATAGATACGCTTCTCCGCACAATCGATTCTCGCATGGTGCCAATCCAGCCACGCCATACCCAGGATAAGGTCGAACTCTGGTATTCTCAAAATTGTGGTAGGGGTATCAAAGGTCTTTTCCCCAATGGCTATCTCTAACTCACACTTTGCGGATGCCGTCATCTCAGATCCGTCTGGGAGGCATACTCTTCGAGCAATACCAGTGAAATATTGCACTCCGTGTATATCTTTGATGAAGTCTTCAGACACAAATGAATGTGAGGCACCCGTATCAAATAACGTATGAGCCGGTTTCCCGCCGACCATCACGGTGCCTAAGTGTCATCAATAATACTCAAGCTAGATGTCTAGTATATCTCAAGCAACTAGAGGATATTGATGAAAGCAAAATGACCAATTCGAATCGTACCTGCAATCATCTCTTGAGGGTTCCGCTCTTGTGTCATGTCCAGGGCATACATCTGATCTCGAGCGGGTCCGGGGTTTCTTCCTCGTGGTCCTCGTCCTCGACCACGCACATATCCCCGCCCCCGAGGGGCTGCTGGAGGGAAGGCAAGAGGCGCATCACCAAACAGTTGTGGGCAGTAGCGTCGAATGTGGCCCAGTTGGTTGCATTCGAAGCACACCCTTTCCTGCCTTCCGCCGTGTTGCTGAAACCGTGGAGGTGGAGGTAATGCTGGCGGTTGTGGAACCGGACGCTCCTCTCCAAAGTTCTGGGGAAAACGCCCGCCACCCCTCCGATATCCTCTTCCTCTTTTATTGTCAAACCTCCTTCTATTGCTGGGGCCGGCTTCCATCACGCCCTCTACTGGCCTCTTACCACTTCCCAAGTGGTCCACTTCCAATCTCTTCGCCATATCAATAATCTCCGCCAGACTAGAGTCCGCTATAAACAAAAGGGCTTGCCTTAGGGGGTCTTGCAAGCCTTTGTAGAATCTTTTGGCGTACCCTCTATCATCCAGCTCATAGGAGTCAGCGAATCTAGCCAGGTGCTGAAACTCTCGTTGGTACTCCGTCACCGACATGGACCCTTGCTTAAGTTGCCAAAATCTCTCTTCCAGGCCATCCCGAGCGGCCGAGGGGATGAAATGCTCTAAGAAGGCTTCGGAGAATTCGCTCCAACTAATGTCCGTGTACACTCTTCCACGAAAAGTGGAGCCCATGAGGGACTTCCACCACCTTTTGGCGTGCAGCTCTAAGAGTGTCACCACAAGGGTCACCGCCATGTTGTTTGGACATCTTATTCCTGCCAACAACTCTTGTATAGTGTCGAGCCACTCTTCCGTACACACTGCCGACTCTGTCCCAACATAAGCGGGAGGGGAGAGAGCTCGGAAAACGCTTAACCAACTAGATCCCGGACCCTGTTGTTGTACAGGTGTCTGCTGAGATTGGGACCTAAAGGCGTCCAGAATATCTGTGAGCGTCTGCCCCAGCTCTGATTGTTGGAATTGTGTAGGTATGGACGGGGCGGGGGTGCCCCTTACCGGCTCAACAAGTGCTGGGATCTACACATAAGGTACAAACTTAGGGTTAGGTTGGCTAATCTAAGGTTAAAGATGGACAACTTAGTGTGAATTACATATGGGCACACCACTGCTTCCGCTAAGTCAGCTTGTCCCCAAACTGACCAATCAAACGGGGGTGGTACCATTGTTAAGTGACTTTCGCCTTGGAGGATCGTAGCAGCGGAAGCGTGGTGGGCCCATAACTCACAGGTCGGAGGATCGAAACCTCCCTCTGATACCATTTATAATACCCCCTCCCGGAACACAAGACACGGCACGAGAGGGGTCTTATGCCCAGAACAGCCGCCTTGCGGTAACACTAGCACTCAGGCTAGCCTGTACCACAAGACGCCTATTATGCCGGCTACCAACCATATCAATAGATAAGTGTCAACCCAACCATACTAATATGAAAGTCAAATTCACACCAAGCATATGTCCATAATATCATAAATAAAGAAGCTACAACAAGCTTCTAATATCAGAGTACGTAAACAGAATTGCCTCGATGGGCTACAATAAAATTTCTCTCTCACTCACATCGGTAACCGACGGTAGCGACAGTACCGTCCCTTCAGGCCCTGTCACCCTGGCCTGGCTGTCCGTCTGCATAGCCTGCTGCTCCACCTGCGGGGTTTCCTCCTAAAAAGGAAGACGTAGCAACCGTTAGTCAAGAAGACTAAGTGGTTTCACATCCGCACCCCCGGCGACTCCTCGGCACCGGGCGGAGAAAGGAACAGGTACAAAATATAAATAACAGTACTACAACAGGTGAAGTGAGTATACATATTATAAGCAGCAACATCAGCAGTGTATAATAAACAAGCTCTTATTTAGAATCTACGAACTACAGCAGCAAGAGAGTATATAACTAGAACAGTAAGTAACTCAACTTATATGGATGCCCATAAAAGCATATAAGTTGAGGGTCGTTCAGCAAAAAGTAACTCATCGTATAGGAGTGCCCATATAAACTTATACGATGAGGGTCTTGTGTATATAAAGAAGTGCGATGCTATGTATGCAATGCAATGACACACCCATGCTCAAGCACATGCAATCGCTATGTCGACACAGACTTATAGTTCCCACTATTCGAGCAGGTAGCTAACCTCTCAGGCATCAACCGTCGTGGACAAACGGTGACAGTGGAGCGGGCATCTCCACTACTAGGCTGGTCTCCACACTACCTGGCCTAGGCCTCTGTATGCCTCCACGCTAGGACACAACAGTGGAGCTCACATGCGTACTACGGCTCAGCGGGTTCTCTCGGGTAAATAAGCACCAAGATCCTAGCCCCTGTCTGGCCTATGGTATGACACGGAAGGAGCCTCGGAAATGAGCACGAGGACCAAGCCCAACCGTTCACCTGGCACAGAAGGAGCCTCGGGACGTGAACACCGAGGACCAAGCCCAACTGCCCAAGGTCTAACTGTCAACTCCCACCGGTGTGACGATTGGCGAGCCCGTAGACCTGCCACACTATCCTTAACCAGGGATTACGACACCGCGTGTCGACTCACACCACATGCAATTCCACCATTCTGTGGCATGGAAGGAGCCTCGGAGAAAGCACGAGGACCAAGCCCAACCATCCATCAAATACGGAAGGAGCCTCGGGACGTGAACACCGAGGACCAAGCCCAACCGTCCGATTTTATCCAACTTAACCTCATTCCCATTAGTGACGGTCAACACCGCACTTGTTAACTTTCACAATGTTATCCGTGGGGAAACGACCCTCTAAGCATTGGACTATCCATTCCCTTCCATCAACCCATTACACATCCTGGCCATAGTTTTAACCAATTACAAATCCTTCCAAATGAATTCAACATATTATAGATAATGTGCATAATGGTGATCTAACAAATATAACAAAGCCTTTCATTCTCTTAGGCTTGATTCACATCTCGGCATAGGGATTCAAATCCTCAAACATCTATCTTCACATTACCTCGGTGATTAACACAAAGGAATCCACCCAACCTCGAGATGAATTGCAATGTCTATTCCATCGAATCCAAGTTCATATTATAATCACCTAGAATTGTATGTAATCTGGTCAGCAACTTTGACTGAGGATTCCCGTGGCTACAGGTATTGCCCTAAAACGTGCCACCACTCGTTGGAAAGGTAATTTCAAGGGCTACAACTTTCGTGTTTAGTCTAAAGCCCAGATCTAGTCACATCATACCAGAAATGCAACTCGAAGTCTGCTGCGTACAGGATACAGAATTCCTGGACATTAACTTCCAACCGCGGCAGATTCAAACGGGCTTTCCCGTGGCTAAAGGTATCGCATGGAAACGTGCAACCACTCGTTGGAAAGGTAATTTCAAGGGCTACAACTTTTGTGTTTAGTCGAAAGCCCATATATGGTCACATCATACCAGAAATGCAACTCGAAGTCTGCTGCGTACAGGATACAGAATTCCTGGACATTAACTTCCAACCGCAGCAGATTCAAACGGGCTTTCCCGTGGCTACAGGTATCGCATGGAAACGTGCAACCACTCGTTGGAAAGGTAATTTCAAGGGATACAACTTTCATGTTTAGTCGAAAGCCCAGATTGGCTCCCTGCTTGCTTAAAACTAGCCAAGAAGGTCTCTGCGCGCAGAATATAGATTCTGCACGCATCTTGAAGCGAAGTGAACGACATCCGTTCATCTTCCTCCTTAAGCGATTTTCCCCAAATCGCAACCAGAAGTTCCTCCACCCTTATTCTCCCTCTTGAGGCCATTTCCTCTTCACGAGACCACCCCTATCATCACTTTGAAGCGAGGGGAGGTTGAAGACGACTAAGCTTTAGAGCACAAGCTCTAGCATGGCCTTCCTAGAAAGCTTCATCTCACACATCAAGACTCATTTGAGTCGATGTCTCGCCTAAGAATAACTATAGATCTAGCACCAAGGTAGAGGTGAGGAAACTCACCTCATTTCCGGCGTTTCCTCCGTTGCCGGCCATGGATCGCGTTATTCTCCGTGGCGGCATCCTTGGCTTCGTTAGCAGTGTTCTTCCACGGAAACGGCGGAGCTTCTCCTCCAGAATCTGGCTCCGGCGACCCACGATATCTCCACTTCTGCTCCCGTCGGTTTGTACGGTGACGGGTCGGCAAGAACGATCGGCTAGGGTTTGGTTTACTCCCTTTTTATATTATATATTAGGCTAAACCCCCTTCCTCCACGTGTCACTCTCTAATTGGACCGCCCAAATTAGGTTTCATTTGAAGTGACCGGTCCAAGGATCATTCAGAACGAATCCCGAAGTCCGGTTCAATTCGCCTGTACAAGCCGGCGAATCTGCCTGGGCGAAGAAAACGCCCAAGTAAAACTCGGCGGAAATCAGTCGCCATTCTCGCCGATCGGTGAGAATCGTCAGGTCATTCTCGACGATCGGTGAGAACCGTCAGGTCATTCTCGACGAATTCGTCGGGAATCAACAATGATTCCCGACGATTTTCCCTTAGCCTTTTTACTGGACATCCTGTGTTGATTGCGTTGAGTATTTCTCAGCGATACTCGACGATCGGTGGGAATCGCTGAGCATTCTCGCCGAATTTCCCTTAGTCTACTTGCAGCTCTGTGTCCAGCGGGTATCGACCACCGATACCCGTCGAATCGGCGAGAATCAGTCCTCCATTCTGGACGATCGACGAGCATCAACCTCCATTCTTGACGACTTTTACTTAGCCGAGTTCCCTCATCTCGGCTACTAGTTGGGGTAACCTTGAACCCAACCCTACACTTATTCTATGCACCTGACACCTCGCGTCGGTGCACCCCGAGCCCGAGTTGAGTCTCTTGACTCAGAACACGTGCGAGGGGCCTAGCGCGAATTGGGACGTTACACCTGCTGGGCCCTTAAAGAATCCAGGATGGCAGTCAGAGTCTCTCCGATGTCTGACTGAAGGAAAGGAGTGGGGACCGGTGGAGGTGGTGCAACAGCCTGAGCATGCTGAACTCCGCCGTGTGGCGTAGGCTGTGCTGGAGGCTGCGTAACAAAAACCCATAATGAGAAAACATTCAATCTTAAATAAAAGTGGACAATTTATATGTGATCCCCCTATGGGCACACCACTACTTCCGCTGCTTAGTTTGTCCCCAAACTAAACTCGAGCGGGGGGGACCCAGGGATAGTGGACTGCTACCTTTTTCAGATCGATGTTTCCCTCTGATACCACTTGTAAGACCCCCTTTTTTTTCTTTTAAAACCCAGGGTCTTAGGCCCAGAACCGCCGCTTTGCGGTGACACCTTCACATCCTGAAGGGTCATCACCACAAGGGTCATCCTTCCCGGTATAGTAAGCCATGTCTGGCTCTCTGAACCCCTCAGGGACGGGAGCTGAGATGATCAACTCACTAAAGGGTGACCCCCTAAGGGGAGCTCTCGCCACCTCCACTCGCGCGACCTGCTCGCCTGGGGGGCGAGCACTCGACGGGCTGGGGAACAGCTCCCGGCCGGGGAGGTCTCGCTCGACCCCCTCTCCCATCCTCTCCTTCCCAGGTCGCCTCCCTGGGGCACTTCCTTCTCCCCCTGCTGGGGTGATCTCGCTTAGATCTCTGGGGGGCAGCTCACTGAGATCCCCGGGAGCCGGTCCCTGGGGGGTGGGAGCTGAGCTGTCAGCCCGAGGAGCAATGCTTCGCAACATCTCCATGATGCCAGAGATGGAAGCCATAAACTCTTCCCTTCCTATGAACGGTCCTGGGTTGGGGAGACCGCCGAGGTCATCACTACCTCCCTGATCTCCAGCCATGACACTCTCCCGAGATCTTCTGTGCTGGTCACTCTCCACGCTCACCGCACCAAAATGTTGAAACCAAAAACTTGGTCTCTGTGAAGTTCGACCCTTGGGGAAGGGCTGACCTCACACCTACTACACTCGGAAGAATGTCACAGGCCGAACACTTGGGAAACTAGGAACAGACCCTCGGCTCTAGCGCGGAGGTCCCACCACACACCCGGAAGGTCACAAAAACACTTCCCCTCCCTTACCAATGAGAGTTGGGTACCTTGGAGATTTCTCTCAACTCTACCAAGAGGAAAGCTAGGGAGGAGGAAGCCAAAAGCCAATGCCCCTCCAAAGGTATCCAAGGGGTCTATTTATAGTTTTTCCAAGTCCTGGGGATAAAATGACCAAAATGCCCCTACGACCAATTGGCCTTGAGCTCGGCGGACTGGGGAGCTCGGCGGACTGGGGAGCTCGGCGGCCTGGGGAGCTCGGCAGACTGCGGAGCTCGGCGCCCTGGGGAGCTCGGCGGACTGGGGAGCTCGGCGGACTGGGGAGCTCGGCGGACTGGGGAGCTCGGCGGACTGGGGAGCTCGGCGGACTGGGGAGCTCGGCGGACTGGGGAGCTCGGCGGCCTAGGGAGCTCGGCGGATTGGGGAGCTCTGCAGACTGGGGAGCTCAGCGGACTGGGGAGCTTGGCGGACTGGGGAGCTCGGCAAACTGGGGAGCTCCGCGGACTGGGGAGCTCGGCGGCCTGGTGACCCCCCAAGGGGGCCGGGGGGGAAAATTATTTCATCCCCTACTAGTATATTTCCAAGTCCAAGCCAAAATTGGCCACCAAGAGTCCAAAATCTCTAAAAAGCTTAAAAACTTAAAACGGGCTCTGGGCCTGCCGAAAGGACCCTACTCTGCGAATACGGGGTTGTACATAATCTCCGCTCTTTTCGAGGTTGGCACAAGCTCGAAAAGAAACATCCAACCTGACGTATTCGCTGAGTCAGCTTGTCATGCCAGCTAATAGGAGCCTGGGTGACGAGACAGCCTCGGGGTGAAAACACTTAGCCTCCCGAGGGGTCAACCTGTCATGCCAGCTAATAGGAGCCTGGGTGACGAGACAGCCTCGGGGTGAAAACACTTAGCCTCCCGAGGGGTCAACCCTTCATGCCAGCTAATGGGAGCCTGGGTGACGAGACAGCCTCGGGGTGAAAACACTTAGCCTCCCGAGGGGTCAACCTGTCATGCCAGCTAATGGGAGCCTGGGTAACGAGGCAGCCTCGGGGTGAAAACACTTAGCCTCCCGAGGGTTCAACCTGTCATGCCAGCTAATAGGAGCCTGGGTGACGAGACAACCTCGGGGTGAAAACACTTAGCCTCCCGAGGGGTAAACCTGTCATGCCAGCTAATGAGAGCCTGGGTAACGAGGCAGCCTCGGGGTAAAAACACTTGGCTTTCACGAGAGATCAACCGGCCTTGTCAACGGGTGAGAGCCTGATAGCGGAATCATCATCGGAGCAAAGGACTTGGGCTTCCACGAGAGATCAACCGGCCTTGTCAGCTAGTGAGAGCCTGACAGCAGAATCATCATCGGAGCAAAGGACTTGGGCTTCAACGAGAGATCAACCGGCCTTGTCAGCTAGTGAGAGCCTGACAGCGGAATCATCATCGGAGCAAAGGACTTGAGCTTCCACGAGAGATCAACCGGCCTTGTCAGCTAGTGAGAGCCTGACAGCGGAATCATCATCGGAGCAAAGGACTTGGGCTTCCACGAGAGATCAACCGGCCTTGTCAGCTAGTGAGAGCCTGACAGCGGAATCATCATCGGAGCAAAGAACATGGGCTTCCATGAGAGATCAACCGGCCTTGTCAGCTAGTGAGAGCCTGACAGCGGAATCATCATCAGAGCAAAGGACTTGGGCTTCCACGAGAGATCAACCGGACTTGTCAGCTAGTGAGAGCCTGACAGCGGAATCATTATCGGAGCAAAGGACTTGGGCTTCCACGAGAGATCAACCGGACTTGTCAGCTAGTGAGAGCCTGACAGCGGAATCATCATCGGAGCAAAGGGGAAAATGAGCCATCCCCCGAGGCACTGTCGACCCTGCTAGCTAGTGTGAGCCTGGTATGAGGAGATCCTCTCCGGGGTTGGGAGCTGGACATGTCACCTAAGCTTTTGCAATTCCAACATCCTCTAATGGGGGAAAAAAGACGGGATACATGACCCCCCCCCCCGACTCTACTGGTCGAGGGCTGGACTCATTACAACATAAGAAAAAGATACAAGACCCTGCCGAGACGAGGCTTCTTCAGGGGGCCTTGTCCTGATGGCCATCGTCCGATTCCTTCCCCTCGGACACTTCCATCCTGCTCAGGCTCTCCATGATTTTCTCCATCTCCTCCGCCTTGGCCAACCAAGAGATGGTGTTGACGACCGTGACGTAGCACTGCCTCGCCATCCTGGAGTCTCCCTTGATCCTGACCTGAGTCCCCTCGGAGTTGAACTTAAGACACTGGTGGAAGGATGAAGGCACACATCGGAAAGCACTGATGAGGGGCCTTCCGAAAAAGGCGTTGTAGCTGCTTGGAGCGTCAATAATGACGAACCTGCAGTTTCTTGAGATTCCCCCTAACTTCACCTGGAGTCCGACTCCACCTTCCACTTCCTTCCTCTCCCCTGAAAATCCAAACAGGGGTCCGTCCGAGGCTAGCACCCTCTTTGGCTCTACCTTCATCCCGTCAAAGGCCTTCTTAAAAACGACGTTGACAGAGCTTCCGTTGTCAACCAAGATCCGGGAGACGGTAAAGCCTTCGATGGCTGCTTGGATGACCAGGGCGTCACAGAATGGATCCTCATGCTCGGGCATGTCTTTCGACGAGAAGGTGATCTTTTATTCCAGGGGAGGGGTCTGGGACGTCGAGGCGATGCTCCGGCGGTACATGACGTGGAGGCTCGCCTTCCGAGTGGCCTCGATACCAACCCACCGTGGATCACCGCTATTCCTCCTCGGTGTCCTACATCAACCCGATCCTCGCATATCTCATCACCCACTCCTTGGGGTAGAACTCCTTCAACCTGTGCCGGCGGCTGAGGCTGGGCAGGGCCTCTCGCCCCCCTTACCTCTAGGAACTCGGGGCAGGTAGCCGTGGCATGACCCTCTAACTGGTGGAAGTCACAGTACAGTGGTGCCCTTTCTCCCCTCTTTCGGCGGGCTGGGCGATCTCTCATGTTACCTCTTCCTCCTTCGCCTATTGCCAAGGCTTGCTGGGGTGGGGGCAGGAGCTGCCTAGGGGCTTGCCTCTGGAGGTTGAACCTCCCTTGGCCCCCGTGGAAGTTCCCCCCATCTTGGATGAGAGCCCTTCCTGGACCATGGGCAGGTCCTCCCTGCTGCCTCCAGCCTGGCTCCGGACCCTCCTGTCTCTGGAACCCCTGGGCTCTCTGCTCCTCCCTCCGCCTTCCTTCCTGGTGCCTTGAGCCACCTTGCTCTTTTGACTCCACCTCCGTCAACTTTGCCAACTTCTTCACAAAGGCCGGGTTGGCTGCCTCCATGGCTATCTCCTCTGCCGCCCTTTCCATCAGCTCCTCGAAGGAAAGGGGGGTCTTCCGGGTCAAGCTCATCTTGAAGAACCCTTCGCGCAACCCCACCGTAAACGCCATCTGGAGGGCATACCCTGGCACCTCTTGGATGTCAAGGACCTCCTCCTGGAACCTATCAATGTAGTGGGCCAGCGACTCCTCAGCCCTTTGCTTTATCAGGAAGAGGGACTCAGGACCTTTCTTCCTCTTCTTGGAGGTGGAGAAGCGAAGTTGAAAGCTCCGGCTCAAGTCTTCGAACCCGAAGATGGACCTTGGAGGGAGTTGATGGAACCAGTCCCTTGCCTTCTCTTTCAAGGTGATCGCAAATAGACGGCACTTGAAGGCGTCCGTCATTGGCCTAATGGAGACGGCATCCTCAAACCACTGCAGGTGCTGGACGGGGTCATCCTTCCCGGTATAGTTAGCCATGTCTGGCTCTCTGAACCCCTCGGGAACAGGAGCTGAGATGATCAACTCACTAAAGGGTGACCCCCAAAGGGGAGCTCTCGCCACCTCCACTCGCGCGACCTGCTCGCCTGGGGGGCGAGCACTCGACGGGCTGGGGAACAGCTCCCAGCCGGGGAGGTCTCGCTTGACCCCCTCTCCCAGCCTCTCCTTCCTAGGTCGCCTCCCTGGGGCACTTCCTTCTCCCCCTGCTGGGGTGATCTCGCTTAGATCTCTGGGGGGCAGCTCATTGAGATCCCCGGGAGTCGGTACCTGGGGGGTGGGAGCTGAGCTGCCAGCCCGAGGAGCAATGCTTCGCAACATCTCCATGATGCCAGAGATGGAAGCCATGAACTCTTCCCTTCCTACGAAGGGTCCTGGGTTGGGGAGACCGCCGAGGTCATCACTACCTCCCTGATCTCCAGCCATGACACTCTCCCGAGATCTTCTGTGCTGGTCACTCTCCACGCTCACCGCACCAAAATGTTGAAACCAAAAACTTGGTCTCTGTGAAGTTCGATCCTTGGGGAAGGGGTGACCTCACACCTACTACACTCGGAAGAATGTCACAGGCCGAAGACTTGGAAAATTAGGAACAGACCCTCGGCTCTAGCGCGGAGGTCCCACCACACACCCGGAAGGTCACAAAAACACTTCCCCTCCCTTACCAATGAGAGTTGGGTACCTTGGAGAGTTCTCTCAACTCTACCAAGAGGAAAGCTAGGGAGGAGGAAGCCAAAAGCCAATGCCCCTCCAAAGGTACCCAAGGGGTCTATTTATAGTTTTTCCAAGTCCTGGGGATAAAATGACCAAAATGCCCCTACGACCAATTGGCCTTGAGCTCGGCGGACTGGGGAGCTCGGCGGCTTAGGGAGCTCGGCGGACTGGGGAGCTCGGCGGCCTGGGGAGCTCGGCGGACTGGGGAGCTCGGCAGACTGGGGAGCTCGTTGGCCTGGGGAGCTCGGCGGACTGGGGAGCTCGGCGGACTGGGGAGCTCGGCGGACTCGGGAGCTCGGCGGACTGGGGAGCTCGGCGGCCTGGGGAGCTCGGCGGACTGGGGAGCTCGACGGCCTGGTGACCCCCCGAGGGGGCCGGGGGGAGAAAATTATTTCATCCCCTACTAGTATATTTCCAAGTACAAGCCAAAATTGGCCACCAAGAGTCCAAAATCTCTAAAAAGCTTAAAAACTTAAAACTGGCTCTGGGCCTACCGAAAGGACCCTACTATGCGAATACGGGGTTGTACAGCGCCGATTCTGCCGGCCAATTCGATCACACAAAGGTAGCACAATAATTGAATTAAAAGCAAGTCCACTGAAAGTAAATCACATATATAGAATAAAATCTCCATGAAGGGAGTGTCCACAGAATAACAACAATCAGAGTACTATAAATGCGGGCTTATGCCCGGTACATCATGTCCTCACTACAATCTCTCATGCGGAAGCAAAAACAGAAACTACTTGTGGTCGAGACTCACGGACCCGACTGTATGAACTCCGGAGCTAGACTGCCCCATCTCCAAGCGCACCGGCCTCTGGAGCTGCTCCTCCATGCTGGGCTCCGCGATCCCCTAAATGATGCGGTTCGAAAACCGTTAGTCATAAAGACTAAGCCTTATCATCCCCTACCCCTTCCCCCATGGCTCCTAGGTACCGAGCGGAGAGGAAGAAAGGGAAGGACATGAAGGTGGAGATTTAATCAAGAAACAGATCGCAGCGGAACTAATCTAGCAATTCTATAATAAATATTACAGAAACAGAAAGTAGGAAAGGTAACCTTAACTTATGTGCGAAAGCGCATAAGCCAAGGGATATTCTACAAGGCTCCCATCGTATAGAGTGTCCCATACCACTTATACGTTGGGGTGTCGGTTATCAAACAGCAGCATATATTTATATTGAAATTAACCTTACTTTATAAACTTGCCCACACAAGCTTATAGACCAAGGGGTCGTGTAACGTCCCAATTCGCGCTAGGCCCTTGATTGCATATTTGAGTCAAGGGGGCTGTGGTGAGCCCAATGGGGGTGTGGGTGAACAGGTGCGAACGTACGGGAAATGAGGAAAACAAGGCAAAATGACATTTCTGGCTGACACGGGTATGGACACGGCCGTGTCCATACCCGTGTGCCTCATAAAAATACGCTTACCAGTCAGAGAGGTACACGGGTATTGGGACACGGGCATGTCCCTAGCCGTGTGCCAAGGACACGGGTCGGGACACGGCCGTGTCTCTACCCGTGTGCCGCAACCCTGACCCGGCAGATAGTTGTTCTTGGATGAACACGGCCCTGAACACGGCAGGCAACACGGCCGTGTCACCAGAACACGGGTAGGAACACGGTCGTGTGCCTACCCGTGTCTGCGATGTATAAAAAGGAAAAAGTTGGAAACCCTAGCATTCATTCCCCTTTCTTCTGCCCCGAAATTCCTGAGAGAGTTCTTGGCTGGAGGAGGAGGAAGAGCTTGCCGGAGCCATCCTTGGAGGAATCAAAACGCCGCCACCGTCAAGGGAAAAACAATGCCGCCGCGAAGGAGTGCGAGGCTCATGGCCGGCCATGGTGGTACCGCTGGACTTGAGGTGAGCTTCCTCCCCTCTCCCTTGGTGCTAGATCTATAGTTATTTTAGGAGAGACATCGACTCCATAAAGTCTTGATGGTGAGGAGGAGAGTTCTTAGGATAAGCCATGCCTAGGTTTTAGGCTTAGTCTCCCTCAACCTTCTCATCATTCAAAGTGGAGATGAGAGGGGTTTTCGTTGGGGGTTTGGCTTTGAAAGGAGAAATAAGGTTTGGTGTGATTTCTGGAGAAGTTTATGCGAGGTCGTTGCAAGGAAGAAGATGAACGGATGCCGTTCATCTCGCCTTAAGATGCGTGCAGAAATCTGATTTCTGCACGCGGCGACCTTCGTGGCCAATTTCAGAGGTGTTCTGGCCATATCTGGGTGATCGACTCAACATGAAAGTCGTAGCCCTTGAAATTACCTTTCCAACGAGTGGTTGCTCGTTTCCATGCGATACCTGTAGCCACGGGAAAGCCGGTTCGAGTCCGCTGCGTTCGGGAAAATTCCTGTACAGGAAACTGTTTCCTGTACGTATTCGAGTTGAATTTCTGGTATGTTGCGACCAGATCTGGGCGATCGACTCAACACGAAAGTCGTAGCCCTCGCGAATACCTTTCCAACGAGGGGTTGTGCATTGTGATCGGATTCCTGTAGCTCCGGGAATCCCAGTTTTAGTATTGGACTATCCTATGTTAATGCACTTGTTAATTTATAATGTTAGCACTCTTGCAATGATTGTGATTTGCTCATGTGATATCTTGCTCCCATATATCTATAATGTCGTGGTTACTATAATTTAGTATGGTTACTCATTTGGTTGTGTAATAAGGGATAACCATGCAATGGTAGAGAAATGGATGGGATGGGAAGGCTAGATATTAGGAGTTGATATTGGTAAAGGATATATTTATACAATTTGGTGTTGAACATATCTGTTATGCGTAGAGTTGAGGTGAATTCATTGAATGGGTGGGCGTGAACATGATGAACACTATGTGAAGAGTATTTTGTAACTGTAATCCGAGCCCAAGGGGTTTATTAACAACCGATGCTTAGAGTTGAAGTCTCCCTACGGGTAGCATCGAGTGAGTTGTTTTGGGGCATGTGATGTGCGACGATTCATCGTGACGCGATATTGAGATAATGGTTGTGGCAGGTTTACGGGTTCGCCAGTCGTCACACCGATGGGAGCCAATGGGTAGACCTTGTGCGGTAGGGTTAGATACTTGGTGTCCATAACCCGAGATCTCCTCCGCGCCATGAGAATGGTTGGGCTTGCACCTCGTACGTTTTCGAGGTTCCAACCGGTTCGAAATCAAAGGCCAGGTTGGGCTGTGTTCTTGGTGCACATCTACCCAAGACCCCTTCTGAGCCGTAGTACGCATGTGAGCTCCGCTGTTGTGTTCTTAGCGTTGAGGCGTACGAGGGCCTAGGATAGGTAGTGTGATACCACCTAGTAGTGGAGACGCCCGCTCCACTGTCGCCGTCTGGCCACGACGGTCGATGCCTGAGAGGTTAGCTACCTGCTCGAAAAGTGGGAACTTCAAGTCTGTGTCGACATAGCAATCTTGCATGTGTGTGCGCATGATTCGGTCATAGCATAACATTCATATCATGTCATTCATTGCATACACAAGATCCTCATCGTATGAGTTTGTATGGGCACTCTTATACGATGAGTTACTTTACTGTTAAGCTGATCCTTAACTTATAAGTTTGTATGGGCACTCTTATAAGTTAAGTTACTATTCTGATTACTTATACCTGCTGTCATATTTTATCGATATTTGTAGAACTGCTAGTTGTGTAGCGTAGTTTATACTTCACCATATTTACAGTCACCTGCTTGTTTACTTGCTTATGTATATATACTGTACCTGTGTTCCTTTCTCCGCCCGGTGCCGAGGAGTCGCCGGGGGAGCGGATGCGAAGCCACTTAGTCTTGTGACTAACGGTTGCTACGTCTTCCTTTTTAGGAGGAAACCCCGCAGGTAGAGCAGCGACGGACTATGCAGCAGGACAGCCAGGCCCGGATGATAGGACCTGAGGTGGTGGTGCCATCGGCACCGTCAGTGATAGTCGTGAGTGTTTTCATGTAGCCGTTTGGCAAAACATTTCTAGACTCTTGTTTCTTTTGTACAAGCCTGTTGTGCTTGTTATTTTCCGCTACTTTTGGACTTTAACTTAGCTGTGAACTGAACTGCTTTTAGCTTTACTTTTCTGTTAAGGTTGGGTTGGCATAATTGTTGTGATATGGATTGTAGCCGGCGGAATAGGCGTCTTGTGGTAAAGGCTAACCCGTGTGTTAGTGCTACCGCAAGGCGGCTATTTCGGGCATAAGGCTCCCCTCGTGCCGTGTGTTGTGTTCCGGCAGGGGGGGGTCTTACAAATGGTATCAGACTTAGCCGATCTTCACCTACAGCAGTCAGGTAACAATGGGCCACTCCCGTTCGATTAGTCGGTTTGGGGACAAACCGACTTAGCGGAAGCAGTGGTGTGCCCATATGTAATTCACACTAAGTTGTCCAACTTTGACATTAGTTTTAGCCAACCTGACCTCAGTTTGTACCTTGCGTATAGGTCCCAGCGCAGGCGGAGCCGGTTGGGGGCACTCCTTCCCCTTCCGTCCCTTCACAATTCCAGCAGTCGGAACTGGGACAAACGCTGTCAGCCATATTGGATGCATTTAAAGCCCAGCAAGCTCCGGTGCAACAACAAGCGCCAGGCTCCAACTGGTTGAGCACCTTCCGTGCCCTGTCCCCTCCTGCCTATCTTGGGACAGAATCGCCGGTGTGCACCGAGGAATGGCTTGATACCGTGCAGGAATTGATGGCTGGCATAAGATGTCCGAACAGCATGGCGGTGACATTGGTAGTGACGCTGCTAGAGCTGCACGCCAAAAGGTGGTGGAAGTCCCTCATGGGCTCCACCTTCCAAGGGCGGTTGTACACGGACATCAGTTGGAACGAGTTCACCGAGGCTTTTCTGGATCACTTCATCCCTTCTTCTGCTCGGGATGGACTTGAAGAAAAATTTCTGCAGCTGAAGCAGGGATCGAAATCGGTAACGGAGTACCAGAGGGAGTTCCAGCACCTCGCTAGGTTTGCCGATTCCTATGATTTGGACGATAGAGGCTACGCGAAGCGCTTCTACAAAGGATTAAGGGATCCCCTGAGGCAGGCCCTTTTGTTTATAGCCGATGGAAGCCTGGCAGAAATCATCGACATGGCAAAGAGACTGGAGGCGGACCACATGGGGTGTGGCAAGAGACCTGCGGAAGGAGTAATTGAAGTCGGCCCTAGTAATAGAAGGCGGAATGATCATGGCAGAGGAAGGGGAAACCACAGAGGCGGTCGGTGGGTCAACCGGAACTACCGGATGGAGTACCCAATTCCGCAACCACTACCTTTACCACCACCACCGCAGCAGCAATATTATCAACAACCTGGGGGCCGACGTGATGTGATATGTTTTGAGTGCAACCAACCGGGGCATGTCCAGTGAGTTTGCCCGCGACTGATCGGGGATGCTCCTATTGCTCCGCCTCCAGTAGCTCCACGGGGGCGAGGGCACATGCATGGCCGAGGAAGAGGACCACCAGGGAGAAATCAAGGACATGCACGGGAGCATGTATTCGCATTGGATATGACTCAGGAGAGAAATCTGCAGGAAGTCATCACCGGTACGTGCAAATTTATTAATACTATATGACTTGTTAGATTTACGATACAAATGTTACGCGCAATTTTGAACGGTGATTACCTTTTTGGAACCTAGGCACTGTCATGGTTAGCGGGAGGCCCGCCTATACGTTATTTGACACGGGTGCATCTCACTCGTTCATTTCGGCGGACTTCGTGAAGGACTTGGAGGGAGTGCAACACTTCACGGGCACTACTCAAAGGGTGCGCCTTCCGGACGGCTCTGAGATGACGTCGTCAGCAAGTTGCGACTTCGACACCCTTATTGGAGGAAAGTTCTTTGAAACTCCGGCTACAGTGTTAAGAATCCCGGAGTTCGATCTCATCCTGGGCATGAGGTGGTTGAACTGGCACCACGCCAGGATCAATTGTGCGGAGAAGCAAGTTATGTTGAGGCATGGAGACTCGGAAGTCATCTTCCAAGGTATTAAATTCGCACCCCGTAAATTATTGTCTTCAATCCAAGTTATGAAATCTCATATGGAAGGGGACGAGGTCTATGTAATTTGCTTCGAGTTGAAGAAATTGACACTAGAAGTCAAGGATGTGCGGGTGGTGCGAGAATTTCCCGAGGTATTCCCCGAGAAATTGCCGGGACTACCCCCGCATAGGGAAGTGGATTTCCAAATCAAGCTAATTCCGGGTGCCAAGCCCGTCTCGCGAGCTCCATACCGAATGGCTCCGAAGGAACTTGCAGAGTTTAGAGTCCAGCTTCAGGAATTGGTGGAAGCAGGGTTCGTTCGCCCAAGCTCGTCGCCTTGGGGAGCGCCCGTTTTGTTCGTCAAAAAGAAGGATGGCACCTTACGGTTATGTATTGATTATCGAGAGTTGAACCGGTTAACGGTGCGGAACACCTATCCCCTACCGCGCATTGATGAATTATTTGATCAATTGGTGGGATCGTATTGGTTCTCCAAGTTAGATCTGCGTTCGGGATATTATCAGCTGAGGATACAAGAAGATGACATTCAGAAGACGACGTTCAGTTCGAGATATGGTTTGTATGAATTCACCGTGATGCCGTTTGGGCTCACAAACGCCCCTTCCGCCTTTATGAGCTTGATGAACAAGGTGTCCAGCCCTTCTTTGGACATCTTTGTCATCGTGTTCATCGATGATATCCTAGTCTACTCCAAGACTGAAGCAGAACACGCCGAACATCTAACTTTAGTGCTGAGGAGACTAAAGGAGCACACTTTGTTTGCCAAGTTCAGCAAATATGAGTTTTGGCTTCGAGAGATCGCGTTCTTGGGCCATGTGATTAGTGGGGCGGGGCTAGCTGTAGATCCAGCCAAGGTGCGGGCCGTGAAGGAGTGGTCGCCATTGAAGTCAGCGGCCGACATACGGAGCTTTCTTGGACTTGCCGGGTACTATCGCAAGTTCGTGAAAGGCTTCTCGAAGATCGCCCTTCCCCTTACTACGCTGACCAAGAAGGGTGTGCCGTTTGAATGGACACCCCAGTGCGAAGCTGCATTCCAAGAGTTGAAGGACAGATTGACGACTGCACCCATCCTAGCTCTTCCATCTGGGAAGGAGGGCTTTCAAGTTTACACGGATGCGTCGTATCAAGGGATGGGAGCTGTGTTGATGCAGAATGGGCATGTGATCGCTTATGCTTCAAGACAGTTGAAGAAGCATGAAGGCAGCTAACCGGTGCATGATCTAGAGTTGGGAGCGGTGGTATTCGCCTTGAAGATGTGGAGGCATTATTTATATGCCGTCCACTGCGAGATCTACTCGGATCACAAAAATCTGAAGTACGTTCACACCCAAAAGGAGTTAAAATTGAGACAGCGGCGGTGGTTGGAGTTCTTGTGCGACTATGAATTCACCTTGAACTACCACCCCGGGAAGGTTAATTCCGTAGCTGATGCCTTGAGCCGAAAGGTATCGGGAACGAGCACGGAATCCCGCTTGATGAGGATGGAGTTAATCCGGATGCTGCAAGAGATGGAAATCACTTTGGTCTTTAAGAATCAACCGGAAGAGTATACAGAATATTTGACCGCGATGAGTATAGTTTGCAACATACGAGACCGGATCCGTACGGAACAAAAGAAGGATGCGGCTTTAACCCCGGCTTTCAAGTCAATGGAGGATGGGACTACGGAAGAATACTCCCTAAAAGACGGCCTCGTCCATTTTTGTGGCCGGCTTTACATCCCCGAAGGTGACAACATTCGGGAGGATATTCTGAAGGAGGCTCATTGCTCCAAGTACTCAGTGCACCCGGGGATCGCAAAGATGTACACCGATTTGAGAAAAACAATGTGTTGGCCGGGCATGAAGAGGGATGTCAAGTACTTTGTTACTCATTGTGTGGCCTGCCAAATGGTGAAGGCGGAGTGTAGAAGCCCCGGTGGAATGCTACAGTCGTTGCCCATCCCCGAATGGAAATTTGAGGACATCTCCATGGACTTCGTCCACGGGTTACCTCGCTCGCGCTCGGGGAATGATTCTGTGTGGGTGATAGTTGACCGGTTGACCAAGGTAGCCCGATTTATCCCAATGAAGAAGGAGGCGCAAGTGGGCGTCTTAGTGCGTCTCTTTGTGGAACAATTTGTGCGGTACCATGGTGTGCCAAAGACGATCGTCTCCGACCGGGATGGTCGGTTTACTTCAAGAGAATGGAGGACTGTACAGGCTTATTTGGGCTCGCGCCTCGCCTTTAGCACAGCCTTTCACCCACAAACGGACGGGCAATCTGAACGAACCATCCGAACATTGGAGGACCTATTGAGGTTGTGTGTGCTAGATAAAGGAGAACCATGGGAGAGGCTCTTACCTCTCGTGGAGTTCTCTTATAATAACAGTCATCAAGCCAGTATTGGAATGGCACCTCATGAAGCTTTGTATGGAAGGAGGTGTAGAACACCCTTGTCCTGGGTGCAAGACGAAGATCCGAAGACATTGGGAAATGAGTATATTGATGACACGGACGCGGTGGTTAGGTTGATCCGGGATCGAATGCTAGAGGCTCAAAGCCGACATGCGAAATATTACAACGCAAGGCACCGTATGGTAGAGTTTCAAGTGGGTGATAAGGTGTTCCTGAAGATTCGACCGATGCACGGAGTGTCGCGGGTACGTGGAGTCAAGAAGCTCAGCCCATGGTATGTCGGGCACTATGTCGTAGTGGAAAGGATTGGCCCTCTGGCCTATCGATTGGAGTTACCACCGGAGCTGGAGAACCTTCACGACGTGTTCCATGTATCGTCGCTTCGGAAGGCTTTGTTGCGACCTGAACAGTATATCCCCACGGCGGATGGTGCCGTGGCGTCTGATAGGTCTGTGCGACTGGAGCCGGTGCGGATCGTTGATAACGAGACAAGAACCTTGCGCCGCAAAAGTGTTCCCTTGGTGAAAGTGCTATGGTCTAATCATGGGAAGGAGGAGTTCACGTGGGAGCCAAGGGATTTGATGCAAGGGCGCTACCCGGAATTATTTACTCCAGGTAAAATTTTTATTTGAAAGCATAGTCCCTTTTTTTATGTGTTTCACTCCCATAGCCTTACCCTGATTTCGGGGACGAAATCTTTTATTTTGTTTATAGGATTTGTAACGTCCCAATTCGCGCTAGGCCTTTGATTGCGTATTTGAGTCAAGGGGGCTGTGGTGAGCCCAATGGGGGTGTGGGTGAACAGGTGTGAACGTACGGGAAATGAGGAAAACAAGGCAAAATGACATTTCTGGCTGACACGGGTATGGACACGGCCGTGTCCATACCCGTGTGCCTCATAAAAATACGCTTACCAGTCAGAGAGGTACACGGGTATTGGGACACGGGCGTGTCCCTAGCCGTGTGCCAAGGACACGGGTCGGGACACGACCGTGTCTCTACCCGTGTGCCGCAACCCTGACCCGGCAGATAGTTGTTTTGGGATGAACACGGCCCTGAACACGGCAGGCAACACGGCCGTGTCACCTGAACACGGGTAGGAACGCGGCCGTGTGCCTACCCGTGTCTGCGATGTATAAAAAGGAAAAAGTTGGAAACCCTAGCATTCATTCCCCTTTCTTCTGCCCCGAAATTCCTGAGAGAGTTCTTGGCTGGAGGAGGAGGAAGAGCTTGCCGGAGCCATCCTTGGAGGAATCAAAACGCCGCCACCGTCAAGGGAAAAACAATGCCGCCGCGAAGGAGTGCGAGGCTCATGGCCGGCCATGGTGGTACCGCTGGACTTGAGGTGAGCTTCCTCCCCTCTCCCTTGGTGCTATATCTATAGTTATTTTAGGAGAGACATCGACTCCATAGAGTCTTGATGGTGAGGAGGAGAGTTCTTAGGATAAGCCATGCCTAGGTTTTAGGCTTAGTCTCCCTCAACCTTCTCATCATTCAAAGTGGAGATGAGAGGGGTTTTCGTTGGGGGTTTGGCTTTGAAAGGAGAAATAAGGTTGGGTGTGATTTCTGGAGAAGTTTATGCGAGGTCATTGCAAGGAAGAAGATGAACGGATGCCGTTCATCTCGCCATAAGATGCGTGCAGAAATCTGATTTCTACACGCGGCGACCTTCGTGGCCAATTTCGGAGGTGTTCTGGCCAAATCTGGGTGATCGACTCAACACGAAAGTCGTAGCCCTTGAAATTACCTTTCCAACGAGTGGTTGCTCGTTTCCATGCGATACATATAGCCACAGGAAAGCTGGTTCGAGTCCGCTGCGTTCGGGAAAATTCCTGTACAGGAAACTGTTTCCTGTACGTATTCGAGTTGAATTTCTGGTATGTTGCGACCAGATCTGGGCGATTGACTCAACACGAAAGTCGTAGCCCTCGCGAATACCTTTCCAACGAGGGGTTGTGCATTGTGATCGGATTCCTGTAGCTCAGGGAATCCCAGTTTTAGTATTGGACTATCCTATGTTAATGCACTTGTTAATTTATAATATTAGCACTCTTGCAATGATTGTGATTTGCTCATGTGATATCTTGCTCCCATATATCTATAATGTCGTGGTTACTATAATTTAGTATGATTACTCATTTGGTTGTGTAATAAGGGATAACCATGCAATGGTAGAGAAATGGATGGGATGGGAAGGCTAGATATTAGGAGTTGATATTGGTAAAGGATATATTTATACAATTTGGTGTTGAACATATCTGTTATGCGTAGAGTTGAGGTGAATTCATTGAATGGGTGGGCGTGAACATGATGAACACTATGTGAAGAGTATTTTGTAACTGTAATCCGAGCCCAAGGGGTTTATTAACAACCGATGCTTAGAGTTGAAGTCTCCCTACGGGTAGCATCGAGTGAGTTGTTTTGGGGCATGTGATGTGCGACGATTCATCGTGTCGCGATATTGAGATAATGGTTGTGGCAGGTTTACGGGTTCGCCAGTCGTCACACCGATGGGAGCCAATGGGTAGACCTTGGGCGGTAGGGTTAGATACATGGTGTCCATAACCCAAGATCTCCTCCGCGCCATGAGAACGGTTGGGCTTGCACCTCGTGCGTTTCCGAGGTTCCAACCGGTTCGAAATCAAAGGCCAGGTTGGGCTGTGTTCTTGGTGCACATCTACCCAAGACCCCTTCTGAGCCGTAGTACGCATGTGAGCTCCGCTGTTGTGTTCTTAGCGTTGAGGCGTACGAGGGCCTAGGATAGGTAGTGTGATACCACCTAGTAGTGGAGACGCCTGCTCGAAAAGTGGGAACTTCAAGTCTGTGTCGACATAGCAATCTTGCATGTGTGTGCGCATGATTCGGTCATAGCATAACATTCATATCATGTCATTCATTGCATACACAAGATCCTCATTGTATGAGTTTGTATGGGCACTCTTATACGATGAGTTACTTTACTGTTAAGCTGATCCTTAACTTATAAGTTTGTATGGGCACTCTTATAAGTTAAGTTACTATTCTGATTACTTATACCTGCTGTCATATATTATCGATATTTGTAGAACTGCTAGTTGTGTAGCGTAGTTTATACTTCACCATATTTACAGTCACCTGCTTGTTTACTTGCTTATGTATATATACTGTACCTGTGTTCCTTTCTCCGCCCGGTGCCGAGGAGTCGGCGGGGGAGCGGATGCGAAGCCACTTAGTCTTGTGACTAACAGTTGCTACGTCTTCCTTTTTAGGAGGAAACCCCGCAGGTAGAGCAGCGACGGACTATGCAGCAGGACAGCCAGGCCCGGATGATAGGACCTGAGGTGGTGGTGCCATCGGCACCGTCAGTGACAGTCATGAGTGTTTTCATGTAGCCATTTGGCAAAACATTTCTAGACTCTTGTTTCTTTTGTACAAGCCTGTTGTGCTTGTTATTTTCCGCTACTTTTGGACTTTAACTTAGCTGTGAACTGAACTGCTTTTAGCTTTACTTTTCTGTTATGGTTGGGTTGGCATAATTGTTGTGATATGGATTGTAGCCGGCGGAATAGGCGTCTTGTGGTAAAGGCTAACCCGTGTGTTAGTGCTACCGCAAGGCGGCTATTTCGGGCATAAGGCTCCCCTCGTGCCGTGTGTTGTGTTCCGGCAGGGGGGGGGGGGTCTTACAGGTCGTTTAGCAGGTCCGAATGTATAAGCGTCCCATACACTTATACTTTAGGTGTCATGGTTAAACGAATCGATTATGCTATGACATGCAAGTGGGTATGATGAAACATGCAAGTGCAACTCACACACCTGACTCTGTGCACACAGACCTTTAGTTCCCCCTTTCGGAGCCGTTACCTTCCAGGATACCTCCGTAGTGGCAGACAGAAGCGGTGGGTTGGGCCTCGCCCATCTCTAAACCAGTAAAGCACTACGGGTCAGACCTATCGTACGCCTCAACGCTTGGTGCACTAAGCGGACGCCTGCGTACCCTTGCCGGCTGGCGCACCGGACTTCTGTTGGCGAAGTGCTAACCACACTTTCCGAGTCAGCGTATTGGCGTCGGTGCATTGACCCTCCAATACCGAAGACCCACCACCTTAATTTTCATTACTTTTTTGCACATACAAATTTAATCGTGAACACACAAAAACCAAGCCGAAGCTCCCCGGACCAAAACGTCTGTCTCTTAACCAACCGAGCCGAAGCTCCCCGGACCATCTCGTCCGTTTCTTAACCAACCGAACCGAAGCTCTCATCAATCTTCCTGGGCCAATAGTGTTTGTGAAAGGTGCAGCCCTAATTACTAAGTTACTCTTGTCAGTTTGTTATTACAGTTTACGTTAACCCAGGACTGCACCCGGTATTCCCCGTGAAGGGCTCTCAAAAGGCACTAGGAACTATGATGGTAGTTGAAGCCCATCGTTCCCTTTCGCAAGGCACTTATTATTATTAGTTGATCCCCTTTACCCATTCCCTTCTCATATTACGATAGACTATCCTAGGGTGATTTTTAACCTTCCTCTCTTCGGGAAAGACGATCTTTCGTCGAACCCGAGCACCTCTTAACTCTAGCTATCACTACTTCTCTCTACTCTTCATATCATCCTATTGTGATATCATCCACAATTATCCACCCAGACAAAATGACTAACTCCAACGACTTTCTCAGACCATGTCCTATTGCAATTCACAAATTTGCTATATGCAGACCAACCTAGACTATATGTCGAACCAGTTATGCAATGATCCCAAAACTCATCCAAATGCCCTAAATTATTTACTGGAGACTTAACCTGATATAATTAGCCTAAATCCAGAATGTGGTAATTTTTCCTAATTTATCTGGCATTTAATTGATTTCCTCAAAATCCAAAGGGCTACCAGTTTGAACATGAACTACCCTAAATTCTCATGCAAGATGTCCAGCAAATTTATAATAAATAGTAGGTTATCTCAATAGGGTAAATCCAAAGTATCATAATTTTTCTATCATCAAAAGGGCACTAAAACTATTTTAGCAATTTTTACTATCTCCCATTATTTATGAACCAAGTACAGAGAATATTCTGCCAAAAATTATAAATAATTTATATTATGCAGATAAAGGCCTATAATTAGCACTTGCCCAGTTTCATAATTATTCAGTAATAAAATCATCCCTAAATGATTTTCAAAGCATAGAACCCCTTTTTAACTTTTGTGAAGGAAGTACTGGATTTACTCAACTAAAAATTATACAAAAATTTTAGGGTAACCATTCTGTCCTAAAACATTTATTTCCAAGATTTCATGAGATTTCCATGAACAGAAAGGTACACATAATTAAAACATCAATTAGGGTTAAAATGCACTTTACAAACGAAGTGCTGGAAATAAACATCATAAAATTCCAGTAAAATTTCTATAAATTCTACTCACTTCAAAACTAACTCTACCCTAGTTTCACAGCCTTTAGATAATTATTAGTGATGGATTGCGCTTAATTAGTATTTTAACCTAAAGCTAAGATTAAGGTTTTGAAGCATCTACTTGTCTCCAAATTCTCCAAGATTCCATCCAAACGTTATTATCATGCTAATATCAACTCTACAGAGTTTCAAGGCAATACGAGAGCAATTTCCCCCATATCCTTCACAACCCTCAAAACCCTCCATCTAGGGTTTGAGTTTGGATCCTTGGGTAAACCAACCCTAAACCACACCATTTTCTCCAAGTGGGTTATAATAACCCTTCCAAGTCAGTGGTCAAGATATCAGCCTCAGTTGAGGTGATTTGACCGTTCCAACCTCTCGTGCACTTTTTACTAAAAATTCCTCACTTTTGCATAGTTAAGAATAGGTGACTCCCTATCCAAAACTCATCCAAGTGAGTTAGAAAATTGTACAGAGCTAAGTTATGTAGCCAGAGACCACTCACCAATATTTGGGAGGGTTTGGAGGTCATTTGACTACTTAAATAATTTCCTCTAAGTTTATTAAATTAAAACAAAAACTTTAGGCAAAGTGTCACCAAAAATTCTCATTTTTGGACTGCCTTTAGATATAGCTATGTTTAACCCCCTGCCCAAATTTCAGGTCATTTGGACAAGGGATGAAGCGTGGGCATCCATTTTAGTTTCTGCCCAACCCTAGGTACAGCCCCTATTAAAATGGGTGCTGCGGTCAAGCCGCTTACCCAAACGAGTTGAAACTAATTTTAAATTAATCTAGACTCGAAGGGCTACGACTTCTGTGACAGGTCATTTTTCCTAAATCGGCTTCTAAGTGCCTCAATTTGCAGCCTCGAAATATACTCAAATAATTTAACTTTTCATTATGTACTATATACATAATTTATATATTTTAAATTGATTTTACTGTTCATCTTCTACAGAAACCCGAAAACCAGAACACAGAAAACCCATATTTCCTGTAGCTCTTTCGTGATCCGTCGCCGGCTATCTGGTCACTTCCCTGGCCAACCTCCACCACCACCACCTTCGTTGAGGCGATGGCTATCGGTCGGCGGTGGTTTGGCCGCCGGAGGTGGCGGTTTCCGGCGAACTCAAAACAATATTTTTCCATGGTTTTCCATGAAAACACGAGGTTGGTCCGGCTCCTTTGAGCACGTACTTCATTTCTAAGAACCTAAGATCTACCCATAAGAGAAGAAGTAGAGGAGGACCTTGTTCGCGGTTTGGAGGCGAGATGAACGACGGGGTGCCATAGCGCAGTGGTGGCGTTGCCGAACTTCTCCTACAGCAAGAACAATTATCTGAATCCGTTTGATCAAGAGTGTAACCTTCTCATCTTGCTCTAAGGGGTCTTTTATAGATCAGCAAGTGGGGAGGGGAAAGGGGTAAGCAATTATGGTCAGGAAGGCTCCTCTTAATGGTTTTTCGGTTATGGTAGCGGCAGTTGAAACGCTGGAAACGAAGAGGTGTTTGCCAGGTGGAGATTTCCTATTGGACCAACATTTCCTTATTTTATTAAATAATTAGAGTAGGAAACGGCCCATAAATACTCCTGGTGTAACTTCCCATACCAACATTTATTACCACGCGTGTTAGAATAATTTCTGGCCTGAACCGGCGTTTCGGCCTCTGTCACGGGCGTGACATGTCGTTCACGGGCATGATAGACCTGCGTGGAAAAATCTCTGAGTTCGACGATCGTTTTCCTGACCTCAACGATCGTCAAAGGGGGGGGGGGTCACGGGCGTGACGGGTCGGTCACGGGCGTGACATGCCAGTGTTGAAAATGTTGAGCTCGACGATCGTTTTCCTAAGATCGACGATCATTGAAGGGGATCACACCCTTGGTCACGGGCGTGACACCTTGGTCACGGGCGTGACAGGGTCAAGTCTACAAATTCCACGCTCGGCGATGGTCTCGCTGAGATCGACGATCGCCGAAGGGGGTCACGCCCTAGGTCACGGGCGTGACACCTGGGTCACGGGTGTGACAGGCCCGGGCAGCAAGTTCGACGATCGTCTAACGGAGATCGACGATCGTCGAAGGAGTCACGCCCTAGGTCACGAGAGTGACACATAGGTTACGGGCGTGACAGGCCCAGGTTTCAAATTCGACGATCGTCTCACGGAGATCGACGATCGTCGAAGGAGTCACGCCCTATGTCACGGGCGTGACACATAGGTCACGGGCATGACCAACCCGTGACCCGAAATCTCAGTCGATGTACTTCAATTCTTGGGCTTCTAGGGTTCTCTCACGACAGACCGACTCCTAGGGGTATAGCCGGAAATGGGATGTTACACGACGCAACCCCCGACAATCTTCTCCTCACACCTCACGGTGGTGGTGGCGAGCCTTTGCCCGCGGCTAGGGCGGCGGGAGACGGCGCCACCACCCAACCCGAGAGCTCTAAGAAATCCATTAATGGAGAAAAACAAAGCTGGGTTCGTGCTCATTCGAGCCCGAACCCTACCCTAAACAGTCCTAAGATCTAAATCATGAAGAGAGAGGTGAGGGAGGACCTTCCCGGCGGCCTACTACGAGAGGAACGACGGGGAGCCATTTATGGCGGTGGTGGAGGCTTTTCCCTGGTTTCACAGCTCCCAGCTCTGGTTCAGGCTCCTCTCTCTCGGGAAAACAAATGAAATGAGGCTGAGAGGGGGGAGATTAGTAGAGGATATATGGGGGGTGATGATATCAAGGGGGGAGGCGATATCATCAAGGGGAGGTCGGGTTGCCTTGTTCTTGTCACCAAGCATGCATGGGTGGGCCCCACTGGTTAAAGCTCCTCCTAATTGGGTTAAATGGGTCGGCCAGCCCATGTGTGGCCTAATGGAATGAGTGGGTAGGAGGGTATGAAGCCACATGGCTAGGTAAGGTTTGTTTTTGGCTTGGGCTTGCCACCAAGCATGCAATGTGGGCCCCACTTGCTCCCATTCCACTTAAGTGGGTTAAAGGGGTCGGCCAGCCCATGTGTGGGCTGGTGGCATGAACACAAGTGGGCCCAAATTCAATATCACCCCAAAATATCCTTTCTCTCTCCTATTTTATTCAAATTCTCTCTCCTAGGTTAATTCTCAAAATATCCAAGCATGAAACCCATTTTTCTCCTCCCAATGGGGTATGAGTTATCTTTGACCCATTGAGTAGCATTGGGTTAGTTTGGGTGGGCCCAACCCAAGGAATGGGGCTGTAACACCCCTGATTTTTTTCGATGATTTTGTTTGGTTTTGGTATCGTCATATTTATGACGTCATGGCGTTACTTTTAACGTCGGGTTGACGGCGCATCGCCGATAAGGCATTTTCGCGTCCGTTCGGTCGAGTCGGCCAATTTCTTGGATTTTTGTCGAAATCAGAAAATATTTCTATGAGGTTTAAGCTGAGTAATTTTAAACTTGCTCGTCAAGTTTCGTCGCAATCCGAGCATTTTTGGAGTCTCGGCGCGCGATTGAAGTTTTGAGTATTTATGTCATTGTATTTGGAAATTTTTATCTCAGGAATGGCTCGTCGGATTTAGGTTTCGAATTCGTTGTTGGGTTCATCCCGTCAATTTTCTCCTCGAGCGTTCTCCCTTTGAATCTAATCGATCCTAGTTGTTTTCTCGAGTCCTATACGTATTTTGGCAAGTTTCTATGTAAATCTCGAGAGTTCAAGCCTTTATCTCGACCGTTTTTATTATTATTATTTTTGTGTCGGTGTTCGGGCGCTAATTAGAGGGTCAAATAGGAGTGGTATGGAAAAATGGTCAACATGAATTTTGTTCGCCTCGACGAGATCTACAACTTTCATGTTGACCACTTTTCGATTTGAGGTCATCTTGAACCCTTATTCTCGTTTATTCTGCTGGAACTCGTGTATTCTGCTCCTACTCGAGTATATAGACTCCTACTCGAGTATATGGACTCCTACTCGAGTATTTGGACTCCTACTCGAGTATATGAACTCCTACTCAGTATATTTGAACTCCTACTCGAGTATATATGATTCTACTCGAGTATGTATGCTTCTACTCGAGTATGTATGCTGCCACTCGAGTATGTATGCTGCCACTCGAGTATTCCTTTCCTGTCAGTGTTAGAGCGCCGTTTTGATGGTCAAAACGGCATTGTATCAAAAAATGGTCAATATGAATTTTGTTCGTCTCGACGAGATCTACAACTGTCATGTTGACCACTTTTCGATTTGAGGTCATCTTGAACCCTTATTCTCGTTTATTCTGCTGGAACTCGTGTATGGTGCTCCTACTCGAGTATATAGACTCCTACTCGAGTATATGGACTCCTACTCGAGTATATGAACTCCTACTCGAGTATATTTGAACTCCTACTCGAGTATATATGATTCTACTCGAGTATGTATGCTTCTACTCGAGTATGTATGCTTCTACTCGAGTATGTATGCTGCCACTCGAGTATTCCTTTCCTGTCAGCGTTAGAGCGCCGTTTTGATGGTCAAAACGGCATCGTATCAAAAAATGTTCAACATGAATTTTGTTCGCCTCGACGAGATCTACAACTTTCATGTTGACCACTTGTCGATTTGAGGTCATCTTGAATGCCTATTTTTGATATTTCCGAGGCTGTCCATTTTAAGTTGAAATTTTTATAAAAGAAAAAAAAAACTATATATATACTTTTCTCTTAGGTTATTAGGATATAACTTCATCTTCTCAGATACTTCTATTCCGAACCAGACCAGCGGTGAGAGATAAGTTTCTCCATTTCGTGAATCTTCCGGTGGCCGCCGACGGAGCTCCGGTGCTCGGAATCTTCAACCGATCGTAGATCCGGAAAGCTCTCACCGAGAGCTACGCTATCGTGGTAATTTCTTCCTCTTTCCGTGAGTTTTCTTGTTAGGGTTTTTCGGCCCTAACCCCTTTTCCGCCATTGTTGTTTAGATTTCTACTTCTCCTGAGTTCTTTTGCCCCGATCTACGGCGTGGAACGATTCAGAGAACGTTTCCGGTGCAACCAAGGCAAGTAGTGGTTTTCCCTCCTTTCCTCTCGTCCGATTTCGATGGTAACGGTTAAACTTTAGTTCTCAATCCTTGTGCACTTTTGATATTCGGTCTAGTATGCTTGTTGAGTCTTCCGTATGAGTTTTCTTGGTTTTTATTTAGTTTTTGGCACGAAAAATCTCGTCTTGTGGAGTTGTAGAAATACGATGTAGGGTTTTATTGTGGGCTTTTATCGCCCTATTTATCGCGTTAGAAATTACCTAGGGTCGTAAATCGTTTCTAGAGGTTGATCAACCGTGTTTTTTAACCTAGAATATATCGAGTAGAATCCGATGTGCCAAATCCTGTGATTTATTTCCTAGTGACTCGTTCTTGCGGGTGTTTGTGGGCAAATCCACCGACCGCAAGGTTTGTTTTCCTTTATTAGTGGTCGTGCAACTCTATTGGTGGTTGGGCATCCTGCGGCGACTAGTGGAGTGTATAAGTCTCCCCGCAATTAGACGGATTTTAACATCTGTGAGGGGTGTGTCCTTATTAGTGAGCACCCTGCCTGCTTAGATAGAGTTGACCACACGCGGCTAATAAAGTTGTTTTTTTTTGAGTTTCTTTCTTATGATTTTCATGCCTTTGTTTTCCCCCTGCCTTGGGTATCTGGCATGATTGGTTGTACGTGACGATTCACGTAAGTTCTATTTCTCTAATTTTGTTTTGTACCTTATTTCAGTACTTTGGGTCCTGGGTTGGTACCCCTTTCGACCTTGTTCATTTGTCTACTTTATTTATTTTCTTGCCACTACTTGTACCTTCTTGCTGAGGTGTTCTTTTTTTGGAATGCCTCAGGTTCAGAGCAGTAGCAGATAGTGGAGCTAGTCTTGGTTTTCTGAGCAGCAGTGTTGGCTGTGGTTTTGCACCTCGCCATAGCGAGGTAGTTTGTCTTTTTAGTTATTTTCCTTAGTTCAGACATACATAATACTGTGGGTTTGTGTCAGGTTGTTGACGCCCACAGGATTGTTGATTTTTGACACTTGCTGGCTGTAGTAGTTTCTTATGTTTTGATTTAGATAACTTGCTCTCTGGGATGATTCCTTACTAGGACTGCATGTTAGGTATTTTGACTTATAAAAAAAACCTATTAATAGTAAAGCATCCATGCAACTTCTTTCCAAACTAAGTCACTACTTTCTAATTAGCGTAAAGACTTTTCATATACTTATTATAAATCTAGAGTCTACATAGCATGAGTTATTCCTCGGGGACATTTATACTCATGTAGGATGTTAGAGTCAATCTAATCAAATATCTTCCGCAAGCGTATAATTATATGGTAGACCGTGGACTATATGATCCACTAAGCCGAGGGATACGGCTATCTTCTCAACTTAAACGGGATTTTGTTAATGATAACATATGTTTTCTTTTAAAACCGTAGAGTTTGGAGCCCTGCCTGAGCGTCTACAGTTATCCCCTGCACGACGTGGCATCACGACGCGTATTTTCCCTTACTCTGATTTAATTTAATTGTTGGGAAAATGCGGGTTGTGACAGTTGGTATCAGAGGGAGGTTGCTTGACAATTGGTCGGGCAACCTTCCCTTGTTAGTGTTAGTTGTTTAGTGTCATGTCATACACACACCGATGTGTCATCAATATGTCTTGGCTGAAGCATGAACACTACACTCATAAGCATGATTAGAAGTATACGGGGCATATTATGTAGTATGGGATGCATAATATGTGTTTGTATATGGATCCACCATAGATGGCAACATGTGAGGGTTATGTAGTATGGGATGCATAACCTCACCACATGAATGCTCATTAGCACGTTTTCTTTTCATTGCATGCAATATTATGTAGTATGGGATGCATAACATTGCATGTGTACGCCGCTCATAACATGCATTAAGGCCTTTTATAGAATTCATAGCACCACATGCATAGCATAACATAACATAAGCACAACATGCCAAGCTAAAGATTTACTTGATGACATATGTACACACATGATTTTAAATAAGAGTAAAGGATTCATGCATTCATATCATAGGCACATGAGTCAATAGGATGATAAGATATCATCCTGAGTAGGACATATCATCATCATATAATCCCAGAGCAAGTGACAGCTTTAGCAAGTGTCTTTCAAGTATGGTCTGAACTAGTTTTGTTTGTCCTAGTCGTAATCTAGGATTTTAATTGAGTGATCGTTTGTTACCCTTTTAGAAATGCCGCCTAAGCGTCCTGCAACGAGGTCGACTCCCCAGTCGGAGGGTGAGTCGTCAGGTGCGCAAAGTGATGCGTTGATCGAGAGTCTACGTCAGAGCAACGAGGCTCTGTCAAGGCAAGTGCTTGCGATGCAATCGCAAATGGAATCCTTTTTGTTTGCCGCCCCTGTGCAGCAACCCTTAGTGCAAGACCCTATTGTGGATCGAGTTGTACCCGATACCCCCTGCTCCTCTAGTGCCCCCGGTGACACTACCACCAGAGATGAATTTTATTTCACACTTCCAGCGGCTGGGGCCTCCTACCTATGACGGAAGTGCAGACTTTATGGTTTTAGACGATTGGATCATCTCTATCGAGGAGATGTTTTCATATTCAGGGATTGTAGAAGCCCAGAAGGTAATGATTGGGGCCTACCAGTTAAAAGGATTGGCAAAGAACTGGTGGATTCGTGAAAAAGAGAGTATGAAGGAAGGTTGTTCTTGGGAGTCTTTCAAGAAGATGCTGCTGAAAAAGTTTCTACCCTCGGTCGAGCAGGACCGCCTGATGAATAACTTCCTGTACCTGAAACAGAGACAGCTCACGGTGAGCGAGTACGAGATTGATTTTAGCAAGTTGAGTAGATTTGCTCCAGATTTAGTAGCTTCGGAGGATGGTAGAGTGAAGCGATTCCTTGGAGGACTAAGAAGCGATGTCCAGCAGTTGGCATGCGCTTATAGAGCGGAGAATTTTGCAGAGGCAGTGGAAGCCGCACTGAAGGTTGAGGCGATTGAAAATGCCAAGAATCGAGGAGCTGCAGCGAGAAAAGATAAGAGGAAAGGTGCCGAAGACGGAAGCTCTAGGGCATCTGGCCCCCCTTCGAAAAAGAAAGGTGGAGAGATATGCAGTTTCTGTGGTCGATCTGGCCACCCGTACGAAAGGTGTTTCAAGAGGACCGCTACCCTGAAGAAGTAGCAGGTGCTCGCCATTCAAGGCATACCCAAGGGAGAGCTGGTGTGCTCATTTTGTTAAAGGAAGGGTCATGACGTGAGTCGTTGCTGGTTGAAGGATAGAACTTGTTTCCAGTGCGGACAGAAGGGACACCAGAAGTCTGCATGCCCTCAGGCTCAGCCCCCATTGCAGCCTACCCCACTCCGAGCTCTACCGCCGCCACCAAACCAGGACAAAGGAAAAGGAAAGTTAAACGTGGTTACTAGAGAGGAAGCTCAGACCTCTACCCAAGTGATATCAGGTTAGATTCTAACTTGATTTTTACTCTCCTTGTTTGTGGTAGTTTTCGTTTGTTTAGTTACGTATGCTACGATTATAGGGAAGTTTAAGGTGCGGAACAGGTGGGCGCGCGTCCTTTTCGATTCGGGTGCCACCCATTCTTTCGTGGCGCAGAGTTTTGTAGATAAACATCGTTTGAACGTGGATTAATTAGAAGATTCCTTCAACGTCAAGCTTCCTTCTGGAAATCTAGTGACATCAAGTCGAGGAATTCAGAGATGCCCTATTTGTCTAGACGATTTCCTAGCTTTTGCGGATTTGATGGTATTGGATCTGGCAGACTTTGACGTGATTTTGGGCATGGACTGGTTGTCCAAGTATGATGCAGTCATCCAATGCAAGGCTAAACGGCTGGATTTCAAGATGGGCAACGGCCAACCAATGAGTGTCTATGGTTCTCAAGGCAAGAGTTCCCTCCTTATTTCTGCGGTATGTGCTTGTCGAGCTTTAGAGTCTGGTTGTGAGGCATATGTTGTTTCTCTGTCGGCTTTGGAATCAGTTTTTGTTACACCATGTCTTGAGGATGTCTCGGTGGTGCAAGAGTATCCAGATGTCTTTCCTGATAGTCTTCCAGGACTTCCTCCTGAAAGAGAGGTAGAGTTTGTGATAGACCTCGAGCCAGGTACTCGCCCTATTGCTAAGGCACCATACCACATGGCTCCGCGAGAGTTAGAAGAGTTGCACGCTCAGCTGGATGAGTTGCTGCAGTGTGGTTTTATTAGACCGAGTTCTTCACCTTGGGGTGCTCCTGTTTTGTTTGTTAAAAAGAAATATGGTTCTATGAGGCTCTGCATAGATTATCGAGAGTTAAATAAGGTAACCATCAAGAACTGATATCCGTTGCCTCTGATTGATGACTTATTTGATCAATTGTGGGGATGCTCTGTGTTTTCGAAAATTGATCTTCGTTCAGGCTACCACTAGTTGAGAGTCCGTGAGGCTGATGTACCCCGGACGGCTTTTCGTTCTCGGCATGGGCATTTTGAGTTCTTGGTGATGTCCTTTGGACTGACAAATGCACCCTCGGCATTCATGGATTTAATGAATAGAGTGTTCAAGGATTACTTGGACCATTTTGTTATTGTGTTCATAGATGACGTCCTCGTGTATTCCCGCAGTGTCGAGGAGCATACTAAACACTTGCGCTTAGTTTTGTCAACCCTGAGGGAGCACAAGCTCTACGCTAAGTTGAGTAAGTGCGAATTCTGGTTACCCCAGGTGTCCTTTTTGGGCCATGTGGTGGGCAAGGATGGTATTTCTGTAGACCCAACAAAGATTTCTGCTGTGATGGAATGGAAGAGACCTTCTACTCCTAAGGAGATTAGGAGCTTTCTAGGTCTGGCCGGTTATTATAGAATATTCGTGGAAGGGTTCTCTGTTTTGTCTTCCCCTCTAACTAAACTTACCCAGAAGAACACCGCGTTCATTTGGAGCGATAAGTGTGAGGAAGCCTTCCAAGAATTGAAAAAGAGATTGTGTACTGCTCCAGTTTTAACTCTGCCTACTGAAGGACTTGAGTATGTTGTGTATGTGGATGCATCACACATTAGACTTGGTTGTGTTTTGATGCAAGAAGGAAAGGTGATCGCATACGGATCAAGACAATTAAAGGTTCACGAAAGAAACTATCCCACACATGATTTAGAGTTTGCTGCAGTGATTTATGCGTTAAAACTTTGGAGACATTTATTGTACGGCGCGATGTGCAAGATCTACACAGACCATAAGAGTTTGAAGTACGTATTCACTCAAAAAGAATTAAATCTGCGCCAGCGTAGGTGGTTAGAGTATGTAGCTGATTATGAAGTGGAGATCCTTTATCACCCGGGAAAGGCTAATGTAGTAGCCGATGCTTTGAGTAGGAAGACAGCTGAAATCTTCAATTTATCTGTGCAATCCCTTGTGGAAGAATTCTTGTTAATGGACATTGAAGTTGGGAGTAGTTCGATGCCTTCCAGTTTGGAAGCAGAAGAGCCCTCTTGGATTTCCCTTACTAGAGTGCACCAGAAGGATGATCCTAATTTGCTGCACCTCTGGGTTAGAACTGAGAAAGGAGAGTTACCTGATTTTTCTTTGGATGAGATAGGTACTCTGAAATATCGAGGTAGATTTTATATCCCGGCCATTGGTGACATTCGGGCTAAGATTTGTCAAGAAGCTCATGGTTCCAGTGTTTCCTATCATCCTGGATCCACCAAAATGTATAAAGATCTAAAGCAAATTGTTTGGTGGTCGGGAATGAAGGGTGATATAGCTAAGTTTGTGTCAGAATGTTACACGTGTCAGCGTGTTAAGGCAGATCATAGGAGGCCTGGTGGTAAACTGACACCGCTAGATATTCCACAATGGAAGTGGGAGAGTATATCAATGGATTTCATTAGCGGTCTACCAAAATCTCCCCGTGGGCACGATTCGGTTTGGGTGATAGTCGATAGGCTGACTAAGTGTGCTCACTTTGTGCCATTTAAGATTGGGTATTCTATGAAAAAGATCGTTGAATTATATCTTGAAGAAGTTATTAGATTACATGGTGTACCTGTCAGCATCGTGTCAGATCGAGACTCCAGATTTACGTCTCGTTTTTGGAAGAGTTTACAAGAGGGGTTGGGTACTGATTTAAGGTACTCCACCGCCTATCATCCGCAGACGAATGGTCAGATGGAAAGAGTGAATCAGATTGTAGAAGATATGATCAGGTGTTATATTTTGGATCATGGTGGTGCTTGGGATGAGCGTCTCAGACTCATGAAATTTGCTTACAATAATAGCTATCAAAAGAGTCTGTAGATGGCCCCGTTTGAGGCCTTATATGGGAGGCGTTGTAGAACTCCCTTGTTTTGGGCTGAAGTTGGTGAGAGACCGTTGCTAGGTCCGGAAGCCCTTGAGGAGATGAATTGTGCTGTAACTCATATTCGTGAGAAACTCCATGTAGCACAAGAGCGTTATGAGAAATATGCTAATCGACGAAGGGTCGATCTGGAGTTTGCTGTTGGGGACTTGGTTTTTTTGAAGGTCTCTCCGATGCCAGGTGTTAAAAGATTTGGAAGGAACCACAAGTTGGATCCCCGGTATGTGGGACCTTTTCAAATTCTAGAGCGCATCGGAGTGTCAGCTTATCGGCTGGATTTGCCTGCTACTTTCCTTGGTGTCCATGATGTATTCCATGTGAGCCAGTTGCGGAAGTGTGTTCGTAATGGTCGTCAAGTCCTTGATTCGGTGCCCCAAATTCAGCCCAATCTTTCGTATGTGGAAGAGCCTGTCCGCGTTTTGGAATCTCTAGATCGAGTGTTGCGGAGGAAGACCATTCCTATGGTCAAAGTTCTTTGGAGAAACCAGGACGTCGAGAGCGCGACGTGGGAGTTGGAATCAGCGATGAGAGAATCTCATCCGCACCTCTTCGCCTAGTTCTGGTATGTTTATATGTTTTAGGTTGTGTTTGATTTCTTTGTTTTTCTTAGATTTTGGATTTGTAATAAGTTTCGGGACGAAACTTCTTTTTATGGGGAGTGACTGTAACGCCCCTGATTTTTTTCGATGATTTTGTTTGGTTTTGGTATCGTCATATTTATGACATCATGGCGTTACTTTTAACTTCGGGTTGACGGCGCATCACCGATAAGGCATTTTCGCGTCCGTTCGGTCGAGTCGGCCAATTTCTTGGATTTTTGTCGAAATCAGAAAATATTTCTATGAGGTTTAAGTTGAGTAATTTTAAACTTGCTCGTCAAGTTTCGTCGCAATCCGAGCATTTTTGGAGTCTCGGCGCGCGATTGAAGTTTTGAGTATTTATGTCATTGTATTTGGAAATTTTTATCTCAGTAATGGCTCGTCGGATTTAGGTTTCGAATTCGTTGTTGGGTTCATCCCGTCAATTTTCTCCTCGAGCGTTCTCCCTTTGACTCTAATCGATCCTAGTTGTTTTCTCGAGTCCTATACGTATTTTGGCAAGTTTCTATGTAAATCTCGAGAGTTCAAGCCTTTATCTCGACCGTTTTTATTATTATTATTTTTGTATCGGTGTTCGGGCGCTAATTAGAGGGTCAAATAGGAGTGATATGGAAAAATGGTCAACATGAATTTTGTTCGTCTCGACGAGATCTACAACCTTTATGTTGACCACTTTTCGATTTGAGGTCATCTTGAACCCTTATTCTCGTTTATTCTGCTGGAACTCGTGTATTCTGCTCCTACTCGAGTATATAGACTCCTACTCGAGTATATGGACTCCTACTCGAGTATATGGACTCCTACTCGAGTATATGAACTCCTACTCGAGTATATTTGAACTCCTACTCGAGTATATATGATTCTACTCGAGTATGTATGCTTCTACTCGAGTATGTATGCTTCTACTCGAGTATGTATGCTGCCACTCGAGTATTCCTTTCCTGTCAGCGTTAGAGCGCCGTTTTGATGGTCAAAACGGCATCGTATCAAAAAATGGTCAACATGAATTTTGTTAGTCTCGACGAGATCTACAACTTTCTTGTTGACAACTTTTCGATTTGAGGTCATCTTGAACCCTTATTCTCATTTATTCTGCTGGAACTCGTGTATGGTGCTCCTACTCGAGTATATAGACTCCTACTCGAGTATATGGACTCCTACTCGAGTATATGAACTCCTACTCGAGTATATTTGAACTCCTACTCGAGTATATATGATTCTACTCGAGTATGTATGCTTCTACTCGAGTATGTATGCTTCTACTCGAGTATGTATGCTGCCACTCGAGTATTCCTTTCCTGTCAGTGTTAGAGCGCCGTTTTGATGATCAAAACGGAATCGTATCAAAAAATGGTCAACATGAATTTTGTTCATCTCGACGAGATCTACAACTTTCATGTTGACCACTTTTCGATTTGAGGTCATCTTGAATGCCTATTTTTGATATTTCCGAGGCTGTCCCTTTTAAGTTGAAATTTTTATAAAAGAAAAAAAAACTATATATATACTTTTCTCTTAGGTTATTAGGATATAACTTCATCTTCTCCGGTACTTCTATTCCGAACTAGACCAGCGGCGAGAGATAAGTTTCTCCATTTCGTGAAGCTTCCGGTGGCCGCCGACGGAGCTCCGGTGCTCGGAATCTTCAACCGATCGTAGATCCGGAAAGCTCTCACCGAGAGCTACGCTATCGTTGTAATTTCTCCCTCTTTCCGTGAGTTTTCTTGTTAGAGTTTTTCGGCCCTAACCCCTTTTCCGCCATTGTTGTTTAGATTTCTACTTCTCCTGAGTTCTTTTGCCCCGATCTACGGCGTGGAACGATTCAGAGAACGTTTCCGGTGCAACCAAGGCAAGTAGTGGTTTTCCCTCCTTTCCTCTCGTCCGATTTCGATGGTAACGGTTAAACTTTAGTTCTCAATCCTTGTGCACTTTTGATATTCGGTCTAGTATGCTTGTTGAGTCTTCCGTATGAGTTTTCTTGGTTTTTATTTAGTTTTTGGCACGAAAAATCTCGTCTTGTGGAGTTGTAGAAATACGATGTAGGGTTTTATTGTGAGCTTTTATCGCCCTATTTATCGCGTTAGAAATACCTAGGGTCGTAAATCATTTCTAGAGGTTGATCAACCGTGTTTTTAACCTAGAATATATCGAGTAGAATCCGATGTGCCAAATCCTGTGATTTATTTCCTAGTGACTCGTTCTTGCTGGTGTTTGTGGGCAAATCCACCGACCACAAGGTTTGTTTTCCTTTATTAGTGGTCGTGCAACTCTATTGGTGGTTGGGCATCCTGCGGCGACTAGTGGAGTGTATAAGTCTCCCCCGCAATTAGACGGATTTTAACATCTGTGAGGGTGTGTCCTTATTAGTGAGCACCCTGCCTGTTTAGATAGAGTTGACCACACGCGGCTAATAAAGTTGTTTTTTTTTAGTTTCTTTCTTATGATTTATTCATGCCTTTGTTTTCCCCCTGCCTTGGGTATCTGGCATGATTGGTTGTACGTGACGATTCAGGTAAGTTCTATTTCTCTAATTTTGTTTTGTACCTTATTTCAGTACTTTGGGTCCTGGGTTGGTACCCCTTTCGACCTTGTTCATTTGTCTACTTTATTTATTTTCTTGCCACTACTTGTACCTTCTTGCTGAGGTGTTCTTTTTTTGGAATGCCTCAGGTTCAGAGCAGTAGCAGATAGTGGAGCTAGTTTTGGTTTTCTGAGCAGTAGTGTTGGCTGTGGTTTTGCACCTCGCCATAGCGAGGTAGTTTGTCTTTTTAGTTGTTTTCCTTAGTTCAGACATACCTAATACTGTGGGTTCGTGTCAGGTTGTTGACGCCCACAGGATTGTTGATTTTTGACACTTGCTGGCTGTAGTAGTTTCTTATGTTTTGATTTATATAACTTGCTCTCTGGGATGATTCCTTGCTAGGACTGCATGTTAGGTATTTTGACTTATAAAAAAAACCTATTAATAGTAAAGCATCCATGCAACTTCTTTCCAAACTAAGTCACTACTTTCTAATTAGCGTAAAGACTTTTCATATACTTATTATAAATCTAGAGTCTACATAGCATGAGTTATTCCTCGGGGACATTTATACTCATGTAGGATGTTAGAGTCAATCTAATCAAATATCTTCCGTAAGCGTATAATTATATGGTAGACCGTGGACTAGATGATCCACTAAGCCGAGGGATACGGCTATCTTCTCAACTTAAACTGGATTTTGTTAATGATAACATATGTTTTCTTTTAAAACCGTAGAGTTTGGAGCCCTGCCTGAGCGTCTGCAGTTATCCCCTGCACGACGTGGCATCACAGCGCGTATTTTCCCTTACTCTGATTTAATTTAATTGTTGGGAAAATGCGGATTGTGACAGGGGCTGAGGGTCATTTTTTGCTAATTAGGTCAAAGTGTTGACTGGGGTCAACATGTGTCCTATGACTGACCCTATGACCTACCCAAGGGTCCACTTAGGTTGGACATACTTGGCCCTCCAATTCTAGGTTTCTGGGTTTTACTATTTGAAGACCAAGTGACACTCAACTGAAGCCCTAGGTTCACTTCGTCCTTCATGGTTCCCTAAGGGTTTGTCCTGACCTAGTCAGGACAAAATCACCCCTAGGGGTCTAGTTGGGAAAATGGGATGTTACAAATCCCAATGAACAAAATAAAAATTTCGTCCCCGAAATTAAAGTTAAGGCTACGGGTTTTTTTTCAATCGGCAAAACTAATGTGTAACATCCCATAAGTGAGTTGACATGCCTACTTGCTTAATATAACAAAGGCTAGCCCCAATAAATAAAATAGATTAGCCTCTATCCTTTTAGATGATTCTACGAGTAAAAGCAATTAGGAAGAACTTTTAAACCACTTGAGGAGTTGTGAGGTATACCTGACTAAATAGCTCCGGATATCTTTCCTGTATTAGGTCTTGTGGCTCCCAGGTATGCCCTCTCGCCCGTGGTTCCTCCACAAGACCTTGGCTAGCGGAATCTTCTTGCGGCACAAGAATCGTATCCCCTGATCATCGATCTGTATCGGCTCCAAATGTACAGATCGATCTGAAGCTACCGGCCCATCAGTGGCCGTAATCTGCAACTCCGGGCGTAGTAGAGCCCTCCTGAGTGAAGACACGTGAAAGACGTCATGCAAGCCGGCCAGCTCTGGCGGCAGTGCAAGCCGGCCAGCTCTGGCGGCAGTGCAAGCCGGTAAGCTAGGGGACCGATTCGCTCCAGGATCCTGAACGTATAATGGTCCAGGCCCGCCAACCCTGCGGGACCCACCTGGCACCGCCGGTCTACCAGAAGTCCAGACTCGGGCCCACTACTGGTAGTCAGCCTATCACATCAAGCCTGCAGGCCATGCACCCCAACTCCTCTCTGCGCCTGTTTTTCAGCAGCGGTAGGTTGTTTCCACTGGGGATCGAACCCAGGACCTTGATAATGGACACTTTCCCACAGCTCTCATCACCAACTGAGCTGCAGCTCAGTTGGTGATGAGAGCTGTGGGAAAGTGTCCATTATCAAGGTCCTGGGTTCGATCCCCAGTGGAAACAACCTACCGCTGCTGAAAAACAGGCGCAGAGAGGAGTTGGGGTGCATGTCCTGCAGGCTTGATGTGATAGGCTGACTACCAGTAGTGGGCCCGAGTCTGGACTTCTGGTAGGCCGGCGGTGCTAGGTGGGTCCAGTAGGGTTGGCGGGCCTGGACCGTTATAAAAAGTGCACTAATGAGCCAATAATAAATCATCATAAAATCAGTAAAAATCCTATGAGACATTTAAACAGCAATTCCAAGTTTTGAGAAATTCCAGAGGTGTTTAGACCTATATTTCTTAATTTATCGTTTTTGGCCATTTCTACTATATTATGAAGGAAGTACTGTAAATATGTGTCCAAATATCCCAAGAAAATTATAGAAGCTTTATGGTGACCTAAAACCATCAGAAACCAAGTTCCATAATTTTTGACTAATATTTGGGCTCTGAATCTATTTTAATATAAAATACTGATTTTCCCAGCTTAGTGAAGGAGATACTATTTTTAATCATCTAAAATTCCAGAGAAAATTATAGGGTGACTAATATAATTTTAAACACCCACTGACCAAATTTCATAATTTTTTAAATAGTAATTGGACATTATTTTTATTTTTGACTACATGTCACAACTAGTATGTTAAAGAGATATGTACCCAAAATAATCATATAAAACTTCCAAAAAAAATACAGAAGGTATAACATGCTATAATATGCCCTAATCCAAGATTTCATAACATTCCAGTAAACAAAAATTCCAGAATCATCAAAATAAATTTCTAGGGCACAACTAGGGTTGTAAATGAAGTACTGTATAAATTAACGCAAAAATCTCAACAAAATTATAACATGGCCATTTAGATTAGAAAATCACCCTACTCCAATTTTACTTGATTTGAAGTTCATTAGATAGCTTAATAATTCAAATTAAAGTTGGTGACCTAAACTAGGGTTAAAAGTTTAGGTGGCCTAGCTGTCTCCAAATACCTTAAAATTTTGTCCAGAGAACTATACTGGCCCTATGGTTCTCTCCACAAAATTTTAAGTCAGTCCAAGGTCATTTGACCCCATGACCTTCACAACTCACCAAGTCCCCATTAAGGGACCTACCCTAGTGTTCTAGGGCTACCCCACACCAAGTCTCTCCAAACTCCCTTGGAGGGTGTGTCATGCCCTAAAAAGCCAGTGACAAAAATATCAGCCTTTGTTGAGGTGATATGACCACCCAAATACCAAGGGGGGTGTTTGATCCTAAATTATCCTATAAGGATCCACCTAGGGTTGGACACAAACCTATTCAAAACATCTCCAAATGAGATGAAATTTCTACCAGAACCTTATGATAAACCCAGGGACCACTAACCAAAATTTGGGAGGGTTTGAAAGTCATTTAGCCATCTAATTAAATTATGCTAGGATTATTAAATTTTTCTAAAAACTATAGAAAAACATTCTCTAAAAATTCTTATTTTTTAATATGTCCTAGGTATAGTTATTATAGACTCCCTGCCCAAATTTCAGATCATTTGGGCAAAGGATGAAAGGTGGGCAAACCTTTTTGTCTCTGCCTAGCTCTAGGTCTAGATCCCACCAGAAGAGGTGCCCTGGTCAAACCAGTTGACCAAATTGACCCAAATCAATTTTGGAATATAGTAGACCCATAGGGCTACAGATTTCATGTTGGTCACTTCTACATAAAAAGCCTCTAAGTACCTCATTAAATAGCATAAAAGAGAGCTTGATAATCACTACATAAATATAATAATTTAGTATTATAAGCTACTGTTTATCTTCTCTAAAAGCCCGAACCAGCACATAAAATGCTTAAAACCTATAGCTTTTCTAAAGCTATTTCCCGGGCACCCAGCCATCTCCCTGGCCGGCCACCACCACTACCACCTCTATTGAGGTGAGGGCTACCGTCGGGCGGTGGCACAGCCGTCGGAGAGGCGGTTTCCGGCAAACCCGCCACCATGAAATTTCGGAAAAACCATAGAAACGCTCACCTGATCCAGCTCTTTTGAGCCCGATATCTCTCCTAATGATTTCTAAGATCTATCCATAGAAGAATATGTAGAGGAGGACCTTGTTCACGGGCTGGAGGCGTGCAGACCGTCGGGAAGCCATTTGCGCGGTGGTGGCGTCGCCGGAAATTCTTCAACAGCAAGGGGAGGCTCGAAAACTTCGGGTAACAGCTGGGAAAAACTCCCCTTGGGCCTCTAAAGGTGTTTAAAAGCTTGGGCAAGGAGGGGGATCGGCCAAAAGCTGGTGGCCATTAATGGCCCATAAATTCATGGCTCGGCCATGATGGAGGCGGGCTGAAACGGCTCTATGACAGCTAGTGGAGGGCTAGAAACTCCTCCTCTCCCTGAGAGGAGTTGAATCCAGCAGTTTCAGGGGAAGGGAAAGAGTCATGGCATCAAATGCCATTGATGGCCGTGACTACAAGCTTTCTGCCATGGCCGCAACTGTCCTTTTGCAAAACCAGCGGTCCATGTAGCACAGCATGACTGGTCAACTTAAATTAAATAAAACTTATCAGGTATTATTGGAGAAGACGTCTCACTCCTGAATCGGCCCGGTTAAGCTAGACCAGCACCTAGCTGGAAATAAAAATGCACAAAAAAGTCTAAGTAAAATGGCGTTGAGTGAGCTCAGCTCACTCAACTCCATCAGGCTACGGCGTTGAGTGATCTCTGCTCACTCAACGCCATTCCAGACTATGGCGTTGAGTGAGCTCAGCTCACTCAATGCCATCCGGATTATGGCGTTGAGTGAGCTCAGCTCACTCAACGCTATCCAGATTATGGCGTTGAGTGAGCTCTGCTCACTCAACGCCACCCGGAATATGTCTTTTTAGATGATGGCGTTGAGTGAGCTTAGCTCACTCAACGCCGTCCTGGTTATGGCATTGAGTGATCTCTGCTCACTCAACGCTATCCAGACAACACCAAATGGCGTTGAGTGCAGTCAGTGCACTCAACTCCGTTCAGCTTATGGCATTGAGTGCACTCAACGCCATCCCGCCTGACCGTTTATGGCGTTGAGTGAGCTAAGCTCACTCAACGCCATCCAGTCTACGGCGTTGAGTGAGCTCAGCTCACTCAATGCCATTCCTGCCGACACCAGATGGCGTTGAGTGCAGTCAGTGCACTCAACGCCCTACAACCTATGGCTTTGAGTGAGCTAAGCTAACTCAACGCCATCCTGCTTATGGCTTTGAGTGAGTTAAGCTCACTCAACGCCATCCAGCTTATGGCTTTGAGTGAGCTAAGCTCACTCAACGCCATCCAGCCCATGGCGTTGAGTGAGCTTAGCTCACTCAACGCCATTCCAAGGTCACGGGCGTGACGGACCGGTCACGGGCATGTCAGGCCCATGATGAAATTTCTGAGCTCAACGATCGTCTTCCTGAGGTCGACGATCGTTGAAGGGGTAACGCCCTAGGTCACGGGCGTGACGGACCGATCACGGGCGTGTCAGGCCCATGTTGACATTTCTGAGCTCGACGATCGTCTTCCTGATGTCGACGATCGTCGAAGGGGTCACGCCCTAGGTCACGGGCGTGACGGGTCGGTCACGGGCGTGACCACCCCTTGCCTTGAAATTTTTGTCGATAATCTTCAATTCTTGGGTTTCCTAAGGTTCTGTTATGATAAAACCACTTCCAGGGGTCTAGCCGGAAATGGGATGTTACAGAACGACACCATGTACCTCGGGCTAAGCTTCATCCACCGACCACATACTCGTGAAACCCCATGCATCGGCCGGATCTTCAAGAACACCCGATCCTCTACCTGAAACTCCACTAGACGATGCCGAGCGTCATAATATTTTGCCTGCCTGCTCTGCGCCTATAGCATTCTATCACGTATCAGCCGTACCTGTACCTCAGTACCCTCAATAAAGTTCGTGCCCACAGTCTTCGGATCGTAGTCTTCTATCCAAGACAATGGAGTCCTACACTTCCGCCCATACAATGCCTCATATGGAGCCATCCGTATACTGGACTGATGACTGTTATTGTACGAAAACTCCACTAGGGGATACATCCTCTCCCAGGGTTCTCCACGGTCCATAATACACAGCCTCAGCAGGTCCTCTAGTGTCCGGTTGGTGCGCTCTGTCTGCCCATTTGTCTGGGGGTGGAAGGTCGTACTGTAAGCCAGTCGAGTACCCAAGTATGTCTGTACGGACCTCCACTCCCTGGACGTGAATCATCCATCTCGATCTGATACGATCGTATTGGGCACCCCATGAAACCGCACAAACTGCTCTATGAACTTCTGCACCAGTACTCTGACAGTATCCCCCTTCCCGATCGGGATGAACCTAGCCACCTTCGTCAGTCGGTCAACGATTACCCAGATAGAATCGTTTCCCACCCGTGATCGAGGGAGGCCATGGATGAAGTCCATCGCAATATCCTCAAATTTCCACTCTGACACCGGGAGTGGCTGCAATAAACCAGCGTGATGTCTGCACTCTGCCTTCACTAACCGGCACGCCTCGCAGTGGGTCACGAAGTAGGTGATGTCCTTCTTCATGCCCGGCCAGTATAGAGTCTTCTTCAAATCCGCCATCATCTTAGTGATCCCGGGATGTATAGAATATCTACTCATGATGAGCCTCGACCATGATGTCCTCCTGAATCTGGCCTCCATCCGGTATGTAAGTTTGACCTCTAAAACATATCAGATCATCTCGTATCGTGTTATCCCCAACTGAGCCTGCCTCCAAGGCCAGGAAAATCGGCTCGAGCTTTGTATCCCGCCTCTGCCAATCTCTGACTCTGTCATGTATATCAGAGGTGGTGCTCGTAGCGGCCAGGTACTCCTCGTATAGCTCAGGGTCATGAGATGATACCAGAGTGATATGCATCTCTTCAAAACTCCGTAGTAGATCCATGGACATAAGATGGGGCCCTTTTACAGAAGTTGGAGCTCTCCGGCTAAGTGCATCGGCAACCACATTTGCTTTACCCGGGGGGTAGTGCACCTCGTACTGATAGTCCGCTAGAAACTCCACCCATCTGCGTTGCCAGATATTCAGTTCCTTCTGCGTATCCACATATTTCAGATTTTTATGATCTGAAAATATGTCGCAGTGGACACCATAGAGGTAGTGCCGCTAGACCTTCAATGCAAATATAACTGCTCCATCTCCAAATCGTGAACTGGGTTGTTCTGCTCATGTTTCTTTAGCTTGCGGGAGGCATAAGCAATCACATATCCTTTTTGCATCAAGACTGTTCCCATGCCCTGGTAGTAGGCATCCGTATAAACCTGAAATCCTTCTCTCCCCGATGGGAGGGCAAGTATCGGGGCCGAAGAGAGTCGACTTTTCAGCTCTTGCAACGTCGTATTGCACTGTGGTGTCCAGACAAACGGTGTCTCCTTCCTCGTCAGAGAGGTAAGTGGGAGGGAAAGTCTATAAAAACCCTCTACGAACTTCCGGTAGTAGCCGGCAAGTCCTAGGAAGCTCCGTACATTCGTAGCTGTCTTCAACTATGGCCAATCCCGGACTGCCTGAATCTTGGTCGGATCTACTGCCAACCCTGCTGCACTAATAACGTGTCTGAGGAAGGCCACCTCCTTCAGCCAGAACAGGCATTTGCTGAATTTGGCATATAACTAATGTTCCCGTAGCTTCTCCAAGGTCAGCGTTAGAAGCCTCGCGTGCTCCTCCTCGGTACTCGAGTAAATGAGGATGTCATCGATGAAAACGGTGACAAACACATCTAGATATGTCTCGAATACCCGGTTCATGAGAGTCATGAATGCTGACGGTGCGTTCGTAAGCCCGATGGGTGTTGGGTCTTGTTTCCACAATGAGCTTAATTTGAAGAAGTCCTCCTAAAACTAAGGTGAATTGCAGTTGTATTTGATGTTGTGTTTAAGTTGTGTATGCAGGACCCTACTGCCAAGTGTGAACTAATGTCAGTCTATAGTGGGTCACCAAACACAGGACCATAAAATGTAATCCCTCAATGTGTGATTCAAAGTGTTGACTCATGTATAGCCTCTCTATTGGGGCACACTTCTTCTACATGCACTTGGACTACTGGACCATGGAGTGGTGAAGTTCATCTAAGGAATTTTGACTAAGTCCAAATACTCGAGTACCTCCCTTAATATACTCGAGTACTTTATTTCAATATACTCGAGTAAGTGTTTGGGTACTCGAGTAGAGCCTTAATCAAACTCGAGTAGTTTCTAGTTATACTCGAGTAAGTCTAGCTGTTCAGACTAAAATTTCTCTAAGTCCACATACCTGAGTAACTTTGCTCTTATACTCGAGTGGTCTGAACTAGTACTCGAGTAGGTTATTCTTGTACTCGAGTAGATCCTTTCTAATACTCGAGTAGTTTGGTTTTGTACTCGAGTAGACGCTTTCCCTTACTCGAGTAGTTTGTCTAGTTTGTAACTCGGGTAGTTTCCCCAAGGTACTCGAGTAGCTCAACCCTTACTCGAGTAGATCAACTCTATACTCGAGTAGTTCCTTATTCGCTTGAATAAATCAGCCCTTACCCGAGTAGCTCACCTATATACTCGAGTAGGTTGATTCTGCCTTCAGAAAGAATTTTTTCTAAGTCCTGATTTTGCGGGCTAATTCAAATCCTCTATTTTGATTGGTCCACGTGTACTTGTTTAAGTATTGACCGTTACAGAAGTCCTATAAATAAGTCTTGTCAAATCGACAAACCCTAACAACAAGAAAGAAAAAGAATTCTGAATCTATTTCTATCGCCGATATCGGGAAGCCGCAAAGTTCACGCCGACAAAATACTGTTCATCTTCTTCGTCGCCGGTCTTCCTCGAAACAGCTATTTAGACAAAAAGAATCACTCGATCATTCCGCGCTTCATCGATCTCTGATCTTTATCTTGATTGTGGTGATTCCGTATTTCAGATTGAGGATCTCCTTCGAGTCATCTTCAACCATTTCTGATCAAGCCAAAGTTCTCAAAGAAGAAGACAGTTGAAGATCCAGATCTGAATAATTCTGTTTGTATTTTTATTTATACAACCTTTTATCCTTGTAGGAGTCTTGACTCCGAGTTTTGTAGATCCGGTTTGGATCGAGATTTGTAGGAAGGTTTTCTTCCGAGTGTAGATCTGTTTGGATCGAGTTTTGTAGGAACGTGGTTCCGAGGTGTAGGAACGTTTTGATCCGAGATAGTGGAGTAGCCAAGTCTAGTGGTTTACTAAATTGGTGAGGTGAAAGTGGATGTACCCAGGGTTGGGGAACCACTATAAATCTTGTGTTCTCTGTGTGATTGCTTGATCTGTGTTGTGTTAATTTTTTATTCCGCATTTGGAACGCATTTCACCTATTCACCCCCCTCTAGGTGATTTAGGTTGACAACTTAGCGCTCTCAATTGGTATCAGAGGGAGCTTGATCTTTAAAAGGTTAACACCTTGATCTGATCCCTCCTAGTTGTCTTTTTGAGTTAATCAAGCATGGACAGAGCCAAGGATTTTTCTAAGCTCCCAGTGTGCAATAAGGCAAACTTTCCCATGTGGAAAGAGAGAATAAAACTTTACATGGAAGCTGTTTGTTGGAACACCCTATTACTAATTTGGGTAAGGATCACTATGCTTGTCTTAGGAATCCCAGTTGACCTAGTTGTATAGTTGAAAAGGTCAACATTAGAATGAGTCTAGGTCTTAGAACTTAGGTTTGAAGCTGCCCCCAGGATCATTCCAAGATCAAGGTTGAAGAGCTTAGTCTAAGGCAATTTTCGTCGAGCTCTGTTCGACGAATCGTCGAACTCCGTTCGACGCTCTCTGAGCTCATCTTCAATAAATCGTCGTACTCCGGTCGACGATCGTCGAGCTCAGATCGACTATCTGCTTTTGTCTAGCTTCTGCTGAGTCGTCGAACTCCCCTCTACTATCTTCTAGCTCAGTTCGACGATCTTCGAGCTCAGATCGACGTTTTCTGTCTGCTTGTCCAATTGATCTCTGAGCTCAGTTCGACGATCGTAGAGCTCAGATCGACGTTTTCTGTCTGCTTGTCCAATTGATCTCTGAGCTCAGTTCGACGATCGTAGAGCTCAGATCGACGTTTTCTTTGGAGAGATCGACGCTTTCAGGAATTCAAATGCTGCTGTTCTTTGGAATGTTTTTGAATATTATCAGCATTTATGTCAGAAGATCTCCCAGCCGTTTGTCTTTAATTCTGGAGCAAGTTTCAAAGAATTATTCAGAGAATGTTTGCTGGACTTTCCTCTAGAAGACAAGACTATTTTTGGAAGACATTTATGACTCCCAACGGCTAATTTTGGACAAGGAATCGTCAGAAAGTTTTTTATTCCTTTCTTCTGTGTTATTAAGTTTTTAGGGAACACACACAGAAGTGAACACACAGAATAGAATATACTGATAGCAGAAGAACAACAGAAGAACCGTGACTCAAAAATCTTCTTGCTGACTGAAAAGTGTTCACAATCTCATTACTCCAGACACCTCACCTTCAGCCTTCTTGCTGAAACCATCTTGTGCTGGAGATCAAAGTTTTGAAGACCTATCACCCTAGAGCAAAGCTTCTTTTCCTGAACCTTTCTACATCTCAGGGGGAGCTTTGACTTCATCAATCCACTTGTGCTTCTCTCATTTGATTGAGAACAGAGAAGACATCCTTCACTCTTATTTTTCTTTTCCTGCTGTAAAAGGGTTCTTGAACTCCCTTCAAAAGTTCTGTCTGGTTCTGAGAGCCTTGTCAAAACTCAGTGGTGGCAAGACACCTTATCAAAAAATCTAGTTTTGGTTTTTGGGCACCTTATCAAAAGCTCATTGGTGTCAGGACACCTGATCAACTCATCCTGAGTGGATTCCTACCAAGGGTGGTAGAAGAGTGGATGTACCCAGGTTTTTGGGGAACCACTATAATTCCTTGTGTCTTCTGGTTTGTTTGTGTGATTTGTTTGCTGTGTGCTGTGCTTTTTACTTCTTAGCTTTTAACATTTTTACTGTCACTCTACACTATATCATAAAGTAAATTTTATATGTGCTGTTCTATTCAACTGTGAAAAATTATTTTAAAATACTCTATTCACCCCCCCTCTAGAGTTGAGATAGATCTTAGCCTCACTTTCAATTGGTATCAGAGGCAGGTTGGTTGCTCATACAGGCTAACACCTGAACCAAAAGATCCTTGATAAGATCAATCTCTTAAGGGGATTATTTTCTCTACATCTTCTTTTTATTTAAAGACATGGCACATAACAAAGATTATGCAAGCACCAGACCACCAGTGTGCAACCTTTCTAAGTTTGCACTCTGGAAGGCAAGGATTAGATTATACATGAATTCTATTGATGAAGACATTTTCAATTCTGTCTTGACAGTTTGTCCAACTCCACCAGCAAGCTCAAGTTCAAATGCTGTCCCACCTCCTTCTGGAACAGATGCAGACATAAAGAAGTGGAAGACTGCAGATGCTAAGGCTATGAACATCTTAGCCCAAACAATGTCTGATGAAATCTTTCAGAAGGTAGCTGAATGCCACTCAGCCAAAGAAATCTGGGACAAACTCTCTGAAATTGTCTCAGGATCTGCTGATGAAAGGAAAGATAGAAGATCTCATCTGATAAGCCAATATGAGAACTTCAAAAAGGGAGAAGCTGAATCAGTGGTTGACATGTACAATAGACTAAGTCTAATTGTCAATGAGCTAAAAACCCTAGACAAAGAAATCTCACTGACTGAGCTAAATGACAAAATCCTGATGTGCTTCCCCAGCACTTGGGATTCAAGAATCTGGCCAATTAAGGATGCCAGAAGTTTGAATGAGATTACTACTGAAGCTCTCCTGGGCAAGCTCAAATCCTATGAGCTGCTCATTAAAAATAGAGAAGAAGAACAAAAGGCTATCTCTCCAGCTACAAGGAAAGAAAAGACCATAGCTTTCAAAGCTGTAGAAGAGGAGCCTGAAGATAAAGCTACAGGAAATGATGAGCTCATAAGTCTTCTGGCCAAAAGATTCTACAAGATGGCCAGAAAAGACTTCAGAAAGAAACCATACAAGGGTCATGATAAACCAAGGTATGATAAATCAAATAACACTAAAGAAATCATATGCTTTGGGTGCAGGAAACCAGGCCATATTGTGCCTGACTGTCCAGAAAACAAGAATAAGGACAAAAGGGAAAGAAGAGAAAGAAGAAAAGAAAAGGATTACAAGAAGAATAGCTCAGACAAAGCCTCCTCCAGCAAGAACAAACATACAAGGAAGGGCTTTGTTGCTGAAACATGGAGTGAGACTGAAGAGGAATCTGAAGCCTCATCCAGCTCCAGTGATGATGAGGATGATGTAGATGAAAAAGAATTTTGCATGATGGCTATCAATGCATCACAGCAAAACTCTGATGAAGAATCAGATTCAGATTCAGAAATTCAACCAGATGAGGATCAGGTAATCAACTCTTTTGATTTTGATTCTGAAGACTTCAAAGATGAATTTAAGACACTGTGTCTAGATCTATTAAAATCTGAGAAGGAGATAATCTCTCTCAGGAATCAATTATCTGAGCATAGTGTCCTAAACTCAAAGAACCTCAAACTCTCTAAGGAGTTAGAATGCTGTAGGGAGGAGATAGCTTCATTGAAGAATGAACTATCAAAGGCCAAAAAGTTTGAAGAATCCCTAAATGGGAGAAGTATCAGACTGATGGACATCACAAGCACAGTGAACTCTAGATTTAATAGCACACTGGGCTTGGGTGCTTCATCTAGCCAACCTATAATTCTGACAAGTCCAATCAAGTTTGTCTCTGACAAAGGAAAGGGAGTAATAGAGGTACCTAGGAAGAATGCAGATCTGTCAGAGAAGAACTCAGTTCAACAGATGGCGTCGAGCAGAGCTCGACGACCGTCGAACAGAGCTCGACGATCTAACTACAGATCGTCGACCTCAGCTCGACGATATCCAAACTCTGAATTTCAGCATAATCGATCTTCGAACGGCGATCGACGATCTGACCCAAGATCGTCGACCTCAGTTCGACGATCGTCGAACAGAGTTCAGGCTTGTGAACACACCTTCAATGGCACATTCAGATTCAATCCTAGAAGCTCCATATCCCAAGGCTTTAATCCCTATACTGAATGGATAGTACCTCCTAGGAGATACCATCCTGAAGGCTATAAGGATCAACCAGGGATGTCCTTTATTTCAGAATTCAAGGGATGTCAACCTAGGCCCAAGGTCAACTGGGTCAAAAACAAATAAGTTGTTTTGTGTAGGTGAAGACCTATCCAGCATCAAACCATCAATGGTATCTGGATAGTGGTTGCTCAAAGCACATGACAGGGGACAAGGACAACTTCACTTCCTTCAAAGCCAAGCTTGGACCCAAAGTAATTTTTGGAGACTCAAGCTTTGGAACTACAAAAGGATATGGTGCAGTCAAAATTGGCCCAGTCACTTTCAAGAACGTGGCATATGTTGAAGGACTCAAGCACAACTTGATAAGTATCAGTCAATTGTGTGATGAAGGATATCAAGTAACCTTCAGTAGAGCCATATGCAAAGTCAAGTCTGTGGACAACACAACTGTGTTGACAGGTAACAGAAGAGGTAACATTTACTTAGTGGATTTTCATTCACCAGTGGTAGATATTTGTCTGTTTAATTCCATTTCAAAATCTAATGTGTTATGGCATAAGAGACTAGGACATATTAACCTTAGAACCATTGCTAAGCTATCTAAAGACAACCTTGTTAAAGGACTACCTTCTGGTCCCTACAAGAAGGAAGGACTCTGCAAGGCCTGTCAATTAGGCAAGCAAACTAAAAGTAGTTTTAAATCAATTAATAAGAGTGATTCACCTAGGATTTTGTACCTGTTGCACATGGATCTCTTTGGACCCATATCTGTGCAAAGCCTAGGAGGGAAGTCCTATACTTTAGTGGTTGTAGATGACTTCTCAAGATTCACTTGGGTATTCTTTCTGAGGAAGAAGTCTGATAACTTCAAGTGTTTGACAGATTTTCTCAAATGCATTCAGATTGAGTTCAACACTCACATTGCCCTGATCAGAAGTGATCATGGGACAGAGTTTGATTCTCTTCTCATGCAAGAGTTCTGTCAGAGTGAAGGGATCAGGCACACTTTCTCAGCTCCTAGAACTCCTCAACAAAATGGGGTAGCTGAAAGGAAAAATAGAACACTCATTGAATCTGCAACTACATTATTGGCAGATGCTCACTTACCTCTGTCCTTTTGGGCTGAGGCAGTGAACACCTCCAACTATGTGTTGAACAGAAGCCTGATACACAAGCTGAAGGGCAAGACTCCTTATGAATTGCTCAAAGGGAAGAAACCTAAAATAGGCTATTTCAAAGTTTTTGGTTGCACTTGTTTTATTCATAATAATGACAAGAAATATCTAGCAAAATTCCAAGCTAAAGCTGATGAAGGAGTGTTTCTGGGATACTCCATGATCAGCAAGGCCTATAGGGTTTATAATAAATCTTCCTGTAAAATTGAAGAATCTGTTCATATTATTTTTGATGAAGCTAATATGTCTTTCAAGGAGAAGAATGCTTCTACCATAGAACCTCTGCAGGTACATTCTCTAGCTGAAGACTTGAACAAACTGCAAGTTGCTGAAAAGAATGAGAGCAGTGATGATGAAGAAGAAGTTCAACATCTTGAAGAAAATCATCCTGAAGAGCCAGTTGCTGCTCCACTAGAGGAGACAACAACACAGGCTGGTGAACAATCAACACTCCCTGTTGACTTAGTAACAACAAGAGATCATCCAATCACCCAAGTAATTGGAGAGATCTCAGCTGGTGTGCAAACTAGAAGTCAGGTCAACCAAAACCTGATGCACACTTGTTTTCTATCTCAAATTGAGCCTCAATCCATTCAAGATGCAGAGCAAGATCCACACTGGATCATTGCAATGCAAGAGGAGTTGCATCAATTTGAAAGGAACAAGGTTTGGGAACTAGTGCCTAAGCCAAAGGATCATCCCATTGTTGGAACAAAGTGGGTATTCAGGAACAAGCTGGATGATCAAGGAGTTATAGTCAGAAACAAGGCAAGGCTAGTTGCTCAAGGGTACTCTCAACAAGAAGGAATAGACTATGATCAGACATTTGCACCAGTTGCAAGGCTGGAAGCCATCAGGATATTCCTAGCCTATGCTGCCCACAAAGGTTTCAAAGTGTATCAAATGGATGTAAAAAGTGCATTTCTCAATGGGGACATCAAAGAGGAAGTCTATGTTAGACAACCTCCAGGTTTTATCTCTCTAACTCACCCTGATTATGTTTACAAATTGCATAAAGCATTATATGGTCTCAAGCAAGCCCCTAGAGCATGGTATGAGACCCTAGCATGCGTTCTTCTGGAAAATGATTTTGTTAGGGGGAGAGTAGACCAAACTCTTTTTATTAGAACCCATAAGTCCCACACCCTGCTAGTGCAAATTTATGTAGATGACATTATTTTTGGTTCTACTGATTCAAATTGTGCAAAAAGTTTTCCAAGCTTATGCACTCTAAATTTGAAATGAGTAGCATGGGTGAGCTATCCTTCTTCTTAGGACTGCAAGTCAAGCAACATGCTGAAGGCATATTTATTTCTCAAACCAAGTATGCAAAAGAGCTGGTTAAGAAATTTGGTATGTCTGATGCATCATGTATGAAAACACCCATGCCCTCAAATGCTGTAATAGATGCTGATGAACATGGGAAACCTGTTGATCAGACAACATATAGAGCAATAATTGGCTCTTTATTGTACCTTACAGCTAGTAGGCCTGATATAATGTTTGCCACATGTATTTGTGCTAGATTCCAAGTTAGCCCTAGAGAGTCACACTTAATCTTAGTCAAGAGAATTCTTAGGTATGTTAAAAGTTGTCCAAATCTAGGTCTCTGGTATCCAAAAGATTCAGCATTTGATTTAACTGGATTCTCAGATGCTGATTATGCTGGATGCAGAATAGATAGGAAAAGCACCAGTGGAACCTGCCAGTTCCTTGGTGATAGACTTGTCTCTTGGTTCTGTAAGAAACAAACATCTGTGTCAACATCAACTGCTGAAGCTGAGTATATGGCTGCAGGCAGTTGCTGTTCACAAATATTGTGGATACAGAATCAGCTCTTAGACTATGGCTACAACTTAGAGAAGTCTAAAATTTTCTGTGACAATACTAGTGCTATCTCTATAGCACAAAATCCAGTCCTCCATAGTAGGACAAAACACATAGAAATTAGGCATCATTTTCTAAGAGATAATGTAGAGAAAAATAAAATTGAAATTCAATATATTCCTACTGATTTGCAAAGGGGAGATATTTTCACCAAACCTTTGGATGAAAAGAAACACAGTTTCTTCCTAAATCAGTTAGGTATGTTAGATGGAGGAAGCCTTAATTAAATTACAAGATTTTGAAAAGCTAAAACAGACCAAGACTAGATCAAAAATTTCCCTCTTTTTGTGTCTGTAGAATGAGTTTAGACTCTGAACTGCGCTCGACGTTTTCCCCAAAATCGTCGAATAGAGATCGACGATTTTCCAAAAATCGTCGACCAGAGATCGACGCTCTTGCAGTCGTCGATCTGAGTTCAGAGCCCTCGCTAGAGCTAGGCTTTCTCTCCTTCTGATCAGAGGCCGTCGAGCTGAGCTCGACGTTTTTCAACATCGTCGAACGAAGATCGACGATTTTGAAGACTCTTCAGATTCCCTCTGTAGCCCAAATCGTCGAGCTGAGCTCGACGTTTCGTCGAACTGAGCTTAACGATTTTCCTTTTTCGCGTCGAACCCTAATATAAAATCTTTCTTTCAGCCGTCGTTCTCCCTTGCGCTTTCATACTCTGCAACTCTCTTTCTTTTCCCTCCAAATTCTCTACGCTTGGTCGTTTTTGGTTTTCTGTTGCAGGTGAATATGGCTGAATCGAGTGCTGCTTTTGCTAAGATGAAGTTCGACACAGGTTTTGACATCGACATAAACTCCTTCGAAGGAAGCGACCAGCGCTTCAAGGACATCCTAAATCTATTCCGAGAACAACAGCTGACTCCAATAATGACTACAAGGATGAAGATCGCCTCAGAAGAGATAAAAGAGTGGTGTTTTACCGCAACAGACGAGTCTGAGAATTCTGTTGTCGGTACCATTAAGGGGACTCAGGTATTTCTATCCCGGCTCTCCTAACAGAAGTCTTTCAACTCAGCACTGGAGAAGACTCCATTGAACTATCTGGAGAGGAGTTTGACACCATGCTGGATAGGATGGGTCACAATGCAGTAAACCCTAATAAGCTGCTGAAGAAAAATCTGGCAATCGAATTTCAATTCCTGGCTGATGTAGTTGGGAAGGTGCTGTTGGCCAAGCATTCAGCCCATGACACCATTTCCAGATATCAGTTCTGCCTGATGGGAGCCTTATTAGACAAGAAACACCTGGACTGGGGCTCCATCTTCTTCACTCTGATTAAGAAGAAGATCAACAAGAATGCAGTTAGTTATGGAAGAATCTTAGGGGTCTTTCTGCACAACAGGTGCCCTGACCTATTAACCTCCTCTGGCATGTTTATCAATGCATCCAAGAGGCTTTCCTGTGCCCTCTTCAGTAAATGGGACAGGCAGATTATAAACCCCTCCAGGGCTGCTGCAACACTTCATTCAGGCACAAGGACTATTTTAGTCACTTCCTCAGCAGAAGAGCTGCCTGCTTCCTCCCCTCTTCCAGCCATAACCACCCTAACCACCCAAATTGCCACCTCCTCACCACCAGTATCCACCATAATCATCTCATCCCCAATTACCATTTCCTCACCTATGCCATCCCCTCCTCTATCCACCTCAGAGGAATTCCATCCTCTCTTTTCCTATTCAACCTTCACCATTCCATCCTTCTCACTTACAGATGACTCCTTCATGGATGATTCACCCTCTACTCCTCCTGAGCCACCCTCCACTTCCTCCTTTCAACAACTGCTCCATGACATTCTCTCTCAACCCTCCTTCACACCATCTCTTACTTCCCCTATCTCCGCCTCAACCTCCTCTATCTCCATTATTCCATCTTCTGAACCAACCATTCCCTCTCCACCTTTCTCCACAATTTCAGTTTCAGCCACCATCCTTCCATCTACCTTTGCCTCTACCTCTGCTCAAGCCCCACTTGAACATGTAGATATTCCTATTTTGGCAGACAGGCTGTATGAGTTGCTAGCTCCCAAGCTGACATCTCTACTGGAGTCTTCCCTGGCCCCACTCCTAAAGCAAGTACAGGAGCTGTCTACCAAGATTGCCTTCCTTTCCTCCTCCCTGGCTATCCCATCCTCTGTGTGCCTTGATTCATCTATCTCTGAACCAAGGCAGGGGGAGATGCCTTATGAAAAAGTGGTTGTGCCAGCTGCTGATATTTTGTCTGCTCCAGCTCCAGCTCCTGGATGTGCTTTTGCACTCAATCTGCAGAGGCTGCTATCTATATTTGATACAGTCCATTTCAGTTGTCTGCCTGCAATTCCTGCTGAAGATTTGTCTAAGGCCATTGTGCCTATAGCTACCTGTGATCCAAGCCATATTGATTCCTACATCAAATCCTGGAAGGCTGTGGATATCTCTGATGCTGATACTAAGGCCATTGTGCCTCTTTCAATTGTTACTAAGGCCACTGTGCCTCCTTTTGTTGAAATTGCTGCTGATGCTGCTGCTGACATAGAAATGATTCCAGCAACTGATGCTGATGAAATTGCTGCTCCTGCTCCAAAGTCCGCTTCTGCTTCTGCCTGCTCTGCTGTTGCTCCCTCTCCTCCTGCTCCTGATGTTTCTGCAAAACTTAAAGCTCAAGAAGAGTTTATCAGAAGAATTGATGATCTGTATGATCAACATCAAAGTTCTGAGAGTGACCAATACAGGACTGATTCTGATGATTCTGCTAGAACTATTGCCAAGAAGAGAAAAGCCAGAAGTAAAGCAATGATGTCAGTCCCTCCTGCCAAAGCCAAACACTCAAATGATATTCCATACTACATTCTGCATGACTGCCCAATCTCTGAGCCTTGGATGCAATATTCCAAAAATCAACTGAAAGCTATGAAGAAGAAGAGGAAGCTTGACAAATATGAAAAGGGTTCTTCTCAATATCAGCCTCCTCCTCCTCCTCCTCCAGATTCAGGCTCAGGTTCAGCCCCTCAAGCTCCAGTCTCCAGACACAGCTCTTCCCAGCATTATCAAAGATCATATCAAAGGGGACAGCATCAAAAAGGATATCAACCCAGAAGGGGTAATTACAGAGGAAATCAAAGAGAACAAAGATTCTATCAAAGGGAAGGACAAGGTCCCCCTGACCCTTCTTCAGGTCCTTTTCCTTACAAGCTGAAAGACACTATTGTTTCCAGGACTCCTTCTACTGTTTCTGAAATCATCAACAGATATGAACCTCCCATTCCTTTTGAAGACCCTGAGAACAACCCTGTATCCTGGACAGCCAGAATGAAAGAATTGGCTGCCCTTGATCAAATAAAAAAGGCCAGAGAACAAGGAAAGGATACTTCAAACATAACTACCTTATCAGAGCAGAGAAAGAAAGAACTGGAAAGATATGCATCAAGGAAATTCTTCAATCCAGAAGATTATATGAAGCTGCACCCAGAGGCTGTTGTTCCAAGGCCCAAATCTCAAACTTCTCTAGGTGCAGAGGATGACAGAAGGTCAAAGAAAGAAAGTCAGAATCCAAATAGAGAAATTTTATTTAAAAACGGATCTGAAAGGAAGTGAACTGTGTAAGCTAAACATTTCATCCACCTTTGGACATCTGCTGATATTTATCTATGATCTGCTTTACTGCTATATATCTTCTCTGCATTTTGTATTAGCTTATGTATTGTTGTATGCTTTTCATTTCCTATGATTATCTGTAAATAGTAATCCTAACCCAAATAGGGGAGATTGTTGGAACACCCTATTACTAATTTGGGTAAGGATCACTATGCTTGTCTTAGGAATCCCAGTTGACCTAGTTGTATAGTTGCAAAGGTCAACATTAGAATGAGTCTAGGTCTTAGAACTTAGGTTTGAAGCTGCCCCCAGGATCATTCCAAGATCAAGGTTGAAGAGCTTAGTCTAAGGCAATTTTCGTCGAGCTCTGTTCGACGAATCGTCGAACTCCGTTCGACGCACTCTGAGCTCATCTTCAATAAATCGTCGTACTCCGGTCGACGATCGTCGAGCTCAGATCGACTATCTGCTTTTGTCTAGCTTCTGCTGAGTCGTCGAACTCCCCTCTACTATCTTCTAGCTCAGTTCGACGATCGTCGAGCTCAGATCGACGTTTTCTGTCTGCTTGTCCAATTGATCTCTGAGCTCAGTTCGACGATCGTAGAGCTCAGATCGACGTTTTCTGTCTGCTTGTCCAATTGATCTCTGAGCTCAGTTCGACGATCGTAGAGCTCAGATCGACGTTTTCTTTGGAGAGATCGACGCTTTCAGGAATTCAAATGCTGCTGTTCTTTGGAATGTTTTTGAATATTATCAGCATTTATGTCAGAAGATCTCCCAGCCGTTTGTCTTTAATTCTGGAGCAAGTTTCAAAGAATTATTCAGAGAATGTTTGCTGGACTTTCCTCTAGAAGACAAGACTATTTTTGGAAGACATTTATGACTCCCAACGGCTAATTTTGGACAAGGAATCGTCAGAAAGTTTTTTATTCCTTTCTTCTGTGTTATTAAGTTTTTAGGGAACACACACAGAAGTGAACACACAGAATAGAATATACTGATAGCAGAAGAACAACAGAAGAACCGTGACTCAAAAATCTTCTTGCTGACTGAAAAGTGTTCACAATCTCATTACTCCAGACACCTCACCTTCAGCCTTCTTGCTGAAACCATCTTGTGCTGGAGATCAAAGTTTTGAAGACCTATCACCCTAGAGCAAAGCTTCTTTTCCTGAACCTTTCTACATCTCAGGGGGAGCTTTGACTTCATCAATCCACTTGTGCTTCTCTCATTTGATTGAGAACAGAGAAGACATCCTTCACTCTTATTTTTCTTTTCCTGCTGTAAAAGGGTTCTTGAACTCCCTTCAAAAGTTCTGTCTGGTTCTGAGAGCCTTGTCAAAACTCAGTGGTGGCAAGACACCTTATCAAAAAATCTAGTTTTGGTTTTTGGGCACCTTATCAAAAGCTCATTGGTGTCAGGACACCTGATCAACTCATCCTGAGTGGATTCCTACCAAGGGTGGTAGAAGAGTGGATGTACCCAGGTTTTTGGGGAACCACTATAATTCCTTGTGTCTTCTGGTTTGTTTGTGTGATTTGTTTGCTGTGTGCTGTGCTTTTTACTTCTTAGCTTTTAACATTTTTACTAGCACTCTACACTATATCATAAAGTAAATTTTATATGTGCTGTTCTATTCAACTGTGAAAAATTATTTTAAAATACTCTATTCACCCCCACTCTAGAGTTGAGATAGATCTTAGCCTCACTTTCACTGTTGACCCCTGCTTATTCATGATAGTGGAGGAAGGCCCTTATATCCCTATGATTGCCTCCACAAGTGATCCTACAAAGGAGGTGCCAAAGAAGTTGATGGATCTTGATAAGAATGAGATTGCACTTGTCTCCTTAGACAAGAAAGCCAAGAACATCATCGCAACTGCAGTCAATGATTCTATGTTGCAAAACCTCATTCACTGCCAATCTGCCATGGAAATGTGGCGATCTCTAATTATCTTGATGGAAGGTACAGAAGAAGTAAGGGATGATAGAAGATCCCTTCTAAATCAGAAGTATGAAGCCTTCAAGCAAGGACCAAAGGAAGCTATTGCTGACACATATGAAAATTTCTTCAAGATTGCCAATGGATTGAGGAACTACGGCAGAGTGTTCACAGATGGTGAACTAAACGACAAGTTCCTAAGATCCTTGACAAAGGATTGGGACAACAAGATATGTGCCATCAGAGAGTTTGGAAGATTAGCAGAAACTGACCCTCAGAACCTCTTCGGAAAGCTTATGTCATATGAGCTTCAAATCAATAATAGAAAAGCTGAAGAAGAGGGCAACAGCTCCTCATTCCAAGATAAGCCAGTTGCACTAAGGGCAGACAGCTCAAGAAAGGCTAAAGACGCTTCCACTCAAGGAGACTATGAAGAAGAAGAGTTTGAGCCAAGCACCTCAGGCTCAGATTCATCAGATGAAGAGTTTCATCTTCTCTCCCGACAATTCAAGAAGTTTCTTAGCAATAAGAAACAAATGAGAGAAAATGATTCCTCGTCCAGAAGATCACGTCCTGATGGTGATCGTCACAGCAGACATGACAGGTATAAATCTAAACTGAACAAACATGTTTCATCTAACGTTGTTTGTTATTCCTGTAATAAGCCAGGACATATAAGTACTGAGTGCCCTCTGAAGAAGAAAGAAGGAAGAGGCATAGAAAAGAATTCCCCTCAAGGGAAAAGGAAGAAAGAAAGAAGCTTCATTGCCAAAAAGCCAAAGACCCTCAGTGACTCTGACTCATCTGAGTCAAGTGCGGATGAAGAAGCCTACTTCGGGCTTATGTCTGTTTCTGACCAAGAGGACAAATACAACGGTAACTCCTCATATACCGGGAAGGTAAATTCTCACACACCTCTTTCTGCCTCAGATTCTGACTCAAATGGTCATGATGGATATTCTTTTGGGGAGGATGATTTTGAATTGGTAAATCAGTATCAAGTCTTATTGACTGCATTTGACAAATGCCGGAAGGTAGTCAAATCGTAATCAAAAGAGATTGCATCCCTCAAAGAGGTGGAATCAAATCTGAGGGAGGAGATTGACCAAATGACCCCTCTCAGAGATGAAGTTAATTCTTTAAAGGAGGAAATCAAAGACTTTACTGAATTAGTAAATCATAAAGATTTTCTCCTGGATGAATTGGAAGCAAAGCTAGTCATTGAACGAAAGCTGGTTGAAACTCTCACCATGCCTACAACTATGCTTTCCAATCACTAATGGAGAAACCTCCTTTGGAAAAAATAGCAGTATAGGACATAAATCAGCCAAAGGTAAAGGCAAGGCTATCCCAAGCCAAACTGTTGCCTCACTGACTTGTGATCCTTATAATCATGGGCCAAATGAGAAGAAAACATCAAAAGCTAAAACTGTTGTAACAAAGGCCAAGGAGACAAGGAAGCCATGTACTTGTTGTAATCATGAGGCTTCCTCCTCCAAGTCTGTTGCTCTTGCTAGACCCCCCCCCCCCATCCATAAGGTAAAGCAAGAGAACAAGAGAAGGTACAATAGGTTTAACTGTTGGTGTTGTGGCAAGGTTGGTCACTTCGCCATAGATTGTTGGTTTAATCCCAGATATGTTTTAACTCCTCAAGTTGATAATATGAGAAAGACCACTCATAATGTTAACTCTTATAGGGGGAGAATACTAACAAAAGACCTAGGACCCAATCTTGTTTGGGTTCCTAAGGGATTCTAATCTTGTGGATGCAGGTATGTCCATGGGCCAACAAAATTCTTATCTGGCAAATGGACAAGAAGAAGTTCCAGAAAAAAATTCTTGGAACTAGAAGATTAAAGTATCTCTGTTGGAAAGCATGATGGTTTTTTAGAAATTGAAGAAGAATTCCTTATGCATTGATTTAGGGGAGTATCCCATGTCATGTCCCCTATTTAAAGAAATCAGAAAGGGGGGGAGAGAAAATGGAATATAGAGATGAAAAAGAAAAAAAAATTGCAAATCCAAATGAAGATTTCAGAAAGGAGGAGAAATGCAAAACAATTCTAGTACAGAAATAGGGAGATTGTTGGACAACTACAGTAAAGAAATGTAAGACAAGTATCATCTTTCATGTTATTTTGTTTTGTTTTAATATCTCTAGCAATTCAACTTAGTAGATGGTGTTCTGACTTCTTCAAATAGGGGGAGATTGTTGGGTCTTGTTTCCACAATGAGCTTAATTTGAAGAAGTCCTCCTAAAACTAAGGTGAATTGCAGTTGTATTTGATGTTGTGTTTAAGTTGTGTATGCAGGATCCTACTGCCAAGTGTGAACTAATGTCAGTCTATAGTGGCTCACCAAACACAGGACCATACAATGTAATCCCTCATTGTGTGATTCAAAGTGTTGACTCATGTATAGCCTCTCTATTGGGGCACACTTCTTCTACATGCACTTGGACTACTGGACCATGGAGTGGTGAAGTTCATCTAAGGAATTTTGACTAAGTCCAAATACTCGAGTACCTCCCTTAATATACTCGAGTACTTTATTTCAATATACTCGAGTAAGTGTTTGGGTACTCGAGTAGAGCCTTAATCAAACTCGAGTAATTTCTAGTTATACTCGAGTAAGTCTAGCTGTTCAGACTAAAATTTCTCTAAGTCCACATACCTGAGTAACTTTGCTCTTATACTCGAGTGGTCTGAACTAGTACTCGAGTAGGTTATTCTTGTACTCGAGTAGATCCTTTCTAATACTCGAGTAGTTTGGTTTTGTACTCGAGTAGCCGCTTTCACTTACTCGAGTAGTTTGTCTAGTTTGTAACTCGGGTAGTTTCCCCAAGGTACTCGAGTAGTTACTCAATCCTCTTACTCGAGTAGATCAACTCTACTACATTCGACTCTTGTAGTTCCTTATTCACTCGAATATAATCAGCCCTTTACCCGAGTAGCTCACCTATATACTCGAGTAGGTTGATTCTGCCTTCAGAAAGAATTTTTTCTAAGTCCTGATTTTGCGGGTTAATTCAAATCCTCTATTTTGATTGGTCCACGTGTACTTGTTTAAGTATTGACCGTTACAGAAGTCCTATATAATAAGTCTTGTCAAATCGACAAACCCTAACAACAAGAAAGAAAAAGAATTCTAAATCTATTTCTATCGCCGATATCGGGAAGCCGCAAAGTTCACGCCGACAAAATACTATTCATCTTCTTCGTCGCCGGTCTTCCTCGAAACATCTATTCAGACAAAAAGAATCACTCGATCATTCCGCGCTTCATCGATCTCTGATCTTTCTCTTGATCGTGGTGATTCCGTATTTCAGATCTGAGGATCTCCTTCGAGTCGTCTTCAACCATTTCTGATCAAGCCAAAGTTCTCAAAGAAGAAGACAGTTGAAGATCCAGATCTGAATAATTCTGTTTGTATTTTTATTTATACAACCTTTTATCCCTGTAGGAGTCTTGACTCCGAGTTTTGTAGATCCGGTTTGGATCGAGATTTGTAGGAAGGTTTTCTTCCGAGTGTAGATCTGTTTGGATCGAGTTTTGTAGGAACGTGGTTCCGAGGTGTAGGATCATTTTGATCCGAGATAGTGGAGTAGCCAAGTCTAGTGGTTTACTAGATTGGTGAGGTGAAAGTGGATGTACCCAGGGTTGGGGAACCACTATAAATCTTGTGTTCTCTGTGTGATTGCTTGATCTGTTCTGTGTTAATTTTTTATTCCGCATTTGGCACGCATTTCACATATTCACCCCCCTCTAGGTGATTTAGGTTGACAACTTAGCGCCCTCAAAAGGCATTACGGTAAACTCGTAGAGTCCATACCTGCTACTAAAGGCAGTCTTCTTTATATCCTCCTCTCGGATCCGCAACTGATAATAGCCCGATCTCAAGTCCAACTTCGAGAAGAAGTGGGCTCCTTCCAGCTGGTCGAACAGCTCGTCTATCCTTGGCAGAGGATAGGTATTTCTGACTGTTAGCCGGTTCAATGCCCGGTAATTGATACACAACCTGAGTGTTCCGTCTTTCTTCTTGACGAACAACACGGGGGCTCCCCATGGCGAAGAGCTTGGCCGGACAAACCCGGCTTCCACCAACTCCTGCAGCTGACTCCGGAACTCTGTCAGCACCCTTGGGGAAAGGCGGTAGGGAGCTCTAGATACCAGCTTGTCTCCTAGCATAAGCAATATCTTGAAGTCTGGCTCTCTGTGGGGGGGTAGCATTGGTAGTTTCTCCGATAAGACGTCCGAAAAATCTTGCACCACAGGAACGTCGGATACAGATCCCTTGACCTCCGCCATCTCGAAGAGAATCTGATAAATCTCATCGCCCTTCATATGGGCCTTGACGGCCTGAATAGACAATATAGATATATGGGAGGTAGGTCTAATACCTTGAAAGATAACTTTTGTGTCCGTATGCCACAACCAGACTAGCCTCCTTGCACAATCGATCCTGGCGTAGTGGTACTCCAGCCACTTCATGCCCAAGATGAGATCAAACCCCGGCATTTCCAATACCGTTGCAGGGGTTTCGATAATCTTCCCTCCAATGCATACTCCCAAGTCGCACTTCGCCGATGATGTCATCTTGGAGCCGTCTAGGAGGCATACTCTCCGAGGGATTCCCGTGAAGTGATGTTCAGCTCCTATCTCCTTAGCAGAGTTTGCTGAAACAAATGAGTGCGTAGAGCCGGTGTCAAACAGGGTGTAGGCTGGCTTGCCGTTGGCTGTGACTATTCCTTGGTGTAATAAAATTTCTTAGAAGTCTAACTATAGTTTTCATTTCTAGTTTTAAGTTTCTAAAGCAAAAGTCCAATTATTTATGAAAGCACATAAAATATTATGGCGTACCTATGATTACTTGTTCCGGGTTCCTTGGTTGAGCCAGGTCCAGTGCATAAATCTGCTGTCCTTCCGGCCTGCGGTCTCTACCCTGATATCCGCGTCCTTGGCCATATCCTCGCACTATATAATGGTGAGCCGGTGGGGCAATCTGCGGTGCTGGTGGAGGCATCCCTCTCATGGGACAGTTTATCTTTATGTGCCCCACCTGATGACAGTGGTAACATTCCGGCGGAGTATAAGCCCCACCTCCCGGTCTCTGCACATCTCGCATCTAAATAGGCTGAGGGGCCAGTGTCACCTGCTCCCCCGGCTCTTGCCTCACCTCCTGTCGAGGCTGATCCTACTCCTTTCGTACCTCTGGCACGCGACCTCAGCGCTGATCGTTCCGGGCTCCCCGGCTCTGATCCTCTGTTGGCCGCTTCCGGCCTCTGGTGGTGAGCCAATCTGCCTCTAACCTTTTTGCCATCTCCAGAATATGAGTGATATGTCCATCCGAAACGAAAAGAAGGGCATCCCTCATGTCTTCCCGTAAACCTTTGTAGAACCTCTTGATGTACGCTGCCTCATCTAGCTGGTAAGATTCTGCAAAACGGGCCAGATGGTTGAACTCTCGATGGTACTCCACCACCGTCCTGGTACCTTGCTTCAACTGCAAGAAGCGGTCCTCCAGCTCGTCTCGGGCCGACTACGGAACAAAATTCTCCAATAGCAAGGGCCTGAACTCCTCCCACATCACCTCAGCAACCTCCCTACCAGCAAAGATAGTCTCCAGAACTGTCTTCCACCACCGCTTGGCATGGGACTCCAAGCAGGAAACAACCAGTGGCACCCTTTCCTCCCAAGGGCTTCTTATCCCTGTCAGCATCTCCTCCATAATGTCTAGCCACTCCTCTGTCCGAACTACCGCCTCTGTCCCCAAGTAGGACGGGGGAGAGAGTCCTCGAAAGATGCTGAGCTAGTTGGCTCCCGGGATAGGCTGCGGAGCCGGGGCCTGTTGGTTTCTGAAGGCTTCCAAGATAGCCGTCAGAGTTTGTCCCATGTCAGACTGTAGGAGCTGAGTGGGAACCGGCGGCGGTGGTGCAACTTCCAGAATCTGCGGGATTCCACCCGGTGGTGTAGGACGTGCTGGAGGCTGCGCCATAAAATTTATCGTCAGAAATTTTTCAACCTTAACTAAAATGGACAATTATATTTGTGATCCCCACATGGGCACACCACTGCTTCCACTGCTTAGTTTGTCCGCAAACTAAACTCGTGCGGGGGTGGCCCAGGGTTTTAGCGGATAGCTACATGATCGATCGAGGTTTGCCTCTGATACCAGTTTGTAAGACCCCATTTTTAACAACTCGTAAAAACCGAGGTCTTATGCCCAGAACCGCCGCTTTGCGGTGACACCTTCGCGCCCGGGAAGATCGTCACTACAAAACGCTGATTCTGCCGGCCTTATTTATCACAAAAGTAGCAGTACAAGTATAGAAGCATGTTAGTCCACAACAAATCACATATATAAAATCTCCACGAAGGGAGTGTCCACAGAATAAATATAAGAGTATAAAAATGAAGGGCTAAAGCCCGGTACATGAATATCCTCACTACAGATCTCTCATGCGGAAGAAAAATGAAACATCACTAGAAGTCGGTATTCACGATCCCAGCTGGCTGTACTCCTGAGCTAGACTGCCCTATCTCCAATCACACCGGTCTCCTGGGCTGCTCCTCCCTGTTGGTCTCCGCGATCCCCTAATATGATGTGGTTCGAAAACCGTTAGTCTATAATACTAAGCCCTATAGTCCCCCACCCCTTCCCCCATGCCCCTAGGCACCGAGCGGGGAGGAAGAAAGGGAAGGACGTGGAAGTGGAGAGTAAAACAAGCAGGTGACAGGGGGACCTAGCTAGCAATTTATAATAATGTTGTAATAGGTAAAGTAAGAAAAGAATTTAACCTTCACTTATGTGAGTACACATTAGCCGAGGGATCTTCTACAAGGCTCCCATCGTATAAAATGACTCATACCACTTTATACGTTGGGGTGTCGGTTATCACAAGCAGTATTTATATATATAGAAATAACCTTAATTTATAAACGTGCCCACACAAGCTTATAGACCAAGGGGTCGTTTAGCAAGTCCTAATGTATAAGCGTCTCATACCACTTATACATTAGGTGTCACAGGTTATTATGAATGATTATGATATGCAGCTATATGGTGGGTATGTTATGATCAAGCAGTGCAAATCACACACCCGAATTTGTGTACACAAACCTTTAGTTCCACCTTTCGGAGCCGTTACCTCCCAGGATACCTCTATAGTTGCAGACGGAAGCGGTGGGTTGGGCCTCGCCTACCTCAAAACAGTATAGCACTACCGGCCTTACCTATCGTACGCCTCAATGCTTGGTGCACAAAGCGGACTCCTGCGTACTCTTGTCGACAAGACCGCTAGGCTTAGCTTTGGCGAAGTGTAAAACCACACTTGCCGAGTCATTGTACTGACATCGGTGCTACGACAACCCAGTACTGAAGACCCACCACCTTAAATATTCCTTTTTATGCACATGCAATATTCTTAAAAGAAATCAACAAGTCATGCTCCCGGACTAACTGTCCGAATCCACCTCAAACCGAGACTCAGCTCCACGGACTTATTGTTCGGCTCAATTTCCAAACCTCATCCCTTTGAACACCGCAGGATGGCGCCCATTTGAACACCTCGGGATGACTTATTCATTTCCAACCTCATATCCAACTAGTGTGTGCAGTGTGAAGACCTATTTTCTACATTACTCTTTCAGTTTATCTTAAGGTTTACGTTAGCCCAGGACTGCTCAAGGTATGCCCATTGAAGGGATCTCGAAGGCACTAGGAACCGAGATGGGATGAGAAGCCCAGGGTTCCCTTTCTCAAGGATATTTACTTTAGTTGATGTCTACCCATGATTTGCCCAACTCTTATTGTTACTTTAGAGTTATCCTAACGACTTAACATGTTATTAGAAGTGCGGCGGTCTTCCGCTGTACCCCATCACTGTGGCTATATAAGCTTGCACTCCACTCTCATCACTAACACTACCCTCCAGGGTTATACTTCCGATCGTAATATTCAGCTCAATAGTCGATCTATCCCCCGGTGGGCCTTATGTCATGACCTATTTTACTGAGCGCAACCCATGACCTAAAACCACCCCGAAGTCGAACTTCCAATTCCTTAGGTCACCAAACCCTAATTATTTATCCTAGGGTGGTATGGACTAAGGTAGTGAACATGTTGATTTTTATAACTTTCCTAGGTCATTAAGACCTCTAATTAAATCATTTAAATTCATCCCCTAGGTCACTTTACAAATAAAGTAGTACAATTTTTTATCCACTGACCTAAGGAATTTTTCCTGGATTGTATATTGATAAAATATTACTAACTACAGAATTTCATAATTTTCCTTAAATTATTTACATTTATTCCCTAATTAATACAAGAATCCCATAGTTGCCATTTTCCAAATGAAGAATATGAAATGCGTGAGTCAAAATTCCAATAAAATTACAGGGCATACATATCAACAATTTAAGACTAATGGCAGAGTTTTAATTTTCTTTTACAGAGTAATGGCCTATCAAATTGAATTCTTAAGTATTTACCAAAATGCCATTATGCTAATTTAAAAATTATCAGTGCATCAAAAATTTTTGAGATAATTACCCAATGATAATCTTGCAAATATACAATGCTATAAATAATTTCATAATTTTCTGATAAGTATTTCTATCAAATCATGAATGGTTTCATTATGGGTAAAATGGTAATTTCCATGCATTTACTAAAAAGGTTCTCAAACAGGAATGTAAATTTTTCCTAAGTGAAGTATAACCTCCATTTATAATTTGACAGAGTTTGGTGGTCCTTACTTAGTCAAAACCTATTTTTCCAATTATTTCTTCAAAAAAGTGTATATTCTTTAAAATTCCAAATAATGGGATTTCTGGTCCCAAAAGTTCCATAATTACTCTGAGGGGTGAAATTTATCCTAATGAACCTTTGGAATTAATTTCATGATTTTTTGGATGTCTCAATTAGGCTAAATGTACATAATTTCATTTATGGCTATTTGCACCCCAAGGCTATACATAGCCAACACATGCAAGTGGATTAACCAACATGCAATTATCCAAATGTGCTGAAAATTTTACCATGCTATAATAATGTCCCCATGGACATTCCACCAAAAATTGGGGCCTTTTGGAGTTGAAATACTCAAAGAATTACCTAAACAAGCCTAGGGGTATTTTAGTAATTTCCCCCCATTTTTGATTCCAATTTCATCCCATTTTTGTGAAGGGTTTAAATATGCCCTATACCAGTTGCTTCCCTAAATCTCAGGTCATTTGGGCCTCTGGATGGACTTGGGCATCTCTTCCAATTTTCTGCTTCTTTGCTATTTGCAGCCCAAGACAATTCCTTTTTAAGATCTTGCAAGTGAGATATCTAAACATGCAGAGGGATAAATTGACTAATGTTTCTACCATAGGTCTAATATACCCCTAAGGGGAGGCCACCAAAATTTGGGGACAATTGGAGTTGGTATGCTCCAAATATCAACATTATTTGATTTATCAAATTTTTACAAAAACTATAGGATTATTTTCCCCAATAATTCCCATTTTTTGGGAGGATCTAGATATGCATAAATAAGCCACAAGCCCACAATTTCAGCCTATTTGGACTTAGGGTTTGGGGAGGGCACTCATTTTAATTTTTGACCTACCCTAGGACCAGTCCTAGGAAAATGGATCTATAGGGCAGCCTACATAACTAAAAAAAATGTGTAATATATCATATTAAAGGTAACTCAAGGACCTATAATTTTAATGTTGAACACTTTTTATGAAAATGGCTATAGGTGCCCTAAATTTTACCTGCAAAAGGTCTATTTTATAAGGCAGGTTTTAGTACTATTCATATAATTAAATAATACAGGATTTATATTATATTTGCATGGTACTAATCCTAAAGCAAATCGGGCGGCTATGGTGTTTCTTCCCCAACCCGAGCAGGATTCCAGCCCGATAACCAGGGGACTTCACGGGCAATTTTCTGGAGGCTACAGGCGGCGCAACCCCCGACAATCTTCTCCTCACACCTCACGGTGGTGGTGGCGAGCCTTTGTCGGCGGCTAGGGCGGCGGGAGACGGCGGCGCCACCCAACCCGAGAGCTCCAGGAACTCCATTAATGGAGAAAAACAAAGCTGGGTTCGGGCTCATTCGAGCCCGAACCCTACCCTAAACAGTCCTAAGATCTAAAGCATGAAGAGAGAGGTGAGGGAGGACCTTCCCAGCGGCCATGCTACGTGAGGAGCGGCGGGGAGCCATTTCCGGCGGTGGTGGCGGCGTTTCCCTGGTTTCACATCTCCCAGCTCTGGTTCAGGCTCCTCTCTCTCAGGAAAACAAATGAAATGGGGCTGAGAGGGGGGAGATGAGTAGAGGATATATGGGGGGCGATGATATCAAGGGGGAGGCGATATCATCAAGGGGAGGTCGGGTTGCCTTGTTCTTGTAACCAAGCATGCATGGGTGGGCCCCACTTGTTCAAGCTCCTCCTAATTGTTTTAAATGGGTCGTCCATCCTATGTGTGGGCCGAGGGAATGAGTGGGGAGGAGGGTATGAAGCCACATGGCTAGGTAAGGTTGGTTTTGGGCTTGGGCTTGCCTCCAAGCATTCAATGTGGGCCCCACTTGCTCCCATTCCTACTAAGTGGGTTAAAGGGGTCGGCCAACCCATGTGTGGGCTGGTGGCATGAATACAAGTGGGCCCAAACTCAATATCACCCCAAAATATCCTTTCTCTCTCCTATTTTATTAAAATTCTCTATCCTAGGTTAATTCTCAAAATATCCAAGCATGAAACCCATTTTTCTCCCCCCTATGGGGTATGAGTTGACTTTGACCCATTGGGTGGCATTGGGTTAGTTTGGGTGGGCCCAACCCAAGGAATGTGGCTTAGGGTCATTTTTGGCTAATTAGGTCAAAGTGTTCATTGGGGTCAACATGGGTCCTTTGGCTGACCCTATGACCTACCCTAGGGTCCACTTAGGTTGGACTTACTTGGCCCTCCAATTCTAGATTTATGGGTTTTACTATTTGCAGACCAAGTGACACTCAACTGAAGCCCTAGGTTCACTTGGTCTTTCATGGTTCCCTAAGGGTTTGTCCTTACCTAGTCAGGACAAAATCACCACTAGGGGTCTAGTTGGGAAAATGGGATGTTACAGTAAGAGACCCATCGAGGGCATGATGGAATAAGGCCCTAGCTTCGGGACGAGATATAATAGTTGAGGTGGAAGAGGATACCAAAGGGTTGGCAGCCATTTCCACCCAAATTTAGAATGGAATGCCCGACCCCACAGCTAGCACTACCTCCACCTCAACAAATGTATCATTAGCCTAGAGAATAGTTCGGGCGAGTATGTTTCCAGTGCAATCAGTCGGGCCACATTCAACATTTTTGCCCGCAGTTAGGAGAGATGCTCCACCTATTTTTCCTCTGGCAGCCCCGCGAGGACAAGGAGAAGCTTGTGGTCGAGGACGAGGACCATGAGGAAGGAATCCTTAACCTGCTAGAGAGAGGGTGTTTTCTCTAGACATAACTTAGGAGAGGAACCATCAGGAGTTGATTGTTGGTATGTCTAACTCAATTAATATATTTATAAGCATCCATCCTTAGCTTGCCTAAGTTATGCTAGGAATTTACCATTTGCGTTGTTATAATTTGATACTTAGGCACCGTGACTGTTAGTGGGAAACCATCTCACACCTTATTTGATACTGGTGTCATGCATTTGGTTATCTCAGAGGATTTCATAAAAGACTTAAGTGGCATAAAATACTTCACTGGTATCACTCGGAGAGTACGCCTCCCATATGGCTCTGAGGTGATGTCATCCGCCAAGTGAGACTTGGAATTATACATTGAAGGAAAACTTTTTGAAACCCCTGCGATGGTGTTGAGAATCATATAATTTGATCTCATTCTGGGCACATCATGGTTGGATTGGCACCACCCCAAGATAGATTGTGCGGCGAAGCAAATCAACTTGAGGCATGGAGACTCAGAGGTCATTTTCCATGGTATCAAATTTGCACCCATTATGTTGTTGTCATTTATTCAGTCACTTAAGACCCATATGGAAGTGGACAAAGTGTATATGAAATGTTTTGAATTATAAGAGATGGCACCACATATGAAAGATGTGTGGGTAGTGCTTGATTTCCCTGAGGTGTTTCCTGAGAAGTTTCCAGGACTACCCGCACATAGAGAAGTGGACTATCAAATTAAACTAGTACCGGGTGCCAAGCCTATCTATCGGACCCCTTCCCGAATGGCTCCAAAGGAACACACTGAGTTTAGAGTTCAGTTTCAAGAGTTACTAGAATCAGGTTTTGTTCGGCCCAATTCGTCACCTTGGGGATCCCCTGTTTTCTTTGTTAAGAAGAAGGACGGATCATTATGATTATACATAGACTACCGGGAACTAAACCAACTAACGGTACAGAACGCCTATCCTTTAACCCGGATTTACAAGTTGTTCGATCAGTTAGTGGGAGTGCCTTGGTTTTTCCAAATTGGATATTCGCTCAGGGTATTACCAGTTAACAATACAACAGGAAGATATGCCAAAAATAGCATTTAGCTCGAGATATGGCTTGTACGAGTTCACGGTGATGTTGTTTGGACTCGCAAATTCCCCTTCTGTGTTCATGAGTTTGATGAACAGGGTGTTTGAGCCAAACTTAGACATCTTCTTCATCATCTTCATCGATAACATTTTGGTCTATTCGAAGACGGAAGAGGAGCATGCTGAGCACTTGGCCTTCGTTTTGAGGAAGCAAAAAGAGCATGCCTTATTTGCTAAATTCAGCAATTGTGAGTTTTGGCTCCGAGAAGTTGTATTCTTGTGCCATGTTATTAGTGGTGCTTGATTAGCGGTAGACCCATCCAAGGTACATGATGTAAAGGAATGGTTGCCCTTGAAATCAGCGGCCGATGTATGAATCTTTCTTGGGCTTGCTGGATATTATCGTAAGTTTGTAAAGGGATTTTCAAAGATAGCACTTCCCCTCACTGCCCTAACAAAAAAATGTGTGCCATATGAGTGGATACCTCAGTGTGAAGCTTCATTTCAAGATCTGATGGATCGACATACCACCGCAGCCATCCTAGCTCTTCCATCAGGGAAACAAGGATTTCAACTTTACACTAATGCGTCCTATCAAGGGATGGGAGCAGTATTGATGCATCATTGGCACGCGATAGCTTACGCTTCAAGGTAGTTGAAGAAGAATGAGGTTAAATATCAAGTGCATGATTTGGAGTTGGGAGTAGTGGTGCTCGCCTTAAAGATTTGGAGGCATTATTTATATGGCATCCACTGCGAGAACTTTTAAGATCATAAGAATTTGATGTATATTCATACTCAAAAGGAGTTGAATTTGATGCAGAAGTGGTGGTTAGAATTATTGTGTGATTACAATTTTACATTGAACTACCACCTCAGGAAAGTAAACTCCGTAGCAGATGCTTTGAGCAGAAAAGTACCAGATTCGAGCCCTGAGTCTCAGATGATGAGTATGGAATTGGCTAGTGTACTCGAGGAGATGGAGATCACAATGGTGTGTAAGGATTATTCCGAGACATATACTGAATATCTAACTGCCATGAGTATAATTTGTGACATTCGAGATCAAATTTGGGTAGAGCATGGGAAGAATGCTGCCCTGGCCCTTATGATTAAAGCTATTCAGGATGGATCTACTGAAGAGTATACTTTGGTGGATGTCCTCGTTCATTTCCGTTGCAGGCTCTACATTCCCAAGGGAGGTGAAATCTAGGAAGACATCTTGAGAGTGGCACATCGTTCTAAGTATTCAGTGCATCCCGAGATTTCCAAGATGTATAACGACTTACAAAAGACCATGTTCTGGCCAGGAATGAAGAGTGCTATTAAGTACTATGTTACACACTGTGAGGCTTGCTATAAGGTGAAGATGGAGTGGAAGAGACTGGAGGATTATTACAATCGTTACCCATTCAAGAGTGGAAGATTAAAGATATCTCCATGGATTTGGTTCACGGCCTTCCCCGATCACGATCAGGGAATGACACAGTTTAGGTGATTGTGGATCGCTTGACTAAGGTCTCCAGATTTATCCCAATGAAGAAAGAAACGCATGTAGATGTATTAGTTCGTCTCTTGGGGGAACAGTTAGTACGATGCCATGGTGTGCCTAAGTCGATAGTCTCCGACTGTGATAGTCTCTTTTACTCCAAGGAATGGAACGAATTTCAAGCATATTTGGATTCTCGACTTACCTTTAGCATGATCTTTCATCCTCAGACGGAATATTAGTATGAGAATACCATCAGAACAATGGAAGATCTATTGAAGTTGTGTGTATTGGATAGAGGGGAGCCGTGGAAAAGTCTCTTACCACTGGTGGAATTTTTATACAACAACAGTCATCAAGCTAGCATTGGGATGGCACCCCACGAAGCACTTTATGAAAGAAGGTGTAGAACACCTTTATCCTGTGTACTGGATGAAGAACCCAAGATTTTGGGAATCAAGAATATTGAAGATACCGATGTAGTCGTTAGATTGATACAGGACCGCATTCTTTAGGCTCAGAGTCGATAGGAAAAGTACTACAATAGAAACATAGGATGGTGGATTTTCAAGTGGGTGACAAAGTGTTCTTAAAGATCAGGCCGATGCACGGAGTATCATGAGTGCGTGGTAGAAATAAGCTCAACCCAAGATATGTGGGGCCTTATGTTATATTGGAAAGAATTGGCCCTTTGGCCTATCGGCTGGAGCTACTACCAGAGCTCGAAAATTTGCACAACGTCTTCCATATGTCATCGCTTCGGAAAGCACTTCTACATCTTGATAAGTATTTCCTCACCACAAATGGAACTGTGGCAACTTATAGGTCTGTTCGACTAGAGCATGTGCAGATAGTGGACACCAAGACATGGAACTTGTGTCAGAAGAGTGTTCCTTTGGTGGGGTCTTGTGGTCTAATTATGGGAAAGAGGAATATACTTGGGAGTCGGTGGACTTGAAGCAAAAATACTACCCAGAGCTGTTTCCCAAGGTAAACTTAAAAGCATATTTTGTGTTCTTCATGCTTTACTTTCCCATAGCCTTAGCCTGATTTCAGGGATGAAATCTTTTAATTTGTTTATAGGATTTGTAACATCCCGATTCATGCTAGACCCCTCGCACGTGTTTTGAGTCATGAAAGTTGACTCAGGCTCGGGGTGCACTGGTAACAGTCGTCGAGTAATACTCAACTAATAGGAAAAATTTCACTTAGATGAATTCTGGACTCAATGAAGAGTTAAGTGCGCCGACTAGTGGGCAGGCGTCTAGTGCATTGAGTGATACTCAACACATAAGAAGAATTTCACTTAGAATAATTCTTGTTTGAGTAGGCGTCGAGTGCGTTGAGTGGTCTCAACGCCATTCTACGAGGCGTTGAGTGATTGTCAATGAGTAAGATGAATTTGACTTAAAATAATTCTGGTCTCAGTAGGCGTCGAGTGTGTTGAGTGGTCTCAACACCATTCGACGACGCGTTGAGTGATACTCAACTCATAAGAAAAATTTGACATAGAATGATTCTAGTTTCAGTTGGCGTCGAGTGTGTTGAGTGATCTCAACGCAATTTGACGAGGTGTTGAGTGATACTCAATGCATAAGAAGAAATGGACTTAGATTAATTCTGGATTCTAGAAGCGTCGAGTGTGTTGAGTGGTATCAATGCCGTTTGATAATCGTTGAGTGATACTCGAAGCATAAACAGAATTTGACTTAGAGAAATTTTGGTCTAGGGAAGCGTCGAGTGTGTTGAGTGGTCTAAACGCCACTCGAAGAAGCTTCAAGTGATACTCGACAAATTTTATTTTAACTTAGAGAATGATTCTGGATTCTATAACTATTGAGTGGTCTCGACTCCATTCGACGAAGAGTCGGGTGTGTTGAGTAAACTCAACGCCATTCGAAGAAACATCGAGTGATACTCGACAAATTGGACTTAGAGCATTTTCAGCCCAGACTGTGTTTGTTGGTTCATATTTACGGGCTGAACTAGTTTTTTGGGATAAGCGTTGATGGCTCATTTAGACCCGGTCTTCTCAAACAAGACCTATTTAATATAATGATGGGCGGTCCCATGTTAGGATGATATGTTGCGGCATTGAAAGTCTTTAATTCACGGATAGCTAAATCACTTAGAGGGGGGTGAATAGGTTATTGGTCCCTTTTTAAGTTTTTGTTGTTGTTTCCTTACTAAGTGATCTAGAGTTGTCCCTAGTACCAGTAATATAAAAGAAGAACAAACAACACAACACAACATACAGATATTTATAGTGGTTCCCCAACTGGGTACATCCACTTTCCCTCCCACCTATCCAACTATCTTTTTGGACTAGGCACTTCACCAAAACCTGCTCCAAAGAGCTTACACCTCAGATCCCTCAGGATCTCTAAGTCTCCTCCAAGACTTACTTCTTAGACACAAGGGCCTATAACTCAGTGGTAAGCAAACCACCTACCTCAGGTTATTAAGCCCTACACTGAGGATCGGAGGACAGCCCTACCTCGGATCCACTAGGGATCCTACCTCAAAGCTTTGTAGTGCTCCTACACTCAGTGACCCTCAAGCCATCTACCTCAACCTTATCTTTAAGGCCTACAGCTCAGGCTTTTCAGCCCTATAACTTTAGGCACAAGGACCTACTCTCAGAGTGTTGTAGTACTCATACAGCTAAGTACCCAACATGTACCTACCTCAGTGCCCTTCCAGGAACCTAGACCCTAGTGACAAGCTTGTCACCTACCTCAGGCCAAAAGGAATTACACTCAAATCCACACATGGATCCTACCTCAGAGAGCAACACTCTCCCACCTCAGGAAATTAAGCCCTACAGCTCAGATCCACACTAAGATCCTACCTTAGAGAGAATTAGTTACAATAAGCTAGGGGGAGAAAAGAATAAAAACAGACTAGCTCCTCACTATCTATTCAGAAACCAAGAAGAGAATGATCAAGTAGTGATCATGTGTGCAAATCAATGGAATGATAGAGATAGTACTTAGTGGGTTGAACACACTTGTGCTGCTTACCAGGAAGATGAAGCCAAAGGCAAGTCTGTTGCTAAAGAAGGAGAGAATATCTGGATCTTTAAAAAGAGACTGTGCAAGGTGCAAGAGAGTTGCTAAGCATCAGCATGGATGGAGCTCGACAAAATAACCTTCATTCATCGAATGGAGCTCGACGAAATTAGTAGTATTCGTCAAACACAGCTCAAAGAAATCTGAATAATTCGTCAAACTCAAGATTATCAAATAGAAATTTTATTGCATTAGAACCATAACCTCCAGATAAGTAGAATTTCTTTTATATTGATATTCTACTAGTGTAATCTAAGTTGCTCGGAATCCTGACTGTTATAGCAGGACTATGCATATGTAGATTAAGTATCAATAAGTTTGGGAGCAAAAGGAAGATCTCAATCTTGAGTTTGTCCTGAGTGACAAGTGGTTGTCATACTTATCATGCCACTAGATGAAGTCAAGTTCAACACCCACTTGGTTGAGTTGGGTATGTGAAACTTAACATAGCTTCAGCAGCTCCAAACTCTAGTTTGTGTTGCAGGATTTACTTTTCTTATAGATAGATATGTCCTTGATGTGACATCAAGACTATAAACATCATCAAGTGGTTTCCTGACTGGCATAGACTAGAATGTCTACCAGGAATCTGACAAAGGATGCCTCAGTTGAGGGGGAGCAGGTAGCTTCTACTGTAGATTAGCTGTCACAAGTGCTAATCAGTTTGTCTTAAGGACAACGCATAGACTAAGGGGGAGATTATGTGAAGAGGAATAACAAGCAGCCAGCTCAAGTGGATCCAAGGTTCACTCAAGTTCCAAGGGGCTATAATGATGTGGTGTATTAATTATATCACCACAGGTGGAAGCTGATTCTATAGATACAACATCAGTAAGTGGAACTATGTGTGCAACAAGCTTAAATACTGCAGTGTTGTATTGTTTTAATGTATCAACAAAGAAGGTATGACTCCTAATCAAGTAGACTGATCACTAGGATGATTTCCTTAGCCGTATCAACATAGGACTTTGTCTCGGAACAAGAGATAATCTCTCCCATGATATTTTCTACTTACTCAATAGATATGCATGTTGAAGAAGACTGAAAGGGGGGGATATATGTGTCAACACATAAGAGGGAGATATATAAGCAATATTTAACATGACTAGGTCCTGTTGAGTCGGTTCATATTATTGGAAAAGATTCTAGTAGTATGAGAAATACAATGACTGACCACATGTTGAGTCATGATTGTGTCAGTGCATATTTTGAGGTTAGTGCTTATAGTGGTGCACCATTTAAATATAAAGTGATATAAAGTAGAGTACATATTACTTGAGCAATTTCTCAAGTAGTATGAGGATGCATTGAATTAACCTATTGAGTAAATACAATTAATGGAGCACATTGAATTAATGTAGCATAATCTAGCAGGTGTAGCAGATTATAATCTACAGCTGCATGAAATTATACTACCTATTATGATAATGCCTCTTAGTATTACTGGGTATTCTGCCTTCTTCAAATCCACTCTAGGGAACATTGTGGGCAATGGAACCAACAGGCATGTCTCAAACCCTAATCTTTCGTATAAAAAGGGAAGAAATTGAAAATCCTCGTTGTCATTTCCATTTCTTGCAGATCTGCTACTTGCCGAACCCAGCAGAGGAAGATAAGTCACTGGAGTCAGATTTCTAGAGGAAAATCTCTCCATCTTCGCAAAGAACAATGCTACAGAGGAGAGTGACAAGATCCATGGACGGAAATGAGGTGAGCTTCCTACCCCCTCATTTGGTGCAAGATCTTTAGTTATGAAATAGTAGAGATGTCGTCACAAAGGAGTTGGACTTGCACGAGATGAAGATCTCCTATGAAGAGACCATGCTAGGATGATGTCCTAGGGATTTGTGTCTTCAACCACTCCTCTCTTCATTGTGAAGGTGATGGACTTGGTTTCGTGAAGAGAAATTTTCTATTGTGGGTGAATAAGGAACGAGGAAAATCTATATGGAGTTCTTAACTTATGGCTGGAGGAAGAAGAGGAACCAACGTCGTTCATTTTGATTTAAGATGCGTGCAGAAATATATTTTCTGCGCAAAGTGGACTTTGAGGCCTTTTATCGGGTGTGATATTGCCGGATCTAGGTCTTGGGCTGAATAGAAAAGTTGTTGTCCTCGGAAAGACCAATCCAACGGATAGTTACAAAACTTCATAGGAGCCTTGTAGCTCCTGGAATGTCCAGTTGAATTTGTTGCACAGTGACAACTTATTTGCAAGTTGCTTTTGGGTTAGTGTATAATCGGGTTTAGATAGGGTAGAAGAATTATAGCATGATGATGTAAAAGTTAGATGAGCCTAAGTTATATGTAGCCGAGATTAAAAAAAGGTTTGGAGGAATTTAAAAACATATGGTTTGGGGAAATTAGTGAACAAATGATTTGATAAGTTTGGTTGTACATATGGCTACTTGTGGAATACGGTAAGGAAGTGCATGATTGTAATCCGATAATTGAATGTGTAATCTACACTTATGTTATCCAGCTTGATGAATACGTGAAGATTTATTATGTTGTGGTGATAAATATATTAAAGCAAAAATATTGTGAATGCTTGATTAAAAATGAAGGATTCAGATGAGATAAATCACATGGCCATGAAAGATGTTTAATCTTGAACTCAAATATTGGATGGGTGAATTTGTATAATCAAATGCTTAGAGTGTGTCTCCATACGGGTAGTAGTGTGGGATTGGTATGTTTTCAAGGTGGCTTGCCACCTGTGTTGATTCTGAACCTTTGAGTGCTTGGAGCACGAGAATGCAAAAAAGGTGTAAGTGTGTGTGGTAGACCGCACTAGATTGGTAATGATGAAATGAGACTTTGGGCAGTTGGTCTTGGTCCTCGGTGGGCATTCCCGAGTCTCTTTCCATGCCAAGTGGACGGTTGGGCTTGTTCCTTTGGTGATACGCTCTTATAGGCTCCTTCTGTTCCACGATGATGTGAAACTAAATGCGTTGTGAGTTCACACACGGTGTCATAATCCTGGGTTAAGGATAGTGTGACAGGTCTATGGGCTCCCCTGTCATCACATCGACGGGAGTTAAAAAATAGACATTGGGTGATTGGGCTTGGTCCTCGGTACTCATTCCCGGGGCTCCTTCCATGCCAAGTAGATGGTTGGGCATGGTTTTTTGGTGAAACATTCCTATAGGCTCCTTCTGTGCCACATGAAAGAACAGTTTGGGTTGTGTTCTTAGTGCACATCTACCCAAGTCCCCTCTGAGTTGTAGTATGCATGGAGCTCCGCTTTTGTGTTCTTAGCATTGAGGCATACAGAGGCCTAGGCTAGGTAGTGTGGAGACCATCCTAGTAGTGGAAATCTTGTTTTACTGTCACCGTCTGGCCACGGCAGATGGCTCCTGAGAGGTTAGCTAGTTGCTCGAAAAGTGGGAACTACAAGTCTGTGTTGATATAGTAGTATGCGTGTGTGTGAGCATGGGTGAGTCATCATGTTGCATTAATATCATTGCATTGCACTGTATAGATCAACATTATAAAAGTCAGTATGGGCACTCTTATATGATGAGTTACATTTAAGTTAAGCTGATTCTTCTCTTATAAATCTGTATGGGCATTTTTATAAGTTAAGATACTTTCCTGTTATATATCTATATACTTTGATGGATGGATATTGCTTGTGTAGAACTGCTAGAGTAGAATGTTTATAATGTTCTTATATAATGTTGCTATAACAACTCATGATATGTAGAGATATACCACCTACTTGTTACTACTGCTTAATTATATATTGTACCCTCTTCTTTTCTCCACCCGCTGCCTAAGAGTCGTCGGAGCAGCGAATGTGATAGCCACTTAGTCTTTATGACAAACAGTTTCTACGTCTTAATTTTTAGTATGAAACCCGGCAGATAGAGTAGCAACAGGTTGTGCCGGAGGGCAGCCAGGCAAGGGTGACAGGGACAGATATGACGTTACCATCGCTTCTGTTTGTTACAGATGTGAGTTTTTGAGTGACTTATATTGTAGCCCTTGGGCCAGTTTTTGTGTACTCAGATAGTGCAGAAGCTATCGTTGCTTCTTATTATTGTTGTACTTGTTGGACTTATATACTTGTGTGGACTTTGACTTATATATATTCTTTATATTGGGTTAGCATGGATGATATTGGTTTTAGACGATAGGATAGGCGTATTGTAGTATCGATCGACACATGTGTCAGCGTTATCGCAAGACGGCTATTCTATTCATAAGACTCCCCTCGGCTGTGTCGTGTGTTCCGGGAGGAGGGTCTTATATGACGTTCTTCGAATATATATCTTATAAAGGAAAGTGTACCTTCGAATCTATATCCTGAAGGGGGTCTTACATGATGTTCTTCGAATCTTGGGTTTGTTTTTCTTAACTAAAAGAGAGCTAAATTACATGTTATAAAAGGGGTTTAAATATGGATAGAGGAATTAGTACTCAATTTTTGAATCACTTCAGAATGAACTAATCAAAATGAAATAACAAACTAAATCTTAATAAAGTACAAGGCATCTTAATCATGGGCGTTCCCGAAGCTTGAACACACTCCTCTCGGAGAAGTGCCCAACTAAGTTTAGGATGATCCGACCAAACTCTCATCCTGTATTTGGATGCCTAAAGTTCGCCTTAAGTGGTGAACCCGGCTATTGGATTTGACTACAATCCTGGAGAATTACGTCATTCTCTCGAGAGAGGTGCATTCATTTCTCTTTACTCTTGGGTGATCGATTCAAACTATGAGCAACTCTGCTAGCTAAGAGTTAAAACCTAAGTGGAGACTGTATATTGATAATTTAGTTCCACTAAATTTAAATCAAGAGTAAATCGAAGGCTAGTACTTGAAAAAGAGAAACAAAGCTAAAGAGTCATAACTTGATTAACTCATCCTCAGATCATCCCGATCGAGTATTAATGAGGATTTAGTTACTCATGGTGGAAGGGTAAGAGAGGGATAGGTAGTATGAATTCATGAAAAACTAAATAATAAAGGAAGAGAAAGAGAGACTTTTTTTTACTAAAATAGAAGTAGTTACAAGTTGAAACAAAAACTACAATTGCATGAAATTAAGTCTAGCTACGTACTAATCCCAGACTATTAAAAGAAATTAAGAGTTTATTACAAAGGTTGCATAGGAATAAGTTTAAATGAGGGAAGGAAAAACAGCGAAAATGAAACATAAACACGAAGAAAACATGTATCAATGCTCAAAACTCAACTAATATGCTTATAAAACTACTTTCTGCTGCTTTAATCTAGTATGGAACACTTTGGTATTGCTTGTATTTATAGAAATTTTTTGGGAAGTACACGCCCCCCTTACACGCTCGTGCAGGGGGGCTTGTAAGTGTTGTTGACTTCAACTAATGAAAATCCGGCTGGATAGCGGCAGGCGCAGAATTTGGGTTTTGCGTCAACAGTACACTCTCATGTAGAGGGAGCATGTAAGTTATAGCATGACGGCGGCCGGGCAAAGTCTTGTTGCGGCATCGAAAATGTTAACTTAGAGGGACACACCCCAGGTACATGCCATATATGTAGTACATGGTCGTGACCTAGGGGCTTATAAGATGTATTTTTCTTTAACTTGGACAAGGGAGAATCTACATCGAGATTTGGCTACACGCCCAGAGTACACACCCATGTAAATAGTACACTGTCGTGGCCTAAGGGCGTCTAAGATGGATTTTTTGGATACGAACTTCAAAATGTTACTTCATTCCAACTAAGTTACACGCCCAAAGTACACGCCCGTATAGAAGGTATAAGGTCGTTACCTAGGGCGTGTAAAGTAGAAAATGAGCAAAAAGTGCTACAATCCAGAAAAATAGAAAATAAACTAAGTTAGAACCTTTTTAAAAAGAAACTAATTATAGTCTCCAAATTCATATAGTATATCATTTTAAACAAGAAAATGTATGGATTTACCCAAGTAATTTAGACTAAAATAAGTAATATCACCCTTCACCAGTCTCTAGCATATCTGTCTAATAGTGTCATAACAAGGGAAACTACAGCTACTGTTGGGCACATCAAGCCCACTAACAACTCCTCCACATGCTCTAACCACTCCTCCGCCTACATGACAGTCTTTATGCCTCGAAACATGGGAGGTGAAAGTATCTAGTGTCTACCTAAATCAACTAGAGGGGGGTGAATAGGTGATGTCTGTGTCTTTTTGCGGAATAAAATACTTTAAAAATAAGTGAACACAAACACAGAGATTTATAGTGGTTCCCCGAGTTAGGTACGTCCAATGTCCCGCCTCGCATATCTACCACGAAAGGCTAGATTCATCTACTTCAACTTTCTAAGATTTCAACAAATCTTACACCTCAGAGCCACAACTCCTATAACTCGGAGATGACACTACTACTACTATGAGAATAACCTTATAACACCCCTATCCGTCACATAACATATAGCAGTAGGTCTGGAAGGGGCCCGATGCCATATACCACAGACAGACCGGTGGGTTACTCAATGAAACCATTCAACCAATACACATGTCCTACACAGAGCATCTAGCGGAAGCAATTTGTTAAGTTGCAACAATAAGAACCCAGCCAACAAGCATGAATGTCCACTAGCAATCCAAACAGGAATGAAATACAAAGTACCAAAGAGTGCTGGCCTTATGGCCTTACAACAGTACACTTAAATAAATATTGTTTTACAAACTTCGGCTCGCAGGCCAGCCACACATGATTTAAAGTAAGTAAACAAACAAGGACTTTGAGGGACGGCTCAGTAACTTGGGCTTTGGCCCGCTATTTGCTGCTCGGATCCGCAGCTTCTGCAAGCATAAATCACCGCAACGGTGGCAAACATGAATAACGGTCATCTAAAGCTGACCAAATTATAATGATTCCGCCCACAAACTCGGGGCGGCAAATCTTCTTCCCTGTACTTGTTAGCAAGGAAAGTAATAAAGTGAACAAGCACATAATCACAAGTGCAGGCTCACACGGCAACACACCCCGTGCTCTCAGGGCACTAACTCGGTGAACCCGGTAATAACCATGGTCTCACCACCATCCCTTGGACGGCAAATCTCGTGAGCATTTTTAGTCTTTCTGGTCCAAGCCTAAGACTCGCACGACTATGCCAATGGCCAGTCCCATTTTCAGGTATCTGACACCAAACCATATAGCCCGGGTCCGTTTCCACTTGCCCGTTGCTCACACCGCCTAGTCACTTTAATACGTACGCGCGGGCCAAGCTTCTCCCGGATCCCAAAATTCGATCACACAAGCACATAACCCAGTTATGTTCAAGGTTGGCTCCCAGGCCACCAAGATGGCAGAAATGCATTTCCGCCATGTTTTCTGGGTGTGCCTTGGGGTTAATCCCCAAGGATCCCTACTATAATTTACCCCGTAGAAACCCGAAAACAATCAAAGGCATGAAGTCTTCTCCGGCTACTTATGAAATGCAACATCACCGATCCAGACCACCTTATCCGTGTAGGGTTCACGCACCATGCCTATGTCCGTACTACGATTCCGGACTCTAAACAAGGGGGACTTTACATATCTACCCCAAGGAATACCGCAAACTCACCGCACACTCGCAGGAGAGGGTGTTCCCATAAAAAAGAAGAAGAGCTTCACAAGCTCAAGATGAGAATCGTTACCCTAGCATTTCTTTTCGGCGCCATGGAAAACTATACGGATGAATAGCACCGCGCTGATCTTATCTCCACAGATCTGGGCTCTGTTTGCGATTTGGCGCTCCGAATATCCACCGGTTCTCTCTTCCTTCTTCCTCCTTGCTCTCTCTTCTCTCTAAAAGTTAGTGAGAGAGTGAACCAAAAGAAATGAGGGTTTAAACACTCAATACCGGCCTTAACCCTCGCATGGAGAGATCTGAGCCGTTAGATCCAAAAATAAGGAGACAAACGGCTGCGATTTGGCCCAAAAATGAACTTCCTGGGCCCATGTCAAAGGCCGTGTAACTCATTCGCCATCGAAACCGTCGCGTCCCAAAAAAATACACGGGCACTCGACAAGCCCGTGTCAGGCTTGACATGCTTGTGTCAACCAGTACACGCCCATATAGCTGGGCTTGTTCCTCCAACGACACAGGTCCAAAACGTCCAGAGCACGACACGGCCATGTGACACGCCCGTGTCACATTCCGTGTGATATACATGCCCTTGGACACGCCCATGTCCCAGGCTATGTAGCTACCTTTGTATAACTCACCAAACAACCCGAGCAGGACACGGGTATTTGACACGCTTGTGTCAAATTTGACACACCCGTGTCGGACCCGAACACTCCTGGGATCTGGTCGTGTGTCCTCACTCAACGATCATTGAGTGAAATACTTTGAGTGGCTGACACGCCCTGGGACAGGCCCGTATCCTAGGTCGTGTTCACTGCCCCGACGACCGCTGAGTGGAATTTCGTCAACCACACGACCATCGTCGAACCCGAGCACGACACCTCCTGGGACACGCCCGTGTCCCAGGCCGTGTCACCTCTATAAAATCCTAGATTTGGCTCAAAACACAACCCGTCACTCTTTTGAGTTTCGGGGCGTTACAAACCTCTCCTCTACTCGATCCACAACTGGATCTATAACTCAATCCACAAATGGATCTATAACTCGGAGATAAAATATCCTACAAATATAAAAGAGTATTGCAGAAAAGTATTATAAAAAATTTTTACAAGATCTAAAGTCTTCTATCCGTCATTCTACGTTTAGGTTGACTTTGAATAAATTCATATTGCAAAGATCTTGTCAAATAGGAAGATAAAGATCGAATCGTGTAGAGCTTGCGTCGGCAGATCGAAAATATCGCAAACTATACGGGAGCCGATGGTAAAATATTGGAAACTTTCTTGATTTGAAATTTGAGTATGATAGCATGATTAAGGTTGATGAAAATCCACCCTAAGTATTTATAGAGATCCTCAATTGCAATGGCTATAAAAGAACTTCTGAAATAATACCTCTGGAATTATTGTGCATGGTCATCGTTCAACCCGAGCTGAAATTTGAAAAACAGATTGAAAAATAACCCAAGTCATTTTCGTCGAGTATCATCGAGTATAGCTGAGTATACTCGCCAAACTAGTAGTGATATTCGACAAAATTTACTTAGTGAAATTCAGCTCGATCCAACATGCCACTCAACGCCATGCAGAAGTTATACTCGACGAGTTCGACGAATATCTGCTAGTATACTCGAAGAATTCAATGAGTATCGGCTTGCTTACTCGTTGTTGCCAACTCACTCCACGCACTAGGCATAATCAACGCACTCGACGAGTATCGAATAGCTCAAACGATGCAGTCGACACATTCGACTCACTCGATGCACTCGACGAGTTTTAGCTATCTCACTCGACGTAGTCGATGCCTGACCTAGTGATAGTCGACGAATTTGACATAGAAATTCCAGAGAATTAAATCGAATTGACTCGACGAACCCGTCGGGTATCGACTAGTATATTCGACGAATTCGGTGAGTATCGTTAGATATATTTGTTGAATCGACGAGTATGCATGGGAATACTCGACATTTTTTACTTTGCGGATTTTCCAACTCTCAAAGATTTTACCTCAAGTACAATTTGATCAATTCGACGAGTGTTAGTAAGTATACACGACAAATTTGACGAGAATCAACGAGTATACTCGGCGAATTCGATGAATATACCTAACAATACTCGACGAATTTTACTTGGGTAAAATTTCTGTTATTCTGATTCCAAGTCCTTCTCCTTCCTAGATCCCTCTCATGCACTTGGGATAGAAGTACACCCCAATAGATATATTACACGTGAGCCAACACATTAGCCTACACAATGAAGGATTACATTTTATAGTCCAGTGTTTACTGACCCGCCATAACCTAACATTGGTGTGTACTTAGCAATATAAACCTGCATGTACATAAATGAAAATACAACATCAAATACAATCTCAATTCATCTTAGCTTTATCGGACCCTTCTTCAAATAATGGTTATTGTGGATACAATGCTCAATAATCTCCCCCCTATTTTAAGATGTCAGAATACTATAAGCTAAGGTGAATTGCACATAGAATAATAATAAAGCATAAAACTGAAATGATATATAAAATTTTAACGAAGCGCATATTCCAGTCAAAACATTAAATTATATATATATATATATGAATATGAGTTCATTGTATGGGGGAAACCACAACCACACATCATAACCATAACAAATAAAACCATCAGCCCTGCCTACCTTGGCTCTTATGACATTGTCTATCAAAATATGCCTTGGGCTTGGGATAGTATCTTCGAGGGTCTGGAGGTGCAGCTGGATCATCATGCTTGTGGTTCCTGAAGTGAATCCTTCTCTTTGCATAGACCAACTCATACTTGTTCCACTCATCTCTATCATAGTCGATCCATCTATTTTCTCCTCCAATATCGACCAAGGTGAAGGAGTATAAAATAATACCTCTTGAAATCAGACTCCGCACCTCAAGCATCTCTCTATTAGGCATATCTATGACTGGCTCTTCACTAACTGGCAGTGACCCGACAACATATGTTCCTTCACCATATCTTCTTCTCTTGTACACAGGAGGAGGAAGTATTATACCACTTCAACATCTAAAAATACAGCAGCAGCAGTAGGTCTGTCCTGGGAGAAATCCTGTGAGTCTGACCAACATTGAGATTAATCTTGAGCAGGTTGAACCTCATCATTTATCAGTACAGGCACAAAAGGTACTAGAACTCTTATATCTACTTGACTTGGTCTACCAAAAATCTCATTGTGTAGCCGGGAGAAGTTGTTATATTTGTAGTCATTGACCCTTTTGAAGTTTGCAAGCATGGCAGCCTCAACAACATCCACCTTATCTTTAAGGGCATCCTACCCCTATTTGAATTAGACAGCTATCGCATTGGCATAAAATTCCATTGTCTTGTCAAAATGATCTATTGATCATTTGTGAGCATTAATCATGGTTATTACATTCTTATCAACATTCTGAAGAACTTCCACATTACTATTTAGCCTGGCCATATTATGAATTAGAGCTTCACAACCCTGCGCAAACCAGGAGTCCAACCATGCATCGAATTTGTCTAAACACACCTTGACAGCTGCAAGGCCATTGTTCAAATACCTTTTTGTGTCATGGGCTTTCTTAAGAACTTTTTATATAAAGGATTAAAACTATGCTTATTGCTTACCCAACAAGGCTTCTTTGGTATTCAGAATAGAACTATCAGCACTAGAACTGGGAACATCTGGAGTAGGAATACTGGGAAGCGAGGGAAAATCTTGAGAAATTTTTGAATCACTGGAGGACTATTATATTGGAGATAAACGAGCTTTAGAAATAAATCTGGGATCTTACGTAGGTAGGACAGGAGTATGCTCCTCTACATCTCTGTCCTCATCATAAATATCTACTACTATCTCTAGAATAGCTGGAGGAATACCAGACGCCTTGGCATCCCTTTTCTCTAGGTTATGGATAAACCTGTCAACCTGTGTAGAGATAGATATCAGAGATAGGGTTTTCTCCCCCTTAGACACTATAGTCCGGGTAATCTCTAGAAGAGGGACATTCAAGTACTCTGCTGAACCTTGTTCAGAGACCTCATTAGCATTATCAATAGCTACCATTACCTCATCAGTATCTATCTCATAATCAGCAATATCTAAATATTCCTCAACAGCAGCATCAAAATCATCATCAATCGCATGCTCAGAAGGAGTTGGGACATCATTATCAGCAGCAGTTTCAACCTCGGCCCAAAAAGGCACTGACTCAGTAACAGCAGCATGGCCTGTAAGACCCCATTTTTTTATTTTTAAACTATGGGGTCTTAGGCCCAGAACCGCCGCTTTGTGGCGACACCATCAGGCCCGGGAAGGTTGTCACTACAAAACGTCGATCCTGTCGTCCATATAAATCACAAAATATTAGCAAAAGTATGAGAGTGCATGAAATTAGAACTCTAAAAAATGTCCACAATAATCACATATATAGTAATAATTCTCCACGAAAGGAGAGTCCACAACAATAATAATAAAAGTACTAGAAATACGGTCATGCCCGATACATCAAAGTCCTCACTATAAGTCACTCATTGTTGAAGCAAATCTATAACAACTACTAGCGAACGGGATTCACTGTCCCAGTTGTCTGAACTTTAGTGCAAGACTGTCCCATCTCCAAGCGTGCCGACCTCCGGAGATGCACCTCCATGCTGGGCTCCACGATCTCCTAAAATGATATGGTCTTAAAACTGTTAGTCTAAAAGACTAAGTCATATCATCCCCCACCCCTCTCCCATGGCTCCTAGGCACCAAGCGGGGAGAAGGAATGGAAAGGTAATAAAGGTGGAGAATAATAAAGGTAGCAGGTGGCGGAGGAACTAATCTAGCAGTTCTATGACAACATCTAGCAGTAACCAAACTATGTAAGAAAAATTATGAAATATGTAACCAAAACTTATATGAATGGCCATACAAACACATAATCTAAGGGGTCTTCTGTAAGGCTCCTATCGTATAAAAAGTCTCATACCAATTTATACAATGGGGTGTCGATTTTCAAGCAAGCAATATATATATCCATAGAATAATAACCTTAGCTTATAAGCACAATCACGCAAGCTTACAAACTAAGGGGTACTTTTGCAGGACCTATTGTATAAAGAGTCCCATACCAATTTATACAATAAGTGTCAAGGGTTATATATAATGGTATTGCTATGTCTTACAAGTATGCCATGGTATGATCTTGCAAGTGCAACACACCCATCCGACTCTGTGCACACAAACATTTACTTCCCCCTTTCTAGAGCCTCACCACCCAGGATACCTCCGTAGTGTCAAACATAAGCGGTGGGTTGGGCCTCGCCCACCTCTAAACCTGTAATTGCACTACCTATAATACCTATCGTATGCCTAGACGCAGGTGCACTAAGCGGAGCTCCTGTGTACTCTTTGCCGGCTTGTCCACCGGACTTAATTTGGCGAAGTGCTAAACCACACTTGCCGAGTCAACCTATTAGCATCGGTGCATCGACCCTCCAGTACCGAAGACCCACCACCTTAGAATTTATGCACAGGCAATCTTGATGTATCAACCACCGAGCTAAAGCTCCTCGGACTAACAAGTCCGTCAATACAAAGACCGAGCCAAAGCTCACCGGACTATCCTGTCCGTCACAATTATCTATCGAGCCATCGGCTCACCGAGCTAACATGCCCATCACCAAAACCACTGATCCTATCGCCCGTGTGACCCAACCTAACTTCCCGAGACACCGGGGTGTGTGAAAGGGAACCCCTAGTTGTACTAGTTACTCTTAAACAATGATTATTCTTATGGCTTAGGTTAGCTTAGGACAGCCCAAGGCATACCCCGTGAAGGGCTCTCCAGGGTACAAGGAACTATGATGGGCTGAAGCCCAAATATCCCTTTCGCAAGACACTTACTGGTATTGGTTAATACTCGATTCCCGATCCCTTTTAATATAACTCTAGATCTAACCCTAGTGTGTTTTTACCCTCTCTCTCTCTCTCCATAGGAAAGACGATCTTTCGTCGATCCCGTGCACCACCTGACAATAGCCAACCCAACATTCTACTCATCCCATTTTCCAAAGGTGAACTCAATTTCATTTTACCCAAACTAGCAAACTATTAACCCCAACCCATATGCCCAGATCAAATGTTATCACATTTTTTGCATTTTTACTATATGCAGACAAACCTATACTATATTTTGTACATGATAGGAGATACTCCAAATTTTCATCCACAAGCCTTACGATATTTAATGGGGGTCTATCATGAAATGATTAGCCTAAATCCAGAAACTTATAATTATTTAATTAATTTGGTATTTAATTAATTTTCCCAAAGTTAGACCATAGGTAATTTGAACATGAAGTATACTATTTTCTCAAGTAATGGCCACCAAAAAATTATGAACACTTGATAATAGAGGAATAACAGTAAATACCAAATTTCATGATTTTTCCATAAATGATTTGGCCTCTAATTAATTAATCCAATAATAAGTACTAAAGTTAATCATCAGAAAACTGTAGAAAAATTATTGAATCTCAAGGATGACCAGAAAGGGCCTCTGACCAAAAATCATATTTTATCAAGCTTACTAATTACCAAAATCAATTCAATTACTTTTACTTAGAAAACAACACCTATAGATAGACTTTCAAAAATTCCATAAAAATTCACAGAGCTTTAAAATGTCAATAAATGTCTTCTTACCGAATTTCATAAGTTTCCATTGAGTGGTTTGTTCATAAGAAATTTCTAAGTAGAAGGTGCAACTTGTTGGGTTGTGAATGAAGCACCCTATATAATGATCAAAAATTCATATTAAAAATTTCCAGGGCTTGTTATAGTCTTAAAACATAGCTTGACTAAATATCAACCAAACCCAATGTTAGGAAGTCACATAATAAAATTCTTCAAGACAACTCATGATAGTGCACTTTTCAAAGGAACCCACTTGTAAACTCATCCAAACATTATTTAGTATATTTCAGTGGTTAATATGATTAAGAAAATGACCTCTACAAAAATGTCATGCAGTTCCAAAGTCTTTTGAGCCACTAGACATTCCATAAGGTGTATGGACCCAAAAACTTTCCCAGTAGTTTAAGTGGTGTGTATGTGTCCAAATCCCACCATATCTCTCCCTAGGGCTTTTCACCACCCTAGGATCACATGGACTAAACACCAAGTCCATACAAGTGCATTTCACCCCATGCCCTCCACAAATCCCCAAAGTCCAACCTTAGGGTATGTACTAGGGTCCTAGGGCAAATCTACCCCAATCTACCCCAAAGTCCATGTGAGAGTGTCTAGCATCATATCAAACTAGTGTCCCAAGTTTCAGCCTCTGTTGAGGTGATTTGACCACTCAAACCCACAAGGAACACTTTGACCAAAATACCCCCGTTTAGGCAAAGTCTCAGGTTTACAAAAATTCAACCCAAATCATCTCCAAATGAGATGAAATTTTATCCAGAGCCTTATGATGACCCCAAGGACCACTCACCAAAATTTGGGAGGGTTTGGAGGTTATTGGGTCCCTTAATTAAATTACCCTAGGATTATAAAATAATTTCAAAAACTATAGAAAAAGGTATCTCCAAAAATTCCCATTTTTGGACATGACTTAGGTATAGGTAAGATTGACTCCCTGCCAAAATTTAAGGTCATTTGGACATATATTGGAGTGGGGGAACACATTTAAATCTCTGACTAGCCCTAGATATAGACCACACCAAATTGAGTGCTGAGGTCTAACCTGAACTCCAAATCAAGTCAAATAAATTTTAGAATAAACTAGACATCCAGACCTACATACATTATGTTGACTACTTTCCCTGTAAAAGCCCTTAAGTATTTTTAATAAATAAAAACATTAATAGCATTTTCTGTGAAAGAATCATGAAATGAAATTAATTGAATGCCTAAGATCTAAGTCAACGGCACATGAATCTTGGCGCAAAAATAGACGATATCTGGTTATCGTTCCCAGCACGCCAACGTCCAGGATTACATCTTCCTGGAACTGCTTCCAAGCACTGATACCGGCGACCCAGCCACCTCCCCGGCCGGCCACCACCACCACCACCTCCATCGAGGTGGTGGCTATCGCCATGCGGCTAAACAACCGCAGAACAACCGCAGGAGGGATCATTTCCAGCAATCCCGACAAGTTGATTTTTTTGAAAAACCAGGGAAATTTCTTCCGGCGATCGGGCTCAATTGAGCTAGATGATTATCCTTATTGGTTCCTATGATCTACCCACGGAAGAAGGAGCAAGGGAGGACCTGTTGGGAGGGCTGGAGGTGCGTCAATCTCCTGTTTGCCAAGGTGTTGGTGGCGCCAATCGGATTTCTGCAACTGCATAGCCACGTATCTCGATTCATTTAGGTAAAGGTTGTAACCTTCTCCCCTCTACCTGGTGAGGCATTTAAGATCACTAATTTGGGAAGGGGAAGGGTGTAACTCCAATGGTCATGAATGGCCAATAATGGGCAATTTCGGTTTCAGCCATTTGATGGGCTGAGCCACCCCACTGGACGGCCACTTCCTAAAAACTCCTCGCCTGTCTCCAATGAGTAAAAGCCCATCAAAGTGGGGGTTTTGAAACCTCCATAGCCATAATGGCCATTAATCTCCATTTTATCTCTCCTCTAAAAATTGAGGTACTCCTTCCTTCTCTCTCCTTGTCATGATTCTCTGAATTTGGTGGGCCCAAAATGTGTCTCTCCACTCCCTTAGACTAATGGGCCACACCACTTGGGCTTAGCCCCACTTGAATTTGGCTAGGCTAATCTATATTGACAACTTTGACCGATGAGTTGACTTTGGTCAATAAGACCTTCGGGTTGACCACAAGTGGGTCCTTGGTGACCCCTTTGCTTCCCCTAAGGTCTAGGAAGTGTTGTGTAGGGTTTACTTGGCACCTTGGTGGTCACTTTCACCTTAGTTTGGGCACTTTGACAACTGGTGATCGCTAAGCTTCGAAGAAAATAAAAGCAACCGAACTAGCAATCCAATGAGGCAAGTATACCTATCAAACTTTAGTTAGGGGACAAAAGTGTCGTATTGAAATCCGGGAACTGTTGACTACACTTACTGACACGAAGACTATTATTTTATCGACGGAAAAACTAGGGTTTGAGAAACTAATTGCAATTAAGGAAATAAACTATGCTAGAAAGAGAACTACTATCGTTAATTGAAGAGTTATTAGAAGCGATTACAACGAAGGGCTAAAAATATGAAATTGAAATGCACTCGATTAAGAATCACCTCGGCTAAAGTCAACTAAGAAATGTGATAAAAACCAAAACATAATATGGTAAAGTTCCTTGACCATGGAGGTTCCTAAAGCTTAAACACGCTTCTCTCGAAGCCGTGCCCAACTAAGTTTAGGAAGGTCCGACCGACTCTCGTCTAAATCGGAGGCCTAAAGCTCGCTATACGCGGTGAACCCCACTATTGGATTTTACTCAAATCCGGGAGATTTGGACGTCTGCCTCTCTCGAGGGGTGTGTACAACTTTCTTTACTCTTGAGCGCTCACTTCAAAGTATCAGCCTCTCGGCTAGCCAAGAATGAAAGCAAAGGGGGATAATATATATTGATGATATATCTACAATCCAAAATAATTCAAGAGTAATTCAAGGTCTAAAACCCTAAAAAGAAAAGATAGAATTAAAGCATCATAACTTAATCACTCGAACCTCGGATCATCAAAATCGAGTACAAGGCAGATTAGGTAATCATAATGGGGTGGAGGAGGGGGTATTAGTAGTAAAGCATAGTTAGAACACAAGTAATAAAGGAGATAAAACAACACTTTTATTAATAATGAAAGAGGGCTACAACTTAGAAATGAAAAATTACAAGTGCATGAAATGAAATCCTAATCTAGCCCTACATTTATCAACTAGAACAAGTGCATAAACTACACTAAAAACTAATACAACAAAAGCATTAAGCTAGGGTTAAAAAGATTACATAAAGAGAAAAGAGAGAGAGAGAGAGAGAGAGAGAGAGAGGGAAGAACACTAAAAAAGACAAGAAACAAAGGGGTTGCACCTCCCCTCTCAACCCAAGCTTGCTGAAATGGAAGGGGGGTCTGAATTTATAGGAAAATTTCACGGGTTGGTCATGCCCTTAAACATGCCATAGGGGGGCGTGTCAGGGGGCGTGATAGGTACGGGGTTGACCTCGGGCTCTGGATTCTTGCGGGAAGAATGATTGCTTCTGTACGTCAGTGGGCATGCCCTGGGTCATGCCCGTGTAGGGTGGGTGTGACACGAACGTCGCGTCAAAATCATTGGTCGGAAATACGTCAGTCATCGGAAAAGTAGGGCATGTAAGGGGGGCGTAACAGCCGTTTTTCCGGTTATTCTATCTCTGTCATCATGCTTCATCGGGATCGAGTGACACACCCTAGGTCATGCCCAGGGAAGGCGTGACAGTGGGGTGTGACAGGTCATTTTTGGCAAAACTTCTAGAAACCTACAAAAAGACAAGAAAATGTTAGTGGCAATAATATTTACATAAAAACAATAAAAAATAAAGTAATAAGACATGATTTGTACATTATAAAGTAGAAAATACGATTATAGTTTAGGCTACAAAATGTATTATCAACAACTTTAGGGCTAGGGTTGACTTGGGTCAACTTAGCCTCTAAGGTTGACCCCAATGAGTCTTTGGTGACCCATTAACTTCACCTTAGGTCTAAGAAGACCTAGGTAGGGTTGGTTGGACACATTAGGGGCACATTGACCTTAGTTACGGCACCTTGCCCAATTTAGGACTCGGATGATCCTAGGTCAACTTGGCCATCCTAGGTGGACTCTAATAGACCCTTAGAGCTCTAATAGACCTTCCAATAGGTTGGTGAGGTTCTGGTGGGGTCTTGGAGTCATGGTAAAGCCCCATGATCATCCTAAACTAGTGTTTAGAAACCTACTATTTGTAGACCATAGTGATCTCACCTACATTCCTAGGTCCACTTTGTCTTCTTGGGCTTCCTAGGGCTTTGTCATGACCTAGTCATGACAAAACCACTCCTAGGGGTCTAGTTGTCAGAGGGATGTTACAAATCCCAATACATAAACAAAAAAATTCTTCGTTGAAATTCAAGTTAGGCCTACGGGGTTTCAAGTATGAGAAATAAAATGTAATATCTCGAGAGGTTGTAAGGAATACCTGACTGAAAAGCTCTGGGTACTTTTGATGCATCAAATCCTTTGGCTCCCATGTGTGCTCCTCTTGCCCATGATTCTTCCACAAGACCTTGACCAACGAGACCTTGCGTCGAAGGACCCGCATCCCAGTATCGTCTATCTGTTTCGGCTCCAGGTGCACTGATCGATCAGAACCTATAGGCCCATCTGTAGTCGTAATCTGCTGCTCCAGCCGAAGTAGAGCTCTCCTCAGGGAGGAGACGTGAAAGACGTCGTGCAAACCCGCTAGCTCTGGCGGAAGCTCCAGTCTATAAGCCGAGGGGCCGATAAGTTCTAGGATCCTGTAAGGCACCATGTATCTCAGACTAAGCTTCTTCCGACATCGCACCCATGAGACTCCATGCATCGGTCAGATCTTCAAAAGTACATAGTCTCCTACTTGAAACTCTATATGACAATATCGTGTGTCATAATACTTAGCCTGCCGGCATTAGGCCTCCAACATCCTGTCTCATATCTATCGCACCTGAGCATCCGTGTCCTCGACAAACCCCGAGCCCAGTTCCTTCGGATCCTCATCCTGGATCCAAGAAAAAGGATTCCAGCATCTCCGCCCGTATAAAGCCTCATAAGTGGCTATGCCGATGCTGGACTGGTTGATGTTGTTGTACGAGAATTTGATCAATGGTAGATGCCTCTCCCATGGCTCTCCGCGGTCCAGTATGCAAAGATGTAGTAAATCCTCCAGGGTCCTATTGGTGCGCTCTGTCTGTCCATCCGTTTGATGGTGGAAGGCGGTACTAAAAGTCAGTCGTGACCCCAAATAAGCCTAAACCACCCTCCATTCCTTAGACGTGAATCGTCCATCACGATCAGACATTATCGTCCTCGGCACCCTATGCTATCGAACGAACTATTCCACAAACTTCCATACCAAGTCACCAATCGGAGCGTCCTTCCAAATCGGTAGAACTCTGGCCACCTTCGTCAATCGGTTGACGATCACCCATATCGAGTCATTCCCCACATGTGACCGAGGAAGACCATGTATGAAGTCCATGGCGATGTCATGGAACTTCCACTCCGGCACTGAAAGTGGCAGCAATAATTCGGTTGGGTTCCTATACTCCGCCTTCACCAACTGACAAGCCTCGCAGTGGGTCACGAAGTAGGTGATATCCCTCTTCATGCTCGTCCAGTAGATTCTCCTCTTGAGGTCGGTCATCATCTTGGTGATGCCTGGGTGCACCGAGTACCTGTTGTAGTGAGCCTTAGTCATGATGTCCTCCCGAATTCTGCCCCTAGTCGGTATGTACACTCTGCCTATGAAGCATAGCAGCCCGTCTCTCTCTATATATTACCCAACCATGCATGACTCCATGGTCCTGAATACTGGCTCCAGCTTGTCATCCCTTCTCTACTCAGCTCTGATTCGATCCCGAATATCATCGGTGGCAACCATCGATGACAGGTACTCTTGTTATAACTCTGTGTAATCCTCGGACACCAGAGATATCTGCATCTTCTCTAACATCTGCACCAACTCCATAGCCATCAGCTGAGGTCCTTCTCCTGAGGTAGTAGCCTTCTGACTGAGCGCGTCCGCCACCATGTTCGCCTTCCCTGGGTGATAGTGTATCGTGTACTCATAATCAGATAGGAACTCCACCCATTATCTCTGGAAAATGTTCAACTCCTTCTGCGTATCATTATATTTACGATTCTTGTGATCTGAAAATATGTCGCATTGCACACCATAGAGGTAATGCTGCCAAATCTTCAGAGCGAACACTACACCACAACTGAAAAAGAACTTTTAGCTCTTATTTTCGCGTTCGATAAATTCTGACCGTATATTACTCTATCTAAGGTTATCGTTGTCATGGATCATTCCGCTTTGAAGTACCTTCATTCTAAACCGGACGCCAAGCTGCGCCTTATTCGCTGAATCCTCTTACTTCAAGAATATGACTTGGAGATTCAGGATAAGAAAGGAGCAGAAAACCTAGCGGCTGATCATCTTTCTCGCCTCGAAAATCCTGAACTTGATATTTTAAATGAAAATTTTATTAATGACACTTTTCCGGATGAACAAATTTTAAACGTTTCTTCTTCTACCCCCTGGTTCGACGATCTGTCCAATTATCTCATGGCCCGAGTCCTTCCAAAAGAGTACTCTCCTCACCAAAAGAAGAAATTCTTTTTTAAGTTGAAGTATTATTTTTGGTAGGACCCCATTCTATTTCGAATTTGTGCGGACTAGGTGGTTTGAAGATGTGTTTCCCGGGAAGAAGGTCAGCATGTTTTAAAGCAAGTACATGAAGGTCTGACTGGCAGGCATTTTCAAGCGAATCGCACCGCGCACAAAGTGCTTAGTGCTGGCTTTTATTGGCCAAGCATATTTAAAGATGCACAAATATTTGTGAGCGGGTGTGATAGGTGCCAGCGGACCGGAAATATATCTAATAACAATGAAATGGATCAGAATTTTTTTCTTGAATGCGAAGTTTTAGATTTCTGGGGCATCGACATTGTAGGCCCGCTTCCCTCAAGCTTAGGAAATAAATATATTCTAGTTGCCGTAGATTATGTCTCTAGATGGGCGGAGGTCCAAGCTTTACCAAGTAATGATACTCACGTCGTAGTTACTTTTCTTAAGAAATTGTTTTCTCGTTTTGGTTTTCCTCGAGCAATCGTTAGTGATAGGGGAAGTCATTTTTGCAACGCTCAACTCGCTAAAGTTTTAACGAAATATGGCGTTACACATAAGCTATCCACCGCTTATCACCCCCAAACTAATGGTGAGGTCGAGGTAGTCAATCGAGAACTTAAAATAATTTTGGAAAAACCGTTTCTACTTCTCGTAAAGATTGGTCTTTAAAATTATACGATGCTCTTTGGGCCTATTGGACAGCGTACAAGACCACTATTGGTTGTACTCCTTTTCGATTAGTCTACGGAAAATTGTGTCATCTCCCGGTAGAAGTAGAGGACCGTGCGTATTGGACGCTAAAGTATTTTATTTTCGATCCGCACTCGGTCGGCGAGCATAGAAAAAACCAACTAAATGAACTTGACGAATGGCGAGCGTACGCTTATGAAAATAATAAAATCTATAAATAACGCACAAAACTTTATCACGATAAGAACTTGCGCCATCCTAAAACGTTTAAACCTGGCGATAAAGTTCTTCTTTTCAATTCTCGCTTACGTCTTTTTCCTAGCAAGCTTAAATCTAGATGGTCTGGACCGTTTACGGTCAATCAAGTCATTTCTTACGGAACCGTATTACTCTCGCACCCGGATAAGGGTGACTTTAAATTAAATGGACATAGACTGAAACTTTATCTTTCTAATGATTCAGTGTCTCCTGCAAAGGAGGATCTTGTTTTTGACTCTTGAATATTTATCTTCATGTGGACTTTTATTTTACTTTATTTTGGACTTCTTTATTATTATGAAACTTTTATTATTATTCAGACTCTCTTTTATATTGTTAAATAAAGAACACTCTTGGGAGCTTGCCCAAGTATTTTCTGCTTTTATTTTTTTTTGCTCTTCCTCCCGGTGGCCCAACAATACAAGTTCGTGATTGCCGCTCCAACGTTGCTAATTTCAAGATGGATAAACTCAAACCTACTGATGATCAAGTGAGTTAAAAAGCAAGCATGGGTGAGCGACATCTGCCGTCATCTAACAAACCCGGGGATGTCCTGTTCTTTTTATTTAATTTACTATATTGCATTTTTCTCTCCTGCTCCGTCCCCTTCTCTTTCTCATTTTTTTCTCTTTCTCTGTCATTCAGGACAATGAATAATCTAATCATGGGTGAGGGTTTAGTTGTTTTTCTTTCTTCTTTCCTTTCAAAAAAAAATTTAGAATTTCTAAAAAAAATAGTATAGTTTTATTAAGCTTCTTTAGTACTACTTTTTCTTTAACTAATACAAAACCCCAAAAAATTATAAAATCAAAATCAAAATTGCTAAAATCTATTTGAAAAACAAAATCAAAAATTATTTTCTATCTTTAGTTTTATGTTTTTCTAGTGTTGTGTAGGCCCGTGCGGTTTTGTAGTTTTATGTAGATTTCCTTGAATTGGTTTTCTAAATTAATCATTTTAACATAGCTTAGTTTTACTATTTTTTTGTTCTTAAATATAGGCATCTGTTTTTTACGTTGTAAGTTAGCAAACTGTAGTGTTCTTTTTATTCGGATAGTTGCATACGAATGGTTGCTAGGTAATGTTATCTCCTTTTTATTTGTGGGGTAATACTTTCTTGGTGTCTTGAACTTATCCCTAGATACTCTCGAAACATCTGCGTCATTTTTAAGTACTTTAGAAATGATTTAGGCCACCCCTGTACCCGTTTGAGCCTTTCTGCACACCAAACTAATTTCACCGTTGCAAAACAATTTTTGGGACTTTTTCCATATTTCTTTGTTTTTAGCTCCACCTTTCATTTCATTATTTCGCCAAAGCCAAATTTCCTTTCCTATTTCACACTAAACTTTGAGCTTAAATATTATGTTTGTGAAGGGTTATTATCTTTGAAAATGAAAAGGAAAATTATTAGTTTGCATTTGGAGCTCTCTTTTATGAAAGAAAAAAGAAGTTATTATCAAAATGTTATCAAATAAAAAAAAAGCGAAAAAGTTAATTTGTGGCCAAATTTTGAAAAGAATTTTTTTTTCATAGCATTGTTTTGTAGTTTGAACTGGAGAAATGACTTGCTTGTCATTTCTCATTTTTATCATTTTATATTTTATTTTGAGCTCACCCTTGGTTTAGTGTGATTTACCCGCCGCTTTTATCCTTGAATTTCTATTCCTAACAATTTACCTAAGCCAAGTCTTTACGCCTAATGAAGTGCTTTTGATCTTTAGACGTGAATTCGCGTAGTGGAGAGAGTGTGAACGGACAAGCCTATGGCCACCATCATTGATGGATTTCTTTGGAGGTTATCTTGAGGTGATTTAAGGTTAATCGTTATTCTAGCAACCTAGTAGTTCGTCAATGCGCCGTTTATTTAGAATTTCTACTCTTGTCTTTCTTATTTTCATTTATTTTGGATGTCTTGTTTTAGGGATTTAGAAATGTGTAATTCTTTCTTATGTTCTAATGATATTTTTATATCTCCATTTTCATGTTTTATATTGTGCACTTCTCACCCCACTAGTTGATAACATAGAAATTAGGATAGTTTAATTTTTCATGTTTTGGTTGTCTTAATCTATGACACCTAAATTTGCATGTTTACTTTTAATTCCTCTTCCCTAATTTTAATTTTCATTTGCTTGAGGGAAAGCAAATTCTCTAGCATGGGGGAATTTGATGACTAGTTTTAGTCATCGTTTTGGCTTAGTTTAGCATGAGAATTTCTTAAGTTTTATAATATTTCTATGTATTTTTATGCTTGCTATGTTCAATTTTATGTTTAATAATTATTTGTGTTTTGTTTTAGAATTTAACTAATGAAATTATTTATCTCATGTTTTGTTTTTTCTTTTGTAGGTTCAAAGCTCAAGACCTTCAAGTGCAACCCTCCAACCATGCTCGGCCAGCCCACCTCACAAGCAGCCCTTCTTGATGATGCTACCCGAGCCTATGATGCATCCCATGCTTCCCGCCAAATGATGCAACCACCACACAATACAGCCGACCATTTAGTCCAACCCGAGAGCATGTTGCTGCCACTCTTCAAGTCAAGCAGCCAGAGCCCCTACAATTACCTCAACCCGAGCAGCCCATGTAGCCCTTGAAGTTTGGAGCAGCCCGACCCCTCCCCACCAAGCAGCCCAGCCCTCACCCCAATCACTCTCTCTCCTCCTCATTAACTTCCACATGCATATACCTCCATATTCATGCATGGCCAGACCCACTCTATTCCCCCTATTTATTCTACATTCATCCCCTCTCTCTACTTTATATTTTCCACTTTCATTTCCATAAATTACAGGCATTGAACCTCCTCTTTTCTCTCCCCTCATTAAATGAAATGTATGCATCATCTCCCCTTTGCATGGTCGGCCACCCCTTGTGCCCCTTCTTCTCCACTTCATTCTAGAACCTTCTGTAAGATCTGACTCCCCAATTTGGGAGCTCTCCCGGATCTTATGCCCAAAGCCGCCGCCTTACGGTGACACTAACTTACGGGTTAGTCGACACCGCAAGACACCAATTCTGCTGGCTAACACGATCACAAACCAATAGGCCAATATGAGAAACAGAAGCATATAATCAGAGTAAAGCGCAATAGTCCACAGTTACAGCATGTATATATATATATATATATGAAAAAGAAAAACATCAGTCCAGAAAAGAGTACATAAATGAAAAGGGGCTTATGCACAGTACATCTTATATAAATGTCTCTCTCTCTCATCTAATAGCGGAAGATACTATCATCTCTAACTCATCCCACCTGTGGTATCTCTATTGTAGTAGTAGCAGGTTATAGTCGAACAGGCTCCTCAGGTCCTATCACCTCGTCCTGCTGGTCGTGCTGGTACTCCATCTCCTCGAGCCCCTAAAAATAGTTGGTCATCGACCGTTTGTCAAAAGACTAAGTCATTTCCTCCGCACCTCGCCCCGTAACTCCTAGGCACCGTGCAGAAGAATGAAGCGGAGGACAACAAGGGGTGAAAAGAATAAGAAGATTACAGTGGCCCTATACTAACAAGTATATGAGGAGTAATAGTAATTCTACTCTAGTAGTTTTATGAAAGAAGTACAAGTACAGTAAGTAAAATATAGAACAGCAGTAAGTAAAGTATTGAGCAGCAGTAAGTAAAGTAGAGTAAAAGCAGTACTACGCAGTATGGTAACGTAAGAGTAACTGCTACTTCTAATCTATCATCACAGAAGTACCCTAACTTATATGAGTGCCCATACAAATATATAAGTTAGAGTTTCAAAAATTAACTTATCATATAAAAGAGCCCATACTAATTTATATGATAAGGATCCATGAAGCGTATGCCTACTATGTATGAATGCATGCGGTTTATTATGCAACATGAAAGTACAACTCACACATAACGACTCTGTGATCACAGACCTTTAGTTCCCGCTTTTAGGAGCTAGCATCACTCTCTAGTACCACCGTTGTGGCTACAGTAGCAGTGGAGCGGGCGTCTCCAATCCTAGGCAGGTATGCACACTACCAAACCTAGACCTCCCAGACGCCTCTGTACATGTCCTAGGTGCACTCTAGAGTCTTGTATAAAAATTGCTGACTACCCGTCAGTCTTGTTGGGTCGGGTGTGCGCCTTCGGGGATTATCCTCCAGACCACTGTATAAAACAACCTACTGGCCCCTCAAACCCACACACCCGCTTGAGTCACCGTACTGCCATCAGTGTTCCGATTGTCCCAGCACCACATGACTCGCCATTAGTATGTTTATGCACATGGAAGCATTATAACTCGAGCCTCCAGCTCGCATAACCAACCTGTCCAGAATCCCTCCAACCCTACACGGGTGTGCATATAATACAAATCCCTCAAACCCTACACGGGCGAGAATATTACCATGAATCCCTCCAACCCAGTATGGGTGAGAATAATTATACGATACCTAACCTATTAGGCTACTCTTGTCTACGGGTTATTATACTTAGTGACTTAAGATTAATCCCATGACTGCCCAGGGTATACACGGTGAAGGGCTCTCGGGGGCACTAGGAAGTACGATGGGCTAAAGCCCAAAGCTCCCTTTCTCAAGTATATTTACTTTAGTGGATATCTACCCATGATTCCCCTTTTGCTCTCATTATTATTCTTCGGCGATCCTAATGATTTAAGATGTTATTGAAGGGGCGACGGTCTTCCGCCAGCCTCCACCTAGTTGCTATCCAAAGGCTTGCACTTTTACTCTCATCACTAAGACATAACTGCCAACCAGGGTTATATTCCAAATAAGACCTTATCCCGTCTGTTGATCTATCCCCCCAGCGGTCCTTACTGTATAACCTACTTATACTACACGCAGCCCATGACCTAATACCATCCCGGAGAATGACTTCCAATTTCCCTTGGCCAGATGCCCCTCTCCATTTATCCTAGGATGATATGGACTAATATGATGGCTATATGAAGTTTGATAATTTTCCAAGTTGTTTAGGTCATTAAATTAAATCTTTTAATAAACTCCCTAGGTCATTTAATACATGAAGTACCATAATTAATAATCCCACTGACCTAAGGAATTTTTATTGAGTTGTAATTTGTTAAATATCACTGTCTGCCAAGAATCATAATTTTCCTTTCAATAAAACCATTTATCTCTTAATTTATTCAAATTTCACAAATTAACAATTTTCCAAAGGAAGTATAAGAATTTCTTTATTACAAATTCTAAGAAAATTACAGAACACATATATTGATAAAAAAATACTAAGGACAGAGTTTAATAAACTTATATGGATCAAGGGCTACAAAATTTCATTTTTAATTATATTACCAAAATTCCACTATGTGGTTTTAAAAATTACTGAGTCTTCCAAAAATGCTGAGAAAATTATACAAGGTTAATCATACTTAGATACATAACCGAATATTTTTCCAAATTTTTATAATGAATATTTTCATCAATTTTCTAATTATGTACAATAACGGCAAAAAGGGTAATTTCTACATAACTCCTATCAAATTCATCAAACAGTGTAATAAAAAATTTCAAGAGTTCAATATGACATTATGTTGAACTTGACAAAGTTTGGAAATTTTATCTCAATAATAAATCTATTTTCAAATTTATTTTCCAAGAGATCAATTATTTCAAAAATTCCAAAAATGGGATTTTTGCTTCCAAAAATCCCATTATTGCAATGAGGGGTATAATTCACTCTAATGAGACTCTGAAATCAATATCATGATTTTTGGATGTTCCATTTACGCTTAATACACACTATTTAAAATTTGGCTATTTGCACCCCAAGCCTATATATAACCAAGACATGCAAGTGGGTTTACCCAACATGCAGTGGTCCAAATGTGCTGAAATTTTAACCATGCACATGTATAGCCTCCAAGGACATGCCACCAAAATTTGGGGCCAATTGGAGTCATAACACTCCAAATATTTCATATATTAAATTTTGTGTATTTTTATAAAAACTATAGAAAACGTTTTCCCAAAAATTCTAAATTTTTGGCAGGGGCTAGATATACCCTAGTTAAGCACATGCCCAAAATTTTGGGTCATGTGGACCTCTGGTTTGGCCTAGGCACTAAATTTGGTTTCTGCCCTAGCCTAGGACCAGTCCTAGAAAATAGCCGTACAGAATAGTACACTGCACCAAATGACAAGATTAAGGTGGCAATTTTAGGTTTAGAGGAAGGGCTACAAGTTTTGTCCTTATCACTAAATCTGAAAATGCCTCTAAGAGGCCTAAAATAAGCATGCAATGTTACTGTAAATGTGTGACAGAAATTAAATTTTTCATTAAATAACATTTATAAAACTATAGGATTAAATGGACGGCATCGGGTCATTGCCCCCGATCAGCCAACGACCAATATTGGTTTGCGCTGGGCCGACTTGTTTGCCATTTTCTGGCCAGCTGAGCCACCGCCACCGCCATCGATTGTCGCCACAACCTTCACTAAGGTAGGGGCTAGCGTTTCCCGGCAGTGAGGCCGCCGGAATTTGCTCCTCCGGCAATCCTGAGCAAGAAGAAAAACTCGGTATTTTCTCACATTCCTCTCCTGGTATCAGGCTCAATTGAGCTCGATGTCTCCCTTAATTGATCTACAAGGCTAGTATAGGTAGAGAGGCGGCGAAACGGACCTGATGGCGGCATGCCGGCGAGGTTGGCGGCGGTTGGCCATGGTAGAGCTTCTCCGGCGATCTCCATCCCAAAACCTTGATTCTCCACCAAATTCCTTGCTCCAGAAGTCATTCTCCACTCGTTTCCACACACTGAAGCTAATGGATGAGTTGATTTGGGCTGAGGGTGGCTGTATAAAGAGAAGACATCAAGGGGGGCTCGGGTCATGCTTTGGTGGTGTCACCAATGGTTCCAAGTGGCCACCATGCTGCCAATAACCTCTTGAATTCCACTGGGTGGCCGGCCAGCAGCATTGGACGGGAAGAATGAAGTCCACATTGCCACCCTCATCTCCTTTCCCTTTCTCACTCCTCTTCTCTCTCCTCTTTTCCCATTTTTCCCCCATGCATGTGCCCTCTCTCTAAAGCCAGAGTGGTAGGGGTGGTCATTGACCACTTATGCTGGTCATGGACCATAATTGGTGGGATTAGCCGAAGGAGGGGGGGCTTAGCCCTCATTTTCTCTTTTACGTCAAATAGGTTGACTTGTTGACTTTTGAGTTGACTTGGTCAACCATGTTAAGTGGGCTGACCCCACTTGGTGGTCATGGGTCTATTTGCACCACCCAACTTGGGTTGGGTTAATATGGTGCCCTACTTAGGCCTATTGGGCCTATAGGTATAGGTTTGACCAATCAAGTGCTAAGGTTGACTTTGATCAACAAGGGTCAAAGGTTTGACCTAATGACATGCCCTAGGGTCCCCATAGATTATTTTAGGGTTAGGGCAATGTGGTGGTGTCATGGTGTGGCTAGGGTTCCTATTTAGGCTAGTTTGACATAGTTTGACTTTGGCCCCTTTAGTGGGCCCCACATGGCTACAACCCACTCTCTAGGGCCAAACCTAGCTAGAATCCCTATCACCCACCCCATGCCTAACCCAATCTAAGTTAAGGTGTATAGGAGTAACATGGGATGTTACACCTTCCCCCTCATCTATAAAAGGAACCCATGTCTCATGCTTTGGAAGGTTGGATTGGAGAGAGAGCAAGTGAGATAGCTAGTTCTAGTTCAAGTACTTTTCTTCATTATTGTTATAGTTCTTTACTTTGTTGTAATCTCCTTTTGTTTAGTAGAATAACATTGTCTTTTTTATTTATTATTGTGTACTCTTCCCTTTTATCTAATCAATGAATATTTTATTTCTTCATCTTATTTTGGTTTCCTTTTCAATTATGTGTAGCTAATTCCCCTGAGCATTAGATAGTAAGGACCCATGAAATGAGATGAGGATTTCCTTTATTTCTTAGTTTTATTTTTGTCTAAATTATTCTCAATTCTTCTTTGATATTTATAATGTCGACTCCGTATTTCCGGTATACGGTAGTAGGCATTTAATCTCATTTCATAGAAGTCGAGAGACTCATTGAAGTGAAAGATCACTAAAAGAAGGAAGGAGTTGAATTCAACCCTAGAGATAGGATGACGTAAATCCTTCAGATTGGAGTCAAATCCAATAGTGCAGGTCACTTCGGTAATGCGACTTTAGGCCATTTTGACTTGTAAAGAGATTTCGGTCAAAGCGTCTATAAGTTCGGGGATTTAATGCTCTAGCGATTACTTCCTAATATCGGATCCATCACGGTCGAGTTTAGTTTTCAAATTTAAATCTATATTTTTATACATCTTGTCTCATTTCATGGTAAATCATTGATCGTATGATAGCTTTTTATAATAAGTCTTCGTTTCAAAAATTATCTTTAGTTTCAATTTAAAAATTCTCAAATAAACAACAATCTTTCGGAAGGATAATATTAGAAGCATGAGTAGCAGTACTTGACAACCCCGAGTTTAAATACGAACTTGGTACTACAATTCGATAGGTACACTTGCCTTTTCGGGTTGATAGCAATCCTCACACCAAACTTAGCATATAACTGGTGCTCCCTGAGCTTCTCCAGAGTCAAGGCTAGATACTGTGTATGCTCATCCTTCGTCCTTGAATAGATGTGGATGTCATCTATGAATACTATAAAAAACCGGTCGAGGTGCGACTCGAACACCCGATTTATCAAGCTCATGAAAGCCGATGGCGCATTCGTGTGCCCGAACGGCATCACCGTATCAATTACACTTGCTGAGTCAATGTATTGGCATTTGTTCATCGACCCTCCAACACTAAAGACCCACCACCTTATAATTTATGCACATGCAATCCTTATTTATCAACCACCGAGCCAAAGCTCCCCAGACTGACACGTCGGTCACAACCAACAACCGAGCCAAAGCTCCCCAGACTATCCTGTCATTCACAATTATCTACCGAGTCATCGACTCGCTGGGCTAACCTGCCCATCACCAAAACCACCGAGCCTACTGCCCGTGTGACCCATCCTAACTCCCCGAGACACAGGGGTGTGTGAAAGTGAACCCCTAGTTATACTAGTTACTCTTAAACATTGATTATTCTTACGGCTTAAGTTAGCCCAGGAATGCCCAAGGCATACCCCATTAAAGGCTCTCGTGGGCACTAGGAACTACGATGGGCTGAAGCGCAAAGATCCCTTTCGCAAGACACTTACTGTTATTGGTTAATACCCGATTCCCGATACCTTTTAATATTACTCTAGATCAAACCTTAGTGTATTTTGACCCTCTCTCTCTCTCTCCATAGGAAAGACGATCTTTCGTCGATCCCATGCACCACCTAATGCCAGCCAACCCAACATTCTACTCATCCTATCTTCCAATGGTGAACTCAATTTCATTTTACCCAAACCAGCAAACTATTAAGCCCAACCTATATGCCCAATTCAAATGTTATCACATTTTCTTTAGTTTTACTATATGCAGACCAACTTATACTATATGTTGTACATGATAGGAGGTACTCCAAATTTTCATCCACAAGCCTTAATATATTTAATGGGGGTCTATCTTGAAATGATTAGCCTAAATCCAGAAACTTATAATTTTCCTAATTTATTTGGTATTTAATTTATTTTCCCCAAAGTTAGGCCATGGGTAATTTGAACATAAAGTATAATATTTTCTCAAGTAATGGCCACCAAAAAATTATGAACACCTGATAATAGAGGAACAACAGTAAATACCAAATTTCATGATTTTTCCATACATCATTTAGCCTCTAATTAATTAATCCAATGATAAGCCATTAACTATGGGTAAAGAAGAAAGTACTAAAGTTAATCATCAGAAAATTGTAGAAAATTTACTTAATCTCAAAGATGACAGGAAAGGGCCTCTGACCAAAAATCATATATTGTCAAGCTTACTAAGTACCAAAATAAATTCAATTACTTTTACTTAGAAAACATCACCTTGTGCAAAAACCCATATAGATAGACTTCCATAAATTCCATAAAAATTCACAGAGCTTTAAAATATCAATAAAGGTCTTCTTAACAAATTTCATAAGTTTCCATTATGTGGTTTATTCATAAGAAATTTCTAAGTAGAAGGTGCAACTTGATGGGTTGTGATTGAAGTACCCCATATAATGATCAAAAATTCATATTAAAAATTTCTAAGGCTTGTTATAGTCTCAAAACATAACTTGACTAAATATCATCCAAACCTAAGGTTAGGAAGTCACATAATAACATTTTTCAAGACAACTCATGATTGTGCACTTTTCAACGAAACCCACTTGTAAAATCATCCAAACATTATGTAGTATATTTCTGTGGTTAATATGATTAAGAAAATGATCTCTACCAAAAGGTGATGCAGTTACAAAGTTATATGAGCCACTAGGCATTCCATAAGGTGTATGGACCCAAAAACTTACCCAGTTGTTTAAGTGGTGTGCATGAGTCCAAGTCCCACCATATCTCTCCCTAGGGATTTTCACCACCCTAGGATCACATGGACTAAACACCAAGTCCATAGAAGGGCATTTCACCCCATGCACTCCACAAATCCCAAAAGTCCAACCTTACGGTATGTACTTGGGTCCTAGGGAAAATCTACCCAAATCCCCTCCCCCCCCCCCCCCCCCGCCCCCAAAGTCCATGTGAGGGTGTCTAGCATCATATCAAACCAGTGGCCCAAGTTTCAGCCTCTGTTGAGGTGATTTGACCACTCAAACCCAAAAGGAACACTTTGACCTAAATACCCCCCTTTAGGCAATGGCTAGGGTTTACAAAAATTCAACCCAAATCATATCCAAATGAGATGAAAATTTTTCCAGAGCCATATGATGAGACCAAGGACCACTCACCAAAATTTCGGAGGGTTTGGAGGTCATTAGGTTCCCTTATTAAATTACCATATGATTATTAAATAATTTAAAAAATCTATAAATAAAGTATCACCAAAAATTCCCATTTTTAGACATGACCTAAGTATAGGTGAGATTGACTACCTGTCAAAATTTTAGGTCATTTGGACATGTGGTGGAGTGGGGGCACACATTTAAATCTCTGACTAGCCCTAGGTATAGACCCCACCAAATTGAGTGCTGAGGTCTAACCTGAACTCCAAATCGACTCAAATAAATTTTAAAATAATCTAGAAATCCAGACCTAAAGACTTCATGTTGACCACTTTCTCTGTACAAGCCTTTAAGTATTTTTAATAAATAAAAACATTAATAGCATTTTCTGTGACAAAATCATGAAATGAAATTAATTGAATGCCTAAGATCTAAGTCAACAACGCACGAATCTTGGCGCAAAAATAGACGGCATTTGGTTATCATTTCTAGCACTCCAATGGCCAGGATTACATCTTCCTAGAGCTACTTCAAAGCATTGCCGCCAGCCACCCAGCCACCTCCCAGGTCATCCACCGCCACCACCACCTCCGTCGAGGTTGTGGCTATCGCCATGTGGCAGCACAGCCTCCAGAGTGGTCATTTGCGGCGATCCCGACAGGTTGATTTCCCGGAAAAACCAGGGAAATTTCTTCCTCCGATTGGGTTCAATTAAACCCGATGCTTATCCATATTGATTCTTATGATCTACCCACAGAAGGAGCAAGGGAGGACCTGTTGGGAGGGCTGGAGGCACGTCGATCTCCGATTTTCCATGGTGGTGGTAGCGCCGATCGAGTTTCTGTAATTGCACAGCCAGGTATCTCGATTCCTTCTGGTAAAGGTTGTAACCTTCTCCACTCTGCCTGATGAGGCTTTTAAGATCCCTAAATGGGGAAGGGGAAGGGTGTAACTCGAATGGCCATGAATGGCCATTAATGGGCAATTTCGGTTTCAACCATTTGAAGGGCTGAGCCTCCCCACTAGCAGACCACTTCCTGATAAATCCTCCCCTACCTCTAAGGAGTAAAAGCCTATCAAGGTGGGGTTTTTTGAAACCTTCATGGCCATAATAGCCATTAAGCTCCATTTTCTCTCTCCTCCAAAAATTGAGTAACTCCTTCCTTCTCTCTCCTAGTCATCATTCTATAAATTTGGTGGGCCCATAATGTGTCTCTTCACTCCCTTATATTAATGGGCCACACCACTTTGGCTTAGCCCACTTAAATTGGGCTAGGCTAACCTAAGTTGACCACTTTTACTGATGAGTTGACTTTGGTCATCATGACCATTTGGGTTGACCCCAAGGGGGTCCTTGGTGACCCCTTGGCTTCCCCTAAGGTCTAGGAAAGGTTGTGTAGGATTGACTTGGCACCTTGGTGGTAACTTGCCCCTTAGTTAGGGCACTTTGACCACTTTAGGGCTAGGGTTGACTTGGTTCAACTTAGCCTCTAAGGTTGACCCCAATGGGTCTTTGGTGATCCATTGACTTCACATTAGTCTCGAAGAAACGTTGAGTAAGGGATTATCACGTGGTGATAGGGGGTATCGCTCGGCGAAACCACTCAACGTACTCAATGCTTTCAATGACTCGTTGAGTAGACTCAATATACTAGACGCTTTCGACGAATCGTCGAGTGAGCTATCGCATAGAGATAGTGGGTATCGCTGGGCAATACTGCCATATGTGGTTTGACATGTGTCAGATGGCCGGACGGTGGCTAAAGGGCGATGGTTGACTGGGGTCAAAGCGGCTACTGACGAAACCGCACCGGCGATAGCGGATATTGCCTAACAATAGCGTTTATTTTGACTCGTCAGCTGAAATCGTGGCTTTTGCTTCCTTTTGATGAAATTAGTCTGTGACTGGGATTAAACCTGAGACCACTTATCTAGAGAAGAGTTAGAGAGAAGTCTCATTTTACCTCTCTGTCTCTCTCTCTCTCTTCATCTTTAATTGCTCTCTTGGAAGAAGGAGCTTGAAAGTGAGGATAGATACAACTCTAGAGATGGGGTGAATAGAGTATTCAGAAATTATGATAATCTACTCAACTCCCTTAGAGTTAGTTTGCGGAATGAGTTTATAGAGATTTGAAACCCTAGAGCCTAACACAAAGTGAAGTGCACAAGAGAAAGCTAACTGTAATTACAGTTGAGCTTTGGTTCTATCACAGCAACTAGCAATCCTAGTTATTTCTATTCACAACCACAGTGCAATAATTAAATGAAGCAACACAGACGACACAAGAGGTTTATAGTGGTTCCCTCTAAATAGGTACGTCCACTCTTCTACTACCCTGGTAGGAATCCACTACAGGTTTTTGTTCAGGTGCCCTGCCACCAACTGATCTGCTTCAGGTAGATCAAGTAGACCCTTTGAGCTTTTGATCAGGAGCTCAAAATCCAACACAGGTTTTTGATCAGGTGCCCTGCCACCAAGGTTCACTTTTGAAGGGAGTAATAACCCTTTATACCGGAGGTTGAGAGAGGGTTAGAAGGTCTTCTCTATTGTTAAAACAGATTAGAGAAGCAAGTGGATTGCACAGAGCTAGAAAGCTCTAAAGAACCAAGGCTCCCCCTTGCTTAGTGATATCCAGGAAGAAGTCTTGCTTAAGGGTGCAGAATCTCTTCTGAACTCTTGACAGAGAGCTGTCTTGAAGTTCTTGAAGGAGCAGCTTGAAGAAGACTCTTGATTTGTAAATGATGTTCTTCTTAAACAGCTTTTCTTCCTTCTTCTTCTTCTTCTTAAGACTCTGAGTGAATGTTCCTGGTAGCAGGATGAACTCAGGATTGAAAAAGAGAGAGATGAAGAAGGTCGATCTTCTCAGTTGAATATAACAATATCTGAGAGCTGTGTCTCTTATTGTTTGGAATCTATATATGAATATCTGTGTTTATGTATCTCCCTTTTGTATATCTTGTTATTGTTCTCAAAAACTTCTTTCAAAAGAAACTCTTTATATATTGGCCTTTGTAACGACTCTAATCTTTGTTTAAATTTTGTCTTCTTCTTAGATCTGCGATCTGGGCTGCAAATAGCACAAAACCAAACATATCCTGCAGGCAGACATGCTATAAAGGGATAACGCTTTCTAAGAAGCTGCAAATCTAATCTGATAAAAGGAGTACTAAAGAAAGTCACATCAGATTAAACTCTTTACGGCCAAAGAAGACTTTTGTGTCTAACGGCTATAAAGGACAGCATGGCAGAATAAAGCAAAAAGATATTACAACGAATAAGACAAAAAACTTTGTCAGATAAAGCTTGACTTATGCACAAAGGATGGGGCAAAGATTGCCTTGAGATGTATGCACAAAATCAATGAAATAATATTTAATAAAATATGCCAAATAAGCAGGAAATAAATCATAGAACAGAAGGAGTACAAAATTACTAAAGGCGGACAGAAGAACGTCGAACGACCCTTGGAGATCGTCGACCGAACCATAGAGATCATCAACCTATCAGAACAGATAGTCGAACGACACAGATAGTCGAACTATCAAAGTAGATAGTCGAGCTATCAAAAAGATAGTCGATCCATCAAACAGATGGTCGAACTATCAACACAGAGCAGATAGTCGAACTATCTCAGCAGATAGTCGAACTACCAAAACAGAACAGATTGTCGACCTATCAGAGCAGATAGTCGAACTATCAGATAGTTGAACTATCAAGGCAGATAGTCGAACTATCAAACAAAACAGATAGTCGAACTATCAAACAGATAGTCGAGCTATCAGATAGTTGAACTATCCAAGCAGATAGTTGAACTATCAAACAGAACAGATAGTCGACCTATCAAACAGATAGTCGAGCTATCAGATAGTTAAAATATCCAAGCAGATAGTTGAACTATCAAACAGAACAGATAGTCGACTTATCAAACAGATAGTCGAGCTATCAGATAGTTATACTATAAAGGCAGATAGTCGAACTATCAAGAAATCTGTCTGGTCAAAAGAAGTCGAGCGAGGTTCGATGATCGACGAGGCAGATACAACAGATCGTCGACCTAACAAGACTGAACTAACTCAGAGAAAGACGATCTGCTGTCTGACGATAGTCGACCAACTGATAGATGATTGTCGAATAGTTGATAGACGATAGTTGAGCGGCGTTCGACCATAGTCGAACCAAAAACAACTTAACCAAATTTTAATCTGGATAAGTGACAACTCTACAACTAAAGCAATCAAACCAAACAACTAACCTTTGACCATAGATAAATATTGGGTCAAGAAACTAAATGAGAAGACTAAACTCAAATCCAAACTAGGGTACCAACAATCTCCCCCTATTTGGGTTAAGTCTCTCAAAACAAAAACTACAGGAAATAAATATAACTCAGGAAAAGAAACACCTAAGCAACAAATTGCATCAATCAAACAGTCAAATAAATATACTGTCAATACATAAAACATAAGCAGCATCAGAATCTGATTTAGATACAGAAGAACCTGGAAGAAAAGAAATTTTTCTGAAGGGATCTAGAGCTTCCTTCTTTGATATCTTTAAATCTTGTTCTCCAATGATTTTAGATTCTACAGTTCTTGGCACTACTGCTTTTGGGTGCTTTTCCATATATTTAGAAGGATCAAAAACCTCAGGTCTGACCTGGAATTTATCTAGCTCCTTCTTTCTGAATTTAGACATAGTAGTTAAGCCTGTAATATCTTTTCCTTCAGCTCTAGCCTATCTTATTTGAGCTGATCCAACTAGTTCGAGAAATCTGGCTATCCTGAAATCAGGATTTAGCTCTTGGCTTTCATATTCATTTTCACCAGTTGAATCTAAAGATTTTACAGTTTTGAATTTTATAGAGAGTTCCCGCAAACTTGCAGCTGGCTCTTTATTTTCTTGAATAACTAAAGAAGGAGGAGGAGCAAACTCTACATATTTTTTACTTGATTTTTCAGAGTGAATAATCCTTTTACCTTTTGAATCAGTTTTCTTCGTTTGAGCTGACTTTTTGGATGGTATGCTTTTGCTTTCTTTGGAAGGAGATGCTTTCCTCTTGGGTGAAGGAGGAGGAGAAAAGGTTGGCTTATGATATACTACCTCCTTCACTTGCTCTTTTATATCAGCATCTTGTCTTTGATGTCCAGATTGAGATCTGCTTTGATATCCTGGATTGCTTCTTCTTTGATGTGCTTGAGACGGAGTGAATCTAGAAGAAGGGGATGATGGATTGGCAGATACATTTCCAGATGCTCCTTCACTTGGAGGTGGAGGACGAGGTCCTCTGGGATTCCACTGTGGCGCTGGACTGTCATACCTTTTGCTTTTCTTTTTCTTCTTTTGTTGATTTATGGATAATCCCATCCAATGTTAATATTCTTTAGACTTGGGATCTATCCATTTCAGTATATAATAGGGAACATCATGATCAGGATTAGGAGGGGGAGGAGCAGCAGCTTTCCTTTTCCTTTTTGCTGCTTTCTTCTTCTTATAACTTTCTGATTCATCAGAATCCTCCTCATCATCAGAATGAGATGATTGAGGTTGATCATAGGGGTCAAAAACTTCTTGCTCAGCTTGTTCTTTGGCTTTTAATGCAGCTTTCTCTCTCTCTTCTTCTAAGGCATCCTATGCCAGAAGAGTATCCAAATCTAGTCCTGGGGAGTCATCCCAGACTGTTGATTTCTCTTTTTGTACATCTGAAACTTTTTCTTGATCATCTTGCATAGCTATCTGAGCTGGAGAAGTAGATACAGAATCTTGAACAGCAGGTTCTTGAGCTGGTTCTGGAGCTGGTTCTAGAGCTAGTTGTTGAGCAGGTTCTTGAGTAGCTTGAACTTCTTGAACTAGATCTGAAACCAAAGGGACACAAAGGTGTTCTAAATGGTATCAAAACATCCCTTCTAGGTATTCACAGGCTAGCATGTCAGTTAACATGTCAAGGAATTGAGTAAATGAATTACCTTCAGGATTTTCTTCAGAATTTTCTAACTCCCACAAGTCATCTAGAAAGGAGGTAATGACTCCTTCTAGGAATAGAGCAACTAAGGGAGTGGAGGCTTCTTCAAGGCACACTTTGAAGGCAAATTCTACTTCCATTATGATATTAGATGGCCTCTAAACTGGTGATGGTACTGCAGAAGATGTTGTAATGTCAACTGGAACTGCTGATTCTTTTTGAATTTTAACTTGGGGATCTGCTGGAAGAGTAACACGGGGCAGTCCTGAGGCATCTTCCTCGAACATCTCCCCCTGCCTGATTTAAGTAGATACTAAAGTCAGGCCCCTAACAGAAGAGGGCTCAGCAGACTTAGAGAGAGCTATGATGGAGGATGACAGGGAAGAGATGGTAGAAAAAAGAGGGGCAATTGCTTCTTCAATCATGGTTTTGATTGAAGGAGTAATTTGCTCCACAATGTTTGCAATGAAAGCCGGAGTTATTACCAATGATGGTGGGGGAAAAAAGTAGATGGAAGATCATCAGGGACGGTGGTCTCCTGATGAGATATGTTTTGAACTGGGGATTGATGGGTGGATGCAGGAAGATCAATATGATCTGAATGAGAAATTGGTGATTGAGGTGGAGTGTGTAGATTCTCAGAAACCAACAGATCAAAACTAGGATGAGAAATCCTAGCAAGATGTGAAGGGAGTGGAGATGTTGGTGGTGATGTATGGAGAATAGTGGAGGAATAAGGAAGAAGAGAGACAGTGGATGTAGATGGTAATGCAGAAGTGGATGGCAATGCAGAAGTAGAAGAAATGGGGGGAATGGAGGAGCCTTCTTCATGTAGGTGGGGAGTGACTGATACAGTCCTTGTGCTCTCAGGTAAAAAAGGAGCTACCCCAGCTGGTGAAGGCTTCTGAATGCTCCTTTTCTACTTAACAAATAAGGTGGGATCCATTTTCTTACTGGCATTGATGGAAGTTGCAACTGTACCCAACAGTAGAGGATATTTTTCTTTTAGGAAAATTCCTATCACCCTTCCAAGGGTTACTTCCTTCTTGCTGTTCTTCTTTCTTATCAAATCAAACATTATCCCTGCCAAATCTATCTCTTTCTTATTGAAAATCGCACTCATCAAGGAAAACTGCTGCCTGGTTATATTATCATGAGCCGAGTTCTTACCTAACAGTACTTTTCCAACAAGTTCAGCTAAGAACTTAATCCTCAACGGGAAGTTCACTTTCAGCAACATTGTAGGAATGCCCTCAGCATGTCCTAGCTCTACGAGCATTCTTCCATACTCTTGAACATCTTTGATATATTCTTCTTGTCCATTCAATAATCCAAAAAATTCAGTCAGAACGGCAAGAGTCAGGATTACCTCTTCGCCGCCTATTGTCCCGGTCATGGATTCGTCACTGGAAGACGAAGAGTAAACCCATTCTTTGATCTCTGGGATGTTTATCTTGATCCTTGTTGACATCAACTTTTCCAAACCTTGATCCTTGCAGAGCTGTAGCATCTCTATAATCTCCACATCGCAAGCACTGAATGAGTCGAAATCAACACAGAAACCAGCGTCAAACTTCATCGCAGTCAGGAGACCTGGAGCAATCGCCATTGATTTTGTTGGAGAGGACGACGAAGATGAAACGACAGAAGGCGCAAGGCAGAGCTCAAGCAGAAAGACGGAATACGAAGAGACTAGCTCTATCGACTACTAAAAAGACGATCTCTTAACCTAGGTCGACCATCAGGTTTATATTAAAACAGCAATCGTCGATCTATTTTAACAGATACTGGAGACGATAGTCGAACGGTCGTTCGACGATCGTTTCCTGAAGCAGAGTAGTCGATCAATCTTTCGACTATTTTTGTCTTCACAATCAAACAAGCCATCGTCACCCATAGGTCAATGATAGGCTAGACCTGATCGACTATCGTCGAACGTCGTTCGACGATCTTCAAATAGATTTCAACAAGGCAGAAGTCACACTTAGTCTTTTCCATTAATCATGCCTAGTTGAACCAAAAAGAACAGATGCTTCTGTTCATCTAAGGGCTTGGTGAAAATATAACCTCTCTGAAGGTCAGTGGATATGAACTCAAGGCTGATCTTGTTCTTTTCCACACAATCTCTCAGGAAATGGTGTCTAATCTCAATGTGCTTTATCCTAGAGTTGTGCACATGATTTTCTGCAATGGAGATAACACTGGTACTGTCACACATGATTTTAGTGTTCTTGTGTGTGTACCCATAATCCAAAAGTTGGTTTTGAATCCATAGGATCGGTGAAAAATAACTAGCAGCTGATATATATTCAGCCTCTACAGTTGAAGTTGAGACAGAAGCCTGTTTCTTACAGAACTAAGAGACTAATCTCTCTCCCAGGAACTGACATGTTCCTGAGGTACTTTTGCTGTCAACTCTACAACCAGCATAGTCAGAATCAGAGTATCCAATTAACTCAAATTCTGATTCAGCTGGGTACCATAGTCCTAAATTTGGACATCCCTTCAGGTATCTCAAAATTCTCTTGAGAATAATCAAATGAGATTCTTTGGGGTTGACCTGGAATCTAGCACATAGGCATGTGGCAAACATTATATCTGGTCTACTTACAGTTAAATACAATAGGGAACCAACAATGGCCCTATAGTTTTTCTGATCAACTGGCTTACCCTGATCATCAGAATCTATAACTACATTAGTAGCCATAGGTGTATGCATTGCTGAAGCATCAGCCATCCCAAACTTCTTTACCAATTCCTTGGCATATTTGGGTTGGGAGATGAAGATTCCATCAGCATCTTGCTTTACTTGGAGACCAAGAAAGTAAGACAGCTCACCCATACTACTCATCTCAAACTTAGAATGCATCAGGTCAGAGAACCTTTTGCGAAGAGTGGGATCAGTGGAGCCAAAAATAATGTCATCCACATAAACTTGAACTAACAGGATGGTGTCCTTGTGGTGCTTAACGAAAAGGGTTCTATCAACTACTCCCCTAACAAAGTTGTGCTCTAACAGCAAACTAGCTAGAGTCTCATACCAGGCTCTGGGTACTTGTTTAAGTCCATAAAGAGCTTTTTGCAACTTGTAAACAAATGAGGGTTGAGTTGAAGAGACAAACCCAGGAGGTTGTTCAACAAACACCTCTTCCTTTAGCTCACCATTTAGGAATGCACTCTTGACATCCATCTTAAAGACCTTAAACTTCATATAGGCTGCATAGGCTAGAAAGATCCTTATTGCCTCTAGCCTTGCAACAGGGACAAAGGTTTGGTCATAGTCTATACCTTCCTCCTGTCTGTAGCCCTGAGCTACAAGCCTAGCTTTTTTCCTTACAATAATTCCATTTGCATCCAACTTGTTTCTAAACACCCACTTGGTGCCTTTGATCAATTGGCCTTTAGGTCTTGGAACCAAAGTCCATACTTTACATCTTTCAAATTGATTAAGCTCCTCTTGCATAGCAATAATCCAGTGGGGATCTAGCTCAGCTCTTTTATGGTGAGGGGCTCAATCTGTGAAAGGAAACAAGCATGCATCACATCCTGTCTTAATTGATGTCTTGTTTGCACACCAGCTGATATGTCACCAATCACTTGAGATGTAGGATGATCTCTAAGTGTGACAAGATCAGCAGGTGGGATGTGATCTTCAGCAATAGTTGGGATTAATTCCTCCTGAGGAATTGGATCAACTGTTGGTGGTACAGTAACTGCTTCCACAGTGTCTCCATCACTGTCTGAATCAGTGATATGAATAGTTGATAGATGGAGAATCTCTTGAGTGACATCTTTGCATGAATCTGGTACCTGCAATGAGCTTGAGGAAGGAGAAGTTTCCTTCTCCTTGTAAAACATCTTTGACTCATCAAAAGAAACATGCACAGACTCCTCTATTTTAGATGTTGATTTATTAAACACCCTATAAGCTTTGCTTACTTGGGAATATCCAATAAAAATTCCCACTGAATCTTTTGCTTCAAACTTTCTAAGGTATTCTTTGTTGTTATTGTGAATATACACTACACAACCAAAGACTCTAAAATAATTAATTTTAGGTTTCTTTCGTTTAAGCAACTCATAAGGAGTTTTACTCTTAAGCTTGTGTATAAGACATCTGTTCAGGACATAATTAGCTGTGCTAACAGCTTCTGCCCAATAAGAAATAGGCATGTTAGCATCTGCCAATAATATTCCAGCAGCTTCAATCAGGGTTCTATTCTTCCTTTCCACTACACCATTTTGTTGGGGAGTTCTAGGAAAAGAGAAGCTATGTTTGATACCTTCTTTCTCACAGAATTCTTGCATGAGAAGAGACTCAAACTCAGTACCATGATCACTTCTGATCAAGGCCACATGAGTAGAATACATAGTCTGCACACATAGCAGAAAGTCTGTAAGAACTTTGAAGTTATCAGCCTTAGTTCTCAAAAAGAACACCCAAGTGAACCTAGAGAAGTCATCTACAATCACTAAATTGTAATACTTCCCTCCTAGACTCTGTACATTTATTGGGCCAAAAAGGTCCAAATGTAATAAATACAGGATTCTAGGTGAATCACTTTTATTTACAGATTTAAAGGAATTTTTTGTTTGCTTGCCTAATTGACAAGCCTTGCATAAGCTCTCCTTCTTGTAGGGGTAAGAAGGTAAACCTCTAATAAGGTTGTATTTAGATAACCTAGATATGTTCTTGAGGTTAACATGGCTAAGCCTCCTATGCCATAAGGTGTTATTATTTGTTACTTCATTAAACAGGCAGATTTCAGGTTGAGTTGAGTTAAAAGTCTACTAAATAAATATTACCCTGTCTAATGCCTACTAACACTACATTACTATTTAAAGTAATATTACAGAGAGTGTTAGTGAAAGATTCCTGATATCCTGCATCACATAACTGGCTTACTGAGATTAGGTTGTGCTTCAATCCAGTTACATATGCAACCCTTTTGAATTTTACTGCTCCAATGGTAATCCTACCATATCCTTCAGTTTGACCACAGCTGGAATCCCCAAAGACCACCATTGGTCCAAGCTTGGCCTTGAATCTTGACAGATTTTCTTTATTTCCTATCATGTGTTTGAAACAACCACTATCCAAATACCATTTATCTTTAGTAATTGGATAGGTCTTCACCTACAAATTAAACAGTTAGACATCGTGGACCCAGACAACCTTGGGTCCATTATTCTTCACAAAATGAAAGCTTGAAATAAAAGAATAAGCAAGTTGGGGTTTATATCCTAAAGGGTAAGATCTCCTAAGTGGGATACTCTATGCAGATGATGGGTCAATAAACCTAGGGTTTCTATTTACATTAGGGTTTCTAGGGTTCAGGTGATTATTTTGAAAATCATATTGAAATCATCGATCATCGTTCGACGCTTTTTGTAGTTCCTTAAATTTTTGCTTTCTCTTTTCTCTCTTAGCTTTATTTAAGGCTTTGTTAACTTGTTTTACTTGCTCAGTATTCTTTATTCCATCAGCTGAAATAAAGTTTACTCGAGTTGAAAGATGATTTTTAAGAACCAATGGGGGTTCACTTGATGAGGCTCCTAAGCCTAGCTTATTATTTCTTGACCTAGTGTTTATCATGCTAGTGATCTCTAGCAGCTTAAGGCTTCTACCATTTAGAGATTCTTCTAATCTTTTTGATTTAGCTAGTTCATTTTTAAGAAATTTTATTTCTTCACTGGACTTAGTGAGTTCTGCTTCTAACCTAGCATTTTCAATGGAGAGGATTTCTGATTCTGCTATCCTATTTCTAAGCTCCTTAATTTCTTTTTTTGAACTAATTAAATCTAAACAAAGAGATTTAAATTCATATTTAAATTCAGCTGAAGAAAAATCATAAGAAGATAATACCTGATCTTCTGTAGGCATTTCTTCTTCATCATCAGAACTCTCTATAGTTGAGTGATTGCTGCAGGCATCAATTGCCATTAGGAAAATTTCCTTTGCCTTCTTCTCTTCCTCATCTTCACTGGAGCTAGAGGAGGAAGATTCCTCATCTGAATCACTCCAGGTTTCAGCAACAAATCCTTTCTTCTTCTTCTTATTTTTGTAGGAGGAGGACTTGGAGTGCTTCTTGTGATGTTCCTTTTTCTTTTCTCTTTTCTTTGTTCTTTTCCTCTGGACACTCTGGTAGAATGTGTCCAGGTTTCCTGCAACCATAACAAATAATTTCTTTATCAGGAGATTTGTCATACCTTGGTTTATCTTCATATCTTGAAGATTTCTTTCTGAATTCCTTTCTGCCCATCTTGAGAAACCTTTTGGCAAAGAGTGCCATCAGCTCCTCATTGGTTTGACTTCCTTCAGAAGCATCAGCAGCTTTGAGAGCAAGAGTTTGCTCTTTCCTTGTTGGAGTTGGAGTCTTAGCTTCAGCTTCCCTGGACTTTAGAACTTGCTCAAAAGATTTGAGCTTTCCAAGGAGGGCTTTAGTTAAGATTTCAGTTGTACTTCTGGCCTCCTTGATGGGCCAGATCCTAAGATCCCAGGTGCCGGGGAAGCACATTAGTATCTTATCATTGACCTCTGTCAATGTTATCTCCTTATCAAGGGTTCTCAGCTCATTGATGATTGAGCTGAGCCTGGTATACATTCCTTCAACTTATTCAGCTTCAGTCTTTTTGAAGTTTTCATATTGGGATATAAGGTTGGACCTTCTATCCTTCCTCTCATCAGATGAATAAGCTACAATCTGGTTCAGTGAGTCCCACATGGCTTTTGCAGAGGTGCAATCAGCCACTTTCTGGAAGGTTTCATCAGACATAGTCTGAGCCAGAATAATAATCGCTTTAGCATCAGCTACTTTTGCTTTCTTGTATGCATCATTGTAGTCTGGAGGTGGCACTACACTGAGATTTGTAGATATTGTAGTAGTGGCTGCAGCAGGTGGTGTTGGAGGTCTTGTCAAAAAAGAAGGAAAAATATCTTCATCAATAGAATTCATATATAACTTGATTCTTGCCTTCCAGATGCTGAACTTAGCTAAGTTGCAAACTGGAGGTCTGGTGCTTGAATAATCCTTATACTGGGCCATGAAGTGAATGTCTATAAACTTGGTATCTATCTGGATCTTGTGAATCAGGTGTTAGCCTGTATAGTCAGTCAACCTCTCTCTGATACCAATTGAAAGTGAGGATAGATACAACTCTAGAGGGGGGGGGGTGAATAGAGTATTAAAAAATTATGATAATCTACTCAACTCCCTTCGAGTTAGTTTGCGGAATGAGTTTATAGAGATTTGAAACCCTAGAGCCTAACACAAAGTGAAGTGCACAAGAGAAAGCTAACTGTAATTACAGTTGAGCTTTGGTCCTATCACAGCAACTAGCAATCCTTGTTATTTCTATTCACAGCCACAGTGCAATAATTAAAGGAAGCAACACAGATGACACAAGAGGTTTATAGTTATTCCCTCTAAACAGGTACATCCACTCTTCTACCACCCTGGTAGGAATCCACTACAGGTTTTTGTTCAGGTGTCCAGCCACCAACTGATCTGCTTTAGGTAGATCAAGTAGACCTTTTGAGCTTTTGATCAGGAGCTCAAAATCCAACACAGGTTTTTGATCAGGTGCCCTGCCACAAAGGTTCACTTTAAAGGGAGTAATAACCCTTTATACAGGAGGTTGAGAGAGGGTTAGAAGGTCTTCTCTATTATTAAAACATATTAGAGAAGCAAGTGGATTGCACAGAGCTAGAAAGCTCTAAAGAATCAAGGCTCCCCCTGGCTTAGTGATATCCAGGAAGAAGTCTTGCTTCAGGGTGCAGGTTCTCTTCTGAACTCTTGATAGAGAGCTGTCTTGAAGTTCTTGAAGGAGCATCTTGAAGAAGACTCTTGATTTGTAAAGGATGTTCTTCTTCAACAGATTTTATTCCTTCTTCTTCTTCTTCTTTAGAATCTGAGTGAATGTTCCTGGCAGCAGGATGAACTCAGGATTGAAGAAGAGAGAGATTAAGAAGGTCAATCTTCTCAGTTGAATGTAACAATATCTGAGAGCTGTATCTCTTGTTGTTTTGAATCTGTATATGAATATCTGTGTTGATGTATCTCTCTTCTGTATATCTTGTTGTTATTCTCAAAAACTTCTTTCAAAAGAAACTCTTTATATATTGGCCTTTGTAACGGCTCTAATCTTTGTTTGAATTTATTCTTTTTCTGAGATCTGCGATCTGGGCTGCAAATAGCACAAAACAAAACATATTCTGCAGACAGACATGCTATAAAGGGATAACGCTTTCTAAGAAGCTGCAAATCCAATCTGATAAAAGGAGTACTAAAGAAAGTCACATCAGACTAAACTCTTTACGGCCAGAGAAGACTTTTGTGTCTAACGGCTATAAAGGACAGTATGACAGAATAAAGCAAAATGATATTTCAACTAATAAGACAAAAAACTTTGTCATATAAAGCTTGACTTATTCACAAAGGATGGGGCAAAGATTGCCTTGAGATGTATGCACAAAATAAATGAAATAATCTTTAATAAAATATGCAAAATAAACAGGAAATAAATCATAGAATAGAAGGAGTACAAAATTACTAAAGGAGGATAGAAGAATGTCGAAAGACCCTCGGAGATCATCGACCGAACCACAGAGATCGTCGAACTATCAGAACAGATAGTCGAACGACACAGATAGTCGAACTATCAAAGCAGATAGTCGAGCTATCAAAAAGATAGTCGATTTATCAAACAGATGGTCGAACTATCAACAGAGAGCAGATAGTCGAACTATCTGAGCAGATAGTCGAACTACCAAAACGGAACAGATAGTCGACCTATCAGAGCAGATAGTCGAACTATCAGATAGTTGAACTATCAAGGAAGATAGTCGAACTATCAAACAAAACAGATAGTCGAACTATCAAACAGATAGTTGAGCTATCAGATAGTTGAACTATCCAAGCAGATAGTTGAACTATCAAACAGAACAGATAGTCAACCTATCAAACAGATAGTCGAGCTATCAGATAGTTGAACTATCCAAGCAGATAGTTGAACTATCAAACAGAATAGATAGTCGACCTATCAAATAGATAGTCGAGCTATCAGATAGTTGAACTATCAAGGCAGATAGTCGAACTATCAAGAAATCTGTCTGGTCAAAAGAAGTCGAGCGGGGTTCGACGATCGACGAGGCAGATACCACAGATCGTCGACCTAAAAAGAGTTGAACGAACTCAGAGATAGACGATCTGCTGACTGACGATATTCGACCAACTGATAGACGATCGTCGAACAGTTGATAGACGATAGTCGAGTGGCGTTCGACCATAGTCGAACCAAAAACAACTTAACAAAATTTTCATCTAGATAAGTGACAACTCTACAACTAAAGCAATCTGACCAAACAACTAACCATTGACCATAGATAAATCTTGGGTCAAGAAACTAAATGAGAAGACTAGACTCAAATCCAAACTAGGGTACCAACAGAGCTAAGGAAGAAGGCTAAAGCTGCGGCTGAGCTTAGCAAAGCTTGGTGTACGAGATCCTGTGGTGGGAAGAAAGAACCAAGACTAGATACGTGAAGAGGAAAGTGAGCCGCTCCTTCCCATCCAGAAAGAAAGCTCATTCATGGATTTGAAATGAACTATAAGGGTAACGATCTTTCTTCTTGTACAAGTAAAGTCCTCCTTTTGCATATGCATAGAATCACCCACCAAAAGTTGGTGAATTGAAGAGATTCTGATGGGTCAATACGTAGTATCCCCAGATTTGGTTTTTCATATAGATCCAGAAATCACAGTATGGAATATGCATGTTGTGTGAAGCCCATCTAGACAGGTTTGTCTTGATTGGTGATGTTTTGTTTTTCATGCAGGAGGAGTCTCCTAGTATAACCGAGTTATTTACGGGATCTGTGGGTTGTACCTATGAAATGAGATTTGTAAGAAGTACTGGGGGTAAGCTCTAGGAAAACACCAAGAAAAAACCACAATTTGCCTAACTTTTGGATATCATCGGGCGACAGCGAGTATCTTTGGCGATAGCTCTTATTGAGCTATGATTGTAGTGAAGACCAGTTTTCTATCACTATAGGATACTGTAGGGTGTTAGCTGGACGAATGTTCCAGTTATGGCTGCATTTGGAGACAAAAGAAAGTTTTGTCACTAATGTCAGACGATAATGACTATCGCTGGCGATAGCTTCCAAATAGCATTTGATTGCAGGGACTGTCCCATGGAGATTGAAAGGCTAGCAGGTGAGCTGTGATCCTGGGTGCCCAGCTATGGCTGCGAGTATTATTGTGTGTCGATTGCAGGCTTGGGTCCTGGGGACCTGGTGGGCGGCATTCGATGCTGAGAGCTTGAAGAGCCCAGCTAAAGAAAGGACATAGAGCCAAACAGGAAAGAGGATGCTGACATGCGTCTTTTTATGGGGCCTTATTGCTTCTCCTTTTATCAATGGCGATTTGAGCAACGGGAAGAAGGCTGAACCGTACCCGCGTTATGTCAGTCCAGGATGGATTGCCTAAAGTAATTGGCTTTTTTCGTTTGCATAAAGAGAGTCTTATTCCTCATATTGGAAAGATTGAAATTCTCAAAGTTGACCGTTAAGTCTGGGACCTCTAAACGGTGGTGGGACCTGGGGAAATCCGGAAAATCGAGAATTTGTCCTGAGTGCATGAAATGTTTGGTCGATGAGGCACTCGTTTGTGATATATTAAATGGTGCTTAAGTGTGCCTTCATGTGATATATCTGTTATATTAATGTTATCTATGCAGGGAAGGAATTCTGCTACCCAGGGAATGGAGAAGGGTCATTATAAATTGGTCAGCTAAAAGCTGACCGTTTCCTTATTTGCTGCCCGTGCGGTGGATTTTCCATGTGCAGGTGATGGAGAGCCGAGCAGGAAATAGCGGATTGCTGCCCTTATTGCTATGCCATCCTTAGAAGGCCAAGCGAAAGCTTTTTAATCTTTTTATGTGTGGCCAACCTTCGTACCGATGTATGAAAATACCTTTGAAAAAGGAAATAGTTATAAGGCCTTAAGGCCTGTTTGACTTTGATGTATTTCTGTAAAACATTCTTGATATATATATAAATATATATAGTGGACATTCATGTGTACTTTTGTTCGAAAGTTAACCCCTGAAGCTTCTACTAGAATGCTATAAGTTAGGGTGCGTTTAGTAGTTATGATATTAATACATAACTCTGCCAACTGTCTATGGGATATGGCGTGGGGCCCCGACCGGACCTTTATTATATTTCATTTGAGGGACAGAGTTGTTACACCCGCAATGAATTTTAATTCTGTTGACTTAGGTTGACTTTTGCTGACGTCAGCATCTGTGGACTTAGCCAAATTTTCAGATCAATCAAGCCTTTAAGTGCGTTGAGTGAATGGCCTTCACTTAATGCCTCTGGACTTAGCTAATTCTTCTACATTTTAGGCGATTAGAGCATTGAGTGATTTGCCTTCACTAAACGCTTTTTGACTTGGCCAAACTTTCTACGCTACCAGGAATTGAGGGCGATGAGTGAGCATTCATCACTTAAATCCCCTGGACTTAGCCGCTTCTCTAAAATCTGCCATCTTGCTGAGGCGTTGAGTGTCTTGAGTGAGTTATTCTCACTCAACGCATCTGGACTAAGATAGATTTTTCTATCTATCTTATTTGTCTTTGAGATAATTAGCAAGGCGTTGATTGAACTGACTTCACTCAATGCTTCTAGACTTAGTTAATTTTTCTTTGACAGATCCTCTGTGACTTTGACTGAAGTATCTAGATTCAAAAATTCTAGTTGTATGGCATTGAGTGAGTTGACATCACTCAACGCCTGTGGATTAGCCATTATTTTGTCTTCCTGCTTCTTATGCTTTGACTGCTCAGTCTTTCCTCAGTGCTTTCTATTGTATGACATTGAGTGAATTGGCTTCACTCAATGCCTATAGACTTAGTCACTTTCAATAACGTTCAAGGCAAAGGCTTTGACTGACTGGTCTTTACTTGACTACTCTGCTCATCTAGTGTTGAGTGAGCTATCCTCACTCAACCCCTATGGACTTAGTCGATTTTCTTCTTGCCACTTCTGAGGCTTTGACAGACACAACTTTACTCAGTGCTTGTTATTGTATGGCGTTGAGTGAACTGCCTTTACTCAACGCCTGTGGGATTAGTCGCATTTCTATCTTGCAAACTACTGGGCTTTGACTGTCCACACCTTACTCAGCACTTTTAGGCATCTAGCGTTCAGTGAACTGGCTTCACTCAATGCTTGTGGACTTAGATAGATTTCTTTCTCTCCACTCCTCAACCGTGTGATCATCTATCACAACCACTTGGAATGCCTGTCCAACCTGTAATCATGAACTTAAACATACATAAAATACAAGTATGTGTATACCATTCACTTATTTGACTTATACAAATTTGTGACATTCGGATTAATGGACCCAACAATCTCCCCCTATTTGAGAAGTCAAAACCCTCCCTCAAAATTCTTAGTCAATGATATACACTAACATATGCACCAGATAAAATAGTAAATTGAAAAGCTTAACTCCATATAACTTGAGTATCAAGTTATAATGATGATCACTTGCAGCTCCCCCTGTTTTGTTGCCTGATGCTTGATCATTTCCTTCTTCCCAACAATCTCCCCATTTACCTTGCCTATAGGGTGATCATTGCTACTCCCTACTCCCCCTATTTTTCTTAATAGCCTTGCTCATTTCCTTGATCACTTTTGTAACACCCCAAAAATCCCTAAGTCCCAAAATGGGTCAGGCTAGATGACATGACCTGGGAACATGGGCGTGTCCCAAGGTGTGTCCAGTGCACACGACCTGGGACACGGGCGTGTCCAAGGGAGTGTCTTTTATTGTAGGCATCGAATCGAGTTCTCGAGATGGCATGGTCGATGATCGTCGAGAGGTGACACAGCCTGGGACAAGGGCGTGTACAAGGGTGTGTCCTGCTCGGGTGAATACCCGGGTGGCGTTGAGTGATATTGAGTGCAGTGGAATTGAGTATGGAGAACGGACTGTTACACGACTTGTCGCAGGGGTGTTTTTTGCACACGGCTAAGGACACGGGCGTGTGCCTTAGCCTTGTTCTTCTCGGGTGATCTGGTCTTGAGTCGAAAGAGTGACATGGCTAGTCACACGGCCGTGTGCTTTTTGAGACGGGCGTGTCAGGTGTTTGACACGAGAGTGTCTAAGCCCGTGTTCTGGACCAAGTGAGTCGGTTTTGTAGCCGCTTCAAGAACATAGCCTGTGATATGGGCGTGTCACAACCCGTGTTCAGTCCAGGAAATCAGTTTAAGGGCTGATTTGATCCGTTCATTTTCTTTAACAAAGATCCAATGGTCTAGGCTCATCCCTGGGGTGAAAAGGCCGGCCTTGAGAAGGAGAAAGATCATTTGAGTTGTGTCTTGCTATTTCTTAAGTAAGAGAGAGAGAGGAGAGCTTGAGGAGGAATAAGAAGAGGAAGCCGTCTGCCGGTGGTGCTACGATGGTTCAAATCGCGAGCCGAGTTTCGATGTGCGAAGGCAAGGCTGTTGCGAGAACGTTCATCCGTTTTCTTTTCTCCCCATGGCTCCGAAGCTTCTTCCAAGGGTGAGTGAAGTCATTCTTTCCTTCTTTTGCATAGGAATCCTCCACCAAAAGGTGGATGGCGAAGAGATTCCCTTGGGATTGGTGGTTCATCCCTTATTGTAGTGCATTAGAACCGGAAGTGTGAGTACGATTTGGCATTTTGTGTGAAGCCCATCTGGACATATTGGTCTAGATTGGTTATGCTTGTTTGCACATCGGAGAAGACTCCTTGTTTATTGCTAGTGTGCATGAAATTAGTGATGGATGCCTGTGGCTTGGTGCTGCAGGAAGTATTGGAGGAAGTCCAGGAAATTATGAGAGTTGGGCTCAACTCTTGTGGCTGTGAGCGCCATGTGGTATGAAGTTGAGCCGTAGGGCTGCAACTAAGAAAAGGACTTAGTCCCGAATAGGAAAGGTGAAACAGACCCGCGCCTGTAAGTTGACCATGAGTACTTCGGTATACCTTTGTGGCAAGGCGATTTGAGAAACGGGGGGTGGCTGATCTGTACCTGTGTTATGCCAGCTGTACAAGAGAGGGTCAAGGCATTGGGCTTTTGTCTGGGGCATAATGAGAGTCTTTGGCCTGGGTGCCATAAAGACTAGGAATGCTCAAGTTTGACCGTCATATCTGGGACCTCTGAATGGTGGTGGGATCCGGTGTTTCAGGTACACCAGAATGTGCCCTGAGTGCACGGAATGTCGAGTCATCGTGCCGGCATTTGGGATATGTATTGACTTGGTGGCTGAATATATATATGTGTGTGATGTAAATTGCTATGCTGGGAAGGAATTCCACTGCCCCGTGCCAGGGGAAGGGTCGTTATAATTGGTCAGCTGAATGCTGACCGTTGCCCTGTTTACCACCGGTTGGTGGAATGGTTCTTGCAGTTTCAGGTGGTGCTGGTCCAGGAAGGACTTAGCGGGCTGAAGCCCAAGCTGCGTTGCTTCCCTCGAAGGCCTTGTTTTGCTTAATCTTATTCATGTGTGGCCGTCCTGCGTGCCGATGTTTGTGAACCACACCTTATGTTCAGAGAAACTTGTAAAAGCCATAAGGCTGTGTAACTGCTGTGTATGGTTGTATACATTCCTATTTTTTTTACAGAAGTGGACATTTCTATTTTTATTGAGTTCATGTTTTCAACCCTGAAGCTTCCGCTAGAATGCTCTGTTTTAGGGTGCGTTGGTTCTTGGTATTATTTCGTGTCGTCTCTGCCTGTTTGTGGAATATGGTTTGGTGCCCCGGCCGGACCCTCTATTATATCCTACGTGATGGGTAGAGGTGTTACAATTTGGTATCATCTTGTTGGTCGATCTCTTATGAAATTGCGGACGAATTATTTTGAGGGGTGGCGAGCACGTGTCAGTGCTGCCATTATAACCATATATTAAACTCAATAATGTCCACTTAGGAATGTAAATACACTTGTTTCGTGAACCTGTGTGTTCATTTTTAGTTTGTTTGCCGTTTATTTAGTCGCTTAATTGTGTTTCTACACATATAGGTGACTAGAAGTGTTGCGGGTCAGTCAGAACCTCAGCATTCTGTTGAAAGTGCAGCACCGGCTGAGGTGCCCATACCTCCTCCATCTGTTGAAAATGTCCGTTTGATTACGGAGACAATGATTGCAGTAATGAATGCTCAGCAATCTGGGAAGGCTCGGCCTGCAGTTGTGCCAATGCATGCAAAGATAAGATAAGAACCAGTGGAAGCTGTAGTTGATCCGCGGGCGGCATATAACCAATTGAAGCTATTCATGAGCTTCAATCCTCCTCAATTTACTAGGGTGGGTTCCCCAGCCCAAGCAGAGTATTGGCTATCAAGGATTAAGAGGCTCTTGATAGCAATCAGAGTAGAGGTGGAACAGAAAGTCACACTAACCACTTTGCTGCTTGAGGGAGAGGCTTGGTTGTGGTGGGACGAGGTAGAACTGCATCACTTGGCGGGTAGACGTTTTACGGGAGTCTCGATGGAAGAGTTCTCTCGATTATTTTTAGCAAAGCATCTCCCAATGCAGCCAAGAATTTCCATGGAGTTTGAGTTCCAACGTTTAACTCAAGGGGAGCATACTGTGGATGAGTATCTGCATGAGTTTACACGTATGGGACGGTACGCGGGCAATATCTTCGCCGAAGAGGAGCGTAAGACCAGTTAGTTCTATGGGAGACTTCGAGATGAGCTTCGGTATTTGCTCTCGAGTTCTGTGAATCAGGGATTCCAAACATTGGTATGCATGGCTCGGTCTTTAGAAAAGTATACGAAAAGTGGACAAGCAAGGGGGACCTTGGCTATTATGAAACCCGAGTTTAAGCCGCCACGTCCGGAAAAGTCTGGATACCGAAGGAGATGGAATATGAAGTCCAAATATACTAGACAAGCTCCTTCAACGACTGTGTCAGAAGCATCTTCTAGGTATGGATCTCGCGCTTATTTTACGTGTGCATAGTTGGGACACTTTGCACGTGATTGCCGAGTTGGCCCTCTGAAGGGTGAAAAGAAGACGGGAGCGTCTTATACGGAGAAAGGGAAGACTGTGGTGGAGTCTTCTGCATCGCACGCGCAGCCCCGGGTCTTCAACCTTGGGCAACAAGAGGCCATTAAGCAGTCCGATATCATCACATGTGCGCGCAGTTTTAAATTTTATTGTATATTGTGTGCTCTGCTTGTTTTTATCTTGGTGTTATAGGTTTTGTCCTTATACGGGAGTCTCCGGCACGAGCACTATTCGATACAGGTGCTTCACATTCGTTTCTGCCGGAAGATTTCATCTTGCAAATCGGGGTGCCTATACAGACCGCAAAAAATAGTCTGAATGTGTTACTACCTAATGAATGTTTGATGTGTGCGGATAAGTCTTGTTGTGTTGATGTCAAGATAGGGAGTCAGGATTTCAAGGTCGAAATATTAGTATTACCGATATCAAAGTTTGATAAAATCTTTAGTATGGACTGGCTTTCAGAGCAGCATGCTTATATAGATTGCACCTCAAAAGAGGTTACACTAGGGAAAAATACCGAGCAAGAGGCCAAGTTCAGTGGTATATGAGGGATGAGTAGGGTATTGATATTCGCTCTCCAAGTCGTTAAGGCAGTTCGGAAGGGTGCGAAGTTATTCTTCACACTAATTGAGGCGGTGGGGCAAAAGGCAAGTGTAAGTGAGGTGCTGATTTTATCGAAATACGCTGATGTGTTTCCAAAAGATCTTCCGGGGTTACCACCCTAAAGGGAAATCGACTTCGCTATCGAGCTAGTGCCAGGTGCAAAACATGTGGCCCGCTCGCCTTATCGAGTAGCGCCAAAGGAGATGGCAGAACTAAAGGTTCAGTTGCAAGAATTGCTAGAGCAAGGCTATATACGCCGAAGTCAATCGCCTTGGTACGCACCGGTTCTCTTTGTGAAAAAAAAGGACGGTAGCTAGCGTCTATGCATTGACTATAGAGAACTGAACAAACTAACAGAAAAGAACAAGTATCATATTCCACGGATCGACGACTTGTTTGATCAGTTAGTTGGCTCGACTGTATACTACAAGTTGGATTTGAAGTCAGGATACTATCAGTTTAGAGTTCATGAAAGTGACATACCCAAAACAGCGTTTGGAATACGCTGTGGTCACTATGAGATCACGATAATGCTATTTGGGCTGTCTAATGCGCCATCGGTATTCATGGACTTGATGCATCGAATGTTTAGGGAATACTTGGATTTCTTTGTGATCGTCTTTATTGAAAATATCCTCGTATATTCCCAATCCGAAGAAGATCATGCAAATCACTTGCGGATGGTGTTGCACACCCTGAGGAAGAATAAGATCTACACCAAGTTCTCTAAGTGTGAGTTTTAGCTGTCGTTAGTTGCTTTACTTGGCCATGTGGTTAGTGGAGAGGGCATTGTAGTGGATCCTTCCAAGATAGTTGCTATACTGGAGTGGCCTGTTCTTTCTTCAATAGCAGAAGTCAGGAGTTTTCTTGGGCTTGCAGGCTATTACAGGCGCTTTGTAGAGAATTTCTCGAGAATAGCTTTGCCTCTCACCACACTAACGAGAAAGGATCAGAGACGAAGTGCGCTCGAGCTTTTGAAGAGTTAAGAAGTTGTTTGACTGTGGAGCCAATCTTAACATCGCCATGTGGTCAACACAGCTTTGAGGTCTATAGTGATGCATCAGGGAGCGGCTTAGGCTGCATCCTTTTACAATTCGGAAAAGTGATAGCTTATGGCTTATGCCAGTTGAAGGTGCATGAACGGAATTATCCAGTCCATGATTTGGAATTGACGGCGATAATATTTGCACTTAAACTATGGCGTCATTATCTATATGGCGTGAGAGTGGATATATTCACGGACCATAAGAGCCTGAAATATCTGTTGGATAAGAAAGATCTTAATATGCAATAGAGAAGGTGGATGGAGTTTCTTGGTGACTACACCTTCAAGATTCATTATACTCCCGGTAAAGGGAATATAGTCGCGGATGCCTTGAGTCGTCGGACCCCGGCAAGGTCAAGTTGGCTTTTAAGGCATGATGAAAGCCTAATTCGAGAACTGGAGGCATTAAATATTTCTTGTGTTGAAAGGAATGCCACTGCAGATGCGTGCTTAAACTGGACAGAGGTACAGTGTGACCTGGCGGACAGAGTTCGGCCAGCAACAAAACTTGATGAAAGTCTACAACGCTATGCAGCGGAAAGTGCGGACTCTAGATTTTCGTTTAATGACGGTCTTTTTTGGAAGGACGGTCATCCTTGTGTCCCAAATAAGGGTAAGCTTCGTGAAGAGGTGATGTATGAAGGCCACTTCACCAAATATTCGGTTCACCCTGGGAGCATGAAAATGTATAAAGATATGAAGAAATTGTTCTGGTGGCCTGGAATGAAGAAGGACATAACACACTATATCGCTAAGTATCAAACGTGTGCTTTGGTAAAGGCGGAATGCCAAAAACCTGGTGTCTTACTGAAGCCGTTACCCATCCCTGTATGGAAATTTGATGATATTTCCATGGATTTCGTGCATGGATTGCCGAGATCATAGCATGGAAATGATGCGTTATGGGTGATTCTGGACCGATTAACCATGGTGTCACACTTCAACCCGAACCGTAAGGACGATTCAGTTGAGAAATTGGCAAAGATGTACTTGGATACTATTGTACGATTGCAAGGTGTGACCCGTAGCATCTTTAGTGATCGAGATGGGCATTTCACTTCGGGTGATTGGAGATTAGTCCACGAACTATTGGGTACAAAATTACATTTCAGCACGGCCTTCCACCCACAAACGGATGGTCAGACCGAGAGAACCAACAGGACGTTGGAGGATATTCTCCGAATGTGTGTGCTAGATTTTGGGAAGAATTGGGAAGATCATCTCGGTGTGGTTGAGTTAGCCTACAACAACAGCTACCAAGCTAGTATTCAGATGGCTCCCTTTGAGGCTTTATACGGTAGAAAATGTCGTACACCTTTGGCTTGGGCGAAAACTTGCGAAATGAGGTTATATTGGCGAAAAGAGTTAGATGATGCCAACACAATTATACAGTTGATACGTGAAAGACTGATGGTGGCTCAAGACAAGAAAGCTAAGTATTACAATGCCAAGTACCGAAATGTGAAGTTTGCGGTGGGAGATTGGGTGTACTTGAAAATCAAACATTCAAAGGTGTGTCCAGGATATGGCGTCTGAAAAAGTTGAGGCCAGGGTATCTAAGACCGTTTGAGGTGGTCTAGCGTATTGGTGAAGCTGCCTATCAGTTAGCACTTTCGCAATAGCTGAGCATTTTACATGATGTGTTTCATGTCTCGGTGTTGTGGAAGGTGGTAAGAGAGCCAATCCAAGTGGTTATTGCAGATCAAGTATCAGTCGACAGTGGGCTAACGACGAAAGTTAGTCCTATTCGAATCGAGGATCGAGCCGAAAAATAGTTGCGGAATAAGATGATCGGGATTGTCAAAGTACGGTGCGACAATTATGGCCGTGAGGAGCTAACATGGGAGCGATAACAGACTATGTGAGCTGAGTTTCCCGAGCTTTTTGTGTAAATTGTTGACCGTGTACATTCTTTTGTAACAAAACTGTTAATGGAATAGCATTGTGATGTTTGTTCCCTTGCTGCATACAAATTTCGGGACGAAATTTATTTTAAGGGGGGGATTGTAACACCACAAAAATCCCTATGTCCCAAAATGGGTCAGGCTGGGTGACACAGCCTGGGACACGGGCGTGTCCCAGGGCGTGTCCAGTGCACACGGCCTGGGACACGAGCGTGTCCCAGGGCGTGTCATTTACTGTAGACGTCGACTCGAGTTCTCGAGATGGCATGGTCAACGATCGTCTAGAGGTGACACGGCGAGGGACACGAGTGTATCCCAGGGCGTGTCCTGCTCGGGTGAATACCCGGGTGGCGTTTAGTGGCATTGAGTGGGTGGCGTTGAGTGTGGAGCACGTCCTGTGACACGGGCATGTTACAGGGGCGTGTTTGGCATATAGCTAAGGACACGGGTGTGTGCCTTAGTCGTGTTCTTCTCGGGTGATCTGGTCTTGTGTTGAAAGAGTGACACGGCTAGTCACACAGTCGTGTGCTTTATGGCACTGGCTTGTCAGGTGTTTGGGGCGTGTCTAAGCCCGCATTCTAGACTGTGTGAGTTGGTTCTGTAGCCGCTTCAGGAACACGGCATGTGACACGGGCGTGTCACAACCCGTGTTCAGTCCAGGAAATCAGTTTAAGGGCTGATCTTATCCGTTCATTTTCATTAACCAAGATCCAATGGTCTCGGCTCATCCCTGGGGTGATAAGGATGGCCTTGAGAAGGAGAAAGCTCATTTGAGTTGTGTCTTGCTCTTACTTAAGTAAGAGAGAGAGAGGAGAGCTTGAGGAGGAAGAAGAAGAGGAAGCCGGCTACCGGTTGTGCTACGGTGGTTAAAATCGCGAGCCGAGTCTTGATGTGCGAAGGCAAGGCTGCTGCGAGAACATTCATCCGTTTACTTTTCTCCCCATGGCTCTTAAGCGTCTTCCAAGGGTAACGATTCCCTTCTTGGACAAGTGAAGGCAATCTTTCCTGCATTTGCATAGGAATCCTCCACCAAAAGGTGGATGGCGAAGAGATTCCCTTGGGATTGGTGGTTCATACCTTGTTATAGTGCATTAGAACCGGAAGTGTGAGTACGGTTAGGCATGCTGTGTGAAGCCCATCTGGACATGTTGGTCTGGATTGGTTATGCTTGTTTGAACCTCGGAGAAGACTCCAGGTTTATTTCTAGTGTGCATGAAATCTGTGATGGATGTCTGTGGCTTGGTACCGCAGGAAGTACTGGAGGAAGTCCAGGAAATTATTAGAGTTGGGCTCAACTCTTGTGTCCGTGAGCGCCATATGGTATAAAATTGAGCCGTAGGGCTTCAACTGTGAAAAATGACTTAGTGCCGAACAGGTAAGGTGAAACCGACCTGCGCCTGTAAGTTGACCATGAGTACTTCGCTATTCCTTTGTAGTAAGGCGAATTGAGCAATGGGGGGTGGATTATTTGTACCTACGTTATGCCAGCTGTACAAGAGAGCATCAAGGCATTGGGCTTTCATCAGGGGCATAATGAGAGTCTTTGGTCTGGGCTCCGTAAATACTAGGAATGTTCAAGTTTGACTGTCTTGTCTGGGACCTCTGAACGGTGGTGGGATCCGGTGTTTCCGGTACACCAAAATGTTCCCTGAGTGCACGGAATGTCAGGCCATCGTGCCAAAATTTGTGATATGTATTGCCTTGGTGCCTAAATATATATATGTGTGTGATGTAAATTGCTATGCAGGGAAGGAATTCCGCTGCCCCGTTCTTGTGGCAGGGTCGTTATAATTGGTCAGCTGAATGCTAACCGTTGCCCTGTTTGCCACCGGTTGGTGGAATGGTTCTTGCAGGTGCAGGTGGTGCTGGTCCAAGCAGGACTTAGCGGGCTGAAGCCCAAGCTACATTGCTGCCCTCGAAGGTCTTGTTTTGCTTAATCTTGTTCATGTGTGGCCGACCTGCGTGCCGATGTTTGTAGACCACACCTTATGTTCAGACAAACTTGTAAAAGCCATAAGGTTGTGTACCTTCTGTGTATGGTTGTATACATTCCTGTTAAAGTAGGCGGTTTGGCGGTCTGAATATGGCGGTCTGGAGACCGCGCGGTCTAGCGGTCTGGGGCTGACAGGCTGAATATCCAGTTGGTGGCGGCTATGGTTTGGCGGTCTTGCGGGTTGTCGCCAGCGACTTGTACATCTGGCGGTCTGGCGGTCTGGCGGTCTGGCAGTCTTGCGGTCTCCTACGGCATCTTCTTCTGGTCTGTCCGGGCGGTTAGCCTGTTATCTAACCGCGCGGACTGTGCGGTCTGTACATGTCAAACCGCCCAGTCTTTGTACATTTATTTAGTCCCACATTGTTAGTTTGTACTCTCCTCTATCTCCTCCATTCTATAAAAGGGAGGCCATACCTTTGTAAATGATATTCTTTTGGATAATAAAAATTTCAGTTATTCAAGCTTCCGGCCTGTTTTTCTAGTCGTTCTTCTCTATTTTTACATGGTATCAGAGGGAGGTTGCTCCTTTTTAGCCGTGCGACCTGCTTCTTCTTCTCGCGGCCTGTCTTGTTTGCCTGCGCCCTGTCTGCGCGGCCTGCTTCTCCTTGTCTGCTTGCGATCTGTTCTTGTCGCAGCCTTCCTTCTTCTCTTTCTTATCGCCCCGGCCTGTTTGCCGAATTCCTCTTTCTCTCCCGTTCGTGCGGTCTGTCTTCTAACCGCCCGACCTCTTACCCTCTGTTTTGGCTCTGCGGCTTGGTCGTGGCTTCTCTAGCCGCTGGTGTCTGACATCGTGACCGCTGCAGTTTTTCCCTTCTCTCTTAACCGCCCGGTTTGATTTCGGCTTGATTCCTAACCGCGCGGTTTCGGTCTTCTTCTATGGATATCTCTGACAATTCAACTGCCACCACTCCTGCAGCCACTCCGGCTCCGCCTTCTATCCCTGGTCCTTCCGGAAATCTGGGCACTGTTTCCAAGCTCGTTGGCTCCAACTATCCGGATTGGAGTGTCTCTTTCACTTTCCTCCTTCGTTCTCAGCGCAAACGTCATCATCTTACCGATGATCCGCCTCCTCCTAATTCTCCTCTCTTTGACGAATGGGATGCGAGTGATGCGCTTGTCCGCACATGGCTGGCTAATAGCCTCTCTGATGAGTGCCTTCCCGTCATCCGTCATGATGAGACGGTAAAGGCCGCGTAGCTTCATCTGGCTGCTCTTTACTCCAAGGGGACGCAGACCTCCCGGATTTATACTCTTTATGCGGATCTCTTCGCCCGTTCATCCATGACTCCCGCTGCAGCCTATCAGCAAGTTCAGGCTCTTGGCGCTGAGATCCTTCAGAATCGCCCCTTCTCTGCAGACTTGGCTCAGCAACACAAACACTTCCAGGAATTCCTGGTTGTTTGTTATCTTCTGCGACTTCCCGAGTCTTTTGATCTCATCCGCCAGCAGATCTTGGGTGAAGCTGAGTCTCCCACCTTGGATGCCACTGCCGCTCGCGTAGCCGCCGTTACTTCTCTGCTCCAGCGCCCTCTGTTATCCTCCCCTCCTCCGCAGGACTCTTATGCTCAGTACACTCAGCGCGGCAGCAACAGTGGCCGCAGCCACTCTGGGGCGCGCGGTCCGTCCAGGTTCCTCTGTTCTCACTGTGGTCGTACCGGTCATACCATTGACCGCTGTTGGCAGAAACATCCTCATCTGCGCCCATCTGGTGATACTTCGACCTCCCCGAACCCCTCCTCTCGGTCGTCTGCTTCGGTGGCAACGACCTCAGGTAGTGCTCATGTCGCTATCCAAGGTAAATGGTTGATTGATTCTGGTGCTACAAATCATATGACAGGCAATCCTCAATGTTTTTCGCTTCTCGAAACGCATGATCAGTTGCCTCCTGTCCTTGTTGCGGATGGTTCTCCTTCCCCGGTTCGTGGGACAGGCATGGTTCAAGTCACCCCATCGCTGCGCTTGGTGGACACTCTCTATGTCCCGAAGTTTCCTTGCAACCTTCTATTTGTTACTACTTTATGCAAGCAACTTCAGTGCTCTGTTGTATTCACTCCTACTTCTTGTTGCTTTCAGGACCCGAGAACCCAACGGACGATTGCTACTGGGACTGAGAGCGGCGGCCTCTACTTCCTCGACAACGTTTCCGCTCTGTCCGCTTTCACTTCCTCCTCTACTGATCTACTTCAATGGCATCTTCGCCTTGGACATCCTCCTGCTCGCATTCTTCGACAGCTTCTGCCCCACTTACCGCCAACCAGTCCTCCGCTCAACTGTGATGCCTGCCAACTTGGCAAACATCACCGCTCCTCCTTCCCGCCCAAGCATGCTCGCAGTTCCTCTAGCCCGTTTGATCTCATCCATTCTGTTGTATGGGGTCCGGCTCCTACTCCAACCATTGGTCGGGGTAGTTTGTATTTTGTAACTTTTATTGATGACTTTTCTCGTTGTACCTGGGTGTATCTGTTACGAGATCGCTCTGAACTCTTCTCTGTTTGGGAATGCTTTTATAATATGATTAAAACTCAGTTTCATGTCTCTATTAAATGTCTTCGCTCTGATAATGCTAAAGAATATCTTAGTCGTGATTTTTCATCTTTCTGTATGCAACATGGTCTTCTTCATCAGACCACCTGCGTTTACACTTCCCAGCAGAATGGGGTGGCGGAACGTAAAAACCATCATCTCCTCGATGTCGCTCGCACTCTCCTAACGCAGATGCATGTGCCTCGCTCTTATTGGGGCTATGCTGTTCTCCTCGCCTGTTATCTCATCAATCGTATTCCTTCTACTGTTCTTCAGGGTAAGACTCCCTTCTCCATTCTCTACCCCGGTAAGGAACCTTTTCCCCTCCCTCTTCGAATCTTTGGCTGTACAGCCTTTGTGCATGCCCCGTCTGCTACCCGTGACAAACTTTCTCCCCGTGCCACCAAATGTGTCTTTTTGGGCTACTCGGTCACTCAGAAAGGCTACTGTTGCTTTGACCCCGTTCTGCGAAAACAGTTTGTTTCTGCAGATGTCACCTTCTTCGAAAATGCAGCCTACTTCTCCTCTCCACCCCTTCTTCCTCCTATTCCTGCCTCCTCACCCTCCCTGTCTGTTCCCTCTCCGCCTATCCACGTTTCTCCTCCCTCCTCCTCATCCCCTCCTCCGTCTATTCCTCTCCCCTCTCTTCCCCCCCGTCTCCGGAGCCGTCTCTCTCTAGTCCCGGGCCAGCTTTCTCCGCTACGGACGCTCTGGTCCCTGAACCCCCCGACGACCTGGATCTCCCCATTGCTCTTCGCAAAGGGGTGCGGGCATGCACTCAACACCCGCTTGCGGCAGTTGTGTCCTATGATCGGCTTACTTCTTCTCGCCGGCATTTTGTTTTAGCTATTTCAGCTACTACTACTCCCCGTACCTACCAGGAGGCACTTGTGATTCCTCATTGGAAGTCTGCCATGGATGAGGAAATCGCTACTCTTACTGAACGGGGCACCTGGACCCTTGTTTCTCCTCCAGTGGGTACTGATGTGGTTGGCTGTCGATGGGTGTTTGTTGTGAAGTTTCGCCCAGACGGGACTGTGGACCGCAACAAAGCCCGACTGGTGGCCAAAGGCTTCACTCAGACTTATGGGGTTGACTACTTTGATACTTTCTCCCCGGTTGCTCGTCTCAGCACCATCCGGGTTATTCTCTCTGTGGCTGTCAACCGCAATTGGACTATCTCCCAGCTTGATGTCAAGAATGCCTTTCTTTATGGGGATCTTCATGAGGACGTTTACATGGAGCAACCTCCGGGGTATGTTGCTCAGGGGGAGACCCGTGTATGCAAGCTAAAGAAGGCTATCTATGGCCTCAAGCAGAGCCCTCGGGCATGGTTCGACAAGTTCAGCAGCATCGTGGCTGCTGTTGGCTTTACAAGAAGTACGGCTGATCATTCCCTGTTTATTCGCAAAACCGCATCGGGCCTTGTAGTTTTGGCAGTTTATGTTGACGACATTCTTCTTACCGGTGATGATCAAGCTGGGGTGGACTTGACAAAGAAGCACCTCCATCAACATCTTGTCACAAAGGATATGGGCTCCCCGAAATACTTTTTGGGGATAGAGATCTGTCGGAAGCCCGACTCTCTGGTTCTCTCCCAACGGAAGTATGCACTTGATCTTCTACGGGATGCAGGATTGACCGGTGCCAAACCGGCACGGTATCCCATGGCTACTGGAGAAGACAAAACGTGGACAGATGATTCTCCTCTTATATCTGATGCCACAAAGTATAGACGTCTGGTGGGTAAACTCATTTATCTCACGGTGACCAGACCTGACATTGCCTATGCTGTTGGCAAGGTAAGTCAGTTCATGCAAGCTCCCAGGGAGTGCCATCTTCAGTCTGCCTTGAAGATATTAGAGTATGTTAAAGCAGCACCGGGCAAAGGACTACTCTTTCAAAAGAATGGTCATTTGAGAGTTGAAGCCTACTCAGATTCTAGCTATGCTGATGATAAAGATGACCGCAAATCTACATCTGGTTTCTGCACATTTGTTGGAGGTAATCTTGTGAGCTGGAAGAGCAAGAAGCAGTCTGTAGTTTCAAGGTCTAGTGCTGAAGCTGAATATCGGAGCATGGCGTCCACCACTTGCGAACTAAAATGGTTGCGGGCTCTCATGCTTGATCTAGGAGAGGTCTACGACTATCCTCTTCCTATGTTCTGTGACAACAAGGCCGCTATATATATATCCAAAAATCCGGTCTTCCATGAGAGAACCAAACATATTGAAGTCGACTGCCATTTCATCCGGGAAGAAATCTTGAAGAAACAGATTTGCACTCCGTTCGTCACCTCCGACAAAGAGTTGGCAGATATCTTTACCAAGCCTGTGTCTACTTCATTCTTCCACATTTGTGACAAGCTGGGCATGATCGATATCTATGCTCCAGCTTGAGGGGGAGTGTTAAAGTAGGCGGTCTGGCGGTCTGAATATGGCGGTCTGGAGACCGCGCGGTCTAGCGGTCTGGGGCTGACAGGCTGAATATCCAGTTGGTGGCGGCTATAGTTCGGCGATCTTACGGGTTGTTGCCAGCGACTTGTACATCTGGCGGTCTGGCGGTCTGGCGGTCTGGCAGTCTTGCGGTCTCCTACGGCACCTTCTTCTGGTCTGTCCGGGCGGTTAGCCTGTTATCTAACCGCGCGGACTGTGCGGTCTGTACATGTCAAACCGCCCAGTCTTTGTACATTTATTTAGTCCCACATTGTTAGTTTGTACTCTCCTCTATCTCCTCCATTCTATAAAAGGGAGGCCATACCTTTGTAAATGATATTCTTTTGGATAATAAAAATTTCAGTTATTCAAGCTTCCGGCCTGTTTTTCTAGTCGTTCTTCTCTATTTTTACAATTCCTATTTTGTTATAGAAGTGGACATTTCTGTTATTATTGAATTCATGTTTTCAACCCTGAAGATTCTGCTAGAATGCTCTGTGTTAGGGTGCGATGGTTCTTGGTATTATTTCGTGACGTCTCCACCTATTTGTTGAATATGTTGTGGGGCCCTGGCCGGACCCTCTATTATATCCTACGTGACGGGTAAAGGTGTTACAACTTTCTTCTCCCCCTTTTTTGACATCTATAAAATAGTCAGGGGGGGTGCTGGCCTTTGATTATCTTCTCTCCTTTTTTGATTTAAGATAATTGATGACTTGTTTTAGTCATCCTTTTTTGGGGTAATTTAGTAGTCAAAATTCCTAAGTTTTATTATAATTTGGTGCTTTTGTATGCTTAGTGTGTTATTTTATAAGAATCTATAGTTTTATTTTATGTTTTGTTGTTATTTTATGTTATGCTTATGTTATTGTTATGTCTAGTTTTATCTTTAAATATTATTATCTTTGTTATAGTTTGGGTTTACATGACTAATGTAATGTTATAATGATTAATGTTATGTTTACTTTGTTTTGTTTTATTTCTTATAACTAGTTAATAGTATGATTAATGTTATGCTTTATGTTTAGTTTGATTTAAATTTATATCATGATATGTTGTTATAATAAGTGTCTAATATTTTAATTAATATTGTGTAGGTTAAAGCCCAAGCACAAGTCCAAGCCTCCTTCAAGTCCACACCATGCAGCTCGGCCCTTCATTGGAGCAGCCCAACACATGCAAACCAAGCCTCCAAGATGTACTCCATGAAGAACCCAAGCCCATGCAGCCCATGATGCAGCCCGGCCACCTTTGGAGCAGCTCTAGTCCAAGCCCTTGTCCAACCCGAGCCCTTGGAGCAACCCTCTTCAAGCCCAACATGTGATGCCCTTGAAGTCCATCATTCAAGTCCATCAAGAGCATCCCTTACTCTCTTACCAGAGCCCACCTAGCTGCCCTTTTCTCCCTCTCTCCTCATTAATTCTAAATACATTCATGCATGGCCGGCCACTTTTGTTTTCCTCATGCATGCATTTTTGAATATCTCTCTCTCCATTTATTGCATGCATGAATCCTTCCATCCACATGGTCGAACCCCCCTCTCTTTATCTCTTCTTTATTCTATATTCACTCCCCCTATCCACTTTACATTTTTATTTGTCATTCCCTTTATTATCATACATGCATTTAGCCTTTTTCTCTCTCCCTCATTTAATGCCATGCATAAACCCTCTCCCTTGATGTGGCCGGCCACCCCCTTGGCTCCCTCCTCTTTATTTCCATCTAGAATGTTCTCCCTCTCCTATAAAAGGAACCCCTTCCCCTCTTATTGAAGTTAAGTAGTTTGAGTTTAAAGTAGTTTTTAGTGAAGTCTTTGTTTGGAAGTAGTTTTGGTAGAGTGATCGTTCAAGAGTGGTTCTTCCTTTGTTGTAATTTTCTTTCATTGTTGTAATTTTCTTTATAATATAGTCTTCTCATTTTTGTATTCTCTTCCTTTTTATCAAGCAATGAAAACATTTTCTCTTTCTTTTATTTTGGTCTTCTTTCTTACTATGCTTAGCTAAATAGTTTTTGTGCCCGATCGCGATAAGCTTTGCGATGAAATAACGCATTCTTAATTTTATGTTTGGATTTGTATTTTTCTATTTTTGATCCTCCCTTGATTTATTTCGTATCGACTCCGTATTTCTAGTATACGGTAGTAGATTCTGATCTGGTATTTGAGTAGCCGAGAGGCTCGTGAATATGATAGATCACTCAAGGAAGGAAGGAGTTGAACGCACCCCTAGAGATAGGATGACGTAAATCCTCCGGATTGGAGTCAAATCCAATAGTGCGGGTCACTTCGATAATGCGACTTTAGGCCATTTTGACTTGTAAAGAGATTTTGGTCAAAACGTCTACAAGTTAGGGGATTTAATGCTCTAGCGAGATTATTTCCTAATATCGGATCCGTCACGGTCTTAATAGATTTACAAATGCTAAACTAATTTATTCCGTTATTTTATTTCAAAGTGAATCGTCGATCGAGCACTCTTTTCGTAATAGTTTATTTCTCTTTAAGCTTAGTTCATTTTTAATTTCCAAACTCATTAATCGTTCGGTAGGATAAAAGAGTCATTGTGAGTAATAGTACTTGCCTGCCCCGAGTTTTTATACGACCTTGATATTTTTAATATCATATACTATATTTTGATAGGTACACTTGCCTTAATCGAGTATAGATTGGAGAATACGTTTTTCTCTATCAAGTTTTTGGCGCCGTTGCCGGGGAATTTTTTGGGCAATATTACGAAAGCATCGAATTTATTACTTCTACTAAAAAAAACAAAAAAAATATTATTATTATTTTTATTATTATATATATTATAATCCACCCACATCATCTTATTTCTACCCAACCTAAAATCTTTCGAAAAGGGTAAGGGGCTTTAAGCGCCACCATTTTACCTAGTACCTTGCGAACCCTTCACCGGGTAGCCCTTGGGAAGTTCGGGAGCCAATCCATTAAAAAAATCTATTTTCAAAAAAATATATATCTAAAAAAAACAAATCAAAAAAAATTAATTTTTCTTTTTCCTTTTAGTAACAGTTTATTTTTATGGAATCATCGTATTTTTGCGCTTCTTGCGGGTCGCCCGACCACTTTTATTCTGAATGTCTTTCGGGAACCCCTCCCTCTTTTGATTTTAATTTTTCTAGGGAAGGTCAAAATGTCCAATTTGACCCTTGCTCCAATTTTTATCCAACTTGGGAGATGGGGAACCCTTCTTATTTTGCTTATGATTTTGCCCCGCAAAGCGCCGCGCCTCCAAATTTTAATTTTAATTCTATCGATAATGGGTATCTTGAATTGCAAACTTCTATTAATAATATTAATTCGCATTTCAAGACCATTATGGATTATCTTTCTCGTGAGGCCGCATCTTTTTCTTCGTCTTCTTCTCCGTCTCCTCTAATTTCTTCATGTAATGAGTCACCGGATATCCCGGCTTGTCTTTTTCCTCTCGAGGAGGATAACTATTCGGATATCCCGGATTGTTTCCTTCCTCCTTTGGAAGACACCTCTATGGATATTCCGGTGTGCTTCTTACCCGTTAAGGATGACGAGACGTCTCCAATTTCTCCTTCTGAAGACGTTTGTGATTCCATTACGCTTTCCACTTCAACTGTTCCAAATTTTTCTCTATTTAGCGAGTCTTCTTCTTCTTCTTTTATTTTAGATGATTCTCCTTTAGTTCTCTCTCCCCCTTCTTCTCTCGAAATTTCACAAGATTCTCCTTCTCCTTGTGAAATTTCCGTTGATGAAATTTCTTTTTCTACTTCTTTTATTCCTCTTTCTATTTCTTCTTCTTTTTTCTTCTTCTTCTTTTGACGACCCATTCTTTCCCACTTTATATACGGCAGAGTTCTTCTATAACTCCATCCGTTCTTTTTTGGGCGTCATTCTCTTGAAGTTTCCACCGCATGTCGGTGCGATTCTTCAATTTTTCTCTTTTTTGATTTACTCACCTAAGCGCATACTTAGGGAGTTACCTCTTCATTTCAGTTTTTATTTTCCATTTAGCTAACAAATAACGTCAGGCTCAGCCGACGTTAAACATAGAGCGCTCTTGGGAGGCACCCCTTGCTTATCCTTTTTGTTCTTTCTTTTTGTTTTGTTTTGCAGGAATAAAACCCCCGACGGTTCGTTTGGCTCCATCATTTCCTCTCTTCCTTAGGCCTGAGCCGGTGTCCAGCTTAAGCATGGGGGAGCGACATCTGCATTTGGCCTTACGACTCCGGGGAAGTCGTTTTCTTTTTAATTTATTTTATTGCAACCCCACCTTCCCTTTCTTCTTCTTTTTTATTTTTGTTGTTTTTATTTTTCATTGAGAGCAATGAAAGGTTTAAGCATGGGGGAGAGTTTAGTTAGTTTTTTTTTCTTCCTTTTTATCTCAAAAAAATCATTTGCTTTCTTAAAATCAAAATTTCAAAAAAAGATTAGTATAGTTTTTTTACTGCTTTTATGTAGCCTTATCAAAAACACGAAAAATTAGTAAAATCAAAATTCCAAAAAAAGATTATATTTCAAAACCCAAAAAAAAATGAAAAATGTCAAAAAATTAAAAAATATAATAAACCTCATGCTTAGTTTTTTGTTATTTTCAGAAATTTAGTTTGAGTTTGTTTATAAGCATTTTTTTGCTAATCTTTTATTTCATAATATTTAGTTAAATATAATTTTTAGTGATTTAGTCTTGAGGATAATATTATGGTTTTAATTTGTTTAGAGTAATCTATTTAGCACTTTTTCTCTTTTATTTTAAATAGTTTCAATTTTGTAGTAATTTTGCTAAACAATTTTGGATTCTAATTATTATTACTTCATGCTCTTAGATTCTTAGGAAATCTCAATCTACTAGTAGTTGCTCTCTAGTATTTTAGTTTATTTTCTAAAATCTTGTTTAACCCCTTATCCTTATTCCCAATTCTCTTTTTCTTTTTTATTATTTGTTAGATCATATGTCATGGGAATAAGGAGATGTTAGTTCCTTATTGTCTGGTACACATATGCAACCCAAATGAAGAGAGGAATTAAAAGTTCATATATGTCGGGGGAAGTGATAGGATGTTAGTCTATCATTTTCTGGTATTACATATATATTATTCAAAAAAAAAAAAATTGTGTGGGGTGTGAAAAAAATATTTATGACCACCTCCAATCAAAGACCTCTTCATGTTTATTCCCTCCCAAAACCCCTTAGCCAATATTATTGTCTTAGTCTTTAAATTAAAATATTGGGAGAGCATAAGTAGTAGGTTGCAATTTTTTCTTAAGTTTCTTTCAAGTTATGGTTTTTATAATTTCAATCTAACCTTGTTTGCACTTTACTCCATTTTGAATGCTAGTTAATTTATTAGAGAATTTTTGGCTAAATTCTTCTCTCTTTTCACTTTAATTTCATAATTTAGGACTTAATTCATAAATCTCTAAATTTTAATTTTGGCTAGATTTTGATGTAAATAAATTTTTAGTTTAATTGGAAGTTTTATAATGCCTTATAAATATTTCTCTTCCTTTTGCTCTGGAATAGCAAAGGTCTAAGCATGGGGGAGTTTGATGACTTGTTTTAGTCATCCTTTTTTGGGATAATTTAGTAGTCAAAATTCCTAAGTTTTATTATAATTTGGTGTTTTTGTTTGCTTAGTGTGTTATTTTATAAGAATCTATAGTTTTATTTTATGTTTTGTTGTTATTTTATGTTATGCTTATGTTATTGTTATGTCTAGTTTTATCTTTAAATATTATTATCTTTGTTATAGTTTGGGTTTACATGACTAATGTAATGTTATAATGATTAATGTTATGTTTATTTTGTTTTGTTTTATTTCTTATAACTAGTTAACAGTATTGTTGGAACACCCTATTACTAATTTGGGTAAGGATCACTATGTTTGTCTTAGGAAACCAGGTTGACCTAGTTGTATAGTTATAAAGGTCAACATTAGAATGAGTCTAGGGCTTAGAACTTAGGTTTGAAGCTGCCCCCAGGACCATTCCAATGTCAAGGATATAGAGCCAAGTCTAAGGCAATTTTTCGTCGAGCTCTGGTCGACGAAACGTCGAACTCGGTTCGACGCTCTCTGAGCTCAACTTGATAAATCGTCGAACTCCGGTCGATGATCTTCGAGCTCTGATCGACGATCTGCTTTCAGACAATTTTGGTTGGTCGTCGAACTGCATTCTACGTTTTTCTAGCTCAGGTCGACGATCTCTCTTCAGCTATTCTTCAGGTCGCTGAGCTCGGTTCGACGATCTTCGAGCTCAGTTCGACGTTTTCTGTCTGTTTGATCTGTTTCCATCTCTGAGCTCAGTTCGACGATAGTAGAGCTCAGATCGATGATTTTTCCGAGAGATCAACGATTCTAAGGATTCAAATACTGCCAGTCTTTGGAATGTTTTTGAAATCCCTCAGCATTTATGTTAAGGAGATCTGCCAGCCGTTTGTCTTTATTCTGGAGCAAGTTTCAAGGAATTATTCAGGAAATGTTTTATTGGACCTTCCTCTAGAAGACAAGACTCTTTATGGACGACATTTATGACTGCCAATGGCTATCCTTGACAAGAAATTTTCAAAGAATAAGATCCTTTTTGTCTTCAGAAATATAGAGAGAATATACAACACCCAGAGAACAAAAAAAGAAGAATTAAGCTGTGACAGATAACAAGTGATCATCTTCTGAAGAATCAGAATAACAATTTTTGCTTACAGAAAAGTGATCACAGCCTCATCTCAAGAACTCCAGACACCTCATATTTCAGCCTTTTTGCTGAAACAATCCTTTGCTGGAGATCTAAAATTCTGAAGGCCTATCACCCTAGAGCAAAGCTTCCATTCCTGAACCTGTCTACAACTCAGGGGGAGCTTTGACAACAAAAGATCCACTAGTCTTCTCTCATTTGATTTGAGAACAGAGAAGACAACTTCACCTCTTTATCTTTTTTTTTTGCTGCAAAAGGGTTTCTGAACTCCCTTCAAAAGTCCTGTCTGGTTCTGAGAGCCTTGTCAAAACTCAGTGGTGGCAAGACACCTTATCAAAAAATCCAGTTTTGGTTTTTGAGCACCTTATCAAAAGCTCATTGGTGTCAGGACACCTGATCAACTCATCCTGAGTGGATTCCTACCAAGGGTGGTAGAAGAGTGGATGTACCCAGGTTTTTGGGGAATCACTATATTTCCTTGTGTCTTCTGTGTTGTTTGTGTGATTGATTTGCTGTGTGCTGTGCTATTTACTTCTTTATTTTTAACTCTTCATTAACACTCTACACTATACTATAAATTGAATTTTATATTTGCTGATCAATTTCAACTGTGAAATTAATTTAAATAAACTCTATTCACCCCCCTCTAGAGTTGAGATAGATCTTACCCTCACTTTCAATTGGTATCAGAGCCAGGTTGGTTGCTCATACAGGCTAACACCTGAACCAAAAGATCCTTGATAAGATCAATCTCTTAAGAGAGTTATTTTCTTTATATCTTATATTATTCAAAGACATGGCATAGAACATGGATTATGCAAGCACCAGACCTCCAGTGTGCAATCTATCTAAGTTTGCACTCTGGAAGGCAAGGATTAAATTATACATGAACTCTATTGATGAAGATATTTTCAATTCTGTCTTGACAGTTTGTCCAAGTCCACCAGCAAGCTTAAGCACAAATGATGTTCCACCTCCCTCAGGAACAGATGCAGACATAAAGAAATGGAAAACTGCAGATGCAAAGGCCATGAACATCTTAGCTCAGACAATGTCTGATGAGATATTTCAGAAAGTAGCTGACTACAACTCAGCCAAAGGAATTTGGGACATGCTCTCTGAAATTGTCTCAGGGTCTGGTGATGAAAGGAAAGACAGGAGATCTCACCTCATAACCCAATATGAGAATTTCAAGAAAGGAGAGACTGAGTCAGTAGCAGATATGTACAACAGATTGAGTTTGATTGTCAATGAGCTAAAGTCCTTGGATAAAGAAATCTCATTGACTGAGCTTAATGACAAGATCCTAATGTGCTTCCCCAGCACTTGGGATTCAAGAATCTGGCCAATTAAAGATGCCAGAAGTCTAAATGAAATCACTACTGAAGCTCTCCTAGGCAAGCTCAAATCTTATGAGCTGCTCATTAAGAACAAAGAAGAAGAACAGAAGGCTGCCTCACCAGCCTCAAATAAAGAGAAGTCAATAGCTTTCAAAGCCATTGAGAATCAGCCTGAAGAAAAGCTCACAGGCAATGAGGAGTTGGTCAGACTGCTGGCCAAAAGATTTTACAAACTGGCCAGAAAAGACTTCAGAAAAAGGCCATACAAAGGACATGATAAACCAAGGTATGATAATTCAAATAATGATAAAGAAATTATATGCTTTGGCTGCAGGAAACCAGGCCACATTGTGCCTGACTGTCCAGAAAACAAGAACAAGGACAGAAAGGATAGAAGAGAAAGAAGGAAAGAGAAACACTTCAAAAAGAACAGCTCAGATAAAGCCTCCTCCAGCAAGAACAAACATACAAGGAAGGGCTTTGTTGCTGAGACATAGAGTGAGACAGAAGAGGATTCTGAAACTTCATCCAGCTCCAGTGATGATGAAGATGATGCAGATGAAAAACAATTTTGCATGATGGCTATCAATGCCTCACAGCAAAACTCTGATGCAGAATCAGATTCAGACTCAGAAACTCAACCAGAAGAAGATCAAGTAATTGACTCTTTTGATTTTAATTCTGAGGACTTTAAAGTTGAATTTAAGACATTGTGTTTGGACTTACTAAAATCTGAGAAAGAGATAATCTCTCTCAGAAACAAATTATCTGAATACAGTGTCCTAAACTCAAATAACCTCAAACTCTCTGAGGAGTTAGAATGTTGTAGGGAGGAGATAGCTTCACTGAAAAGTGAACTATCAAAGGCCAAAAAGTTTGAAGAATCCCTAAATGGGAGAAGTATCAGACTGATGGACATTACAAGCACAATGAACTCTAGATTCAACAGTACACTGGGCTTGGGTGCCTCATCCAGCCAACCTATAATATTAACAACTCCAATAAAATTTGTCTCTGAAAAAGGAAAGGGAGTAATAGAGGTAGCTAGGAAGAATACAGATCTGCCAGAGAAAACTTCAGTTCAACAGATTGCGTCGAGCAGAGCTCGACGATCGTCGAATAGAGCTCGACGATCTAACCCAAGATCGTCGACCTCAGCTCGACGATATCCAAAATCTGAACTTCAGTATAGTCGATCTTCGAACAGAGATCGACGATCTGACCCAAGTTCGTCGACCTCAGTTCGACGATCGTCGAACAGAGATCAGGTCTGTGAACATTCCTTCAATGGCACATCTAGATTCAATCCTAGAAGTCCCACATCCCAAGGCTTTAACCCCTATACTGAATGGATAATACCTCCTAGGAGATATGATCCTGAAGGCTATAAGAGTCAACTTGAGATGTCTTTCATTTCTGAATTCAAAGGATATCAGCCTAGGCCCAAGGTTAACTGGGTCAAAAACAAGTAACCTGTTCATGTGCAGGTAAAGACCTATTCAGTATCTAACCAACAATGGTATCTGGATAGTGGGTGCTCAAAGCACATGATAGGGAATAGGGAGAACCTATCATCCTTCATAACCAAACTTGGACCCAAAGTGATTTTTGGTGATTCAAATTTTGGCCAAACCAAACGATATGGTGCTGCTCAGATAGGCTCAGTCACTTTCAAGAAAGTGGCATATGTAGAAGGACTAAAGCACAATCTGATAAGTATCAGTCAGCTATGTGATGAAGGATACAAGGTGACTTTCAACAAATCCCTGTGCAAGATCAAGTCAGAGAATAACACAACTGTGTTAACAGGTGAAAGGACAGGTAACATTTACTTAGTAGATTTTCTTTCATCTAAAGTAGATATCTGTTTATTTAATTCCATATCTAAGCCAAATGTTTTATGGCATAAGAGATTAGGACATCTAAACCTTAGAACCATTGCTAGGCTATCCAAGGACAACCTTGTTAGAGGACTACCTTCTGGCCCCTACAAGAAGGAAAGACTTTGCAAGGCTTGTCAATTAGGCAAGCAAACTAAAAATAGCTTTAAGTCACTTAATAAGAGTGATTCACCTAGGATTTTTGTATCTGTTGCACATGGATCTTTTTGGACCCATCACAGTACAAAGCTTAGGAGGGAAGTCCTATACTTTAGTGGTTGTAGATGACTTCTCAAGATTCACTTGGGTATTCTTTCTGAGGAAAAAGTTTGATAACTTCAAGTGTTTGACAGATTTTCTCAAATGCATTCAGATTGAGTTCAACACTCACATTGCCCTGATCAGAAGTGATCATGGGACAGAGTTTGATTCTCTTCTCATGCAAGAGTTCTGTCAAAGTGAAGGGATCATGCATACTTTCTCAGCTCCTAGAACTCCTCAACAAAATGGGGTAGTTGAAAGGAAAAATAGAACCCTAATTGAATCTGCTACTACATTATTGGCAGATGCTCACCTACCTCTATCCTTTTGGGCTGAGGCAGTGAACACCTCCAACTATGTGCTAAACAGAAGCCTGATACATAAACTAAAGGGCAAGACTCCCTATGAATTGCTCAAAGGGAAGAAACCTAAAATAGCTTATTTTAAAATTTTTGGCTGTACTTGTTATATTCATAATAATGACAAGAAGTATCTAGCAAAATTCTAAGATAAAGCTGAGGAAGGAGTGTTTCTGGGATACTCTATGACCAGCAAGGCATATAGGGTATATAATAAATCTTCTTATAAAATTGAAGAATCTGTTCATGTTACTTTTGATGAGACTAACATGTGTTACAAGGAGAAGTCTACTTCTAACATAGAACCTTTGCAGGTACATTCTATTTCAGAAAATATGAACAGATTACAGGCTAAAGAAGAGAACACAACCTCTCAATAAAAGAATGAGAGCAGTGATGATGAAGAAGAAGTTCAACCTCTTGAAGAAAATCATCCTGAAGAGCCAGTTGTTATTCCACAAGAGGAAACAACAACACAGGCTGGTGAACAATCAACACCCCCTATTGATTTAGTAACAACAAGAGATCATCCAATCACCAAAGTAATTGGAGAGATCTCAGCTGGTGTGCAAACCAGAAATCAGGTCAACCAGAACCTGATGCACACTTGCTTCCTATCTCAAGTTGAGCCTCAATCCATTCAAGATGCAGAGCAAGAACCACACTGGATCATTGCAATGCAAGAGGAGTTGCATCAATTTGAAAGGAATAAGGTTTGGGAACTAGTGCCTAAGCAAAAGCATCACTCCATTATTGGAACAAAGTGGGTGTTCAGAAACAAGCTGGATGACCAAGGAATTATTGTCAGAAACAAGGCAAGGCTAGTTGCCCAAGGCTATTCTCAGCAAGAAGGAATAGACTATGACCAGACCTTTGCACCAGTTGCAAGGTTAGAGGCCATTAGAAAATTCCTAGCCTTTGCTGCTCACAAGGGATTCAAGGTTTACCAGATGGATGTGAAGAGTGCATTTCTCAATGGGGACCTCAAAGAGGAAGTCTATGTTAGACAACCTCCAGGTTTTATCTCTCTAACTCACCCTGATTATATTTTCAAATTGCATAAAGCATTATATGGTCTCAAGCAAGCTCCTAGAGCATGGTATGAGACCCTAGCATGCTTTCTTCTGGAAATGATTTTGTTAGGGGGAGAGTAGACCAAACTCTTTTAATTAGAACCCATAAGTCCCACACCCTACTAGTACAAATTTATGTAGATGATATCATATTTGGATCTACTGATTCAAACTTGTGCAGAAAGTTTTCCAACCTAATGCATTCCAAATTTGAAATGAGTAGCATGGGTGAGCTCTCCTTCTTCTTAGGATTGCAAGTAAAAAAGCATGCTGAGGGCATATTTATTTCCCAAACCAAGTATGCTAAAGAATTAGTTAAGAGATTTGGTATGTCTGAGGCATTTTGTATGAAAACACCCATGCCTACCAATGCTGTATTGGATGTTGATGAACATGGGAAACCAGTTGATCAGACAACATAGAGAGCAATGATTGACTCTCTATTGTACCTTACAGGCAGTAGGCCAGATATAATGTTTGCTACATGCATATGTGCTAGATTCCAAGTTAGCCCTAGAGAGTCACACCTAACTCTAGTTAAAAGGATTCTTAGGTATGTAAAAAGTTGTCCAAATCTAGGACTCTGGTATCCAAAAGACTCAGGATTTGAACTAACTGGATTTTCAGATGCTGATTATGCTGGATGCAGAATAGACAGGAAAAGCACCAGTGGAACATGTCAGTTCCTTGGTGACAGATTTGTCTCCTGGTTTTGTAAGAAGCAAACATCTGTGTCAACCTCAACTACTGAAGCTTAATATATGGCTGCAGGCAGTTGCTGTTCACAAATATTGTGGATACAAAATCAGCTCTTAGACTATGGCTACAACTTAGAGAAGTCCAAATTATTTTTTGATAATACTAGTGCTATCTCTATAGCACAAAATCCAGTCCTCCATAGTAGTACAAAATATATAGAGATTAGGCATCACTTTCTAAGGGATAATGTAGAGAAAAACAAAATAGAACTTCAATATATCCCTACTGATTTGCAAAGGGGAGATATTTTCACCAAGCCCTTGGATGAAAAGAAACACTGTTTCTTCTTTAATCAGTTAGGCATGTTGGATGGAGGAAGCCTAAACTAACTTACAAGATTTTTGAAAAGATAAAACAGACCAAGACTAGGCAAAAAAAAAAATCAGTTCCTTTTGTGTCTGTAGAATAGGCTTTGTCTCTGAACTGCGCTCGACGTTTTCCCAGAAAATGTCGAACGTAGATCGACGTTTCTCTGAAAATCGTCGACCAGAGATCGACGTTTCCAAAATCGTCGATCTGAGTTCAGCGCCTCCGTTAGCTCCAGGTTTTCTCTCCTTTTGTTCAGAGGCCGTCGAGCGGAGCTCGACGCTTTTCAACATCGTCGAACGGAGATCGACGATATTGACGTATCTTCAGATTCCCTCTGTAGCCCAAATAATCGAGCTGAGATCGACGTTCTGTCGAACCGAGCTCCACGATTTTCCGTTTCGCCGTCGAACCCTAATATAAAATCATTTCTGCGGCCGTAGTTCATCTTTACGCTTTCATACTCTCTGCAACTTTCTTCGTTTTCCCTCCAAATCTTCTGCGCTTGGTTGTGTTTGGTTCTTTGTTGCAGGTAAAAATGGCTGGCTCCAATGCTGCAATCTCCAAAATGAAATTTGACACCGGATTTGACATCGACATGAACTCGTTTGATGGAAGCGATCAACGCTTCAAGGATATTCTTAATCTATTCAGAGATCAACAGCTATCGCAAATAATGACTATCGGAATGAAGATTGCATCTGAAGAGATAAAGGAGTGGTGTTATACAGCGACAGATGAGAACGAGAACTCTGTCGTCGGCTTTATAAAAGGGACTCAAGTACAATTGTCCCCTGCTCTTTTAACTGAAGTTTTTCATCTTAGTTCTGGAGAAGATTCCATAGAGTTATCTGGAGAGGAGTATGAATCCATGCTTGATAGAATGGGTCACAATGCTGTGAACCCTAGCAAACTGCTGAAGAAAAATCTGTCGATAGAATTTCAGTTTTTGGCTGATGTAGTTGGGAAAGTGCTTCTGGCCAAGCACTCAGCCCATGATACCATATCAAGATATCAATTTTGTCTGATGGGAGCTCTGTTTGATAAGAAATATATAGACTGGGGATCAATTTTCTTCAACCTGATTAAGAAAAAGCTGAGTAAGACTGCTGTTAGCTTTGGGAGAATTCTAGGGGTCTATCTGAATTCCAGATGCCCTGAGCTGCTAACCTCTTCTGGGATGTTCATTAATGCATCCAAAAGGATCTCCTGTGCCCTTTTCAGCAAATTGGACAAGCAGATTGTAAACCCCTCCAGAGCTGCTACACCACTATCTTCAGGCACCAGGACTGTCTCAGTCACTCCACCTCTGGTCTCTGCCCTAGTAGAAGTGTTGCCTGCTTCTCCTCCTCCTCCAGCTGTCTCTACCCCAGCCTCTTCATCCTCACCTCCAATCACCACCATATTGATATCTTCCCCCATTAACATTTCTTCACCAGTTTCAATCCCTCCAGCATCTACCTCAGAGGAATTCCATCCTCTTTTCTCCTATCCAAGCTTCACCTCTCCATCATTTTCCTTGGCAGATGATTCCTTTATGGATGATTCCCCCTCCTCTCCTCCAGAGCCTCCCTCTACCTCCACATTCCAACAAATGCTCCAAGAAATTCTATCCCAATCATCCTTCACACCTTCTCTTGCCTCACCTATCTTCACCTCAACATCTTCAATCCCCTCCTTTTCCCCTTCAGTGCCATCCATACCCTCATTCTCCATGCCACCAGCTCCAGCAATCATCCTTCCAACAACCTTCTCTCCTACCTCTGCTCAAGCCCCTCTTGAGCATGTAGATTTATCAGCCCTGCCTGACAGGTTATATGAGCTGCTAGCTCCTAAGCTAACCTCATTACTGGAGACCACTCTGGCTCCACTCCTGACCTATGTCAAGGAGCTGTCTTCCAAGCTCTCCTCCTTCTCTCCCTCTCAGGAAATTACCTCTTCTGGGTGCCTTGACTCAGTTATCCCTGAATCCAGGCAGGGGGAGATGCCTTTTGAAGTAGTGTTTGTGCCTGAGTATGCTCCAGCTCTGGCTCCTGCTCCTGCCTTTGCATTGGACCTCCAGAGCTTGCTCTTTGTGTTTGATATAGTTTACCTCAGATCTTTGCCAATTCCTCATGCTGAATACTTGTCTATTGTCATTGTGTCTATTTCTGTCTGTGATCCCAGCCAAATTGAAGCATATGTAAATTCCTAGAAGGCTGTGGATGTTTGTGTTTCCATCTCTGATGCTACTACTAAGGCCGTTGTGCCTCTTGTTGTTGAAGCTGCTGCTGCTGTTACTGAGGATACTGAAAAGGTTTTTGTAATTGAAGATACATCTGCTGCTGAAGAAGTTGTTGCTTACCAAGAAGATCCTGCACCTACTGTTGTTACTGTGATTACTGCTGTTGTTGCTTCAAAAGTTCCCTCTGCTCAAATTTCTGATGTTGTTCTTGCCCTGACTGCTGATTAGATGAAGTTACAAGAGAAATACATAAAAAGTATTGATGATTTGTATGACAATCCTCAAAGTTCAGAGAGTGATCAATTTCAAACTGATTCAGAATACTCTGCAAATGCTATTGCCAAGAAGAGGAAGGCCAGAAGCAAGGCCATGATGTCAGTCCCCCCAGCTAAGGCAAAGGATTCTAATGACATTCCCTACTATATTCTGCATGACTGCCCCATATCTGAGCCCTGGATGCAGTATTCCAAGAACTAATCAAAGGCTATGAAGAAGAGAAGGAAGCTGAATAAGTATGAAAAAGGATCTTCTTAGTATCAGCCTCCTCCTCCTCCTCCTCCAAATTCTGGTTCAGGCTCAGCCCCTCAAGCTCCAGCTTCCAGGCAAAGCTCCTCCCAGTCTTATCAGAAATATTATCAAAGGGGGCAACATCAAAGGGGATATCAATCTAGCAGGGGCCAATATAGAGGAAGCCATAGAGGGCACAGATTTCATCAAAGGGAAGGACAAGGCCATTCTTATTCTACTTCAGGTCCTTTCCCTTATAATGCTAAAAGATGCAGTTGTCTCCAAGACTCCTCCTACTGATTCTGAATCCATCAACAGATATGAACCTCCTATTTCATTTGAGGATCCTGAGAACAACCACTTGTCCTGGACAGCTAGAATGAAAGAGTTGGCTGCTCTTGATCAAATAAAAAAGGCCAGAGAGCAAGGCAAGGACACTTCCAACATAACAACTTTATCAGATCAGAGAAAGAAAGAACTGGAGAAATATACCTCAAGAAAATTCTTTAATCCAGAAGATTATATGAAGCTGCACCCTGAGGCTGTAGTTCCAAGGCCCAGATCTCAAACCTCCTTAGGTGCAGAAGATGATAGAAGATCCAAGAAAGAAGCCCTCAATCCCAACAGAGAAATTTTGTTTAAAAAGGGAACTGAGAAGTAAATTGTGTAAGCTGAACAATCATTCTCCTTTGGATATTTGCTGACTTCTTATCTATGATCTACATTGCTGCTATATCTTTTCTTCTGCATTGTTGATTTAGTTTCTGTCTTGAATGTATGCTTATTTATTTCCTAATTCTGTCTGTAAATAGTAATCCTAACCCAAATAGGGGGAGATTGTTGGAACACCCTATTACTAATTTGGGTAAGGATCACTATGTTTGTCTTAGGAAACCAGGTTCACCTAGTTGTATAGTTGTAAAGGTCAACATTAGAATTAGTCAAGGGCTTAGAACTTAGGTTTGAAGCTGCCCCCAGGACCATTCCAATGTCAAGGATATAGAGCCAAGTCTAAGGCAATTTTTCGTCGAGCTCTGGTCGACGAAACGTCAAACTCGGTTCGACGCTCTCTGAGCTCAACTTGATAAATCGTCGAACTCCGGTCGACGATCTTCGAGCTCAGATCGACGATCTGCTTTTAGACAATTTTGGTTGGTCGTCAAACTGTATTCTACGTTTTTCTAGCTCGGGTCGACGATCTCTCTTCAGCTATTCTTCAGGTCGCTGAGCTCGGTTTGACGATCTTCGAGCTCAATTCGACGTTTTCTGTCTGTTTGATCTATTTCCATCTCTGAGCTCAGTTCGACGATAGTAGAGCTCAGATCGACGATTTTTCCGAGAGATCAACGATTCTAAGGATTCAAATGCTGCCAGTCTTTGGAATGTTTTTTGAAATCCCTCATCATTTATGTTAAGGAGATCTGCCAGCCGTTTGTCTTTATTCTGGAGCAAGTTTCAAGGAATTATTCAGGAAATGTTTTATTGGACCTTCCTCTAGAAGACAAGACTCTTTATGGAAGACATTTATGACTGCCAACGGCTATCCTTGACAAGAATTTTTCAGAGAATAAGATCCTTTTTGACTTCAGAAATATAGAGAGAATATACAACACCCAGAGAACAAAAAAAGAAGAATTAAGCTGTGACAGATAACAAGTGATCATCTTCTGAAGAATCAGAATAACAATTTTTGCTTACAGAAAAGTGATCACAGCCTCATCTCAAGAACTCCAGACACCTCATCTTTCAGCCTTTTTGCTGAAACAATCCTTTGCTGGAGATCTAAAATTCTGAAGGCCTATCACCCTAGAGCAAAGCTTCCATTCCTGAACCTGTCTACAACTCAGGGGGAGCTTTGACAACAAAAGATCCACTAGTCTTCTCTCATTTGATTTGAGAACAGAGAAGACAACTTCACCTCTTTATCTTTTCTTTTTCTGCTGTAAAAGGGTTTCTGAACTCCCTTCAAAAGTCCTGTCTGGTTCTGAGAGCCTTGTCAAAACTCAGTGGTGGCAAGACACCTTATCAAAAAATCCAGTTTTGATTTTTGAGCACCTTATCAAAAGCTCATTGGTGTCAGGACACCTGATCAACTCATCCTGAGTGGATTCCTACCAAGGGTGGTAGAAGAGTGGATGTACCCAGGTTTTTGGGAAAACACTATATTTCCTTGTGTCTTCTGGGTTGTTTGTGTGATTGATTTGCTGTGTGATGTGCTCTTTACTTCTTTATTTTTAACTCTTCATTAACACTCTACACTATACTATAAATTGAATTTTATATTTGCTGATCAATTTCAACTGTGAAATTAATTTAAATAAACTCTATTCACCCCCCCTCTAGAGTTGAGATAGATCTTACCCTCACTTTCAAGTATGATTAATGTTATGCTTTATGTTTAGTTTGATTTAAATTTATATCATGATATGTTGTTATAATAAGTGTCTAATGTTTTAATTAATATTGTGTAGGTTAAAGCCCAAGCACAAGTCCAAGCCTCCTTCAAGTCCACACCATGCAGCCCGGCCCTTCATTGGAGCAGCCCAACACATGCAAACCAAGCCTCCAAGATGTACTCCATGAAGAACCCGAGCCCATGCAGCCCATGATGCAGCCCGACCACCTTTAGAGCAGCTCTAGTCCAAGCCCTTGTCCAACCCGAGCCCTTGGAGCAGCCCTCTTCAAGCCCAACATGTGATGCCCTTGAAGTCCATCATTCAAGCCCATCAAGAGCAGCCCCTTACTCTCCTACCCAAGCCCACCTAGCTGCCCTTTTCTCCCTCTCTCCTCATTAATTCCAAATACATTCATGCATGGCCGGCCACTTTTGTTTTCCTCATGCATGCATTTTTGAATATCTCTCTCTCCATTTATTGCATGCATGAATCCTTCCATCCACATGGCCGAACCCCCCTCTCTTTATCTCTTCTTTATTCCATATTCACTCCCCCTATCCACTTTACATTTTTATTTGTCATTCCCTTTATTATCATACATGCATTTAGCCTTTTTCTCTCTCCCTCATTTAATGCCATGCATGAACCCTCTCCCTTGATGTGGCCGGCCACCCCCATGGCTCCCTCCTCTTTATTTCCATCTAGAATGGTCTCCCTCTCCTATAAAAGGAACCCCTTCCCCTCTTGTTGAAGTTAAGTAGTTTGAGTTTAAAGTAGTTTTTAGTGAAGTCTTTGTTTGGAAGTAGTTTTGGTAGAGTGATCATTCAAGAGTGGTTCTTCCTTTGTTGTAATTTTCTTTCATTGTTGTAATTTTCTTTATAATATAGTCTTCTCTTTTTTGTATTCTCTTCCTTTTTATCAAACAATGAAAACATTTTCTCTTTCTTTTATTTGGTCTTCTTTCTTACTATGCTTAGCTAAATAGTTTTTGTGCCCGATCGCGATAAGCTTTGCGATGAAATAACGCATTCTTAATTTTATGTTTGGATTTGTATTTTTCTATTTTTGATCCTCCCTTGATTTATTTCGTATCGACTCCGTATTTCTAGTATACGGTAGTAGATTCCGATGTCGTATTTGTGTAGCCGAGAGGCTCGTGAATATGAAAGATCACTCAAGGAAGGAAGGAGTGGAACGCACCCCTAGATATAGGATGACGTAAATCCTCCGGATTGGAGTCAAATCCAATAATGCGGGTCACTTCGATAATGCGACTTTAGGCCATTTTGACTTGTAAAGAGATTTCGGTCAAAACGTCTACAAGTTAGGGGATTTAATGCTCTAGCGAGATTATTTCCTAATATCGGATCCGTCACGGTCTTAATAGATTTACAAATGCTAAACTAATTTATTCCGTTATTTTATTTCAAAGTGAATCGTCGATCGAGCACTCTTTTCGTAATAGTTTATTTCTCTTTAAGCTTAGTTCATTTTTAATTTTCAAACTCATTAATCGTTCGGTAGGATAATAGAGTCGTCGTGAGTAATAGTACTTGCCTGCCCCGAGTTTTTATACGACCTTGATATTTTTCATATCCTATACTATATTTCGATAGGTACACTTGCCTTAATCAAGTATAGATTGGAGAATACGATTTTCTCTATCAATAATCAACTATTACATCTTATTATTCTTAACAGGAAGATGTACATGCTCCCCCTCAACTGGGACATATTCTATCATCCTTTCTGATAGAATCTTGAAACACTTGGTGAGCTCTATACAACGAAATGTATTTTCAACCTTTAAGAAGTTATACAACCTGCAAAAAAAACAACATGAGGAGCATTTGAAGCTAGACCAAGTTCAACATACCCAACTCAAACTTGAAAGTGTTGAACATTGCTTCATCTAGTGGCTTAGTGAAGATATCAACCACTTGCTTATCTGTAGGGACAAACATAATATTTATATCTTCACATTCCACATGCTCTCTTATGAAATGATATCTAATCTCTATGTGCATTGTCCTACTGTGTGAGATAGGATTCCTAGCTATAGAGATTATAATAGTAGAATCAAAAAATACAGGACTTCTACTTATCTGGAGGTTATAGTCCTGGAGCTAAAGCTGGATCCACAAAAATTGTGCAAAGCAGCTCCCAGTAGTTATATATTCTGACTCTTCAGTTGAAATTTCAACACTTGTTTGCTTCTTGTTGCTCTATGACTCTAGACTTCCTCCCAAGAACTGGCAGGTTACTGAAGTGCTTTTCCTATCCCCATTGTAGCCTTCAAAATCGGCATCTGAATAGCATGTTAGTTCAAAATCCCTATTTCTAGGGTACTATAGGCCAAGATCTGGTGTGCCATTAAGATACCTCAAAATCCTCTAAGCAGCAGAGTAGTGAGATTCTTTAGTGCAGGCCTGATACCTAGCACGAACACATTTAACATACATGATGTCTTGCCTACTTACAGTAAGGTATAGAAGGGAGCCAACTATCCCTCTATTTAAAGTTTCATCAACAGGTTTTCCAGCCTCATCTTTTTCTATAAACATACATGACCCCATAGGAGTTATCATGGTGGAGGTATTCTCCATTCCAAACTTTTTGATCAACTCCCTTGTGAACCTAGACTAGTATTTGGATAATCTATCTTCAGTTTATCTTACTTGGAGGCCCATGAAAAATTATGCTCATCCATAGTGCTCATCTCAAACTTCCCTTTTATAAGTTTAATAAACTTCCTACAAAGGTTGTTATTAGTAGATCCAAAGATTATGTCATCTACATAAATCAGGACTAGGATGATCTTGCCCTTAGATTCCCTTAGGAATAGTGTCTTATCTATATTCCATCTTGAGAATTTGTTCTCAATGAGGAAGCTAGAAAATATCTAATACCATGCTCTAGGGGCTTGCTTAAACCCATATAAAGCTTTCCTAAGCCAATAAACAGAATCAGGTGAGTAAGGGAAAAAAACCTGGAGATTGTTCAACATAAAGCTCTTCCTTTAAGTCACCATTCAGAAAGGCTGACTTCACATCCATCTGGTAGACTTTGAGTCCCTTGTGTATAGCATATGCAAGGAACAGTCTGATGGCTTCCAATTTTGCTATAGGGGCAAAGGTTTGATCAAAGTCAATACCTTCTTCTTATATATACCCCTTAGCTACCAGCCTATCTTTGATCTTGATTATAATGACATTTTCATCAAGTTTACTCCTGTAAATCCACTTAAATCCAATGACATTATGTCCTTGTGGTCTGGGAACCAGCTTCCAGACCTTACACCTCTTAAACTTGTTCAGTTCCTCTTGCTTCGCTACAATCCAAAACTGATCTATATTGGCCTCTTCAAACCTTTTGGGCTACTTGGGATAGGAAGCTTGAGTATAGTGCAGTGATACTTCTGCTCCTGGTCACCACTTCTTTGCTTGCATTACCAATAATTAGGTGTCTTGGATTATCCCTTAGATGCCTGACAGCTTGTAAGATCCCTTTTTTTTTCTTTTTTCAACCACCGGGGTCTTAGCCCAGAATTGCCGCTTTGCGGTGGCACCGACATCTCGGGAAGGCAACCACTACAAAACGCCAATTCTGCCGGCCCTTTTCGATCACAAGAGAGAGAAGTATTTATAGATAAAATGTAAATAAGTCCACAGAAACATGTAAATAAAAGTGAATCATATCCAGTCCATCAATACATAACAACAGGTAAAATAGATAAATGGGCTCGAGCCCAGTACATCAGAGTCCTCACTACAAGTCGCTCATCGCGGAAGCTAAGAAAATGCTAATCACTCACGGAGCTGGTCGCAGGTGCACCGGTGCTAGACTGTCCCACCTCCATGCGCACCGTACTCCGCTGGTGCTGGTCCCTGTCTCCCATCCGGAGCTCCTGTAGTGTTTGGTTCGAAAACCATTAGTCATAAAGACTAAGCCCTATCATCCCCTACCCCTCCCACCACGGCTCCTAAGCACCGAGCGGAGAGGAGGAAAGGGAAGCTACAAAAGTGGAGAATAGACAAGCAAGTGACGGTGGACCTAACTAGCAAGTTATATCAGTGGACAGTATAAATGTTGTAATAGGTAGAACAATTAATAAGTAGCAATTTATTTAAAAAGGCAGCTAGAGAACAGTAAGTAAACAACAAGTAATAATTATGTAACCTTAACTTATATGAATGCCCATACAAACTTATAGGTTAAGGGATCTTCTACAAAGCTCCCATCGTATAAAAAGTCACATACCGATTTATACGTTGGGGTGTCGGTTGTATGCAAATATGAGTGTAGTGATATGCTATGCCATGATTCATGCAAGTGCAACTCACGCACACGACTCTATGCGCACAGACCTTTAGTTCCCCCTGTTCGGGCAGCTAGCTTCACTCCCAGGAACCTCCGTAGTGGCAAACGGAGACAGTGGGTCGGGCCCCCCACTCCTAGGCGGGCATCCACACTACCAGGCCTAGCCCTCCCGTACGCCCCTAGAAGAACACAACCTAGAGTATCTGCGTACTGCTGCTGGATGTACCCTCCAAACTTTCTTTGGCTAAGTGTCCCACACCGCCGAGTCAGCGTACCGATGTCGGTGTGAACGACGATCAGGTACCGAAGACCCACCACCTTTATACTGTACTCCAACCCTCGAGCCCGCGGCCCCCCGTACAGTCCTGTCCGTGCATCTACCTTCAGAGCTACTGTCTGATGGCAAGTAATCCTATAATTCTACTTTCCTAGCTGCCGGGGAGTGAGAGTGTGCAACCCTAGTTATACTAGTTACTCTTTTAATTTATTATTCCTATGGTTTACGTTAGCCCAGTACTGCCCCCGGTATACCCCGTGAAGGGCTCTCAAGGGGCACTAGGAACCAAGACGGCGGCATTACGGTCCGAAGTTCCCTTTCGCAAGGCACTTATTATTATTGGTTGATCTCCCTTAACCCGATCCTCTTTTAGTTACTTTAGTTCTAACCCTAGAGTATTAAGACTCTTCCTCTTCTTCCCGGGATGGACGATCTTTCGTCGTTCCCGTACTCCTCATTCCAACAAGTCTCCCAATGATGAACTCGATCCTAGTTTACCCTACCAACCATCAACTATCAAAATTCTATGGCTTTACTATATGCAGACAATCCTAAACTATATGAGGTACCCAAGGGAGGTACACCAAATTATCTTCCAAATCTCCTATAATATTTACTGGAGGTCTACCATATCATACTTTGTCTAAATCCAGAAACTTATAATTTTCCTAATTAATCTGATATTTATTTAATTTTCTCAAAGGACGTGCCACGGGTCATTTTAAACATGAACTACACGATCTTCCTTAGTAATGGCTACTCAAAAATCATGATCATTAAATAACAGCAAAATAACCTCAAATACAAATTCTCAGAATTTTATAGAAAGTATTTAACCTCTAAATAATTTATTTAGTATAATCATATTAATTCTACATAGTGAAGGAAGTACTGAAATTATTCATCTAAAAATTATGAAAAAATCAATAGTCAGTGGTATGATGTATAAAAGATCTTTGTGCAGAGAATCATAATTTTACTAGCTTGCTAACCACCACTAAAGATTTAATCAAATAATCAAGGTAAAACATACTTAATGAAGCGAGCCTTAGAATTAATCTTCCAAAAATCCCATAAAAATTCACAGAGATTTAGAATCATAATAAACGTTCTCTGCTTATGTTTCATCACTTTCCAGTGAGTGTGTATTCCCTAATAAATTTTCTAAGCAAATCATACAACTACTGAATCATTAAAGGAAGTATCCAAAATAATGAACATAAAATTCATAGAAAAATATCCAGAGTGGTACCATCCCTATAATTCACTCTCCCCAAATCTCACCACTTTTCAATATGATTTAGTGTCATTTCCTATCTCTACAAGTTTTGCGCCCTAAACTAGGGTTAGACTTTCAGGTATCCCAACAGTCTCCAAATCTACTAAGATTTCGACCAGAGAACTATATTGGCCCTATGGTTCTCTTCACCCAATTTCGGTCAATCCAAGGTCGTTTGACCACATGACCTTCACAAACCACCAAGATCCATCCTTAGGGTTTGGCCTTGGTCCTTAGGGTAAACTTACCCCGATCCACCTCAAACTCCATGAGGGGGTGCTAGAGAATATTACTAGCCAGTGGTAAAAATCTCAGCCTCTGTTGAGGCGATCTCACCACTCAAACTTCAAAAGTGCACTTTTATCCTAAGACCCCGTATTAGGGCAAAACTTAGGATTGATCATTTCTAGTCCAAACCATCTACAAATGAGATGGAAAATTATACAGAACCTTATGGTGACCCCAGGGACCACTCACCAAAGTTTGGGAGGGTTTGGAAATTATTTAACTATCTAATTAAATTCGGCTAGGATTATTGAATTTTTCTAAAAAACTATAGAAAAATATTCTCCAAAAATTCTCATTTTTGGATAGCACCTAGATATATGTAAGATTAGACCACACCCCAAATTTCAAGTCATTTGGATGACTGAATTGGAGTGGGGAATTTTTCTAAGGTCAAGGCAGCCCTCTGGATAGACCTCACCAAAAAAGGGTGCTGTGGTCTAACCAGGATTCCAAATCGAGTGAAATTAATTTTGAATTAAAGTAGACTTCAAGGGCTACACTTCCTATGTTGATCATTTTTCCTGTAGGAGCCTCTAAGTATTTTTCCCAATTTATTTAACAAGACAGATTTTTCATTCAGAAATTATTTTAAAAAAATAGAATTTATTCCTCATGCCACTGTTCATCTTCTTCAACAAGCCCGAACCAGAGGCCTAAAAACCTAATATCCTGTAGCTTTTCCAACCTATTTCCCGGCCATCCAGCCATCTCCCTGGCCGGCCACCACCACCACCACCTCCGTTGAGGCGAGGGCTATCGTCGGGCGGCGGCACAGCCGCCGGAGAGGCGGTTTCCGGCGAACCCGCCACCACGAAATTTTCGGAAAACCACGAATACGCTCACCCGATCTGGCTCTTTTGAGCCCGATATCTCTCCTAACGATTCCTAAGATCTATCCGCATAAGAAGAGGGAGGGGAGGACCTTGTTCGCGGGTTGAAGGCGTGCAGAGCGTCGGGAAGCCATTTGCGCGGTGGTGGCGTCGCCGGAAATTCTTCAACAGCAAGGGGAAGTCTGAAACAGTTTGAGGGAGTGTAACCTTTTCCTCCTGCTCTTAGGAATCTTTTATAGATCAGCAAATGGGGAGGGGAAAGGGTGAAACGTTGGAGATGAAACGTTGGCGGCCATTAATAACACCCTTATGATGTTTCGGTTATGACGAATGACATTTGAAAAGTTGGAGATGAAGAGGTGTTTGCCAGGTGGCAATTTCCTATTGGACCCACTTTTCCTTAATTATTAACATAATTAAAGTAGGGAACGACCCATAAATACTCTTGATTTTCATCACCATAGTCAGAATTTACTAAGGCGTCGGTTACCGAAATTTCCAGTGTGGCTGACGTTTCGGCCTTGGTCACGGGCGTGACACATAGGTCACGGGCGTGACAGGCCCGGTTAGCAGTTCTGGGTTCGACGATCGTCGAACTGAGATCGATGATCGTCGAAGGGTGGTCACGGGCGTGACACATGGGTCACGGGCGTGACCGGCCTGGTGACCAATTCTGGTTCGACGACGTCGAACTAACATCGACGATCGTCGAGCGTGTCACGCCCTATGTCACGGGCATGACATTGTTGGTCACGGGCGTGACATGCCTGTGTGGCCAACTTTGGGTCGACGACCGTCGACCTGAAGTCGACGGTCATGGTCACGCCCTATATCACGGGCGTGACATTAAGTGTCACGGGCGTGACAGACCATGAGGCAAATTCCTCGTCCGACGATCGTCTAACTGAGATCGACGATCGTCGAAGGAGTCACGCCCAAGGTCACGGGCGTGACATCTGGGTCACAGGCGTGACTGGGCCGGGTTGGAAATGCTGCGCCCGACGATCGTCTCCCGAGATCGACGATCGTCGAATGAGTCACGCCCTAGGTCACGGGCGTGACGGTTCAGTCACGGGCGTGACCAACCCATGACCCGAAATCTTGGTCGGTTATTTCAAGCTTTGGACTCCCTAGGGTTCTACCACAACCAACTGACTCCTAGGGGTCTAGCCGGAAATGGGATGTTACAAATCCCAATAAACAAAACAAAGATTTCGTCCCCGAAATCAAGGTTAAGCCTACGGGACTCAAATCGCGAAAAATAAGCTTGTAACATCCCATGAGAACCGAATGATCACCTCCCTACGTTACGTTTGTTTGTGCGGTTTCGAATCTAAGGTTAATTTGCCCACTTAACTAGGTATATACAACCCAATAAACAAAAGATTAGCCCCTATTCTTGAAATTTCAATTCCATTGGTTTAAAATAGGAAGGCAAATTGATTGTCCAGAGGGGTTTTGAGGTATACCTGACGAAAAAGTTCCGGGTATTTTTGTCGCATCAAGTCCTGTGGCTCCCATGTATGCTCCTCCTGCCCATGATTGTTCCACAGAACCTTGACTAACGGGACCTTCTTCCGTCGCAAGACCCGCACTGCTGTATCGTCAATCCTGATAGGCTCTAAATCGACTGACCGATCCGAGGCCACTGGGCCATCTGCCGAGGAAATCAGCTGCTCAGGGCGTAGCAGAGCCCTCCGAAGTGAGGAGACGTGGAAGACGTCATGCAATCCCGCTAACTCCGGAGGTAGCTCCAGTCTATAGGCTAAGGGGCCGATCCGCTCCAGGATCCTATAGGGCCCCATATATCTCGGACTGAGCTTCTTCCGCCCGCGAACCCGCGAGACTCCGTGCATCGGCCGTATCTTCAAGAAAACCCGGTCTCCTACCTGGAAATCTACTTGGCGATGCCTCGCATCGTAATATTTCGCCTGTCTGCTCTGGGCTTCCAACATCCTGTCTCGGATCAATCTAATCTGAGCATCTGTATCTCCCACAAACTCCGAGCCCAGTGCCTGCGGATCCTTCGTCCTGAACCCATGATAGTGGGGTTCTGCACCTCCTTCCGTACAACGCTTCGTATGGAGCCATGCCTATGCTGGACTGATGAGCGTTGTTGTATGAAAACTCGACCAGTGGTAACAATCTCTCCCAAGGCTCGCCACGGTCCAAAATACATAGTCGCAACAGATCCTCCAGTGTACGGTTAGTGTGCTCTGTCTGTCCGTCGGTCTGAGGGTGGAAAGCTGTGCTGAATATCAACCGAGAACCCAGATGGGCCTGGACTGACCTCCATTCCCTGGATGTAAACCGCCCATCCCGATCCGAAACGATAGTCTTGGGCACCCCATGATAACGCACGAACTGCTCAATGAATCTCCGTACTAATACACTGACCGGTGTGTCCTTTACCACTGGGATGAATCTGGCCACCTTTGTCAGCCTGTCCACTATCACCCAGATCGAGTCGTTCCCCGCACGGGATCTAGGTAGCCCATGTATGAAGTCCATGGCTATATCCTCAAACTTCCACTCCGGCACTGGAAGCGGCTGCAACAAACCTGCCGGGTTCCTACACTCCGCATTCACGAGCTGGCAGGCCTCACAATGCGTCACAAAATACATAATATCTTTCTTCATACCCGGCCAATACATCGTCCTCTTTAAATCCTTTACCATCTTGGTGATCCCCGGGTGTACCGAATACCGGCTGCAGTGAGCCTCCGTCAAAATATCCTCCCGGATCCGTCCTCCTGCTGGTATGTAGACTCTGCCCCGGAAACACAGGAGTCCATCCCTCAAAGTGTAATCTCCTGTCGTGCCTTCCTCCAAGGCTCGGAATATCGGCTCAGCTCTCTCGTCCAGCATCTGCCCATCTCTGATGCGGTCTCGGATGTCATCTGTAGCAGCCATCGACCCCAGGTACTCCATGTACAGCTCCGGGTCATCCTCAGATACTAGCGAAATCTGCATCTCCTCGAATGATCTAATCAACTCCAAGGCCATCAGCTGCGGGCCTGCTCCAGTCGTACTCGCTCTCCGGCTCAGAGCATCCGCAACAACGTTCGCCTTCCCCGGATGGTAGTGCATGGTATACTGGTAGTCCGAAAGAAACTCCACCCAGCGTCTCTGCCTGATGTTTAACTCCTTCTGGGTGTCGACGTACTTCAGATTCTTGTGGTCGGAGAAGATATCACAATGTACCCCGTAGAGAAAGTGCCGCCAGATCTTAAGAGCAAAAATGACTGCCCCCATCTCCAAATCGTGCACGGGGTAGTTCTGCTCGTGCTGCTTCAACTGACGGGAGGCATAGGCTATTACGTGCCCATTCTGCATAAGGACGGCACCCATCCCCCGATAGGAAGCATCTGTATATACCTGGAATCCCTCCCTCCCTGATGGAAGAGCAAGGATGGGGGCCGAGGTGAGACGATCCTTCAGCTCCTGGAAGGCAGATTCGCATCGCGGCGTCCAAATAAAAGGGGACTCCTTCTTCGTCAGAGACGTAAGAGGAAGGGCAATCTGAGAGAACCCCTTTACGAACTTCCGGTAATAACCGGCAAGTCCCAAGAAACTTCGAACCTCCGTGGCCGACTTTAGTGGTGGCCAATCCCGTACTGCCTGGATCTTTGCCGGATCCACTGCCAGACCTGCTCCACTGATGACATGACCCAGAAATGCCACCTCCTTTAGCCAGAACTGGCACTTGCTGTACTTGGCATACATCTCGTGCTCCCGCAGCTTCTCCAAGGTCAAGGCTAGATGTCTCGCGTGCTCCTCCTCCGTCCTTGAATAGATGAGAATGTCGTCGATGAATACTATGACAAAGACGTCCAGATACTCCTCGAACACCCGATTCATCAAAGTCATGAATGCGGAGGGTGCATTCGTGAGCCCGAACGGCATCACGTAAACTCGTACAAGCCGTATCTGCTGCTGAACGCCGTCTTCGGGATGTCCTCCTCCCGAATGCGAAGCTGGTAGTATCCTGACCTCAGATCCAGCTTTGAGAAGCAATGGGCTCCCTCCAGCTGGTCAAAAAGCTCATCTATCCGTGGTAAGGGATAAGTGTTCCGGACCGTCAACCTGTTCAGAGCCCGGTAATCTATGCATAGTCGAAGGGTCCCGTCTTTCTTCTTAACAAACAACACCGGAGCTCCCCATGGTGAAGAGCTAGGCCGAACGAACCCGACCTCCACTAACTCCTGAAGCTGACTCCGGAATTCCACCAACTCCTTTGGGGCCATTCGATAGGGAGCTCTGGATACCGGCTTAGCCCCCGGTACGAGCTGAATCTGAAAGTCCTTCTCTCGGTGCGGGGGTAACCCTGGTAGCTTCTCTGAAAATACGTCGGTGAAGTCCCGCACTACCGGAATATCTGCAATGGAATCCTTGGCTACGACCGCCTCAAAGAGGACCTGATAAACCTCTTCCCCCTGCAGGTGGGCCTTAACGGCCTGCACAGACGATAGTAAAGTACGGGGTGCTGATATAATACCTTCGATAACAATGAAGGAGTCGCCGTGCCTCACGGTAATCCTCTTCGCCACGCAATCGATCTGGGCATGGTTCCAGTACAGCCAGGTCATGCCCAGAATCAGGTCGTAATCTGGCATCCTCAAAACCGTCGCTGGTGCCTCAAACACCTTTCCGCCGATCCTCGCTTCCATATTACAATGAGTAGAGGTCAATATCTCTGATCCATCGGGTAGGTGCACCCTCAGCATCTTCCCGGTGCATAGCTCCACTCCTGCCAGTCCTTTCACAAAATCCTCCGACACGAATGATTGCGACGCACCAGTGTCAAAGAGGGTGTGAGCGGGCTTGCCGCTAACGAAAACTATGCCTGGGGTAATTAAGTGTCTTAGTATTTTTGTTGCAGTTCATCTTCTCTTAATTTCTAAGCAGGTTATGTCTAAATAGTAGTTATATGAAGAAAGTTTAAAAGTGCTGTCATACCTGTGATAACCTGCTCCGGGTTCCGAGGCTGTGTCAGGTCTAGAGCATACACCTACTCTCTCTCTGGCCTGCGGACTCGATCCTGAAATCCTCGTCCTCGGTCCTGTCCTCGTCCGCCAAACTGTCGGGAAGGTGGAGCGCCCTGATGTGCTGGTGGGGGTGCTCGCCCCACAGGGCAGTTCCGCTTGATATGCCCCGGCTGGTTGTACAAATAACATACCGGTGGCTGCCCTACCGTCCTTGGCATTTCCAGTATCTGTATAGGCTGGGGAGCCAATACCCCCTGAGTCCTCTGCTCCTGCCCAAGCTCCTGACGAGGCTGATCCCCGTTCCTTCTCTCCCCAATAACCTGGCCCCGAGCACGGTCTCTACGTCCTCCAATCACTGAATCATCAGCCGGTCTCTTCCGATTATTCACTGTAAGCTGATCCGCCTCTCTCTTCTTAGCCATCTCCAGAATCCTGGCCAGACTCCCCTCTGAAACAAAAAGGAGGGCCTGCCTCATGTCATCCTGCAGCCCCTTATAAAACCTCCGGGCGTAGCCAGCATCGTCTAACTGGTAAGCATCCGCATAACGGGCCAGGTGAGTGAACTCCTGATAGTACTCCACCACAGTCCTGTTCCCCTGCCTCAACCGCAGGAACCTATCCTCCAGGTCATCTCTCGCCGACTGAGGTACAAAATGTCCCAAGAGCGCTGCTCTGAACTCCTCCCAAGTAATATCAGCACAGTCCATCCCTGCAAAGGTGGTGTCCAGCTGAGATTTCCACCATCTCTTTCCGTGTGACTCTAAGCAGGAGACTGTCAAAGCGACTGCCTCCTCCGTGGGGCATTGAATCCCTGCCAGCATCTCATAAATGGTGTCCAACCACTCCTCCGTACGTACTGCAGACTCCGTCCCCTGGTAGGATGGAGGGAGAAAGTCCTCGGAAGACCGTCATCCAATTGGCCCCGGGTTTGGCTGTGGGGCCGGGGCTTGCTGAGCTCTGAAGGCCTCCAGGATGGCCGTTAGTGTTTGCCCCATCTCCGTCTGCTGGAACGGAACGGGTGCTGGCGGAGTCGGGACCACATTCGGAGCCTGAGGTGTCCCCTGCTGCGATGTAGGGTTCGTCGCAGGCTACAAGCAAAAATTCCATTTGTTAGAGAGTGAATGAATGGAATTTAAGAAGAGTTATGATGGACTTTCACATGTGATTTCCCTTATGGGCACACCACTGCTTCCGCTACTAGTTTGTCCGCAAACTAAGCTCGCACGGGGGTGGCCCAAGGTTTTTGTGGACTACTTCTCTTTCGATCGAGGTTTCCTCTGATACCACTTGTAAGACCCCCTTTTTTTTTCTTTTTTCAACCACCGGGGTCTTAGCCCAGAATTGCCGCTTTGCGGTGGCACCGACATCTCGGGAAGGCAACCACTATAAAACGCCAATTCTGCCGGCCCTTTTCGATCACAAGAGAGAGAAGTATTTATACATAAAATGTAAATAAGTCCACAGAAACATGTAAATAAAAGTGAATCATATCCAGTCCATCAATACATAACAACAGGTAAAATAGATAAACGGGCTCGAGCCCAGTACATCAGAGTCCTCACTACAAGTCGCTCATCGCGGAAGCTAAGAAAATGCTAATCACTCACGGAGCTGGTCGCAGGTGCACCGGTGCTAGACTGTCCCACCTCCATGCGCACCGTACTCCGCTGGTGCTGGTCCCTGTCTCCCATCCGGAGCTCCTGTAGTGTTTGGTTCGAAAACCATTAGTCATAAAGACTAAGCCCTATCATCCCCTACCCCTCCCACCACGGCTCCTAAGCACCGAGCGGAGAGGAGGAAAGGGAAGCTACAAAAGTGGAGAATAGACAAGCAAGTGACGGTGGACCTAACTAGCAAGTTATATCAGGTGGACAGTATAAATGTTGTAATAGGTAGAACAATTAATAAGTAGCAATTTATTTAAAAAGGGCAGCTAGAGAACAGTAAGTAAACAACAAGTAAATAATTATGTAACCTTAACTTATATGAATGCCCATACAAACTTATAGGTTAAGGGATCTTCTACAAAGCTCCCATCGTATAAAAAGTCACATACCGATTTATACGTTGGGGTGTCGGTTGTATGCAAATATGAGTGTAGTGATATGCTATGCCATGATTCATGCAAGTGCAACTCATGCACACGACTCTATGCGCACAGACCTTTAGTTCCCCCTGTTCGGGCAGCTAGCTTCACTCCCAGGAACCTCCGTAGTGGCAAACGGAGACAGTGGGTCGGGCCCCCCACTCCTAGGCGGGCATCCACACTACCAGGCCTAGCCCTCCCGTACGCCCCTAGAAGAACACAACCTAGAGTATCCGCGTACTGCTGCTGGATGTACCCTCCAGACTTTCTTTGGCTAAGTGTCCCACACCGCCGAGTCAGCGTACCGATGTCGGTGTGAACGACGATCAGGTACCGAAGACCACCACCTTTATACTGTACTCCAACCCTCGAGCCCGCGGCCCCCCGGACAGTCCTGTCCGTGCATCTACCTTCAGAGCTACTGTCTGATGGCAAGTAATCCTATAATTCTACTTTCCTAGCTGCCGGGGAGTGAGAGTGTGCAACCCTAGTTATACTAGTTACTCTTTTAATTTATTATTCCTATGGTTTACGTTAGCCCAGGACTGCCCCCGGTATACCCCGTGAAGGGCTCTCAAGGGGCACTAGGAACCAAGACGGCGGCATTACGGCCCGAAGTTCCCTTTCGCAAGGCACTTATTATTATTGGTTGATCTCCTTTAACCCGATCCTCTTTTAGTTACTTTAATTCTAACCCTAGAGTATTAAGACTCTTCCTCTTCTTCCCGGGATGGATGATCTTTCGTCGTTCTCGTACTCCCTCATTCCAACAAGTCTCCCAATGATGAACTCGATCCTAGTTTACCCTACCAACCATCAACTATCAAAATTCTGTGGCTTTACTATATGCAGACAATCCTAAACTATATGAGGTACCCAAGGGGAGGTACACCAAATTATCTTCCAAATCTCCTATAATATTTACTGGAGGTCTACCATATCATACTTTGTCTAAATCCAGAAACTTATAATTTTCCTAATTAATCTGATATTTATTTAATTTTCTCAAAGGACGTGCCACGGGTCATTTTAAACATGAACTACATGATCTTCCTTAGTAATGGCTACTCAAAAATCATGATCATTAAATAACAGCAAAATAACCTCAAATACAAATTCTCAGAATTTTATAGAAAGTATTTAACCTCTAAATAATTTATTTAGTATAATCATATTAATTCTACATAGTGAAGGAAGTACTGAAATTATTCATCTAAAAATTATGGAAAAATCACTAGTCAGTGGTATGATGTATAAAAGATCTTTGTACAGAGAATCATAATTTTACTAGCTTGCTAACCACCACTAAAGATTTAATCAAATAATCAAGGTAAAACATACTTAATGAAGCGAGCCTTAGAATTAATCTTCGAAAAATCCCATAAAAATTCACAGAGATTTAGAATCATAATAAACGTTCTCTGCTTAAGTTTCATCACTTTCCAGTGAGTGTGTATTCCCTAATAAATTTTCTAAGCAAATCATACAACTACTGAATCATTAAAGGAAGTATCCAAAATAATGAACATAAAATTCATAGAAAAATATCCAGAGTGGTACCATCCCTATAATTCACTCTCCCCAAATCTCACCACTTTTCAATATGATTTAGTGTCATTTCCTATCTCTACAAGTTTTGCGCCCTAAACTAGGGTTAGACTTTCAGGTATCCCAACAGTCTCCAAATCTACTAAGATTTCGACCAGAGAACTATATTGGCCCTATGGTTCTCTTCACCCAATTTCGGGTCAATCCAAGGTCGTTTGACCACATGACCTTCACAAACCACCAAGATCCATCCTTAGGGTTTGGCCTTGGTCCTTAGGGTAAACTTACCCCGATCCACCTCAAACTCCATGAGGGGGTGCTAGAGAATATTACTAGCCAGTGGTAAAAAATCTCAGCCTCTGTTGAGGCGATCTCACCACTCAAACTTCAAAAGTGCACTTTTATCCTAAGACCCCGTATTAGGGCAAAACTTAGGATTGATCATTTCTAGTCCAAACCATCTACAAATGAGATGGAAAATTATACAGAACCTTATGGTGACCCCAGGGACCACTCATCAAAGTTTGGGAGGGTTTGGAAATTATTTAACTATCTAATTAAATTCGGCTAGGATTATTGAATTTTTCTAAAAACTATAGAAAAATATTCTCCAAAAATTCTCATTTTTGGATAGCACCTAGATATATGTAAGATTAGACCACACCCCAAATTTCAAGTCATTTGGATGACTGAATTGGAGTGGGGAATTTTTCTAAGGTCAAGGCAGCCCTCTGGATAGACCTCACCAAAAAAGGGTGCTGTGGTCTAACCAGGATTCCAAATCGAGTGAAATTAATTTTGAATTAAAGTAGACTTCAAGGGCTACACTTCCTATGTTGATCATTTTTCCTGTAGGAGCCTCTAGGTATTTTTCCCAATTTATTTAACAAGACAGATTTTTCATTCAGAAATTATTTTAAAAAAATAGAATTTCATTCCTCATCTTTTGCCATTCCTGTTCATCTATTCGGGTTGATTCAACAGAAATTTTCAACCACGAAAACCAGAGGATCCTAAAAACCTAATATCCTGTAGCTTTTCCAACCTATTTCCCGGGACCATCCAGCCATCTCCCTGGATCCGGCCACCACCACCACCACCTCCGTTGAGGCGAGGGCTATCGTCGGGCGGCGGCACAGCCGTCCGTGGAGACGGGCGGTTTCACGGCGAACCCGCCACCACGACGGGCGTGAATTTTCACGGGCGTCGGAAAACCACGAATCGACGCGTCACCCGATCTGGCTCTTTTGATCGCCCGATATCTCTCCTGAAACGATTCCTAAGATCTATCCGCTATGGAATATAAGAAGAGGGAGGGGAGGACCTTGTTCGCGGACAAAATCCCTTCATATGTTTGAAGGCCATGACATGCAGTATTCACTTCCTCAGGTATGGTTTTTTGCCCTTCAAGATCTCATACGGAGTCTTCTTGATGCTCTTGGTGATAGATGCTCCGTTAAGGACATGACATGCAGTATTCACTTCCTCAGCCCAAAAATTTTCATGGGAGAGATGTGTCACTCAACAAGGTCCTTCCATCCATTATGAGGGTCCTATTCTTCCTCTCATCAATCCCATTTTGCTGGGGTGTTCTTAGAGAAGATAATTCTTTGTGAATCACTTGCTCTTCACTGAACCTTGTCATGCTATCAAACTAAAATTTAGTCTCATTGTCACTTCTGATTTACACCACATTACTGTCCAATTCATTCTGAATTTTCTTGAAAAATTTCTTGAAGACATCAGGGGTTTCAGATCCTTTCTTCAAAAAGAATACCCAAGCAAAGCTGGAAAAGTCATCAAAAACCACAAGGGTGTAGACTTTCATACCTACACTATGAACTGGCATAGGACCAAACAAGTCCATATGCAAGAGGTATAAATAACTCACAGAGTCTTTGATCACAATGCTCTTGAAAGAAGATTTGGTCTGCTTGCCCTTTTTGCATGTATTGCAAATGGCTTCCTTAGTGCATTTCATTTTAGGACCATTCCTAAATAGCTCTTCACCAAAGCGCTTGACAATTATCTTATAGTTCAAATGAGCTAGTTTATTGTGCCATTGGACACAATATGAGACTTTCTCATTTACAACTAGGCATATAGGAGAGTCTATATCTAAACACAGGAAATTTAAACAATAGACATTCCCACTCCTAGTGCCTGTCAAGATGACCTCTTGGTAACTAACCCTCTTAATATGGCACTCATCATTGTGGAATATTATGTCATAGCCAAGATCACAATGTTGTCTTATGCTTATCAAGTTATGTTGCAACCCTTCCACATAAGCTACTTTTGTGATAGTGACTATGCCATTTGTTATCTTACCATAACCTCTAGTCACTCCTCTTTTTGAACCACCAAAGATCACTTTGGGTCCATCCTTCACTGGAGTGTACTCCTTCAAATTTCTCCTTGTTCCATTCATGTGTCTGGAACATCCACTATCCATGTACCATATAGGGGTATGGGCACTTAGACTAACCTGCAAGACATGATCTAGTTTACCTTAGGACCCCAAAAGGTATTGGTTCCTAGGTTCTGATTTGTTTGAAAAGAGACTTGTCTACGAGCAGTTTTTTTGATTGGTAGACAAACAGTTGCTTTTGCCACACTAGGATTATTCCAGTAATCTATGATATAATGGCCAACTTTTCCACAGCAACAGCACTCACGAATATTGTACCTTCTTTTTTGAGTTGGTCTGTTAGTTGTGCTGACAGCAGCTCTCTGTCCAGATGGAACAACAGTACTTTTCTTCAGGTTCCTTTCAGCTAAGATCTGACTGAAGGTAAGTCTTCAAGTAAACTTATTTGGCCTGCTCTGAATTCCATCAGCAGTAGTCTTCTTTATAGAAGTCATGCTCTTGATAGCATCAGAGGTAGCCAAATCTGGCTTGTTGATTGACTGATCCTTGATCAGAGTCTTTGTTGGATTTCCCTGAACTTTGGTTATAGACACATTCTTGAGAGTGTGGGCTGGTGCACAAAAGAAAAATGGTCCATGATGGGCCATTTTTATTTCTTCATGGGATATCATAAAGGCACTCATCCCCATTCCTCTTCTCCTTCCATTGGAAGGTACACTTATATTCTTCTAGGAAGAATACTCATTCTTCCAGTGACAATACATAGTGTCCTGGTCATACCTGTTAGAAAGGAGTATTACCCTATCAAAGGTAATAGGTGGCTGAACTTGAACTTTTCTCTTTCCTTTGAAGGGGCCAACCCTTGTGTTTCCCTTGAAACTTAAGCCCCTCTTGTTTCTCTGAGATGAGAAGGTGTCAATAATTGGCAACCCCATATTGGGCTTAGAGTAACTAGCCATAATCCTCTTCTCTCTTTGGAGTTTCTCTTCCAAAACCCTAATGAGACTATTCTTGTATTTAATGGTGCCAATCTTAATGACTGTGATGTTCTTCAGTTGGCTAACTTCCCTGATTTTCTATTCCAGCAAGTTTTCTGAATTTGACTGTAGGGAAGTAACTTGTTAGAGGAAGATAATCACCCAAGACCGCTTTTTTCCCATTTTCTTGCTTTTCTTGAAAGAATTCACCAGTGCACCATACTTGTCAATCAATTGATTGACATATTCCTCAGAAACTAAGCCCTCTTAATCATTAGATGGAGAGGCATTAGAATCTGGACAAGTCTCATAGCCTGACTTAGAATAAGAACTAGATAAGGAATGTACCTTGCTTGGACAAGGCTGAACCTAGATGAATTCTTCATCAGACCTTGCCATCGGCCCATATCAGCTAATGTCATCTTCATCTTCTTCGTTCTCCTCTGAGTCACGGTCAGACTGTGATAGAGGGGCCATGATGCCTATCCTTGCTTGAGGATAGTCTTCACCTTCATCTGCGTCATTAGCAACCAGCCCTATGAAGGCTTCTTCTTCTTCATCATCTTCAGACTCTGATGAAGATGAGTTAGTCTAGCTGTTCTCCTTCTTAGCCATGAAGGACTTTTCCTTCTTACCCTTGTGCTGGTGTTGTTTCTTCTCACCAGCCTCCTTTCTCTTGATTGGGCAATCACCTATTACATGCCCATGTTTGCTTTAATAGTAACAAACAACTTTAGGGAAACATGTTTACTAGGATTTGAGTCATACTTGCCTCCCTTAGAGTGCTTCTTATCTACCTTGTAGTAGTCTTCCTTGAGATTAGAGGAGGAGGAAGGTCTGCTCCTCCACCCCTCCTCTTCATCAGCTTTAGAAATTGCCTAGAGAAGACAACAAATTCCTCATCAGACATATTTCTTTCAGATGAGGTAGACCCTTAGCTGTCTTAATCAGCTGGCTTTATTAGAGGAGAGGCAATCCTCACCTTGCTCATCTTTGAGCTCTCTGCATTGAATGCCACTGCCATCTCCCTGTTCAGTGATCTGCTACTTTTCTCCTCTTTCCTTGCAGTCAGCTGTATTTCATAAGAAAACAGTTTCCCAAATAGGGTTGGTGGTGGAGTATCAACAAGCTTTGCCACCTCCCTGATGATATAAATCTTGTTATCCCAGTCTCTAGTTAGATACCTTAGGAACTTGTAATTAAGTTTATAATTGCTAAATACCCGGCCATAGGTCCTTAGATAATTTATTATTCTACAGAATCTTTCATAGCAGTTAGCTATGCCTTCTTCCTTGGACTGTCTGAATGACTCATACTCTTGGCTGAGCATGGACTTCCTATCATCTTTGACCTCTTCTGTTCCCTCCATATGGACAACCAAAGTGTCCCACATCTCCTTGTAGGTCTTGTAGTGAACCCGCTTCTAAAAGGTAGAATCATCACAACACTAACTATGATGTTCTGGGTTCTCTTGTCAAAGGTGGCAAGAATGACCTCATACTTGGTCATCTCTAAATATGTCTTTGGTGTCTGGAGATTGACATCCAGAGTTGAGACTTTCATGGGATAAAAGGTCCCTCTTTGACTATCACAAAGAACCTTGGGTCCGATGCCTCGATGATGAGTCTTACCATTTCCTTCCAAATTCCAAAGCCTTCCTTTCTGCAGATTGTGCGCTTCATGGAACCAAGGTCCTTATGGTTCTCTCCTTAACCCATAGTATACTCTAACTGCTACCCTTGGAGATCTACTCAGACTATTAAGTCTTTCTTGAGCAACCTCCCTCTGATACCACTTGAAAATCTTTGATTACAAGGGTAGCTTAACACCAAAGGGGGGAGGGGGGTTAATATGTTTTGCAACCTCCCTCAGATACCACTTTAAAATCTTTTATTACAAGGGTAGGTAACACCAAAGGGGGGGGAGTGAATATGTTTTAGGTCTTTTTTATTTCTTTTGACAATTATCGATTTTAGGGTCTGAAGTGATTAGATTAGTTTTTCTTTCAAGAAGATCACACACAGTACACAGATGGTTTATAGTGGTTCCCTAGAGTATGGTACGTCCACTTTCCCAACCACCTTTCTAACAGTGTGTTAGAAAAGGCACTTCACCAAAAACTTGGCTCCAAAGAGCTTATAACACGATCACGCAGGACCACTCAGTCTCCCCCAAGACCTACAGCTCGGGCACAACGCCCTAAAACTCAGTGATCAAAATACCACCTACCTCAAGCCAAAAGGCCCTACCACTCTGGCTAGGAATATAACCCTACCTTATATCCAAAGGATCCAACCACTAAGGCACAAGTTCCTTACAACTCATTCCAAAGCCCTACACTCAGATTCTTAACAAAATCCTACCATTCAAATCTATACAAGATCCTACACTCGGCCTTTATAAATATGCTTATAACTAAGATCTTGAAAGATCTTACAGAAAAGTAGATTTATTGATGTTTAATAGACAACAGAGAAATTATCTCTGTGTCTTCCTTCTTCTATCCTGAGAAAACTCCATCCAGATTCCTTCTTCATTGCTCCAGAAAATAGTCTTCAAGATAAGCTCTGCTTGGGTTGCGAAGTAACTACATCAGGGGTAGGCCTTGACTGCTTTTCTCTAAGAGAAATGTCTCTGACCTTGCTATTGGCGGTGTTGATTGCAGCATATAACTTGATGACCTTTTTGGTTTAATCATTTTTAAACCTCTGCTTCGAGCTCGACAATAATGGCGAGGAAGAAGAAGAAGTTTTGTCGCTTTTGAAAAGGACAAACCCTAGAAAAGATCATTTCTCCACCGTCGATCTCATTCCTTTTATCGTCCGTCGTCAAACGGCTCTTTTGACCTATGAGACCAGCTTTAATTACAGATATATAGCCTTCCTTTTACAAAAAAATCTTACAGCTGGCCGTCAGCGCCATTAGTGGTAAATTCTATCTTTCCCGTAATGAACTTTAATTCCATTGACTTAGATTGACTTTTGCTGATGTCAGTATCTGCGGACTTTGCCAAATTTTCCGAATCAATCCAGGCATTGAGTGTGCTGAGTGAATGACATTCACTCAATGCCTATGGACTTAGCCAATTCTTCTACATCTTAGGCGTTGAGAGCGTTGAGTGAATGGCCGTCATTCAACGCTTTTTGACTTGGCCAAACTTTCTGCACTACCAGGCATTGACTACGTTGAGTGAGTCTTCATCACTCAACGCCCCTAGACTTAGCTGCTTCTTTGAAATCTGCCAGCTTGATGAGGCACTGAGTGTGTTGAGTGAGCTGTCCTCACTGAATGCATCTGTACATAGACAGATTTTTCTATCTATCTTATTTAGCTTTGACAGAATTAGCAAGGCATCGAGTTAACTGGCTTCACTCAATGCTCCTGGACTTTGTTAATTTTTCTTTGACAGATCCTCTGTGGCTTTGACTGAAGTAGCTTTCTTCAATGCTTCTAGCTGTATGTCATTGAGTGAGTTGACATCACTCAACGCCTGTGGACTTACCCACTTTTCTGTATTCCTTATTTATAAGCTTTGACTGCTATGTCTTTCCTCAGCGCTTTGTGTTGAATAGCATTGAGTGAACTTGCTTCACTCAACGCCTATGGACTTAGTCACTTTTCTTCACTATCAAGGCAAAGGCTTTGGCTGACTATTCTTTACTCGATGATTTTGCTCATCTAGCACTGAGTGAGCTGACTACACTCAACGCCTGTGGACTTAGTCGATTTTCTGCTTGCCACTGCTAAGTCTTTGACAGACACAGCTTTACTTAGCGCTTGTTGTTGTATGGTGATGAGTTATCTGCCTTCACTCAATGCCTATGGACATAGCTTCATTTCTGTTTTGTAAACTGATGGGCTTTGATAGTACACACCTTACTCAGTGCTTCTAAGCATCTGGCATTGAGTGAACTGGCTTCACTCAACGCCTGTTGACTTGGCAATTTTTAGCCTTTCCAGCATCCTTCTTTGACATCTAACATTGTATGAACTGACTTCAGTCAACAATTGTGGACTTAAATAGATTTCTATCTCTCCACTCCTCAACCTTGTGACAACCTGTCACAACCACTTTGAATGCCTGTCCAATCAGCAAGCATGAACTTAAACATACATCAAAGGCAACTATGTGTATACCATTTACTTGTTTGACTTCTACAAATCTGGGCATTGTGAGCAATGGACCCAACAAAATCCGTAGAGGAATGGACATTATTCTCTACTCAGAACTCTATCTGTTTCCATTCATTGGACCTCATCGGAGCACCTAGTTTGAGTATTGACTCAATCCCGCAAAGGTAAATTTTCATTACAGCGATTTTTCTTCTTGATCAATGTTCATCGCTAGATCCGAACTATTTTGGGTTTTCTTGTTCCTAATTTTTTCTACGTACAAGTGTTGTGACATATAGCAAAACCAAATAGTGGTATCAGAGGTTGTTAATGTGATGATCATTGTTTCAGAAGTTGCTAAATCCATTGCATGTACATCTTGAGAATTTAGAAGTGTTCTAAATGGCCAAATCTATTACTTGAACATCAAATGTTGATTGATTTTCTGAGGAATTGATGACCCTGTTAGGGCCTCTGCCCCTAAGACCCTACTAGGGGCACAACCCCTTGGAACCCCGCTAGGAGCGCAACTGATTTTGTTGTGATATCTTCATTACTCCTTAATATTAACTATCCATCCTATTGGTTTGGGAAACCAAGTTTGTTAGATTTTGAATGTCACATAGATGAAACCAAGTGTGTTAGATTTTGAATGTCACAAAGAAGTACCAGCTTGTCTACTATGTAAGTGGAGTTGGTGTTGCTCATATCTAGTGCATGTAAATCTGATGATTTAGAAGGGTTCTAGATTTTAAGATTTAACCCAGTTCATCAAGTGTTGATTAATTTATTGTGCACATATGGGATTCATTTGGATTATGAATGTTGTTAGTTAAATTTTGTGGATGTGCACACTGGTTAATTGTTCACCATGATTAAGTGTTAATTGATTATCTATAAATCCCTTATGTAATAAAAAGTGTTTGGATGCCTTTCGATGGATGACACTCTTCCTGCCTAGATCAATAAAGTGTGGGCTTGCCAAAGCAAGGTGCATTAATCTATCTTGGTAAGGATGCGAGCGGATAATTTAATATCCTACTTTCGACATCGAGTTAAACTTTACCAGATGACCTCAAAGGTTAAGTTCCCAGAGGCATAGGGGTGGCATGCACCATATGATGGATGCGAATAAGGAGTTATTCACCAACCATGCAAAAGTTGCGCAATGATGCAATCGGCTAGCGTTGCCTTCCTACAAACAGCATTCTGAGAGAAAAAACCAAAGCTGACTCATAGTGTTGGTGAAATATGAATCTTGTCCATTAAGAGAGTAGCTCACATAAACACTCTGAATTGATATCGAGGGTTATTAATTTGATAAAAATAGTTAGAGTAATTTTGATTAAAGTCCTAATTTTAATAAAAATGTTTTTTGAAATGTAGTACTGAATTTTACTTTGCATAAATTCTTGTAGAATTTCTATGACAAGTTGATCTAATTTCACCCTCTCCCTCTAAGCCATTCTTGAGAAGGAGAAACTGAGTGGGATGAACTATTTGGATCGGTACCGAAACCTGAGAATTGTTCTCAGGCAAGAGCGTAAGCTCTATATTTTGGAAGAGGTATCCCCTAATGAGCCAGTCAAGATTGCGTCCCGATCTGATAAAGATGCTTACAAGAATTATCAAGGCAACTCCTTGGACATCGAATGCCTCATGTTGGCAACCATGAACTCTGAGCTTTAGAAGCAACATGAGAACATGTGTTGTAAAGAAATTAATGAGCATCTCAAGAAATTTTTTCAAGGGTTGGCTCACCAAGAGAGGTTTGACATCACCAAGGAATTCTTTCAGTGTATGATGGGAGATCGAGACCTAGTAGGGACTAACGCACTCAAGATGATTGGGTATATAAAGAATCTTGATAGGCTAGGCTTTCCTATAGGCTAATAGTTGGCTACAAACCTAATCCTGCAATCGTAGTCGGACAGTTATGAGCAGTTCGTTTGTAACTACTATTTGAATGAAATAGACAAGACATTTCCTAAGCTCCTAGGTATATTAAGAACTGTCGAAATCAATATGAAGAAGATCAAGCCAGCTAGCCCCATACTTATGGTGTATAAAGGCAAGTCCAAGGCCAAGGGTTTCAATAAGACGATGGTAGAATCTAAATCATCTCTTGTGGCCAAAACTTTAGTACTGAAAAATAAAGGCTTAGAGAAAGAAGGGAAATGCCACCACTGTGGCAAGGCTAGTTATTGGAGGAGGAAATGTCCTTCTTACATTCGCTTCAAGTATCTATGTTATAGAGATAAACCTTTCTACTCGTCCAACTTGGGTATTAGATACCGGATATGGTTCTCACATTTGTATAAATGTGCAGGAATTGGGAAGGGGAAGATTGCTAAGTAAAGGAGAGGTGGACCTACGTGTTGGCAATGGAGCTAGAGTTGCTGTTGACATCGTAGGAATTTACCGTCTTTCTTTGCCTTGTGGGCTTGTAATATAACTTGATAATTGTTATTATTTTCCTTGCATAACTAAAAACATTATATCCATTTCATACTTGGACATGATTGGTTTTTCTTTTATTATTAAAAATAATTGTTCTATATTTAAGAATGTTGTTTGTTATGGTATAGCCCAAATGTTTAATGTTTTATATGTTTTGAACTTAGACCATCAGATCTAAAATATAGAAAATACTAAAAGACTAAAAACAAATGACTCAAATCCTACGTAACTTTAGCATTGTCATTTGAGCCATATAAATGAGAAACACATCCAAGCTCCATAAAGATGGACTACTGGACTCATTTGATTATGAATCATTTGAGAGTTGCGAATCCTATTTATTAGGCAAGATGAGTAAAGTCCCTTTCACTGGTTTCAATAAGAGGGTTGATGATTTCTTGGGTATAGTACATTGTGATGTATGTAGACCCATGACTTCTATGGCTACAAGTGGGTACTTCTACTTTGTTTCATTTACTTATGATTTTAGTAGTTACAGATATGTGTATCTTATGAAGTGCAAATATGAAACCTTCGAAAAGTTAAAAGAGTTTAATAACGAAGTAGAGAACCAGCTGGGTAAGAAGGTTAAAGCACTCGGTTCTGATTGAGGTGGAGAATACCTCAGTTATGAGTTTTGTGATCATCTAATAGAGTGTGATATTATATCACAGCTCACTCTACCCAGAACCCCGCAACATAATGGTGTGTCTAAGCGGAGGAATCGTACTCTATTAGACATAGTATTATTGATGATGAGTCATGCAGATCTGCCTATTTCCTTTTAGAGTTTTGATCTATAAACTGCTGCTTTTACACTAAATCGTGCTCCAACGAAAGTGGTTTTAAAGATACAATATGAGATATGGACTGGGAAGCATCCTAATATGTCATTCATTAAGATTTGGTTCAGTGAGGTATACATACGATGTAAAATTCCTGACGAATTGGAACCCAAGTAGGATAAATGTTATCTTGTGGGGTATCCTAAGGAAACCAAGGGATATTATTTCTACCTACTGTCTGAGGGAAAAGAGTTTGACGCGAGGACTTTTGTCTTTCTTGAGAAAGAGTTCTTAAGTAGAAAGACTACCAGGGTAGAACTTGAAGATGATCAAGAACCACAAACCGTTAATGAATCGGAATTATAACCTGAGCAAGGACTACAAGTTGTGGTAGCTAGAGATCCTTCTCCAGAAACACAAGCTCCACATAGATCTGGTAGACTAATGTTTGAGCTTGAGAGATATGGATTCCTCATGTCTCAAATTGGTAATTTGTTGCTTATGGATCATAATGATGATCCTGCAACCTACCAAGATGCTATGAGTGGACCGGACTCCGAGAAGTGGCTTGAGGCAATGAAATTTGAAATGGACTCATTGTATGAAAACTATGTTTGGACCTTGGTGGAACTACCTGAAGGGGTACGACCCATAGGGTGCAAGTGGGTATTCAAGAAGAAGACCGACATGAATGGGAATGTACAAACATTCAAAGGGCAATTAGTGTCTAAAGTTTTCAAGCAAATTCATGATGTTGACTATGATGAGACATTTTCCCCTATTGCTATAGTAAAGACCATCAGAATTCTGTTTTCTATTGCTATGTATTAAGACTACGAGATAAGGCAGATGGATGTCAAAACGACTTTCCTAAATGGAAACTTCCTTAAGGAAGTGTACATGACACAACCCGTGGGTTTTGCATCTCTAGGTGAAGCCACTAAAATATGCAAGCTGCAGAGATCCATTTATGGATTAAAACAGGCTTCTCGAAGTTGGAATCATCATTTTGATGAAAAGATCAAAGAGGTTGGTTTTATCAAGAACGAGGATGAACTGTGTGTTTACAAGTAGAATAGTGGGAGCATTATTGTCTTCCTGATATTGTATGTAGATGATATACTGTTGATCGGGAATGACCAACCAACCCTACAAGTTGTTAAGAACAACACATGGAACTACTTTTCAATGAAATACTTGGGCGAAACGAATTATATACTTGGTAATAAGATCTATAGAGATAAATTAAAGAAGTTGTTGAGTTTGACCCAAAGTATATGGATTGATAAGGTGTTGAAACAGTTCAACATGCTTGAGTCCAAGAAAAGATTCTTACCCAAGTCTCAAGGTGTGAGTCTCTCTAAAGGCCAGTGTCCTAAATCTTATTAAGATAAGGTCCGCATGAAGTTGATTCCATATGCTTTGGAAATTGGATCAATCATGTATGCAATGATATGTACTCTACCCAATGTCTCTTATGCCTTGAGCATGAATAGTAGGTATCTGTCTGATCCGGGTGATAGTCACTAGATTGTCATCAAGAATATGCTAAAGTACATCAGAAGGACTAAGGATACGTTCTTGGTATTCGGTGGAGAGGAAAAGCACATTGTAAAGGATTACACGGATGCTAGATTTCGAACTAATAGGGACGACTCAAAGTCTTAGTCAGGGTTCATATTTTTCCTAAATGGGGGAGTTGTTAGCTGAATGAGTTCTATGTAGGAGAAAGTTGTCGATTCTACTACTGAGGCTGTGTATATCACCGCTGCGAATGCAGCGAAGGAGGCTGTATGGATTAGGAAATTCATTAGAGAGTTAGATATAGTTCCTAGCATTGTTGGTATCATAGTTCTCTACTATGACAACAACGGTGCAATTTCACTTACTTCGGAACCTAGATCTCATCAGTGCTACAAGCATATACTTCGGTGGTTCCATCATATTTTAGAGATTTTCGATCGAGGAGATGTGAACATTTGCAGAGTGCAGACTGAAGAGAATATTGTGGATCCACTGATGAATCCTCTAACACAGAGAAAGCATTATGGTCATGTTAGAACTAATGTTATACGATACCTTAATGATCAGCCCTTGTGAGAGTCTTATGGATTGTATGTTTGTTAGCTGTAAAATTTCAATTAATGAATAATGTACTATACATTTAAATTTTAAATTAATGGCAAGTTCTTTTGTTATGTAAAATTTATCTCTTTTGTGATAGATTAATTTAACATAATAAATGCCCTTAAAATGTTTGCTTCCATAAGAGTCAAGTGGTGACTTGAATGTGAGAGCCTATGTTCTTAGAAGCTTCATTCTTATATGGTCCCTAGTCGAGTGTCATCTTAGAAGCTAAGGGTAATGATGATAGAATAATACTAGCATGTGCATTGACTGATGATCGGTTCTCATAGGTCATGATATTGTGATATCAATTCATTACATAGGTACTTATTAGTGAACAAGTTATACTAGACAGACCCACCATTAGAATACTTTGTGGATTAACGTGTCACAAGTATGGATCAAGTGGAAATGGCATTTATGGTTCTTTGACATGTGAAAGTGAGAAGTTGTCAACCTAAATCACCTTGAGGGGGGGTGAATAGGTAAATTGTGCGTCGATTTGCGAAATAAAAATTTTAGCGATCTAGCACAAGAAATCAAGCAATCACAGAAAGACAAGAAGATTTATAGTGGTTCCCCAGTCTTGGGTACATCCACTTTACCTCACCGATCTTGCAAATCACTAGACTCGGCTACTCCACTATCTCGGATTGAAAACAATCCTACGCCTCGGAACCAAGTTCCTACAAACTCAATCCAAAAGGATCTACACTCGGAAGATAAAAACATCCTACAACCTCGGAGAACAACGCTCCTACACTCTGGGAAAATCTCCTACAATAATAGTAAAGAAATTTTGAATTAAAAACAGAATAAATTTCTCAGATCTGGAATATTGAATATCTGAATCTTCTTCTTGAACTTTGCGACTTTTTCAGAAATGTTGAAGAAGATGAGTAGATCTGATCCGAGAAAGCTTTGACCAACTCGATCAAGGAGAAGATGAGAATCCTTGAACAGCAAGTCTTCTTGATCGACAATAGAAGAGTCGATCTGATCGTGAGCGGTGGCGGCGGCTTCAGAGATCTGAAATTAGAGATGGCCGACGAGAATAATATCGCGTGAAGAAACAGCCGCTCTTTAAAAAAAATTATTGTGTTTAGGGTTAGGTCTTATTGATAAGACCTTATATAGGATTAATCCTAACGGTTAGAAAAGTCATTAATGACGACACGTGGACCAATCACGTCAAGTCTTTCAAAAATCCAACCGATCAGGACTTAAACAAATTTCGGAAAAATTAAGTTTGCAGTTCTCGAGAAGTGGCATTAGCTCTCGAGAACTGATTGAATTTCTCGAGAACTGAACTTTCTGGAATTGAACTTAGTTTTCGAGACTTTAGGATCAATACTTCTCGAAAACAATATGGACTTCTCGAGAACTATAGCCTGACTTCTCGAGAACTATGAAGCTGAGTTTCACGAGAACTAAGGACTTCTCGAGAACAAATCTGGACTTCTCGAGAACTAATCTGGACTTCTCGAGAACTAATTTAGATTTCTCGAGAACTAAGACTTAGAAAGAATTTCTTTAAACTTTCTGAACTTCCCGAGAACTACTCTGGGACTTCTCGAGAACTAATCTGGACTTCTCGAGAACTAAGACTTAGAAAGAATTTCTTGAAACTTTCTGAACTTCCCGAGAACTACTCTGGGACTTCTCGAGAACTAAGAGATGAGCTTCTCGAGAACTGAAAGGACTTCTCGAGAACTAAGAGATACTTCTCTAGAACTAATCCTTAGAAAATATTTCTTGAACTGAAACAGCTAAACTTTTCGAGAACTAAACTCCTGTTTCTCGAGAACTTCTAACTCTACTTCTCGAGAACTGAAAGGACTTCTCGAGAAGTGGACTTAGAAAATTTTTGAACTTTTTAGAAATAAACTTTTTCTTCTCTTCAAGGGTCCAATCTTCATTCCATGGTCCAAGTGTTTGAATATGAAGTGTATCCCAATAGAGAGGCAACACATGAGTCAACACCTTGGATCACACAGTGAGGGATTACACTGTATGGTCCTGTGTTCATGACCAACTGTAGACTGACATTGGTCTACACTTAGTAATGATGATCTGCAAACACACAACTTAAACAAGATGTCAAATACAACTTAATTGATCTTATTTCAAGGGTGACTTCATGAAAATTTGGGTTATTGTGGATGCACTGCCCAACAACATGAATTCACAACATTCATCGAGTGAGGAAGAGCGTGCTTTGATGCTATCAAAAGTAAAGTATTGAGAAAGTTGGATGATAAAGAAGGTTATTGGGTACGTTACGAATCATTTGGGTATTTGCGTATGAGCAGAGATGGGATTTGTCCTCTTATATGACAGGAGTTGCTTCCAAGGGCCCCTTGATGGAATTGTACTAAGAAATACATGGTCATGCTTGGTTGAGTCAATATGTGATAGGGCGCACCAATTTCTGAAAGTCCATTCTAGATCAGGAAACTAAGATTGAACAATTATGAGGGTGGTATGGTCTATACCTCTAGTTCTATCCAGATGTATGGAATGAAGGGGCATGACAACTCGGATACATTAGTCACAATGGCTTTCGAGTTTTAAACTCTTATTTCTTGGGGAGCAATGATACATTGCTAGATGCAACTCATTGTTTGTGAAGCTTTTGTCTGATACTTTCAAGATCAAGTGGGAGACTGTTGGTATTAACATGGTGATCTGGAAGTGATCAAACATGTAGCCTCACTACCAATGCAATATTAGCCTATGGGGTAACACATAGGAGCGTTTGGAGAATTTGGAAGATTAGATTGTGTTGGTATTACTTATATGAGATGAGTGAAGGACTGGACTCAGCCAGGCATTGAGTGTGTCAATGTCTACTCAGCCAGGCATTGAGTTCTTTGAGACCACACAACTCTTTCATCGAGTTATGTGCTGATTCATTGAATTAGCATTGAGAGCGTTGGGACCACTCGATGATTCATTGAGTCAATTGTTGATTCATCAAAAGACAGCATTGAGTACGTCGAGACCACTCAATGCCTTTGTCGAGTCAAATGTTGACTTATCGAATTAGGCGCTGAGAGCGTCGAGACCATTCGGCTCCTTCGTCGAGTCAAATGTTGACTTGTCAAAATAGGCATTGAGAGCGTCAAGTTCACTCGAAAATTTGTCAAGTCAAGTGTTGATTCGACGAGTCTTGAATTGGTGGCATTGAGTCCACTTGATGCTTTATCGAGTCAAATGTTGATTCGTCGAGTTAGGCATTGAGTGCGCTCGACGCTTCGTCGAGTCAAATGTTGATTCATCGAATATCGACGTAAATACTTGGTGAATTCCATTTCATCCAGTTTAATTCTTTTAAGTTCAGTTCGGCGTGGTCTGCTTGTATCGGTTGGCTCGGTAAAAAGTATATATACGATATGTACAGTAAACCAACAGTGAGATATGATACGTTTTGACCTAATTGTGAGTCAGCTTCTTCTTCCTCCCGACAGAACTGTTCCTCAAGGCCGTGAATGCCGGTCTCGCCGCCGACTGTCCGTCGTTCCTATACGTCGCCGAAAATCGTTTCCTAAGTGTCGTATATATCATTATTGCCTCTCCTTGAACGGAACTAGTAGTCTGTGGATACGTTGAGGGAAAACCTACTTCCGACCTAGATCTTGTGTGACAAGAGTCTAGGGTTCTCTGTGCTCAGGTGGATATCCGTAGAAGCGTGGACACTAATCTATGCTCAGAACTCTTATCATTGTCGTTCATTGGACTTCGTCGGAGCAAATTTGTTGAGTATTGACTCAATCCGCCAAAGGTAAATTTTTTTATAGCGATTTTACTTCTTGATCAATGTTCATCGCTAGATCCGAACTATTTTGGTTTTTCTTGTTCCTAATTTTTATTGCGCACAAGGGTTGTGACATATATCAAAACCCAACAAAACTCTCTAAGTCACACAAGGACCTAGACGCACAAGGTGGAGATTTTATCCTAAGCCACGCAATAACATAGACACCACATGCAAGGCGGTGATTTCCTCTATTGATTACAGTGATGAAATAAAGAATTACAATGAATGACTTTCAGACTGAAATCTCCATCTAAATAAAAGCACTGAAGATGCCGATGAATCCTTGTAAAGGTAGCTTGAGATGTTGCGTATGTGTCATCTCTTTTTCTCTCTTGAACCTTCTTGGGAAGATAGAGTTTTTCTCAATGCTAGATCTCTCTAGACAAATTTCACGGGAAGAAACACTCCAGAATCTGAAAGTTATAACCATAGAAAAAATGAGCCATCTATATATTTTGGAGATATTACCGGCAATACTGGGTATCACCTGTCGGCGATATCTTATCTGACTGCCACATGTCCCATTACTCTGATGCTTCTGTGGAACTATTCCATGAGCTATCGTCAGGTGGCGATACTGGATATCTACAGGCGATATCTACTTAACTTCTCTTAGTAATCCTGAATCCAAGCCAAAAATAATAAGAGTGTTAGACATGTTATATCTGAACATCATAAACACATGATAATCAAGTACAAACAAGATTTGTTATTAGCAAACTAAGAAGCATGGAACGCATGATCCAACCGTTATAATTTAGAATGCCATTTCATGAAGTCTGGAGCATATATATGAAGACCATATTGCGGTGAAAAAAAGACCACACGAGTTAAAAATACATATGATATAGGATGACGAAAATAATCCCAAGATATGCAGTGAGCAATGTATTAGAGGTCACACAATTTTATTTTCCAGGCCTCAAGAATTAATGAAATTGGGCCACAATTTCCCTATAATATATGTTCGCGAACCAACTGAATAGAGATTGCAGACTATTAAATTATATAGTAGGTCATAAAGTGATGAAGATAACATCGATATTTATGAGCTTAGAAAAAGTCATTGGAGATCGCACAAATTGACTATGTTGGTCTCAAAAATTAGTAAGCTTAATAGCAGAGTCCGTATAAAATAATGGTATTGATCATGTGGGGGCTTAGAGAAATAGTGCAGTCTGCTTTAACTAATATCGCAGATCATATAGGTGAAATATACTCCAGGTACTCATGAATTGTATTTGACTGTCTTGCCATATAACTTTATCCACCACATAAGATGTCGACAAAGCGACCTATTCAGACACAAAGGGCTATCCATGCTTGAGTGATAAAGCCTAAGGCAATTAAATGGGCAGGTGTACGTAAAGCTGTATTGCGTTCCTCAGAGAGATCGCCAGATCTGTATACCTCACGCGACTACTGTGACCTATAAAATCAGTATTTGGTGGACTAGAGAGAATGAGTTTACAGACTTAGGTGAACAAGTGGACAGGTGTGCAAGGGGTTGCATTGATTTCCTGAAGTGGTCACAAAAGTTGTAAAAAACTTTAATGGATCTACTGCTCTCTTGTCTTACAATACAAGCTAAGCTGATCAATTTGGCAAGTGTGCACAAGGCATCACTGCGCTCCTCAGATAGATAAACTGTAGGCACTGCTTGAGAGTACTTTGGAGTATTCGATGGTCACAGTCTAAGATGATCAGTTTGGTAGTTGTGTGCAGAGCAGCATTGCTTTCCTCAGAAAGATCATCAAAGCTATAATGATATCCCTTACAGAGCACAGAAGTGCTAATAATCACCTAAACATCCCTTAATGTAGAGGTGTGTTAAATGCTGGCTGGAATCCAAAAACTTAAAGACCACCGCACTAGAGTTTTAAAGCCTCCACAACACGTGTGCGAAAAATCCCAACTACACGACATCATTGTGATTTTTCTCTAATGACTATAATTCGGGGGTTCAAGCAGGACCCGGTGTTATCTGCTTAGTTCAATGATCTTTCTACTTAGTGATAAAAGAAAATAAGACCACTAGAGAATAAAATGTGTCAGTGCGAATATCTTTACTGAAATTATCGTTAAAGTGTAAATAGATGAAGAAAAAAACATTACTTTAAGAATAACACCGTTTCAAATCATTACCACTATAGGTGTGGGAGGTGTCTTCTCCGTCATATGTCTAAAGGAGATAGACTGCATTTTAAATACCTCATTGATGATGAAAGGACCTGTCCAATTGGGATTTAAATTTCCAACAACACCAGCTCTTGATGCCCCATCCACCTTCTTCAGCAAAAAATCCCCAACTAGGAATTACTCGATTCTGACATTTTTATCGAAGTATTTGACCATTCTCCTTTTCACTTCATGTTGTCTGATAATTGCCTCATCTCGGGGCTCTTCGATTAAGTCTAAGGTTAATTTCATCTCTCCAACATTAACTTCCATCCAGACTTCTCCTCCCTATTTTGTAAGCATAATTCTTGGACTGGGCACCTCAAACTCTATCGGAATGAGGGCCTCTGAACCATGAGAAAGTTTGAATGGCATTTCTCCTGTAGCTGAGGATTGTGTAGTATGAAGGATCCAAAGGACTGAATGAAGCGGGTCTGCCCAATTTCCTTTGTGATTCACAATCTTCTTCTTCAAGAGATTTAGAATTTCTTTATTTGCACCCTCAACCTTGTTGAAACCTCCTCCCATTCTCACAGAGTGTTCAAACCAAAAAAGGGGAGAACCTGCACTTACTTATCCTGAACCAACTTCAGGCAACAGAATTAGAGTTTAGAACTGGCCCCATACTATAGCGAGAAGGTCTCGCAGCATACACGAAAGATCAGAGAGAGCTTCCCATCCTAAGCCAATGCTGAGCTAGATACCTTGGAAGGTTTTTGGAACGAACAAAAATAAAATAGAGGAGAACGAAAGTAAAAAATCGATCCTACTCAATGGTTCCCTTACGGTTCTATTTATAGATTTTTGAGCCTCGTCTTTCAACAACACAATTCTAATTTTGGTTTTGCTAAATGCAGCCCAAATTGTTCTATCAAAAATGAAACTCTGTTGTTTAGAGTGGCATTAGAAACCAACCGGGACATTCTATAAAATACACTGTTGGGAGAGTGATTCATGTGGCTACTACTGGCCTGGTGTGGCGAGTTCCTAATATGGTATGCACTCACCAATTCCCTATGGTAGAGAACGTGTGGTGGCTGTAACACCCCAAATCCCGTTTTGGATTTTAGGCTGGATGACACGGCCTGGGACATGGGCGTGTCAAGCTCTCGGTACTCGAGTGGGTCTCGAGTAGGACTAGAGTGGGCGTAGAGTATGTCTCGAGTGAGGCACACGGCCTGGGACACGGGCGTGTCCCAGGGTATGTCCTTCACTGTGCGTGTCGAAGAGTCGACACAATTTCAGTCAACGATCGTTGAGTAAGGTGACACGGCCTTGGACACGGGCGTATCCAAGGGTGTGTCCTGCTCAGTTTCCATGGCTTTGAGTGGCGTTGAGTGTAGAACATGGCCTGTGACACGGGCGTATCACAGGGGGGTGCTCGACACACGACTAAGGACACGGGCATATGCCTTAGTCGTGTGCTTCTCAGGAGAGTTGGTCCTATGTCGAGTGAGGAATACGCCCCTTAACACGGGAGTGTACTTACTAACACGGGCGTGTCAAGGCTTGACACGGGCGTGTCAGGGCTTGATACGGGCATGTCTTAAACCGTGTTCTGGTCAGGATTGAGTAGGTTCCCTAGCCGCTTAGGGAACACGGCCTGTGACACGGGCGTGTCAAAAGCTGTGTCAGCCCAAAATATTTATTGGGGGCAGATCAAGGCCATTCAATTCCTTTTACTTAGATCCCGTGGTCCAAGCCTATTCTTGTACGGATAAGGACGTGGATTGAGATGAAGTTCTCATTCTACTAAGGATCACTCTCTTTCTAAGCTAGAGAGAATGGAGAGCTCGGAGGAAGAGAAGGAGAAGAGATTCGGCTTTCGGAGGAGCGTCAACGGTCCGACTCGATATCCAAGGCCACCGTTGTGGAGGCAAGGCCGTTGCGGTGATTACCATCAAGCTAGTTTCTCAATGGCTCCTGAAGCGATCGTCAAGGGTAACGATCTCCTTCTTGGACAAGTGAAGTCCTACTTTATGCATGTGCAAGGGATCCTCCACCAATAGGTGGAAAGCGTAAGCAATTCTAGCGATTGAGTCTTCATCTAGATCCGGAACTGTGTAGTACGGAATAGGCATGTTGTGTGAAGCCAATCTGGACTGGTAGTATGAATTGGTGATGCTGCAAACCGAAGAAGACTTAAATAGTTTAGCCTGCTGAGAAGGTGAGGACGATTGTGAATTGTTAGAAGGATGCTTTGTATAGATCCTTTGGTTGGATGCGATGCTTTGTATATCTCCTTTGGTTGGATGCTCGGCACGAGCTGGTTGATGGAATTGAAAGTGACACTATGTGCCAGTGTTATGAGATGGTTTGCGGGCACCCCTGAGTTGGTGGTCGCGAGATGTCTTCAACAGGGGTTTGGAGGATGATGCCCATGGTCAACAAGTGCAGTGATAGGGTCGGGTGAGCAGTCGATTGGTAGCATTGCAAATGGGGGGTTTTAGACCTTCCCGACTTGTTACACTAATTTGGTAGATCGATCTATAGTTCTCACTAGTTGTCGTGAGGTGTACGACTCTGAGTGGGTTGGGTGTGAGGGGTCTCCAATGTGTGTTTAGAGGCTTATGCCTGGCCAACAAGCTAATAACCTCTATTCGGTGGTAGGACCTAGAGGTTTTTGGTACACCATAAGCGTGCCCTGAGTGCATAGAACGTCTGGCGCGCAGGCCAGCATTTGTGATATAATTGTGGTAGATATATATATGTTGTGATTGTATTGCATGCAGGGAAGGAACCACTGCCCCGGGTAAGGGGTAGGGTCGTTATAATTATTTAGCGGAATGCTGACCGTTGCTTTGTTGATCACCCTTGGGGTGGACGTCCATATACAGGTGTTGCAGGCTGATTGGATTGTGTGGGCTGAAGCCCTTGCTACTACTGCTTGTAGGCCCTTGTAGGTCGTGCGAAGCTTTGGATTTCATGTGTGGCCTGCCTGCATGCCGATGTATGAAATCATATTTGTAAAGAGAAACTTGTAAGGCCTTAAGGCCATGAGCGGTGTGTGCTTGTAAAAATTCCTAGTGTTATATATAAATGAATTGTTTATATATTTGTAGTGGACATTCATTGGATGAGTTCTTATAAGCTTTAAACTTCTGCTAGGATGCTCTAGGTTAGGGTGCGATGGTATTTTGGTATTAACCTATGACCTCGCTGTCTGTTCGTGGCATATAATGTGGGGCCCCAGCCGGAGCTTCAATTATATGTTATTTAACGGGTCGGGTTGTTACATTTTAGTATTAGAGGCCCCTCGGTCTTCCATTTTCGAATTCGTGGTCGAATTCTTTTGTGGGGTGGTGAGCACGTGTACGTGCGAACCGTGTTAACATAAATGAACTCAAGAATGTCCACTATGAATGTGAGTTATTGGGCATGTTTGCTATTAGAGATTAGAGGTTATTGATATCTTGTTCACGTATAGGTGATAAGGATCGGATCTGGGCAGTCTGAACCCCAGCGTTTGGATTAGAGTGCGTGATGTAGTGTTATACGCGCGACATGAATATTAGCGAAATTATGGTTCTCTCTTGACGTTCCAACTAATTTGCGATTCACACAGAAAATTATTCCAACCCACACGGTTGCAATATTTAGCGACCCAATGCTAACGTTCGGGTAGCCAATCCGTTAGAGACCGAACAACAGCTATAGGCTGAGATTCGATCAAGCTAAAAGGACGACTATTGCATCCGAACGAGCGGAGTTGTTCCAAAAGAGATCCACCCAAAAAAATATGATTCGCAAATAAATGGTAGATCTCTCCCAAAAAAGAAACGAGGCCCGCCATGCCTTCTCGAATTTAAAAAAATCAAGATAAATGCAAAATTTTTTCAAGAAAACCACGATGATTCCAATGCTATCAAAATTTCACGCCAACGTTTTCTACCACAGAAATTATCTAGAGGGAAAATAAATCTCAAGGTTGTAGAAATTTTGTTACCCCGCTTGGAGATATATCTAGGAGTTGATCTATGCCAAAATATGATCGCCCTTCAACGGCTCCACCAGAATCACAGCGGATGAAGAGAAAACTCGTTGCCTTCCTTGCGTCACGCCGGAGCAACGTTCATTGAGATCAAAGTCTCCTTGCACATGGCCGGCTGAATGAATAGGAAAGAGAAAAGGTGGTGAACCTTTGTTCTCTTAGGGTGGCCTCACCTTGGAGGGGCCAGTTGTGGGAGAGGGGATGGCCTCATGGTGGGGAAGAAGGGGTAGGCCGGAGGCCAAAAGGGAGGAGACATGGAGGAGGGGCGGCGGTTCTAGGTTGGCCGAACCTAATGAGGTGGAGAAGGACAAGTTTGGCAATTCAGAGGAGAAGGAAAGAGAGAGGGAGGATGAGATTTCCAAGTCAAAAGGAATTTTCAAATTTCAAAAGCTCCCATCAATCTTCAATGTTCAATTACTATAACAACTTGCCTATTTATAGGCTTACAACAATCAATGGCTATAAGCAGCCCAAAAACATGAAATTAAATAATGTCCAACTAAACAAAAATTATTTAAAGAAAAACATAACAAAATATTTAATTAATACTTATAATAGAATAATTATATGTATTAATAAATTATTTGGGCGCCATGGGCGGAGATTGTAACGGCAATGGCGCTTATCAAAATATTTTTCACGGCGACGCGCATCTTTGATTGGAGGGGCACCATCATCCGTAAGCGTGCTGGTACCATCATCAAGTTGAGGACCGTCGTCTCCATCAATCATCCCCCGTTCGAAAGTACTCATCTCCGAAGAGTTGCCTTGAATGTACTGTCGTAGAAGATCATCATCCAAAGGAGACACCTCCGCTTCTGGGAGCCATGAATCATCAGATGCTGGACGATCATGCAAACGAATCAAGTAGCAGCAAATGTCACAACTTGGATAGGAGAGTACTTCATCTCGAAGAATCCTGTCAGGCAAAAAGGTGGGTCTGGGGAACTTTGGAAAAGAGTTAATCAAAGAAGGAGAAACGTTTTCTGTATCAACATCCAACATACCTCCAGTGGAGACCGGTGTAGAGAGCGATCCAGGAACCAGCTCACCCCCAAACCCATTAGAAATTTCAGTGAACCCAAACGGATAGGTAGACAATTCAAGTGGTGAAGAAACATAAGGCGTTAAATCCGAAAAATTGAAAATAGGGGAAATTCCCCAATCAGTGTGTAACTCTGATAAAAATGCTTTTTCTCCTAACTTCTTTAAGATTCGAAATTGGGTGGCTTGCCGATTCGCTAACTTTTTTATGGTGCCCGAAGGCAATCGTTCAGGGATGAGACGCACCCTAACTAAATCGCCAATTTTTAAAGGAGACACCCTCTTATGTACTTTAACATTAGATTGATAAGTAGCATATTGTGTGGCTAGCGTGTCTTTAATGTGCTTATGCAAATGGTTGACATGCAAAGCAAACTCTTGTGTGAATTGAATTGACTTGTAGGATGGGGGTAATGGAATCAAGTCAAGTGGCACTGGCGCTTTATATTTGTGCATGAATTCATTTGGTGACAGACCCGTGGACCTATTTTTCGAATTGTTATAAGCTAGCTGAGCATGGGGAAGGATTAGGTCCCACGTACCCATGTGGTCGCCAACAAGACAACGAAGCAAACTACCCAAACTTTTATTTACCACTTCTGTTTGTCCATCCGTCTAGGGATGGTAGGCTGAAGAAAATAAAAGTTTTGTGCCCATAATTTTCCAAAGGGTCTTCAAAAAAATAGCTAGTAAATTTTACGTCCGTATCGGTCACTATTGTCTTAGGAACGCCCCGATGACCAACTACCTCCTTAAAAAATAGTTTTGCAACATGTGACGCATCGTTCGCTTTATTACACGTAATAAAATAGGCAATTTTGGAAAACCGATCTACAACTACCAAAATTGAATCATGACGCCTAAACATGACGGGCAGACCTAGAATAAAATCCATACTAATGTCTTCCCAGGGAATGGAAGGAATCGGAAGAGGGGTATAAAGTCCCGCATTAGATTTATTACCCTTAGCCAGTTGTCACACTCAACAACTACTCACGATTTTATGCACCGTTGACTTAAGACCGGGCCAATAAAACCTGTCTTCTACCAGAGCGATGGTCTTATCGCGACAAAAATGACCACCCAACCCGCCGCTATGCAATTCCCAAATGATGAAATGGCGTAGGGAGGAACATGGAACACATAACTTCGCATGAATAAATAAATAGCCGTCTCGAATATAATAGGATGAAATGGTGGTGGGTGAGTCGTTTTGAGCGGATAAATAGATTTCTTTGAAATCCTGGCAATGGTCATACTCATCCTTAATTCTATCGAACCCAATCACCTTAACTTCTAGCGTTGATAGTAATAAGGATACACGACTAAGAGCGTTGGCTATGTGGTTGAGAGTCCCCTTAAGGTGTTTGATTATGAATGTGTACTCCTGAAGATAGGAGGCCAATTTGGAATGCCTTGGACTAACATAAGTCTGGGAGTTAATGAACATCAAAGCCTCGTGATCAGACAAAATGACAAATTCCTTAGGAAGTAAATAATGTCGCCAATGTTGGAGGCAACTAATGACCGCATAAAATTCTCTATCATAATTAGAATAATTCAATTTCGGCCCCACGAGTTTCTCACTAAAGTATCCAATGGGGTGACCCTCTTGACTTTACACACCACCAATACCAACCCCCGACGCATCACATGAAAACTCAAAAACCTTATTAAAATCAGGTAATCGCAAAAGTGGAGCTTCCGACATACATGATTTAATTATTTGAAATGCTTTTGCGGCCAATTTCGTCCAAGTGAATTCACCCTTTTTCATGCACTCCGTAATGGGGGACATGATACTACTAAAATCTCTAATAAAATGGCGATAAAAAGTGGCTAGGCCATGAAAACTCCGAACATCTCGAATATTGGCAGGCTCCGGCCAATCCTTAATGGCTTGGACCTTCTTGGGATCTACATGTATACCCTCCGAACAAACGATATAACCAAGGAACTCTACAGACGGTACATGAAAAGTACACTTTTTAATATTAACGAATAAGTTTTCCAACCTCAACGTGGTAAGGATAATCTTCAAATGTCAATCGTGATCAATTGTAGAGGTACTAAAAACAAGAATATCATCAAAGTACACTACTATGAATTTTCCCATATACGGTTGGAAGACATGAGTCATCATTCTAGAAAATATACACGGGGAATTGGAAAGCCCAAATGCCATTACTAACCACTCGTACAACCCTTCCTTAGATTTAAAAGCGGTCTTCCACTCATCCCCCTCCCTAATTCGGATCTGATGGTAGCCACTCCTAAGATCCAGTTTCGAAAAAATCGTGGCTCCAGCTAACATGTCCAATAAATCATCCAAGCGAGGGATGGGAAACCTATATTTAGTAGTAATTTATTGATGGCTCTACTATCCACACACATCCTCCAAGAGCCATCTTTCTTGGGAGGAAGTAAAGCGGGTACGACACACAGACTCATGCTATGTCGGATGAACCCCTTTTGAAATAAATCGGAAATTTGGGTTTGCAACTCAAAGTGTGCAGAAGGGTTTAACCGGTAATGTGATAGGTTAAGCAACGAGGAGCCCGGGATGAAATCTATGGCATGTTGGATGTCCCGCATGGGGTGTAACTCGGACGGTAGCTCGTCCGGATACACATCCCTAAACTCTTCTAGGAGTTTCCTCAATGACGGTGGTAAACTATCGAATGATGAGGCATCTTCCTTAACTTGCAGACAAACTAAAGCATACACGATACCATCTATAAATGTATTACGCTCGAATTCTTTCCTACCTAGTAAACTTAACGCCTTCTTTTCAGCTGGGACAATCGTGTCCTTAGGGCGGACCGATGGATCCTTAGGCGGAGTGGGTTTTAAAGTTATAGTCTTACCATTAAACTTAAACTCATAAGTGTTAGCTCGCCAAAAGTGGGTAACATCATGATCATATAGCCATGGGCGTCCTAACAACACGTGGCAGACATCCATAGGGATGACGTCACACCAAATCTTTTCATAATAAGCCTTGATGGGAAGTGGCACCAAGCAATGCTTCGAGACCGGAAGGGATGTCTTATTTACCCAAGCATCCTTATAAGGGTGATGGTGTGGCTCGGTGGTTAATAACATCCGTGACACCGCATTTTCAGACACTACGTTCATACAACTACCACTATCGATTATCAGCTTACACCATTTCTCTCCACTCTTAAAGTTTACTGAAAATATATTTGTCCTATTCCAATCATCTACCGTACGAGGAGTAGCTAGGATACACCTCATCACCATCATATTGGTGTCATCGTCTAAATCACTAGGCACTCCTTCCGACTCGGAATCTTCTCTAGCTTCATACACAAGCTCAGCGGACTCAGATGCAGTATTTAAAAGTGCTAAGGGTTTGGGCTTGGTGGGGCACTCGCTAGCGTAATGACCCTGAACACCGCAAGCATAACAAGTAGCATTTTTTTTACTAATCTTTCCTACAGGCACCCTCTCACCCGTAGGGTTCCTAACATTCCTAGCAGTGATGACAATAGAGTTCGAGCTGACATACTGAAACTTGCCCTTATCCTTAAGTGTGAATGGAGGGGGTTGTCCTAAGATGGACTTGCCCTTATCCTTCTGAAAGGATCGACTCTTTGACTTGAAAACATTGGGCTTTTCAATATCCAATACGGCGTTAAAAATGGTGCTCAAATCATTGTGACCGTAACGTAGAAGTTTACCCTGAATGTCAGGGTTGAGCCCCTTATAGAATCTAGATAGAGTGATCTCCGGCATCTTCTTAACATCGCACCTAACCATCATATCCTTGAGAGACTCATGTATTCAGAGACCGATCTATTCCCTTGCTTAAGGGTCGCTAACTCATCAAATATCTGTGTCCGATGATACGCGGGGACATACTGATCAGTCAACATGGCTTTCATGACTGTCCAATCAATTGGTGGTAAGCCACCATTCACCGCACCTAAATGACGCTCCTCATTCAACAAAAATATCTTAGCCCTACCCAAAAGATTCATTCTTGCAACTCTCACCTTATTCTCGTAAGTCAGACTATGCCACTCGAAATAACACCCCATCTCCATAACCCAGTCTAGAAATACTTGGGGTTCTCCCAGTCCATTGTACGACGGGGGTTTGACTCGCACCGCCCTAGTAATATCAAACTCAAAGGGTTCCCGATTATTGTGAAAAGGTGCACGTGGAAAATGATCATTATAATGATTATTATTCTATTTGTCACGTGGAGGAACGACTTGATTACAGATAGCAGCGATGTTCAAATTCACTTAGTGAAACATCTCCCTCATCTCCGTCATTTGGGCATTGAACTCCTAACGGAGATCGTCGATCGCTGTGAAACTGTGTCCCACATCCCGCTTGTCTGCCATTTGGGAGGTAGACGGGGTATATTTCGTATCTAATCTAGTGCGCATGCAAACAAAAATTTTGACTCAAAAATTTATATCAGTAGGAATTGTTCTCGCCTAATAACTTGGGTAAAATATAGTTTTTTTTTTTCTTACTGGAAATAAATAAGAGAGCAATACAAAAAATTTTTGAATTTTTTGCTAAAAAAATAAGATCTTTGGCCATTATTGGCAGACCAAAAAAAATTGTGTTTTTTTTTTGTTTTGAAAAAAAAAAAATTTTGTGCAGGTGCGTCTCCGCGTTCTAACATTATTTAGGATGGTGTCAATTAAGAAATCGACACAACCTCCCTCTGATACCAAATTGATGTAGCGTTATATGCGCGACACGAATATTAGCGAAATTATGGTTCTCTCTTGACATTCCAACTAATTTGCGATTCGCACAGAAAATTATTTCAGCCAACACGTTTGCAATATTTAACGACCCAATGCTAACGTACGGGTAGCCAATCCGTTTGAGGCCGAACAACGGCGATAGGTCAAGATTCGATCAAGCTAAAAGGATGACTATTGCATCCGAACGAGCGGAGTTGTACCAAAAGAGATCCACCAAAAAAAATACGATTCGCAAAGAAATGGTAGATCTCTCCCAACAAAAAGAAATGAGGTCCGCCAAGCCTTCTCGAATTTAAACAAATCAAGATAAACGTAAAATTCGTTCAAGAAAACCACGATTATTCCAATGCTATCAAAATTTCATGCCAACGTTTTTCACCACATAAATTATCTAGAGGGAAAATAAATCTCAAGGTTGTAAAAATTTCGTTACCCCGCTCGGAGATAGATCTAGGAGGTTATCTATTCCAAAAGATGATCGCCCTTCAACGACTCCACAGGAATCACGACGGATGGAGAGAAAACTCGTCGCCTTCCTTGCGTCACGCCGAATCAATGTTCCTTGAGATCAAAGTCTCCTTGCACTTAGCCAGTCGAATGAATAGGAAAGAGAAAAGGTGGTGAACCATTGTTCTCTTAGGGTAGCCGCACCTTGGAGGGGCCGGCTGTGGGTGAGGAGACAGCCTCATTGTGGGGAAGAAGCGGTAGGTTGGCAGGAAAAAGGGAGCAGACGTGGAGGAGGGGCGGACGTGGAGGAGGGGCGGCGGTTCTACGTTGGTCGAACCTAATGAGGTGGAGAAGGCCAAGTTCGGCAATTAAGAGGAGAAGGAAAGAGAGAGGGAGGAGGAGATTTCCATATCAAAAGGAATTTTCAAATTTCAAAAGCTCTCATCAATCTTTAATGTTCAATTCCTACAACATCTTGCCTATTTATTGGCTTACAACAAACAATGGCTATAACCAACCCAAAAACATGAAATTAAATAATGTCCAACTAAACAAAAATTAATTAAAGAAAAACATAAAAAAATATTTAATTAATACTTATAATAGACTAATTATATGTATCAATTAATTATTAGGGTGCTGCGGGCAGAGATTGTAACGGTGATGGCGCTTATCAAAATATTTGTCACGGCGACGCGCATCTTTGATTGGTGGGGCGCCATCATCTGTAAGCATGCAGGTACCATCATCAAGTTGAGGGCCGTCGTCTCCATCAGTGTGGAACCAGCTGAGGTGCCCACACCTCCTTCTGCGGAAACCATATGCTTAGTTGCGGAGACGGTATTTGCTATATTGCAAGCACATCCTGTTGGACAGGAAAGGCCTGCTGTGGAGCCAGTACAGGTTGGTGTGAGGCAAGAGCGTGTTAAGGTTCTTGCTGATGAGAAATCCACTGATGAGCAACTAAAGCGGTTTATAGATTTTCATCCACCTACGTTTATCGGGGATAATTCCCCAATGCAGGCAGAGGATTGGATATCAAGAGTGAAGAGGATCCTGACAGCACTGAGGATTGATGAGGGGCAGAAAGTTACGTCAGCCACTTTCCTACTGGAAGGAGAGGCGAGGCATTGGTGGGATGAAGTCTAGATGCTCCAATTGGCAGGAAGAGGTTTTGGAGATCTATCGATGGACAAATTCTCTAGATTGTTTTGGGTAAAGCATTTGCCAGTATCGCGGAGAATTGCGATGGAGAACGAATGCCAACGTCTGGTGAAGGGTGAGAAGACTGTTGATGATTACCTTGATAAGTTCACCAGGCTAGGGCATTATGCGGGGTTGATGTTTGCGGAAGAGGCACGGAAGTCAAATAGGTTCTATGAGGGACTTCGTGATGAGCTGCGGTTGGCCCTCCTGAGTTCAGTGAACCAAGGCTTCCAAGCCTTTGTAGATACAGCCTGTGCGCTTGAGAAAGATTTGAAACAGATGCTGGAGAAGAAGAACTTGGCGGTGGAAAAGCCAGAGTTCAAACTTCCGCAGTCGGAGCAATCGGAGTTTAGGAAATGTGATAAGAAGCGGTTCAGGCCTGCTGATCAAGCTCAGCCGAATGTTACATCGGGAGCAACGTACAGGCAAGGACGTGTGGAGACACTACGTGTTTTAACTGTGGGAAGCAGGGGCATATCGCCCGATATTGTTGGAGTGGTGCTTCAAAGGGTGAGAAAAAGACAGGTGCGTCCTATGAAGAGAAGGGCAAGGCCGTGGCAGAGTCATCTGCATCTCGGGCGCAGCCTCGAATGTGTACTCTCGAGTTGCCGGAGCCGCAAATCCAGAATTGTGAAGAGTAGCCTAATCGCGTGCATAATTTGGAGTTAACGGAGGATGCCAATCGGATTGTGAGAGACACGGATGTGCGGAAATAAAGTGGAGTGTTCACTTTATTCCCTTTATGTTGTACTATGTACATATTGTATGTATGTGTGTTTGTGAAAACACTTGTGTTGATACGAGGCCGTGGGGCGAGTAACCCCTGATCGTTTTGTATATATTTGCAACAAAGGAATGGTTGTGTTGTTGGATATGTTGTGCTAAATTTTAGGACGAAATTTTTGTAAGGAGGGGAGGGTTGTAACACCCCAAATCCTGATTTGGAGTTTAGGCTGGATGACACGGCCTTGGACACGGGCGTGTCAAGATCTCGGTACTCAAGTGGGTCTCGAGTAGGACTCGAGTGGGTGTCGAGTGTGTCTCGAGTGAGGCACACGGCCTGGGACACGGGTGTGTCCCAGGTTGGGTCCTTCACTGTGCGTGTCGACACAATTTCGGTCGACGATCATTGAGTAAGGCGACACGTCCTTGGACACGGGCGTGCCCCAGGACGTGTCCTGCTCGATTTCCATGCATTGAGTGGAGTTGAGTGGCGTTGAGTGGCGTTGAGTGTAGAACACGGCCTATGACATGAGCATATCACAGGGGCGTGTTCGATATACGGACAAGGACACGAGCGTGTGCCTTAGCCGTGTTCTTCTCGAGAGAGTTGGTCCTGTGTCGAGTGAGGAACACGCCCCTCAACACGGGCGTGTACTTACTAACACGGGTGTGTCAGGGCTTGACACGGGCGTATCTTAACCCGTGTTCTGGTCAGGATTGAGTTGGTTCCCTAGCCTCTTAGGGAACACAGGCTGTGATACAAGCCTATTACAGGCCATGTAAGCCCAAAATAGTTATTGGAGGTAGATCAAGGCCGTTCAATTCCTTCTACTTAGATCCTGTGGTCCAAGCCTATTCTTGTAGGGATAAGGTCGTGGAATGAGATGAAGTTCTCATTCTACTAAGGATCACTCTCTTTCTAAGCTAGAGAGAAGGGAGTGCTTGGAGGAAGAGAAGGAGAAGAGATTCAGCTGCCAGAGGAGCATTAATGGTCCGACTCGAGATCTGAGGCAAGCATTGAGGAGGCAAGGCCGTCGCAGTGATTACCATCCGGCTAGTTTCTCCATGGCTCTGAAGCGATCGTCAAGGGTAATGATCTCCTTCTTGGATAAGTGAAGTCATACTTTATTCATGTGCATGAGATCCTCCACCAAGAGGTGGAATGCGTAAGCGACTCTAGCAGTTGAGTCTGCATCAAGATCCAGAACTGTATAGTACGGAATAGGCATGTTGTCTGAAGCCCATTTGGACTGGTAGTGTGGATTGGTGATGCTGCAAACCGGAGAATACTCCGTGTATAAATAGCTTATCCTACGGAGAAGGTGAGGGCAATTGTGAATTATTAGAAGGATGCTTTGTATAGCTCCTTTGGTTATATGTGATGCTTTGTATAGCTCCTATGGTTGGATGCTCGACACGAGCTGGTTGATGGAATGGAAAGCGGCACTATGTGTTGGTGTTATGAGATGGTTTGCGGGCACCTCTGAGTGGGTGGGCACGAGAGGTCTTCAACAGGGGTTTGGAGGATGATGCCCATGATTAACAAGTGCAGTAATAGGGTCGGGTGAGCAGTCGATTGGTAGCATTGCAAATGGTGGGTTTCAGACCTTCTCGGCTTGTTACAATATTTTGGTAGGTCAATCTATAGTGCTCACTAGTTGACGTGAGGTGAACGCCTCAGAGTGGGTTGGGTGCGAGAGGTCTCCAACGTGTGTTTGGAGGCTTATGCCCGGCCAATAAGCTAATAACCTCTAATCGGTGGTGAGACCTAGAGGTTTTCAGGACACCATAAGCGTGCCCTGAGTGCGCAGAATGTCTAGCACGAAGGCAAGCGTTTGTGATATGATTGTGGTAGATATATATATGTTGTGATAGTATTGCATGTAGGGAAGGAACCACTGCCCCGGGTAAGGGGTAGGGTCGTTATAATTGGTCAGCGTAATGTTGACCGTTGCTTTGTTGATCACCCTTGGGGTGGACGGCCATATGCATGTGTTGCGGGCTGATTGGATCGTGTGGGCTGAAGCCCTTGCTGCTGCTGCTTGTAGGCCCTTAAAGGTCGTGCGAAGCTTTGGATTTCATGTGTGGCCAGCCTGGGTGCCGATGTATGAAATCATATTTGTAAAGTGAAACTTGTAAGGCCTTTAGGTCGTGAGCGGTGTGTGCTTGTAAACATTCCTAGTGTTATATATGAATGATTTGTTTATATATTTGTAGTGGACATTCATTGGATGAGTTCTTATAAGCTTTAAACTTCCTCTAGAATGCTCTGGGTTAGGGTGCGAGGGTATTTTGGTATTAACCTGTGACCTCGCCGTCTGTTTATGGCATATATGTTATTTAACGAGTCGGGTTGTTACAGTGGCCCAGATACCCCGCTCTCTCCTTCTTGGCAAGACCCTGGGGCTAGTGCGAGCTACTGCACTCCAATCGCTCCTATGACTAGCGGCCAAACCACACGCAAACTGAGAAGTTATTTTCCCACTCTCTTGATCATCTTGCCACAACCCCAAAAATTTTCTCCTTGCCTTGGACCACCCAAGGGGGGGCCCACTCGGTTAACACGTGGTTGTAAAAACCTGATCATTATTTCTAAGATGTTGGACTAACGAAAACTGAAACTCAATCCTTATCTGACTATATGAGTTAATCATTTCTGTATTATTAAATTGAGGACCATTGTCAGTGATGATAGCCGGTGGAATTTTTTGCTGATAGACAATCTCGCCCTAGATGAAATTCCTAACGAGCTACATGGTGGTCTTGGCAATGCTTTTGCCTCAATACACTTTCTAAAATAATCGATCATTATAATTATGAAGATACGCTAGCCACTAGCATTTTGGAAGAGTCTGAGGAGGTCCATTCCCTAATCTATGAATGATAGGGGCATTGCAAAAGATTTAAGCGCCTGGGTAGGTTGTTGCTAAAGAAGAGCAAACTTCTGGCACTAAACACACATCTTGGCATATGATTCTGCATCTTTTCTCATCGTTGGCAAGAAATATTCGTGCATGAGGATTCTTTTCTCTAAAGTTCTTGCTCCCGAGTGACTGCCACACTCTCTTGAATGAACATGATGATGCATAACGGGAATTTCTATTTCTGAGATGCATCTTGCCAAAGGAGAAAGAAAAGTTCTTCTATAGAGAATTCATGTCATCAAGTAATAAAAAGCTGCTCTCCTTCTGAACCTCGTCCTATCTTTCGCTGACAAATGCTCCTATAGATTGATAAAGTACGAATGGATCCATGCAAGAGGGGCGTGTAAGACCCCCTTCCTGGAACACAACACAAGTTTGAAAGTTGTCTTATGCCCAGAACAGACGCCTTATGATAGCATCAACTCATGGGTTGACCGGTATTACAAGATGCCTATTCTTTCGGCTCTCACAAATATCATCCATGCCAACCCAATATAAATAATATATAGAATTCAAAATTCACACTAGTACAAGTGATGCGTGTAAATACGGCAAGCGCACCGGTCGCACAAGTAATAAAGTTATGGGAATTAATCCCCGAGTGTCAGTCTCTTGAGGAATTCAATTAGCGTAGAACAACGAACGATCCAAAATTATGGTTATGAGAGTTAATTAAATAAAGGAAAAATAAAGGGCTTTGAAGGTGGTTTTGCAAACAAATAAACTAAAGCGAAATATGCGGGTCGCAATCACAGCTTCACAAGGTGAGATGGATGTAACGGCCTCGATGCCGTACTTCGGTAAGGCGAATGGACGGTGAGCAAGTGACTGAGGTGTTTAGTGCGGAGTGCAATCGAATGGAACGAAGGAATGGAGTGAAGTGAGATGGGGCGAGGCACAATAAATCACAAATCTCACGAGCAAGATTAAACAACAATAATCTAATTAAAACAACTAGAAATCGAAGTTCATTACAAGCTTAAGTCATTTCATACAACAAGAGAGATGGAGAAAGACTAAACCAAGAAAGTGAAGATCCACCGCGGTTGTTGGCCGGAGGTACGGGTTGTCAATCCGCTTCCACGCGCAGTCCGAGGAGGCTTCCGGTACCGACGAGCAGTCACCTCGAGGGCCTTTAAGTCCGTTATCTAGGTTGTCTTCATCATCTTCTTCGGTGGAAATCTCGGAGAAGAGGTCTTTAATGGCCGGGAGGATAACCGAACGAAGCGGAACGCTTTAGAATCGCCGAAAAATGACCTCCCGATGGTAGGGATGAAGGTGGAGATGGATGGAACTCCTAGGATGCGGAACGGCGAAGTGGCGGCAAAGATCGATCCTGGTTCCGTACCCTAATTCGCGGAACAGGCCGATTTATAGAAGCAGAGTTAAATAGCGCGCACGACCACTGGCGCACGACCAGTGGTCGTGCGCGAACAAAGTCAGCGCCTGTGCGGCAATAACCTGTAGAACCTGCACCAGGAAATCAAAGCTCGCGCACGATCAGTAGCGCATGATCAGTGATCGTGCGAAATGTCGAGAAAGGGCTTTTCAAATGAGGGCATGACTACGCACGACCGACAATGCACGAGCAGTGATCGTGCGTGGTATAGCTGGTGACCGTGCGATATGGCGGGGTAGAACTTTCACAAGAGAAGCCAGACTGCGCACGACCGATGATCGTGCGCCAAAGAGGTCGATGGTCGTGCGTGGGTAAAAACGCACGAACATTGACTCCTTTGCAAAAAAATGGTGAAAGCCCTATCCCGGACGCCCACACGATCCCCGAGCCTGCAGGAAAATTGGACGGGTTTTCGATCATGGCAGTCACAGATATTAATAAAATGCATAGCAAGAGGGAAGTACACACACACACAGAAATAGGATAATAAAGTGCACAAGACGTGGAATGTCGTAGCGAACCAAAAGGAGTGCTAATGGCGTTAAATGGTAGTGCAAAGTCATGAAATGAAGCCTAGATGAGTCCTGAATTCGGTATGAAATGGGGACTCATCACACCCCCAGACTTAACCATTTGCACGTCCCGGGCAAATAATCATCTCGTGAACTCCAAAATAGCTAGCTGACGAAGTAACTTCAATTTAAAGTAGAACGAGAAATCGAAAACTCAAGTGTATAGAAAATATAATAGAAGAAATTTTTAATTATACTATGAAATTTATAACTTTCGACAAACGTAAATAGATATTGTCACTACTCAAAATTGAATGTCGGAGAATCGCTCGGTCTTGTTTAGGAAGAAAATAGGCAAGTCGCTTGGCAAAGCATTGCCAAAGATCGGGGCTCGTGATCACCTCCAAAGGAATCCACCAATGTCGGGGACCATATGCTTGCCCGTTCGCACTCTCTTCACGGCACTTGTTTGACTCTAGCGTGAGTCCGTAGGACTTCGGGTAATAATGGGGCTTTGGTTACGGTGAGGAAAACAAGGATAAACAAGATGGGTAATGCATCAAACCCAAATGAGCTAACGTACAAAAAATAGTAACCGCTAACCACCAAATAAACGCAGGTTCCCCACACCCCAAGACTTTTACAAATGGGTGTGTGCACCGCCTACTCCAAACAACAATCCCATCTCAAAAAGATTGTTCATTTAAACTTTTTCTTATTTCTTTTCTTTTCCTCTTTTTTTTCCTTTTCTTTTTATAGATTTTTCTTTTAAGATTTCACATTTTTATTTTACAAAATCAGCACATTTTTCTTTTGGGCACATCCACATATAACAAAAAAGAATCACCACATAACAACCCAACGTAAAACTTAAACTACTAATGCTCGAATTGGGCATGCGACTAGGATCGGCTATGAGGATTTGGCGAATATAGTGGAGCTGAATCAAAAGGAAGGGTAGGCACAAAGGGGATAGCGAGGGCGACATTAGGAAAGGGTACAAAGCTCAACCGGGCCAACATGATGGCCTACATCACTCTCACACTAGACTAACCATGCACCAATTCTTCGAAAGTAGCTTGGGGCAAGTTCTTAGCCACCGAGAGAAATGATCTGTCCTCCCGACTTGAGCAATACAAAGCTAGAGACGCCTACACACATTCCTATGCTACCGATAGATTGCTCCGTATTCACAATTTTGAGTAGGACAAACATGATTTACGAGTGCAGAAAAAATCTAAATTTACAAGCATAAAGAAAAATTAAACCTATACAATTTCTACACCACGTGAGTACTCGTTTAGGAGCACTGCACGAGTTTCAAACTACTCTAAATTAAAATCCAAAGTCAGCACCGCCATTTTAAAATTGACACAAAATGACAACATTTACTCGAGCCGCGCACGTGGTTAAGTTCGCGCTCGTGTGGGTGGCAAGGTGTGTGCAGCAGGATTCTACAATAATGAAGCATAAAATAAAACTACTGGCATGCTATCAATGTGCTCGTGGAGTGCATAAGCGGCTCCTCCCCCAAGACTTGAATGAAAACATAGGCAGAAATGAAAATAGACATCTAAAATAAAAAGAGGGCTGAGGAGAAAGGGTACCTATGCTCCAAAGAATGAGCATACAAGAAGGCGGAGGTTGCTGCATCGCACAAAAGTATGCTGGACCTGCAAATTAGGTTGAACAGAAGAAAAGACAAATAACAGAAAATATAATAGAAGAGCAAAGTAAAAAGCACAAAAAAGGGGGACCAAAAAGGTCCAAGCTTGGGTTGTCTCCCGAATAGCCCTTTTGTTTACCGTCCTTAAGGTGGACCAAATACCTGTATTAGCAGTTTATATATTGTTCTTGCAATTTATAAGAAAAGAACAAGCTACCTAGATAACTATTGGGTTTTCTGTCTCCCAACAAGACTTATTCAAATTCTAAACATTTCTTAGCTGATTGGCATATGAAAAAAGAAAAGCTCAGGAAATTGTTCATTCTCGCATTTTGGTAGTGGGTACCAGTATGGAGACAGAACAAATGCCCCACTACCTGTATAAGTATACCTGTCATGAATGTCAGGCATGGGCAAGACATAACTTGTGAAGCTCGTCATTTCGAACTCCACCTGCATATGGTCGCTAACAGTCGTAGGCCGCATTACAGGCCCTTGAACTGATCGAACCGGTTCCACGTTGGGGTCCTGCAGGGATGTGGAAAAAAGAACGGGGTCAAGAAATAAATTAGAAGAATAACATAAAGGATCCTCAATCTTGGAGATGATTCCGGATTCATCCCCCATTGGTGGAATTGCAGAAAACTCAACACCACTATCCAGGATGGTACAAGAAGTTCCTAGCGCAGCCTCCACCTCGTCCGTGCATTAAACATCCTCACATGGGGTAAAAGCAGCAACATCGACCACGGAATTGTCCTCCACAACAGGATCTAACAGAAAGCTGGAAATGCTAGTTTCCACCTGCGAATCAACCTCAACAAAAATATCAGAAAAAGACAGAATATTATGCAAAGAAGAAGGTGAAGGTACAGAACTCGACAGGCAGTCAAGACCTGGCTCTTCGCAACCAGACCCAATGCTAGGTAATGAATGTTCATCAGAAGTATAGACATCCATGCAGGTATGGTGATCAACACAAGCATCAGTGCATGTACCAGAAATCCTTTCTCCGAAACATGGATATAGCAATGGTGCATATACCGAGGCTGAAGGGGTGCTGCTCAAGGTTGAAGGGTGAATAATCCGAAAATCCGGCTCATCATCCACTTCCAATTCAGCTTGATAAGCAGTGCAATCCTTCAATGCATGAACCCAGCTTCGACAAAAAATGCACTGCTTGGCCGGCTTTAGCGGTGCAGTGACAGCTGAAGCCGAAAAGAAGTGGTGCAGTAATGGCTCCGCGGGTCGGTGGATAACAGGCTTATATCTACGTAATGTAGAGTCGTGAATTTCCTGGGTACTATACTTCTGAGGACATCTATCGCTAGCATGAGAAATGTCTCCACAATAAGGGCAACGAATATAGAAATTGGCCCACATTGCAGAAATATCAAAAATAGCGGGTAAAACTACTTTGCATAAATTCTTTGAGTAAAGCTAACAACTCCAACAATGAAATAAAAACATAGGGGAAAAGGGATAAAAATAAAACAAAACGAAATAACTCTAATAAAAAAAATTTCAGAATCATGGATCGTTCTACAGTTGCACTCCCCGGCAACGGCGCCAAAAACTTGATGCGTGTAAATACGGCAAGCGCACCGGTCGCACAAGTAATAAAGTTTTGGGAAAGAATCCCCGAGTGTCGGTCTCTTGAGGAATGCAATTAGCGTAGAACAACAAACGATCCGAAATTATCGTTATGAGAGTTAATTAAATAAAGGAAAAGTAAAGGGCTTTGAAGGTGGTTTTGCAAACAAATAAACTAAAGCGAAATATGTAGGTCGCAAACACCGCTTCACAAGGTGAGATGGATGTAATGGCCGCGATGTCGTACTTCGATAAGGCGAATGGACGGTGAGACAGTGAGTGAGGTGTTTAATGCGGAGTGCAATCGAATGGAACGAAGGAACGAAGTGAAGTGAGATAGGGCGAGGCGCATCAAATCACAAATCTAACGAGCAAGATTAAACAACAATAATCTAATTAAAACAACTAGAAATCGAAGTTCATTACAAGCTTAAGTAATTTCATACAACAAGAGAGATGGAGAAAGACTAAACCAAGAAAGTGAAGATCCACCGCGGTTGTTGGCCAGAGGTGTGGGTTGTCAATCTGCTTCCACGTGCAGTCGGAGGAGGCTTCCGGTACCGACGAGCTGTCACCTCGAGGGCCTTTAAGTCTGTTCTCTAGGTTGTCTTCATCATCTTCTTCGGTGGAAAGCTCGGAGAAGAGGTCTTTAATGGTCGGGAGGATCACCGGATGATGCGGAACGCTTTAGAATCGCCGGAAAATGACCTTCCGATGGTAGGGATGAAGGTGGAGATGGATGGAACTCCTTGGATGCGGAACGACGAAGTGGCGGCAAAGATCGATCCAGGGTCCGTACCCTAATTCGCGGAATAGGCCGATTTATAGAAGCAGAGTTAAATAGCACGCATGACCACTGGCGCACGACCAGTTGTCATGCGCGAACAAAGTCAGCGCCCGTGCGGCAACAACATGTAGAACCTGCACCAGGAAATCAAAGCTCGCGCACGATCGGCAACGCACGTGCAGTGATCGTGCGCGGTATAGCTGGTGACCATGCGATATGGCGGGGAAGAACTTTCACAAGAAAAGCCAGACTGCGCACGACCGATGATCGTGTGCCAAAGAGGTCGATGGTCGTGCGTGGGTAAAAATGCATGACCATTGAATCCTTTGCCAAAAAATGGTGAAAGCCCTATCTCGAACGCCCACACGATCCCCGGGAAAACTGGACGGGTTGTCGATCATGGCAGTCACAGATGTTAATAAAATGCATAGCAAGAGGGAAATACACACACGCACAGAAATAGGCTAATAAAGTGCACAAGACGTGGAATGTCGTAGCGAACCAAAAGGAGTGCTAATGGCGCTAAATGGTAGTGCAAAGTCATGAAATGAAGCCTAGATGAGTCTAGAATTCGTTATGAAATAGGGACTCATCAACAAGTCCAAAAAAGTGATAGGTAGCTATATAGCTCCTGAATACACCAGAGTTAAGTACCCCAAGGGCTACAATATATAGTCTCTCAAAATCTCACAACAGTAATCGACGACAGCGAGGGTATCATCATATCAGGCCCTGTTCCCCTAGCTTGGCTGCCCTCCTACATAACCTGCTACTCCTGCTGCTCTATCCACTGGAATTCCTCCATAAAAGGTAGTCGTAGTAACCGTTAGTCATAAAGACTAAGTGATTGTCTCATCCTCTCAACCCAGCAGCTCTTAGGCACTAGGAGAAAGAAAGGAAGAATGGTATAATATATGTATATAAGCTGTAAGTACAAGCAGGTGGTATATCTCTACATATCATAAATGTAACAGTAGTAGTGTACATCAAATATATGTTGGTGTTACCATTGTGATCTGGAAGTGATCAAGTACGTAGGCTCACTTCCAATGCAGTTTGAGCCTATCAGGGTCGCACATAAGAATATTCAGAGAAATTGTGAGATTGGATTAGTATGGTTTTACTCTAATGATGAGTGGAAATTACTTAGCTCAGCCAGGCTTGGAAAGCGTCGAGTGCGTTGAGACCACTCAACGCTTTCGTCGAGTCAAGTGTTGACTCGTCGAATGATGTTGTTTAGTGTTTTGAGTTTGTTAAACGATTCGTCGAGTGAAAGTGTTGATTCGTCAAGTATTGCACATAAGAATTCAGTGCGTTGAGTTCACTCAATGATTCGTTGAGTCAAGTTGTTGATTCGACGAGTCTATTTCTCAAGCGTTGAGTATGTTGAGTTCACTCAACGCCTTAGTCGAGTCAAAGGTTGATTCGATGAATTTGGCACTTAAGAGTTGAGTGCGTTGAGTTCACTCAATTCCTTCGTTAAGTCAAATGTTGATTCGATGGGTTTAGCACTGAGAGCGTTTAGTGTGTTGAGTTCACCCAATGCCTTCATTGGGAATCCAATGGATACCCGACGATTTGTCATGTATGTTTTTGTATACTCGATGATTTGTCTAATATGTCATGGATACTCGACGATTCGTCAAGACAATTGTTGTCTGGTCGAATTTCTATATTCCAAGTCTTGGGTCTGGGAATAGCGACAGGCTGTTCTGTTTATTCCTTTGGGTATAAATAGAAGATTTTGAGGGTTTCTCATTATCAATTTGATGGGCTATCTGTCTAAGCACACGAGCCGTACTGTGTGAAAACTCGAGACCTAAAAGGTTAACGGAACTGTTCTGCCTTCGTCGATCCCGTCTCTGTCGCTGACACTGATTCTGGCAATTATCGGCACCGCCTCTTCCGTTACAAACCTAGAAGTCTGTGAAGATGTTGAGTGCCTTCTCCTGACCTACATCTTGTTCAACAATTGTCTACGAGTTCTTCTGTTCGTGTGGATCTACTTTATAGGTGCGGATACTATTTTACACTAAGGACTCTAGCCGTATAGTGATTAGCAGATATTATGGAGCATCTACGTTGAGTATAGACTCCATCCCATAGAGGTAATTTTATTTACTGCATTTTCTACTTGATACATTTTCATCGCTAGATCCGAACTCGGTTGGGTTTTCTTGTTCCTAATTTCCGCTGCGCACAAGTGATCAGTCAATGAGACCACCGCCAGGGGCACTGCCCCTTGGACCCCGTAAGGGGATCTGCCCCTAAGACCCCACCAAGGGCGCAACCCCTCAGAACCCCGACATGAGCGCATTTGATTTCATTGTGATATCTTTATTACTCCTTAACAGTAACCTTCCCTCTTGTTGGTTTGTGAAACCAAGTGTGTTAGATTTTGAATTTCAAATAGAGAGACGAGCTTGTCTACTATGTAAGTGAAGTCTGTGTTGCTCATGTCTAGTGCAAGTAAATTTGAAGATTATGAAGGGTTCTAGATGTTCAGATTTATCTCAGTTCATCAAGTGTTGATGATTTTATTTTGCACATCTAGGATTCATTTGTATTAAGGTTGCCACAAGTTTTATTTTGTGGATGTACACCTTGCTTAATTGTTAACCATGATTAAGTGTTAATCATGTACCTAAAATCCCTTAAGCAATATTAAGTATTCGGATGCCTTCCGATGGATGACACTCTCCTTGCCTCGATCGATGAACTGTGGTCTTGCCAAAGTAAGGTGCATTAATCGATCATTGCATGGGTGCGAGCGGATAAATGTGTATCCCACTGTCGACATCGGGTAAAACTTAATTGGGTGACCTCAAAGGTTGAGTTCCCAGAGGAATAGGGTTGGCATGCACCATATGATGGATGTGAATAAAGAGTTATTCACCAACCATACAAAAGTTGCATGGTGATGCAATTGGCAAGCATTGCTTACCTAAATAACTGCATTGTGAGAGAAAAGCCAAATCTGACTCATAGTGTTGGTGAAATATGGATCTTGTCCACTAAGAGAGTTACTCGCATAAACTCTTCGAATTGATATCGAGGGTTATCAGTTTTATAAAAATAGTGGGAGTTGTTTTGATTAAAGTCCTAATTGAAATAATAAAATTAATTTTTAAAAGTAGTACTGATTTTTCTCTACTGTATCCTTATATAATTTATATGGCTAGTGGATCTCACTCCACCTTGTCCCTCAGAGCCATCCTTGAGAAGGAGAAACTGAGTGGGACGAACTACTTAGAATGGTATAGGAGGTTGAGAATTGTTCACAGGCAAGAGCGCAAGCACTATGTTTTGGAAGAGGAATCCCCTAAAGAGCCTGCCAAGAATGCATCCTGTTATCATAAGGATGCTTATAAGAAGTATCTTAACGACTTCTTAGACATCGAATATATCATGTTGTCAACCATGATCTATGAGCTAAAAAAAGCAACACGAGAACATGATTTTCAAGGAAATTGACGAGCATCTCAAGAAAATTTTTCAAGGGAAAGCTTGTCAAGAGAGGTTCTACATCAATAAGGAACTGTTCTCGTATAAGATGGGAGCTCGGGACCTAATATGGACTCAGGTACTCAAGATGATTGGGTATATAGAGAACCTTGAGAGACTAGGCTTCCCTCTGGGCCAAGAGTTGGCCACAGACCTTATCCTGCAATCATTGCCGGACAGTTATGAGCAGTTTGTCTTGAACTATAACATGAATGAAATAGACAAGACACTGTCCGAGCTCCTAGGTATATTGCAAACTGCCGAGATCAATATGAAGAAGGCCAAGCCTGCTATCCCCATACTGATGTTGCATAAAGGCATGGGAAATGCCAAGGGCTTCAAGAAGATGAAGGTAGGACCAAATTCTACTCTAGAGCCAAGGTCTTCAGCACTGAAAAGGATAGGCTTTGTGAAAGAAGTGAAATTCCACCACTGTGGCATGGATGGTAATTAGAGGAGGAAATACCCTTCATACATTGAGGGTATACACAAGATGAAGGGAGGTATGACTTCCGCTTCAAGTATCTATGTTGTAAAGATAAACCTTTCTGCTCCTTCATCCTGGGTATTGGATACCGGATGTGGTTCTCATATTTGTATAAATGTGCAGGAATTGGGAAGGAGAAGATTGCTGAGTAAAGGAGAGGTAGACCTGCGTGTATGCAATGGAGGAAGAGTTATTACAGTCTCCGTAGGAATTTACCGTCTTTCTTTGCCCAGTGGGCTTGTAATAGAACTTTATAATTGTTATTATGTTCCTTCCATAACTAGAAACATTATATCCATTTCATGCTGAACATGACTGGTTTTTCTTTTATTATTAAGAACAATTGTAGTTCTATATTGAAGAATGATGTTTTTTATGGTATAGCCCAAATGTTTAATAGTTTATATGTTTTGAACTTAGACCAATAGATCAATAATATAAAAAATACTAAAAGACTAAAAATGAATGACTTGAACCCTATATACCTTTGTCATTGTCGTTTGGGCCATATAAATGAGAAGAACATATCCATGCTCTATAAAGAAGGACTTCTTGACTCATTTGATTATAAATCTTTTGAGAGATGTGAATCTTATTTGTTAGGCAAGATGACTAAGGTCCCTTTCACTGGTTTCAACGAGAGGGCTAATGATCTCTTCGGTATAGTACATAGTGATGTATGCGTACCCATGAGTTCAATAGCCAGAGGTGGGTATTTCTATTTTATTATATTTACTTATGACTTTAGTAGATACGGGTACATGTATCTTATGAAGTGAAAATTCAAAACCTTTGAAAAGTTCAAAGAGTTTAAGAATGAAGTAGAGAACAAGCTGGGTAACAAGGTTAAAGCACTCCAATCTGATCGAGGTGGCGAATACCTGAGTCATGAGTTTCTTGGTCATTTGAAAGTGTGTGGTATTGTATCACAGCTCACTCCACCTAGAACACCGTAGCATAATGGTGTGTCTGAGAGGAAGAATCACGCTCTATTAGACATGGTACGGTCGATTATGAGTCTTGCAAATCTTCATTTTTCCTTATGGGGTTTTGCTCTAGAAACTGCTACTTCTACACAAAATCGTGCTCCAACGAAAGTGGTTCTGAAGACACCATATGAGATATGGATTTGAAAGTGTCCTAGTATGTCGTTCATTAAGATTTGGGGCTGCGAGGCTTACCTAAGCCGTCAAATGCCTTACAAGATGGAACCCAAGTCAGATAAGTGTTATCTTATTGGGTATCTTAAGGAAACTAAAAGGTACTTTTTCTACCTACTGTCTGAGGGAAAAGTGTTTGTCGCGAGAACTGGTGTCTTTCTTGAGAAAGAGTTCTTAAGTAGAAAGACAACCAGGGTAGAACTTGAAGAAGTTCAAGAACCAGAAACTGTGAATGAACTCGAATTAAAACCTAAGCCAGGACTACAAGTTGTTATAGCTTGTGATCCTACTCAGGAAACACAAGTTCCACGTAGATCTGGTAGACCAAGGTTTGAGCCTGAGAGATATATATTTCTCGTGTTTCAAATAGGTATGTATTGTTTATGGATCATAGTGAAGAGCTTGCAACCTACCAAGAGGCTATGAGTGGACCGTACTCTTAGAAGTGGCTTGAATCCATTAAATCTGAAATGTACTCCATGTTTGAAAACCAAGTTTGGACCTTGGTCAAACCACCTGAATGGGTTTGCCCCATAGGGTGCAAGTGGGTTTTCAAGAAGAAGACTGACATGGATGTGAAGGTATAGACATTCAAAGGGTGTCTGGTGGTAAATTGTTTCAAGCAAATTCATGGTGTTGACTATGATGAGAATTTTTCCCCTGTTGCTATGGTTTAGTCCATCGGAATTCTGTTTGATATTGATGTGTATTATGATTACGAGATCTGGCAGAAGGACGTCAAAACGGCTTTCCTAAATGGAAACCTTCTTAAGGAAGTGTATATGATACAACCCGAGGGTTTTGTATCTCCATTTGAAGCATCTAAAATATGCAAGATACAACGATCCATTTATGGAATAGAACAAGCTTCTTGAAGTTAGAATATTCATTTTGATGAAAATATCGAAGAGTTTTTTTTATCAATAATGATGATGAACCATGAGTTTACAAGAGGATTAGTGGGAGCATTGTTGTCTTATTGATATTGTATGTAGATGACATACTGCTGATCGGGAATGACAAACCGACCCTTCAAGTTGTTAAGAATAACCTAGGGAACTGCTTTTCTGTGAAGGACTTGGGTGAAGCGACTTATATAATTGGTATTATGATCTATAGAGATATATTGAAGAAGTTGATGGGTTAGACCCAAAGTACATACATTGAAAAGGTGTTGAAGCGGATCAATATGCTTGAGTCCACAAAAGGATTCTTACCTATGTCTCATGGTGTGAGTCTCTCTAAGGACCAATGTACTAAATCTTGTGAAGATAAGTACTGCATGAATTTGATTCTATATGCTTCGATAATTGGGTCAATCATGTTTGCAATGATATGTACTCGAACCGATGTCTCTTATGCCTTAAGCTTGACTAGCAGGTAGAAATCTGATCCCAGTGATGGTCACTAGATAAACATCAAGAACATCCTAAAGTACTTGAGAAGGACTAAGGATATGTATTTGGTATATGGTGGAGAGGAAGAGCTCGTTGTAAGCGGTTACAAGGATTCGAGCTTCCAAATTGATAGGGACGACTCAAAGCCTCAGTAAGGGTCATATTTTGCCTAAATGGAGGTACTGTTAACTGGAAGAGATCAAACAAGAGACAGTTGCTGATTCTACAACTGAGACTGAGTATATCGTTACAGCAAATGCAACGAAGGAGGCTGTATAGATTAGGAAATTAATCGGCGAGTTAGATGTAGTTCCTAGCATTATTCGTCCCGTAGTTCTCTATTGTGACAATAACGGTGCAATTGCACTTATTTCGGAACCTAGAACTCATCAACGCTCCAAGCACAAACTTCGGCGATGCCATCTAATTCGAGAGATTGTCAATCGAGCAGATCCGAGCATTTGTATAGTACCAACTAATGAGAATATTGAGGATCCAATTACAAAGCCTCTTGCATAGAGAAAGAATGATGGTCATGTTAGGTCTATAGGTATAAGATACCTTAATGATCAGCTGTAATGCCCCGAAACTCAGAAGAGGAACGGGTGGCATTTTGAGCCAAGTCTAGTACTTGGTAGAGGTCACACGGCCTGGGACACGGGCGTGTCCCAGGGGCCTATCGTGCTCGTGTTCGACGATGGTCGTGTGGTCGACGAAATTACAGTCGACAATTGTCGAACAGCGAACACGGCCTGAGATACAGGCGTGTCCCAGGCCGTGTCCTACTCGGATTGTTAGCTGAGTTGTGTTGGGGGAGAGACACGGCCTGAGCCAGGTCGTGTTCGGGTCCGACACAGGCATGTCAAATTCGACACGGGCATGTCGAATACCCGTGTTCTCCTCGGGTTGGTGCAGGACCTGTATCGATGGAGGAACTCGCCCAGCTACACGGGCATGTATTGGATGATACGAGCGTGTCAAGCCTGACACAGGAGTGTCGAGTGCCCGTGTTCCTTTCGGGACGCAATGATTTCGGCGGCGAATGAGGCACACGGCCTTGGACACAGGTGTGTCGCAAGCCATGTTCGGCCCAGGTTTTTTATTTTAAGTGCGAATCATGGCCGTCCGTTTCCATATTTTGGGATCCAACGGCTCAGGGCTGTTCTTGCTGGGATATACCCGGGAATAGGGCTTAGAAACCCTCATTTCTTTTGGGTTCAATCTCTTTCTTATTCTAAAGAGAGGGGAGAGAAAAGAGGAAGAAGGAAGAGAGAACCGGTCGCCGGAGGAGATTCGGAGCTCTCAATCGCAAGGTGAGTCCAGATCTACGGAGGAGAGATCATCGCGGTGCTTTCCATCCGTATAGATTTCGATTGCGCCAAAGAGAAATGCTAGGGTAAAGATTCTCTTCTTGAGCATGTGAAGCTCTCCTTCTTTTGTATAAGGAAACCCACTCCCGCGAGTGTGCTGTGAGTGTGCGGTGTTCCTGTGGGTAGATGTGAATAGTCCCCCTTGTTTGCATGTAGAGTCCGAAATCGAGATACGGACATAGGCATGGTGTGTGAAGCCTACCCGGACAAGTTGGTCTGGATCGGTGATGTTTCATTATGCATGATTAGCCGGAGAAGACTCCGTTCCCTTGGTTGTTTTCGGGTTTTCGATGCTGTAGATTGCAACAGGGAGCCTTGTGGATTAACTCCAAGGTGCACCCGGAAAATTGGGCGGAAACGCATTTCTGCCAACTTGGTGGCCTGGGTGCCAGCCTCAAACATAACTGGGTTATGTGCATGTTTAATCAATTTGGGACTCGGGGAAGCTTGACCCGCACATATGGCTTAAATTGATGTTGCGGTGTGAGCAACGGGTTTGGCGGAACCGTACCCGCTCTGTGTCATTCGGTTAAAGAGACCTAAAGTACATGGCACTTACCATTGGCATAGATGGAGGTTCTTGTGTAACATCCCATTTCCAACTAGACCCCTAAGAATGGTTTTTGGTCATGACTAGGTCATGACAAAACCCTAGGAAGCTATAAAGGGCCAGGTAATCAAAGGCCAAGATGAGAATCACTTTGGTCTGCTAATGGCACCACCTCATCACAAAACCTAGGGATTCACCTTAGGGCTTCACTAGGACTCCATGACCCCACCATAACTTCACTAGCCTATAAGAGGGTCCACTAGTGCCTTAAGGGTCCATTAGAGTTGACCCAAAATGGCCAATTTGACCTAGGACCACCAAAGGCCTAAATTGGGCAAGGTGTCCTAACTAAAGGAAGTTGGCCTCAAATGTACACAACCAACCCTGCCCAGGCCTTCCTAGACATAAAGTGGTGTCAATGGGTCACCAAGGACAAATTGGGTTCAGTCCTAGAGGCCAAGTTGACCCAAGTTAACTCTAGCACCAAAGTGGTCAAAGTGCCCTTACCAATGGTCAAGTGACCTCCAAGGTGCCAAGTCAACCCTACCCAACCCTACCTAGACCTTAAGGGAATCAAATGGGTCACCAATGACTCATTAGGGTCAACCCAAATTGTCAATTTGACCAAGGTCAACTCTGTCCTTGAAATAGATCAAATTCGCCCAATTGGGCTAACCCATGCTCAAACCATTTTTCCCCTTAGGCTAACTATATTTTTCAAAATTATTATGCTTAAATTGGATGCACATATCCTATGGAGTTGACCAGTCAACTTGGTGACTAGGAGAGAGAAAGGAGCTTCATTTCATGATAATGATGGAGAGTGAGAATTGGGAAGAGGAGGAATGGTGTGGGAATCGGCCAAAGGAGGCCAACCGCCACACTTTATGGCTGCAATCAACTCCTCTAGGGAGTAGGATTTGATTCCAGCCATTTCCCGGCCACCAAGAGGTAGGTTCTGTAACGTTCTAATTCGCGCTAGGCCCCTCACACGTGTTCTGAGTCAAGAGACTCAACTCGGGCTCGGGGGCCACTGGCGCGAGGTGTCAGGTGCATTGAATAAGTGTAGGGTTGGGTTCAAGGATACCCCAACCAGTAGCCGAGATGATGGAACTCGGCTAAGTAAAAATCGTCGAGAATGGAGGATGATGCTCGTCGATCGTCGAGAATGGAGGTTGATTCTCGCCGATTCGACGGGTATCGGTGGTCGATACCCGCCGGACTCAGAACTGTAGTAGGCTAAGGGAAAATAGTCGAGAATGCCTGACGATTCTCACCGATCGTCGAGAATACCCGGTGATACCCACCGATCGACGAGTATCACTGACTGATACTCAACGCACACAGCGACAGGATGTCTGATAAAACGGCTAAGGGAAAATCGTCGAGTATCATTGTTGATACTCGACGAATTCGTCGAGAATGACCCACCAATACTCGCCGATCGACGGGAATCACTGGCTGATTCCCGCCGAATTTGACTTGTGTGTTTTCTACGCCCAGGCCGATTCGCCGGCTTGTACAGGCGGACCGAACCGGACCTCGGGATTCATGCAGAATGATCTTTGGACCGGTCACTCCAAATGAAACCTAAATTGGGCGGTCCAATTTGAGAGTGACACGTGGCGGAAGGAACTTAACCTAATATTAATATAAAAGGGAGTAAACCAAACCCTAGCCATCGGATCCAATCATTCTTGCCGAGCCGTCACTGTGCGAAACCGTCGGGAGCGAAGGGTAGAGGAGAATACGTAGATCACCGGAGGAGAGCTTGCTGGTGCGAGCTTTGGAGGCGGACTTCACTCTCTCTCCTTCCTTTGCCGTGAAGAACAACTGCACCAAGGATGCCGCAACGAAGAGTAACGCGATCCATGGCCGGCAACGGAGGAAACGCCGGAAATGAAGTGAGTTTCTCCCCTCTCCATTGGTGCTAGATCTATAGTTATTCAGAGGCGAGAAATCGACTCAAACGAGTCTTGATGTGTGAGATGAAGCTTTCTAGGAAGGCCATGCTAGAGCTTGTGCTCTAAAGCTTAGTCGTCTTCAACCTCCCTTTGCTTCAAAGTGATGATAGGGGTGGTCTCGTGAAGAGGAAATGGCCTCAAGAGGGAGATTAAGGGTGGAGGAACTTCTGGCCGCAATTTGGGGAAAATCACTTGAGGAAGATGAACGGATGCCGTTCACTTCGCTTCAAGATGCGTGCAGAATCTGTATTCTGCACGCAGCGACCTTCTTGGCTATTTTTAAGCAAGAAGGGGGCGGCTCTGGGCTTTCGATTAAACACGAAAGTTGTAGCCCTTGAAATTACCTTTCCAACGGGTGGTTGCACGTTTCCATGCGATACTTGTAGCCACAGGAAAGTCCGTTTGAATCCGCTGCGGTTGGAAGTTAATGCCCTGGAAATCTGTATCCTATATGTAGCAGACTTCGAGTTGGATTTCTGGTATGATGTGACCAGAACTGGGCTTTCGACTAAACACGAAAGTCGTAGCCCTTAAAATTACCTTTCCAACGAGTGGTTGCACATTTTCAGGCGATACCTGTAGCCACGGGAATCCTCAGTCAAAGTTGCTGACCAGATTACATACAATTCTAGGTGATTATAATATGACCTTGCATTCAATGGAATAGGTGTTGCAATTCATCTCGAGGTTGGGTGAATTCTTTTGTGTTAATCACTGAGGTAATGTGAAGATTGATGTATGAGGTCTTGAATTCCAAAGCCGAGATGTGAATCAAGCCTAAGTGAATGAAAGGCTTTGTTATATTTGGTAGATCACCATTATGCGCATTATCTATAGTATGTTGAATTCATTTGGAAGGATTTGTAAATGGTTAAATCTATGGTCAGGATGTATAATGGATTGATGAAAGGGAATGGATAGTCCAATGCTTAGAGTGTCGTCTCCCCACGGGTAGCATTGTGGAAGTTAACAAGTGCGGTGTTGACCGTCACTAATGGGAATGAGGTTGAGTTGGATAAAATTGGACGGTTGGGCTTGGTCCTCGGTGTTCACGTCCCGGGGCTCCTCCCGTGCCAAGTGAACGGTTGGGCTTGGTCCTCGGTGTCCACGTCCCGAGGCTCCTTCCGTATTTGATGGATGGTTGGGCTTGGTCCTCGTGCTTTCTCCGAGGCTCCTTCCATGCCACGGAATTTTGGAATTGCATGTGGTGTGAGTCGACACGCGGTGTCGTAATCCCGGGTTAAGGATAGTGTGGCAGGTCTACGGGCTCGCCCATCATCACACCGATGGGAGTTGACAGTTAGACCTTGGGCGGTTGGGCTTGGTCCTCGGTGTTCACGTCCCGAGGCTCCTTCCGTGCCAAGTGAACGGTTGGGCTTGGTCATCGTGCTCATTTCCGAGGCTCCTTCCGTGTCATACCATAGGCCAGTCGGGGCTAGGATCTTAGTGCATATTTACCCGAGAGAACCCGCTGAGCCGTAGTACGCAGGTGAGCTCCGCGGTTGTGTTCTTAGCGTTGAGGCGTACGGAGGCCTAGGCCAGGTAGTGTGGAGACCAGCCTAGTAGTGGAGATGCCCGCTCTATTGTCACCATTTGGCCACGACGGTTGATGCCTGAGAGGTTAGCTACCTGCTCGAATAGTGGGAACTATAAGTCTGTGTCGACATAGCGATTGCATGTGCTTGAGCATGGGTGTGTCATTGCATTGCATACATAGCATTGCACATCATTACATACACAAGACCCTCATCGTGTAAGTTTGTATGGGCACTCCTATACGATGAGTTACTTTCTGCTGAATGACCCTCAACTTATATGCTTGTATGGGCATCCATATAAGTTGAGTTACTTACTGTTCTAGTTATATACTCTCTTGTTGCTGTAGTCTGTAGATTTGAAAATAAGAGCTTGTTTATTATACACTACTGATATTGCTGCTTATAATATGTATACTCACTTCACCTGTTGTACTACTGTTATTTATATATTGTACCTGTTCCTTTCTCCGCCCGGTGCCGAGGAGTCGCCGGGGGAGCGGATGTGAAACCACTTAGTCTTTTTGACTAACGGTTGCTACGTCTTCCTTTTTAGGAGGAAACCCCGCAGGTGGAGCAGCAGGCTATGCAGACGGACAGCCAGGCTAGGGTGACAGGGCATGAAGGGACGGCACCGTGGCTACCATCGATTACAGATGTGAGTGAGAGAGAGATTTTGTTGTAGCCCTTCGGGGCAATTTTGTTTACGTACTCTGATTCTGTAGAAGCTTGCTTCAGCTTCTCTTTTGATGTACTTATGTACTTATGCTTGATGTGGATTTGACTTTCATATTATTATGGTTGGGTTGGCATTTTTCTGTTGATATTGTTGTTAGCCGGCAGAATAGGCGTCTTGTGGTACAGGCTAGCCTGAGTGCTAGTGTTACCGCAAGGCGGCTGTTCTGGGCATAAGACCCCTCTCGTGCCGTGTCTTGTGTTCCGGGAGGGGGGTCTTACAAATGGTATCAACTTGCTACCATCCTCCAAGGCGAAAGTCACTTAACAATGGTGCCACCCCCGTTTGATTGGTCAGTTTGGGGACAAGCTGACTTAGCGGAAGCAGTGGTGTGCCCATATGTAATTCACACTAAGTTGTCCATCTTTAACCTTAGATTAGCCAACCTAACCCTAGATTTGTACCTTATGTGTAGATCCCAGCACATGTTGAGCCAGTAAGGGGCACCCCCGCCCCGTCCGTACCCACACAATTCCAACAATCAGAGCTGGGGCTGACGCTCACAGCTATTCTGGACGCCTTTAGGTCCCAATCTCAGCAGACACCTGTACAACAACAGGGTTCGGGATCTAGTTGGTTAAGCGTTTTCCGAGCTCTCTCCCCTCCCGCTTATATTGGGACAGAGTCGGCAGTGCGTACGGAAGAGTGTATCGACACTATACAAGAGTTGTTGGCAGGAATAAGATGTCCAAACAACATGGCGGTGACCCTTGTGGTGACACTCTTAGAGCTGCACGCCAAAAGCTGGTGGAAGTCCCTCATGGGCTCCACTTTTCGTGGAAGAGTGTACACGGACATTAGTTGGAGCGAATTCTCCGAAGCCTTCTTAGAGCATTTCATCCCCTCGGCCGCTCGGGATGGTCTGGAAGAGAGATTTTTGCAACATAAGCAAGGGTCCATGTCGGTGACGGAGTACCAACGGGAGTTTCAGCACCTGGCTAGATTCGCTGACTCCTATGAGCTGGATGATAGAGGGTACGCCAAAAGATTCTACAAAGGCTTGCGAGACCCCCTAAGGCATGCCCTTTTGTTTATAGCGGACTCTAGTCTTGCGGAGATTATTGATATGGCGAAGAGACTGGAAGCGGACCACTTGGGAAGTGGTAAGAGGCCAGCAGAGGGCGTGATGGAAGCCGGCCCCAACAACAGAAGGAGGTTTGACAATAAAAGAGGAAGAGGATATCGGAGGGGTGGCGGGCGTTTTCCCCAGAACTTTAGAGAGGAGCGCCCGGTTCCACAACCGCCAGCATTACCTCCACCTCTACAGTTTCAGCAACACGGCGGAAGGCAGGAGCGGGTGTGCTTCAAATGCAACCAACCGGGCCACATTCGACGCTACTGCCCGCAACTGTTTGGAGATGCGCCTTTCGCTCTCCCTCCAGCAGCCCCGCGGGGGAGAGGGTATGTGCGTGGTCGAGGACGAGGACCACGAGGAAGAAACACCGGACCCGCTCGAGATCAGATGTATGTCCTGGACATGACTCAAGAGCGGAACCCTGAAGAGATGATTGCAGGTACGATTTGAATTAGCCATTTTGCTTCCATTAATATCCTCTAGTTGCTTGAGATATACTGGACGTCTAGCTTGAGTATTATTAATGACACTTAGGCACCGTGATGGTCGGCGGGAAACCGGCTTATACGTTATTTTACACCGGTGCCTCACATTCATTCGTGTCTGAAGACTTCATCAAAGATGTACACGGAGTGCAATATTTCACTGGTATTGCTCGAAGAGTACGCCTCCAATACGGATCTGAGATGACGGCAACCGCGAAGTGTGAGTTAGAGATAACCTTTGGGGGAAAGACCTTTGATACCCCTGCCACAATTTTGCGAATACCAAAGTTCAACCTCATTCTGGGTATGGCATGGCTGGATTGGCACCATGCAAGGATCGACTGTGCGGAGAAGCGTATCTATTTGAGACATGGGGATACTGATGTAGTCTTCCAAGGTATAAATTTTGCACCACGAATATTGTTATCCTCAATCCAGACCTTGAAAGCTCATATGAGAGGGGATGAAGTCTACATGATACGATTCGAACTAAAAGAAATGAAGCTAGGTGTGAAGGATGTGTGGGTAGCACGGGATTTCCCTGAGGTATTTCCCGAGAAATTGCCAGGGTTACCCCCGCATAGAGAAGTGGACTTTTAGATTAAGCTTGTACCAGGAGCTAAGCCTGTCTCCAGGACCCCTTATCGGATGGCCCCAAAAGAACTTGCGGAGTTTAGAGTGCAATTGCAGGAGCTGGTAGAATCAGGGTTTGTTCGCCCCAGCTCGTCGCCTTGGGGAGCCCCTGTTCTATTCGTCAAGAAGAAAGATGGAACCCTGTGTTTATGTATAGACTATCGGGAACTCAACCGACTGACAGTATGGAACACCTACCCGTTACCTCGGATCGATGAGTTGTTCGACCAACTGGTGGGAGCGCATTGGTTATCCAAGATAGACTTGCGCTTAGGGTACTACCAATTGAGAATACAGGAGGATGATATACAGAAAACGGCTTTCAGCTCAAGGTACGGCTTATATGAGTTCACTGTGATGCCGTTTGGACTCACCAATGCCCCATCAGCTTTCATGAGCTTGATAAATAAAGTGTTTGAGGCCTATCTAGATGTCTTCGTCATTGTGTTCATTGATGACATCCTAGTCTACTCGAAGACGGAGGAAGAACATGCCGGACATTTGGCCTTAGTTCTGGAGAAGCTAAAAGAGCACGCCTTGTTCGCCAAGTTTAGCAAGTGTGAATTCTGGCTTAAGGAAGTTGCTTTCTTGGGCCATGTAATCAGTGGGGCAGGACTAGCTGTGGATCCGGCCAAGGTGCGCGCCATGAAGGAGTGGTCACCCTTGAAGTCGGCGGCTGATGTGAGGAGTTTTCTTGGACTTGCCAGATACTACCGCAAGTTCGTAAAAGGATTGTCCAAGATTGCCCTCCCGCTTACTTCCTTGACAAAGAAAGGAGTGCCATTTCAGTGGACACCCCAGTGTGAAGCGGCATTCCAGGAATTGAAGGATAGACTTACCTCTGCCCCCATCCTTGTCCTTCCGTCTGGGAAGGAAGGATTTCAAGTTTATACGGACGCGTCTTATCAGGGGTTGGGAGCGGTGTTGATGCACCACGGGCACGTAATTTCTTATGCTTCAAGACAATTGAAGAAGCATGAAATCAATTACCCGGTGCATGATTTGGAGCTAGGAGCGGTGGTGTTTGCCTTGAAGGTATGGAGGCATTATCTATACGGCGCCCACTGCGAAATCTTCTCGGATCATAAAAATTTGAAGTACGTCCATACCCAGAAGGAATTGAACTTAAGACAACGGCGGTGGTTAGAGTTTCTATGCGACTATGAGTTCACCTTGAACTACCACCCCGGAAAAGCTAACTCGGTAGCCGATGCGTTGAGTAGGAAGGTACCCGGCTCGAGCCCAGAATCTCGATTGATGAGCATGGAGTTGGCACAGATGATCGAGGAGATGGACATCACCTTAATATTTAAGGCTTCATCGGAATATATGGAGTACCTGTCCAGCATGAGCATAGTTTGTGTTATCCGGGACCGGATCCGAGTGGAGCAAGGATTGGATGCGGCTTTGGCCCCGGCAATAAAGTTAATCGAAGACGAGACTACCGACGAGTACACACTAAAGGACGGCCACATTTACTTTCGCGGCCTACTCTACATTCCCAAAGGTGGCAGAATCTGGGAGGATATTATGAGAGAAGCGCATTGCTCTCAATATTCCGTGCACCCAGGAATTTCAAAGATGTACACCGGCTTACGAAAGACGATGTGTTGGCCAGGGATGAAGAAAGATGTCCGGTACTTTGTCACGCATTGTGAAGCCTGCCAAAGAGTGAAGACAGAATGTAGGAGCCCCGGTAGCCTGTTGCAGTCGTTGCCAATCCCCGAATGGAAGTTCGAGGATATATCCATGGACTTCGTACATGGGCTACCTCGCTCCCGCTCAGGGAATGATTCAGTGTGGGTGATCGTTGATCGCCTGACGAAGGTTACCCGGTTCATTCCTATGAAGAAGGAGGCTCATGTGGATGTCTTGGTACGCCTGTTTGTGGAACAATTTGTACGGTATCACGGCGTACCTAAGACGATAGTTTCGGATCGTGATGGTCGTTTCACCTCCAAGGAGTGGAAGGCGGTATAGATGTATTTGGGATCACATCATACCTTCAGTACTGCATTTCATCCTCAGACGGACGGACAGTCTGAGCGGACCATCCGAACATTTGAAGATCTGTTGAGGTTGTGTGTGATAGATAGGGGAGAGCCGTGGGAAAGACTCTTGCCCTTGGTGGAATTCTCCTATAACAATAGCCATCAAGCTAGTATTGGCATGGCGCCCCATGAAGCCCTATATGGAAGGAGGTGTAGGACCCCCTTGTCTTGGGTACAAGATGAAGACCCGAAGACTTTGGGAACTGAGTACATAGATGACACTGATGCGGTGGTTAGGCTAATAAGGGATCGCATGTTGGAGGCTCAAAGTCGGCAGGCGAAGTATTACAACGCAAGGCACCGTATGGTGGAATTTCAAGTGGGTGATAAGGTGTTTCTAAAAATCCGGTCAATGCATGGAGTGTCACGAGTGCGAGGAGTGAAGAAGCTCAGTCCACGGTATGTTGGGCCCTATGTCATATTGGAAAGGGTTGGCCCTTTGGCCTACCGGCTGGAGCTACCGCCCGAGCTAGAGAATCTCCACGATGTGTTCCATGTATCGTCGCTTCGGAAGGCGCTGTTGCGGCCCGAACAATACATCCCCACAACTGATGGTACTGTGGCGTCTGACAGATCTGTACGATTGGAGCCGGAGCGGATCATCGATAATGAGATAAGAACCTTGCGCCGCAAAAGTGTCCCCTTGGTAAAAGTGCTATGGTCTAATCATGGGAAGGAGGAATTCACATGGGAGCCAATGGATTTGATGCAAAGACGCTACCCGGAGTTGTTTGCTTTAGGTAATTTTATTTAAAAGCATATTTTGTTTTCTGTATGCTTTCCTCCCAACGACCTCAGCCTGATTTCGGGGACGAAATCTTTTTATTTTGTTTATAGGATTTGTAACGTCCCAATTTGCGCTAGGCCCCTCGCACGTGTTCTGAGTCAAGAGACTCAACTCGGGCTCGGGGTGCACAGGAGCGAGGTGTCAGGTGCATTGAATAAGTGTAGGGTTGGGTTCAAGGATACCCCAACTAGTAGCCGAGATGAGGGAACTCGGCTAAGTAAAAATCATTGAGAATGGAGGATGATGCTCGTCGATCGTCGAGAATGGAGGTTGATTCTCGCCGATTCGACGGGTATCGGTGGTCGATACCCGCCGGACTCAGAACTGCAGTAGGCTAAGGGAAAATCGTCGAGAATGCCTGACGATTCTCACCGATCGCCGAGAATACCTGGTGATACCCACCGATCATCGAGTATCACTGATTGATACTCAACGCACACAGCGACAGGATGTCCGATAAAACGGCTAAGGGAAAATCGTCGAGTATCATTGTTGATACTCGACGAATTCGTCGAGAATGACCCGCCAATACTCGCCGATCGACGGGAATCACTGGCTGATTCCCGCCGAATTTGACTTGTGCGTTTTCTGCGCCCAAGCCGATTCGCCGGCTTGTACAGGCGGACCGAAGCGGACCTCAGGATTCGTGCTGAATGATCTTTGGACCGGTCACTCCAAATGAAACCTAAATTGGGCGGTCCAATTAGAGAGTGACACATGGTGGAAGAGACTTAACCTAATATTAATATAAAAGGGAGTAAACCAAACCCTAGCCATCAGATCCGATCGTTCTTGCCGAGCCGTCACTGTGCGAAACCGTCGGGAGTGAAGGGTAGAGGAGAATACGCAGATCGCCGGAGGAGGGCTTGCTAGTGCGAGCTTTGGAGGTGGACTTCTCTCTCTCTCTCTCCTTCCTTTGCCGTGAAGAACAACTGCACCAAGGATGCCACAACGAAGAGTAACGCGATCCATGGCCGGCAACGGAGGAAATGCCGGAAATGAAGTGAGTTTCCTCCCCTCTCCCTTGGTGCTAGATCTATAGTTATTCTTAGGCGAGACATCGACTCAAATGAGTCTTGATGTGTGAGATGAAGCTTTCTAGGAAGGCCATGCTAGAGCTTGTGCTCTAAAGCTTAGTCGTCTTCAACCTCCCCTCGCTTCAAAGTGATGATAGGGGTGGTCTCGTGAAGAGAAAATGGCCTCAAGAGGGAGATTAAGGGTGGAGGAACTTCTGGCCGCGATTTGGAGAAAATCGCTTGAGGAGGAAGATGAACGGATGCCGTTCACTTCGCTTCAAGATGCGTGCAGAATCTGTATTCTGTACGTAGCGACCTTCTTGGCTATTTTTAAGCAAGAAGTGGGCGTATATAGGATTTCAACTAAACACGAAAGTTGTAGCCCTTGAAATTACCTTTCCAACGAGTGGTTGCACGTTTCCATGCGATACCTGTAGCCACGGGAAAGTCCGTTTGAATCCGCTGCGGTTGGAAGTTAATGCCCAGGAAATCTGTATCTTGTACGCAGCAGACTTCGAGTTGGATTTCTGGTATGATGTGACCAGAACTGGGCTTTCGACTAAACACAAAAGTCGTAGCCCTTGAAATTACCTTTCCAACGAGTGGTTGCACGTTTTCAGGCAATACCTGTAGCCACGGGAATCCTCAGTCAAAGTTGCTGACCAGATTATATATAATTCTAGGTGATTATAATATGAACTTGGATTCGATGGAATAGGTGTTGCAATTCATCTCGAGGTTGGGTGAATTCTTTTGTGTTAATCACCGAGGTAATGTGAAGATTGATGTTTGAGGACTTGAATTCCTAAGCCGAGATGTGAATCAAGCCTAAGTGAATGAAAGGCTTTGTTATATTTGGTAGATCACCATTATGCGCATTATCTATAGTATGTTGAATTCATTTGGAAGGATTTGTAAATGGTTAAAACTATGGTCTGGATGTATAATGGATTGATGGATGGGAATGGATAGTCCAATGCTTAGAGTGTCGTCTCCCCACGGGTAGCATTGTGGAAGTTAACAAGTGCGGTGTTGACCGTAACTAATGGGAATGAGGTTGAGTTGGATAAAATTGGACGGTTGGGCTTGGTCCTCGGTGTTCACGTCCCGGGGCTCCTCCCGTGCCAAGTGAATGGTTGGGCTTGGTCCTCGGTGTCCATGTCCCGAGGCTCCTTCCGTATTTGATGGATGGTTGGGCTTGGTCCTCGTGCTTTCTGTGAGGCTCCTTCCATGCCACAGAATTGTGGAATTGCATGTGGTGTGAGTCGACATGCGGTGTCGTAATCCCGGGTTAAGGAAAGTGTGACAGGTCTACGAGCTCGCCACTCATCACACCGATGGGATTTGACAGTTAGACCTTGGGCGGTTGGGCTTGGTCCTCGGTGTTCACGTCCCGAGGCTCCTTCCGTGCCAAGTGAACGGTTGGGCTTGGTCCTCGTGCTCATTTCCGAGGCTCCTTCCGTGTCATACCATAGGCCAGTCGGGGCTAGGATCTTGGTGCATATTTACCCGAGAGAACTCGCTGAGCCGTAGTACGCAGGTGAGCTCCGCGGTTGTGTTCTTAGCGTTGAGGCGTACGGAGGCCTAGGCCAGGTAGTGTGGAGTCCAGCCTAGTAGTGGAGATGCCTGCTCTACTGTCACCGTTTGGCCACGACGGTTGATGCCTGAGAGGTTAGCTACCTGCTCAAATAGTGGGAACTATAAGTCTGTGTCGACATAGCGATTGCATGTGCTTGAGCATGGGTGTGTCATTGCATTGCATACATAGCATTGCACTTCATTACATACACAAGACCCTCATCGTATAAGTTTGTATGGGCACTCCTACACGATGAGTTACTTTCTGCTGAACGACCCTTAACTTATATGCTTGTATGGGCATCCATATAAGTTGAGTTACTTACTGTTCTAGTTATATACTCTCTTGCTGCTGTAGTCTGTAGATTTGAAAATAAGAGCTTGTTTATTATACACTACTGATATTGCTGCTTATAATATGTATACTCACTTCACCTGTTGTACTACTGTTATTTATATATTGTACCTGTTCCTTTCTCCGCCCGGTGCCGAGGAGTCGCCGGGGGAGCGGATGTGAAACCACTTAGTCTTTTTGACTAACGATTGCTACATCTTCCTTTTTAGGAGGAAACCCCGCAGGTGGAGCAGCAGGCTATGCAGACAGACAGCCAGGCCAGGGTGACAGGGCCTGAAGGGACGGTACCGTCGCTACCGTCGGTTACAGATGTGAGTGAGAGAGAGATTTTGTTGTAGCCCTTTGGGGCAATTTTGTTTACGTACTCTGGTTTTGTAGAAGCTTGCTTCAGCTTCTCTTTTGATGTACTTATGGACTTATGCTTGGTGTGGATTTGACTTTCATATTATTATGGTTAGGTTGGCATTTTTCTGTTGATATTGTTGTTAGCCGGCAGAATAGGCGTCTTGTGGTACAGGAAAGCCTGAGTGCTAGTGTTACCGCAAGGAGGCTGTTCTGGGCATAAGACCCCTCTCGTGCCGTGTCTTGTGTTCCGGGAGGGGGGTCTTACAGGTTCAGCTGCCTCCTCTCAACCCGAGCCCATGTCTTTAATGGTACTTTGATGGGCATTGAAGAACCAGCCGCCCCCTACCCAATTACCATTTAAACATCATCAGTGGGCAGAGGGAAGCGTTTTCGAACTCTCACCTGGAAGGAGCAAGTCGTCCCACTGTGTTGTTGTAGAAGATGAGTGCCGCCGCCGTCATCCATGGTGTCCCGCCGCTCCTCTCGCCTTTAGGCCGTCGGAAAGGTCCTCCTCCAGTTCTTTTCCAATGGATAGTTCATAGCAATCACTATGGCCAAGGTTCGGGCTCAATTGAACCCGATCCAAATCGAAGTTTTCATGGTTTTCGGCCAAAAGTTAGCTTGGTAGAATCGCTGGAATAGGCGTCTCCGGTGACCGTGCCGCCGGCTGAGGGTAGCCACCACATCCACAAAGGAGGTGGGGGCGGTGGCCGGCCGGGGAAGTGGACGGGTGGGCATGGAACCAGCCCGCAAGTCAGCCCAGGACGGGCAAATCTGGGCCGTCGGCTGAAGCTTGAGGATGAACCGATTCCGTCGGTTTCATGCTTTAGGATTAGTGCTATAGAATTTATTAATTAGTTTTTTTTAATTTTTCTGTCACAGATTTCGGGTTACTTTAAATTAAATAAAAAAATACTTAGGCCCCTATGATGAAAAAGTCACCAACATGAAATTTGTAGTCCTAAGTGTCTACTTTAATCCAAAATTAATTTGGACCAATTTGGACCTCTGGTTGGACCAGGGAACCCATTTTGGTGGGACCTATACCTAGGGCTATCTTGAGATTCAAATGGATTCCCACCCTTCATCCCTTGTCCAAATGACATGAAATTTGGGCAGGTGGTCTAACTTAGCTATATCTAGGTTCTGTCCAAAAATATGATTTTTTTGGAGATGTCTTGCCTAAACATTTTTTTTTAATAATGCTAGGGTATTTTAATTAAGTGGTCTAATGACCTCCAAACCCTCCCAAATTTTGGTGAGTGTTCCCTGGTATTAGTTCCTAGCTCTGTACAAAATTTCAACTTATTTGAATGAGTTTTAGTTAGGGAATCACCAAACCCTAGTTTGGCCTTAAGGAGGTGTTTTTGATTAAAAAGTGCACCATGGGTTTGGAGTGGTCAACTCACCTCAACAGCGGCTGGGGTTTTGGACACTGACTTTGTATGACCATTGTCATCCTCATAAGGAAAATGGTGTTATTTAGGGTTGATTTACCCTATGGTTCAATCTTAAACCCTAAGGAAGGGCTTTTGGGTGATATGAAGGGCATAAGGGCAAATACCCTTGTATGACCTTGTAACTCAGTAAAGTTGAAGTTAGTGTAACCTAAGACCTCTGGAAGGAGTCTTAGTGAATTTTGGGGTAGGTAGATACCTCAAAACCCCAACCCTAGTGTTAGGGTAGAATCACCTTTGTATAACACAAGACAATATAAGTCATCAAAAGTGTGTGAAACTTAAGGAGCATGAGTTCTAAAGTAGAAAGAACCCTTTGTAATTTTACTGGAATTTTATGAGCAATTTTTTTGGTACTTCATTTGTTAGGTATGATATAACCCTAAATAATGGTTTATTTATGAAAAATCATTCTGTTCATTGAAACCCCATGAAACTTTGGCAGTGAATGTATTAGGTTAAAATTGTTGCCCCTTATGTTTAGTATAATTTTTGATTGATCAAATCTAGTACATCATGCACAAATGTTAAAAAGGGGCTTTGGTGGTATAAAATTATTCATAGATGATATATCTGTTGAAAAATTATGAGACTTAGGCACAGATGATTTCAGGCCAAAATATGCTTGTAGGAATTTATTCATAATTTTTAGAGGGTTGATTACAGTACTTTCCTTACCAGTCCATAATATTGAGATTTTTGATAATTATTTTATTCAGAGTTTAATCCCTGCAGAAAAATTATGAAACTTGGCCAATGATGTTTTTAGAGTTTATTTGCTGAATATAATTAATTCATAATTTTTGGATGACAATTTTCTATACTTGATTCATTAATAATGAAATTTAAAAATTATTTCTAAAATTGTTTTAAGGCCCCTTAGATGCTAGAAAAATTATGATACTTTGGATTTACATTATTGAGTTAACCTAATATTTATCATAATTTTTTTAAGCATCTTGCTTGAGTACTTAGGGTAGTTCATGTTCAAACTGGTAGCCCTTGGAAGCTTTAAGGAAATTAATTATATGCCAGATAAATTAGGAAAATTACAATTTTCTTGATTTAGCCTATTTGTGCCATGATAAGTCTCCAGTAAATAATTTAGGGCATTTGGATGATTATTTGGATTATCTCCTGTCTGGTTCGATATATAGCCTAGGTTGGTCTGCATTTGGCTAATTAGGTTAATTGCGATAAGATATGATTGGATATGGTGTAGGAGTAAGTCATTTTGCTGGGTTGGATAGATGTGGATGAGTTCACCATAGAAGGATAGGAAGAGTAGTGAGAAGTGGTTAGGCTAGAGTTTAGAGGTGCTCGGGTTCGACGAAAGATCGTCTTCCCCGAGGAGAGGAAGAGTCAAAATCACCCTAGGATTAGCCTACTGTAATATGAGAAGGGAATGGGTAAAGGGAATCAATAAATAACAATAAGTGCCTTGCGAAAGGGAACGATGGGCTTCAGCTACCATCATAGTTCCTAGTGCCCTTTGAGAGCGCGTCATGGGGTATGCCAGGGGCAGTCCTGTGTTAACGTAAACTGTATTAACAAACAGAAAGATTAACTTAGTAATTAGGGTTCCATATTTCACAAACACTATTAGCACAGGAAGTTTGTTGGGAGCTTCGGCTCGGTTAGTTTTGAGACAGACAGTTTGGTCTGGAGAGCTTCGACTCGTTAGTTTTGAGTCAGACAGTTTGGTCCGCGGAGCTTTGGCTCGGTTGTTGGACACGTTAAATATTGTATGTGAATAAAGAAAAGAAAAAAAAATTAAGGTGGTGGGTCTTCGGTATTGGAGGGTCGATGCACCGACACCAATACGCTGACTCGACAAGTGTGGTTAGCACTTCGCCAACAGAAGTCTGGTGCGCCAACCGGCAAGAGTACGCAGGAGTCCGCTTCGTGCACCAAGAGTTGAGGCGTACGATAGGTCTGACCGGTAGAGCTTTACTGGTATAGAGATCGGCGAGGCCCAACCCACCTCTTCCATCTGCCACTACGGAGGTATCCTGGGAGGTTACGGCTCCAGAAAGGGGGAACTAAAGGTCTGTATACACAGAGTCGGGTGGGTGAGTTGCACTTGCATATTCATATTCATACCCACTAGCATGTCATAGCATAATTATTGCATATGACCCATGTCACCTATTTTATAAGTGGTATGGGACATTTACACAATATGACTTACAAAATGACCCCTTAGTCTATAAGCTTGTGTGGGCAAGTTTATAAATTAAGGTCAAATTCTTTATATATATATTGTTGTTAATAACCGACACCCTAACGTATAAATTGGTATGAGACTCTTTATACGATGGGAGCCTTGCAGAAGATCCCTTGGCTTATGCATTTCCATAAATAAGTTAAGGTTACTTTTCATACTTTACTTTACTGCAACATGTACTATAAAATAGCTTGTATAGGTCCGCTGTCATCTATTTTCTTGATTACTCTCTACCTTCAAGTCCTCCCCTTTCTTACTCTCCACTCGGTGCCTAGGGGCCATGGATGAAGGGGTGGGGGATGATAGTACTTAGTCTTATAGAATAACAGTTTTCGGACCACATCATTTAGGGGATCGTGGAGCCCAGCCTGGAGGAGAAGCCCTGGAGGTCGGCCCATTTGGAGATAGGGCAGTCTAGCTCAGGAGTTTAGATAATTGGGACTGTGAGTCCCTGATCTTAGTAGTGATTTATTTTGCTTCCGCTTGAGTGACTATGTAGTGAGGATTTGATGTATCGGGCTTAAGCCCTTAGTTTTAGTACTTTTAGATTTTGTGGTCTCTCCCTTCGTGGAGATTTTATTACTCTGATGTGATTTTATTGTGGACATTCGGTTAGAGTTTTTGTACCTCACTTGTATTTACTCTACTTTGGTTGATTTTCTGGGATCGAATCGGCCGGCAGAATCGGCGTTTTGCGGTGATGACCCTTCAGGGCGTGAAGGTGTCACCGCAAAGCGGCGGTTCTGGGCCTAAGACCCCGGTGTAGAAAGAAAAAAAATGGGGTCTTACATCTTGGGCTTAGGCCAGAAAGACAAAAATGCTCACGAGTATTTCCATTCAAGGGACAGTGGCGAGACCGCGGTTTTGCCAGGTTCACCGTGTAAGTTCCTTAAGAGCACGGGGTGTGCAGCCGTATGTGCCTGCACCTGTGATGTTGTGATTATTCGCTATATTGCTTATTATGCTAATAAGTGCAGGGAAGGAGCATTACCGCCCCGAGTTTGGGGGCAGGATCGTTATAATTTTGTCAGCTTTAGCTGATCATTACTTTTGTTTGCCACCATTGCGGTGAATTGTGCTTTCAGGTGCTGCGGATCCGAGCGACAAATATTGGGCCAAAGCCCTTGTTGTTAAGCCGACCCTCGAAGGCCTTGTTGTGTTTACTTGCTTTAATTCATGTGTGACCGTCCTGCGAGCCGAAGTATGGAAGACACTGTTTTAAATTTAGTGAACTCTTGTAAGGACATAAGGTCGGTACTTTGTGTACTTTGTAATCTCATTCCTGTTGGGGTTTACTAGTGGACATTCATGCTTGTGGCTGGGTTCTTATTTCTTGCGACTTAATAAATTGCTTCTGCTAGATGCTCTGTGTACGACGTTACGATTGGAATAATCATTTCAATGAGTAACCCTTCGGTGTGTCTATGGTATATGACGTCGGGCCCTGGCCGGACCTACTGCTATATGCTATGTGACGGATAAGGGTGTTATAATTTGGTATCATACTATCGGTTTCGATGAGGCTTTAATGAATTCGTGGACGAATTCACTTTAAGGGGAGGTGAGCACATGTGTGTGCGTCATCATTATAACATGAAAAGAACCCATGAATGTCAACTTAGGAATGAAAATACATATATTTGAGGAACCTGCGTATTCCTATAATTGTTTTTTGCAATTTTTTTGTCACTTAATGGTGTTTTATATGATTTTAGGTGGCCAGGAGTGGTGTGGGGCCGTAAGAACGTCCAGTTTCTGAAGCAAGTAGTGCAACAAACAATACGCCAGCAACACCTCCTATGGTGAGACCATACGATTGGTAGCTAAAGCAGTGTTTGCGATGATTAATGCATAGCCTGCGATGATTAATGCATAGCCTGCGAGGCAGATGCAGCAGCCTACACCTGCTGTGGAGCAAGTACCGCTCCAAATGGCGGAGCCAAGGAGAGTGGAGCAGGTTGTGGTGGAGCCAATGATGCCTAGGAGAGCAACGGAGAAACAGCTCAAACACGTTATGGGCTTTAATCCTACAGTGTTCTCTGGGACGGGAACCCCAACTCAAGCTGAGGATTGGCTCTCTAGAGTTAAGAGTGTCTTGATAGCTAAAAGATGGAAGAGTGGCAGAAGACCACTATTGCCACTTTCTTGTTGGATGGCTATGCAAGACTGTGGTGGGAAGGTTTGGAGTTACACCATTTGAGGGGAAGACAACTTACTGACATCTCGATAGAAGAATTCTCGGGACTGTTCTTGGCTCGATACCTCCCCTCAGCTCAGAGGATTGTATTGGAGAACAAGTTTCAGAAGTTAGTGTAGGGAGAGAGTAGCGTGGATGAGTACCTCCACGAATTTACACGTTTTGTTCGGTATGCAAGTGCTACTTTTGCGGATGAGGAGCGAAAGACAAACCGATTCTATGAAGGTTTGAGGGATGACTTAAGACTACTGCTCTCGGGGCCGATGACGAAGGGCTTCTTGACCCTGGTCAACACGGCCCGGTCTTTGGAGAATGTTTTGAAGAATATACAGGCAAAGAAAGACTCCAGTGTTAAGAAGACAGAGTTCAAGGTGTCGAATACCTAAAAGTCTGGGTATCGTAAGTTCTTTAAGAAGGCTAGGACTTCGGGTCCAGCTCCTTCTTCTTGTGCTTCAGGAGCGACCATGGGCCGAATCCCGGGCGCTTGCTTTACTTATGGGAAGCCGGGGCACTTTGCCCGTGACAGTTGGAGAGGACGTCAAAAAGTCCGAGAGGAAGAAGGGAGCAACTTACGAGGAAAAGGGCAAGGAGGTGGAGTTAACCGCATCCCATTATGCTCCGACTCAACCAAGAGACTACAATCTTGGCCAGCAGGAGGCCATTAAACAAGTTGATGTGGTGACAGGTACAGTTAAAATTTATAGCAATTTAGCTTTAAATACTGTTACCATGTGCTTGTTAGCTTATTACTATTTGTATAGGCTTTGTTTTGATTTGTGATAATCTGGCGAGAGAACTCTTTGATATGGGATCTTCGCACTACTTTTTGACCAAAGGTTTCATATCGTGCATCGGAGTCCCCTCTTCGATGGCGAAGGACAAATTGGATGTGTTGTTGCCGGATGGGTGTTCTATGCGCGTGTACAGAGTTTATGCCGTAAAGATTCTTATTGGGAGTCAGGAGTTCTTAAATTATCTAGTGTCGACCTAATCCACCTATAGGGGGGAATAGGTGTCGTGCAGTCTTTTGCGGAATTAAACAAACCTGCATAAATAAGCAAACAGAACACAGAAAACACAAAGAGTTATAGTGGTTCCCCGATTTGGGTACGTCCACTTCCCCCTTCGACCTATCTCCCACCAAGGGACGACTCGGTCACTTCTTCAACCGGATTGAAATCCAATCCTCACACTAGGAGCAACGCTCCCCTAACTACGGAACAAACCCTTCCACAAGTGGAGACACAACTCCACCTCAACGGGTTGCACTCAACCCTTACAACTAGGAATGAAAATTCCTTTACAACAAAATTGAATGTAAAAGAAAATACAAACAAATCTTTTGAAGATTCCGATTTCCTTCTTTGTTTGTTTAATCATGCTTGAAAATTACGAAGAGTCAACAACCGAATTTCTCTCTTGGAAAGGATCTTGTCAAGATCGCGGCGGCAAGTAAGTGTGGCGGCGATGCTTTGTATATCCAAACTTCTTGACGAAGCAAGCTAGGTCTACGAACGATCTCAGTCGGATCAATCGTCTCAACGGATTCGGAATGGAGAACAAGTCTCATTAGACGAATCGAAAGAAAAGAGATCTCGAGAGAGATACATGAGACGCACTGCTTTCCTCGGTACTGTCGTCGGAAGATCATAGAAGCACTGAGATCAACAGCGACGACGATCTTGCGAGCGGCGACAAGCTTCGGCGATTTCCGCGATCGGCTAGGTCACGTTCGGCCTCTTTCGTATTTCCGTGAATGTTTGCCTTTGGAGGTTCAAAATACGCATATATTTATAATAGGAGCCAACTCTAATGACCATTGTGGGGCCCACGAGGAGTAGCCCTAGCCCCGGCCGAAACAGCGCACGGCAAGTTGGTTCGGTCCAGCGAATAGAGGAAATTTGCCTAAGGCAAAATCGGCGGGAATCGTTGGTGATTCCCGTCGATGTCGGCGGGAATCACTCACGACTCCCGTCGATTCTGCCTTGGCAGAATCCCTGTTTGAAATCTATCAGCCGGAAGAAGTCGGCGGGAGATGCTAACTGATTCTCGTTGAATCGGCAGGAATCACTAACGATTCCCGTCGAAGTCGACGGGAATCACTAGCGATTCCCGTCGAAGTCGGCGGGAATCACTAGCGATTCCCGTCGATTTTGACTCGCAAGAATTTTCTTTCTTCCTTCTTATAATGACTTGGTCTTTGACCCATCTTTGCTCCTTCTTTTGCTCTTGATCTACCTTGACCCTGTACTTGAAAATAAGTACACTACAATAGAGAGAGCACACGTGAATCAACACACTGATCTACGCAACGAGGGATTACGTTGCGCAGACCCGTATATATTGACCCACTGCACCCTGACATTAGCGTGTACTTAGCATGGAATAGCTGCAAGCATAACTTGATAGAAGATCGATAAATACATTGTGAATCCATCTTAGCTTGACTGGAGTCTTCTTCAAATCCGGGTAATTGTGGATACAATACCCAACAATCTCCCCCTATTTGAAAAAGCAAAAACCCTACTAGCTAAGATGAATTACACCTACCGTAAAGATATATATAAAAGTATGCGAGACAAGAAATCAAAATAATAAAATTTCACGCATTCAAAACAAAAATTGAATCAACATATGATCATATATATATATCCAAAGTGTTGTTCATTTTTAATTACAAGAATAGAAGTACACGTATATTGAAAATTAAATGTTTAGGTTTCATGTCTTTCCCTCCTTTGCCTCAGCATCTCTTAGTTGTTTTGCCAGGAACTTCTTGCTTTTCCTTTCAAAATATTCCTTTGGCTTTGGGTAGTACCTGGGGGGAGGAGCTTTGTTTTCAACTGTGTTTGTCCTAAAGAATATGTTTGTTTTGCCTCATATTCTTTGTGCATTTCCCATTCATACTGACTATATACTTCATGTAACGTCCCAATTCGCGCTAGGCCCCTTGATTGCGTATTTGAGTCAAGGGGGCTGTGGTGAGCCCAATGGGGGTGTGGGTGAACAGGTGCGAACGTATGGGAAATGAGGAAAACAAGGCAAAACGGTGATTTTGGCCGACACGGGTATGGACACGGCCATGTCCATACCCGTGTGCCTCATGCCAATATTAAGTTTCCAGTCAGAGAGGTACACGGTATTGGGACACGGGCGTGTCCCTACCCGTGTGCCGAGGACACGGGTCGAGACACGGCCGTGTCTCTACCCGTGTGCCGCAACCCTGACCCGGCGGAAAGATGTTCTGGGATGAACACGGCCCTAAACACGGCAGGCGACACGGCCGTGTCACCTGAACACGGGTAGGAACACGGCCGTGTGCCTACCCGTGTCTGCGGTGTATAAAAAGGAAAAAGTTGTGAAACCCTAGCATTTCATCCCCTTTCTTCTGCCCCGAAATTTCTGAGAGAGTTCTTGGCTGGAGGAGGAGGAAGAGCTTGCCGGAGCCATCCTTGGAGGAATCAAAACGCCGCCGCCGTCAAGGGAAAAACAATGCCGCCGCGAAGGAGTGCGAGGCTCATGGCCGGCCATGGTGGTACCGCTGGACTTGAGGTGAGCTTCCTCCCCTCTCCCTTGGTGCTAGATCTATAGTTATTTTAGGAGAGACATCGACTCCATAGAGTCTTGATGGTGAGGAGGAGAGTTCTTAGGATAAGCCATGCCTAGGTTTTCTAGGCTTAGTCTCCCTCAACCTTCTCATCATTCAAAGTGGAGATGAGAGGGGTTTTCGTTGAGGGTTTGGCTTTGAAAGGAGAAATAAGGTTGGGTGTGATTTCTGGAGAAGTTTATGCGAGGTCGTTGCAAGGAAGAAGATGAACGGATGCCGTTCATCTCGCCTTAAGATGTGTGCAGAAATCTGATTTCTGCACGCGGCGACCTTCGTGGCCAATTTCAGAGGTGTTTTGGCCAGATCTGGGTGATCGACTCAACACGAAAGACGTAGCCCTTGAAATTACCTTTCCAACGAGTGGTTGCTCGTTTCCATGCGATACCTGTAGCCACAAGAAAGCTGGTTCGAGTCCGCTGCATTCGGGAAAATTCCTGTACAGGAAACTGTTTCCTGTACGTATTCGAGTTGAATTTCTGGTATGTTGCGACCAGATCTGGGTGATCGACTCAACACAAAAGTCGTAGCCCTCGCGAATACCTTTCCAACGAGGGGTTGTGCATTGTGATCGGATTCCTGTAGCTCCGGGAATCCCAGTTTTAGTATCGGGCTATCCTATGTTAATGCACTTGTTAATTTATAATGCTAGCACTCTTGCAATGATTGTGATTTGCTCATTTGTTATCTTGCTCCCATATATCTATAATGTTGTTGTTACTATAATTTAGCATGGTTACTCATTTGGTTGTGTAATAAGGAATAACCATGCAATGGTAGAGAAATGGATTGGATGGGAAGGCTAGATATTAGGAGTTGGGATTGGTATAGGATATATTTATACAATTTGGTGTTGAACATATCTATTATGCGTAGTGTTGAGGTGAATTCATTGAATAGGTGGGCGTGAACATGATGAACACTATGTGAAGAGTATTTTGTAACCGTAATCCGAGCCCAAGGGGTTTATTAACAACCGATGCTTAGAGTTGTAGTCTCCCTACGGTTAGCATCGAGTGAGTTGTTTTGGGGCATGTGATGTGCGACGATTCATCGTGTCGCGATATTGAGATAATGGTTGTGGCAGGTCTACGGGTTCGCCAGTCGTCACACCGTTGGGAGCCAATGGGTAGACCTTGGGCGGTAGGGTTAGATAACTGGTGTCCATAACCCGAGATCTCCTCCGTGCCATGAGAACGGTTGGGCTTGCACCTCGTGCATTTCCGAGGTTCCATCCGGTTTGAAATCAATGGCCAGGTTGGGCTGTGTTCTTGGTGCACATTTACCCAAGACCCCTTCTGAGCCATAGTACGCATGTGAGCTCCGCTGTTGTGTTCTTAGCGTTGAGGCGTACGGGGGCCTAGGATAGGTAGTGTGATACCACCTAGTAGTGGAGACTCCCGCTCCACTGTCGCCGTCTGGCCACGACGGACGACGCATGAGAGGTTAGCTACCTGCTCGAAAAGTGGGAACTTCAAGTCTGTGTCGACATAGCAACTTGCATGTGCGTGCGTATGATTCGGTCATTGCATAACATTCATATCATGTCATTCATTGCATACACAAGATCCTCATCGTATAAGTTTGTATGGGCACTCTTATACGATGAGTTACTTTACTGTTAACCCGATCCTTAACTTATAAGTTTGTATGGGCACTCTTATAAGTTAAGTTACTATTCTGATTACTTATACCTACTGTCATGTATATAGATATTTGTAGAACTGCTAGTTGTGTAGCGTAGTTTATACTCCAGCATATTTACAGTCACCTGCTTGTTTACTTGCTTATATATATACATATTGTACCTTTGTTCCTTTCTCCGCCCGGTGCCGAGGAGTCGCCGGGGGAGCGGATGTGAAGCCACTTAGTCTTATGACTAACGGTTGCTATGTCTTCATTTTTAGGAGGAAACCCCGCAGGTAGAGCAGCAACGGACTATGCAGCAGGACAGCCAGGCCCGGATGATAGGACCTGAGGTGGTGGTGCCATCGGCACCGTCAGTGACAGTCGTGAGTGTTTTCATGTAGCCGTTTGGCAAAACATTTCTAGACTCTTGTTCTTTTGTACAAGCCTGTTGTGCTTGTTATCTTCCGCTACTTTTGGACTTTAACTTAGCTGTGAACTGAACTGCTTTTACTTTTCTGTTATGGTTGGGTTGGCATTGTTTATGTGATATGGATTGTAGCCGGCGGAATAGGCGTCTTATGGTAAAGGCTAACCCGTGTGTTAGTGCTACCACAAGGCGGCTATTTCGGGCATAAGACTCCCCTCGTGCCGTGTGTTGTGTTCCGGGAGGGGGGGTCTTACAAATGGTATCAGACTTAGCCGATCTTCACCTACAGCAGTCAGATAACAATGGGCCACTCCCGTTCGATTAGTCGGTTTGGGGACAAACCGACTTAGCGGAAGCAGTGGTGTGCCCATATGTAATTCACACTAAGTTGTCCAACTTTGACATTAGTTTTATCCAACCTGACCCTAATCTGTACCTTGCGTATAGGTCCCAGCGCAGGTGGAGCCGGTTGGGGGCACTCCTACCCCTTCCGTCCCTTCACAATTCCAGCAGTCGGAACTGGGACAAACGCTGTCAGCCATATTGGATGCATTTAAAGCCCAGCAAGCTCCGGTGCAACAACAAGCGCCAGGCTCCAACTGGTTGAGCACCTTCCGTGCCCTGTCCCCTCCTGCCTATCTTGGGACGGAATCGCCGGTGCGCACCGAGGAATGGCTTGATACCGTGCAGGAATTGATGGCTGGCATAAGATGTCCGAACAGCATGGCGGTGACATTAGTAGTGACGCTGCTAGAGCAGCACGCCAAAAGGTGGTGGAAGTCCCTCATGGGCTCCACCTTCCAAGGGCCGTTGTACACAGACATCGGTTGGAACGAGTTCACCGAGGCTTTTCTGGATCACTTCATCCCTTCTTCTGCTCGGGATGAACTTGAAGAAAGATTTTTGCAGCTGAAGCAGGGATCGAAATCGGTAACGGAGTACCAGAGGGAGTTCCAACACCTCGCTAGGTTTGCCGATTCCTATGATTTGGACGATAGAGGCTACGCGAGGCGCTTCTACAAAGGATTAAGGGACCCCCTAAGGCAGGCCCTTTTGTTTATAGCCGATGCAAGCCTGGCAGAAATCATCGACATGGCAAAGAGACTGGAGGCGGACCACATGGGATGTGGCAAGAGACCTGCGGAAGGAGTTATTGAAGTCGGCCCTAGTAATAGAAGGCGGAATGATCATGGCAGAGGAAGGGGAAACCACAGAGGCGGTCGGTGGGTCAACCGGAACTATCGGGTGGAGTACCCAATTCCGTAATTACCACCACCACCGCAGCAGCAATATTATCAACAACCTGGGGGCCGACGTGAGGTGATATGTTTTGAGTGCAACCAACCGGGAGCATGTATTCGCATTGGATATGACTCAGGAGAGAAATCCGCAGGAAGTCATCACCGGTACGTGCAAAATTTATTAATATTATATGACTTGTTAGATTTACGATACAAATGATACGCGCAATTCTGGATAGTGATTACCCTTTTTGGTACCTAGGCACTGTCATGGTTAGCGGGAGGCCCGCCTATACGTTATTTGACACGGGTGCATCTCACTCGTTCATTTCGGCGGACTTCGTGAAGGACTTGGAGGGAGTGCAACACTTCACGGGCACTACTCAAAGGGTGCGCCTTCCGGACGGCTCTGAGATGACGTCGTCAGCAAGTTGCGACTTCGACACCATTATTGGAGGAAAGTTCTTTGAAACTCCGGCTACAGTGTTAAGAATCCCGGAGTTCGATCTCATCCTGGGCATGAAGTGGTTGGACTGGCACCACGCCAGGATCAATTGTGCGGAGAAGCAAGTTATGTTGAGGCATGGAGACTCGGAAGTCATCTTCCAAGGTATTAAATTCGCACCCCGTAAATTATTATCTTCAATCCAAGTTATGAAATCTCATATGGAAGGGGACGAGGTCTATGTAATTTGCTTCGAGTTGAAGAAATTGACACTAGAAGTCAAGTATGTGCGGGTGGTGCGAGAATTTCCCGAGGTATTTCCCGAGAAATTGCCAGGACTACCCCGCATAGGGAAGTGGACTTCCAAATCAAGCTAATTCCGGGTGCCAAGCCCGTCTCGCGAGCTCCATACCGAATGGCTCCGAAGGAACTTGCAGAGTTTAGAGTCCAGCTTCAGGAATTGGTGGAAGCAGGGTTCGTTCGCCCAAGCTCGTCGCCTTGGGGAGCGCCCGTTTTGTTCGTCAAAAAGAAGGATGGCACCCTGCGGTTATGTATTGATTATCGGGAGTTGAACCGGTTAACGGTGCGGAACACCTACCCCCTACCGTGCATTGATGAATTATTTGATCAATTGGTGGGATCGTATTGGTTCTCCAAGTTAGATCTGCGTTCGGGATATTATCAGCTGAGGATACAAGAAGATGACATTCAGAAGACGGCGTTCAATTCGAGATATGGTTTGTATGAATTCACCGTGATGCCGTTTGGGCTCACAAACGCCCCTTCCGCCTTTATGAGCTTGATGAACAAGGTGTTCAGCCCTTATTTGGACATCTTTGTCATCGTGTTCATCGATGATATCCTAGTCTACTCCAAGACTGAAGCAGAACACGCCGAACATCTAACTTTAGTGCTGAGGAAACTAAAGGAGCACACTTTGTTTGCCAAGTTCAGCAAATGTGAGTTTTGGCTTCGAGAGGTCGCGTTCTTGGGCCATGTGATTAGTGGGGCAGGGCTAGCAGTAGATCCGGCCAAGGTGCGGGCCGTGAAGGAGTGGTCGCCATTGAAGTCAGCGGCCGACATACGGAGCTTTCTTGGACTTGCCGGGTACTACCGCAAGTTCGTGAAAGGCTTCTCGAAGATCGCCCTTCCCCTTACTATGCTGACCAAGAAGGGTGTGTCGTTTGAATGGACACCCCAGTGCGAAGCTGTATTCCAAGAGCTGAAGGACAGATTGACGACTGCACCCATCCTAGCTCTTCCATCTGGGAAGGAGGGCTTTCAAGTTTACACGGATGCGTCATATCAAGGAATGGGAGCTGTGTTAATGCAGAATGGGCATGTGATCGCTTATGCTTCAAGACAGTTGAAGAAGCATGAAGCCAACTACCCGGTGCATGATCTAGAGTTGGGAGCGGTGGTATTCGCCTTGAAGATTTGGAGGCATTATTTATATGGCGTCCACTGCGAGATCTACTCGGATCACAAAAATCTGAAGTACGTTCACACCCAAAAGGAGTTAAACTTGAGACAGCGGCGGTGGTTGGAGTTCTTGTGCGACTATGAATTCACCTTGAACTACCACCCCGGGAAGGTTAATTCCGTAGCTGATGCCTTGAGCCGAAAGGCACGGGGAGCGAGCACGGAATCCCACTTGATGAGGATGGAGTTAATCCAGACACTGCAAGAGATGGAAGTCACTTTGGTCTTTAAGAATCAATCGGAAGAGTATACAGAATATTTGGCCGCGATGAGTATAGTTTGCGACATACGAGACCGGATCCGGATGGAACAAAAGAAGGATGCGGCTTTAACCCCGGCTTTCAAGTCAATGGAGGATGGGACTACGGAAGAATACTCCCTAAAAGACGGCCTCGTCCATTTTCGTGGCCGGCTTTACATCCCCGAAGGTGACAACATTCGGGAGGATATTCTAAAGGAGGCCCATTGCTCCAAGTACTCAGTGCACCCAGGGATCGCGAAGATGTACACCGATTTGAGAAAGACGATGTGTTGGCCGGGCATGAAGAGGGATGTCAAGTACTTTGTTACGCATTGTGTGGCCTGCCAAATGGTGAAGGCGGAATGCAGAAGCCCCGGTGGAATGCTACAGTCGTTGCCCATCCCCAAATGAAAATTTGAGGACATCTCCATGGACTTCGTCCACGGGTTACCTCGCTCGCACTCGGGGAATGATTCTGTGTGGGTGATAGTTGACCGGTTGACCAAGGTAGCCCGATTTATCCCAATGAAGAAGGAGGCGCAGGTGGGCGTCCTAGTGCGTCTCTTTGTGGAGCAATTTGTGCGGTACCATGGTGTGCCAAAGACGATCGTCTCCGACCGGGATGGTCGGTTTACTTCAAGAGAATGGAGGGCTGTACAGGCTTATTTGGGCTCGCGCCTCGCCTTTAGCACAGCCTTTCACCCACAAACGGACGGGCAGTCTGAACGAACCATCCGAACATTGGAGGACCTTCTGAGGTTGTGTGTGCTAGATAAAGGAGAACCATGGGAGAGACTCTTACCTCTCGTGGAGTTCTCTTATAATAACAGTCATCAAGCCAGTATTGGAATGGCACCTCATGAAGCTTTGTATGGAAGGAGGTGTAGAACACCCTTGTCCTAGGTGCAAGACGAAGATCCGAAGACATTGGGAAATGAGTATATTGATGACACGGACGCGGTGGTTAGGTTGATCCGGAATCGAATGCTAGAGGCTCAAAGCCGACAGGCGAAGTATTACAACGCAAGGCACCGTATGGTGGAATTTCAAGTGGGTGATAAGGTGTTCCTGAAGATTCGACCGATGCACGGAGTGTCGCGGGTACGTGGAGTCAAGAAGCTCAGCCCAAGGTATGTCGGGCCCTATGTCGTAGTGGAAAGGATTGGCCCTCTGGCCTATCGATTGGAGTTACCACCGGAGCTCGAGAACCTTCACGACGTGTTCCATGTATCGTCGCTTCGGAAGGCTTTGCTGCGGCCTGAACAGTATATCCCCACGGCGGATGGTGCCGTAGCGTCTGATAGGTCTGTGCGACTGGAGCCGGTGCGGATCGTTGATAACGAGATAAGAACCTTGCGCCGCAAAAGTGTTCCCTTGGTGAAAGTGTTATGGTCTAATCATGGGAAGGAGGAGTTCACATGGGAGCCAAGGGATTTGATGCAAGGGCGCTACCCGGAATTATTTACCCCAGGTAAAAATTTTATTTGAAAGCATAGTTCCCTTTTATGTGTTTCACTCCCATAGCCTTACCCTGATTTCGGGGACGAAATCTTTTATTTTGTTTATAGGATTTGTAACGTCCCAATTCGCGCTAGGCCCCTTGATTGCGTATTTGAGTCAAGGGGGCTGTGGTGAGCCCAATGGGGGTGTGGGTGAACAGGTGCGAACGTTTAGAAAATGAGGAAAACAAGGCAAAACGGTGATTTTGGCCGACACGGGTATGGACACGGCCGTGTCCATACCCGTGTGCCTCATGCTAATATTAAGTTTCCAGTCAGAGAGGTACACGGGTATTGGGACACGGGCGTGTCCCTACCCGTGTGCCGAGGACACGGGTCGAGACACGGCCGTGTCTCTACCCGTGTGCCGCAACCCTGACCCGGCGAAAAGATGTTCTGGGATGAACACGGCCCTAAACACGGCAGGTGACACGGCCGTGTCACTTGAACACGGGTAGGAACACGGCCGTGTGCCTACCCGTGTCTGCGGTGTATAAAAAGGAAAAAGTTGTGAAACCCTAGCATTTCATCCCCTTTCTTCTGCCCGAAATTTCTGAGAGAGTTTTTGGCTGGAGGAGGAGGAAGAGCTTGCCGGAGCCATCCTTGGAGGAATCAAAACGCCGCCGCCGTCAAGGGAAAAACAATGCCGCCGCGAAGGAGTGCGAGGCTCATGGCCGGCCATGGTGGTACCGCTGGACTTGAGGTGAGCTTCCTCCCCTCTCCCTTGGTGCTAGATCTATAGTTATTTTAGGAGAGACATCGACTCCATAGAGTCTTGATGGTGAGGAGGAGAGTTCTTAGGATAAGCCATGCCTAGGTTTTCTAGGCATAGTCTCCCTCAACCTTCTCATCATTCAAAGTGGAGATGAGAGGGGTTTTCGTTGAGGGTTTGGCTTTGAAAGGAGAAATAAGGTTGGGTGTGATTTCTGGAGAAGTTTATGCGAGGTCGTTGCAAGGAAGAAGATGAACGGATGCCGTTCATCTCACCTTAAGATGCGTGCAGAAATCTGATTTCTGCACGCGGCGACCTTCGTGGCCAATTTCAGAGGTGTTCTGGCCAGATCTGGGTGATCGACTCAACACAAAAGTCGTAGCCCTTGAAATTACCTTTCCAACGAGTGGTTGCTCGTTTCCATGCGATACCTCTAGCCACGGGAAAGCTGGTTCGAGTCCGCTGCGTTCGGGAAAATTCCTGTACAGGAAACTGTTTCCTGTACGTATTCGAGTTGAATTTCTGGTATGTTGCGACCAGATCTGGGCGATCGACTCAACACAAAAGTCGTAGCCCTCGCGAATACCTTTCCAACGAGGGGTTGTGCATTGTGATCGGATTCCTGTAGCTCCGGGAATCCCAGTTTTAGTATCGGGCTATCCTATGTTAATGCACTTGTTAATTTATAATGCTAGCACTCTTGCAAGGATTGTGATTTGCTCATTTGTTATCTTGCTCCCATATATCTATAATGTTGTTGTTACTATAATTTAGCATGGTTACTCATTTGGTTGTGTAATAAGGAATAACCATGCAATGGTAGAGAAATGGATTGGATGGGAAGGCTAGATATTAGGAGTTGGGATTGGTATAGGATATATTTATACAATTTGGTGTTGAACATATCTATTATGCGTAGTGTTGAGGTGAATTCATTGAATAGGTGGGCGTGAACATGATGAACACTATGTGAAGAGTATTTTGTAACCGTAATCCGAGCCCAAGGGGTTTATTAACAACCGATGCTTAGAGTTGTAGTCTCCCTACGGGTAGCATCGAGTGAGTTGTTTTGGGGCATGTGATGTGCGACGATTCATCGTGTCGCGATATTGAGATAATGGTTGTGGCAGGTCTACGGGTTCGCCAGTCGTCACACCGATGGAAGCCAATGGGTAGACCTTGGGCGGTAGGGTTAGATACTTGGTGTCCATAACCCGAGATCTCCTCCGTGCCATGAGAACGGTTGGGCTTGCACCTCGTGCGTTTCCGAGGTTCCATCCGGTTCGAAATCAAAGGCCAGGTTGGGCTGTGTTCTTGGTGCACATTTACCCAAGACCCCTTCTGAGCCATAGTACGCATGTGAGCTCCGCTGTTGTGTTCTTAGCGTTGAGGCGTACGGGGGCCTAGGATAGGTAGTGTGATACCACCTAGTAGTGGAGACGCCGGCTCCACTGTCGCCGTCTGGCCACGACGGACGACGCCTGAGAGGTTAGCTACCTGCTCGGAAAGTGGGAACTTCAAGTCTGTGTCGACATAGCAACTTGCATGTGCGTGCGTATGATTCGGTCATTGCATAACATTCATATCATGTCATTCATTGCATACACAAGATCCTCATCGTATAAGTTTGTATGGGCACTCTTATACGATGAGTTACTTTACTGTTAACCCGATCCTTAACTTATAAGTTTGTATGGGCACTCTTATAAGTTAAGTTACTATTCTGATTACTTATACCTGCTGTCATGTATATAGATATTTGTAGAACTGCTAGTTGTGTAGCGTAGTTTATACTCCACCATATTTACAATAACCTGCTTGTTTACTTGCTTATATATATACATATTGTACCTTTGTTCCTTTCTCCGCCCGGTGCCGAGGAGTCGCCGTGGGAGCGGATGTGAAGCCCTTAGTCTTATGACTAACGGTTGCTACGTCTTCCAGGAGGAAACCCCGCAGGTAGAGCAACAACGGACTATGCAGCAGGACAGCCAGGCCCGGATGATAGGACCTGAGGTGGTGGTGCCATCGGCACCGTCAGTGACAGTCGTGAGTGTTTTCATGTAGCCGTTTGGCAAAACATTTCTAGACTCTTGTTCTTTTGTACAAGCCTGTTGTGCTTGTTATCTTCCGCTACTTTTGGACTTTAACTTAGCTGTGAACTGAACTGCTTTTACTTTTCTGTTATGGTTGGGTTGGCAATGTTTATGTGATATGGATTGTAGCCGGCGGAATAGGCGTCTTATGGTAAAGGCTAACCCGTGTGTTAGTGCTACCACAAGGCGGCTATTTCGGGCATAAGACTCCCCTCGTGCCGTGTGTTGTGTTCCGGGAGGGGGGGTCTTACACTTCATTTCTGTTAAGCTCTCCCCGCTGTTGTAGCATGAATGTATTAAGTATGATGCTCCTAGACACGGGACTCCATCGTTCGTTCTTGACTTCACTTACCTTCCTTCTTGATTTCCTCTCAGCTAGATTGTTTTTAGAGGTTCCTTCTTAAAGCTTTCTTTTCCCTTTTGCAATCGCTTCTTGATCAAACAGTGCACTGTTAGCAGCTTTGGAAGCATCTTTAGCAGCCTTTTTGGAATCAGCTTCACTTAAGGGAAACTCCTCAGTAATAGCAACATCATCAGCAACAGTAGTAACATCATCAGTATAATTAACCTCAGGATCAACAGGAATAAAGATACCCGATGCTTGTTGAACGAGCCAATGACAACTTTTAAAAACATATTCGTTTGATTGCTGGAAGTTGTTGACTATGATTTGCTCTAGCCCCACCATCTTAGTTGCATATTCCTTCTCCCCCTTTTTGGATTCTAGTACAATTGAGTTTGCATAAGAGTGCAGTGACTCTTCTATATGCTTTACATTCTGAGTGAAATCGGCCAGCAAGGTTTCCTGATTCGAGTTCAGGGTGAACATGTTGGCATTGAACAGTTTGATGTTGTTGGCTATGATATGAGAATTTTTATTTACCACTGCCAGGTCAGTTGTAGACTTCTTTAGCCCTTGCATCAGAAGTGTGACGGCATTGCCAGCCTCAGTATACTTGTCATCAAATCTTTCTTCCATCTTATCCATCTTGTGATTTATCTCCACCATGTTCTTTAGCATAATATCTTCTGATTGCTTTATTCGTTTGAGTACCCTGTTGTGGGACCGTTTAAAGGAGATCTTCAGCTCATCTACTATACCTTGAATAATTTTTACCGTGTGATTTGTCATGCTAGGTCCTAACGGATGTTCTTGATGTATAGCGTGGTCGTGTTCTGGAGGTATAGGACTCTGTGAGTCATGACTCTCCTTTTCAGATTCACTTGTGGAACTCGATAAATTTCTAGTCTCCTGTGGAGTGATTGAGGCAGCATCTGCCATGTTTCCATATATTCTTATCACCCCCTTCAACATAGTATGAAGTTGTTCCTGAGGCCGTGAGGTCTCCCCCTCAACTATTACGTCAGTCACATCAGGAACCTTTACCTGAATCTGTTCCTCAGAAGGGAGTTCAACATCAATCTCCCTCATGGCCATATCATTTCCAGCTTGCTCATCATCAAGTTCCTCAGCAACATGCTGTTCATGGGAATCCACATCATTCTCACTAAAAACAACATTCTCCACATCATCCTCTTCTTCCTCCTCGTCAGTCTGATCAGTAGCGAGGGTTTCCACTGTATCCTTAGCGATGAGGGTAATATCAGTAATAGCATTTACTTGTTCTGTGACTGAGGCTTCCATCCTTATAGTAGCAGAAGGCTTGGGTAATGACTCCCCCTCAGTTCCTGCATTCAGCAGATCGGGAACTTCACTGGGCTCATCCGAAGGATTTGTGAACTCAGGTGCTCTGTCTTCTTCATCAACACGTATTGCAGACGCTCCCCCTTGGACAATTCTTCTTTCCCACCTGTAGAAGACGTTGGAGTCCATCTTCTTAATATAGTGAAGGGGAACTCCCTTAGTCATATCAAACCTATCTCCATCAATCTGGTTCAGGTAGAGACTGATGATGCGTCCGAAGTTAGGGTACGTAGAGTATCTTTTATTTTCTCAAACAACATGGCCCCCCAATTCATTTTCTTTCTGCAAACTATGGCTATCAGGCTCTTGAACATGTCACCTGAGATGTGATCATGGGAGCCAGGCTTGCAGATCAGAACCTTCCCTATGATATCTGAAAGAAGATTTCCTTCGTCGTTCATATCCTTGCATTTAATGGCCCTAGTCCCTTGTGCCAAGCACCAGAAAAGCAAGGTCCTCGTACGATCATCTTCATCTAGATAGTCCTCTTGTTCGAATCTGGAGAGCTGGAGATGATGGGAAAGTCTTGCAGCCGTCTTATTTATCCTGAGGCATGCTATCTTACTCTTTATCATAGTGTCCTCATGACGAAACTTGGAGTTTGCGAAAAACTCTAGAACCTCCTTGTCGAGAACCTTGAATGGGTGCTCGAGAATGAAGGAGAGTCCGGCTTGTTCCAACATCAGGATGATGTTTCTGAATTCGTCTGTGGCATAAGCAAAGCCTGTCCTCACCAATTCACTTCTAGTGAGGAGCCCGACTGTTATTCGAGGAGCTATTTTGAACCTTAGCGAGTTAAACCCAAGGGGTTAACTTTTTTTGAATTTAGAATTTATAGAAACTGAACTAGAAGGAGGGATGATCCCTGAAAGTGGATTCAAGGAATCAACTGAAGTTACCTTTCACTCACGGAGGGTGCAAGGAAGGAGACGCGTAGCATGCGGTGAGTAGGTGTAGCCCTAGGGTTGGCGCAGACTGAGGCCGATGAGAAGCTTGCGTTAGGGCTAAAGGGCTGGCGGTGGATCGGTGAGACACTTGCGTCGAGCTGATGCCGATGACGGGAACGCTTAGTCGACGGGAGGCAACAGTCAAAGATTGCGGGAGCCTAGGTTCAATGATTGCGGGAGGCCAGGGTCGACGGAAAGAGACGGTCGACGATCGACGGGAGAGGAAGAAGACAAAGGTCGATGGGAGTTGGAAGCAGGTGAAGGTCGACGAGAGTCAAAAGTGGAGTTGATATCAGGGGGTCGCCGGGAAGCCGAAAGGTCAGAGGACTTTTCCGCTATTTCCGTTCAATTATAACGATCGACAGGAATTCCTGCTAATTTATGGCACTAGGGTCGACGGGTTGGATGCAGATTTCCGCGAATATGCAATGACCTAAGGACTGTTGAAGTACTTTTTGAATACTTAACATCGCCGAGTATAGTTCATTTCCTTTTTCCTCTAAACAATGGATTACAAATTTCCATGTCATGATAACTAGTTGAGGTAGATGGATGTTTTAACACTAAAATTAGCAACTGGCTTTTTATTAAAGGGTTCAAAATGTAATACTTATAGTTGCACTTTCTGGTACAAGTCCCTTTATCGGACCATGTGACACCCATGTTTACAATTTATCAAGGTTTTGAATGTTTTTCATTTTCCCAGATGAGGATCATATGGTTATTTTCTTGCGTGTCCTTCCATTCAAGGTGAGTATCTACACATATATATATATATATATATATATATATATATATATATATATATATATCTTGAGTGTGTCTATATATATATATATATATATATATATATATATATATATATATATATATATATATATATATCTACATAATGCGATTCAATTATCTAAATTGAATGCGCGTACCTGGGATTACTAGGATGATCATTCGTATCCACTATTCGAAGCACGAGGGGTGTCATGTACATGAAGGACTCTGTAGTAAGCATTATATCTTTTCCCATATTCCTTGTTCCAGAGCAAGCCTGGAACATCTCTTGTCTAGGTCCCATCAAGTTCATGGGTACCTAGACTATCCTGCGAAATAGAATTACCTTACCTTAGGAACCCAATAGGTATTGGGTCCTAGGTTCTTGTCAGCATAAAATAAAGCATGCCTTCCCACAGGATTTTTGACAGGAAGGCTGTCTCTTGCCAAAGGATGTGGACATACCCTTGCCCATGACACAGAAGGATTGTGCCAACAGTGTATGGAAAAGTGACCCACTTTGCCACAACACCAACAATCATGGATATTTACCTCCTTTTCTGACCAGATCTACTAACGGAGTTAGTCACGATACTGGGTCTGAAAGGGATAGAGTAGGTTTTTCTCTCAGATTTACCCTCTCCACCGAGACTCAAAGGGGGTCTGATGGTGAACATGTGGTGAGCGTCATGAGGCCTGGGAGGTGGTGCTTTCTTTGCATCCAGCACACATCTGGGGGTCCCATAGATGCTTGCTACATGTTTGCCAACTCCCTTTTCCTTTGTCCTAGGGTGGTAAGATGTTCTGTGAGAGCTGGTTCCTGCAACGTCATGAAGTGTGGGGGCCGAGGCCGTAAATACAAAAGGTTCATGATGAGCCGCGTGTATTTTCTCATGGGTAGCAATAACAACACTTGCACTATGGGTGTTTCCACATGAGGACCGATCATTCTTGCAGTGACCATAGTTGTTCTTATGGTCATACCTGAAGGAATGATGTGTGCCCTTCCTACTCGGTGTGGGGGGTCTGTAAACAGTTTCCCCATTTCTCCACGAATTTATAATTCGCGAGATCCACTTGTTTTCTCCCTTTCTCTTAATAGCATCTTCCTTGGAAAAATTATGCGGTAATGGCTTAACTGGCTGCCCCGTGGATCCGCCCGAGGACCTTTGATATAAAGATTAGTTGCGGCGTCCTCCATCAGTCCGGGCTTTTGGTCGAGTTGGTTGCGCTAAGTCCTCTCAATTAGTATCAGAGGGAGGTTGCGGGTTCGAAACCCCGGGGTCATTTCCGGGGGGGATTGTTGGGGCTGCGGTCCGGAATCGCCCCCGCGCTGCGATGCTATGCGGTAATGGCTTAACTGGCTGCCCCGTGGATCCGCCCAAGGACCTTTGATATAAAGATTAGTTGCGCCGTCCTCCATCAGTCCGGGCTTTTGGTCGTGTTGGTTGCGCTAAGTCCTCTCTCACAATGAATAAAGAATGAGGGTCAATGGCTTCCAGATGAAACTGAACTCTCATTTTCCAGATGTGAAAATACTCTTTTGTGCAGGCAGGCAGTCTCATGGGAGAGACATCTGTGTATAGCTCCATGCTTGAGTCTTGTTTTCTCTTGACACTAGACACAGGATCTTACTCAAGGTGTTAACCTTATTGATGAGTAACCTCCCTCTGATACCACTTTAAAGTATTTAGTGTCGACCTAATCAATCTATGGGGGGGGAATAGGTGTTGTGCAGTCTTTTGCAGAATTAAACTAACCTGCACAAATAAGAAAACAGAACACAGAAAACACACAAAGATTTATAGTGATTCCCTGATTTGGGTACGTCCACTTTCCCCCTTCGACCTATCTCCCACTAAGGGACGACTTGGTCACTTTTTCAACCGGATTGAAATCCAATCCTCACACTAGGAGCAACGCTCCCCTAACTACGGAAGGAACCCTTCCACAAGTGGAGACACAACTCCACCTCAACGGGTTGCACCAAACCCTTACAACTAGGAATGAAAATTCCTTTGCAACAAAATTGAATGTAAAAGAAAATACTAACAAAGCTTTTGGAGATTCCGATGTCCTTCGTTCGTTGAAGCTTGCTTGAAAATTACGAAGAGTCCACAACCAGATTTCTCTCTTGGAAAGGATCATGTCAAGATCGACGGCGGCAAGTAAGTGTGGCGGAGATGATTTGTAGATCCAAACTTCTTGACGAAGCAAGATAGGTCTACGAAAGATCTCAGTCGGATCAATCGTCTCAACCGATTCGGAATGGAGAACAAGTCTTGTTCAACGAATCAGAAGACAAGAGATCTCGAGAGAGATACGTGAGACGCGCTGCTTGTCTCGGTACTGTCGTCGGAAGATCAAAGAAGCACTGAGATCAACAGCGACGACGATCTTGCGAGCGGCGACAAGCTTCTGCGATTTCCGTGATCGGCTAGGTCACGTTCGGCCTCTTTGGTATTTCCGTGAATGTTTGTCTTTAGAGGTTCAAAATATGCGTATATTTATACCAGGAGCCAACCCTAATGACCTTTGTGGGGCCAATGAGGAGTAGCCCTTACCCCGGCCAAAACAGCGCACGGCAAGTTGGTTCGGTCCAGCGAACGGAGGAAATTTGCCTAAGGCAAAGTCGGCGGGAGTCATTGGTGATTCCCGTCGATGTCGGCAGGAATCACTCATGACTCCCGTCTATTCTGCCTTGGCAGAATCCCTGTTTGAAATCTATCAGCCGGAAGAAGTCGGCGGAAGATGCTAACTGATTCTCGTCGAATCGGCGGGAATCACTAATGATTCCCGTCGAAGTCGGCATGAATCACTAGCAATTCCCGTCGATTTTGACTTGGAAGAATTTTCTTTCTTCCTTCTTTTGATGACTTGGTCTTTGACCCATCTTTGCTCCTTCTTCTGCTCTTGATCTACCTTTACCCTGCACTTGAAAATAAGTACACTCCAATAGAGAGAGAACACATGAATCAACACACTGATCTACGCAACGAGGGATTACGTTGCGTAGACCAGTGTATATTGACCCACTGCACCCTTACATTGGCGTGTACTTAGCATGGAATAGCTGCAAGCACAACTTGATAGAAGATCGTTAAATACATTATGAATCCATCTTAGCTTGACTGGAGTCTTCTTCAAATCCGGGTAATTGTGGATACAATACCCAATATGTTCGACTTGCTAGCATCGTTACATCCGCTATTAGAGTTCAACGTCATTTTTGCTATGGACTGGCTTTTGGAGTAGAATGCATAGATAGATTGTAATTGTAAGGAAGTCAAGTTGGGATCTGATCGGGAGACAACATTTGCGGGTTTGAATGGGTCGAGCAAGACCTTAATGTCTGCTCTTCAGGTGGTCAAGGAAGTTCGTGCTAGTGCAGAGCTATTATTCACGCTAGTGGAGGCTGCGAAGCCTAAGCACAATTTGGGTAGCATCCCAGTAGTGTGTGAGTACCCTGACGTGTTCCCAGACAATCTTCTCGGAGCCCCACCCTAGTGGGAGATCGACTTCACGATTGAGCTAGTGCCAGGTGCCAAACCTGTGTCACGCTCACCTTATAGGTTGGCGCCTAAGGAAATGGCGAAGCTAAAGGTTCAACTTAAAGAGTTGTTTGAGCAGGGTTATGTGCGTCCAATTTCGTCGCCTTGGAGCGCACCGGTCCTCTTTGGCAAGAAGAAGGACACAAGTTTGCGGCTCTGTATCTACTATAGAGAACTGAACAAGTTAACGGAAAAGAACAAGTACCCTATCCCAAGGATCGATGATTTGTTTGATCAATTAGTCGGGTCATCAGTGTACTTAAAGTTGGATCTAAAGTCCGGTTACTATCAGCTGAGAATAAGGGAAAGTGATATTACAAAGACAGCGTTCAGCACGAGATATGGGCATTTAGAATTTACGGTCATGCCGTTCGGGCTGACTAATGCACCATCAGTGTTTATGGATCTGATGAACAGAATGTTCAAGGAGTACTTAGACCACTTTGTGATCGTCTTCATCGATGATATATTGGTGTACTCTTAGTGTGAAGAGGATCACTTCAAGCTTTTGCATTTGGTTTTGGAGACACTGAGGAGGAATGAGCTATACGTAAAGTTCTCTAAATGCGAGTTTTTGTTTCCCTCAGTAGCGTTCCTTGGTCACATAGTCAGTGAAGAAGGAATTTCGGTGGATCTAGTGAAGTTAGTGGCGATACGCGAATTGCCTGTGTTGTCTACGGTAGCGAAAGTCCGGAGCTTTCTGGGGCTTGCCGTGATGCGGGCCACTATCCGCCAACGTGAACACTTTAGCGTTCTAATGCGCGAGACGTCTAACACCCACGAGGACAACCACACAAAGCTCAAACGCAGTGCGCTAATATGCAAACTAAACAAGTAAGCCAACACGGTAGCCACACCGTCGGAAAGATCGAACAAGCGGCTATCGGCCGTTATCCTTTCAAGCAAAAGGGACCCACCCGGTCCGAACGACCGATGTTGTACCAAAGAAGATTTACCCGAAAACACGATCGAGAAACGGTAGATCTCCCCCAACAAAAAGGTGCGGGGTTCGCCAAACCCTTTTCGGAACTAAAGCGTAGTGATGTTGCAACACTTAAAGCAAAACCCACGAAAATTCAACGATTCGCAAGCAACGCAAAAATTATTCCAGCCGCTAGAAAAATCAAGAGGGAAGCACACGGAAGTGGAGAGGTTCGTTACCCAAGTCAAAATGGATGATTCCAACTGCTTTACCAAGGGATCACTCGCCCGCGGTTCCGCCGGAGTTATGCCAGATGGAGTAAGAGACTCCGCCGTCGCCGCGTCACGCCGTCTCCAAGTTCCTCGGAGAAAGAAACACTCCTCCTCCTCCCAAGGGGAGGTAATCGGCCAAGAGGATGGGGGAATGGAGGTCGGCCAAGAGTGGTGGTGCCGAATGGGTGAAGGTTGGTGGTCGGATATGCGGCGGCTTGTAAGGGGGAAGTGGTGTTGAGGAAGGAGATAGGGAGAGGGGAGAATGGTAGAGGAGGTGGGCGGCTTTTGGGAATGGAGAAAGGGGGCGGCCGAAATAGTGAGGAGGAAGAGAGAGAGAGAGAGGGGGGCGGCTAAAGAGAGGAGAAAGTAGAGAGATAGGTTTAGGGTTTTCAATTTTCTTCTTCAATACCTCAAAAGGAAACATCCTATGCCTATATATAGGCTTACAACCATCATCCGGCTATTAGCAGCCCAAAATGAAAATAAAGCTATAATGTTTTTTGGTTAAACTTAATGATACTAATAAAATGCCTAAACAAGTGGCACAACAAATACGAAATATAAAATGATATAAATAAAAGGATTAGACGGGCTTGAGCCGAGGGCGGAGATTATAACGTCGCCCCGAGTGGGCATCATGGCTAATGATGTATGCATACATAGTGATGTATGCGTACCCATGAGTTCAATAGCCAGAGGTGGGTATTTCTATTTTATTATATTTACTTATGACTTTAGTAGATACGGGTACATGTATCTTATGAAGTGAAAATTCAAAACCTTTGAAAAGTTCAAAGAGTTTAAGAATGAAGTAGAGAACCAGCTGGGTAACAAGGTTAAAGCACTCCAATCTGATCGAGGTGGCGAATACCTGAGTCATGAGTTTCTTGGTCATTTGAAAGTGTGTGGTATTGTATCACAGCTCACTCCACCTAGAACACCGTAGCATAATGGTGTGTCTGAGAGGAAGAATCACGCTCTATTAGACATGGTACGGTCGATTATGAGTCATGCAAATCTTCATTTTTCCTTATGGGGTTTTGCTCTAGAAACTGCTACTTCTACACAAAATCGTGCTCCAACGAAAGTGGTTCTGAAGACACAATATGAGATATGGATTTGGAAGTGTCCTAGTATGTCGTTCATTAAGATTTGGGGCTGCGAGGCTTACCTAAGCCGTCAAATGCTTTACAAGATGGAACCCAAGTCAGATAAGTGTTATCTTGTTGGGTATCTTAAGGAAACTAAAAGGTACTTTTTCTACCTACTGTCTGAGGGAAAAGTGTTTGTCGCGAGAACTGGTGTCTTTCTTGAGAAAGAGTTCTTAAGTAGAAAGACAACCAGGGTAGAACTTGAAGAAGTTCAAGAACCAGAAACTGTGAATGAACTCGAATTAAAACCTAAGCCAGGACTACAAGTTGTTATAGCTTGTGATCCTACTCAGGAAACACAAGTTCCACGTAGATCTGGTAGACCAAGGTTTGAGCCTGAGAGATATATATTTCTCGTGTTTCAAATAGGTATGTATTGTTTATGGATCATAGTGAAGAGCTTGCAACCTACCAAGAGGCTATGAGTGGACCGTACTCTTAGAAGTGGCTTGAATCCATTAAATCTGAAATGTACTCCATGTTTGAAAACCAAGTTTGGACCTTGGTCAAACCACCTGAATGGGTTTGCCCCATAGGGTGCAAGTGGGTTTTCAAGAAGAAGACTGACATGGATGTGAAGGTATAGACATTCAAAGGGTGTCTGGTGGTAAAATGTTTCAAGCAAATTCATGGTGTTGACTATGATGAGAATTTTTCCCCTATTGTTATGGTTTAGTCCATCAGAATTCTGTTTGATATTGATGTGTATTATGATTACGACATCTGGCAGAAGGACGTCAAAACGGCTTTCCTAAATGGAAACCTTCTTAAGGAAGTGTATATGATACAACCCGAGGGTTTTGTATCTCCATTTGAAGCATCTAAAATATGCAAGATACAACGATCCATTTATGGAATAGAACAAGCTTCTTGAAGTTAGAATATTCATTTTGATGAAAATATCAAAGAGTTTTTTTTTATCAATAATGATGATGAACCGTGAGTTTACAAGAGGATTAGTGGGAGCATTGTTGTCTTATTGATATTGTATGTAGATGACATACTGCTGATCGGGAATGACAAACCGACCCTTCAAGTTGTTAAGAATAACCTAGGGAACTGCTTTTCTGTGAAGGACTTGGGTGAAGCGACTTATATAATTGGTATTATGATCTATAGAGATATATTGAAGAAGTTGATGGGTTAGACCCAAAGTACATACATTGAAAAGGTGTTGAAGCGGATCAATATGCTTGAGTCCACAAAAGGATTCTTACCTATGTCTCATGGTGTGAGTCTCTCTAAGGACCAGTGTACTAAATCTTGTGAAGATAAGTACTGCATGAATTTGATTCTATATGCTTCGATAATTGGGTCAATCATGTTTGCAATGATATGTACTCGAACCGATGTCTCTTATGCCTTAAGCTTGACTAGCAGGTAGAAATCTGATCCCAGTGATGGTCACTAGATAAACATCAAGAACATCCTAAAGTACTTGAGAAGGACTAAGGATATGTATTTGGTATATGGTGGAGAGGAAGAGCTCGTTGTAAGCGGTTACAAGGATTCGAGCTTCCAAATTGATAGGGACGACTCAAAGCCTCAGTAAGGGTCATATTTTGCCTAAATGGAGGTACTGTTAACTGGAAGAGATCAAACAAGAGACAGTTGCTGATTCTACAACTGAGACTGAGTATATCGTTACAGCAAATGCAGCGAAGGAGGCTGTATAGATTAGGAAATTTATCGGCGAGTTAGATGTAGTTCCTAGCATTATTCGTCCCGTAGTTCTCTTTTGTGACAACAACGGTGCAATTGCACTTATTTCGGAACCTAGAACTCATCAACGCTCCAAGCACAAACTTCGGCGATGCCATCTAATTCGAGAGATTGTCAATCGAGCAGATCCGAGCATTTGTATAGTACCAACTAATGAGAATATTGCGGATCCAATTACAAAGCCTCTCGTATAGAGAAAGAATGATGGTCATGTTAGGTCTATAGGTATAAGATACCTTAATGATCAGCTGTAATGCCCCGAAACTCAGAAGAGGAACGGGTGGCATTTTGAGCCAAGTCTAGTACTTGGTAGAGGTCACACGGCCTGGGACACGGGCGTGTCCCAGGGGCCTATCGTGCTCGTGTTCGACGATGGTCGTGTGGTCGACGAAATTACAGTCGACAATTGTCGAACAGCGAACACGGCCTGAGATACAGGCGTGTCCCAGGCCGTGTCCTACTCGGATTGTTAGCTGAGTTGTGTTGGGGGAGAGACACGGCCTGAGCCAGGTCGTGTTCGGGTCCGACACAGGCATGTCAAATTCGACACGGGCATGCCGAATACCCGTGTTCTCCTCGGGTTGGTGCAGGACCTGTATCGATGGAGGAACTCGCCCAGCTACACGGGCATGTATTGGATGATACGAGCGTGTCAAGCCTGACACAGGAGTGTCGAGTGCCCGTGTTCCTTTCGGCACGCAATGGTTTTGGCGGCGAATGAGGCACACGTCCTTGGACACAGGCGTGTTGCAAGCCATGTTCGGCCCAGGTTTTTTATTTTAAGTGCGAATCATGGCCGTCCGTTTCCATATTTTGGGATCCAACGGCTCAGGGCTGTTCTTGCTGGGATATACCCGGGAATAGGGCTTAGAAACCCTCATTTCTTTTGGGTTCAATCTCTTTCTTATTCTAGAGAGAGGGGAGAGAAAAGAGGAAGAAGGAAGAGAGAACCGGTCGCCGGAGGAGATTCGGAGCTCTCAATCGCAAGGTGAGTCCAGATCTACGGAGGAGAGATCATCGCGGTGCTTTCCATCCGTATAGATTTCGATTGCGCCAAAGAGAAATGCTAGGGTAAAGATTCTCTTCTTGAGCATGTGAAGCTCTCCTTCTTTTGCATAAGGAAACCCACTCCCGCAAGTGTGCTGTGAGTGTGCGGTGTTCCTGTGGGTAGATGTGAATAGTCCCCCTTGTTTGCATGTAGAGTCCGAAATCGAGATACGGACATAGGCATGGTGTGTGAAGCCTACCCGGACTAGTTGGTCTGGATCGGTGATGTTTCATTATGCATGATTAGCCGGAGAAGACTCCGTTCCCTTGGTTGTTTTCGGGTTTTCGATGCGGTAGATTGCAACAGGGAGTCTTGTGGATTAACTCCAAGGTGCACCCGGAAAATTGGGCGGAAATGCATTTCTGCCAACTTGGTGGCCTGGGTGCCAGCCTCAAACATAACTGGGTTATGTGCATGTTTAATCAATTTGGGACTCGGGGAAGCTTGACCCGCACATATGGCTTAAATTGATGTTGCGGTGTGAGCAACGGGTTTGGCGGAACCGTACCCGCTCTGTGTCATTCGGTTAAAGAGACCTAAAGTACATGGCACTTACCATTGGCATAGATGGAGGTTCTTGTGTAACATCCCATTTCCAACTAGACCCCTAAGAATGGTTTTTGGTCATGACTAGGTCATGACAAAACCCTAGGAAGCTATAAAGGGCCAGGTAATCAAAGGCCAAGATGAGAATCACTTTGGTCTGCTAATGGCACCACCTCATCACCAAACCTAGGGATTCACCTTAGGGCTTCACCAGGACTCCATGACCCCACCACAACTTCACTAGCCTATAAGAGGGTCCACTAGTGCCTTAAGGGTCCATTATAGTCGACCCAAAATGGCCAATTTGACCTAGGACCACCAAAGGCCTAAATTGGGCAAGGTGTCCTAACTAAAGGAAGTTGGCCTCAAATGTACACAACCAACCCTGCCCAGGCCTTCCTAGACATAAAGTGGTGTCAATGGGTCACCAAGGACAAATTGGGTTCAGTCCTAGAGGCCAAGTTGACCCAAGTCAACTCTAGCACCAAAGTGGTCAAAGTGCCCTTACCAATGGTCAAGTGACCTCCAAGGTGCCAAGTCAACCCTACCCAACCCTACCTAGACCTTAGGGGAATCAAATGGGTCACCAATGACTCATTAGGGTCAACCCAAATTGTCAATTTGACCAAGGTCAACTCTGTCCTTGAAATAGATCAAATTCGCCCAATTGGGCTAACCCATGCTCAAACCATTTTTCCCCTTAAGCTAACTATATTTTTCAAAATTATTATGCTTAAATTGGCTGCACATATCCTATGGAGTTGACCAGTCAACTTGGTGACTAGGAGAGAGAAAGGAGCTTCATTTCATGATAATGATGGAGAGTGAGAATTGGGAAGAGGAGGAATGGTGTGGGAATCGGCCAAAGGAGGCCAACAGCCACACTTTATGGCTGCAATCAACTCCTCTAGGGAGTAGGATTTGATTCCAGCCATTTCCCGGCCACCAAGAGGTAGGTTCTGTAATGTTCTAATTCGCGCTAGGCCCCTCGCACGTGTTCTGAGTCAAGAGACTCAACTCGGGCTCGGGGTGCACTGGCGCGAGGTGTCAGGTGCATTGAATAAGTGTAGGGTTGGGTTCAAGGATACCCCAACTAGTAGCCGAGATGATGGAACTCGGCGAAGTAAAAATCGTCGAGAATGGAGGATGATGCTCGTCGATCGTCGAGAATGGAGGTTGATTCTCGCCGATTCGACGGGTATCGGTGGTCGATACCCGCCGGACTCAGAACTGCAGTAGGCTAAGGGAAAATCGTCGAGAATGCCTGACGATTCTCACCGATCATCGAGAATACCCGGTGATACCCACCGATCGTCGAGTATCACTGACTGATACTCAACGCACACAGCGACAGGATGTCCGATAAAATGGCTAAGGGAAAATCGTCGAGTATCATTGTTGATACTCGACGAATTTGTCGAGAATGACCCGCCAATACTCGCCGATCGACGGGAATCACTGGCTGATTCCCGCCGAATTTGACTTGTGTGTTTTCTACGCTCAGGCCGATTCGCCGGCTTGTACAGGCAGACAGAACCGGACCTTGGGATTCGTGTTGAATGATCTTTGGACCGGTCACTCCAAATGAAACCTAAATTGGGCGGTCCAATTCGAGAGTGACACGTGGCGGAAGGGACTTAACCTAATATTAATATAAAAGGGAGTAAACCAAACCCTAGCCATCGGATCCAATCATTCTTGCCGAGCCGTCACTGTGCGAAACCGTCGGGAGCGAAGGGTAGAGGAGAATACGCAGATCGCCGGAGGAGAGCTTGCTGGTGCGAGCTTTGGAGGCGGACTTCACTCTCTCTCCTTCCTTTGCCGTGATGAACAACTGCACCAAGGATGCCGCAACGAAGAGTAACTCGATCCATGGCCGGCAACGGAGGAAACGCCGGAAATGAAGTGAGTTTCCTCCCCTCTCCCTTGGTGCTAGATCTATAGTTATTCTTAGACGAGACATTGACTCAAACGAGTCTTGATGTGTGAGATGAAGCTTTCTAGGAAGGCCATGCTAGAGCTTGTGCTCTAAAGCTTAGTCGTCTTCAACCTCCCCTTGCTTCAAAGTGATGATAGGGGTGGTCTCGTGAAGAGGAAATGGCCTCAAGAGGGAGATTAAGGGTGGAGGAACTTCTGGCCGCAATTTGGGGAAAATCACTTGAGGAAGATGAACGGATGCCGTTCACTTCGCTTCAAGATGCGTGCAGAATTTGTATTCTGCACGCAGCGACCTTCTTGGCTATTTTTAAGCAAGAAGGGGGCGGATCTGGGCTTTTTATTAAACACGAAAGTTGTAGCCCTTGAAATTACCTTTCCAACGGGTGGTTGCACGTTTCCAGGCGATACTTGTAGCCACGGGAAAGTCCGTTTGAATCCGCTGCGGTTGGAAGTTAATGCCCTGGAAATCTGTATCCTGTACGCAGCAGACTTCGAGTTGGATTTCTGGTATGATGTGACCAGAACTGGGCTTTCGACTAAACACGAAAGTCGTATCCCTTAAAATTACCTTTCCAACGAGTGGTTGCACATTTTCAGGCGATACCTGTAGCCACGGGAATCCTCAGTTAAAGTTGCTGACCAGATTACATACAATTTTAGGTGATTATAATATGACCTTGGATTCAATGGAATAGGTGTTGCAATTCATCTCGAGGTTGGGTGAATTCTTTTGTGTTAATCACCGAGGTAATGTGAAGATTGATGTATGAGGACTTGAATTCCTAAGCCGAGATGTGAATCAAGCCTAAGTGAATGAAAGACTTTGTTATATTTGGTAGATCACCATTATGCGCATTATCTATAGTATGTTGAATTCATTTGGAAGGATTTGTAAATGGTTAAAACTATGGTTAGGATGTATAATGGATTGATGAAAGGGAATGGATAGTCCAATGCTTAGAGTGTCGTCTCCCCACGGGTAGCATTGTGGAAGTTAACAAGTGCGGTGTTGACCGTCACTAATGGGAATGAGGTTGAGTTGGATAAAATTGGACGGTTGGGCTTGGTCCTCGGTGTTCACGTCCAGGGGCTCCTCCCATGCCAAGTGAACGGTTAGGCTTGGTCCTCGGTGTCCACGTCCCGAGGCTCCTTCCGTATTTGATGGATGGTTGGGCTTGGTCCTCGTGCTTTCTCCGAGGCTCCTTCCATGCCACGGAATTGTGGAATTGCATGTGGTGTGAGTCGACACGCGGTGTCGTAATCTCGGGTTAAGGATAGTGTGGCAGGTCTACGGGCTTGCCAATCGTCACACCGATGGGAGTTGACAGTTAGACCTTGGGCGGTTGGGCTTGGTCCTCGGTGTTCACGTCCCGAGGCTCCTTCCGTGCCAAGTGAACGGTTGGGCTTGGTCATCGTGCTCATTTCCGAGGCTCCTTCCGTGCCATACCATAGGCCAGTCGGGGCTAGGATCTTAGTGCATATTTACCCGAGAGAACCCGCTGAGCCGTAGTACGCAGGTGAGCTCCGCGGTTGTGTTCTTAGCGTTGAGGCATACGGAGGCCTAGGCCAGGTAGTGTGGAGACCAGCCTAGTAGTGGAGATGCCCGCTCTACTGTCACCATTTGGCCACGACGGTTGATGCCTGAGAGGTTAGCTACCTGCTCTAATAGTGGGAACTATAAGTCTGTGTCGACATAGTGATTGCATGTGCTTGAGCATGGGTGTGTCATTGCATTGCATACATAGCATTGCACTTCATTACATACACAAGACCCTCATCGTATAAGTTTGTATGGGCACTCCTATACGATGAGTTACTTTCTGCTGAACGACCCTCAACTTATATGCTTGTATGGGCATCCATATAAGTTGAGTTACTTACTGTTCTAGTTATATACTCTCTTGCTGCTGTAGTCTGTAGATTTGAAAATAAGAGCTTGTTTATTATACACTACTGATATTGCTGCTTATAATATGTATACTCACTTCACCTGTTGTACTACTGTTATTTATATATTGTACCTGTTCCTTTCTCCGCCCGGTGCCGAAGAGTCGTCGGGGGAGCGGAGTGAAACCACTTAGTCTTTTTGACTAACGGTTGCTACGTCTTCCTTTTTAGGAGGAAACCCCGCAGGTGGAGCAGCAGGCTATGCAGACGGACAGCCAGGCTAGGGTGACAGGGCCTGAAGGGACGGCACCATCGCTACCGTCGATTACAGATGTGAGTGAGAGAGAGATTTTGTTGTAGCCCTTCGGGGCAATTTTGTTTACGTACTCTGATTTTGTAAAAGCTTGCTTCAGCTTCTCTTTTGATGTACTTATGTACTTATGCTTGGTGTGGATTTGACTTTCATATTATTATGGTTGGGTTGACATTTTTCTGTTGATATTGTTGTTAGCTGGCAGAATAGGCGTCTTGTGGTACAGGCTAGCCTGAGTGCTAGTGTTACCGCAAGGCAGCTGTTCTGGGCATAAGACCCCTCTCGTGCTGTGTCTTGTGTTCCGGGAGGGGGGGTCTTACAAATAGTATCAACTTGCTACGATCCTCCAAGGCGAAAGTCACTTAACAATGGTGCCACCCCCGTTTGATTGGTCAGTTTGGGGACAAGCTGACTTAGCGGAAGCAATGGTGTGCGCATATGTAATTCACACTAAGTTGTCCATCTTTAACCTTAGATTAGCCAACCTAACCCTAGATTTGTACCTTATGTGTAGATCCCAGCACATGTTGAGCCAGTAAGGGGCACCCCCGCCCCGTCCGTACCCACACAATTCCAACAATCAGAGATGGGGCAGACGCTCACAGCTATTCTGGACACCTTTAGGTCCCAATCTCAGCAGACACCTGTACAACAACAGGGTCCGGGATCTAGTTGGTTAAGCGTTTTCCGAGCTCTCTCCCCTCCCGCTTATATTGGGACAGAGTCGGCAGTGCGTACGGAAGAGTGTATCGACACTATACAAGAGTTGTTGGCATGAATAAGATGTCCAAACAACATGGCGGTGACCCTTGTGGTGACACTCTTAGAGCTGCACGCCAAAAGGTGGTGGAAGTCCCTCATGGGCTCCACTTTTCGTGGAAGAGTGTACACGGACATTAGTTGGAGCGAATTCTCCGAAGCCTTCTTAGAGCATTTCATCCCCTCGGCCGCTCGGGATGGTCTGGAAGAGAGATTTTTGCAACTTAAGCAATGGTCCATGTCGGTGACGGAGTACCAACGGGAGTTTCAGCACCTGGCTAGATTCGCTGACTCCTATGAGCTGGATGATAGAGGGTACGCCAAAAGATTCTACAAAGGCTTGCGAGACCCCCTAAGGCAAGCCCTTTTGTTTATAGCGGACTCTAGTCTTGCGGAGATTATTGATATGGCGAAGAGACTGGAAGCGGACCACTTGGGAAGTGGTAAGAGGCCAGCAGAGGGCGTGATGGAAGCCGGCCCCAGCAACAGAAGGAGGTTTGACAATAAAAGAGGAAGAGGATATCGGAGGGGTGGCGGGCGTTTTCCCCAGAACTTTAGAGAGGAGCGCCCGGTTCCACAACCGCCAGCATTACCTCCACCTCTACAGTTTCAGCAACACGGCGGAAGGCAGGAGCGGGTGTGCTTCGAATGCAACCAACCGGGCCACATTTGACGCTACTGCCCGCAACTGTTTGGAGATGCGCCTTTCGCTCTCCCTCCAGCAGCCCCGCGGGGGAGAGGGTATGTGCGTGGTCGAGGACGAGGACCACGAGGAAGAAACCCCGGACCCGCTCGAGATCAGATGTATGTCCTGGACATGACTCAAGAGCGGAACCCTGAAGAGATGATTGCAGGTACGATTTGAATTAGCCATTTTGCTTCCATTAATATCCTCTAGTTGCTTGAGATATACTGAACGTCTAGCTTGAGTATTATTAATGACACTTAGGCACCGTGATGGTCGGCGGGAAACCGGCTTATACGTTATTTTACACCGGTGCCTCACATTCATTCGTGTCTGAAGACTTCATCAAAGATGTACACGGAGTGCAATATTTCACTGGTATTGCTCGAAGAGTACGCCTCCAATACGGATCTGAGATGACGGCAACCGCGAAGTGTGAGTTAGAGATAACCTTTGGGGGAAAGACCTTTGATACCCCTGCCACAATTTTGCGAATACCAAAGTTCAACCTCATTCTGGGTATGGCGTGGCTGGATTGGCACCATGCAAGGATCGACTGTGCGGAGAAGCATATCTATTTGAGACATGGGGATACTGATGTAGTCTTCCAAGGTATAAATTTCGCACCACGAATACTGTTATCCTCCATCCAGACCTTGAAAGCTCATATGAGAGGGGATGAAGTCTACATGATACGATTCGAACTAAAAGAAATGAAGCTAGGTGTGAAGGATGTGCGGGTAGCACGGGATTTCCCTGAGGTATTTCCCGAGAAATTGCCAGGGTTACCCCCGCATAGAGGAGTGGACTTTCAGATTAAGCTTGTACCAGGAGCTAAGCCTGTCTCCAGGACCCCTTATCGGATGGCCCCAAAAGAACTTGCGGAGTTTAGAGTGCAATTGCAGGAGCTGGTAGAATCAGGGTTTGTTCGCCCCAGCTCGTCGCCTTGGGGAGCCCCTGTTCTATTCGTCAAGAAGAAAGATGGAACCCTGTGTTTATGTATAGACTATCGGGAACTCAACCGACTGACAGTACGGAACACCTACCCGTTACCTCGAATCGATGAGTTGTTCGACCAAATGGTGGGAGCGCATTGGTTCTCCAAGATAGACTTGCGCTTAGGGTACTACCAATTGAGAATACAGGAGGATGATATACAGAAAACGGCTTTCAGCTCAAGGTACGGCTTATATGAGTTCACTGTGATGCCGTTTGGACTCACCAATGCCCCCATCAGCTTTCATGAGATTGATAAATAAAGTGTTTGAGGCCTATCTAGATGTCTTCGTCATTGTGTTCATTGATGACATCCTAGTCTACTCGAAGACGGAGGAAGAACATGTCGGACATTTGGCCTTAGTTCTGGAGAAGCTAAAAGAGCACGCCCTGTTCGCCAAGTTTAGCAAGTGTGAATTCTGGCTTAAGGAAGTTGCTTTCTTGGGCCATGTAATTAGTGGGGCAGGACTAGCTGTGGATCCGGCCAAGGTGCGCGCCATGAAGGAGTGGTCGCCCTTGAAGTCGGCGGCCGATGTGAGGAGTTTTCTTGGACTTGCCGGATACTACCGCAACTTCGTAAAAGGATTCTCCAAGATTGCCCTCCCGCTTACTTCCTTGACAAAGAAAGGAGTGCCATTTCAGTGGACACCCCAGTGTGAAGCGGCATTCCAGGAATTGAAGGATAGACTTACCTCCGCCCCCATCCTTGTCCTTCCGTCTGGGAAGGAAGGATTTCAAGTTTATACGGACGCGTCTTATCAGGGGTTGGGAGCGGTGTTGATGCAGCACGGGCACGTAATTTCTTATGTTTCAAGACAATTGAAGAAGCATGAAATCAATTACCCGGTGCATGATTTGGAGCTAGGAGCGGTGGTGTTTGCCTTGAAGGTATGGAGGCATTATCTTTACGGCGCCTACTGCGAAATCTTCTCGGATCATAAAAATTTGAAGTACGTCCATACCCAGAAGGAATTGAACTTAAGACAACGGCGGTGGTTAGAGTTTCTATGCGACTATGAGTTCACCTTGAACTACCACCCCGGAAAAGCTAACTCGGTAGCCGATGCGTTGAGTAGGAAGGTACCCGGCTCGAGCCCAGAATCTCGATTGATGAGCATGGAGTTGGCACGGATGATCGAGGAGATGGACATCACCTTAATATTTAAGGCTTCATCGGAATATACGGAGTACCTGTCCAGCATGAGCATAGTTTGTGTTATCCGGGACCGGATCCGAGTGGAGCAAGGATTGGATGCGGCTTTGGCCCCGGCAATAAAGTTAATCGAAGACGAGACTACCGACGAGTACACACTAAAGGACGGTCACGTTTACTTTCGCGGCCTACTCTACATTCCCAAAGGTGGCAGAATCCGGGAGGATATTATGAGAGAAGCACATTGCTCTCAATATTCCGTGCACCCAGGAATTTCAAAGATGTACACCGGCTTACGAAAGACGATGTGTTGGCCAGGGATGAAGAAAGATGTCCGGTACTTTGTCACGCATTGTGAAGCCTGCCAAAGAGTGAAGGCGGAATATAGGAGCCCCGGTAGCCTGTTGCAGTCGTTGCCAATCCCCGAATGGAAGTTCGAGGATATATCCATGGACTTCGTACATGGGCTACCTCGCTCCCGCTCAGGGAATGATTCAGTGTGGGTGATCGTTGATCGCCTGACGAAGGTTGCCCAGTTCATTCCTATGAAGAAGGAGGCTCATGTGGATGTCTTGGTACGCCTGTTTGTGGAACAATTTGTACGGTATCACGGCGTACCTAAGACGATAGTTTCGGATCGTGATGGTCGTTTCACCTCCAAGGAGTGGAAGGCGGTACAGACGTATTTGGGATCACGTCTTACCTTCAGTACTGCATTTCATCCTCAGACGGACGGACAGTCTGAGCGGACCATCCGAACATTGGAAGATCTGTTGAGGTTGTGTGTGATAGATAGGGGAGAGCCGTGGGAAAGACTCTTGCCCTTGGTGGAATTCTCCTATAACAATAGCCATCAAGCTAGTATTGGCATGGCGCCCCATGAAGCCCTATATGGAAGGAGGTGTAGGACCCCCTTGTCTTGGGTACAAGATGAAGACCCGAAGACTTTAGGAATTGAGTACATAGATGACACTGATGCGGTGGTTAGGCTAATAAGGGATCGCATGTTGGAGGCTCAAAGCTGCAGGCGAAGTATTACAACGCAAGGCACCGTATGGTGGAATTTCAAGTGGGTGATAAGGTGTTTCTAAAAATCCGGTCGATGCATGGAGTGTCACGAGTGCGAGGAGTGAAGAAGCTCAGTCCACGGTATGTTGGGCCCTATGTCATATTGGAAAGGGTTGGCCCTTTGGCCTACCGGCTGGAGCTACCGCCCGAGCTAGAGAATCTCCACGATGTGTTCCATGTATCGTCGCTTCGGAAGGCGCTGTTGCGGCCAGAACAATACATCCCCACAACTGATGGTACATTGGCGTCTGACAGATCTGTACGATTGGAGCCGGTGCGGATCATCGATAATGAGATAAGAACCTTGCGCCGCAAAAGTGTCCCCTTGGTAAAAGTGCTATGGTCTAATCATGGGAAGGAAGAATTCACATGGGAGCCAATGGATTTGATACAAAGACGCTACCCGGAGTTGTTTGCTTTAGGTAATTTTATTTAAAAGCATATTTTGTTTTCTGTATGCTTTCCTCCCAACGACCTCAGCCTGATTTCGGGGACGAAATCTTTTTATTTTGTTTATAGGATTTGTAACGTCCCAATTCGCGCTAGGCCCCTCACACGTGTTCTGAGTCAAGAGACTCAACTCGGGCTCGGGGTGCACAGGCGCGAGGTGTCAGGTGCATTGAATAAGTGTAGGGTTGGGTTCAAGGATACCCCAACTAGTAGCCGAGATGAGGGAACTCGGCTAAGTAAAAATCGTCGAGAATGGAGGATGATGCTCGTCGATCGTCGAGAATGGAGGTTGATTCTCACCGATTCAACGGGTATCGGTGGTCGATACCCACTGGACTCAGAACTGCAGTAGGCTAAGGGAAAATCGTCGAGAATGCCTGACGATTCTCACCGATCGCCGAGAATATCTGGTGATACCCACCGATCATCGAGTATCACTGACTGATACTAAACGCACACAGCGACAGGATGTCCGATAAAATGGCTAAGGGAAAATCGTCGAGTATCATTGTTGATACTCGACGAATTCGTCGAGAATGACCCGCAAATACTCGCCGATCGACGGGAATCACTGGCTGATTCCCGCCGAATTTGACTTGTGCGTTTTCTGCGCCCAAGCCGATTCGCCGGCTTGTACAGGCGGACCGAACCGGACCTCAGGATTCGTGTTGAATGATCTTTGGACCGGTCACTCCAAATGAAACCTAAATTGGGCGGTCCAATTAGAGAGTGACACGTGGTGGAAGGGACTTAACCTAATATTAATATAAAAGGGAGTAAACCAAACCCTAGCCATCGGATCCGATCGTTCTTGCCGAGCCGTCACTGTGCGAAACCGTCGGGAGTGAAGGGTAGAGGAGAATACGCAGATCGCCGGAGGAGGGCTTGCTGGTGCGAGCTTTGGAGGCGTACTTCTCTCTCTCTCTCCTTCCTTTGCCGTGAAGAAAAACTGCACCAAGGATGCCGCAACGAAGAGTAACGCGATCCATGGCCGGCAACGGAGGAAATGCCGGAAATGAAGTGAGTTTCCTCCCCTCTCCCTTGGTGCTAGATCTATAGTTATTCTTAGGCGAGACATCGACTCAAACGAGTCTTGATGTGAAAGATGAAGCTTTCTAGGAAGGCCATGCTAGAGCTTGTGCTCTAAAGCTTAGTCGTCTTCAACCTCCCCTCGCTTCAAAGTGATGATAGGGGTGGTCTCGTGAAGAGGAAATGGCCTCAAGAGGGAGATTAAGGGTGGAGGAACTTCTGGCCGCGATTTGGGGAAAGTCGCTTGAGGAGGAAGATGAACGGATGCCGTTCACTTCGCTTCAAGATGCGTGCAGAATCTGTATTCTGCACGTAGCGACCTTCTTGGCTATTTTTAAGCAAGAAGGGGGCGTATATAGGATTTCAACTAAACACAAAAGTTGTAGCCCTTGAAATTACCTTTCCAACGAGTGGTTGCACGTTTCCATGCGATACCTGTAGCCACGGGAAAGTCCGTTTGAATCCGCTGCGGTTGGAAGTTAATGCCCAGGAAATCTGTATCTTGTACGCAGCAGACTTCGAGTTGGATTTCTGGTATGATGTGACCAGAACTGGGATTTTGACTAAACACAAAAGTCGTAGCCCTTGAAATTACCTTTCCAACGAGTGGTTGCACGTTTTCAAGCGATACCTGTAGCCACGGGAATCCTCAGTCAAAGTTGCTGACCAGATTACATACAATTCTAGGTGATTATAATATGAACTTGGATTCGATGGAATAGGTGTTGCAATTCATCTCGAGGTTGGGTGAATTCTTTTGTGTTAATCACCGAGGTAATGTGAAGATTGATGTTTGAGGACTTGAATTCCTAAGCCGAGATGTGAATCAAGCCTAAGTGAATGAAAGGCTTTGTTATATTTGGTAGATCACCATTATGCGCATTATCTATAGTATGTTGAATTCATTTGGAAGGATTTGTAAATGGTTAAAACTATGGTCTGGATGTATAATGGATTGATGGAAGGGAATGGATAGTCCAATGCTTAGAGTGTCGTCTCCCCACGGGTAGCATTGTGGAAGTTAACAAGTGCGGTGTTGACCGTAACTAATGGGAATGAGGTTGAGTTGGATAAAATTGGACGGTTGGGCTTGGTCATCGGTGTTCACGTCCCGGGGCTCCTCCCGTGCCAAGTGAATGGTTGGGCTTGGTCCTCGGTGTCCACGTCCCGAGGCTCCTTCCGTATTTGATGGATGGTTGGGCTTGGTCCTCATGCTTTCTCCGAGGCTCCTTCCATGCCACGGAATTGTGGAATTGCATGTGGTGTGAGTCGACACGCGGTGTCGTAATCCCGGGTTAAGGATAGTGTGGCAGGTCTACGGGCTCGCCAATCGTCACACCGATGGGATTTGACAGTTAGACCTTGGGCGGTTGGGCTTGGTCCTCGGTGTTCACGTCCCGAGGCTCCTTCCGTGCCAAGTGAACGGTTGGGCTTGGTCCTCGTGCTCATTTCCGAGGCTCCTTCCGTGTCATACCATAGGCCAGTCGGGGCTAGGATCTTGGTGCATATTTACCCGAGAGAACCCGCTGAGCCGTAGTACGCAGGTGAGCTCCGCGGTTGTGTTCTTAGCGTTGAGGCGTACGGAGGCCTAGGCCAGGTAGTGTGGAGACCAGCCTAGTAGTGATGATGCCCGCTCTACTGTCACCGTTTGGCCACGACGGTTGATGCCTGAGAGGTTAGCTACCTGCTCGAATAGTGGGAACTATAAGTCTGTGTCGACATAGCGATTGCATGTGCTTGAGCATGGGTGTGTCATTGCATTGCATACATAGCATTGCACTTCATTACATACACAAGACCCTCATCGTATAAGTTTGTATTGGGCACTCCTATACGATGAGTTACTTTCTTTCTGCTGAACGACCCTTAACTTATATGCTTGTATGGGCATCCCTATAAGTTGAGTTACTTACTGTTCTAGTTATATACTCTCTTGCTGCTGTAGTCTGTAGATTTGAAAATAAGAGCTTGTTTATTATACACTACTGATATTGCTGCTTATAATATGTATACTCACTTCACCTGTTGTACTACTGTTATTTATATATTGTACCTGTTCCTTTCTCCGCCCGGTGCCGAGGAGTCGCCGGGGGAGCGGATGTGAAACCACTTAGTCTTTTTGACTAACGGTTGCTACATCTTCCTTTTTAGGAGGAAACCCCGCAGGTGGAGCAGCAGGCTATGCAGACAGACAGCCAGGCCAGGGTGACAGGGCCTGAAGGGACGGTACCGTCGCTACCGTCGGTTACAGATGTGAGTGAGAGAGAGATTTTGTTGTAGCCCTTCGGGGCAATTTTGTTTACGTACTCTGATTTTGTAGAAGCTTGCTTCAGCTTCTCTTTTGATGTACTTATGGACTTATGCTTGGTGTGGATTTGACTTTCATATTATTATGGTTAGGTTGGCATTTTTCTGTTGATATTGTTGTTAGCCGGCAGAATAGGCGTCTTGTGGTACAGGCAAGCCTGAGTGCTAGTGTTACCGCAAGGCGGCTGTTCTGGGCATAAGACCCCTCTCGTGCCGTGTCTTGTGTTCCGGGAGGGGGGTCTTATAGGTTCAGCTGCCTCCTCTCAACCCGAGCCCATGTCTTTAATGGTACTTTGATGGGCATTGAAGAACTAGCCGCCCCCTCCCCAATTACCATTTAAACATCATCAGTGGGCAGAGGGAAGCGTTTTCGAACTCTCACCTGGAAGGAGCAAGTCGTCCCACTGTGTTGTTGTAGAAGACAAGTGCCGCCGCCGTCATCCATGGTGTCCCGCCGCTCCTCTCGCCTTTAGGCCGTCGGAAAGGTCCTCCTCCAGTTCTTTTCCAATGGATAGTTCATAGCAATCACTAGGGCCAAGGTTCGGGCTCAATTGAACCCGATCCAAATCGAAGTTTTCATGGTTTTCGGCCAAAAGTTAGCTTGGTAGAATCGCTGGAATAGGCGTCTCCGGCGGCCGTGCCGCCGGCTGAGGGTAGCCACCACATCCATAAAGGAGGTGGGGGCGGTGGCCGGCCGGTGAAGTGGACGGGTGGCCAGGGAACCAGCCCGCAAGTCAGCCCAGGACGGGCAAATCTGGGCCGTCGGCTGAAGCTTGAGGATGAACCGATTCCGTCGGTTTCATGCTTTAGGATTAGTGCTATAGAATTTATTAATTAGTTTTTTTTAATTTTTCTGTCACAGATTTCGGGTTACTTTAAATTAAATAAAAAAATACTTAGGCCCCTATGATGAAAAAGTCACCAACATGAAATTTGTAGTCCTAAGTGTCTACTTTAATCCAAAATTAATTTGGACCAATTTGGACCTCTGGTTGGACCAGGGCACCCATTTTGGTGGGACCTGTACCTAGGGCTGTCTTGAGATTCAAATGGATGCCCACCCTTCATCCCTTGTCCAAATGACATGAAATTTGGGCAGGTGGTCTAACTTAGCTATATCTAGGTTCTGTCCAAAAATATGATTTTTTTGGAGATGCCTTGCCTAAACTTTTTTTTTTAATAATGCTAGGGTATTTTAATTAAGTGGTCTAATGACCTCCAAACCCTCCCAAATTTTGGTGAGTGGTCCCTGGTATTAGTTCCTAGCTCTGTACAAAATTTCAACTTATTTGAATGAGTTTTAGTTAGGGAATCACCAAACCCTAGTTTGGCCTTAAGGAGGTGTTTTTGATTAAAAAGTGCACCATAGGTTTGGAGTGGTCAACTCACCTCAACAGAGGCTGGGGTTTTGGACACTGACTTTGTATGACCAATGTCATCCTCATAAGGAAAATGGTGTTATTTAGGGTTGATTTACCCTATGGTTCAATCTTAAACCCTAAGGAAGGGCTTTTGGGTGATGTGAAGGGCATAAGGGCAAATACCCTTGTATGACCTTGTAACTCAGTAAAGTTGAAGTTAGTGTAACCTAAGACCTCTGGAAGGAGTCTTAGAGAATTTTGGGGTAGGTAGATACCTCAAAACCCCAACCCTAGTGTTAGGGTAGAATCACCTTTGTATAATACAAGACAATATAAGTCATCAAAAGTGTGTGAAACTTAAGGAGCATGAGTTCTAAAGTAGAAAGAACCCTTTGTAATTTTACTGGAATTTTATGAGCAATTTTTTTGGTACTTCATTTGTTAGGTATGATATAACCCTAAATAATGGTTTATTTATGAAAAATCATTCTGTTCATTGAAACCCCATGAAACTTTGGCAGTGAATGTATTAGGTTAAAATTGTTGCCCCTTATGTTTAGTATAATTTTTGATTGATCAAATCTAGTACATCATGCACAAATGTTTAAAAAGGGGCTTTGGTGGTATAAAATTATTCATAGATGATATATCTGTTGAAAAATAATGAGACTTAGGCACAGATGATTTCAGGCCAAAATATGCTTGTAGGAATTTATTCATAATTTTTAGAGGGTTGATTACAGTACTTTCCTTACCAGTCCATAATATTGAGATTTTTGATAATTATTTTATTCAGAGTTTAATCCCTGCAGAAAAATTATGAAACTTGGCCAATGATGTTTTTAGAGTTTATTTGCTGAATATAATTAATTCATAATTTTTGGATGACAATTTTCTATACTTGATTCATTAATAATGAAATTTAAAAATTATTTCTAAAATTGTTTTAAGGCCCTTAGATGCTAGAAAAATTATGATTACCTTGGATTTAACATTACTGAGTTAACCTAATATTTATCATAATTTTTTTAGGCATCTTGCTTGAGTACTTAGGGTAGTTCATGTTCAAACTGGTAGCCCTTGGAAGCTTTAAAGAAATTAATTATATGCCAGATAAATTAGAAAATTACAATTTTCTTGATTTAGCCTATTTGTGCCATGATAAGTCTCCAGTAAATAATTTAGGGAATTTGGATGATTATTTGGATTATCTCCTGTCGGGTTCGATATATAGCCTAGGTTGGTCTGCATTTGGCTAATTAGGTTAATTGCGATAAGATATGATTGGATATGGTGTAGGAGTTAGTCATTTTGCTGGGTTGGATAGATGTGGATGAGTTCACCATAGAAGGATAGGAAGAGTAGTGAGAAGTGGTTGGGCTAGAGTTTAGAGGTGCTCGGGTTCGACGAAAGATCGTCTTCCCCGAGGAGAGGAAGAGTCAAAATCACCCTAGGATTAGCCTACTGTAATATGAGAAGGGAATGGGTAAAGGGAATCAATAAATAACAATAAGTGCCTTGCGAAAGGGAACGATGGACTTCAGCTACCATCATAGTTCCTAGTGCCCTTTGAGAGCGCGTCACGGGGTATGCCGGGGGCAGTCCTGTGTTAACGTAAACTGTATTAACAAACAGAAAGATTAACTTAGTAATTAGGGTTCCATATTTCACAAACACTATTAGCACAGGAAGTTTGTTGGGAGCTTCGGCTCGGTTAGTTTTGAGACAGACAGTTTGGTCTGGAGAGCTTCGACTCGTTAGTTTTGAGTCAGACAGTTTGGTCCGCGGAGCTTTGGCTCGGTTGTTGGACACGTTAAATATTGTATGTGCATAAAGAAAAGAAAAAAAAATTAAGGTGGTGGGTCTTCGGTATTGGAGGGTCGATGCACCGACACCAATATGCTGACTCGGCAAGTGTGGTTAGCACTTCGCCAACAGAAGTCTGATGCGCCAGCCGGCAAGAGTATGCAGGAGTCCGCTTCGTGCACCAAGAGTTGAGGCGTACGATAGGTCTGACCGGTAGTGCTTTACTGGTATAGAGATCGGCGAGGCCCAACCCACCTCTTCCATCTGCCACTACGGAGGTATCCTGGGAGGTTACGGCTCCAGAAAGGGGGAACTAAAGGTCTGTATACACAGAGTCGGGTGGGTGAGTTGCACTTGCATGTTCATATTCATACCCACTAGAATGTCATAGCATAATTATTGCATATGACCCATGTCACCTATTTTATAAGTGGTATGGGACGCTTACACAATATGACTTGCAAAACGACCCCTTAGTCTATAAGCTTGTGTGGGCAAGTTTATAAATTAAGGTCAAATTCTTTATATATATATTGTTGTTAATAACCGACACCCTAACGTATAAATTGGTATGAGACTCTTTATACGATGGGAGCCTTGCAGAAGATCCCTTGGTTTATGCATTTCCAAACATAAGTTAAGGTTACTTTTCATACTTTACTTTACTGCAATATGTACTATAGAATAGCTTGTATAGGTCCGCTGTCATCTATTTTCTTGATTACTCTCTACCTTCAAGTCCTCCCCTTTCTTACTCTCCACTCGGTGCCTAGGGGCCATGGATGAAGGGGTGGGGGATGATAGTACTTAGTCTTATAGAATAACAGTTTTCGGACCACATCATTTAGGGGATCGTGGAGCCCAGCATGGAGAGAGAAGCCCTGGAGGTCGGCCCATTTGGAGATAGGGCAGTCTAGCTCAGAGTTTAGATAGTTGGGACTGTGAGTCCCTGATCTTAGTAGTGATTTATTTTGCTTCCGCTTGAGTGACTATGTAGTGAGGATTTGATGTATCGGGCTTAAGCCCTTAGTTTTAGTACTTTTAGATTTTGTGGTCTCTCCCTTCGTGGAGATTTTATTACTCTGATGTGATTTTATTGTGGACATTCGGTTAGAGTTTTTGTACCTCACTTGTATTTACTCTACTTTGGTTGATTTTCTGGGATCGAATCGGCCGGCAGAATCGGCATTTTGCGGTGATGACCCTTCAGGGCGTGAAGGTGTCACCGCAAAGCGGCGGTTCTGGGCCTAAGACCCCGGTGTTTAGAAAGAAAAAAATGGGGTCTTACATCTTGGGCTTAGGCCAGAAAGACAAAAATGCTCACGAGTATTTCCATTCAAGGGACAGTGGCGAGACCGCGGTTTTGCCAGGTTCACCGTGTAAGTTCCTTAAGGAGCACGGGGTGTGCAGCCGTATGTGCCTGCACCTGTGATGTTGTGATTATTCGCTATATTGCTTATTATGCTAATAAGTGCAGGGAAGGAGCATTACCGCCCCGAGTTTGGGGGCAGGATCGTTATAATTTTGTCAGCTTTAGCTGATCATTACTTTTGTTTGCCACCATTGCGGTGAATTGTGCTTTCAGGTGTTGCGGATCCGAGCGACAAATATTGGGCCAAAGCCCTTGTTGTTAAGCCGACCCTCGAAGGCCTTGTTGTGTTTACTTGCTTTAATTCATGTGTGACCGTCCTGCGAGCCGAAGTATGGAAGACACTGTTTTAAATTTAGTGAACTCTTGTAAGGACATAAGGTCGGTACTTTGTGTACTTTGTAATCTCATTCCTGTTGGGGTTTACTAGAGTGGACATTCATGCTTGTGGCTGGGTTCTTATTTCTTGCGGCTTAATAAATTGCTTCTGCTAGATGCTCTGTGTACGACGTTACGATTGGAATAATCATTTCAATGAGTAACCCTTCGGTGTGTCTATGGTATATGGCGTCGGGCCCTGGCCGGACCTACTGCTATATGCTATGTGACGGATAAGGGTGTTACAATTTGGTATCATACTATCGGTTTCGATGAGGCTTTAATGAATTCGTGGACGAATTCACTTTAAGGGGAGGTGAGCACATGTGTTGTGCGTCATCATTATAACATGAAAAAGAACCCATGAATGTCAACTTAGGAATGAAAATACATATATTTGAGGAACCTGCGTATTCCTATAATTGTTTTTTGCAATTTTTTTGTCACTTAATGGTGTTTTATATGATTATAGGTGGCCAGGAGTGGTGTGGGGCCGTAAGAACGTCCAGTTTCTGAAGCAAGTAGTGCACCAAACGATGCGCCAGCAACACCTCCTATGGTGAGACCATACAATTGGTAGCTAAAGCAGTGTTTGCGATGATTAATGCATAGCCTGCGAGGCAGATGCAGCAGCCTACACCTGCTGTGGAGCAAGTACCGCTCCAAACGGCGGAGCCAAGGAGAGTGGAGCAGGTTGTGGTGGAGCCAATGATGCCTAGGAGAGCAACGGAGAAACAACTCAAACACGTTATGGGCTTTAATCCTACAGTGTTCTCTGGGACGGGAACCCCAACTCAAGCTGAGGATTGGCTCTCTAGAGTTAAGAGTGTCTTGATAGCTACAAAGATGGAAGAGTGGCAGAAGACCACTATTGCCACTTTCTTGTTGGATGGCTATGCAAGACTGTGGTGGGAAGGTTTGGAGTTACACCATTTGAGGGGAAGACAACTTACTGACATCTCGATAGAAGAATTCTCGAGACTGTTCTTGGCTCGATACCTCCCCTCAGCTCAGAGGATTGCATTGGAGAACAAGTTTCAGAAGTTAGTGTAGGGAGAGACTAGCGTGGATGAGTACCTCCACGAATTTACACGTTTTGTTCGGTATGCAAGTGCTACTTTTGCTGATGAGGAGCGAAAGACAAACCGATTCTATGAAGGTTTGAGGGATGACTTAAGACTACTGCTCTCCGGGGCCGATGACGAAGGGCTTCTTGACCCTGGTCAACACGGCCCGGTCTTTGGAGAATGTTTTGAAGAATAATACAGGCAAAGAAAGACTCCAGTGTTAAGAAGACAGAGTTCAAGGTGTCGAATACCTAAAAGTCTGGGTATCGTAAGTTCTTTAAGAAGGCTAGGACTTCGGGTCCAGCTCCTTCTTCTTGTGCTTCAGGAGCGACCATGGGCCGAACCCCGGGCGCTTGCTTTACTTATGGGAAGCCGGGGCACTTTGCCCGTGACAGTTGGAGCGGACGTCAAAAAGTCCGAGAGGAAGAAGGGAGCAACTTACGAGGAAAAGGGCAAGGAGGTGGAGTTAACCGCATCCCATTATGCTCCGACTCAACCAAGAGACTACAATCTTGGCCAGCAGGAGGCCATTAAACAAGTTGATGTGGTGACAGGTACGGTTAAAATTTATAGCAATTTAGCTTTAAATACTGTTACCATGTGCTTGTTAGCTTATTACTATTTGTATAGGCTTTGTTTTGATTTGTGATAATCTGGCGAGAGAACTCTTTGATATGGGATCTTCGCACTCCTTTTTGACCAAAGGTTTCATATCGTGCATCGGAGTCCCCTCTTCGATGGCGAAGGACAAATTGGATGTGTTGTTGCCGGATGGGTGTTCTATGCGCGTGTACAGAGTTTATGCCGTAAAGATTCTTATTGGGAGTCAGGAGTTCTTAAATTATCTAGTGTCGACCTAATCCACCTATGGGGGGGGGGAATAGGTGTCGTGCAGTCTTTTGCGGAATTATACAAACCTGCATAAATAAGCAAACAGAACACAGAAAACACAAAGAGTTATAGTGGTTCCCCGATTTGGGTACATCCACTTTCCCCCTTCGACCTATCTCCCACCAAGGGACGACTCGGTCACTTCTTCAACCGGATTGAAATCCAATCCTCACACTAGGAGCAACGCTCCACTAACTACGAAACAAAACCCTTCCACAAGTGAGACACAACTCCACCTCAACGGGTTGCACCCAACCCTTACAACTAGGAATGAAAATTCCTTTACAACAAATTGAATGTAAAGAAAATACAAACAAATCTTTTGAAGATTCCGATTTCCTTCTTTGTTTGTTTAATCTTGCTTGAAAATTACGAAGAGTCAACAACCGAATTTCTCTCTTGGAAAGGATCTTGTCAAGATCGCGGCGGCAAGTAAGTGTGGCGGCGATGCTTTGTATATCCAAACTTCTTGACGAAGCAAGCTAGGTCTATGAACGATCTCAGTCGGATCAATCGTCTCAACTGATTCGGAATGGAGAACAAGTCTCGTTAGACGAATCGAAAGAAAGAGATCTCGAGAGAGATACGTGAGACGCACTGCTTTCCTCGTACTGTCGTCGAAGATCATAGAAGCACTGAGATCAACAGCGACGACGATCTTGCGAGCGGCGACAAGCTTCGGCGATTTCCGCATCGGCTAGGTCACGTTCGGCCTCTTTCGTATTTCCGTGAATGTTTGCCTTTGGAGGTTCAAAATACGCGTATATTTATAATAGGAGCCAACCCTAATGACATTGTGGGGCCCACGAGGAGTAGCCCTAGCCCCGGCCGAAACAGCGCACAGCAAGTTGGTTCGGTCCAACGAATAGAGGAAATTTGCCTAAGGCAAAATCGGCGGGAATCGTTGGTGATTCCCGTCGATGTCGGCGGGAATCACTCACGACTCCCGTCGATTCTGCCTTGGCAGAATCCCTGTTTGAAATCTATCAGCCGAAGAAGTCGGCGGGAGATGCTAACTGATTCTCGTTGAATCGGCAGGAATCACTAACGATTTCCGTCGAAGTCGACGCGGAATCACTAGCGATTCCTGTCGAAGTCGGCGGGAATCACTAGCGATTCCGTCGATTTTGACTCGCAAGAATTTTCTTTCTCTCCTTCTTATAATGACTTGGTCTTTGACCCATCTTTGCTTCCTTCTTTTGCTCTTGATCTACCTTGACCCTGTACTTGAAAATAAGTACACACACAATAGAGAGAGCACACGTGAATCAACACACTGATCTACGCAACGAGGGATTACGTGCGCAGACCCGTATATATTGACCCACTGCACCCTGACATAGCGTGTACTTAGCATGGAATAGCTGTAAGCACAACTTGATAGAAGATCGATAAATACATTGTGAATCCATCTTAGCTTGACTGGAGTCTTCTTCAAATCCGGTAATTGTGGATACAATACCCAACAATCTCCCCCTATTTGAAGAAGCAAAAACCCTACTAGCTAAGATGAATTACACCTACCGTAAAGATATATAAAAAGTATGCGAGACAAGAAATCAAAATAATAAAATTTCACGCATTCAAAACAAAAATTGAATCAACATATGATCATATATATATATCCAAAGTGTTGTTCATTTTTAATTACAAGAATAGAAGTACACGTATATTGAAAATTAAATGTTTAGGTTTCATGTCTTTCCCTCCTTTGCCTCAGCATCTCTTAGTTGTTTTGCCAGGAACTTCTTGCTTTTCCTTTCAAATATTCCTTTGGCTTTGGGTAGTACCTGGGGAGGAGCTTTGTTTTCAATGTGTTTGTCCTAAAGAATATTTTCTTTTTGCCTCATATTCTTTGTGCATTTCCCATTCATACTGACTATATACTTCATTTCTGTTAAGCTCTCCCCGCGGTTGTAGCATGAATGTATTAAGTATGATGCTCCTAGACACGAGACTCCATCGTTCGTTCTTGACTTCACTTACCTTCCTTCTTGATTTCCTCTCAGCTGGATTGTTTTTAGAGGTTCCTTCTTAAAGCTTTCTTTTCCCTTTCGCAATCGCTTCTTGATCAAACAGTGCACTGTTAGCAGCTTTGGAAGCATCTTTAGCAGCCTTTTTGGAATCAGCTTCACTTAAGGGAAACTCCTCAGTAATAGCAACATCATCAACAACTGTAGTAACCTCATTAGTATAATTAACCTCAGGATCAACAGGAATAAAGATACCCGATGCTTGTTGAACGAGCCAATGACAACTTTTAAAAACATATTCGTTTGATTGCTGGAAGTTGTTGACTATGATTTGCTCTAGCCCCACCATCTTAGCTGCATATCCTTCTCCCCTTTTTGGATTCTAGTACAATTGAGTTTGCATAAGAGTGCAGTGACTCTTCTATATGCTTTACATTCTGAGTGAAATCGGCCAGCAAGGTTTTCTGATTCAAGTTCAGGGTGAACATGTTGGCATTGAACAGTTTGATGTTGTTGGCTATGATATGAGAATTTTTATTTACCACTGCCAGGTCAGTTGTAGACTTCTTTAGCCCTTGCATCAGAAGTGTGACGCATTGCCAGCCTCAGCATACTTGGCATCAATCTTTCTTCCATCTTATCCATCTTGTGATTTATCTCCACCATGTTCTTTAGCATAATATCTTCTAATTGCTTTATTCGTTTGAGTACCCTGTTGTGGGACCGTAAAAAGATCTTCAGCTCATCTACTATACCTTGAATGATTTTTACCGTGTGATTTGTCATGCTAGGTCCTAACGGATGTTCTTGATGTATAGCGTGGTCGTGTTCTGGAGGTATAGGACTCTGTGAGTCATGACTCTTCTTTTCAGATTCACTTATGGAGCTCGATAAATTTATAGTCTCCTGTGGAGTGATTGAGGCAGCATCTGCCATGTTTCCATATATTCTCATCACCCCCTTCAACATAGTATGAAGTTGTTCCAGAGGCCATGAGGTCTCCCCCTCAACTATTACGTCAGTCACATCAGGAACCTTTACCTGAATCTGTTCCTCAGAAGGGAGTTCAACATCAATCTCCCTCATGGCCATATCATTTCCAGCTTGCTCATCATCAAGTTCCTCAGCAACATGCTGTTCATGGGAATCCACATCATTCTCACTAAAAGCAACATTCTCCACATCATCCTCTTCTTCCTCCTCTTCAGTTTGATCAGTAGCGAGGGTTTCCACTGTATCCTTAGCGATGAGGGTAATATCAGTAATAGCATTTACTTGTTCTGTGACTGAGGCTTCCATCCTTATAGCAGCAGAAGGACTGGGTAATGACTCCCCCTCAAGTTCCTGCATTCAGCAGATCGGGAACTTAACTGGGCTCATCCGAAGGATTTGTGGAACTCAGGTGCTCTGTCTTCTTTCAATCAAACACGTATTGCAGAAGCTCCCCCTTGGACAATTCTTCTTTCCCACCTGTCGAAGACGTTGGAGTCCATCTTCTTAATATAGTGAAGGGGAACTCCCTTAGTCATATCATAAACCTATCTCCATCAATCTGGTTCAGGTAGAGACTGATGATGCGTCCGAAGTTAGGGTACGTTAGAGTATCTTTTATTTTCTCAAACAACATGGCCCCCCAATTCATTTTCTTTCTGCAAACTATGGCTATCAGGCTCTTGAACATGTCACCTGAGATGTGATCATGGGAGCCAGGCTTGCAGATCAGAACCTTCCCTATGATATCTGAAAGAAGATTTCCTTCGTCGTTCATATCCTTGCATTTAATGGCCCTAGTCCCTCGTGCCAAACACCAGAAAAGCAAGGTCCTCGTACGATCATCTTCATCTAGATAGTCCTCTTGTTCGAATCTGGAGAGCTGGAGATGATGGGACAGTCTTGCAGCCGTCTTATTTATCCTGAGGCATGTTATCTTACTCTTTATCATAGTGTCCTCGTGACGAAACTTGGAGTTGGCGAAAAACTCTAGAACCTCCTTGTCGAGAACCTTGAATGGGTGCTCGAGAATGAAGGAGAGTCCGGCTTGTTCCAACATCAGGATGATGTTTCTGAATTCGTCTATGGCATAAGCAAAGCTTGTCCTCACCAATTCACTTCCAGTGAGGAGCCCGACCATTATTCGAGGAGCTATTTTGAACCTTAGCGAGTTAAACCCAAGGGGTTAACTTTTTTTGAATTTAGCATTTGTAGAAACTGAACTAGAAGGAGGGATGATCCCTGAAAGTGGATTCAAGGAATCAACTGAAGTTACCTTTCACTCACGGAGGGTGCAAGGAAGGAGACGCGTAGCATGCGGTGAGTAGGTGTAGCCCTAGGGTTGGCGCAGACTGAGGCCGGTGAGAAGCTTGCGTTAGGGCTGAAGGGCTGGCGGTGGATCGGCGAGACACTTGCGTCGAGCTGATGCCGATGACGGGAACGCTTAGTCGACGGGAGGCAACGGTCGAAGATTGCGGGAGCCTAGGTTCAACGGTTGCGGGAGGCCAGGGTCGACGGAAAGAGACGGTCGATGATCGACGGGAGAGGAAGACGACAAAGGTCGATGGGAGTTGGAAGCAGGTGAAGGTCGACGGGAGTCAGAAGTGGAGTTGATATCAGGGGGTCGCCGGGAAGCCGAAAGGTCAGAGGACTTTTCCGCTATTTCCGTTCAATTATAACGATCGACAGGAATTCCTGCTAATTTATGGCAACAGGGTCGACGGGTTGGATGCAGATTTCCGCGAATATGCAATGACCTAAGGACTGTTGAAGTACTTTTTGAATACTTAACATCGCCGAGTATAGTTCATTTCCTTTTTCCTCTAAACAATGGATTACAAATTTCCATGTCATGATAACTAGTTGAGGTAGATGGATGTTTTAACACTAAAATTAGCAACTGGCTTTTTATTAAAGGGTTCAAATGTAATACTTATAGTTGCACTTTCTGGTACAAGTCCCTTTATCGGACCATGTGACACCCATGTTTACAATTTATCAAGGTTTTGAATGTTTTTCATTTTCCCAGATGAGGATCATATGGTTATTTTCTTGCGTGTCCTTCCATTCAAGGTGAGTATCTACATATATATATATATATATATATATATATATATATATATATATATATATATTCTTGAGTGTGTCTATATATATATATATATATATATATATATATATATATACACACTCAAGATATATATATATATCTACATAATGCGATTCAATTATCTAAATTGAATGCGCGTACCTGGGATTACTAGGATGATCATTCGTATCCACTATTCGAAGCAACGAGAGGGTGTCATGTACATGAAGGACTCTGTAGTAAGCATTATATCTTTTCCCATATTCCTTGTTCTAGAGCAAGCCTGGAACATCTCTTGTCTAGGTCCCATCAAGTTCATGGGTACCTAGACTATCCTGCAAAATAGAATTACCTTACCTTAGGAACCCAATAGGTATTGGGTCCTAGGTTCTTGTCAGCATAAAATAAAGCATGCCTTCCCACAGGATTTTTGACAGGAAGGCTGTCTCTTGCCAAAGGATGTGGACATACCCTTGCCCATGACACAGAAGGATTGTGCCAACAGTGTATGGAAAAGTGACCCACTTTGCCACAACACCAACAATCATGGATATTGTACCTCCTTTTCTGACCAGATCTACTATCGGAGTTAGTCACGATACTGGGTCTGAAAGGGATAGAGTAGGTTTTTCTCTCAGATTTACCCTCTCCACCGAGACTCAAAGGGGGTCTGATGGTGAACATGTGGTGAGTGTCATAAGGCCTGGGAGGTGGTGCTTTCTTTGCAGCCAGCACACATCTGGGGGTCCCATAGATGCTTGCTACATGTTTGCCAACTCCCTTTTCCTTTGTCCTAGGGTGGTAAGATGTTCTGTGAGAGCTGGTTCCTGCAACGTCATGAAGTGTGGGGGCCGAGGCCGTAAATACAAAAGGTTCATGATGAGCCGCGTGTATTTTCTCATGGGTAGCAATAACAACACTTGCACTATGGGTGTTTCCACAGGAGGACCGATCATTCTTGCAGTGACCATAGTTGTTCTTATGGTCATACCTGAAGGAATGATGTGTGCCCTTCCTACTCGGTGTGGGGGGTCTGTAAACAGTTTCCCCATTTCTCCACGAATTTATAATTCGCGAGATCCACTCGTTTTCTCCTTTCTCTAATAGCATTACCTTGGAAAAATTATGCGTAATGTTAACCTGCCGTGGATCCGCCCGAGGACCTTTGATATAAGATTAGTTGCGATCCTCCATCAGTCGGGCTTTTGGTTCGAGTTGGTTCTAAGTCCTCAGGTCAATTGGTATCGGGTTAGGTTCGGTTCGAAACCCCGGGTCATTTCCGGGGGGGATCGTTGGGGCTGCAGTCCGGAATCGCCCCGGCGCTGCGGTGCTATGCGGTAATGGCTTAACTGGCTGCCCGTGGATCCCCCCAAGGACCTTTGATATAAAGATTAGTTGCACCGTCCTCCATCAGTCCGGGCTTTTGGTCGTGTTGGTTGCGCTAAGTCCTCTCTCACAATGAATAAAGAATGAGGGTCAATGGCTTCCAGATGAAACTGAACTGTCATTTTCCAGATGTGAAAATACTCTTTTGTGCAGGCAGGCAGTCTCATGGTAGAGACATCTGTGTATAGCTCCATGCTTGAGTCTTGTTTTCTCTTGACACTAGACACAGGATCTTACTCAAGGTGTTAACCTTATTGATGAGTAACCTCCCTCTGATACCACTTTAAAGTATCTAGTGTCGACCTAATCAATCTATGGGGGGGGGGGGGGAATAGGTGTTGTGCAGTCTTTTGCAGAATTAAACTAACCTGCACAAATAAGAAAACAGAACACAGAAAACACACAAAGAGTTATAGTGGTTCCCTGATTTGGGTACGTCCACTTTCTCCCTTCGACCTATCTCCCACCAAGGGACGACTTGGTCACTTTTTCAACTGGATTGAAATCCAATCCTCACACTAGGAGCAACGCTCCCCTAACTACGGAAGGAACCCTTCCACAAGTGGAGACACAACTCCACCTCAACGGGTTGCACCAAACCCTTACAACAAGGAATGAAATTTCCTTTGCAACAAAATTGAATGTAAAAGAAAATACTAACAAAGCTTTTGGAGATTCCGATGTCCTTCGTTCGTTGAAGCTTGCTTGAAAATTACGAAGAGTCCACAACCAGATTTCTCTCTTGGAAAGGATCATGTCAAGATCGGCGGCGGCAAGTAAGTGTGGCGGAGATGATTTGTAGATCCAAACTTCTTGACGAAGCAAGCTAGGTCTACGAACGATCTCAGTCGGATCATTCGTCTCAACCGATTCGGAATGGAGAACAAGTCTTGTTCAACGAATCGGAAGACAAGAGATCTCGAGAGAGATACGTGAGACGCGCTGCTTGTCTCGGTACTGTCGTCGGAAGATCAAAGAAGCACTGAGATCAACAGCGACGACGATCTTGCGAGCGGCGACAAGCTTCTGCGATTTCCGTGATCGGCTAGGTCACGTTCGGCCTCTTTGGTATTTCCATGAATGTTTGTCTTTAGAGGTTCAAAATATGCATATATTTATACCAGGAGCCAACCCTAATGACCTTTGTGGGGCCAATGAGGAGTAGCCCTTACCCCGGCCAAAACAGCGCACGGCAAGTTGGTTCGGTCCAGCGAACGGAGGAAATTTGCCTAAGGCAAAGTCGGCGGGAGTCATTGGTGATTCCCGTCGATGTCGGCAGGAATCACTCATGACTCCCGTCTATTCTGCCTTGGCAGAATCCCTGTTTGAAATCTATCAGCCGGAAGAAGTCGGCGGAAGATGCTAACTGATTCTCGTCGAATCGGCGTGAATCACTAACGATTCCCGTCGAAGTCGGCAGGAATCACTAGCAATTCCCGTCGATTTTGACTTGGAAGAATTTTCTTTCTTCCTTCTTTTGATGACTTGGTCTTTGACCCATCTTTGCTCCTTCTTCTGCTCTTGATCTACCTTTACCCTGCACTGAAAATAAGTACACTCCAATAGAGAGAGACACATGAATCAACACACTGATCTACGCAACGAGGGATTACGTTGCGTAGACCAGTGTATATTGACCCACTGCACCCTTACATTGGCGTGTACTTAGCATGGAATAGCTGCAAGCACAACTTGATAGAAGATCGTTAAATACATTATGAATCCATCTTAGCTTGACTGGAGTCTTCTTCAAATCCGGGTAATTGTGGATACAATACCCAATATGTTCGACTTGCTAGCATCGTTACATCCGCTATTAGAGTTCAACGTCATTTTTGGTATGGACTGGCTTTTGGAGTAGAATGCATACATAGATTGTAATTGTAAGGAAGTCAAGTTGGGATCTGATCAGGAGACAACATTTGCAGGTTTGAATGGGTCGAGCAAGACCTTAATGTCTGCTCTTCAGGTGGTCAAGGAAGTTCGTGCTAGTGCAGAGCTGTTATTCTCGCTAGTGGAGGCTGCGAAGCCTAAGCACAATTTGGGTAGCATCCCAGTAGTGTGTGAGTACCCTGACGTGTTCCCAGACAATCTTCCCGGAGCCCCACCCCAGTGGGAGATCGACTTCACGATTGAGCTAGTGCCAGGTGCCAAACCTGTGTCACGCTCTCCTTATAGGTTGGCGCCTAAGGAAATGGCGAAGCTAAAGGTTCAACTTAAAGAGTTGTTTGAGCAGGGTTATGTGCGTCCAATTTCGTCGCCTTGGAGCGCACCGGTCCTCTTTGGCAAGAAGAAGGACAGAAGTTTGCGGCTCTGTATCTACTATAGAGAACTGAACAAGTTAACGGAAAAGAACAAGTACCCTATCCAAAGGATCGATGATTTGTTTGATCAATTAGTCGGGTCATCAGTGTACTTAAAGTTGGATCTAAAGTCCGGTTACTATCAGCTGAGAATAAGGGAACGTGATATTACAAAGACAGCGTTCAGCACGAGATATGGGCATTTAGAATTTACGGTCATGCCGTTCGGGCTGACTAATGCGCCATCAGTGTTCATGGATCTGATGAACAGAATGTTCAAGGAGTACTTAGACCACTTTGTGATCGTCTTCATCGATGATATATTGGTGTACTCTTAGTGTGAAGAGGATCACTTCAAGCATTTGCATTTGGTTTTGGAGACACTGAGGAGGAATGAGCTATCGTAAAGTTCTCTAAATGCGAGTTTTTGTTTCCCTCAGTAGCGTTCCTTGGTCACATAGTCAGTGAAGAAGGAATTTCGGTGGATCTAGTGAAGTTAGTGGCGATACGCAAATTGCCTGTGTTGTCTACGGTAGCGGAAGTCCGGAGCTTTCTGGGGCTTGCCGTGATGCAGGCCACTATCCGCCAACGTGAACAATTTAGCGTTCTAATGCGCGAGACGTCTAACACCCACGAGGACAACCACACAAAGCTCAAACACAGTGCGCTAATATGCAAACTAAACAAGTAAGCCAACACGGTAGCCACACCGTCGGAAAGATCGAACAAGCGGCTATCGGCCGTTATCCTTTCAAGCAAAAGGGACCCACCCGGTCCGAACGAGCGATGTTGTACCAAAGAAGATTTACCCGAAAACACGATCGAGAAATGGTAGATCTCCCCCAACAAAAAGGTGCGGGGTTCGCCAAACCCTTTTCGGAAATAAAGCGTAGTGATGTTGCAACACTTAAAGCAAAACCCATGAAAATTCAACGATTCGCAAGCAATGCAAAAATTATTCCAGCCGCTAGAAAAATCAAGAGGGAAGCACACGGAAGTGGAGAGGTTCGTTACCCAAGTCGAAATGGATGATTCCAACTACTTTAACAAGGGATCACTCGCCCGCGGTTCCGCCGGAGTTATGCCAGATGTAGTAAGAGACTCCGCCGTCGCCGCGTCACGCCGTCTCCAAGTTCCTCGGAGAAAGAAACACTCCTCCTCCTCCCAAGGGGAGGTAATCGGCCAAGAGGATGGGGGAATGGAGGTCGGAGAAGAGTGGTGGTGCCGAATGGGTGAAGGTTGGTGGTCGGATATGGGGCGGCTTGTAAGGGGGAAGTGGTGTTGAGGAAGGAGATAGGGAGAGGGGAGAATGGTAGAGGAGGTGGGCGGCTTTTGGGAATGGAGAAAGGGGGCGGCCGAAATAGTGAGGAGGAAGAGAGAGAGAGGGGGGCGGCTAAAGAGAGGAGAAAGTAGAGAGATAGGTTTAGGGTTTTCAATTTTCTTCTTCAATACCTCAAAAGGAAACATCCTATGCCTATATATAGGCTTACAACCATCATCCGGCTATTAGCAGCCCAAAATGAAAATAAAGTTATAATGTTTTTTGGTCAAACTTAAAGATACTAATAAAATGCCTAAACAAGTGGCACAACAAATACGAAAAATAAAATGACATAAATAAAAGGATTAGACGGGCTTGAGCCGAGGGCGGAGATTATAACGTCGCCCCGAGTGGGCATCATGGCGACGCGAGTCCTTTGTTGGAGACGAGGGAGGGTCTTCAGCAAGCTGTGGTTCGTCGTCTCCACCATGCCGGCAATTACAGGCGCTTCGTAGAGAACTTCTCACGGATAGCGTTTCCTCTTACGACTTTGAGAAGGAAAGATCATAAGTTTGTTTGGACGCAGGAGTGCACGCAAGATTTTGAAGAGTTGAAGGGTCGGTTGACCACAGCGGCCATGCTAAGTTCGTCGAGTGGGACCGAAGGCTTGGAGATCTATAGCGATGCTTCGGGCAGTGGTTTGGGCTGCGTGCTGCTGCAGCATGGAAGTGTTATTGCCTATGGCTCGCGTCAGCTGAAAGTTCATGAGAGAAATTATCCGGTTCACGACTTGGAGTTAGCGGCCGTGATTTTTTCTCTGAAGCTCTGGAGGCATTATTTGTACGGCATAAAAGTCGATATTTTTACCAACCACAAGAGCCTGAAATACCTGTTAGACCAGAAGGATCTGAATATGAGGTAGCAGAGATGGATGGAGTTCCTGGGGGACTATACATTCAAATTTCATTATGTGATCGGGAAAGGCAATGCAATTGCGGATGCATTGAGTCACAGGGCTCCCGCACAAGCCAACTGGTTATCGGTTCATGACGAGCGGTTGATTTGGGAGTAGGAGGCGTTAGATATCTCTTATGTTAACAAGCAGACTAGAGTTGAAGCGCTATTGAACTGGATGGAAGTTCAGTTTTACCTAGCTGATCGGATTCGGTAGGCTATGGCTTTGGATAACAGCATGAAACAAATCATGGAGGCGGTTTTGGATGGGTCAAATTCCCAATTTATAGTTGAAGATGGACTACTAAGGAAGGACAGTCGTTTGTGCATCCAAAACGTGGTTAATTTGTGGGTGGAGTTGATGTACGAGGCTCAGCATACCAAGTACTCGATTCACACAGGGAGCACGAAGATGTACCGAGATATTAAGAAGTTGTTCTGGTGGCTATGACTAAAGAAGGATGTGGAACTGTACATGGCAAAGTGTCTTACGTGCGCTTTGGTGAAGGCAGAGTGCAAAAAGCCAGGGGGTTTCTTGAAGTCTTTGCCTATTCCGGAGTGGAAGTTCGACGATATCTCAATGGACTTTGTGCATGAATTTACAAGGTCGCAGAAGGGAAACGACGCCATCTAGGTGATCGTAGATCGGTTGACAAAAGTGTCGCACTTCATTCCGAATAGGAAGGATGATTCGGTGGAGAAACTTCTAAAGCTTTATGTGGATAACATTGTTAGACTGCACGGTGTGCCCCACAGCATCGCGAGTGATAGAGATGGGTGGTTTACGTCCAATGACTGGAGGTTGGTGCAGCAAATGCTGGGAACTAAATTGAATTTCAACACAACCTTTCATCCGCAGACGGATGTTCAGACCGAGAGGGTCAACAGGACAATGGAAGACAAGCTTCGCATGTGCGTCCTGGATTTCGGGAAGTAGTTGGAAGATCATCTGTATTTGGTGGAGTTTGCATACAACAACAGCTACCAAGCGAGCATACAAATGGCGCCCTTTGAGGCCCTATATGTTAGAAAATGTCGCACGCTGTTGTCGTGGTTAGAAACGGGTGAGGCGAGGTTGTACAAAAATCAAGAGGTGGAAAGCGCCACTTCATTGGTATGAACTTTTGGAGAGCGTTTCCTGATTGCTCAGGATATGCAAGCTAAATACTATAATGACAAGCATCAGAACGTCTAGTTTGCTGTTGGCGACTGGGTGTATTTGAAGATAAAGCCATTCAAGGGTGTTTCACGGGTACAACGCTTGAAGAAGCTGAGCCTGAGGTAACTTGGGCCATTTGAGATCCTGGAGCGGATTGATGAAGCTGCTTATCGTCTAAATCTATCGATGGAGTTGAGTGGTATACACGACGTATTCCACATATCAGCGTTGCGGAAGGCGGTGCAAGAGCCCTCGCAGGTGATCGCGGTTGATCAGATACCGATAGAAGAAGGGTTGATGACAAGGGTCAAGCCCGTTCGTATTAAGGACTCTGAAGTCAAGCGACTTCGTAATAAGGAGATCAGGATGGTCAAGGTCCATTGGGACATTTGCGGTCGGGACGATCTCTCATAGGAGCGAGAGCAGACCATGCTTGAGGAGTACCCAGAGTTATTCCACTCAGGTACCTCTTTTGGTTTTGTGTATCTTTTCCTTTTGGTAATTTTGTGGACGAAATTCTTTTAAGAGGGAAAGAGTTGTAATGCCCCGAAACTAAAAATGGGAATGGGTGGTGTTTTGAGCCATGTATGGGACTTGGTAGAGGTCACACGGCCTGGGAAATGGGCGTGTCTCATGGGCGTATCGTGCTCGGGTTAGACGATGGTCGTGTGGTCGACGAAATTGCATTCGACGATTGTCGAATAGCGAACACGGCCTGAGACACGGGCGTGTCCCAGACCGTATCCTACTCGAGTTATTAGCCGAGTTGTGTTAGGGGAGAGACACAGCCTGAGCCCAGGTATGTTCGGGTCCGACAAGGGTGTGTCAAATTCGACACAGGCGTGTCGAATACCCGTGTTCTCCTCGGCTTGGTGTTGGACCTGTGTCGATAGAGGAACACGCCCAGCTACATGGGCGTGTACTGGATGATACGGGCGTGTCAAGCCTAACACGGGTGTGTCGAGTGCCCGTGTTCTTTTTGGGACGTGACGGTTTCAGCGGCGAATGAGGCACGCGGCCTTGGACACGGGCGTGTCGCAAGACATGTTTGGCCCAGGTTTTGTATTTTATGTGCGAATCGTGGCCGTCCGTTTCCTTATTTTGGGATCCAACAGCTCAGGGCTATTCTTGGTGTGATATACCCGGGAATAGGGCTTAGAAACCCTCATTTCTTTTGGGTTCAATCTCTTTCTAAGTTCTAGAGAGAGGGGAGAGCAAGGAGGAAGAAGCAAGAGAGATCCGGTTACCGGAGGAGATTCAGAGCACCAAATCGCAAGCCGAGACCAGATCTAAGGAGGCGAGTTCATCGCGGTGCTTTCCATCCGTATAGATTTTGATGGCCCCAAAGAGGAATGCTAGGGTAATGATTCTCTTCTTGAGCATGTGAAGCTCTCCTTCTTTTGCATAAGGAAACCCGCTCCCGCGAGTGTGCGGTGAGTGTGCGGTGTTCCTTGGGGTAGATGTGAATAGTCCCCCTTATTTGCATGTAGAGTCCGAAATCGAGATACAGACATAGGAATGGTGTGTGAAGCCTACCCGGACAAGTTGGTCTTGATCAGTGATGTTTCATTATGCATGATTAGGCGGAGAAGACTCCGCTCCCTTGGTTGTTTTAGGGTTTTCTACGCGGTAGATTGCAACATGGAGTCTTGGGGATTAACTCCAAGGTGCACCCGGAAAACTGGGCGGAAATGCATTTCTGCCAACTTGGTTTCCTGGGTGCCAGCCTCAAACACAACTGGGTTATGTGCATGTTTAATCATTTTGGGACTCGGGGAAGCTTGTCTCGCGCATATGACTTAAATTGACGTTGCGGTGTGAGCAACGGGTTAGGCGGAACCGTACCTGCTCAGTGTCGTTCAGTTAAATAGACCTAAAGTACATGGCACTTACCGTTGGCATAAATGAAGGGTCTTGGGCTTAGGCCGGAAAGACTAAAATGCTCACGAGTATTGCTGAAAGTGAGAAGTTGTCAACCTAAATCACCTAGAGGGGGGTGAATAGGTGAATCATGCGTCTATTTGCGGAATAAATATTTTAGCGACTAGCACAAGAAATCAAGCAATCACAGAAAGACAAGAAGATTTATAGTGGTTCCCCAATCTTGGGTACGTCCACTTTACCTCATCGATTTAGCAACTCACTAGACTTGGCTACTCCACTATCTCGGATTGAAAACATTCCTATTCCTCGGAACCAAGTTCCTACACACACGATCCAAAAGGATCTACACTCGGAAGATAAAAACTTCCTACAAACTCGAAGAACAACGCTCCTACACTTGGATAAAATCTCCTACAATAATTGTAAAGAAATTTTGAAATACAAACAGAATAAATTTCTCAGATCTAGAAAATTGAATATCTGAATCTTCTTCTTGAACTTTGCGGCTCTTTCAGAAATGTTGAAGAAGATGAGTAGATCTGTTCCGAGAAAGCTTTGACCAACTCAATCAAGGAGAAGATTAGAATCCTTGAACATCAAGTCTTCTTTATCGACAATAGAAGAGTCGATCTGATCATGAGCTGTGGCAGTGGCTTCAGAGATCTTAAATTAGAGATGTCCGAAGAGAATAATTTCGCATGAACGAACAACCGCTCTTTACAAAAGATTATTGTTATTAGGGTTAGTTCTTAATGACAAGACCTTATATATGATTACTGCTAACAGTTAGAAAAGTCATAAATGATGACACGTGGACCAATCACGTCAATTCATTCAAAAATCCGGCCGATCTGGACTTAAACAAATTTCGGAAAAATTAAGTCTGCAGTTCTCGAGAAGTATCATTAGCTCTCGAGAACTAATTGAATTTCTCGAAAACTGAACTATCTGGAATTGAACTTAATTTTCGAGACTTCAGGATCAATACTTCTCGAAAACAATATGGACTTCTCGAGAACTATAGCCTGACTTCTTGAGAACAAAGAAGCTGAGTTTCACGAGAACTAAGGACTTCTCGAGAACAAATCTGGACTTCTCGAGATCTAATCTGGACTTCTCGAGAACTAAGACTTAGAAAGAATTTTTTGAAACTTTTTGAACTTCCCGAGAACTACTCTGGGACTTCTCGAGAACTAAGAGCAGAGCTTCTCGAGAACTGAAAGGACTTCTCGAGAACTAAGAGATACTTCTCGAGAACTAAGCCTTAGAAAATTTTTATTGAACTGAAACAGCTATACTTCTCGAGAACTAAACTCCTGTTTCTCGAGAACTTTTAACTCTACTTCTCGAGAACTGAGGGACTTCTCGAGAAGTGGACTTAGAAAATTTTTTAACTTTTTAGAAATAAACTTTTTCTTCTCTTTAAGGGTCCAATCTTCATTCCATGGTCCAAGTGTTTGAATATGAAGTGTATACCAATAGAGAGGCTACACATGAGTCAACACCTTGGATCACACAGTGAGGGATTACACTGTATAATCCTGTGTTCATGACCCACTGTAGACTGACATTGGTCTACACTTAGTAATGATGATCTGCAAACACACAACTTAAACGAGATGTCAAATACAACTTAATTCATCTTAGTTCAAGGGGGACTTCATGCAAATCTTGGTTATTGTGGATGCAATGCCCAACAATCTCCCCCTATTTGTAGAAGTCAGAACCCTCTACACTAAGGTGAATTATGACAATTAAGAAAGACTGGAAATGAAAATTTAAACTAAGGAAGAAAAGATTAATTGAACACAATTAGGCAAAACTGGAAATTGTATATAAGTAATGTTTTAGATTTCTTAATCAATAGCCATTTCAACAAAATTATTAAGAATAACTTAACAAAAGTACATTCTTTGCTCTAAGGTTATTTATCCTTCTTTTCCTGCTGCCAAATCTGATAGCTGAATGGTTTGGGATTATACCTTGGGGGCTTGGGAGGAGCTTTAGGATTATTCTTTCTATATTCCCTATCATATATCCTCCTTTTGGTCATGGACTTTTCATATAATTCCCACTCAACTGAGCTGTAGTGGAGATTTCTATCCTCATTATAGTCCATCACCAACATAAGAGTGTCAAAAATTAAACTCTTAGAAATGGGGCTCCAAACTTCAGCAAATTCTTTGGCTTTCCTTTTATCTGAATCAACTTTGGGAATACTTCTGCTGGCAGATGGCCCTTCTCCATATTTAATCTTATTAGAAGTGTTGATCTCTGGTAAATCCTGAGGAATGATGTCATCCCATACGCGGTCATAAGAGGCTGGAGAAGGATCCTGATCTTCTGGTCTAGGAGAGAAGCAGGATATTTGAGGTTGTTGCATTTGAGCTGGCACCTGACTGAGCTGTCCTTCAACCATAGGATTCAAATGATGAGGAATAATATTGGGATCAGCCTGAAAGTCAGGGAAAATCTGATTGTGCATCCAAACTGTGGTGTCATAAGTATAGAACTTCACTGACTGGATTTGAGCTAAAACATTCTTATTGATTTCAGAAATTTTCTCAGCCTAGAGAGTGTTTACATCTGCAGAAAACTTATCCACAAGTTTGATTACATGTTCTTTCACTAAGCTGTCCCCCTTTCTGAATTCTACAAGGAGTTTTTCTATGGCTTCTTCCTTGAAAGTACCAACTTCCTCACAAACCTTCATCACATGTTTTTCAGCATTCTTTTCTAATTCAATCTGAATATGAGCAAGAGTCAGAGATTGTTCCATAACTTAACCAACACTAGTAATAGTGTGATCTATGACTTTGCCACCAATCTGAAATAAGCTCTTGAGAGAGTCAGTGTTGTGTTGGATCTCAGCAAATCCTCGACTCATTTCTATTTCCAAGGCAATCACCATGTCTTGCATTACTTTTAGAGAATCGTCAAAGTGTTTCCTTTGATCAAAGAGCATTTGTCCTATCTGGAAAAGAAGATCTGAGTTGGAAGGGGTAGCAGCAGTAGCAACAGCAGTAGAAGAGGTAGAGGCAGAGGCAGAAGTAGTAACAGTAGCAGGAGGAGGGGTTTTCCATGGAGGTATCTCTTCAAGAATCACTGAGCTTACAGCTCTGGTAGTCTGAACAGGGGTAGTATCAGCCTGATCAATGAATGTAGGGATGGAGAAATCTAACTTCCTCAAGGGAATATCAACAGGCTCAGGAGATATTCTGTCTTCATCAGAAAGAAGAACAGTCTCAGGGATATCTTGCTTGGAAGAAGGGGATTGAGCAAGGAGGATATTCTGGTAATCTGATAGGAGAGGGAGAGGGAGCTGGAGAAGGATCTTTTTGATGTTCTTCAGCTGGTTCCTTGAAGAGGGGAGGAACATCTGATGTGAGTTCTTCCACCATTCGGTCAATGTCTTCTGTAGTGTTTTGGAGGGTTTCTTGGACTTGAGCATTTGGAAGGGTATCTTCTGGAGATAGTGCCACTGGGGACTTTGCTGGAGGGATGACATGACTTCTGATTGGAGATCTGCTAGCTGATCTTGCTGGAGAGGGAGGAGGAGATGTGAAAATAGAGGTAGAGGCTGCAGGCTCCCCCTGAGTTACTGCACCAGATGGTTCAAAGACATGATGATAGGAGGGAGATGGGGTCCTGACCTCAAAAGTAGAAGCTGCAATTTCTTTAGCTAACTGCTTTGGATTTTTCAGCTTGAGTTCCCATATCTGGATGGAAGCCAATGAGATATTTTTCAAGTGATGAACTGTAGTACCTTTAGAAAGTTTGAAAGTAACTGGATCAATCTCACTCAGTAATAAAGAAATTATCCTTGCAAATTTGGGATCCTGAATGCTGTCCCTGATCATCTCAAATACCATCATGCCAAATTGAAATTTCTTTCTACAGATCACAACTGTCATTACTCCAAATACATCATTTGTAATAAAACTAATCGACCCAGTTTTGCACCATAAGATTTTTCCAATAATGTCTGCCAGAAGTTTTCCTACATCATTGAAAAGGTTTCTCCTTAAGGAGTTGAATTCCTCAGAAACTCCACAGATGGAGTAAGTCCTGTCATAATCTTCCAGAGTTAGGTCGTCTTCTTCATATACAATGGGCATCTTCAGAAGCTTTGAAACTTTGTGTTTATCTAACTTGATTTTGATTCTTTTTTACTTTAGTTTTCAAAATTGTACCATTCCTCCATACTTTTGCATTTCTGAAAAATTCTTCGACATCTGGAAAGACAATCCTGCAAGGTTCTGATAGAACAAACATCAGTCCGGCCGTGTCCAGAAGTAGAAGCAAGTTCTGGAAATCATCTGAAATGTCTGTAAGTCCTTTGACGACTAGTTCACTGTTGATTCCTCTCTTCGAACTGTGCGCAATGGACATTGTTGGCAGCGACGGACGGAGTGCGGGACGATGGCTGCGACGACGCTATCTGTTGGCGGATGGTGAAGAGTTTTCGAGAAGATTTGAAATTTCGGTTAATTTAGGATTTCTAAAGTATTATATATATAATCCCAGTAATGTCAATTAAGTGTCTAATTAATCTAGGATTAGTGCTTAAATCACCAGTTTGCGAAATAGAAGAAATTAATTAGATGTAGAAAAGGCAAAGAGTATTTCTCGAGAAGTCGGGTATAGTTCTCGATAACTGTCAGGGGACTTCTTGACAATTCAAAGTTCTCGAGAACTGAGAAAACTTTTCGAGAGATAAGTCAAGTTCTCGAGAAGGAGTATGAGTTTTCGATAAACAAGTCAAGTTCTCGAGAAGGAGTCTGAGTTTTCGAGAATGAATATGTTATTTTTTGAGAAGTAGACAGAGTTCTCGAGAACTACCTTCCTCTTTAGAAATTTCTGACCTTTTTGAAGTATCCTCGATTCTTGTGCTTTGAACTGATCTCCTGTGACTTATCCTTCTTTGTTCAGCATCCCAAGTTCAGTTTTGAATAAATTGAACTTGGTCTCGTCCAGCGGATTCATAAAAATATCTGCAACTTGCCGATCTATTGGCACATACTGCAGATCCACATCCCCTTACTCCACATGATCCCGAATGAAGTGATATCTGAGCTCGATGTGCTTTGTCCGGCTGTGCGAGACTGGGTTGTTGGCAATTGCTATTGCGCTAGAGGAGTCAAAAAACAATGGAATGTCTTTAACCTTCATGTTGTAATCCTCTAGCTGGTTCTTTAGCCAAAGCAATTGTGCACAACAACTACCGACAGAAATGTATTCTGACTCGGCCATTAAGATTTCAACACAGTTTTGCTTTTTGCTTCTCCATGAAATAAGCCTCCTTCCAAGGAATTGACACGTCTCGTAAGTGCTTTTCCTGTCATCTTTGCTACCTGCAAAGTCTGCATCTGAGAAACCAATTAGTTCGCTGTCAATACTTCTTGGGTACCATAAGCCAAGTTTCGGTGTACCTTTAAGGTATCTCAAGATCCGCTTTGCAGCAGCATAGTGAGATTCCTTACAGTTCACTTGGAATCTAGCACAAACACATGTGGAGAATATTATGTCTGGTCTACTGGCAGTAAGGTAGAGCAAGGATCGAACTATGCTTATGTATTTGGTTTCATCAAAAGGTTTCCCTTTCTCATCCTTGTTCAGAGACATAGCTGAGGCCATTGGAGTCCTCATAGAGGTTGCACTCTCCATTCCGAATTTCTTTATCAACTCCTTGGTGAAATTAGTCTGTGAGATGAAAATTCCATCTTCAGTTTGTTTCACCTGAAGTCCTAAGAAATACTTCAGCTCTCCCATACTACTCATTTCAAACTTCCCTTGCATAAATTTAGAAAACTTTTTGCAGAGGTTGTCGTCTGTAGAGCCAAAAATAATGTCATCGACATAGATTTTCACTAGCAAAATCGTGCCTTTAATTTCCCTAAGAAATAATGTCTTATCTATCTTTCCCCTTGTGAACTTGTTCTCGAGAAGAAAGGTAGATATCGTTTCGTACCAAGGTCGAGGAGCTTGTTTCAAACCGTACAACGCTTTAGATAATAAATAAACATACTCAGGATAGTTAGGATCAACGAAACCTAGGGGTTGTTCCATGTACACCTCTTCCTTTATGTCACCATTTAGGAAGGCGGAATTCACGTCCATTTGGTAGACGGTGAATCCCTTCAGTGCAACATAAGCCAGGAACAGTCTGATGGCCTCCAGTCTTGCCACTAGAGCGTATGTCTGGTCGAAGTCGATCCCTTCTTCTTAACGATATCCTTTGGCGACAAGTCTGGCCTTATTCTTGATGATTATCCCATTCTCGTCCAACTTATTCCTGTAGACCCATTTCGTTACGATGATATTCTTACCTTTGGTTCTTGGAACAAGCTTCCAAACTTTGCAGTGTTTGAACTGATTCAATTCTTCTTCCATTGCCAAGATCCACGATACGTCTGAGTTTGCTTCCTGAAACTTCTTTGGTTCAACCTGCGAAAGAAAACTTTGATAGAGAGTCTCGTTAGTAATACCTCGACGAGTTCTGACACCATCCCGGGGATCTCCTATGATCTGGTGCATTGGGTGATCCTTCAGATGTCTGAGCTCTAGATTTCTCGCATATGGAACTTCTTCGGCCACTGGAGTGACTTCATCAACTTGGACAGTATTTTCATCTTGATCCTCTACCTCTCCAATAAGGGTTGGAGAGGTGATCTTGATGAACTTTTCATCTTTATCTTCGCTCGATTCATCCAAGTTGATCTCTTTAAGCCTTGTACCTGCATCTTCAACAAGCACACTAGACGATTTGCTTTGCAGCAAGCTCGTCTCATCAAATACAACATATAAGGATTCCTCTACAACCATAGTTTTTCTATTGAAAACCCTGTATGCCTTACTATGGCTACTATATCCTACAAAAATACCTTCAAAACTTTTCTCACAAAATTTAGTAGTATGATACTTACCATTGTTTAGTACGAAGCATTTGCAGCCAAAAATTCTAAAATATGAAACTGTTGGTTTCCTGCCTTTTACAAGTTCATAAGGTCTCTTATCATGATTCTTGTTTATGATGGCTCGATTTTGTATGTGGCATGCAGTGTTGATGGCTTAAGCCCAGAAGTACTCCGGTAGTGAAGCATCACTCAACATGGTCCTGCAGGCCTCTATGAGTGTTCTATTCCTTCTCTCAGCTACTCTATTTTGTTGTGAAGTACGAGGAGAGGAAAACTCATGAAAGATACCTAGGCTTTCACAAAATTCTGTCATGGTCCCATATTTGAACTCTGTTCCATTATCACTTCTGATTTTGACTATGGAACAGTTGTATTCATTCTGGACCTGCCTGACAAAATTTGTAAATATATTAAAGGTATCTGACTTGTGTTTAAGAAAGAACACCCACGCAAAACGCAAGTAGTCATCAACAATTACCAACGTATAATCCTTACCTCCTAAACTTCTAACTTGCAGTGGACCGAACAAGTCCATATGAAGTAGGTGTAAACACCTATTAGAGTTTCTGCCTATAATGCTTTTAAAGGTAGCCCTTGTTTGCTTGCCTTTTACGCATGCATGACAAGGTCACTTTTTGACGTGCTTGACATTTGGGGCATCACGTACTAAGTTCTGGGAGAATAATTTATTAATAGTTTTAAAATTAATATGTGCTAGCCTCTTGTGTCATCGGTCACCAAGAGACGCACTATCTTTTGCCAAAAGACACACTGGTGTAGAAGAATCTATACAAATGAAATTTAAACAAAATATGTTCCTGCTTCGAGTGCCTGATAGAATTGTTTCCATATTGTCAACAGACTTTATCAAGCACTTGTAAGCGTGGAACTCAACTATGTATCCTTTGTCGCATAGTTTACTTATGCTTATGAGATTGTGTTCCAATCCCTCCACATAAGCTACATCCGAAAAGGATACATTACCGTTAGTGATCATATCGTTGCCTTTAGTTATCCCTCGGTCTGAACCTCCAAAGATGACCTTTGGTCCAATGCACACTGGAGTGAAATTCTGGAGTAGGCTTCTTGTCCCGGTCATGTGCCGAGAGCATAAACTGTCCAAGTAACAGATTGGCATTTTGGTGGCCTTTGGACATACCTGCATTCATGATCACTTTGCCTTAGGAACCCAAACATGTTTGGGTCCTTTGTCTCGGGTTAGAACACTCCCCCTATGAAGATTAGCAATCTGAGTGGTCAATCTCATGTTGCCAACTTGAGGAGTAGTAACCTTTCTGATATTAAACCAACAATCGTTGCCAAAATGACCAATTTTTCCACAGCACCAACAGTAAAACCTGTTGTATCTTTGCCTTACGTACTCCTGCTTGACCTCTTGAGATGGTGGTCTAGCAGGGGTAGTTCTCTTGGAGGAGGAAGCTTCATGGTGATGGAAATCACATGACTTCTTCTCCTTCGGAGGCCTTTCCCCAACGGGCTTTACTTTAGGTGCTTTCTTGAAGTTTTGGCCATGATTATAAGGACCATAGCCCTGAAGAATCACTTCTTCATAAGGTGCCTTAAAGACACTCTCACCAAAGTTCCGAGGGCGAGTCCATCCTTGGTTCCGAGACTTTGGCTCTAAGTAAGTAGGCTTGGTTAAGTGACCATAGGATCAGTCTAGATCAAACTTATTTGTTGGAAAGATGACTTTCTTAAATACAGTCTGATCTAGAGGGGCTTTCCCCTTTTCTTTGGCCAAGGCCTTCTTGGCGGCCTTATTCTTCTGTTAAGCCTTGTTTCTCCTAGAAGATTTACTAGGAGCGGCAACATGGCCTAGTCCAACTCCTTGGGCCTTAGCTGAGAACTCAGCAATGAGTGGAAGAACTGTCTTAGGCTTAGAGAAACTTTCAACAAGTTTCTTCTCAGCCTCGAGTTGTTTTTCCAACTCTTTGATGATTTCATCTTAAGGTCGAGGTGCTTAAGAGCTTGATTGTATTCTTCCATAAAAAAATTGAAGTTCTCTTGAAGAGAGTCAGTCTTAGCGACTTCTTCTCTTGAGCTGCTCTCAATAGCCTTTAGAGACTTAATCTCTTTAGCCTGAGTTTTCACGACTCAACGACATTTGTCGTAAGTCATGATCAACTCCTTGTAAAGGGCCATAAGTTTCGACTCATCGTTAAAAGAGCTGTCCTCATGATCATGCTCAGAACTTTCAGATTCAGAGAGAGGAGTGTGAGATTTTACCTCCCCAGTAAACTGGGGCTCTTGTTCGTCATTTGATTGAGCCATGAGGCCAAAGTAAGCTTCCTCTTCTTCACTCGACTCAGATTAGTCGGAGTCGCTGAGAGTTTTTCCCTTCTTGGCCAACAGGCTCTTCTCTGTCCTCTTCTTGTGGTATGAGGACTTCTTTTCCTCTCTTCTGCCACCCTCCTTCTTCTTGTGGGGGCAGTCAACTATGAAGTGACCTGGTTTGTTGCAACAGTAGCAAACGATGTCAGTAGAAATCTGTTTTTTCTATTTAGAGTTATACCTAGCATGGCTACCCGAGCCTTTCTTTCGCTGATCACCGTCGTGTCATGATCTTCTATATGAGGCATCCTTGCCTCTCCACTGCTTCTTCTTGTTCAAGAATTTCTTGAACTGTCATGAGAGCAAAGAGAACTCTCCTTCAGATAGTTCTGAGCCTGAGGTGCTTGGCTCGGAGCTTTCCTCTTCACTTACTTCTTTAGCTGGTGTTGGTGAGGCAGCTTTGCCCTTCCTTGAACTGTCAACCTTTAATGCAACCGACTTCTCTTTTAAGGAGAAGCGACTTTTCTCTTCTTCAGCTTTTCTTGAGTTGATCTGCAGTTCATAGGACATGAGCTTGCCAAATAGATTATGTGGGTCTGTCTCAGCTAGTCTCCCAAACTCCCGGATGGAACAGACTTTGTTGTCCCATTCCTTTATAAGAGACCTCAAAAACTTATCATTCAGCTCCCCATTGGTGAAGACTCGACCATACACCCTTAGGCTATTTACTATCTTGAAGAAGTTCTCAAAGGTATCTGCAATGGTCTCCTTTGACCCTTTCCTGAAGGCTTCATATTTCTGGTTCAGTAGGGACCTTCTATCATCCATCACTTCTTCAGTACCTTCCATCAAAGTAACTAGAGACTGCCACATCACCTTAGACGATTGGCAGTGAATCAGATTCTGCAGCATCGAGTCATCAACTGCACTTGCTATGATATTTTTAGCTTTCTTGTCCAACGAGACAAGTGCAATCTCGTCCTTATTTAAATCCATCAATTTCTTAGGAACTTTCTTGGTTGGATCTATAATGGAGATAGTCATGGGGACATAAAGACCTTCTTAAACAATCATGAAGATCCGGGGGTCCACAGCTTCCATGAAAAATTTAATTCTCTCTTTCCATATGGGAAAGTTATTTTTTGTGCATAGGGGAAGCTTGGCAAAATCTTTGACCTTGTCCATTGCTTGAATAAACAAATGACAACATTAAATAGGAAATTGATCAAGGTGTTAACCTTTTAACGACCAACCTCCCTCTGATACCAATTTAAAGTGAGAAGTTGTCAACCTAAATCACCTAGAGGGGGTGAATAGGTGAATCGTGCGTCTATTGCAGAATAAAAATTTAAGCGACTAGCACAAGAAATCAAGCAATCACAGAAAGACAAGAAGATTTATAGTGGTTCCCCAATCTTGGGTACGTCCACTTTACCTCATCGATCTAGCAAATCACTAGACTCAGCTACTCCACTATCTCGGATTGAAAACAATCCTATGCCTCAGAACCAAGTTCCTACAAACTCGATCCAAAAGGATCTACACTCGAAAGATAAAAACTTCCTACAAACTCGGAGAACAACGCTCCTACACTCGGAGAAAATCTCCTACAATAATAGTAAAGAAATTTTGAAATACAAACAGAATAAATTTCTCAGATCTGGAAAATTGAATATCTGAATCTTCTTCTTGAACTTTGCGGATCTTTCTAAAATGTTGAGGAAGATGAGTAGTTCTGATCCGAGAAAGCTTTGAACAACTCGATCAAGGAGAAGATGAGAATCCTTGAACAGCAGGTCTTCTTGATCGACAACAGAAGAGTCGATCTGATCGTGAGCGGCGGTGGTGGCTTCAGAGATCTTAAATTTGAGATGGCCGACGAGAATAATTTTACGTGAACGAACAACCGCTCTTTACACAAGATTATTGTTATTAGGGTTAGGTCTTAATGACAAGACCTTATATAGGATTACTACTAACAGTTAGAAAAGTCAAAAATGATGACACGTGGACCAATCACGTCAATTCATTCAAGAATCCGGTCGATATGGACTTAAACAAATTTCGAAAAAAATAAGTTTGCAGTTCTCAAGAAGTAGCATTAGCTAACGAGAACTGATTGAATTTCTCGAGAACTGAACTGTCGTAAAATTGAACTTAGTTTTTGAGACTTCAGGATAAATACTTCTCGAAAATAATATGGACTTCTCAAGAACTATAGCCTGACTTCTCGAGAACTAAGAAGCTGAGTTTCACGAGAACAAAGGACTTCTCGAGAACTAATATGGACTTCTCGAGAACTAATTTGGACTTCTCGAGAACTAATCTGGACTTCTCGAGAACTAAGACTTAGAAAGAATTTCTTGAAACTTTCTGAACTTCTCGAGAACTACTCTGGGACTTCTCGAGAACTAAGAGCAGAGCTTCTCGAGAACTGAAAGGACTTCTCGAGAACTAAGAGATACTTCTCGACAACTAAGTCTTAGAAAATTTTTCTTGAACCGAAACAACTAAACTTCTCGAGAACTAAACTCCTGTTTCTCGAGAACTTCTAACTCTACTTCTCGAGAACTGAAAGGACTTCTCGAGAAGTTGATTTAAAATTTTTTTTTAACTTTTTAGAAAGAAACTTTTTCTTCTCTTCAAGGGTCCAATCTTCATTCCATGGTCCAAGTGTTTGAATATGAAGTGTATCCCAATAAAGTGGATACACATGAGTCAACACCTTGTATCACACAGTGAGGGATTACAATGTATGGTCCTATGTTCATGACCCACTGTAGACTGACATTGGTCTACACTTAGTAATGATGATCTGCAAACACACAACTTAAACAAGATGTCAAATACAACTTAATTCGTCTTAGTTCAAGGATGACTTCATGCAAATTTGGGTTATTGTGGAAGAAATTCCCAACAATTACCATTCAAGCGACGGTGGTGAGACCGCGGTTTTGACCGGGTTCATCATGTAAGTGCCCTGAGAGTAGGGTGAGCGGCCGTGTGTGCCTGCACTATTAATGGCGTGATCGTTATAATTTGGTCAGCTTTAGTTGATCGTTACTTTTGTTTGCCACCATTGTGGTGAATTGTGCTTGCAGGTGCTGCGGAGCCGAGCGGCAAATAGAGGGCCAAAACCCTTTTTTGCGGAGATGTCCCTCGAAGGCCTTGTTGTGTTTACTTGCTTTAATTCATGTGTGACCGGCCTGCAAGCCGTAGTATGGAAGACAATATTTTAAATTTAGTGAACTCTTGTAAGTCAAAAAGGCCGGTACTTTGTGTACTTTGTAATCTCATTTCTGTTGGGGTTTGCTAATGGACATTCATGCTTGTGGCTGGGTTCTTATTTATTGCAACTTATTAAATTGCTTCCGCTAGATGCTCTGTGTAGGACGTTACGATTGGAAGAATGGTTTCAATGAGTAAACCTTTGGTCTGTCTGTGGTATATGGCATCGGGCCCCGACCAGACCTACTATTATATGCTATGTGACGGATAGGTGTGTTACATAAAGTTCTAGTTGGAGACTTGTGGGTTATATTTTGTTGGCTGTAATAATTCATTTGATGAATGGAGTACTATATACATTTCATTTATATATTTTGGCAAGTTCATTTATTTGTAAATTTATTTCTATTTTGATAGAATAATTCCATATAATAAATGCCCTTAGAATGTTTACATTCATAGGAGTCATGCGGTGACATGAATGTCAGAGCCTATGTTCTTAGAAGCTTCATTCTTAAATAGTCCTTGTTCGAGTCTCATCTTAGAAGCTAAGGGCGATGATGACACATTAAGACTAGCATGTGCGTTGACTGTTAATTAGTTCTCATAGGTCATGATATTGTGATATCAAGTCATCACATGAGTATTTGTTAGTGAACAAGTTGTACTGGATAGACTCACCATGAGAATACTTTATGGATTATTCTATGAACCTTTCATAAGTATGGCTCAAGTGGTAATAGTGTTTGTGGTCCTTTCACCTGAAGTCACAACATTCATCGAGTGAGGAAGAGCTTGCTTTGATGCTATCAAACGTCCATTCTTGAGAAAGTTGGATGATAAAGGTGGTTATTGCGTATGTTATGAATCATTTGGGTGTTTATGTGTTGTAGAGATGGGATTTTTCCTCTATATGATAGGAGTTGCATCCAAAAGCCCCTTGGTGGAATGGGACTGATAAATGCATGGCCATGCTTGGTTGAGTCAATATATGATATTGGGCTCACCAATTTCTAGAAGTCCATTCAAGATCAGGAAACTTGGATTGAACAATTATGAGGGTGACATGGTGTATACCTCTAGTTCTATACGGATGTTATGGACAAAGGGACATGACAACACTAATACATTGGTCATGATGGATTTTGAGTTCTAAACTCTTATTGCTTGGGGAGCAATGATGCATTGCTAGATGCCGCTCATTATTTGTGAAGCTTTTCTTTGGCACTTTAATGATCAAGTGTGAAACTGTTGGTGTTATCATTGTGATCTGGAAGTGATCAAGTATGTATCCTCACTGTCAACACAGTTTGAGCCAATCAGGGTCGCACATAAGAATGTTTGGATAAATTGGGAGATTGGATTCCCACTCAATTGTTTAGTCGAGTCAAGTGTTGACTCGTCGAATTATGGCGTTGAGTGTATTGAGTTTACTCAACGATTCGTCGAGTCAAAGTGTTGATTTGTTGAGTATTGCACTTAAGCGTTTAGTGCATTGAATTCACTCAGCAATTCGTTGAGCCAAGGTGTTGATTCGACAAATGTGGTTCTTAGGCATTGAGTGTGTTGAGTTCACTTAACGCCTTCGTTGATTCAAAGGTTGATTCGAAAAATCCAGCACTTAGGCGTTGAGTGTGTTGAGTTCACTCAATGCCTTCGTCGAGTCATATGTTGATTTGATGGGTTTGGCGTGGAGAACGTTTAGTGCGTTGAGTTCACTAAACGCCTTCAACGTGTATCTTATGTATACTCGATGATTCATATTTTATGTTTTTGTATATTCGACGACTCATCGAATAAGTCATTGATACTCGACGATTCGTCGAGACATGTGTTGTCTAGTCGAATTTCTGTATTCCAAGCTTTGGGTCTGCGAATAGCAATGGGCTGTGCTATTTATTCCATTACGTATAAGTAGGAGATTTTTAGGGTTTCTCATTATCGATTCGGCAGGTTGTCTGTCTAAGAACACAATCCGCATTGTGCGAAAACTCAAGACCTAAAGGGCAACGAAACTGTTCTGCCTTCGCAAATCCGTCACCGTCGCTGACCCCGATTCCGCCGAGTGTCGCTACCACCTCTTCTATAACAGACCTAGCATACTGTGAAGATTCTAAGTGCCTTCTCCTAACCTAGATCTTGTTCGACAAGTGTTTGCGGGTTCTCTTATTTGTTTGGATCTACTGTAGAGGTACAGACACAATTCTGCACTAAGAACTCTAGTCGCTTTGTGATTGGTAGATCTTCTTGAGCATCTAAGTTGAGTATAGACTCTAGACATTATTCTGCACTAAGGACACTATACTGCATTTTCTTTTTGATACATCTTCATCGCTAGATCTGAACTCTTTTGGGTTTTCTTGTTCCTAATTTCTGCTACGCACAAGTGTTGTGACCTATAGCAAAACCCAACAATATCTACATCATTCTACACTAGAAGTACTGTAAGAGAAAGAGCAGTCAACTACCAATATTTAATCTACAAATAGAAATAGAACTTAACTTATAAAAATGTTCATACAAATTTATAAGTTAAGGATCGGCTTAATAAAAATTAACTCATCATATAAAAGTGCCCATACAAATTTATATGATGAGGATCTTATGCGGTGCAATGCAATGCAATTACGATTTGTGATGCACCCATGAAACTCACAAACTCTATTTTGCTATGTCGACATAGATCTTTTGTTCCCTCTTTTCGAGCTGATAGCTAACCTCTCAGGTGTCATCTATCGTGGCCTAATAGTGACAGTAGTGCGGGCATCTCAACTACTTGGCGGCTATCCACAGTACCAGTCCTAGCCCTCCGTACGCCTTAATGCTAAGAACACAACAACGGAGCCTCTGCTTACTATGGCTTAGAACGGGTCTCAAGTAGATATGCACCAAGAACACAGCCTAATTGGCCTATAACATGCAGGGAAGGAGCCTTTGAGAGCGTATCACCAAAGGACCAAGCACAACTATTCACTAGTACGGAAGGAGCCTCGGGAATGAGGACATAGGACCAAGCCAAACCACCCATGGTCTTTCTAACAACTCCCATCGGTGTGACGACCAGCAAGCCCATATACTGCCACACTATCCTTAACCCAGGATTATGACACCGCGTGTCAACACACACTGTATGTAATTACACTTAGCCATGCCATCAAACATCTAAGGGCTCCATCCGAGTCCCTTCTCATCATACCAATCCCGTGCACAAAAGCACGCATGGGCTCCACACTAAGTCTCTTCATAACAACTTACTCTTCCTCTAAGCACGCAAGGTTCCATCATAACCTTAGATATCAAGTCCCTTTGATTTATATATGACCCTCACCGCTACCCATAGGGAGTTAACACAACTCTAAGCGGTGGACTTATTCCAATCATACGTTTAATTCATAAGATCCATAAGCTCATAGCATGACCATGGGTGTAATATTCATCTATCCCCTTTTTTTAAGTTTATCATGCACACACACATAAAATCATTTATCCCCCAGAATATCTTGTTTCCAGAAACGAACAAAGTAACATATACATTTCTAGATAATTAATAACCGTGTACAAACACACCACAAGTTCTTTCATTATTTATAGTTCATCACTTACTATCGATTGCGTATATCGTACAAGCGCACCAATTACTCTTCCAATAAATATCATTAATCACATTGCGTATTATTGTTTGCACTTTAATCGGATTACATTGATAAACTATTTATACATCCAAGGTCTATCAAAACACATACATAAAGCATTAGCTCATCACAGTTTCCTCAACTAGATTCTCCCAACACAAGATGAAATTCTTTGTTTTCATAATATCTAACAACCTCGAGGGGGTGGGGGGGTAAATAAGTTTCTTAGTCTCCTGTGGCTTTAATTTAATTTCCTCTTTAAGTGCATAGTGTGTTAGTAGTTATCTGATTTAAAGAAACACACGACCTGCAAGAAAGAAATAACACAAGAAGCACACACAGAATATATAGTGGTTTCCCATATTATGGGTACGTCCACTCTCCTCTCACCTTTCTAACTTCTAGTTAGACAACGTACTTCACCATAAAATAGCTCCAAGAGCTTACACGTCAGATCCCACGGGATCTCTCAGTCTCCTCAAGACTTAGAACTCGGGCCAAAGCCCTATCTCAGAGCAAACTTTCTCCTATAACTCAGTGATCAACTGATCACCTACCTCAAGCCAAAGGACCTACAACTCAGGCTTGGAGGACAACCCTACCTCAGATCCACATAGGATCCTACCTCAGAGAGAATGACTCTCCTACATCTCTTACACAAAGGCCCTACCTCAGATCCCAAGGATCCTACAACTCAGGAAAAGGTGTCATACAACTCAGAAAGAATGACTCTCCTACCCCTGAATCAAAAGTCATACAGCTTAGTGATCAAATGATAGCCTATCTAAGATCCAAGCTGGATCCTACTTTAAAAGAGTATAACTCTCCTACCTCAGGCTCAAGAGCCTTACCTCAGTCTCAAAATCGCTTCAGCTCAGATCCAAGAGGATCCTACAGAAGTACAACGCTTTTAGTTAATTTGACACAGAGAAATTTCTCCGTGTCTGCAACTAGAGCTGAGTTATCTCATCTCTAACTATATTCACAACAACAAAAAATGTTCTTAAATAAATGGCTGCCTCTACTAGAAGTATCTCAGAAAACTGTTTCTGAACTTGTTGTAGAAGACTAATGATCTGCTAGGTTTTGAGTTCTTCAAACAGTTAACCTAAACCTACAGAAGACTAAAGGCTCTCCTTTTTGTCTTTTCAAAAGTGTTTCTGAACTTGCTATAGAATAAGAAAATGCTACTAGTAACTATACTGAACTTTTAGTTCAGCTGATCGACTTCAAGCTTTTTCCTCGGTAGCATTGATGAGGAAGATGAAGTCCAACCCCTCTTTTACTTTTTGAAACAAAACCCTAAAAGTTAAGTTAAACATCCAGAAGCTGCCCCTTTTACCTTCCACCGATTAACGACTCAAAGAAGCAGTGGGATCACCTACAGTTGACAGTTTCACCTTGCTTTAACATGAGAATACATATAGTAGCTCTCCGGCGCTATTTAGCGTGTTCTATAGCTTTCCCACAAGTATTTTGAATGATGGTGACTTCTGTTGAATTTGGCTAACGTCATCGATTATGGACTTAGCCAATTTCTCAAATCCACTCCATCCATTGAGTGCGTTGAGCAAACAAGCTTCCCTCAACGCCAGAAACCCTTAGTCAATTGTCTGAATTATTATGCATCATAGGCGTTTAGAGCATCGAGTGCAATGGCTTCACTCAATTCTTTTACACTTAGTCATTTCTTCACCAGTCTGAAGGTGTTAAGAGAGTTGGAGTCACTCAATGCTTTCTTCTTTTGCCTGTCTTATTTATTGGGCGTTGTGTGAACTGGCTTCACTCAACGCTTCTGGACTTAGTCGATTTCTGTATTCTTCTTAGGCTTTAGCTGTAGTAGCAAGACTTAATTCTTTTGCTATCCTGTGTTGAGGTCGTTGAGTGAAGATTACTCACTCAATGGTTTTGTACTTTGCCGCCTTCCATCATCTTAGGATTTATCATAGCACGACGCCTTCTGCTTTGGCGTCGAGTGTGGTGTGTTCACTCGATGCTTCTGGACATTGTCGAATATTTAGCCCGCCAATACATAGGCATTGACAGATTAAGCTATACTCGACAATGGTGTTGACTGAACTATAATCACTCAACTCCTGTGGACTTGGCCGTAGAATTGAATTGCAGACTGCATAGCTTTGACTGTCCATAACTAACTCAGCGCTTTATGTCATCTGGCATTGAGTGAACTGTCATCACTCAACTCCTATGTACTTAGATAGATTTCTATCTCTCCACATCTTTAATTTTTGACCACCTGTCACATCACTTAGAATACCTATCCTATCAATGTTTTAAGGGCTAACCTGCAGCATGGACTTTAACATACATCAAATACAACATTGTGTATATCATTGACATGTTTTACTTCTTCAAATCTTCTTCAAATCTGGGACATTGTGGGCAATGGAGCCAACAATCTCCCCCTATTTGTAGAAGTCAAAACTCTCAATCAAAACCCTGATTCAATGACATACACTAACATATGTAGCAATAAAACCTAACTTGGAGAACTTATAACAAGAGAACAAGTTATAGTTACCACACTTTCCTTTCTTTGTAGAGTGAACATCAACACACCTGCTTCCCCTGAATTGCTGCATCTTGGCCTTGATCATATTGATAATTTCCTTCTCATAGATCTGATACCACTTGTATCCTTCTCTTTTCTCTCCCCCTTTTTGACTTATGTAAATAGTCAGGGAGGCTTTGATTATTTGCTCCCCCTATTTGAGTACAGATAAGAAATTCTTGCAGCACTTGAACCACTTGAGAGTGTTGGAGGTGTGCTTCTTCTTCTCTATAGGAAACTTCTTGAATCTACCTCTACAGGGCTTGACTTGCTCCCCCTCAACTGAAGCATCCTCTATCATTCTTCCTGGTAGACACTCTTGTCTATACATTTTTGGATGGCACTTGAATCATGATACCACTGAAGGTGTACCACTTGAAAAGTCTTCTTCCAACTAAAGGACAATTCCACCTGCAAGAAATAATACAACCTTTAACAAAGAACCAACACAATGAGCAATTGAAGTTATACTAGGTTCAGCATACCCAACTCAAACTTGAAGGTGTTGAACTTTGCTTCATCTAGTTGCTTAAGGAAGATGTCAGCCACTTGCTTGTCTATAGGGACAAACTCAAGGTTAATATCTTCACATTCCACATGCTCTCTAATGAAATGATATCTTATCTCAATATATATAGTCTTGTTGTGTGAGACAAGATTCCTAGCTATTGAGATGGAACTAGTAGACTCAAAATATAAGAGACTTCTACATATCTGGAGGTTATAATCCTGGAGCTTATGCTTGATCCATAACAATTGAGCACTACAGATAGCTGCTGAGATGTACTTTGACTCTGCAGTTGAGATTGCAATACATGTTTGCTTTTTGCTACTCCAAGACACTAGTCTTCCTCCCAAGAACTGACAGGTGCCAGAAGTGCTCTTCTTTTCCTCTTTGCAGACTGTAAAATCTTCATTTGAATAGCCTGTTAGTTCAAACTCCCCTTTCCTAGGGTACCATAGGCCAAGATCTGGTGTGCCCTTAAGATACCTCAAAATCTTCTTTGCAGCTGAGTAGTGAGATTCTTTAGGGCAAGCCTAATACCTAGCAAAAACACATGTAGTATCCTACTTGCAGTTAGATATAGAAGGGAGCCAATTATCCCTCTATACAAAGTTTCATCAACTGGTTTCCCTGCGTCATCTTTGCCTATAGGCATACTTGACCCCATGGGAGTTTTCATGATGGAGGCAGTCTCCATACCAAACTTTTTGATTAACTTCATGGTAAAATTAGACTGGGATATGGAGAAGCCATCATCAGTCTACCTTACTTGGATTCCCATGAAGAACTTAAGTTCACCAATACTTCTCATCTCAAATTTCCCTTGCATAAGTTTGGACAACTTCCTGCAAAGGTTGTCATCAGTAGATCCAAAGATTATGTCATCAACATAAATCTAAAATAGGATGATCTTGCCTTTAGATTCCCTTAGGAATAGGGTCTTGTCTATCTTCCCCCTTGAGAATTTGTTCTCAATGAGGAAGCAAGACAATATCACATACCATGCTCTAGGGGCTTTATTCAGCCCATATAGAGCTTTCTTAAGTCTATAAATAGAATTAGGTGAGTTAGGAATAACAAAACCTAGAGGATGATCAACATAGACTTCTTCCTTTAAGTCACCATTCAGGGAGGCTGATTTCACATCCATATGGTAGACCTTGAATCCCTTGTGTACATCATATGAAAGGAACAGTCTGATATCTTCCAATCTTACTACAAGGGCAATCGTTTGATCAAAATTAATACCTTCTTCTTGTATGTACCCCTTAGCTACTATCCTTGCTTTGTTCTTGATTTATGCCATTTTCATCAAGCTTATTCCTATAAATCCACTTAACTCCAATGACATTATGTCTTTGTGGTCTGGGAACAAGCTTCCAGACCTAACATCTATTAAACATGTTCAGTTCTTCTTGCATAGCTACAATCCATAACTGCTCTATGTTAGTCTCTTCAAATTTCTTTGGCTCAACCTATGACAGGAAGCCTGATTATAGTGTTATGTTGATACTTCTTGTCACAACCCGAATTTTCTCCGAATTAAGAATTATCAGAGTAAGAGAAAACACGCGTCATGATGCCACGTCAAGCAGGGGATAACTGCTGATGCTCAGGCAAAACCAACTACAAACTTAATGAAAGAAAATCATGTGATTAATGATTAGAAAATCAGTTATGATTAGAGTCCGTATCCCTCGGCTTAGTGGATCATCTAGTCCACCAAAGAAAACTATATTTATACGCTACGGAAAAATACTTTAAATAGGTTTTACACCCTAAAGAGCGCATAAGGGTCCCAAGAGAACCACTCATGCTATGCAAGACACTACACTTAGTTTATATAATACATATAAGAAAACGGTTTTCGTACGTGATTTGGAAAATAGTGATTAAGTTTACAAAACATGCTGATCATGAGCTTCATTTATAATAATAATTATAGTTTAAAAATAACTAGCAACCTAGCATAAAACCTTCTCAAAACAAGTAGACTATCTCTAGAAAAAATAAATGGTAGCAGCAATAGTATATATCTAGTACAAGGTAAAAACTACTAGTGGGCGCCAACAACCTGACACGAACCCACCAGCACATATATATGTCTGTAAGAAAGTACTGAAAACAACCTCACTAACAAGGTAAACAAAACTCCAAAGTCTGGGAGTCCACCAACAACAACACCTCCAACTAGCCACCAGACTGGCTACAGCTCAGAACCTGGGGTATTCCAAAAGAAAATAGAATACCTCAGCAAGCTAAACAAAGAAAAACTGCATGAAAGAGTCAACCAAAAGGACAAAATAACAGAAAACATGCAGTAGAAAGAGTCACAACTGTCCAAAACAGGACAACAAGAAATGCACAACGTGCAAAGAAACAGCAACGACCCAGCCCAGGAACAACATCCTGCAGGGCCTACTAGGCTACCAAGAGCCAGAATGCTGCAAACTACCAAAGAAGAAACTTCTAACACCCTAAACTGCGGGAAGTGATAGTAGCAAAAACAACAACGAGGAACCGGATCGAAGGCAAACGCAGTCCCCCAATCCACCATGTCCAAGTCAAAAGCTCGAGGGTCAACATGTGAAAACACAAGGGACCTTCCACCCGACATGCCCAGCCAGTACCTGGAGCAAGAAATCCATGGGTGGCCTTGGCTATATCACACAACTCCACCCCCATAAAAAGCTACAACCACCACTACTAACCACGACCCACGATTCGGTCTTTAGGAAAATAAAGAAAACAGCCGACAAGGAAAACCCAGAAATACAACTGGAAATCCACTCGGAAATGAAACACAAGGTAAAGGAAGAGTGTTGAAATAAACCAACACGACTAGGCGTTGAGTGAAACGCACTCAGTGCCTACCTAAACTTTGGCGTTGAGTGAGCTAGCCTCACTCGCCGCCAAAATAATGTTACTACCCACAAACCCACTAAAGAATGCGGAGCTCGATGACAGTCGAACGACCAAGGCAGAAGATCCAGAACTCGAGTAGTTGCCTGCCACTTGAGTATTTAAACTCCCGCACTCGAACCCATCTAAATTCACCTAGCAACAGAAAATATACAAAGCGCACGATCAGTGACGCACGATCAGTGGTCGTGCGCACTCATCGGCTGATGATCGTGCGAAGCGAACCTGGAAAACATGACAGAAAACCTAGCAACTGCGCACGATCAGTGTCGCACGATCAGTGGTCGTGCGCACTGTTGTCAGCGCTCGTGCGATTGCCCGAGACAGAACTTTGGAAACTGAAATTTATACGCGCACGAACAGAGGCACACGACCAGTGGTCGTGCGCCCTAAAGGTTGATGACCGTGCGCGGTCAACCTGCACCGTTTGGAATTCCCGAACGACAATGGAACGCGCACACGACTCACGCCACTGCAGTAGCAGTAGACAACTATCACGTCGCACGCTACTACCATTCAAACTATGCCTAACCATTCGAATAATACCTTAACGAAAGAAATTGGCAACCACACCCCCCCTCCTAACTCTCCCTCTCGGCTACACCCGAACCAGAGCAACAATCAAAAATAAAGGAAAACAACGGCTCCACGCCGACAATTTGGATTCCAAACATCACAACATAGGGGGGGTTTCAGTAGGAAGAACAAAGCCCTATAGTTAGCAAGAAAATGAGAACAACAAGGTCTCTAACCTGGGCTAACCGGGATTTCAATTTCAGCAAATAAAATCAAAGAAAACACTTGGCAAGGGCAAGAATACCACTTGCCTCAATTCACAACGAAGCTTTGGACTGCTTTCCTCCTCTTCGCACGGATCAAAACGGCCGCAACACCTAGAACAAAGACTCGGCCATTAATGGCGGAAAACTTCCAAAACCGAAAATTCCAATCCTTCCAAAACTCCACGAAAATCGAATTTCTTACCGCAGGAATGAAGGTCTCGACGAGAGCAATCCGAATCCACTCTCGGAATCGAATTCCGTCCACAAACGCTCCGGGAATCGGCGTCCGAAGGCAAGGTAGGCGGTTTCTCCGTTTCTCTCGTACAAGGGGCCGGCGGTTTCTATCGGGGAAGATGAAGATGGCGGTTCCTTCTCATTCCATATATATATATATATATATATATATAATTATATAATTATATTATTAATTACAAAATTACATAAAGCCCCAAATCGACGCGAAAACCGAACTACCTCGGAATTTGACGAAATTCGCACCGTTGCTAAATACCCACGCTACGAACGCAACGGCGAAGTCGAAATTAACTTTCGACGAACAGAACTCGAGTTACACCCAAACAAAGCCAAACACAAACATCCCCCCGAGAGGCCACACCGGGTCACCAAAACGACTCGGTTTGCTAGGGAGATCTTGCCAACAGGCTACCAAACAGGGCACTCAGTTCTAAGGAGCTAAACCGTGCTCCACATATGGCACAAGCCACGGAAACGCGTCATCGTAACGCCAGACGAGAATAAAAATAATCGCTGAAAAGACGGGGCGTTACAGTCACTCCCCCTAAAAGAAAGTTTCGTCCCGAAACTTTACGCACAACCCTCCTACAAAAGAAGGAAAAGTAACAAACAGAAGTTACAAAGGGAACATACCGATCAAATCAGAGAAACAGGTGAGGGTACGCCCTCCTCATGGCCGACTCTAGATCCCAAGTCGCGCTCTCCAAATCCTGATTTTTCCATAGAATCATCACCATCGGTATGGACTTCTTTCGCAGCACACGCTCTTGAGTATCCAAAATATGAACTGGCACCTCAACGAAAGAGAGGTTGGGCTCTAACTGGGGCACAACATCCAAGAGTTGCCCACTGCTGCGCACACACTTCCGCAATTGGCTAACATGAAAAACATTATGAACACCAGGGAAGTTCGCTGGCAAATCCAATCTATATGCAGACACACCAATCCGCTCCAAGACCTCAAACGGGCCCACATACCTTGGGTCCAATTTCCAATTTTTACCAAATCTCTTTACACCAACCATTGGAGAAACCTTGAGGTATACATGATCCCCTACTAAAAACTCCAAAGCAGACCTACGCCGACTGGCGTTCCTTTCATACCTCTCCTGAGCTAAACGAAGCTTTTCACGAATAAGCTTCACAGCGACTTCCATCTCTTCCAGAGCATCTGGACCCAACAAAGGCTTCTCACCAGCCTCAGCCCAAAACAACGGAGTCCTACAGCGCCTCCCATACAAAGCTTCGAACGGAGCCATCTGCAAGCTTTCCTGATAACTGTTATTGTAAGCAAATTCCATGAGTCGCAGACGCTCATCCCACGCTCCACCGTGGTCTAAAATATAGCACCGGATCATATCCTCAACAATCTGATTGACCCGCTCTGTCTGCCCATTGGTCTGAGGGTGGTACGCAGTAGAATACCTCAGATCCGTACCCAAACCCTCCTGCAGACTCTGCCAAAAACGAGAAGTAAACCGGGAGTCTCGATCAGAAATGATGCTAACCGGCACACCGTGGAGTCGGATGACTTCATTCAAGTACAACTCCGCTATCTTCTTCATCGGGTAATCAATCTTATAAGGCACGAAGTGAGCACACTTCGTCAATCTATCCACTATAACCCAAACAGAATCATATCCTCTCGGGGATTTTGGCAAACCCGAAATGAAGTCCATAGATATACTCTCCCACTTCCAAGTCGGGATCTCTAGCGGAGTCAACTTACCACCAGGCCTCCCATGATCGGCCTTCACCCGCTTGCAAGTGTGACACTCAGCAACATATCAGGCTATATCTCCTTTCATACCATACCACCAGGCAATTTGCTTTAAGTCACGGTACATCTTCGTAGATCCTGGATGGTAGGCAACGCTGGAACCATGAGCCTCACTGCAAATCATACTCTTAATGTCCCCAACAGCGGGAACGCAAAACCTGCCGCGGTACTTCAAAGTACCCGCATCATCAATAGAAAAATCTGGCAACTCTCCCTTCTCTGTCCTGGTAAAAAGGTGCAACAGATCCGGATCGTCCTTCTGATGCAGTCTAGTCAAAGAAATCCAGGACGGCTCTTCCACTGATAAGCTACTCTGCAAACTACAGCATCCCACTGAAATATCCATAAGGAGGAACTCCTCAACTAATCGATCGGCGGAGAGGTTAAAGATCTTTCCCGTCTTTCGGCTCAGGGCATCGGCCACCACATTGGCCTTGCCCGGATGATACTGGATTTCTACGTCATAATCCGCCACATACTCAAGCCACCGCCGCTGACGCAGATTCAACTCTTTCTGCGTGAACACGTACTTCAGGCTTTTATGGTCAGTAAAAATCTTGCACTGAGCCCCATAAAGTAAGTGCCTCCACAACATCAACGCATAGATAACCGCTGCAAACTCAAGGTCATGCGTAGGATAATTCCGCTCATGAGTTTTCAACTGCCTTGACCCATAAGCAATTACTTTTCCATCCTGCATTAATACGCATCCCAGACCTATATGCAAAGCATCCACATACACATCATAATCCATGCCCTCAGTAGGAAGGGTCAGAACGGGAGCAGTACACAATCTCCTCTTTAACTCCTGAAAAGCTTCTTCGCACTTCTCGCTCCAAACAAAAGCCACATTCTTCTTAGTCAGCTTGGACAACGGTGCGGCTAGAGAAGAGAAACCCTCCACGAATCTCCTGTAATAGCCAGCCAACCCTAAGAAACTTCTGATCTCCTTAGGAGTGTTCGGCCTACTCCAATCTGTCACTGCTGCAATCTTTTCTGGGTCAACCGAGATCCCATCCTTGTTCACCACGTGGCCTAGAAAAGAAACCTGAGGCAACCAAAATTCGCACTTGCTCAACTTGGCAAATAACTTGTGGTTCCTCAACTCTGACAGGACCAAACGCAAATGCTGCTCATGCTCCTCAGCACTGCGAGAATAAACCAACACGTCATCGATGAAGACCACAACGAACTTGTCTAGGAAATCCTTGAACACCCTGTTCATCATATCCATGAAGGCTGATGGTGCGTTGGTCAGACCAAACGACATCACCAAAAACTCAAAGTGCCCATGCCTCGACCTAAACGCAGTCCATGGAATATCTGCCTCACGGATCCTGAGCTGATGATAGCCCAAACGAAGATCGATCTTGGAGAACACCGTGCTACCACGCAACTGGTCAAATAAATCATCGATCCTCGGCAGAGGGTACTTGTTCTTGACAGTGACCTTGTTCAACTCTCTATAGTCGATGCAAAGCCGCATCGACCCATCTTTCTTCTTTACGAACAAAACAGGAGCACCACAAGTCGACGAACTCTGCCTGATAAAACCTTTAGCCAACAACTCATCTAACTGAATTCGCAACTCCTCTAACTCACGAGGGGCCATCCGGTACGGCGCCTTAGCAATAGGACGCGTACCCGGCTCCAAATCAATAACAAACTCCACATCCTGTTCAGGAGGGATACCAGGAAGATCATCAGGAAAAACATCGGCGAAACCACAAACAATAGGAATCTCCTCCAAGCGTGGCACGCTAACAACGGTTCCAACCGTCGAGACTAAATAAACACAACAATCAGAATGAAACAATCTCTGAACACATACCGCAGAGAGAACAGGAAAATCCTGACACGGATCAGCATACACGCTGCCGGGCTGACCGTCTTCCCTGATGAAGTCCAAGCGCTTTCCTTTGCACTGAATGACCGCATCATACCGAGAGAGCCAGTCCATGCCCAAAATGACATCGAAGTCCTCTAGATCAATCATCTTCAGATTCCCCTTAGCAAGAAAATCCCCCAACAAAACCGGGCAATCCAAAATACCCAAATCTGACAACACAGATTCACCAGAGGGAAACTTGACACGGAAGGAATCCCGAACACGATCTAGAGACAACCGATGACGCTCCACAAAGGCTCTAGCCACGAACGAGTGGGTAGCGCCGGAATCAAACAGAACACGCGCCCAGCGGTTCTTCACCTTAAATTTCCCTATAGGAACGCACAAAGCTAAGGAACTAGCACAACAGTACCGCAAACAATCTAGCAACTAAACTACCAGGCTAGAAAGAAAAACAACTAACTACTAACCTGAGATCACCTGGGTCGAAGTCTGAGCCTCCTCGGAAGAAATCACGTTCAGCTTCCCTTTTCCCTTGTCCACACGCTGAGGTGGAGGTAATGCCTGCAATGGAACTGCAGGAAGAGCTGACTGGACCTGAGGACACCTCGACTTAACGTGACCCTTCTGCCCACACTGATAGCAGACTCTATCCCTGGACCAACACTGGGCTGCATCAAGCCCGGATCGCTTGCAAACTGAACAAGAGACATCTCTCCCAGGAGCACCCTGAATCGCATGAACCTGCTCCTTCTTCTGAGCTGCCGCCTTCTTGAAACACCTCTCGACAGGATGGCCTGACCGGCCACAAAAACTGCACACCACCATGCTCCTCTTTCTCGGAACAGCATCGGGTACCAGGGGTTTCTTCTCCTCTACCAACTTCCTCTTATCCTTCCTCAACTGCTGGCCTCTGCTCTTCGCCGTCTCAATGGCCTCAACCTTAAGAGCAGCCTCTACAACTCCAGCATAAGTCACTGACCCATAAGCACTGGCCAACTGCTGCACCTCACTCCTCAAACCACCGAGGAATCGCTTAACTCGATCAGCCTCAACGCTGACCAATCCAGGGGCAAAATGGCTCAACTTACTAAACTCTATCTCATACTCACCCACCGTGAGCTGCCTTTGCTTCAGATAGAGGAAATCATTCATGAGGCGGTCACGCTCGACCGAGGGTAAGAACTTCCTCAACAGCATCTCCTTGAACACTTCCCAAGAGCATCCGGCTACCAGGCTCTCCTTCTCTCTCAGCCACCAACTCTTAGCCAAACCTTTAAGCTGATAGGCGGCTAACATCACCCTCTGATCATCTGAAATCCCTGAGTACGAGAACATCTCCTCCATGGAGATCAGCCAGTCGTCTATCACCATGAAATCTGCCTTCCCATCATAAGTGGGGGGGCTCAGCCTCTGGAACTGCGAGATGAAGGCCATCTCTGCTGGCACCACCACTGGAGGTCTCAAGGGTGCAGGAGGAGGAGGAACAGCTAACCCCCCTGCAGGAACTTGCGCACCCTGAGCCTGCCCTGCCACAACTGCCAGCAAAGACTGAATCTGGGCTTGCACCTCCAACTGCCTACCCATAGCTTCGCTACTCTGACGTAGACCCTCGATCACCGCATCGTTCTGAGCTCCAGAAGATTCACCCTCAGACAGGGGAGTCGATCGAGTCGCAGGACGCCTAGCCATCCTAAAAATCATTACAACGCAAATCAGATCCAAATCCCACTACTAGAACCGACTACCAGTACAGACAATACATTTGTAGATATAGACTTAAAGCTGCTAAACTTGCTCTGAGAGTTTATCTTCTTCACAATAATTAGATGATATGCCCTATCCTAGGATGGTTAACCACCACCTTACTAACTCTTTTGCCTAGATCGGATGCATGAACTTATGTTAATTTGAAAACTCATGTGTGTACATATGTCATCCTGCAAATCTTTAGCTCGGCGCGTTGTGCTTATGCAATGTTATGATATGCATGATTGTGCTATGCATTCTAAAAAAAAGGCCCTAATGCATGATATGAGCGGCGTACACCTGAAAATGTTATGCATCCCATACTACATAACATTTCCATGCAACGAAAAAAAAAACGTGCTAGTCGCAGTCATGTGGTGAGGTTATGCATCCCATACTACATAACCCTCACATGTAGCCCCTATGGTGGATCCATATACGAACACATATTATGCATCCCATACTACATAATATGCCCCGTATACTTCATGTTATGCTATGAGTGTAGTGTTCGTGCTTTTGCCAAGACGTGCTGATGACATATCGGTGTGTGAATGACATGGTGCTGAACTACTAAAAGCATCCAAGGAAGGTTGCCCAACTAACTTGTCAAGCAACCTCCCTCTGATACCAACTGTCACAACCCGCATTTTCTCCGAATTAAGAATTATCAGAGTAAGAGAAAACACGCGTCATGATGCCACGTCAAGCAGGGGATAACTGCTGACGCTCAGGCAAAACCAACTACAAACTTAATGAAAGAAAATCATGTGATTAATGATTAGAAAATCAGTTATGATTAGAGTCCGTATCCCTCGGCTCAGTGGATCATCTAGTCCACCAAAGAAAACTATATTTATACGCTGCGGAAAAATACTTTAATTAGGTTTTACACCCTAAAGAGCGCATAAGGGTCCCAAGAGAACCACTCATGCTATGCAAGACACCACACTTAGTTTATATAATACATATAAGAAAACAGTTTTCGTACGTGATTTGGAAAATAGTGATTAAGTTTACAAAACATGCTGATCATGAGCTTCATTTATAATAATAATTATAGTTTAAAAATAACTAGCAGCCTAGCATAAAACCTTCTCAAAGCAAGTAGACTATCTCCAGAAAAAATAAATGGTAGCAGCAATAGTATATATCTAGTACAAGGTAAAAACTACTAGTGGGCGCCAACAACCTGACACGAACCCACCAGCATATATATATGTCTGTAAGAAAGTACTGAAAACAACCTCACTAACAAGGTAAACAAAACTCCAAAGTCCGGGAGTCCACCAACAACAACACCTCCAACTAGCCACCAGACTGGCTACAGCTCAGAACCTGGGGTATTCCAAAAGAAAATAGAATACCTCAGCAAGCTAAACAAAGAAAAACTGCATGAAAGAGTCAACCAAAAGGACAAAATAACAGAAAACATGCAGTAGAAAGAGTCACAACTGTCCAAAACAGGACAACAAGAAATGCACAACGTGCAAAGAAACAGCAACGACCCAGCCCAGGAACAACATCCTGCAGGGCCTACTAGGCTACCAAGAGCCAGAATGCTGCAAACTACCAAAGAAGAAACTTCTAACACCCTAAACTGCGGGAAGTGATAGTAGCAAAAACAACAACGAGGAACCGGATCGAAGGCAAACGCAGTCCCCCAATCCACCATGTCCAAGTCAAAAGCTCGAGGGTCAACACGTGAAAACACAAGGGACCTTCCACCCGACATGCCCAGCCCGTACCTGGAGCAAGAAATCCATGGGTGGCCTTGGCTATATCACACAACTCCACCCCCATAAAGAGCTACAACCACCACTACTAACCACGACCCACGATTCGGCCTTTAGGAAAATAAAGAAAACGGCCGACAAGGAAAACCCAGAAATACAACTGGAAATCCACTCGGAAATGAAACACAAGGTAAAGGAAGAGTGTTGAAATAAACCAACACGACTAGGCGTTGAGTGAAACGCACTCAGTGCCTACCTAAACTTTGGCGTTGAGTGAGCTAGCCTCACTCGCCGCCAAAATAATGTTACTACCCACAAACCCACTAAAGAATGCGGAGCTCGACGACAGTCGAACGACCAAGGCAGAAGATCCAGAACTCGAGTAGTTGCCTGCCACTTGAGTATTTAAACTCCCGCACTCGAACCCATCTAAATTCGCCTAGCAACAGAAAATATACAAAGCGCACGATCAGTGACGCACGATCAGTGGTCGTGCGCACTCATCGGCTGATGATCGTGCGAAGCGAACCTGGAAAACCTGACAGAAAACCTAGCAACTGCGCACGATCAGTGTCGCACGATCAGTGGTCGTGCACACTGTTGTCAGCGCTCGTGCGATTGCCCGAGACAGAACTTTGGAAACTGAAATTTATACGCGCACGAACAGAGACACACGACCAGTGGTCGTGCGCCCTAAAGGTTGATGACCGTGCGCGGTCAACCTGCACCGTTTGGAATTCTCGAACGACAACGGAACGCGCACACGACTCACGCCACTGCAGTAGCAGTAGACAACTATCACGTCGCACGCTACTACCATTCAAACTATGCCTAACCATTCGAATAATACCTTAACGAAAGAAATTGGCAACCTAACCCCCCCCCTAACTCTCCCTCTCGGCTACACCCGAACCAGAGCAACAATCAAAAATAAAGGAAAACAATGGCTCCACGCCGATAATTTGGATTCCAAACATCACAACATAGGGGGGGTTTCAGTAGGAAGAACTAAGCCCTATAGTTAGCAAGAAAATGAGAACAACAAGGTCTCTAACCTGGGCTAACCGGGATTTCATTTTCAGCAAATAAAATCAAAGAAAACACTTGGCAAGGGCAAGAATACCACTTGCCTCAATTCACAACGAAGCTTTGGACTGCTTTCCTCCTCTTCGCACGGATCAAAACGGCCGCAACACCTAGAACAAAGACTCGGCCATTAATGGCGGAAAACTTCCAAAACCGAAAATTCCAATCCTTCCAAAACTCCACGAAAATCGAATTTCTTACCGCAGGAATGAAGGTCTCGACGAGAGCAATCCGAATCCACTCTCGGAATCGAATTCCGTCCACAAACGCTCCGGGAATCGGCGTCCGAAGGCAAGGTAGGCGGTTTCTCCGTTTCTCTCGTACAAGGGGCCGACGGTTTCTATCGGGGAAGATGAAGATGGCGGTTCCTTCTCATTCCATAAATATATATATATAATTATATAATTATATTATTAATTACAAAATTACATAAAGCACCAAATCGACGCGAAAACCGAACTACCTCGGAATTCGACGAAATTCGCACCGTAGCTAAATACCCACGCTACGAACGCAACGACGAAGTCGAAATTAACTTTCGACGAACAGAACTCGAGTTACACCCAAACAAAGCCAAACACAAACATCCCCCCGAGAGGCCACACCGGGTCACCAAAACGACTCGGTTTGCTATAGAGATCTTGCCAACAGGCTACCAAACAGGGCACTCAGTTCTAAGGAGCTAAACCGTGCTCCACACATGGCACAAGCCACGGAAACGCGTCATCGTAACGCCAGACGAGAATAAAAATAATCGCTGAAAAGACGGGGCGTTACACTTCTGCTTCTGGTCACCACTCCTTTGCTGGTATCACCAATGATCTGGTGTCTTGGATGATCCCTTAGATGCCTTACTGCTGGAGGCAATCTTGCTTCAACATTGGCTACAAGGGCAGCTTCTTGCTTATCTTCATCCACCTCACTTATGTCTTGTAGTCCTTCTACTAGAATATCCATTCCATCAGCTTTATCTTGGACTACTGGGGCATCTTCTTTGATAGTTAGTTGGTCCATCATCTGTTCTGTACCTACAATACTAGAAGAGGAGCTTCGCAGCTCACTGTTAATCATAGTAGACTCATAAAAGACTACATGAGTAGATTCTTCTACAACTTGGCTTTTCAAGGTTTAGATAATATAGGCTTCACTATGATTATTGTAACAAAAAAAATCCCATCAAAGGACTTGACAGCAAACATAGTCACATAGGAATTCCCATTGGGAAGCACATAACACTTACTACCAAAGATTCTAAGATATCCTAGGATTCGTTTTCTGCCTTTTAAGATCTCATAGGGAGTCCTTTTGTGCCTCTAGGTAATAGAGGCCCTGTTGAGGACTTGAGTGTCCTACATCTCTTTGGAGGTATGGCAGTGGACCATGTTCGGAAAGTTTGAGTCATCAATGTAACTCACAATGATGTTCTATGCCCTCTTGTCCAATGTAGCTAAGATGACTTCATCCTTTGTCATCTCTGAATATGTCTTAAGAGTATGGACATTGGCATCTAGAACTTAGACCTTCATAGGGATGAAGGGTCCCTCCTTGACTGTCACAAAAATCCTTGGGTCATAGGCTTCCATGAAAAGCCTAGCCCTCTCTTTCAATATTACAAAATTCTCCTTTCTGCAGATGGGGAATTTCTTGGAACCTAGCTCCCTATGGTTCTCTCCAAAACCCATAAGTACAGAACTATAGCTACCCTTAAAGATCACTATGACTGTTAAATCTTTTTTTAGTAACCTCCCTATGATACCACTTGAAAGTCTTTATTTTCAAGGTATCTAACAACCAAGAGGGGGGGAATAGGTTTCTTAGTCCCTTGTGGCTTTCTTTTAATTTCATATTTAAGTACTTAGTGTGTTAGTAGTTTTCTGCTTTCAATAAACACACAACCTACAAGAAAGAAACAACATAAGAACCACACACAAAATATATAGTGGTCCCACAGATTATGGGTACGTTCACTCTCCTCCCACCTTTCTAACTTCTAGTTAGATAAGGAACTTCCCCAAAACTCAGCTCTAAGAGATTACACCACAGATCCCACAAGATCTCTCAGTCTCCTCCAAGACTTAAAATATAGGCCAAAGCCCTACCTCTGAGCAAACTTGCTCCTACAACTCAGTGATCAATTGATCACCTACCTCAGGCAAAAGGCCAAACAACTCTGGTTGGGAGGACAGTCCTACCTCAGATCCACAAAGGATCCTACATAAGAGAGAATGACTCTCCTACAGCTCAGGCACAAAGGCCTTACATCAGATCTAAAGGATCCTATAACTCAGGCACAAGTGCTCTACAACTCAGAGAGAATTACTCTCCTACCTCAGGCTCAAATTCCCTACAGCTCAGTGACCATGTAACACCCAAATATTCTTAAGCTGGAGTTAGGCTGGGTGACACGGCCTGGGACACGGGCATGTCCCAGGGCGTGTCAAGTGCACACGGCCTGGGACACGGGCGTGTCCCAGGGCGTGTTCTTTTTTGTAGGCATCGACTCGAGTTCTCGAGAACTGATCGTCGAGAGGCAACACGGCCTAGGACACGGGTGTATTCTAGGGCTTGTCCTGCTCGGGTGAATACTTAGTGGCATTGAGTGGCACTGAGAGGAATGGCATTGAGTGTGGAACACGGCTTATGACACGGGCGTGTCACAGGGGCGTGTTGGGAACACGGCCATGGACACGGGCGTGTGCATTAGCCGTGTCCTTCTCTGGTGATTTGGGCTTGTGTTACAAAGGGTGACACGACCATTCACACAGCCATGTCAAAGTTAACACGGGCATGTCTGCCCTGTGACACGGGCGTGTGGAGCCCATGCTCTGGTTAAATTTGAGTCAGTTCGTACACTGCTTGGGGGACACGGCCTGGGACACGACCGTGTTACAGGCCATGTCAAGTCAAATTTGGAATTTTGGGCAGATCTTGGCCATCCAATTATTTCTATTTGGATCCAATGGCCCAGGTCCTTTCCTGCAGTGATAAGGCTGAGTGTTAGCCTCTTCTATTATTCTTATCAAGAGACAAAAAGAGAGAGCTTGGAGGAAGGAGAAGGAGGAGAAGAGCAAGGCTTTGGTGGTGCTTCCACGGTCCGATTAAAGATCCGAGGCTAGTTTAGTGGAGGCAAAGATGCTGCGGTGCTTTCCAACCGGCAAGATTTTCGATGGCTCCCAAGAGATCGTCAAGGGTAACGATCTTCCTTATTGGACTTGTGAAGTCCTTCTTTATGCATGAGTAAGGAATCCTCTTAACAAAAAGGAGGAATGAGTGAGTGATTTCTGCGGGTTGATAGTTACTATCCCCTATTGAGTCTGCATATAGACCCGGAAAAGTGTAGTACGGGATAGACATACTGTGTGAAGCTCATCTGGACATGTTGGTCTGGATTTGTTGTAATGCCCCTTATTTTCTGCGATTATTTAATTCTCATTTGGCGTTACGTCGACGCGTTTTCTTGGCTTGTGCCATCTGTGGAGTGTGGTCTTAACTCCTTAGAACAAGGTGGCCTATTTTGTAGCCTATTGGCAAGATCTCCCTAGCAAGCCGAGTCGTTTTGGGTGACCCAGTGTGGCCTCTCGATGGATGCTTGTGTTTTGGCTTCGGGTGGGAATAACTCGAGTTATGTTCGTCGAAAGTTAATTTCGACTCCGCCGTTGTGTTTGTAGCGTGGATATTTAGCTATGGTCTGAATTTCATTGGATTCCGAGGTGGTTCGGTTTTCGCGTCGTTTTGGTGTGTTAATAATAATAAATGCAATTAAGTAATTAATAAAGCTATAAAATGAAATCCAGCAGTCAAAAAGCTGGGTGATTTAATCCTGCGGCCAGTAGATAAGCAGTTATTGCTTTTGTGCATGAAAAGGTGGCAGCATGCATGGCTGGCGGCTTGTAATAGGCTAGCTTGAATTGAAGCCTGCGGTTTTTTTAGGTGATAGTTAAGGCAGAATAGACGTGTCTATGTATATATAGTCTTATGTTAAAAACGAGACTATTCATCGCCTCCTTCCATGAAAGAAAACTGCTGTCCTATTCGTCAGCGGAAGAAAACCGGCTGGCAGTTGTGCCTTCCACCGTCGATTCCCGGAGTTCTAGCGGTCGGATTTTCGTTCCGAGTGTAGATCTGGACTGCTCTCCCCTAGATCTCCATTTCGACGGTAAGCTTTCTCCATTTCGTGCCCTTCTATGGTGTTGTAGAATTTCGTTTGACCCCTCTCCCTCTCCGAAAAATGTCCAGTCAAGCTCGGTTAGGTTTTTGCTGCCAGATCCGTGGGGAAGCAGAAAAGTCGGTCGAGACCTTTCTGGAAATCAAGGAAAGTAGTGCTCCTAGCCCTTTCCAAGTAGAAATTTCTTGCTGTTATCTCTGTATTCCGCCATTAATGCTTCCAGGTTCTTGTTAAAACCCGATTTAGCTATGACAAATGTTGCTTAAGCACGCTAATTATACTCTTGTCCAGATTTTTCCTTTCAGAAGTTCTTTCTTCTTACATCTTAATTTGAGATTGTTCTAATCCCTGCTCTTAGAACTAGGGTTTGCAGTTAAACTTGTAGGATTACGTAGTTTCAGCGGCTGCTAAGTCTACTACCAGGTTGCCGATGAATATATAAGCCGAGTTTTGCATGATTAGGCTCGGGATGAGTAGATTCGGCCTGAGTGTAGAGGTAGCAGCAGCAGGAAATTTTTTTCTCCTCTCCTAAGTCTTGTATAATAAAGATATTCTGGGCTAATGGTAGTGGTCTGATGTGATAGGATGAGTGTGAGAGTTAATTTTTCAAGTTACTGTATTTCAGCGTTGAGAGGTTCAGGAAATGCGAAAATTTTATTTTAGCTAAGTAGTTTGGCGTTGAGTGAGTAAATTCTTCTAAGTCAAAATCGACGGGAATCACTAAGTGATTCTCACCGACTTCGACGAGAATCGTTAGTGATTCCCGCCGATTCGGCGAGAATCAATCTGCATTCCCGCCGATTCTGCGAGAATCAATCTGCATTCCCGCCGACCACCTCCGGATGGCATTTAGTGAGTGGTCCTCACTCAACGCCACGACGGTTTAGGCGCTGAGTGAGGCAGGCTCACTCAACGCCGCAGCCCTTTCCTGCGGGTAAGTACTTTGCCGTTGAGTGAGTTGACCTCACTTAACGCCGAAGTTGTTCTATCGTTGAGAATGGTGGACACACTCACCGCCGCAGTTTGTTTTCGCGGCTAAGTATTTTGGCGTTGAGTGAGGTGGACTCACTCAATGCCACAGTTGGGTTTTGCGGTAAAGTGCTAAGGCATTGAGTGAGTGGACCTCACTCAATGCCGTAACTATTTTGGCGTTGAGTGTGGTTAACTCACTCAACGCCACAGCCTGTGTTGCTTAAGGCGTTGAGGGAGTGGACCTCACTAAACGCCATAGTTATTTTGGCATTGAGTGAGATTAGCTCACTCAACGCCACAACCTGCTTTGCTGAAGGAATTGATGGAGTGGACCTCACTCAACACCATGGCTGTTTTGGCGTTGAGTGAGGTTAGCTCACTATACGCCACCGTCTGTTTAGGCGTTGAGTGAGTGGGGCTCACTAAACTCCATGCCGTGTTGAGTCATCTCAACTCTTTTACCTTACCTTGATTTTCTCCCCTGAGTGAATTCCTTGATTTTGAGGTTCCTTGTCGGCTATTTTCTTTTTTTTCCAAAAAGGCTGAATCGTGAGTCGTGGTTAGTAGTGGTGGTTTGATGATCTTAATGGGGAAGGTGTTGTGTTATTTAGCCGAGGCCACCCTTTTTCTTTTATCTTGCTCCAGGTACGGGCTGGGTAAGGGGGTGGGAGGTCCCTAGTGCTTTCACATGCAGACCCCTGGGCTTTATTTCTTGGAAATGGTGGTTGGGGGACTGAGTTTGCCTCCAACCCGGATCCGCGTTGTTTTTGCTACTACCATCTCTCGCAGCTTAGGGTGTTAGACATTTATTCCTTTGTAAATTTGCAACGTTTGGGCTCATGGTAGCCTGGTAAACTCTGCAAGATTTAGTTTTGGGCAGGGTTGTTGCTGTTTCCTCACACTTAGTGTTTTTCTTTCTGTCTTGCCTTGGACAGTGGTGCTTGTTTTCGGTTTACTTACTCTTCTTGCTTACCTTATAACCTAACATTTCCGTACAGCTTAATTGTTTAGCTTACAGAGGTATTCTTTTCTTCTTTGAATGCCTCAGGTTCTGGTTAGTAGCCGATTAGGCGGCTAGTTATGTTGTACTGTTGCTGGTGATCTCTCGTACTATGGAGATTAGTTCCTTGGTCTTGTGAGGTAGTTTTACTGTTTTTCTTACAGACATACATATTTGCCAGTGGGTTCGTGTCAGTTTGTTGGCGCCCACTAGTAGTTTTTACCTTGATACTAGATATGTTACTTTTTGCTGCTACCTTTCTGGAGTTAGTCTACTTGCTCTTGGGATGATTTATGCTAGGTTGCTAGTTACTTTTAAACTTAAAAACACTATTATAAGTATACCTCATGATAAGCATGTTTTATAAAACTCATCACTATTTTCCAAATAACGTAAAAAGATCATTTTCCTATATATAGTATAAATTAAATATAGGGTCCTGCATAGTATAAGTTGTCCTCTGGGGACACTTATGCACTCTTTTAGGATGTCGAACCTGAATAAAGTATTTTCCGCAGCGTATAAGTATAGTTTTTAAATTGTGGACTAGGTGATCCACCGAGCCGAGGGATACGGCCTTTAAAAATATAACTGATTTTCTAATCATGTAACTTATGAATTTTCATAAAGTATAGTTGATAGTGGTTTGCCTGAGCGTCGGCAGTTATCCCCAGCTCGACGTATTATCATGACGCGTGTTTTCTCCTACTCTGATAATCTGTTTTCCTCAGAGAAAATGCAGGTTGTGACATTGGTGATGTTTCATTTACGCACCGGAGAAGACTCCGCATATACTCGTGTAGTTAGTGGGGTCTTGGGTTTTCCTGTGAAGGGGAGTAGCAGGAAGTACTATAATGTGGATATCCAGAAAAATGCCCTTATGCTATTTGTGTTGTGGCTACGATGTAGCCTGTCCTTGATGGACGATGAAGCTAGTCCTATTTGGACAGTTTGGCTATTATGACGCCAGTCCTTGGCGGACGTTATGGCGATTGGGAGCTACGAGCTCTAAAAGGCCTCGTGCCGAACAGGAAAGGTGAAGCCGACCCGCGCCTTTTATTATAGTCGCAAGTACGATGTGCTTGGTGAGGGCAAGGAGATTTTGAGCAACGGGGGGTGGTGGATCAGTACCTGCGTTATGTTGACTGTACAAGGAAGTGACAAGGAATTGGGCTTTCGTCAGTAGCATAATGAGAGTCTTAGGCCCGTGCGCCATTAAGACTAAATGCTCAATGGTGTTGATCCCGGTTCGCCGGTGTACCCAAAAGTGTGCCTGAGAGCACAGATCGTCGGGCCTGGTGGCTGACGGTTGTGATGGATTGCTTGTGCGTAAGAGCACAATATGTATATTATCTGTCAATTGTTGTATTTCTCTGTAGGGAAGGAATGCCTCTGCCCCGGGAAAGTGGTTGGATTGTTATAAATTGGTCAAATGAATGCTGATCGATGCCTTGTTTGGCACCTTCTGGGTGGATTGTCCCTGTGCAGGTGCTGGAGAGCCGAGCGTAAAATGAAGGGTTGATGCCCCTACTGTTGATGTTGCCGCTCTTGCTGTTGCTGCTAGCCCTTGAAGGCAAGCTTTTGTATTTTCTTTTATTCATGTATGGTCGGCCTGCACGCTGATGTCTGTAATCCATACTGTTTAAAGAGGAACTGTAAGGCCTTAAGGCCAAACACTAGTATGTGTTATTCCCTCGTTTGAGTGGTTGTATATAACGTTCGTTTATATATATCTAGTGGATATTCCTGCAATTAGTTCAGCTAATTGTGTATCTATTCCGCTAGCATGCTCTGTGTTAAGATGCATTGATTGTATTATTCTGTTACCTCACCGTCTGTTTGTAGCATATAGTGTGGGGCCCCGGCAGGACCTTCTATTATATGTTATCTTAACGGGTGGAGTGGTTATATTTTGGTATCAGCTTGTCTCGGTCTTCCTCTTCCGAATTCGTGGTCGAATTCTTTTGTGGGGTGGCGAGCACATGTCTGTGCGAACCGATGTAACGCTAGTGAACTCTGGAATATCCACTAAGAAATGCAAATACACTTGTTTAAGGAATCTGTGCGTTCCTACTTTGTTGTTATTGCTTGCGTATAATTGCTAATGTGTGTCTTGTCCACCCATAGGTGACTCGTAGTGGTTCTGGGCAATCTTAGCCCCAGCCCTCTAATGAGAGTGCGGCACCAGCTGAGGTGACAACACCTCCTCCATCTGCGGAAACTGTTTGATTAGTTGCTGAGGATCTATTTGTGATGATTCGGCCGACCGGGCAGGCGCTGCCGGCGGTGGTTTCAGATCGTGTTGATGTCCGACTAGAACCAGTTGAGGCTGTGGATCCGCGAGAAGCTGAACGACAATTGAAGCAACTCATGAGCTTCAATCCGCCTACGTTCGCGGGACTGCGATCCCCAACGCAGGCAGAGAATTGGTTATCGCGAGTCAAACGTATTTTGACGGCGATCAGGATGGAGGAAACTCAAAAGGTCACTTTGGCCACCTTCTTGTTAGAAGGAGAGGCGAGGTTATGGTGGGACGAGGTTGAGTTACACCATTTGGCGGGCAGGCAATTGACTCAAGTATGAATTGAGGAGTTCTCTTGTATGTTTTTGGCTAAACATCTTCCAGCGGCACAACGCATTGCTATGGAGAATGAGTTCTAGCGGCTAACACAAGGAGAAAATATCGTTGATGCATACCTACAGGAATTTACAAGATTGGGACGGTATGCAGGAACAAACTTCGCTGATGAACAAAGAAAAACAAATCGGTTCTATGAAGGATTGCAGGACGAGTTGAGGTTCCTGCTTTCTAGTTCCATGAACCAGGGATTTCAGGCTTTAGGTGATACGGCGGGTGCGCTGGAAAAGGACATGAAGCGGGTGCAAGGCTGGAATGACTTGGTTGTGGCAAAGCCCGAGTTAAAAGCACCCCGCTCTGGCAAATCGTACTACTAGAAGAAGTGGGGCAAGAGGTCCAAGCCTTCGGGGCAAACTTCTGGGACGGTTACATCTGGAGCAACGTCGAGACCAGAGTCTCGTGCATGCTTTACCAATGGCAAAGTGGGGCATTTAGCCCGTGATTGTCGGGTTGCTCAACCTAAAGGAGAAAAGAAGATGGGTGCGTCTTATACTTAGAAGGTCAAAGAAGTGGTTGATTCCTCTGCATCGCAGGAGCAGCCCAGAGTCTACAATCTTGGCCAACAAGAGGCTATCAAGCAAAGTGACGTCATCACAGGTATGAGTTATGTTAATGATTGTTGTATTGATTGCATATTTTGTATGTAGCTTGTGCATGATGTGTGTGCTACAGGCTTTGTCCTGATTTGCAACAATCCGGCAAGAGCCCTATTTGATACGGGTGCTTCGTATTCTTTTCTGTCTAAGGACTTTGTAACTCGAGTTGGAGTACCGAGTCATGTGACAACAGATGGTGAAAAGGTGCTACTGCCGAATGGGTGTATCATGCTTGCGGATAGGACTTGCGATGTAGACGTGCATATAGGAAATCGAGATTTCGGATTGAGAGCATCCGTACTGCCGCTGACGGATTTTGATGTGATCTTTGGCATGGACTGTCTCTCGGAGCAGCGTGACTTGATTGATTGCACTTCCAAGGAGATCACACTGGGCCAGAATACAGAACTTGAGACGAAGTTTGCTGGTATGCGAGGAGTAGGCGGGACCTTATTGTCTGCACTCTAAGTCGCCAGTGCTGTTCGGAAGGGCGCGGAGTTATTTTTCACGCTTTTTCAAGCTGTTGAGCCAAAGGCCAGTGTAAGTGATTTTCCGATTGTGTCGGAGTTTGCAGATGTATTTCCTAAGGATCTTCCTGGCTTACCTCCCCAGCGGGAGATTGACTTCGCGATTGAGTTGGTTCCAGGTGCAAAACCTGTGGCCCGCTCACCATATCGCGTTGCGCCAAAGGAAATGGCTGAACTTAATGTCCAATTACAAGAATTGTTAGAGCAGGGATACATACGCCCAAGTATGTTACCTTAGAGCGCGCCTGTTCTATTTGTGAAAAAGAAAGACGGTAGTTTGCGTTTGTGTATTGACTACCGCGAATTGAATAAGAAAATGAAAAAGAACAAATATCCGATTCTACGGATCGATGACCTATTTGATCAGCTAGCGGTGTCAACCATCTATTCAAAGTTGGATTTGAAATCGGGATATTATCAATTGCGGATTCGGGAAGGCGATATTCCTAAGACAGCATTTGGGACATGCTATGGTCATTATGAACGGTGATGCCATTTGGCTTATATAATGCGCCTTCAGTATTCATGGATCTAATGCACCGAACGTTCCGAGAGTACTTGGATTTGTTCGTAATTGTGTTTATTGATGATATTCTTATGTACTCTCAGTCGGGAGATGATCATGCAAACCATTTGCGGTTGGTGTTACATACCCTGCGGAGGAATAAGTTGTATGCCAAGTTCTCAAAGTGTGAGTTCTGGCTATCGTCAGTGGCTTTTCTGGGCCATGTGGTAAGTGGAGAGGGCATAGCAGTAGATCCGACAAAGATAAGTGCCATACGGGATTGGCCAGTGATGTCTTCAGTGGCCGAAGTCAGGAGCTTTCTTGGCCTGGCAGACTACTATAGACGGTTTGTAGAAAACTTCTCATGGATTGTTTTACCTCTGACCACGTTGACGAGAAAAGATCAGAAGTTCGTTTGGACACCGGAGTGCGCGCGAGCTTTTGAAGAGCTGAAGAGTCGTTTGACCACGGAGCCTATGTTGACATCGCCATGTGGTACAGACGGCTATGAGATCTACAGTGATGCTTCAGGGAGCGGCTTAGGATGCGTTCTTCTGCAATTTTGTAAAGTGATTGCTTATGGATCACGCTAGCAAAAGGTGCATGAACGAAACTACCCCATCCACGATTTAGAGTTGGTGGCGGTAATCTTTGCGCTAAAGTTGCGGCGGCACTAGCTTTCTGGCGTTAAAGTAGATATCTATACAGATCACAAGAGCCTAAAGTATTTGTTAGATCAGAAAGATCTGAATATGCGACAATGGAGGTTGATTGAGTTCCTTAGGGACTACACTTTCGATATTCACTATACTCCCGGGAAGGGAAATGTGATCGCTGATGCTTTGAGTCGTAGGACGCCAGTACGGGCAAACTGGTTGAAGAGGCATTATGTGCGGCTAATCCAGGAGATGGAAGCGTTAGAGATATCTTGTGTTGACAAGGATGCTACGGCCGATGCGTGCTTGAACTGGACAGAGGTACAATATGACCTTGCGGACAGAGTTTGGCGAGCAACGGAGCTTGATGAAAGTCTCCAACGGTATGCAAAGGATGGTCCAGGTGAGCAATTCTCCTAGGATGACTGATTGTGGCGAAAAGATGGTCGATTGTGCGTCCCAAGTACGGGGAAGTTGAGAGAAGAGTTGATGTACGAAGCGCATTTTGCCAAGTACTCAATTCACCCTAAGAGCACAAAAATGTACAGAGACATGAAAAAGTTGTTCTAGTGGCCTGAACTAAAGAAAGACATAGCCTGTTATGTGGCAGAATGTCACACTTGTGCTTTGGTAAAAGCAAAATGCCAGAAGCCTGGTGGTTTCCTGAAGTCATTACAGATTCCGGAGTGGAAGTTTGATGATATTTCAATAGATTTCGTGCACGGGTTGTCGAGATCTCAACGTGGTCATGACTCTATCTGGGTGATTGTAGACCGGTTGATAAAAGTGGCTCACTTCCTCCCAAACAAGAGAGATGATTCAGTGGAGGCCTTGGCTAAGCTCTATGTTGAACAGATTGTTCGACTACACGGTGTTCCTCGGAGCATTATTAGTGATCGTGATGGGCGATTCAACTCAACTGATTGGAGGCTAGTTCATCAAATGTTGAGCACAAAATTAGCTTTCAGTACGACCTTTCATCCCCAAACGGATGGCCAGACTGAGCGAACCAATAGGACGATGGAAGATATTCTTCGTTTGTGCGCCCTAGATTTCGGTAATAAATGGGAAGAGTACATTTATTTGGTTTAATTTGCCTATAATAATAGCTACCAAGCGAGCATCGGTATGGCACCGTTTGAGGCTCTATATGGTTGTAAATATCGTACACCAGTAGCTTGGGCAGAGGTAGGCGAATCCAAGCTGAATGGGAGAAAGTAAGTCGAAGAAGCTACCTCGATAATACGCTATATTTGGTAGAGACTATTGATAGCCCAGGATCGACAAGAAAAGTACTATAATGCCAAGCATCAGAACATGGAGTTCGCGGTGGGCGATCGGGTCTATTTGAAGATAAAACCCTTCAAAGGCGTATCTCAGATTTAGAGGTTGAAAAAGCTAAGTCCCAGATACCCTTGTCTGTTTGAAGTGGTGGAGCGAGTCGAGGAAGCTGCTTATCGGCTAGCGCTTTCAGCAAAGTTTAGTGGATTGCATGATGTCTTCCACATCTCAGTACTTCGCAAAGTCGTCAAGGATCAAGCTCAAATAGTTGAGAATGATCGTGTACCGGTCGACTATGGGCTAATGACGATTAGACCCATTCAGATCGAGGATCGAGCCGAGAAATAGTTATGGAACAAGATAATAAGGATGGTCAAAGTCCGGTGGGACAATTGTGGCCGTGAGGAGCAAACATGGGAGCGTGAGCAGACCATGCAAGCTGAGTTTCCCGAAATTTTTGTATAAACTGTTGACTGTGTACATTTTGTTATAACAACTCTTTTAACGTTATAGCTTTGTGATTCCTGTTTATTTTCTGAGTACAAATTTCGGGACGAAATTTATCTTAAGGGGGGAGGATTGTAACACCCTAATATTCTTAAGATGGAGTCAGGCTGGGTGACACGGCCTGGGACACGGGCGTGTCCCAGGGAGTGTCCAGTGCACACGGCCTGGGACCCGGACGTGTCCCAGGGCGTGTCCTTTTCTGTAGGCGTCGACTCGAGTTCTCAAGAACTGATCGTCGAGAGGCGACACGGCCTGGGACACAAGCATGTCCCAGGGCGTGTCCTGCTTTGGTTAATACCGAGTGGCGTTGAGTGGCGCTGAGATGAATGGCGTTGAGTGTGGAACACGGCCTATGACACGGGCGTGTCACAGGGGCGTGTTGGGCACACGACCATGGACACGGGCGTGTGCCTTAGCCGTGCCCTTCTCGGGTGATTTTGGCTTGTGTTACAAAGGGTGACATGGCCAGTCACACGGCCGTGTCAAAGTTAACACGGGCGTGTCTTCACTGTGACACGGGCGTGTGGAGCCCGTGTTCTGGTTCAATTAGAGTCGGTTTGTACACCGCTTGGGGGACACGGCCTGGGACACGGGCGTGTCACAAGCTGTGTCAAGTCAAATTTAGAATTTTGGGAAGATCTTGGCCATCCAATTATTTCTATTTGGATCCAATGGCCCAGGTCCTTTATTGTAGTGATAAGGCTGAGTGTTAGCCTCTTCTCTCATTCTTATCAAGAGTGAAAAAGAAAGAGCTTGGAGGAAGGAGAAGGAGGAGAAGAGCAATGCCTTGGTGGTGCTCTCGCGGTCTAATTCAAGATCCGAGGCTAGTTTAGTGGAGGCAAAGCTGCTGCGGTGCTTTCCAACTGGCCAGATTTTCGATGGCTCCCAAGAGATCGTCAAGGGTAACGATCTTCCTTCTTGGACATATGAAGTCCTTCTTTATGCATGAGTAAGGAATCCTCTCCACCAAAAGGTGGAATGAGTGAGTGATTCTGGTGGGTTGATAGTTGCTATCCCCTATTGAGTCTGCATATAGACCCAAAAAAGTGTAGTACGGGATAGGCATAATGTGTGAAGCCCATCTGGACATGTTGGTATGGATTGGTGATGTTGCATTTACGCACCGGAGAAGACTCCGCGTATACTCATGTAGTTAGTGGGGTCGTTGGGTTATGCCTGTGAAGGGGAGTAGCAGGAAGTACTAGAATGTGGATCTCTAGGAAAATGCCCTTGTGCTGTTTGTTTTGTGGCTACGATGTAGCCAGTCATTGATGGACGATGAAGCCAGTCCTAGTTGGATAGTATCTCTATTGTGATGCCAGTCCTTGGCAGACGTTATGGCGATTAGGAGCTGCGAGCTTTAAAAGGCCTCGTGCCGAACAGGAAAGGTGAAGCCGTCCCGCGCCTTTTATTATAGCCTCAAGTACGATGTGCTTGGTGAGGGCAAGGTGATTTTGAGGAACGGGGGGTGGTGGATCTTTACCTGCGTTATGTTGACTGTACAAGGAAGTGTCAAGGCATTGGGCTTTCGTAAGTAGCATAATGAGAGTCTTAGGCCTGCGCACCATTAAGACTAAATGCTCAATGGTGTTGATCCCGGTTCGCCGGTGTACCCAAAAGTGTGCCTGAGAGCACAGATCGTCGGGCCGAGTAGCCGACGGCTGTGATGGATTGCTTGTGCGTGAGAGCACAATATGTATATTATCTGTCAATTATTTTATTGCTCTGTAGGGAAGGAATGTCTCTGCCCCGGGAAATGGGTAGGATTGTTATAAATTGGTCAGCTGAATGTTGACTGTTTCCTTGTTTGCAACCTTCTGGGTGGATTGTCTCTGTGCAGGTGCTGGAGAGCCGAGGGGAAAATGAAGGGCTGATTCCCATACTGCTGTTGTTGTCGCTCTTGCTGTTGCTACTAGCCCTTGAAGGCTAGCTTTTGTATTTTCTTTTATTCATGTATGGCTGGCCTGCACACCGATGTCTGTAATCCATACTATTTAAAGAGGAACTGTAAGGCCTTAAGGCCAAACTGTAGTATGTGTTATTCCCTCATTTGAGTAGTTGTATATAACGTTGGTTTATATATATCTAGTGGGAATTCCTGCTATGAATTCAGCTAATTGTGTATCTATTCTGCTAACATGCTTAGTGTTAGGATGCGTTGATGGTATTATCCTGTGACCTCACTGTCTGTTTGTAGCATATAGTATGGGGCCCCGGCCAGACCATCTATTATATGTTATCTTAACTGGTGGAGTCGTTACAGATCAAATGATCACATAACTAAGATCCAAGATGGATCCTACTCTCGGAGAGTATAACTCTCCTACCTCAGGCGCAAGCGCTCACCCTCAGGCTCAAAATCACTTCATCTCATATCCAAGAGGATCCAATAAAAGTATAATGCTTTTAGTTAATTTGACACAAGGAAATTTCTCTATGTCTGTTATTAAAGCTGAGTTATCTAAGCTCTAACTATCTTAACAGCAGCAGAAAAACATTCTTCAATATATGGCTGCATCTGCTGGAAGTATCTCAAAAAACTGTTTATGAACTTGTTGTAGAAGACTGAAGGCTCCCCTCTCTTTCTTTATAATAAGTGTTTTTGAACTTGCTGTAGTAGAAGAAAATGTTATTGTTAACTGGACTGAACTTTTAGTTCAGCTGATCGACTTCAAGCTTTTTCCCCTCTAATAATGGTGAGGAAGATGAAATCAATCCGCTCTTTTTCTTTTTGAAAAAAAACCCTAAAAGTTAAGTTCATCATCCAGAAGCTGCCCCTTTTATCTTACGTCGATTAACGGATCCAAGAAGGATTATGGACCACCTGCAGTTGATAGTTGCACCTTGCTTTAACGGAAGAAGATGTACAGTAGCTCTCCGGCACTATTTGACACGTTTTGTAGCTTTCCCGCAAGTATTTTGAATGATGTTGACTTCTGTTGACTTTGGCCGATGTCATCGGTTATGGACATAGCCAATTTATCATATCCACTCTAGGCATTGAGTGCATTTAGTGAGCAAGATTCACTCTACACCAAAACCCTTAGTCAACTGTCTGAATCATTCTGTATCATAGGAGTTAAGAGCGTTGAGTGCAATGGCTTCACTCAACTCTTTTACACTTAATCATTTCTTCACCAGTCTGAAGGCGTTGAGTGAGCTGGCCTCAATCAATGCTTTCTACTTTTGCCTGTCTTCTTTATTGGTCGTTTAGTTAACTGGCTTCACTCAGCGCTTCTAAACCTAGTTGATTTCTATTTTCTTCTTAGGCTTTTACAGTAGCAGCAAGACTCAACGCTTTTGCTGTCTAGCATTGAGTGAAGATTCATCACTCAACGCTTTTGTACTTGGCTGTCTTTTGTCATCTTAGGCTTTATCTTAACACGATGCCTTCTACATTGGCGTCGAGTGAGCTGTGTTCACTCGATGCTTCTTGATATTGTTGAATATTATGCCCGCCAATACATAGGCATTGACAGATTCAACTATACTCGATGATGGCATTGAGTGAACTATCATCACTCAACACCTGTGGACGTGGCCGTAGAATTTCTTTGCAGACTGCATCGCTTTGACTATCCATAACTAACTCAACGCTTTATGGCATCTAGCATTGAGTGAATTGTCATCACTCAATGCTTATGGACTTAAACAGATTTCAATCTCTCCACATTCTTAATTTGTGATCACCTATCACATCACTTGGAATACCTGTCCTTTGAGTTTTTCAAGGACTAACCTGCATGCAGAACTTGAGCATACATCAAATACAACACTGTGTATATCATTCACATGTTTTACTTCTTCAAATCTTCTTCAAATATGGGACATTGTAGACAATGGACCAAACACAAGATGTCATCCAAGGCTATGATTTCCTACCAAATCCATGATTTGAACACAAGGCTAACACATCAACTACTTAGACAGAAAATCAATCATGGAATTTTGTTAGGTCAACGCAGCAACGTCCATCGCAGTTTGCGGGAGCCACAGTACTCACCAAAAAATGTGCAACCATCCGTCGAAAACGTCTTTCCAAGGGCTATATCTTTCGTGTTCAGCCCAAGACATAGAAGTTCTCGGATCATGTCCTAAATCGAGCACAAAGTGTAATGCCCCTAATTCCAATTTGGTGTTCAGGCTGACTGACATGGCCTGGGACACGGGCGTGTCCGAGGGCGTGTCCATCTTTGGGTACTCAAGTGGGTCGAGTAGTATTCGAGTGGGTCTCGAGTATGTCTCGAGTGAGGAATATGGCGTGGGACACGGGCATGTCCCAGGGCGTGTCCTTCACTGTGTGTGTCGAATCAAGTTCTTGACACAGTACATTCGACGATCGTTTAGAGGTGATACAGACAGGGACACGGGCGTGTCCGAGGCAGTGTCCTGCTCGGGTTGGTAACCAGACCGCCTTGTGTGTGGCACATGGCCTGTGAAATGGGCGTGCCACAGGGGCATGTTTGGCACACGGCTAAGGGCACGGGTGTGTGGCTCTGCCATGTCCTTTTCGAGAATTTTGATCCTGTGCCGTTTGAGGGGCACACCCCTCAAAACGAGCGTGTACCTGGTGACACAGGCGTGTCAGTGCTAGACACGGGCCTGGCTAAGCCCGTGTCATGGTAAGGATTGTGTCGGTTCGTGTACCACTTGCAGTATACGGCCTGTGACACGGGCGTGTCACAGGGCGTGTGTAAGATCCAACTCCCCCATCCGAGGAGTTAACCTGAATCTTATGCCCTTAACCGCCGCCTTAGGGTGACACTAACACACGGGTTAGTCGACACCGTAAGTCGCCGATTCTGCCGGCTAGCACGATTATAAACCTATTCGGCCAATATGAGAAACAGAAGTATAAAACAGAGTAAACACAGCATAGTCCACAGGCACAATACTAATCATATATATAGCAAATGAAAAGTACACAAATAAATAGTCCCAAATGAGTACAAAAATAAAAGAGAGTAATAAGGGCTTATGCCCAGTACATCAAATCAAATCTCTCACTCTCTCAAATCCAAAAGCAGCAGAATCTAATCATCTAAACTCATCCCACCTGAGGACGTGCTCTAATCGTGGTAGTAAGTGATTTCGGTATCTGCTCCTCAAGTCCTGCCTCCTCGATGTGCTGGTCCATCTCCTCGAGCTCCTAAAATTATATGGTCACCGACCATTAGTCAAAAAGACTAAGTCGTTTCCTCCGCACCTCGCCCCGCAACTCCTAGGCACCGAGCGGGAGGACGAAGCGGAGGACAAAAAGTGGTAGCAAAAGGGAAGCAGGTGAAAGAAACTAACTAGCAAGTGTATAATATAATTCTACATCTATCAGTTCTAAGCACAAGGTATAAAGAAGTAAAGTGCGGTACAAGTAAGTAAGAGAACCGAAAGTAAAGCAGTAAAGTAAAGCTACACTACCACTACACTATCATCACAGAGCGTACCTTAACTTATAAAAATGCCCATACAAATTTATAAGTTAGGTTTCCAGGAATTGTAACTTATCATATAAAAGATCCCATACTAATTTATATGATAAGGATCCATGAAGCGTATGCCCTAATATGAATGAATGATATGATGCAATTTGAGCAGCAGGCAAGTGCAACTCACAAACAACGACCCCGTGATCATAGACCTTTAGTTCCAACATTTTGAGAGCTAGCATCACTCTTAGGTACCACCATTGTGGCTACGGCAGCAGCGGATCGGGCTTCTCCGCTTTCTAGGCGGGTATACACACTACCAGGCCAAGACCTCTCTTTTACGCCTCTATATACGTCCTAGGTGCACTCTATATTCTCTGCGTACTAATTGCTAGCTTCCTGCTAGACATTTAGGTAAGGTAAACGTCTTCAGGGATTGTCTGCCTGATCGCAGTATTAAACAACATACTGGCCCTTCCACTCGTACACCTCACCCGAGTCACCATACTGCCATCGGTGTGACGATTGGCCCAGTACCTCATGACCCGCCACCAGTTTCCTAATGCACATGCAATTATTTCAACTCGAGCCTCCAGCTCGCAGGACCAACCTGTCCTGATTCCTCCAACCCTGCCCGGGTGAGCAAGTAAACCAACCACTTCTTCCAACTCTGCACGGGTGAGCAAGTAGTCAACAGACTCCAAGTCCCTCCAACCCGGCACGAGTGAGCATATAACTAATCAATTCCCTCCAACTCAGCACGGGTGAGCAAGTAGTCAACAGACTCCAAGTCCCTCCAACCCGGCACGAGTGAGCACATGTTCAGTTTACCTATCCTATTAGACTACTCTTTCCTACCGGTTATTATACTTAGTGACTTAAGGTTAATCCCAGGACTGCCCAGGGCATGCCCGGTGAAGGGCTCTCGGGGGCACTAGGAACTACGATGGTCTGAAACCCAAAGCTCCCTTTCTCAAGGATGTTTACTTTAGTTGTTATCTACCCACAATTCCCTTTGCTCTCATTGTTACTCTTGAGCATTCCTAATGACTTAAGATGTTATTATCGGGAGGGCGATGGTCTTCCGTTGACCTCCACTCCAGTTATTACCCAATGACTTGTACTTTTACCCTCGTCACTAAAACGACACTACCCACCAGGGTTATACTTCTAATCGTAATCTCTAGCTCAATTGTCGATCTATCCCCCTGTGGGCCCTTTGATATAACCTATTTTTACTATGCGCAACCCATGACCTAACACCACCCCGAAATCGAACTTCTAATCCCTTGGGCCATATGTCTCAATTTATTTATCCTAGGGTGGTATGGACCTATATGATGACCATGATGATTTCCATAATTTCCGAAATTAATTACATCATTAAATTAATTTCTTCAATTAATTTTTCAGGTCATTTTACACATGAAGTATAATAAATTTTAATCCTACTTATGTAAAGAATTTTCTTGACCTATAATATGCTGAAATATCACTGTCTTCCAAGCATCATAATTTTCCCTTAAGTATTTCTATTTATTCTTTAATTAACACAAAATCAACATAATTATAATTTTCCAAATGAAGTACAAGTAATTCATTCACAAAAATTCTAGGAAAACTACAGAGTACATGTATCGATACTCTAAGGCTAAATACAGAGTTTCATAAACATATAAGGTACAATAGCCTAACAATTCCATTTTTAAGTAATTTACCAAAATGCCATTATTGGATTTTGAACATTACTGAGACATCCAAAATATTGAGATTATTATACAAGGCTCTTTATATAGTAATACATCTCTAGAAATTTTCCACAATTTTTCTACTGCATATTTCTATCAATTTCCAATTAAATGTAAATAAGGGCAAAATTATAAATCCACATAATTCCAGTTACAAAATTCATAAAACAGGGAAATAAAATTTCTAGGAATTAACTATGTTTTCTTTGTGATCATGACAAGATTTGGGGATTTATCTCCATGCTAAATCAATTTCCCAATTTATTTATCAAAAAGGTCTAATATTTTAAAATTCCAAATAATGGGATTTTTGATCCCAAAAATCCCATAATTAAATTGAGGGGTTAACTTTACCCTAATGGACCTCTAGATTCCATTCCATGATTTTTGGGTGCCTCAATTAGGCTGAATACACATTATTTCATTTTAGGCTAAATGCACACCAAGCCTATAACAAGCCAACACATGCAAGTGAGTTTACCCAACAGGAAGTGGTCAAAATTGGCTGAAATTTTAAACATACACATATAATGTCCATAAGGACACGTCACCAAAATTTGGGGCTCTTTGGAGTTGAAATACTCCAAAAATCACAATTAATTCATTTATCATATTTTGACTAAAACTATAGGAAAATATTCCACAAAAATTCTCATTTTTGGGGAGGGGCTAGACATGCCCAAATAAGTCACATGCCCAAAATTTCAGCCCATGTAAACTCCTGGTTTGACATGGGATTCCATTTTACTTTCTGCCCTAGCCTAGGACCAGTCCTAGGAAAATAGCCCTACAGGCCAGACCACTGGACAAAAATTGATGATTAAGGTTTCAAATTAAATTTAACATCTTAAGCTATAATTTTCATTCAGGAGTCAGGTTCTGGTGAAGACTCTAAGTACCATAATATTCACATGCAAGCTAACTGTATAAGTGTGACAATTATTTACTATTCATTTCATAGCAGAATTAACTGATTTTAATAAAAGAATTCACAGCACGAATCTTAAAGCCGGTTTGGACGGCATCTGCTTATCGTTCCCAAATGTTTAATGGCTAAGATCGAGGCGACCTGGAACATCTTGCGGGGCCATTTCCGGCCACCTGAGGCGGCGACACCCCCGGCCAACGGTGTCATCACCTTCACGGTAGTGGTGGCTATCTTTTGCCGGTGATGTGGCGGCGGGAGATGGCGGCGACGGCGATCCCGAAAGGTAGGAAGAGCTTGGGAAAAACTCTCAATTCTCACATGGCATCGGGCTCAATTGAGCCCGATATCTCCCCTGTTGATCTTGGATCCTAGTACGGGTAAAGGAGTGGCGAAACGAACCTGAGTTGGTGGCTGGCGGCGAGTTTGGCGGCAGTTTGTCATGGAAGAGCTGCTCCGGCGATCTCCTGCCCAAAAGCTCATTTCTCCACCAATTTTCTTGTTCCAGCAGTCGATTTCAACTCCTCTCCTCTCTCGGAAGCTAATGGTGGGGGTGAATTGGACTGAGGTGGGGTATATGGGGAGATACAACCAAGGTAAGCTTGGTTTGGAGCCTTGGTTGTATCGAATCTAATTTCCAAGTGGCCCTCATCCCCTAATTCTCTCTGGAATTACTTTGGGAGGTCAGCCAGCAAGCCCTTGGGCAGAAAAAAGCCAAGGCCAAGTGGCCTCCTTCCTATAAATCCACTTTCTCTCTCCTTCTTTTGGTGAATCCTCCAAAATGCCCCCTTGCATGCACTCTCTATCCATAACCAGAGGGGTGGGGCTAGTCTTTGTCTCTTTGGGCTGCTAATGGGCCATATTTGGTGGGCTTGGCCCAAGGGAAATGGTCTAGCAATTATTTTCCTTCTTTAGGTCCATTTGTTGACTTTGTTGACTTTTTGGGTTGACTTGGTCAACATGATGAGTGGGCTTACCCCACTTATTTGTCATGAGCCTAATGGAACCACCCAACTTGGGTTAGGTCAAGGGTGTGACCCATTTAGGCTTATTGGGCCTATAGGTATAGGTTTGACCCAAATAGGGCTAGGGTTGACGTGGGTCAACTAGGGTCATAGGGTTGACCTAGTGACATGCCCTAGGGTCCACTTAGATTGTTTTTAGGGTTAAGGCAATGTGGTGGTGTCATGGTGTGGCTAGGGTCCCTATTTAGGCTAGTTTGACCTAGCTTGACTTGGCCCTATAGTGGGCCCCACATGGTCACAACCCACTACCTAGGGTCAACCTAATTAATTTACCTAACACCCACCCTATGCCTAACACAATCTAAGTTAAGGGGCGTAGAAGTAACATGGGATGTTACAAATCCTATAAACAAACAAAAAATTCATGCCAAAAATTTAAGTTCGGGTCTACGGGGTTCTACTTGCAATAATTATAAGAAACTTTAAGCATAAATTAAAATGTACCTGATGTAAACAACTCCGGGTGTTGCTCCAACATCAGATCCCTCGGAGGACCACAACACCTTCATGAGAGGTACCTTCTTGAGAGGTACCTTCTTATTCCGCAACACTCGGACGACCGTATCGTCAATCCGGATCGGCTCCAGTCTAACTGATATGTCTGGCGCTACTGGCCCGACTGTGGTAGTAATGTGCTGTTCCGGCCGAAGGAGAGCTCTTCACAAGGTAGAGACATGGAAGACGTCGTGTGAGGTACTGAACTCCAGTGGCAGCTGCAGTTAGTAAGCCATGGGGCCGATCTGCTCCAGGATCAAGTATGGCCCCATGTATCGTGGACAGAGCTTCTTGTTCCTCCGCACCCGAGAGACACCGTGTACTGGACGAATCTTCAGGAAAACTCTGTCTCCAACCTTGAACTCCACCTTCCGGTGCCGAGCATCATAATACTTTGCCTGTCTGCTCTGGGCCTCTAGTAGCCGATCCCTGATCAAACGAATCTTAGCCTCTGTATCTTCCACAAAGTCTGAACCAAGAGCTTGAGTGTCCACGTCCTGAACCTAAGATAGCGGTGTCCGACACATCCTCCCATAAAGTGCCTTATATAGAGACATCCTGATGCTAGCCTGGTGGCTGTTATTATACAAGAACTCAATCAATGGTAGCAGACTCTCCCAAGGCTTCCCCGTATCCAATATGAATAGTCTGAGCAGGTCCTCCATAGTCCTGTTTGTCCGCTCCATCTGGCCATCAATCTGCGGATGGAAGGCAGTGCTAAAAGTGAGTCTTGAACCCAAGTAAGCTTGCACTGCCCTCAACTCCCTTGAAGTGAAGCGACCGTCTCGGTCCGAGACAATAGACCTGGGGATGCCATGGTATCTAACGAATTGCTCCACGAACACTCTCACCAAAACTACAACTGGAGCATCCTTCCTGACCTGAATGAAACGTGCTACCTTGGTCAGTCTGTCTATATTGACCCAGATGGAATCGTTCCTAGAGTGGGAGCGAGGCAATCTGTGTACAAAATCAATAGTAATGTCCTCGAACTTCCACTCTGGGACTGGCAGTGGCTATAATAAACCTCCCGGGCTCTTGCACTCTGCCTTCACGCGCTGGCAAACCTCGCAATGTGTCACAAAATAGGTGATCTCCCTCTTCATCCCTGGCCAGTACATGGTCCTCCGTAAGTCTGCCAACATCTTGGTGATGCCGGGATGCACTGAGTATCTGGAGCAGTGTGCCTCTCTGAGTTTGTCATCCCGGATACCATCTCCTGCTGGTATGTATACTCGACCATGGAATCGAAGGAGACCATCCTGCAGCGTGTAATCCTCATACTTGCCCCCTTCCAGGGTACTGAAAATTGGCTCTAGTGCAGCATCCAGTCTCTGATGTGTAGTAATGCGCTGTCGAATATTTCCATCACTGATCAAAGAGCTCAGGTACTCTCGATACACCACTGGCTCAGCCTCTGAAACTATGGTAATATTCATATCTTCCATCATGCGTAGCAACTCTATAGACATCGCCCGAGGCTTCGGTCCAGAAGTGCCGGCTCTCCTGCTCAAAGCATCTGCTACAGTATTTGCCTTCCCCGGGTGATAGTGCATCTTATAATCATAATCGTAGAGGAACTCTAGCCATCTCCTCTGGCATAGGTTCCGAACCTTCTCCGTGTCAATGTATTTGAGATTCTTGTGATCTGAGTAGATATCACAATGAATCCCGTATAAGTAATGTCTCCACGTCTTGAGGGTGAATACCACAGCCCCGAGCTCTAGATCATATACTGGATAGTTATGTTCATGCTTCTTCAACTGTCGCGAAGCATAAGCAATAACATGTCCATGCTTCATCAGGACAGCACCCATCCCCTGATAAGAGGCATATGTATAAATCTGAAATCCTTCACTCCCAGATGGTAGTGCAAGGATAGGGGGTGAGGTGAGTCTGTCTTTCAGCTCCTGAAAAGCTGTCTCGCACTGCTCTGTCCAATCAAAAGCCGTATCCTTCTTCGTCAAGGACGTGAGGGGGAGGGCTATCCTCAAGAATCCCTCCACGAACTTGCGATAATATCCTGCTAAACCCCAGAAGCTACGGATGTCTGATGCTGTCATTGGCCGTGGCCAATCCTGCACTGCCTCTATCTTTGTTGGATCCACTGCCAATCCAGCCCCGCTGATAGTATGCCCCAGAAATACGACCTCCTTCATCCAGAACTGGCATTTTGAAAACTTTGCATACATCTGAAACTCCCTCAGCCTCTGTAAAACTTGTGCCAGGTGCTCTGCATGCTCCTCCTGAGTCTGGGAGTAGATCAGGATATCATCGATGAATACTATGACGAAGCAATCTAAATAAGGCTCGAATACACGGTTCATGAGCGTCATGAATGCCGAGGGGGCATTCGTGAGCCCAAAAGGCATCACTGTGAACTCATATAGCCAATAACGTGAACTGAACGCCGTCTTCGGTATATTTTCTTCCCGGATGCGGAGCTGATAGTATCCGGACCGCAGGTCAAACTTGGAGAACAAGAAAGCTCCCTGAAGCTGATCAAACAACTCTTCTATCCGAGGCAGTGGATAAGTATTCCGAACCGTCAACCGGTTCAGCTCTCTGTTATCTATATATAATCGCAGCGATCCTTATTTCTTCGTCACAAATAGAACGGGTTCTCCCCACAGTGATGAGCTCGGCCGCACAAATCTCGAATCCACTAGCTCTTGAAGCTGAGTCCTGAACTCTGCCAACTCCCTAGGATCCATCCTGTAAGGTGCCCGGGACATTAGTCTCGCCCCCGGCACCAACTGAATTCTGAAGTCCAAATCTCGGGCTAGTGGTAGTTCGGGCAATTTCTCCGGGAATACATCGGAGAAATACCGAGCCACCGGGATGTCAGCTATGGAACTCTCTACTGCTGCCATCTCGAAGCAAATGAGGTACACCTCCTCCCCCTGCTCATAAGCCTTGACAGCCTGTACAGAACATAAAGAAAGGTGGGGGATGGGACGGATACCTTCAATGGTGATGTAGGAATCTCCATGTCTGAGTGTGATCCTCTTCGAGGGGCAGTCGATCTAGGCATGGTTCCAATGGAGCCAGGTCATGCCCAAAATCAGATCAAAGTCTGGCAGTCTCAGGACCGCTGCCGGAGCCTCGAATGCCTTGCCTTCGATCTCGGCCTCCATGTTGCAGCTATCCGTGGTCCGTAAATCTGAGCCATCAGGAAGACGCACCCTCATTTCTAGGCCAGGGAACCTTTCCACACCCTCTAGTCCTTCAATAAACATGTCCAACACGAATGAGTGGGAGGCACCCGTGTCGAAGAGAGTATAAGCGGGCTTGCCGCTGATCATAACTATCCTTGGGTTTTGTTTGAGTTCAAAGATAAAGATTATTTCTAAGGTTCTCAAGGTACTATATAATTGAAGACTTAGATAAAATTATCAATAATCATAAATACCTGTGATGACCTCTTCGGGATTCCTCAGCTCCGTGAGGTCCAGCACATACATTTATTCCTGGCCACGTCTTCGGCCATGATGTCCACTGATAGTTTTACTTTCAAGACTACCTAAACACCTAGAGGGGGGGGGGGGTGAATAGGTACTTTTCCTTGATTTAACTTAAGGCAGAATATAACTACAGTTATTTGAATAAATCAGATATAACTAAGCTAACACAGCATAACAATCACAAGCATACACAAATCACAGATTGCACACAGATTTATAATGGTTCCCCAAGATCTGGGTACATCCACTTTCCCCCTTCACCTATCTAGCAGTATGCTAGAGTCGGCCTAACTTCTTCCTTTAACTCAGATCCTCAGATCCTACAGCTCAGAATCTATAAGGATTCCTACAACTCAAGCTAACAAGCCCTACCTCAGCCTTGCCACACGGCCTACAACTCAGAGAATACCTTATCCTACAACTCACAATAACAAGCCCTACCTCAGCCTTGCCTCAAGGCCTACAGCTCAGAGAATACCTTCTCCTACAACTCGGGCATAAATAGCCCTACCTCAGAGAATAAATCTCCTACACTCAGCCTTTATAAAATAGGCTTACAACTCAGATCTATGAATAGATCCTACAGAATTTGATAAGGAGTTTTTGTAATCTCTTACCCCTATTGAGAGAGAAGGGATAAGAACTTTCTTGATCAGCTTCTTGAAGAGGATGATGGCTGAAATCAACTTGATCTTTGCCTTCTTCAAAGCTTCTTGAATCCTAACTTAGTTGAGTTGATTTCCTTTGAATAAAACTGACTGGCAGCTTTCTTCTTAGACTTAAGAAATAGATCTGAATCTCCTTGACAGATTAGTTTAGTATCTGCTTCTTGAGAGACCTGTGAATGTCTTCTCCTTGTCTTCAAATAGCTGGATCTCTCTCTATCCAAATCTCTTTAAGATACTTCTGAATTCTTGATTGAATTCCACTTAGACAGAATCTGAATAGTAAACTACTTCAGATCGTCTTCTTAGATCTTCTCATGAAGATCTTCTTCTTTGTTACTTGTACTTTCTTGATAAGAGAATAATCTCTAATTGTGTTAGTGGTGATAATACTTCTTCTCTATGTTGTGGTTGTGTTGTTCTTCTGAATCCGTCTGTTTATAGACTTCATCCTTGGTAACCGGCTGATCCGGTTTATAACTAACTTCTGACAAGTCTGACAGCTTCAGTAAACCTGTCATAACCTTTAGCTGTAAAGTCTTCAAACACTTCTTGAGCCTTTGACTCTGTCAGCAAAGCGTCGAGTCTGCCTGTCACAAAGTGTCGATACCATCTGTCAATATGTGTCGACACAATTGACTTAAGTATCGACACAGCCTTTGGTGATGTCGACAAAGCTGCCTTGATGTCGACACAGCTTCTTGATACTGCATCTTGAGAATGTGTCGACACTGATTATTTGTGTCGACACAAACACTTCACCATTAATCAGCAATCAACTTGGTCTATACTCAGTTGTGTGTCGACACAAGTCCTGTGTGTCGACACAGTTGATGTAGACTCAGAACATAGTGTGTGTCGACACTGCCTCCAGGTGTCGACACAGTTGTTGTCGACTCTGCCTCTGTGTATCGACACTGCCTCCCGGTGTCGACACAGCCGATGTCGACTATAATCTTCTGTGTGTCGACACTGCCTCCCGGTGTCGACACAAATCCTCTGAAGTGTCGACACAGCTATTTCCAAGTGTCGATGCAATCTTACTGAAGTGTCTACACAGCTTCTTCAGGTGTCGACATATGGACTAAGAATATTTTTCCAGCATTCTAGCACATTCTTAACCTGCACATAAAAACTAAAAATAACATCAAATACACCTTGATGTATATCATTGAGCTAAGTGAGGCTTCTCCAAATAAGGTACACATTTTCCAATGTACCCAACAATCTCCCCCTATTTGGAGAAGTCATAATCCTTTAGCCAATGATACACAGCACTTATAAAATAAACATGATGATGTATATAAGCATTATATGACAGGGTACTATATAAACAAAACACATATCATAATTACATCACAGAATAAAGATATAAAAGCAAATGATCACAAAATAGTGTTTTGCATATCAACTCAAAAAGTTTGTTACAAAATGTTTACATTGATTTCTTTTAACAAACTATCAATTACATAGTTCTTGAACAAAAACTAATAAAGCTAAGACTAAGGCTGGGCAGGCTCCTTGATGACTATCCCTTTTCCAAATATTATCTGAGCCTGAGCAGGAGGTCCTGTATCTTCCATGGGCTTCTTGCCTTTCAGATCATCTTTCTTATGTGCTTTAGCCTTGATCCTTTGTCTTTCAAAATAATGAAAGGGCTTGTGAAAATACTTGTTAGGCTCTTGAGAATCAGGAGATAGCTTCCCCATCTTAGCCTTTCTCCTGTGGTTAACTATGGCTTCTTGTCTGGCTTCATACTTTTGCCATTCATGCTCATTATACCATTTTCCCCTTTCATGTACTTGATCTTTTACAGTCTTCCATGCAGTTAAAATGATATTCCTTAAAGTGGGGCTCCACTCCTCAAAGTCTGGCTTTAATTCTGCTTGCTCTCTAAATCTTTTCTTTGATAATAGAGCATCTTGCTTAGCTTTGATAGCATTATCTGGCATATCAACCTTTTCAATAATCACATTTGTAATAGGTTGTGGAGGGCTGTACATTGACTGAACCTTCTCATGTATCATTCCAATATCTGCAGGAGGGTAAATTACTTGGGAAACCTCAGGGTGATTACCTTCAAGTAGAATTGGTTGCACCCCTGACTCATCCATGTTATCATCATCACACAGGGGTGGATATCCAAGAGTGGCTCTAATGCTGTTAGTTACCCATTTGGTATGGTCAGACCCAGCATAGACTAACACCCTCTCCCCCTTTATGACTTCTCTAGCCACATGCTCTCTCAAGTCATCTTTCTGAAATATGATTTGTCCACCAGATAGTTTATTCCATCTTTAAAGAATGGCTTTAATTTTTGAAGCTTGGCACTAATCAACTTCTCAGATGAAGTGATGGCTGTTTTAACTTCATCTAGGACAGCTTGTAGCTTCTGATCATATTCTTCTTTTTCTTTAGCCCTTGCAGCAGTCATTGCAACAACAGTGTTTGTAAACTCAGTGACTATCACATTATATGATTCAGTCAGATTTTCATTCATTCTTATTTGATTCTCAAGGACATATCCTTATTTAACAGCCATCTCATCCACTTGCTTCTTAATTTCTTCTTGTTGCTTAGCAAGAAATACCACAACATTGCCTCCCTTATGGAAGAAATCTGTCATCTATCTTTTGTTCTGATTAACTTCAAATCTTATAGATTTTATCTCTTATGCCAGATCAAATTGAAGAGCCTTTTGTCTTTCATCTACATACTTTTCAAGAAGCAACCTCTGCACATCCATTTTAACCTGTAAATTTATCATAAATTTAGTGTAATCAAAATCAGCAGTGGCTTGGTGAGTTCTTGTCTGGAGAGCTTTCTTATAGCTGTGACTTCTCCTCTTGAAGACCATTAGCTTTCTTTTCTTAGCCTCCCTGACCTCTACATTTTCATACTCTGAAGTACTTTCAATATGAAGTCTTTCTGGAGGAGTGGTAGGAATTTCTTTCTCAGCACCATGTTCCTCCCCCTCAACATGTACTTGCTCCCCCTCAATAGCACCTTGCTCCCCATCAACCCTAAGGGTTTCCATTTTATCTGTTTCTCCTCCAATATCAGGAAACAGCTCTTCAAGAGTAAATTCTTGCTGTGTGAGAGCAGGAGATTGTACTTTCTCAGCAGCAGCAGCACCAGAAATATCAAGATCAGTTTGAGGAACAATGTCCTCTGATAAATTGATTCTTTCTTCCTTTTGTATCTATTCAGACTCTGGCTCCCCCTGCACCTGTGCATTTATAGTCTCTTCCTGGACTTGGGTAGTCACAGTCTGATCCTGAACTTATGCTCTAACTTGCTCTTCCTGATCTTGTGCATCTTCATGACTATTCTCAGGCATCTCTTTTAAAAGAACTCAATCCCACCTAGAGAATAACCTCATGTCCATTCTCCTCATGTGGTTGATCTTGGATCCAGGAATCTGTTACATTACCTCTGGTATGATTTCAGCCAGGTACAGACTCAAAATCCTAGCCAAGTTTGGCTTCTTGATTCCTTCTTTAATCTTATCAAATAGTAAAGTAGACCAATTTGTCTGAATCTTAAAGATCACCCTTGTCATGAGGCTGAACATATAGGCTGATATCCTATCATGGCCACCTGGTTTGCATAAGATCACTTTGCCTATAATTTCAGACAGGAATTTCCCTTGAGGATTCATGCCCTTCCTGTTGATGGCAGATCCTATCTTTATGGTTGGATCCAATCCACACCATTGAAGTGCCTCCCTGGTCCTTGAGGTTGGTACCTCTTCCTCATCTTGTATTCTAGGAAGATGCAGAATATTGCTCAATCTTTTCTGAGTCAGCTTGAATCGTTCTCCATGGACGGTTGATTTGATATTTAATCCGGTTGAATCCACCGATGCAGCCGTGTAGAACTCAAATACTTCTTTCTTCCATATTTTCATAGGTTCAGAGACAAGATATTCTAATCCATTGTCTGCAAGAAGAGAAATGACCTGTTTGATCTCTGATTCGGCATCGTTAAAGGTAAGCCGAACCCACTCATATCCTTTATTGACGTTGTCTTCAACCTTGGGCGCCATTGCAATGAAGAGAAAGCTTGATTGGAGAGGAGAGAGATTGTCGACACAAGGTTTTTGTCTCGAAACCCTGGTAAGCGTGTCGACAGAATAAGTTCTTTACCTATTTATACCCTTCTAATCAAAGAAGATCAAAAGGCAGGCAAAAACTGTCTAAATGTGTCGAAATTGTTGGAATGTGTCAACACGAACTTCTATTGTCTCGACCACGACGCTGACTACTATGTGTCGACACCAATAGATGATATATCGACACAGGAGATACTTAGTAGTTCGTCAGAAATTCTGTGTCGACTCTTATTATAAGTGTCGACACAAAATCTGTAAGTGTCGACACCATTACTCTGGTTGTGTCGATAGTACATTTCTGTAAGTGTTGACTCTTTGTCCCTTAGGTGTCGACACATTTTCTCTGTGTCAACACAATTTCCCTGAATTATCGACATGAATTCTCTGTGTCGACAACTTATCATTGAATGTGTCGACACCATTTTACTTAGCCAATTATTTGGTAAAACTAACCTATGGTCAGCATTCCTAATTCAATTTTAAATCTATTGAATTTAGTTTCATCCAGAGGATTAGTAAATACATCTGCAATTTGAAAATCAGTTTTAACAAATTCTAATGAGATGTCTTCTTTTTCTACATGTTCTCTAAGAAAATGGTATTTTATCTCTATGTGCTTAGTCCTACTATGTGAAACAGGATTGTTTGCAATAGAAATAGCACTTTTAGAATGACACAATAAAGGTGTTCTACTTACCTGAATACCATAATCCCTTAGCTGATGCTGAATCCATAATAGTTGTGCACAGCAACTTCCAGCTGCCACATATTCAGACTTAGCTAAGTATATATCCACACTAGTCTGCCTCTTACTGCTCCAAGATATCAATCATCCTCCTAGGAATTGGCATGTACCTGTAGTACTTTTTCTATCTTCTCTACAGCCTACAAAATCTGCATCTGAATAACCTGTTAGTAGAAAATCTCCATTCCTAGGGTACCAAAGGCCTAGATTAGGTGTGCCCTTTAGATATCTCAAAATCCTCTTGACTGCAGTATAATGTGATTCTTTAGGGCATGCTTGATACCTAGCACAGACACTTGTTGCATACATAATGTCTGGTCTACTAGCAGTTAGATATAATAGAGAGCCAATTATTCCTCTATACAAAGACTCATCTATAGGGTTTCTTGCATAATCTTTGCATATAGGCATACTTGTTCCAATAGGAGTTCTCATGGTGGAGTATGACTCCATACCATACTTATTAATTAACTCCTTGGTGAACTTAGACTGGGATATGGACAAGCCATCATCAGTCTATCTTACTTGGAGTCCCAAGAAAAACTTAAGTTCCCCCATACTGCTCATTTTAAACTTCCCTTGCATAAGTTTGGCAAACTTTTTTGCAAAGGTTGTTCTCTGTACACCCAAAGATTATGTCATCTACATAGATCTGAACTAAGATTATTTTACCTTTAGATTCTCTTAGGAATAGAGTTTTGTCTATTTTACCTCTTGAGAATTTGTTCTCAATAAGGAAAGTAGACAGGATTTCATACCAAGCCCTTGGGGATTGCTTTAACCCATACAATGCTTTCCTAAGTCTATAGACATAACCAGGTTTAAGAGAATCTACAAAACCTGATGGCTGCTCTACATAGACTTCTTCTTTCAGATCACTATTCAGAAATGCTGATTTCACATCCATTTGATGTACCTTGAAGCCTTGATATGCTGTATAGGCAAGGAACATTCTGATTGCTTCCAGTCTTGCTATTGGGGCAAATGTTTAATCAAAGTCTATTCCCTCTTCCTTCCTTTATCCTTTTGCAACCAATCTTGTTTTATTCTTCACAATAACTCCATTCTCATCCAACTTATTCCTAAAAATCCACTTTGTACCAATGATGTTATGGTCTTTTGGTTTAGGAACCAACTCCCAGACCATGCATCTTCTAAACTTATTAAGCTCCTCTTGCATAACATTAATCCAGTGTTGGTCTTGGATAGCTTCTTCAAATTTCTTTGGCTCCAGTTGAGATAGAAAACTTGAGTGCAGAACTGTATTAAGATTTCTACTTCTGGTTGTCACTCCATGTCTTAGATCACCAATTATCTGATTTGTTGGATGATCCTTTAGATGTCTTACAGCTGGAGGAAGACTTTCTTCTGGCTGAATACCTCTAGTTTCTTCATTGTGCTGCACCTCTTGGTTGTCATCAGCTTCTAGAGAGTCTTGTACTCCCCATGGATAGTAGCCAACATTTTCCAATACTTCAACTGCAGTTGAGCCTTCTACAATGGAAAGCTTGTCCATTCTATTGCTTATACCTATTGGACTGCATGAACTACAAGGCAACTCACTGTTGATTAATCTTGTTTCATCAAATACAACATGTACAGATTCTTCTACAACCTGAGTAATCAACTTGTAGACTCTATAAGCCTTACTATTGTTGTTGTACCCAACAAATATCCCATCTTTGGATTCTGCAACAAACTTAGTTAAATAAGACTTGCCATTTTTAAGGATATAACACTTGTAACCAAAGATTCTAAAATAGGATAGATTTGGTTTTCTACCTTTCATGATCTCATAGGGAGTCTTTTTGTTGTACTTAGTGATAAAAGCCCTGTTGAGTACATGACATGCAGTGTTTACTGGCTCAGCCCAGAAATATTCTGGGAGAGAAGTGTCACTCAATAGAGTTCTACAAGCTTCAATCAATGTCCTATTCTTTCTTTCAGCAATACAATTTTGTTGAGGTGTTCTAGGTGAGGAGAATTCTTGAAAAATCCCAAACTCTTCAGACAATCTTGTCATACTTTAAAATTGAAATTCAGTGCCATAGTCACTTCTGATTTTGACCATTGTACTGTCCAGTTCATTCTGAATTTGTCTGATAAAACTGTGTAAAATACTTGGACTTTCAGATTTCTGTCTTAGAAAGATCACCCAATAATATCTAGAATAGTCATTGTTGGGGCTGCGGTCCGGAATCGCCCCAGCGCTGCGGTGCTATGCTGTAATGGCTTAACTGGCTGCCCCGTGGATCCGCCCGAGGACCTTTGATATAAAGATTAGTTGCGCCGTCCTCCATCAGTCCGGGCTTTTGGTGCGAGTGGTTGCGCTAAGTCCTCTCAAGTGGTATCAGAGGGGGTCGCGGGTTCGAAACCCCGGGGTCGTTTTCGGGGGGGATTGTTGGGGCTGCGGTCCGGAATCGCCCTCGCGCTGCGGTGCTATGCGGTAATGGCTTAACTGGCTTCCCCATGGATCCGCCCGAGGGCCTTTAATATAAAGATTAGTTGCACCGTCCTCCATCAGTCCGGGCTTTTGGTACGAGTGGTTGCGCTAACTCCTCTCAAGTGGTATCAGAGGGGGTCGTGGGTTCGAAACCCCGGGGTCATTTCTGGGGGGGATTGTTGGGGCTGCGGTCCGGAATCCCCCCGCACTGCGGTGCTATACGGTAATGGCTTAACTGGCTGCCCCGTGGATCCGCCCGAGGACCTTTGATATAAATATTAGTGGCGCCGTCCTCCATCAGTCCGGGCTTTTGGTGCGAGTGGTTGCGCTAAGTCCTCTCAAGTGGTATCAGAGGGGGTCGCGGGTTCGAAACCCCGGGGTCGTTTCCGGGGGGGATTGTTGGGGCTGCGGTCCGGAATCGCCCCCGCGCTGCGGTGCTATGCGGTAATAGCTTAACTGGCTGCCCCGTGGATCCGCCCGAGGACCTTTGATATAAAGATATATTGCGCCGTCCTTCATCAGTCCGGGCTTTTGGTGCGAGTGGTTGCGCTAAGTCTGGAATCGCCCCCGCACAGCGGAAGCGGTGTGGGCCCATAACCCACAGGTCGGAGGATCGAAACCTCCCTCTGATACCACTTGAGAGGACTTAGCGCAACCACTCGCACTAAAAGCCTGGACTGATGGAGGACGCCGCAACTAATCTTTATATCAAAGGTCCTCGGGCGGATCCATGGGGCAGCCAGTTAAGCCATTACCGCATAGCACCGCAGCGCGGGGGCGATTTCGGACTGCAGCCCCAACAATCCCCCCGGAAATGACCCCGGGGTTTCGAACCCACGACCCCCTCTGATACCACTTGAGAGGACTTAGCGCAACCACTCGCACTAAAAGCCCGGACTGATGGAGGACGGCGCCACTAATCTTTATATCAAAGGTCCTCGGGCGGATCCACGGGGCAGCCAATTAAGCCATTACCGCATAGCACCGCAGCGCGGGGGCGATTCCGGACCGCAGCCCCAACAATCCCCCACTCCGGAATCGCCCCCGCGCTGCGGTGCTATACGGTAATGGCTTAACTGGCTGCCCCGTGGATCCGCCCGAGGACCTTTGATATAAAGATTAGTTGCGCCGTCCTCCATCAGTCCGGGCTTTTGGTACGAGTGGTTGCGCTAAGTCCTCTCAAGTGGTATCAGAGGGGGTCGCGGGTTCGAAACCCCGGGGTCGTTTCCGGGGGAGATTGTTGGTGCTGCGGTCCGGAATCGCCTCCGCGATGCGGTGCTATGCGGTAATGGCTTAACTGGCTGCCCCGTGGATCCGCCCGAGTACCTTTGATATAAAGATTAGTTGTGCCGTCCTCCATCAGTCCGGGCTTTTGGTGCGAGTGGTTGCGCTAAGTCCTCTTAGTCATCTACAACCACAAAAGTGTAAACCTTCCTACCTAGACTATGAACTGGCATAGGACCAAAAAGATCCATATGTAAGAGGTATAGACACCTCACTGAATCCTTGTTTTCAAGGCTATGAAAGGAGGATTTTGTCTGCTTTCCCTTTTGACAAGCTGAACATATCCCTGCCTTTATACACTTAACTTGAGGACCATTCCTCACTAACTCTTTACTAAAGAGTTGGCCAATTGTCTTGTAGTTAAGATGAGCCAGCCTCTTGTGCCATTTGACACAATGAGATGATTTCTCATCAGCTACAAGACAAATAGGAGAACCTTTGTTCTCATACCTAAAATCAAGATAATAAACATTTCTCTTTCTATACCCAGTCAATATGACCTTTTGATAACTTGACCTTCTGATATGACATCCATTCTTAACAAATGAAATGTCATATCCTAGATCACTCAGCTGACTTATGCTTATCAGGTTGTGTTTCAAACCTTTTTACATAAGCAACTTGAGTGATGGTAATTTGGTTGGAAGAGATGTTACCAAATCCTTTGATGATTCCTCTTTCAGATCCACCAAAGATTACTTTAGGCCCATCCTTGATAGATGTGTACTCCTTCAGTAGCCCCTTTGTTCCATTCATGTGCCTGGAACATCCACTTTCCAAGTACCATATAGGGGCATGACAACTTGGACTTTCCTGCAATACAGAATTACCTTCCCTTAGAACCCAAGTAAGTCTTGTGTCCCTAGTTCAAGTTAGCACCATTCATACCAAAACTACCAGCAGCTCTTCTAACTGGTAGACTGTTGTTCTTCCTGACACTTATGTTATGCCAGCAGTCTAAGGCAAAATGGCCTGTCTTTCCACAGCACCAGCATTCATACTTGTTGTATCTAGGTCTAGATATATTTTTGACAGAAGAATTTCTGTTCTATGCTGGTGTTGCTGCAGCTACACCCACTGGTTTCTTATAACCATGGGGTTTATGAATATGTGCTGACTTATTGGCATTAACACCCTTGTTATTCAGAACATCAGTCTTATTATGACCATGAATTTTTTCAAGATCATACTTGTTAGAAGGCTCATGGACCTTTTTAAAAGCTACAGGGACTTTAAAATTCAATTGCTGAACTGGTGCTTTGCCCTTTCTCTTGAAATGAGCAGCCCTGGTGTTACTTTTATAGCCTATTCCTGCCTTACCCTTTTGAGCCACAAACTCATCTATTAAGGGTAAGACTGATTTTGGCTTAGAGTAACTAGCCACCAAATCTTTCTCTACTTGAAGTCTGACTTCCAGACTTTTAATTAGATCATTTTTATATGTGATTGTACCCATCTGAATAACTGTAATAGTTTTCAGTTTGGCAACCTCATTCATTTCTTGATCCAATTCTTTCTCTAAACCAGATGCAATCATCTTAAGATCAGCAATTTCCTTAGCCTGATTTTTGGCCAGGTTTTTGCTTTTCTTAAGTGCCTGCAATAAGTCTCCATATTCATCTATCAACTGATTAATATCTCCTTTAGATTCTGATCCATCCTTATCACTTGATGAAGATGAATCTGACTCTGAACCTGTACTATAATAAGAAATTCTAGAATTACTTTATACCTTGCTGGGACAAGGCTGATCCTGGCACTTGTTGTCTTCTTATTCAGCCATCAGTCCCATGCACTGATGGTCTTCTTGTTCATTGATGGAGTCCAGCAATTGCATAAACTCTTCTACTTCACTAGCTGCATACAGTCCAATGTATGTTTCAGCTTCAGATTCTGACTGTGAGGAGGATTGATCTGTAAGACTCTTCTCCTTCTTAGCAACAAAGGATTTCTCCTTCTTGCCCTTTTGTTAAGTCTTCTTTCTGTCTGCTGACTCCTTTCTCTTTTCTGGACACTCAGCCACCACATGTCCTGGCCTATTGCAGCAATAGCAAACAATTTTTGATGTTGTAGCTTTGCTGGGCTTAGACCTGCTTCTTTCCTTTCTTGATGATTTTCTATTTTGATAATAGTCATCAACTAGCTGTGATGTGGAGGGCCTTGACTTCCACTGCTTCTTCTTCAAGAACCTCTGAAAATTCCTTGTAAAGGAAGCAAAATCTGCATCTGAATCACTGCTATCTGAGTTCTGATTTTCTGAATTTTCTGAGATAACTTCAGCAACTTCCTTAGAAGGTGATGGAGACATCCTCCTGCTCTTTCTAGTGGCTTTAACCTTGAAAGCCACTGACTTTTCTCCATGCTCTCCTTTTATATTTCTTTCTTCCTCCTTCCTAGCTGTTAGTTGCATTTCATATGATAGCAACTTTCCAAATAAGGTTGTAGGAGAAATGTCAGCTAGTTTGGCCACTTCTCTAATGGCACAAATCTTTGTATCCCAATCCTTTGTCAAGGATCTTAGGAATTTATCATTCAGCTCATAAGTACTGAAGACCCTTCCATAGGACATCAGTTCATTCACTATCCTGTAGAATTTCTTGTAGCATTCAGATATGCTATCAGACTTCCCTTGTATGAAACTCTCATATTCTTGATTGAGCATAGACTTTCTGTCTTGTCTAACTTCTTCAGAACCCTCCATGTAGACAATCAAGGTGTCCCACATTTCCTTGGAGGTTTTACAGTGAATCAAATTTTGGAAAGTAGAATTATCTATGGCACTCACTATGATATTCTGAGCTCTCTTATCCATAGTTGCCAATATAATATCATCCTTGGTCATTTCAGAGAAATCTTTAGGAGTTCTTTGATTTGCATCTAGAGCAGACACATTCATTGGGATATATGGACCTTCTTTTACTGTGATATATATCCTTGGGTAAGAGGCCTCCATAAACAATCTAACCCTTTCTTTCCAGATTCCAAAAATCTCTTTCCTGCAGATGGGTAATTTCATTGACCCTAATACCTTGTGATTCTCTCCAGAACCCATTTTCTTAATTCTTGATTCTGCCTTAGGGATCTAACTCAGACTGTTAAGTCCTTCTTTAAGTAACCTCCCTCTGATACCACTTGATAGTTTTACTTTCAAGACTACCTAAACACCTAAAGGGGGGTGAATAGGTACTTTTCTATTATTTAACTTAAGGTAGAATATAACTACAGTTATTTGAATAAATCAGATATAACTAAGCAAACACAGCACAGCAATCACAAGCATACACACATCACAGATTGCAAACAGATTTATAGTGATTCCCCAAGGTCTGGGTACATTCACTTTCCCCCTTCACCTATCTAGTAGTATGCTAGAGTCGGCCTAACTTCTTCCTTTAACTCAGATCCTCAGATCCTACAGCTCAGAATCCAGAAGGATTCCTACAACTCAGGCTAACAAGCCCTACCTCAGCCTTGCCACAAGGCCTAAACCTTAGAGAATACCTTCTCCTACAACTCAGGCTAACAAGCCCTACCTTAGCCTTGCCTCAAGGCCTACAGCTCAGAGAATACCTTCTCCTACAACTTAGGCATAAACAACCCTACCTCAGAGAATAAATCTCCTACACTCAGCCTTTATAAAGTAGGCTTACAACTCAGATCTATGAATAGATCCTACAGAATTTGATAAGGATTTTTTGTAATCTCTTACCCCTGTTGAGAGAGAAGGGATACGAACTTTCTTGATCAGCTTCTTGAAGAGGCTGATGGCTGAAATCAACTTGATCTTAGCTTTCTTCAAAACTTCTTGAATCTGAACTTAGTTGAGTTGATTTACTTTGAATAAAACTGACTGGCAGCTTCCTTCTTAGACTTTATAAATAGATCTCAATCTCCTTGACAGATTAGTTCAGTATCTGCTTCTTGAGAGACCTGTGAATGTCTCTTCCTTGTCTTCAAATAGCTGGATCTCTCTCTTTCCAAATCTCTTGAAGATACTTCTGAATTCTTGATTGAATTCCACTTAGACAGAATCTGAATAGTAAAGTACTTCAGATCGTCTTCTTAGATCTTCTCATGAAGATCTTCTTCTTTGTTACTTGTACTTTCTTGATCAGAGAATAATCTCTAATTGTGTGAGTGGTGACAATACTTCTTCTCTATGTTGTGGTTGTGTTGTTCTTCTGAATTCGTCTATTTATAGACTTCATCCTTGGAAACCGGCTGATCCGGTTTATAACTAACTTCTGACAAGTCTGACAGCTTCAGTAAACCTGTCATAACCTACAGCTGTCAAGTATTCAAACACTTCTTGAGCTTTTGACTCTGTCAGCAAAGCGTCGAGCTTATCTGTCACAAAGTGTCGAGACCATCTGTCAATATATGTCGACACAGCCTTTGGTTATGTCGACAAAGCTTCCTTGATGTCGACACAGCTTCTTGATACTGCAACTTGAGAATGTGTCGACACTGATTATTTGTGTCGACACAAACACTTCACCATTCATCAGTAATCAACTTGGTCTAGACTAACCTGTGTGTCGACACAAGTCCTGTGTATGGACACAGTTGATGTAGACTCAGAACATAGTGTGTGTCGACACTGCCTCCAGGTGTCGACACAGTTGTTGTTGACTCTGCCTCTGTATGTCGACAATGTCTCCCGGTGTCGACACAGCTGATGTCGACTATAATCTTCTGTGTGTTGACACTGCCTCCCGGTGTCGACACAAATCCTCTGAAGTGTCGATACAGCTATTTCCAAGTGTCGACACAATCTTACTGAAGTGTCGACACAGCTTCTTCAGGTGTCGACATATGGACTTAGAATATTTTTCCTGCATTCTAGCACATTTTTAACCTGCACATAAAAACTTAAAATAACATCAAATACACCTTGATGTATATCATTGAGCTAAGTGAGGCTTCTCCAAATAAGGTAAATATTTTCCAATGTACCCAACATCCACGACCTCGGCCTCGACCTTGTCCTCGGCCTCGACCCTGGTGTGCTGGAGGGGCAACTGGAGGTGGAGGAGGAGGGAGTGGGTGGATCTGACGTGGGAAATGCGACCTGATGTGCCCAGGCTGGCCGCATCCAAAGCACGTGATCTGCCTCTAACCCCGATTGTCTTGCTTCATCGGTCCTTGCATCTGCAGAGGTGGGGGAGCAAATGGTGGAGGAGGCCCCTGCTCCTGCCTGTAGTTGGGACGACGACGTCCCCCACTCCTCCTGTAGCCGCTAACCTTGCCCCTCTGGGATGCCCTGCTACCATCTCCGGAGGATGACCCCTCTAGCGGTCTCTTTCCTCTGCCTTGCACCATTAGCTTGTCAGCCTCAAGCTTCTTCGCCATCTCAATGATCTGTGTAGTGGTGCCATGTGATATGAATAATAAGGGCTGCCTTAAGGTGTCTCAGAGCCCATGGTAGAACCTTTTTGCATACATCCGGTCATCCCAGTCATGGAATCCTGCAAATCTTACCAAGTGGGAGAACTCTCTTTGATATTCGATCACGGATCTGCTCCCCTACTGGAGGTTCAGAAATCTCGCTTCCAAGGCATCTCTGTCTGTGGAGGATATATAGTGCTCTAAGAACTCATCACTTAATTCCTCCCAAGAAATATCCATCATCTCCCTATAAGCGTATGTAGAGTCTCGTACAGATTTCCACCACCTCTTCACATGAGCCTCCAGTACCGAGGTGGCAAGAGGGACTGCCTATCTAGCGGGGCAGCTGATGTCAGCTAAAAGCTCCTGGATAGTCTCCAGCCACTCCTCCGTCTTCACAGCATCTTATGTCACGCTGTACACTGGCGGAGACAGACTCTTAAAGGCATTCAACCAGCTCGACCCTGGGTTTGGCAGTTGTGCCGGGGCTTGCTGGGCTCTGAAGGCATCCAGGATAGCCGTCAGAGTTTGTCCCATCTCTGTCTGCATGAAAGGAGTGGCAGCCGGAGGGGGAGGAACCACATTCTGCGGAGACTGCATAAAGATAAGGTAAACGTCAAAAAATAGCCTAACTCATTGCTTAAAATGGACTGTTTTATGTGACTTTTTACACATGGGAACACCATTGCTTCCGCTGCATAGTTTGTCCGCAAACTAATGCTCGAGCGGGGTGTTCCAGTGTTGTAGACTTCTTTCTCATATGATCGTATGTTCAAGTGATACCAGTTTGTAAGATCCAACTCCCCCTTCTGAGGAGTTAACCCGGATCTTATGCCCAGAACCGCCGCCTTACGGTGACACTAACACACGGGTTAGTCGACACCGCAAGTCGCCGATTCTGCCGGCTAGCAATATCATAAACCTGTTCGGCCAATATAAGAATCAGAAGTATAAAACAGAGTAAACACAGCATAGTCCACAGCCATAGTACTAATCATATATATAGCAAATGAAAAGTACACAAATGAATAGTCCCAAATTAGTACAAAAATGAAAGAGAGTAATAAGGGCTTATGCCAAGTACATCAAATCAAATCTCTCACTCTCTCAAATCCAAAAGCAGCGGAATCTAATAATCTAAACTCATCCCACCTGAGGACGTGCTCCAGTCGTGGTAGTAGGTGATGTCGGTATCTCCTCCTCAAGTCCTGCCTCCTCGAAGTGCTGGTCCATCTCCTCGAGCTCCTAAAATTATATGGTCACCGACCATTAGTCAAAAATACTAAGTCTTTTCCTCCGCACCTCGCCCCGCAACTCCTAGGCACCAAGCGGGACGACGAAGCAGAGGACAAAAAGGGGTAGCAAAAGGGAAGTAGGTGACAGAAACTAACTAGCAAGTGTATAATATAATTCTACATCTATCAGTTCTAAGCACAAGGTATAAAGAAGTAAAGTGCGGTACATGTAAGTAAGAGAACTGAAAGTAAAGAAGTAAAGTAAAGCTACACTACCACTACACTATCATCACAGAGCGTACCTTAACTTATAAAAATTCCCATACAAATTTATATGTTAAGGTTTCCAGGAATTATAACTTATCATATAAAAGAGCTCATACTAATTTTTATGATATGGATCCATGAAGCGTATGCCCTAATATGAATGAATGATATAATGCAATTTATGAAGCAGGCAAGTGCAACTCACACACAACGACCCCGTGATCACAGACCTTTAGTTCCCATATTTCGAGAGCTAGCATCACTCTCAGGTACCACCGTTGTGTCTACGGTAGCAGTGGATCGTGCTTCTCCGCTTTCTAGGCAGGTATACACACTATAAGGCCTAGACCTCTCTTGTACGCCTCTGTACACGTCTTAGGTGCACTCTAGAGTCTCTGCGTACTAATTGCTTGCTGCCTGCTAGACTTTTAGGTCGGGTATACGTCTTCAGGGATTGTCTGCCTGACCGTAGTATTGAATAACATACTGGCCCTTCTACCCGTACACCTCACCCGAGTCACCGTACTGCCAACGGTGTGATGATTGGCCCAGTACCGCATGACCCGCCACAATTTTCTTTATGCACATGCAATTATTTCAACTCAAGCCTCCAGCTCGCAGGACCAACCTGTCCTGATTCCTCCAACCCTGCACGGGTGAGCAAGTAAATCAACCACTTATTCTAACTCTGCACGGGTGAGCAAGTAGTCAACAGACTCCAAGTCCCTCTAACCCGGCACGAGTGAGCATATAACTCAACAATTCCCTCCAACTCTGCACGGGTGAGCAAGTAGTCAACAGACTCCAAGTCCCTCCAACCCGGCACGAGTGAGCACATGTTCAGTTTACCTAGCCTATTAGACTACTCTTGTCTACCGGTTATTATACTTAGTGACTTAAGGTTAATCCCAGGACTGCCCAGGGCATGCCTGGTGAAGGGCTCTCGGGGGCACTAGGAACTATGATGGGATGAAGCCCAAAGGTCCCTTTATCAAGGATGCTTACTTTAGTTGTTATCTACCCACAATTCCCTTTGCTCTCATTGTTACTCTTGAGCATTCCTAATGACTTAAGATTTTATTATCGGGAGGGCGACGGTCTTCCATCGACCTCCACTCCAGTTATTACCCAATGACTTGCACTTTTACCCTCATCACTAATACGACACTACCCACCAGGGTTATACTTCGAATCGTAATCTCTAGCTCAATTGTCGATCTATCCCCCGGTGGGCCCTTTGATATAACCTATTTTTACTATGCGCAACCCATGACCTAACACCACCCCGAAATCGAACTTCTAATCCCTTGGGCCATATGTCTCAATTTATTTATCCTATGGTGGTATGGACCTATATGATGACCATGATGATTTCCATAATTTTCCAAATTAATTACATCATTAAACTAATTTCTTCAATTAATTCTTCAGGTCATTTTACACATGAAGTATAATAAATTTTTATCCTTCTTATGTAAGGAATTTTCCTGACCTATAATATGGTGAAATATCACTGTCTTCCAAGCATCATAATTTTCCCTTAAGTATTTCTATTTATTCTTTAATTAACACAAAATCAACATAATTATCATTTTCCAAATGAAGTACAAGGAATTCATTCTCAAAAATTCTAAAAAAACTACAGAGTACATGTATTTATACTCTAAGGCTAAATACAGAGTTTAATAAACCTCTAAGGAACAATAGCCAAATAATTCCATTTTTAAGTAATTTACCAAAATGCCATTATAGAGTTTTGAACATTACTGAGACATCCAAAAATATTGAGATAATTATACAAGGCTCTTTATATAGTAATACATCTCTAGAAAATTTTCCAAAATTTTTCTACAGCATATTTCTATCAATTTCCAATTAAATGTAAATAAGGGCCAAATTGTAAATCCACATAATTCCAGTTACAAAATTCATAAAACAGAGAAATAAAATTTCTAGGAATTAACTATGTCCTCTTTGTGATCATGACAAGATTTGGGGATTTATCTCCATGCTAAAACAATTTCCCAATTTATTTATCAAAAAGGTGTAATATTTTAAAATTCCAAATAATGGGATTTTTGATCCCAAAAAACCCATATTTAAATTGAGGGGTTTATTTTACCCTAATGGACCTCTGGATTCCATTCCATGAATTTTGGGTGCCTCAATTAGGCTGAATAAACATTATTTCATTTTAGGCTAAATGCACACCAAGCCTATAACAAGCCAACACATGCAAGTGGGTTTATCCAACATTTAGTGGTCCAAATTGGCTGAAATTTTAAACATAAACTTATAATGTCCCTAAGGACACGTCTCCAAAATTTGGGGCTCATTAGAGTTGAAATACCCCAAAAATCACATTTATTTCATTTATCAAATTTTGACTAAAACGATAGGAAAATATTCCACAAAAATTCTCATTTTTGGGGATGGGCTAGACATGCCCAAATAAGTCACATGCCCATAATTTCAGCCCATGTGGACTCCTGGTTTGGCATGGGCATCCATTTTACTTTCTGCCCTATCCTAGGACCAGTCCTAGAAAAATAGCCCTACAAGCCAGACCACTAGACCAAAAGTGATGATTAAGTTATCAAATTAAAGTTAACATCATAAGCTACAATATTTATTCAAGAGTCAGGTTCTTGTGAAGACTTTAAGAACCCTAATATTCACATGCAAGCTAACTGTATAAGTGTGACAATTATTTACTATTCATTTCATAACAGAATTAACTGATTTTAATAAAAGAATTCACAGCACAAATCTTAAAGCCGGTTTGGACAGCATCTGCTTATCGTTCCCGATGGTTTAATGGCTGAGATCAAGCCGACCTGGAACATCTTGCGGGGCCATTTCCGGCCACCTGAGGCGGCGCCACCCCGGCCAACGGTGTTATCACCTTCACGGTAGTGGTGGCTATCTTTTGCCGGTGATGTGGCGGCGGGTGACGGCGGTGACGACAATCCTGAGAGGTAGGAAGAGCTTGGGAAAAACTCTCAATTCTCACATGGCATCGGGCTCAATTGATTTCGATATCTCCCCTAGTTGATTTAGGATCCTAGTACGGGTAGAGGAGTGGCGAAACGAAGCTGAGTTGGTGGTTGGCGGCGAGTTTGGCGGCAGTTTGCCATGGAAAAGCTCCTCCGGCGATCTCCTGCCCGAAAGCTTGTTTCTCCACCAATTTTTTTGTTCCAGCAATCGATTTCAACTCCTCTCCTCCCTTTGAAGCTAATGGTGGAGGTGAATTGGACAGAGGTGGGGTATATGGGGAGATACAACCAAGGTAAGCTAGGTTTGGAGCCTTGGTTGTATCGACTCTGGCTGCCAAGTGGCCCTCATCCCCTAATTCTCTCTGGAATTGCTTTGGGAGGTCAGCCAGCAAGCCCTTTGGTAGAAAAAAGCCAAGGCCAAGTGGCCTCCTTCCCATAAATCCACTTTCTCTCTCCTTCTTTTGGTGAATCCTCCAAAATGCCCCCTCGCATGCACTCGCTCTCCACAACCAGAGGGGTGGGGCTGGTCTTTGGCTCTTTGGGCTGCTAATGGGCCATATTTGGTGGGCTTGGCCCAAGTGAAATGGTCTAGCCATTATTTTCCTTCTTTTTGTCCATTTGTTGACTTTGTTGACTTTTTGGGTTGACTTGGTCAACATGATGAGTTGGCTGACCCCACTTGTTGGTCATGAGCCTAATGGCACCACCCAACTTGGGTTGGGTCAAGGGTGTGACCCATTTAGGCTAATTGGGCCTATAGGTATAGGTTTGACCCAAATAGGGCTAGGGTTGACTTGGGTAAACTAGGGTCAAAGGGTTGACCTAGGGACATGCCTTAGGGTCCACTTATATTGTTTTTAGGGTTAGGGCAATGTGGTGGGGTCATGGTGTTTCTAGGGTCCCTATTTAGGCTAGTTTGACCTAGCTTGAAGTGGCCCTATAGTGGGCCCACCCACTACCTAGGGTCAACCTAATTAACTTACCTAACACCCACCCTATGCCTAACCCAATCTAAGTTAAGGGGCCTAGAAGAAACATGGGATGTTACAGCGTGTCAGCCCAAAAAATAGACTTTGAGGGCGATTTGTGGCCGTTCGTTTCCTTTATCTGGGATCCAATGGCTTAGGCTTCTCCCTGCTGTGTTTAAGTCAAGGATTGGAATGAATTATTCATTCATACTTAGACTATTCTCTTTTTAAAAAAGTGAAGGGAGAAGGGAGAGCAAGAAGGAGGTGGAGGATAAGATCCGGCCACCGCATGAGCTTTAGAGTTCTGATTCGAGATCCGAGGCCAGATCTGTGGAGACAAGGCCGCTGTGGTTCTTTTCAACTGGCAAGAATTTTTATGGTGCCCAAGAGATCGTCAAGGGTAACGATCTTCCTTCTTGGACAAGTGAAGTCCTCCTTTATGCATGAGCATGGGATCCTCAACCAAAAGGTGGAAGAGTAAGTGATATCCGTGGGTTGATAGTTGTTATCCCTAGTTTAGTCTGCATCTTGACCCGGAAATGTGTATTACGGGATAGGTATGATGTGTGAAGCCCATCCGGACAGGTTTGTCTGGATTGGTGATGTTGCATCCTACACACCAGCGAAGACTCTGCGTATACTCGTGTAGTTTGTGGAGTCAATGGGTTGTGCCTGTGAAGGGAATTAGCAGGAAGTACTGGAATGAGGAATTCCAGGAAAACTTCTAGTAATTCTTGTGTTGTATGCTATGTAAGACCAGTTTTCTGGCACTGCAGGAACTACAGGGTTTGAGTTTAATTTGGGTGCAGACAGATAGTTCTGCTGAACCCGCCAAGCACTCGTGAAGGACGCTGGCATTAACTCCCCTTTTGGATTGTAATGCAAGTCCTTGGTGGACATTATGGCTATTGTGAGCTACAAGCTCTTACAAAGGCTTCTTGCTAAACAGGGAAGGTGAAACCGACCCGCTCCTTCAGTTGTCGCCTCGAGTATGCTGTACTCGGTTATGGCAAGATGACTTGAGCAATGGGGGGGGGGGGGGTTGTTCCGTACCTGCGTTATGTGGACTGTACAAGAGAGCGTCAAGGCATTGAGCTTTCGTCAGCGGCATAATGAGAGTTTTAGGTCTGCGTGTCATTCATACTAAATGCTCAAATACCGTGTAAACGGTGGTGTTGACCCTTGTTCGCCGGTGCACTAAGAATGTGCACTGAGTGCACGGATCATCAGGTCGTATGGCTGATGGTTGTGATGGATTGATTGTGCGTGAGAACACAATATATGTTATATCTGTTGATGCATTGCTCTGTAAAGAAGGAATGCCACTGCCCCGGGAAAGGGGTAGGATTGCTATAAATTGGTCAGCTGAATGCTGACCGTTGCCTTGTTTGCCACCTTCTGGGTAGGGTGTGTAAAGCCTCTACCCGTCAAGAAGAATATAATAGAGGGTCCGGCTGGGGCCCCACACCATATTCCACAAACAGGCGGAGACGCTACGAAATAATATCAAAACCAACGCGTCCTAACACAGAGCATTCTAGCGGAAGCTTCACGGTTGAATTAATGAACTCAAGATAAATAACATTGTCAACTAACATAGGAATGTATATATACATCAAAAGAGTCTGGCCTTAAGGCCTTACAATAGTTTCTCTTAACAAGAGTGTGGTTTACAGACATCGGCACGCAGGCCGGCCACACATGAACAAAAGAAACAAAACAATGCCTTCGAGGGCAGCAATGCAGCTTTGGGCTTCAGCCCGCTAAGTCCCGCTCGGGCCAGCACCTCCAATACCTGTAAGAACCAATCCACCAAGCGGTGGCAAACAGGGCAACGGTCAGCATTCAGCTGACCAATTATAACGACCCTGCCCCTGGCACGGGGCAGCGGAATTCCATCCCTGCATAGCAATCATCCAACATGATATATATAGCAATTTAAGCAAGACGTGCACGCCCGCACAGTCACATATCACAAACGTCGGCACGACGGCCCGACGCTCCGTGCACTCAGGGCACATTCACACCGTTCAGAGGTCCCAGACATAACGGTGCATTATGAGCATTCTAGTCTGATCGGCTCACAGGCCGTCGACTCTCGCTATGTGATCCTAACAGGGCCTTAAGCACCCAAGGTTAGACAACCATAACGCGGGTACAGATCCACCTTTCCCGTTGCTCACATCGTCAGACTCACGCCTGGACTGATGCGGGTACAGTTTCACCTTGCCCGTTCCACCATTTCCTAGTTGCAGCCTCACGGCTCAACCTTCCACATAGTAGCACTCACGGCCACAAGAGAGTCCAACTCTCAACATTTCCTGGACTTCCTCCAGTACTTTATCCATCATGCATACAAGCCATAATCACGGAGTCTTCTCCGATATGCAACCAAGCATCACCAATCCAGACCATATCCAGATGGGCTTCACACAGCATGCCTAGATCCGTACTCCAATTCCGGACTCTAACAAGGGGGACTTCACATATCTACCCCAAGGGACGCCACAACCCACCGCACACTCGCGGGGAAGGGTTTTCCCTATGCAATGCAGGAATTAAGGACTTCACATGTCCAAGCAGGAAATCGTTACCCTAGGAGTTCGCTTCGGATCCATGGAGAGAAATTTGAGACGGATGAAAGCCTTCGCAGCAGCGTTGCCTTCGCAAATCCGAACTCGGCTCGCGATTTGGACCACCGTAGCACCACCGGCAGCCGGACTCCACTTCCTCTTCTTCCTCCTTGCTCTCACCTCTCTCTTACTTTAGAAAGAGAAGATGAAAAAGAAGAATGATCTTTTCTCCCCCCTTTTCCGGCCTTATCAGCCCAGAAATGATCTCCAGCCACAGGATCTTATTTAAAGAAAATGAAGGGCCAAGATCGCACTGAAAATTTCCTTTCTTTTGGCCGACACGGCCTGTGACACGCCCGTGTCACAGGCCGTGTACCCTTAAGCGGCACACGCGGCAGTCGCACCGACTGGAATATTCGAGAACACGGGCATCGACACGCTCGTGTCGAACCTGACATGCCCGTGTCAGCCATGAGATACGCCCGTGTCTCCTGTTATACGGTACTCACCGATCTCCAAAACCAGTACACGGGTAGGGCACACGCCCGTGTCAAACCCAACACGCCGTGTTCCATGCTGTGTTCACTGCCGTGTTCAAGGCCGTGTACTTTTCTGACTCAAACAGGCCATTTTCGAATTTAAATGAGCGACACGCCCTGGGACACGCCCGTGTCAGAGGCCGTGTCCCAGGCTCGACGATCGTCGACCATCAAACGTCGACCAGCCTAAACACACCCTGGGACACGCCCGTGTCCCAGGCCGTGTACACCCGACACGCCCTGGGACACGCCCGTGTCCCAGGCCGTGTCTAACAGCCTCCAACCCAAAATTGTTTGCAAGCATATTTTGAGGTTTTTGGGGTGTTACAATCCTCCGCCCCCCCCCCCCCCCTTAATAAAATTTCGTCCCGAAATTTGAAGACAATAGGGAGAAAATAACAAACATTTATATGTTTCTATTACATATACGACGAGCGAAAATGTTACGAAAATAACTCGGGAAACTCGGCTCGCATGGTCTGCTCGCGCTCCCATGTTAGCTCTTCTCGGCCACAATTGTCCCACCGGACTTTGACCATCCCGATCACCTTGTTCCGCAACTGTTTCTCAGCTCGATCCTCGATCCGTATCGGCTTCACCTTTGTCGTTAGCCCATACTCAACCGGCACTCGATCATTGTCAACTATTTGAGCTGGATCCTTGACTGCTTTGCGTAGCACCGAGACGTGAAACACGTCATGCAATCCACTCAATTCCGATGAAAGAGTTAACCGATAGGCAGCTTCCCCAACTCGCTCCACCACTTCAAACGGACCAAGGTATCGCGGACTTAGCTTTTTCAACCGCCGAATCCGAGATACGCCTTTGAAGGGCTTAATCTTTAAATAGACCCAGTCACCCACCGCGAACTCCACGTTCCGGTGCTTAGCATTGTAATACTTGGCCTGCCGATCTTGGGCTATTAGGAGCCTCTCTCGAATAGAGCGTATTGTTGAGGTAGCATCCTCGACTTCCTTTTTGCCTAAAAGTTTAGTCTCGCCAGTTTTTGCCCAAGCTAGCGGTGTACGACACTTACGACCATACAGCGCTTCGAATGGGGCCATGCCTATACTCGCTTGATAGCTATTATTATAGGCAAATTCCACCATAATAAGATGCTCTTCCCACTTCTTACCGAAGTCCAAGGCGCACATACGGAGCATATCCTCCATCGTTCTGTTGGTTCGTTCAGTTTGGCCATCCGTTTACGGGTGAAAAGCCGTACTGAATGCTAACTTCGTGCCCAACATTTGATGAACTAATCTCCAATCCTTTGAGGTAAAGCGCCCATGTCGGTCACTTACGATGCTCCGGGGAACACCGTGCAATCGAACTATCTGCTCCACATAGAGCTTTGCCAACGTTTCCACTGAATCATCCCGCTTGTTTGGTATAAAGTGAGCCACCTTTGTCAACCGGTCTACAATCACCCAGATTGAGTCATGGCCACGCTGAGATCTCGGCAATCCGTGCACGAAATCCATAGAGATATCCTCAAACGTCCATTGTGGAACCGGCAACGACTTCAGGAAACCACTCGGCCGTTGACATTCTGCCTTTACCAAAGCACAAGTACGACATTTAGCCACATACGCGGCTATGTCCTTCTTTAAACCAGGCCACCAGAACAGTTTCTTCATGTCCTTGTACATTTTTGTGCTTCCAGGGTGAATTGAGTACTTTGGTAAAGTGCGCTTCATATAACAATTCTTCCCGCAATTTACCCGCACTAGGGACGCACAATCGGCCATCTTTTCGTAATAAGCCATCATCCCAGGAGAACTGATCACCAGATCCCTCCTTTGCATAACGTTGGAGACTTTCATCCAACTCCGTTGCCCGCCGAACCCTGTCAGCAAGGTCATATTGAACCTCCAACCAGTTCACGCATGCTTCAGTCGAAGAATCTCTTTCTACACAAGATATTTCCAGAGCTTCCAACTCCTGGACTAACCGCTCATCATGTATCCGCAACCAATTTGCTCGTACTAAAGTCTGACGACTCAAGGCATCAGCGACCACATTTCCCTTTCCGGGAACATAGTGAATGTCGAAGGTATAATCCCCAAGGAATTCCATCCACCTCCTTTGTCGCATATTCAACTCCTTTTGATCGAGCAGATACTTTAAGCTTTTATGATCTGTATAAATATCCACTTTCACCCCATACAGATAATGCCTCCACAACTTTAGCGCAAAAATCACCGCCGCCAACTTCGAATAGACGGTTGAGCCTGCTAGCTGATCGAACAAGTCATCGATCCGAGGAATTGGATACTTGTTTTTCTCCGTCAGCTTGTTTAGTTCGCGATAATCAATACATAGTCGCAAACCACCGTCTTTCTTTTTCACAAAAAGAACAGGCGCGCTCCAAGGTGACATACTTGGGCGTATGTATCCTTGCTCCAACAACTCTTGCAACTAAACTTTCAGTTCGGCCATTTCTTTAGGCGCTACCCGATACGGCGAACGGGCCACGGGTTTTGCACCCGGCACCAGCTCGATAGCGAAGTCAATTTCCCTTTGGGGAGGTAACCCCGGAAGGTCTTTTGGAAACACATCCGCATATTCCGACACAATCGGCACTTCACTCACACTGGCCTTCGACGCCACCGCCTCTATGAGTGTGAAGAACAACTCCGCACCCTTCCGAACTGCCTTAACAACTTGGAGAGCGGATAACAACATCCCACTCATCCCTTGCATACCAATAAACTTGGTCTCTTGTTCGGTATTTTGCCCAAATGTGACCTCTTTTGAAGTGCAATCGATACAGGCACGCTGCTCTGAAAGCCAGTCCATACCAAAGATTATATCAAACTCTTTGATCGGCAATACGAGTGTTTCCACCTTGAACTCCCGACTTCCTATCTTGACCTCAAGACCGCAAAATCTATCCGCGCACATCAAACATCCGTTAGGCAACAACACCTTTACACTGTCTGTCGTGATCCGGATAGGCACCCCGATACGAACGACAAAGTCCTCAGATAGAAACGAATGTGAAGCACCTGTGTCGAACAGTGCTCGCGCCGGATACTCTCGTATAAGGACAAACCCTATAACATTACAATTAAAATAAGCACAGCACACCAAAAGTAAAAACATTAAAACTTATGCGCACCTGTGACGACATCCGCGTGCTTAATGGCCTCCTGTTGTCCAAGGTTGAAGACCCTGGGCTGCGCGTGCGAGGCAGAAGACTCCACCACAGCCTTCCCCTTCTCCGCATAAGACGCTCCCGTCTTCTTATCACCCTTTGGAGGACCAAATAGGCATTCACGTGCGAAGTTTCCAACCTTCCCGCACGTAAAACAAGCACGAGATCCATTCCCAGATGTATCCGTCACAGTCGCAGAAGGAGCTTGTCCAGAAGACTTAGATTTCTTATTCCATTTCCTTCGGTAGCCAAACTTGTCCGGACGCGGCGGCTTAAACTCTGGCTTCACCACCGCCAAGTTTCCCTTTGCTTGCCCCCGTTTCATGTCCGTCTCCAAAGAACGAGCCGTACAGACTAAGGCTTGGAATCCCTGACTCACAGAACTCGAGAGCAAATACCTCAGCTCATCTCGCAGTCCCGCATAAACCCGACTAGTCTTACGCTCTTCTTCGGCGAAGATCGTGCCCGCATATCTTCCCAACCGGTGAACTCATGCAGGTAGTCATCCACACTTCGATCTCCCTGTGCTAACCGTTGAAACTCCATTTCCATCGATATCCTTTGCTGCACCGGCAGATGTTGTGCTAAGAACAAACGAGAAAATTCGTCCATTGTAATCTCTGCCAATTGCCTGCCAGCCAAGTGATGCATTTCAATCTCATCCCACCACAATCGCGCCTCTCCTTCTAGTAGGAAAGTGGCTAACATCACTTTCTGTACCTCCTCAACCCTGATAGCCCTAATAATTCTCTTGATTCTTGCAAGCCAATCCTCTGCTTGGGCCGGTGTACCCTCCCCATGAAACTGCGGAGGGTTAAAGCTCAAGAATTGCTTCCATTGTTGATCTGCTATCCGCGGATCAACTTCGGCTTCTACCGGTTCTTGCCGTACCCCAGCTTGCGATGGCACCACTGCAGGACATGCCTGCCCCGCCTGCTGAGCATTCATCACCGCAAGCACCGTTTCTGTGATGAGACGGACTGTTTCAGCGGATGGAGGAGTTGTGGGCACCTCGGCTGGTGCCGCACTCTCAATAGAACGTTGTGGTTCGGATTGACCCGCAACACTTCTGGTCACCTATATGTGTAAAATACATAGGTTAACGACCAAGAGAATACACAAGTGCAATAAACAAGTGTATTTTCATTCCTAAGTGGACAATCTTGAGTTCCATTAAGTGTTATAACGACAGCACTGACACGTGCTCGCCACCTCTCAAAAGAATTCGTCCGCGAATTCGGAAGAGATTGACCAACAAGCTGATACCAAATTGTAACACCTCTACCTGTCAAGAAGAATATAATAGAGGGTCCGGCCGGGGCCCCACACCATATTCCACAAACAGGCAGAGACGCTACGAAATAATATCAAAACCAACGCGTCCTAACACAGAGCATTCTAGCGGAAGCTTCACGGTTGAATTAATGAACTCAAGATAAATAACATTGTCCACTAACATAGGAATGTATATATACATCAAAAGAGTCTGGCCTTAAGGCCTTACAACAGTTTCTCTTAACAAGAGTGTGGTTTACAGACATCGGCACGCAGGCCGGCCACACATGAACAAAAGAAACAAAACAATGCCTTCGAGGGCAGCAATGCAGCTTTGGGCTTCAGCCCGCTAAGTCTCGCTCGGGCCAGCACCTCCAGTACCTGTAAGAACCAATCCACCAAGCGGTGGCAAACAGGGCAACGGTCAGCATTCAGCTGACCAATTATAACGACCCTGCCCCTGGCACGGGGTAGCGGAATTCCATCCCTGCATAGCAATCATCCAATATGATATATATAGCAATTTAAGCAAGACGTGCACGCCCGCACAGTCACATATCACAAACGTCGGCACGATGGCCCGACGCTCCGTGCACTCAGGGCACATTCACACCGTTCAGAGGTCCCAGACATAACGGTGCATTATGAGCATTCTAGTCTGATCGGCTCACAGGCCGTCGACTCTCGCTATGTGATCCTAACAGGGCCTTAAGCACCCAAGGTTAGACAACCATAACGCGGGTACAGATCCACCTTTCCCGTTGCTCACATCGTCAGACTCACGCCTGGACTGATGCGGGTACAGTTTCACCTTGCCCGTTCGACCATTTCCTAGTTGCAGCCTCACGGCTCAACCTTCCACATAGTAGCACTCACGGCCACAAGAGAGTCCAACTCTCAACATTTCCTGGACTTCCTCCAGTACTTTATCCATCATGCATACAAGCCATAATCACGGAGTCTTCTCCGATATGCAACCAAGCATCACCAATCCAGACCATGTCCAGATGGGCTTCACACAGCATGCCTAGATCCGTACTCCAATTCCGGACTCTAACAAGGGGAACTTCACATATCTACCCCAAGGGACGCCACAACCCACCGCACACTCGCGGGGAAGGGTTTTCCCTATGCAATGCAGGAATTAAGGACTTCACATGTCCAAGCAGGAAATCGTTACCCTAGGAGTTCGCTTCGGAGCCATGGAGAGAAATTTGAGACGGATGAAAGCCTTCGCAGCAGCGTTGCCTTCGCAAATCCGAACTTGGCTTGCGATTTGGACCACCGTAGCACCACCGGCAGCCGGACTCCACTTCCTCTTCTTCCTCCTTGCTCTCACCTCTCTCTTACTTTAGAAAGAGAAGATGAAAAAGAAGAATGAGCTTTTCTCCCCCCTTTTCTGGCCTTATCAGCCCAGAAATGATCTCCAGCCACAGGATCTTATTTAAAGAAAATGAAGGGCCAAGATCGCACTGCAAATTTCCTTTCTTTTGGCCGATACGGCCTGTGACACGCCCGTGTCACAGGCCGTGTACCCTTAAGCGGCACACGCGGCAGTCACACCGACTGGAATATTCGAGAACACGGGCATCGACACGCCCGTGTCGAACCTGACACGCCCGTGTCAGCCATGAGACACGCCCGTGTCTCCTGTTACACGGTACTCACCGATCTCCAAAACCAGTACAAGGGTAGGGCACACGCCCGTGTCAAACCCAACACGGCCGTGTTCCATGCCGTGTTCACTGCCGTGTTCAAGGCCGTGTACTTTTCTGACTCAAACAGGCCATTTTCGAATTTAAATGAGCGATACGCCCTGGGACACGCCCGTGTCAGAGGCCGTTTCCCAGGCTCGACGATCGTCGACCAGCCTAAACACGCCCTGGGACACGCCCGTGTCCCAGGCCGTGTACACCCGACACGCCCTGGGACACGCTCGTGTCCCAGGCCGTGTCTAACAGCCTCCAACCCAAAATTGTTTGCAAGCATATTTTGAGATTTTTGGGGTGTTACAGGGTGTCTTTGTACAGGTGCTGGAGAGCCAAGCGAAAATTAAATGGCTGAAGTCCCTGCTGTTGCTGATGCTGCTAGCCCTTGAAGGCTAAGCAAAATGTGTTGTGTTTTACTCGTGTATGGATGGCCTGCGCGCCGATGTATGCAATCAATACTGCTAAAAGAGGAACTATAAGGCCTTAAGGCCAAACTGTTTGTATTTGTCGTACATTCCTTCAAGAGGTTATATATAACTGTGGTTTATAAATATAGTGGACATTCCAGGTTTGAGTTCAAATTATTATTAAAATATTTCTCTAGCATGCTCTGAGTTAGGGTGCGATGGTGTTTTGATGTTAACCTATGACCTCACCGTCTGTTTGTGGCATATAGTGTGGGGCCCCGGCCAGACCTTCTATTATATGTTATTTAATGGGTGGAGTCGTGTAACACCTATACACGTCAACTATAATATAATAGAGGGTCAAGCTGGGGGCCCACATCATATTCCACAAACAGGCAAAGAAGTTACTAAATAATATCAAAACATCGAAACCTAACACAGAGCATTCTAACGGAAGCTTTAGGGTTGAAAACTTGAACTCAATAAGTACAGAAATGTCCACTACTAACAATTCGGAATGTACACAACCAAACACACAAGGTACATAGCCTTATGGATTTACAAGTTTCTCTTAACAATGGTGTGGTTTACAAATATCAGTGCGCAGGTCGGCCACACATGAACAAGAGTAAACAAAACAAGCCTTCAAGGGCAGCAACGCAATCTGGGATTCAACCCGCTATTTCCCGCTTGGGCCAGCACCACTTGCAAACAACCAATCCACCAATCGGTGGAAAACAGGGCAACGGTCAGCATTCAGCTGACCAATTATAACGACACTTCCCCTGGTACGGGGCAGCGGAATTTCTACCATACAAATCATTTATTAGCACATCATATATGTATAGCAATCCACCAAGGCTGTGCACAACCGCACAAGTCATTACATATCACAAACTAGGTATGACGACCCGACATTCCGTGCACTCACGACACATTATGGGTATATCGAATACCAGGTACCACAACCGTTCAGAAGTCCCAGACATGACAGTCCATTATGACCATTCCTAGTCTTTATGGCACGCAGGCCAAAGACTCTCGCAATGTGATCCTAACAGGTCCTAAACCACCCAAGGTGAGACAACCATAACGCAGGTACAGATCTGCTTTTCCCGTAGCTCATCATCGTTAGTCATCACACCGGACTGATACGGGTACAGCTTTGTAACACCCCAAAAACTTTAAGTTGGAGTCAGGCTGGGTGACACGGCCTGGAACACGGGAGTGTCCCACAGCGTGTCCCGTGCACACGGCCTGGGACACGAGCGTGCCCTTTTCTGTATTCGTTGACTCGAGTTCTCGAGATAGCACGGTCGACGATCGTCGAGAGGCAACACTGCCTAGGACACGGGCGTGTCCCAGGGCATGTCCTGCTCGGGTGAATATCGGGCGACGTTGAGTGGCGCTGAGTGGAATGGCGTTGAGTGGCATTGAGTGTGGAACACGGCCTGTGATACGGATGCGTCACAGGGGCATGTTGGTCACACGGCAGAGGACACAGGCGTGTTCCTTAGCCGTGTGTTTCTCGAGTGATTTGGGCCTGTGTTGAAAAGGTGATACGGCCAGTCACACGACCGTGTCAAAGTTGACACGGGCGTGTTTGCCCTGTGACACGGGCGTTTTGGAGCCCGTGTTCTTGTTCAATTTGAGTCGGTTCGCATACCGCTTGGGGGACACGGCCTGGGACACGGGCGTGTCACATGCCATGTCAAGTCAAATTTGGACTTTTGGGCAGATCTCGGCCATCCAATTATTTCTATTTGGATCCAATGGCCCAGGTGCTTTCCTGTAGTGATAAGGCTGAGGGTTGGCCTCTTCTCTCATTGTTATCAAGAGAGAAAAGAGAGAGCTTGGAGGAAGGAGAAGGAGGAGAAGAGCAAGGCTTTGGTGGTGCTCCCGCGGCCCGATTCGAGATCCGAGACTAGTTTAGTGGAGGCAAAGCTGCTGCGGTGCTTTCCAACTGGCAAGATTTTCGATGACTCCTAAGAGATCGTCAAGGGTAACGATCTTATTTCTTGGACATGTGAAGTCCTTCTTTATGCATGAGTAAGGAATCCTGTCCAAAAAAAGGTGGAATGAGTGAGCGATTCTGGTGGGTTGATAGTTGCTATCCCCTTTTGAGTTTGCATATAGACCCGGAAGTGTGTAGTACGGGATAGACAAGCTGTGTGAAGCCCATCTGGACATGTTGTTCTGGATTGGTGATGTTGCATTTATGCACTGGATAAGACTCTGCGTATACTCGTGTAGTTATTGGGGTCATTGGGTTGTGCCTGTGAAGGGGAGTAGCAGGAAGTACTGGAATGTGGAACACTAAGAAAATGCCCTTGTGATGTTTGTGCTGTGGCTACGATGTAGCTAGTGCTTGATGGACAATGAAGCCAGTCCTATTTGGACAGTGTGGCTAATGTGACGTCAGTCCTTGGCGGACGTTCTGGGGATTGGGAGCTGCGAGCTCTAAAATTCCTCGTGACGAACATGAAAGGTGAAGCCGACCCGCGTCTTTTATTATAGCCGCAAGTACGATGTTCTTGGTGATGGCAAGGCGATTTGAGCAACGGGGGGTGGTGGATCTGTACCTACGTTATATTGGCTGTATAAGGAAGTGCCAAGGCATTGGGCTTTCGTCAGAAGCATAATGAGAGTCTTAGGCCTTCGCGCCATTAAGACCAAATGCTCAATTGTGTTGATCCCGGTTCGCTGGTGTACCCAAAAGTGTGCCTGAGAGCACAGATCGTTGGGCCGGGTGGCCGAAGGTTGTGATTGATTGCTTGTGTGTGAGAGCACAATATGTATAATATCTATCAATTGCTATATTGCTATGTAGGGAAGGAATGTCTGTGCCCAGGGAAAGGGGTAGGATTGTAATAAATTGTTCAGCTGAATGCTGACCGTTGCCTTGTTTGCAACCTTCTGGGTGGATTGTCCCTGTGCAGGTGCTTGAGAGCCGAGCAGAAAATGAAGGGCTGATGCCCCTACTTCTGCTGTTGCCGCTCTTACTGTTACTGCTAGCCCTTGAAGGCTTGCTATTATATTTTCTTTTATTCATGTATGGCCGGCCTGCGCGCCGATGTATGTAATCCATACTGTTTAAAGAGGAACTATAAGGCCTTAAGGCCAAACTATAGTATTTGCTATCCCCTCGTTTGAGTAGTTGTATATAACTTTGGTTTATATATATCTAGTGGATATTCCTGGTATGAGTTCAGCTAATGGTGTAACTATTCCGCTACCATGCTCTGTGTTAGGATGCGTTGATGGTATTATCTTGTGACCTCACCATCTGTTTTTGGTATATAGTGTGGGGCCCCGGCCGGACCTTCTATTATATGTTATTTACCGGGTGGAGTCGTTACAAGCTTCACCTTGCCCGTTCACCGCCAAGGCCTTTCTAGTTGCAGCCCAACGGCTCAACTTCACACATACTAGCACTCATGGCCAAAGGGATTGAGCACCAAGTACCAACCCTCAACAATTTTCCTGGACTTCTTCCAGTACTTCTTGTTGCACCAAGTTATAGGTATCCACCAAGGACTCAATATAAATAACCAATGTGTATGGATTCTTCTCCGATTTGCAAACAAAGCATCACCAATCCAGACCAACATGTTCGGATCGGCTTCACACAGAATGCCTAGCCGTACTACTCACTTTCGGTTCTAATGCAAATAAACAAGGGATGAACCATCAATCCCAAGAGATTCACTTCGCCATCCACCTTTTGGTGGAGGATTCCTATGCAAATGCAGGAAATAAGGACTTCATATGTCTGAGTGGAAGATCGTTACCCTTGGAAGACATTTCGGTGCCATGGAGAAAACTATATGGTTGGAAAGCTCCACAACGCTCTAGCCTCCGCAGATCCGAACTCGGCTTGCGATTTGGATCACCGTAGCACCACCAGTAGCCAGATTCCTCTTCTTCTTCCTACTCTTGCTCTCCCCACTCTCTTCAACTTAGAAATAGAATGGCTAGAATAGAATGAGGAATTATCCCACAATTCCCGCACTTATCCCCTCAGGAAAGCACCAGGGACATTAGATCATTATCAAAGGAAATGAACGGCTCTTATCAGCACTGAAAAGGACTTTCCTCGGCCGAACACGGCCTGTGACACGCTAGTGTCACATGCCGTGTACTTTTAGGGGCACACAACTAACTCAAGGTAGACCAAAACATGGGTCTAGACATGCCCATGTAAGACCCTGACATGCCCGTGTTGACCAGCTGACACGCTCATGCTTATAGGTGTGCCCCTCAATCGGTACAGGATCAACAACAACCCGAGCAGGACACGGTTTTCCCACACGCCCGTGTTGCATTTGACTCGGTTGTGTCACAAAGAACATGCCCAAGCTCCAGGCCGTGAACTTCTGTCGGCACCGCCTGCACACCAAGAGTAGGACACGGGTACATGACACGCCCGTGTCACCAACTTATATGCCCGTGTCAGTACTGTTCATAACCGTATTTTCAGCCATGCTCCATACTTGCCACAGCAAGCATACCACATAGAAGGGCACGACCCTATACACGCCCGTGTCTCAGGCTGTGTCACCTCATTTTTGGTTTTGGGGCATTACAACTCTCCCCCCTTAAGAGAATTTCATCCCGAAATTGCTAAAGTATATAGTTTGCAGCAAACAAAACATTTGTTCAAACCATAAGGTTACAACAGCTTTACACAAACAGCTCGGGAAACTCAGTATGCATGGTTTGTTCCTGCTCCCATGACAACTCCTCACGGCCACAATTGTCCCACCATACCTTGACCATCCCGGTAGCTTTGTTTCGTAGATGTTTAACCGCCATATCCTCGATCCGAATAGCCCTAACTTTCATCATTAGCCTACAGCCGACTGATACTTGATCTGCAACAATCACCTGTGATGGTTGTTTCACTGCTTTCTGCAACACCGAGACATGAAACACATCATGTAAACTGATCAGCTCTAGCAAAAGTACTAACTGATAGACAGCTTCACCAATACGCTCTACCACTTCAAACGATCCTAGATACCTCGGGATCAGATTTTTCAGACGCCGTATCTTGGACACACCTTTAAAGGTTTAATCTTCAAGTACACCCAATCACCCACCGCAAACTCCATGTTTCGGTGCTTGGCATTATAATACTTATCCTGCCTGCTTGATCCACCAACAGCCTTTCGCGTATCAACCGTATTGTTGAGTTGGCATCATCCAACTCCTTTCGCCTGTACAACTTTGTTTCGCCAGTCTCCACCCAGGCCAGAGGTGTACGACATTTCCTACCGTATAAAGCCTCAAAGGGCGCCATCTGGATTCTAGCTTGGTAGTTGTTGTTGTAGGCGAATTAAATCATAACAAGATGATCTTCTGAACTCTTCCCGAAATCTAGCGTACACATTCAAAGCATATCCTCAAACGTCCTGTTGGTCCTTTCAGTCTGACCATTTGTTTGAGGATGAAAGGCCGTGCTGAAATGTAATTTTGTACCCAACAGTTGGTGGACTAATCTACAATCTCCCGAAGTGAAATGCCCATCTCGATCACTAACGATGCTACGGGGCACACCGTGCAATCGGACAATATTATCCACATACATCTTTGCCAATTTTTCAACTGAATCGCCCTTCCGATTCTGGATGAAGTGCGACACCTTGGTTAACTGATCCACAATCACCCAAACCGCATCATTTCCACGCTGTGATCTCGGCAACCCATGCACAAAATCCATGGATATATTGTCAAATTTCCACACAGGGATAGGCAACGACTTTAGAAAACCGCCCGGTTTTTGGCATTCCTCCTTTACTAAAGCACATGTTTGACACTTAGCAACATAGTGTGCTATGTCCTTCTTAATTCCAGGCCACCAGAAATGTTTCTTAAGATCCTTATACATCTTCGTGCTCCGGGGATGGATCGAATACTTTGTGAAGTGGCCTTTATACATCACTTCTTCACGAAGTTTTCCCCAACTTGGGACACACAAACGACCATCCTTCCAAAAAATTCCGTCATTAAACAAAAATTTAGAATCCACACTTTCCGCTGCATAGCGTTGTAGACTTTCATCAACTTTTGTTGCTTTCCAAACTCTGTCCGCCAAGTCACACTGTACCTCCGTCCAGTTTAAGCACGCATTTGCAGTGGAATTCCTTTCAACGCAAGAAATATTTAATGCCTCCAGTTCTCGAATTAGGCTTTCATCATGTCTTAGTAGCCAATTTGCCCTTGCCGGAGTCCGACAACTAAAGGCATCTGCGACTACATTCCCTTTACCGAGAGTATAATGAATCTGGAAGATGTTGTCACCAAGAAACTCCATCAACCTTATCTATCGCATATTAAGATCTTTCTGGTCCAACAAATATTTCAGGCTCTTATGGTTCGTGAATATATCCACTTTCACGGCATATAGGTAATGACGCCACAGTTTAAGTGTGAATATCACCGCCGCCAATTCCAAATCATGGACGGGGTAATTCCATTCGTGCACCTTCAACTAGCATGAGCCATAAGCTATCAACTTTCCAAATTGTAGAAGAACGCAGCCTAAGCCGCTCCTTGACGCATCACTATAGACCTCAAAGCCGTCCAAACCACATGGCGATGTAAAGATTGGTGTCGCGGTAAAACGACTCTTTAGCTCTTCGAAAGTTCGTGCGCACTCTGGCGTCCAAATTAACTTCTGATCCTTCCTCGTCAATGTTGTGAGAGGCAAGGCTATCCTCGAGAAGTTCTCTACGAAGCGCATGTAGTAGCCCGCAAGCCCATAAAAACTCCTGACTTCTACTACTGTAGAAAAAAATAGGCCACTCCCATATAGAAACTATCTTTGAAGGATCCACAACAATGCCCTCTCCACTAACCACATGGCCATGGAAAGCCACTAACGACAGCCAAAACTCAGACTTAGAGAACTTGGCATAGAGCTTGTTCTTCCTCAGGGTGTGCAACACCATCCGCAAATGATTTGCATGAACTTCTTCGGATTGGGAGTATATAAGGATATCGTCAATAAAGACGATCACAAAGAGATCCAATTATTCTCTAAACGTTCGGTGCATTAAGTCTATAAATACTGATGGCGTATTAGACATCCCAAACGAAATTACCGTGAACTCAAAGTGACCACAGCGTGTTACAAAAGCTATTTTGGGCATGTCACTTTCACGAACTCTCAATTGATAATAGCCTGACTTCAAATCAACCTTAGAGTATACAGTCGAGCCAACTATCTGATCAAAAAAGTCATCAATCCGTGGAATTGGATACTTGTTCTTTTCTATCAGCTTGTTAAGTTCTTTATAGTCAATGCATAGACGCAAGCTGTCGTCCTTCTTTTTCACAAAGAGAACTGGCGCGCACCAAGGCGACTGACTTGGGTGTATATAGCCTTGCTCTAACAATTAACCCCGGAAGGTCTTTTTGAAACACATTAGCGTATTTCGATACAATCAGAACCTCACTCACATTGGCCTTCGGCTCAGCTGCCTCAATGAGTGTGAAGAATAACCTCGCACCCTTCCGAACTGCCTTAACGACTTGGAGAGCAGATATAAATACCCTACTCGTCCCTCGCATGCCATTGAACTTTGTCTCTTGTTCGGTATTCTGCCCCCGTGTAACTTCTTTTGAAGTGCAATCTATACAAGCATGCTGCTCTGAAAGCCAGTCAATACCAAAGATTATATCAAACTCCAATATTGACAATACTAATGTTTCCACTTTGAACTCCTGACTTCCTATCTTGACCTCAACACAATAAGACTTATCCGCACACATAAAACATCTGTTAGGCAATAACACCTTCATACTATCTGTCATGTTCTGTATAGGCACCCACATTCGCAAGATGAATTCTTCCGATAAAAATGAATGCGAAGCACCTGTATCGAACAGTGCTTGTGCCGGATAGTCCCGTATAAGGACAAAACCTATAACACCAAGATTAAAACAAGCATAGCACATAACACAAAATAAAATTATAAACTATTCGCACCTGTGACGATATCGGCCTGCTTGATTGCCTCCTGTTGTCCAAGATTGAAGACCCGGGGCTGCGCATGCGATGCGGAAGACTCCATCGCATTCTTCCCTTTCTCCGCATAAGACGCTCTTGTCTTCTTTTCACTCTTTGGAGGACCAACTCGGCAGTCACGTGCATAATGTCCCAGCTTTCCACACATGTAACAAGCGTGGGAACCATAACCAGAAGATGCCTCCGTCATAACTTTTGAAGGAGCTTGTCCAGCAGATTTGGACTTATTTCCTGATCTCTTTCGTTACCCAAACTTCTTTAGACGCGGTGGCTTGAACTCCTTGTTTGTCACAGCCAAGTTCCCTTTGCCTTGCCCTCTTTTCATGTCCTTTTCCAAAGACCGAGCCGTACAGACGAATACTTGAAATCCCTGGTTCACATAACTCGAGAGCAAATACCGTAGCTCATCCCGTAGTCCCCCATAGAACTGACTGGTCTTACGCTATTCTTCGGCGAAGATATTACCCGCATAACATCCCAAACGTGTAAACTCATGAAGATAGTCATCCACACTATGTTCTCCTTGAGTCAACCATTGGAACTTTGAAAGTGAGTGAAAGATATACCTTAACTCTAGAGGGGGGGGGGGGGTGAATAGAGTATTTTAAAATAATTTACAATTCAAAAACTGTAAAGCAGTGGAAGACTTGATTTATGTATATGTGTAAGGTGCTTGCAAAAAGAAAAACTAAGTAAGCAAGAAATAGGAAATCACACAGCACACAACAAAGTAAAAAAGCACAGTAAACCAGATGACACAAGGAGCTATAGTGGTTCCCCAACAACCTGGGTACATCCACTCTTCTACCACCCTAGGTAGGAATCCACTGCAGGAATAGTTGATCAGCTGTCCTGGGCACCAGTGAGCTTTTGATAAGGTGCTCAAAAACCAAAAGTAGATTTTTTGATAAGGTGTCTTGCCACCACTTAGTTTTGACAAGGTCTCAGAAACTAGCCACAAAACTTTTGAAGGGAGTTTTGAGAAACCCTTTTACAGGAGAGAAAGGAAAAAGAAAATGAGTTGAGTTATTCTTCTCTGTCAACAATCTGAGAGAAGACAAGTGGAAGATGTTGTCAATGCTCCCCCTGAGATCTGTAAGGGTTCGGGAAGATGAGCTTTGCTTAGGGTGATAGGCCTTCAGTTGCTTCAGATCTCCAGCAATAGATGATTTCAGCAGATGCTGAAATGTGTGTTGTCTGGAGTCCTTGATAATGAAGCTTTTGAACACTTGAAGCTTGAAGGAGTAGAACAGCAGATGATCTCCTTCACAATGATGTTCCTTGTGTTTTTGAAGAATTCTGACTCAGTAATTCTGTAAGCTTTTGTCTACTGAATCTATTCTTAGAAGATGAATTCTTGATGATTGAATTTTTTGATCTCTCTTCTGTATATCTTTTTCAAATCTGTCTGTTCTCTTCTTAAAATTATACTCTAAGGAGTATATCAGATTCTAACTTTATATGGCCGTTACTCAGTCATAAATGACTTCCAAAATTGACAACTGTCTCTGGGTAAAGTCCTAAGTAACATTCCAATTATTATTCCTTGAAACTTGCTCCAGATTGCTTGAAACGGCTATAGAATCCTTTGTCATAAATGCTGAAAATAAATTTGAATGAATTCCATAACTGTCCTGAATTTGAATTCTGAAAAACGTCGACCTCTAGGAAAATCGTCGATCTGAGCACAGCTATCGTCGACCTGAGCTCAGAGATTGGATTTATACTAGAGACAGAAAATGTCGACCTGAGCTCTACGATCGTCGACCTGAGCTCAGCGGCTTGGAAAACAACTAGAGACAGAGCGTCGATCTGAGCTCGAAGATCGTCAAACGGAGTTCGACGCCTTATTGAACAGAGCTCAGAGATCGTCGACCTGAGTTCGACGTTTCGTCGACCTGAGCTCGACGAGAATTGTCCTAGTCTTCAGCACTTAAATCCTGATCTGTAGAAGGTCTTGAGGGCAGCTTTCAAACCTAAGTACTAACCCTAAGACTCATTCTAATTGACCTATCAGACTATACGGCAAGGTCAAAACAGAATCCTAATCACATAGTGATCCTTACCCAAATTAGTAATAGGGTGTTCCAACAATCTCCCCCTATTTGGGTTAGGATTACTATTTACATGACAGAATGTGAAATAACAAACATACATCAGATTTAAACAAAAAAAAACAGAAACAACAATGCAGATAACATATGTTGAGCATTGTAGAAACAAAGCAAAAGTCACAGAATCAGTCATGAAAATAAATATGAGTATCAGCTTACACAAGTTACTCATTGCCATTTTTGAAAAGAATTTCTTTATTGGGATTTAGGGCTTCCTTCTTGGATCTTCTATCATCTTCTGCACCTAAGGAGGTTTGAGATCTTGGCCTTGGAACTACAGCCTCAGGATGCAACTTCATATAGTCTTCTGTATTAAAGAATTTCCTTGAAGCATATCTCTCTAATTCTTCCTTTCTATGTTCTGACATGGTTGTGAGGTTGGAAGTATCTCTGCCTTGCTCTTTATCCTTCTTAATCTGATCCAATGCAGAAAGTTCTTTCATTCTAGCTGTCCATAATAAAGGGTTGTTCTCAGGGTCATCAAAAGGAACTCCGAGTTCATATCTATTGATATACTCTGAATCAGTTTGAGGAGCCCTAGTGACAACTGTATCTCTGAGCTTATAAGGGAAAGGACCTGATGTAGAATCAGTGGGGCCTTGTCCTTCCCTTTTGTAAGGATGTTGTCTGGAGTAAGTTCTGTAACCTCTTTGACTTACTCTATGCTGGCCTCTTCTAGACTGATAACCTCTTTGATGTTGTCCTCTGGGTTGATATCTTTGTGAGGATTGAGAGGAGCTATGCTTTGTAGCAGATGACTGAAAAGCTGAGCCTCCACCAGATACTGAATCTGGAGGAGGAGGAGGAGGAGTTTGAAATTGAGATGATCCTTTTTCATACTTGTCAAGCTTTCTCCTTTTCTTCATGGCCTTAAGCTGGTTCTTAGAATATTGCATCCGTAGTTCAGTGATTTGGCAGTCATGCAGAATGTAATAGGGTATATCATTATCATCTTTGGCTTTTACAGAAGGTACTATCATCATGGCCTTACTTCTTGCTTTCCTTTTCTTGATAATGGTGCCAGAAGAATTATCATAGTCAGTGTTGAATTGATCACTATCTGAACTATGGGGTCTGTCATATAAATCATCAATACTTTTGATATACTCTTCTCTTTGTTTTGACTTCTCAAGAGCAACAGCAGGAGCAGAAACTATTGGAGTAGCAGCAGGAGAAAAAAACTACAGGTTCTTCTATGTAAATAGCAAGTTCATCAGCAGCAACAGCATCAACAGAAACAACAGGCAACATATCAATATCAGCAGATTAAACAACTTCAACAGCAGCAGCAATAGAAACAATAACTTCCTCAGTCTTAAGAGAACTGATATAAGATGTAATTAGGCTGGGATCACAGACAGCAACAGGCATAATTGCATTAGTAAAGTCTTCAACTCCCTGAGCTGGTAAGCAGCTGAAGTGAGGAAAGTCAAAATCAGATAACAATGACCTGAGGTAAACTGCTAGTACTGGTGCTGGGGCTGGAACTGAAGCATCATCAGCAATTTCTGGCAGCAATTCCTCTGAAATAGCAGGAACTACCACAGCTTCATAGGGCTTCTCCCCCTGCCTTAATTCAGTGAGAACTGGATCAAGGCACCCCATAGAATTGATTGCCTGAGGAGTAGATAGAGAGGAAAGCCTTTCATATAACTCCTTGATGGACTGCAGGAGTGGAGCCATGGAGGTCTCCAGCAGGGCTATTAGCTTGGGAGCCAGTATCCCATAGAGCTTATCTGTAAGTGCTGAGAGATCCACTTGCTCAAGTGGGACTTGAGTAGAGGTGGAGGAAGAAATGACTGTGGCTGGTGATGGATGGGCTGCAGGATATGTGGGTGGGGATGGTAGGATGTTGGGTTGAGAGATTGGGATGGTGGAGATAGAGTTTATGGGTGTGGAGATGGATGAAGTGAAGGATGGTTGGGTGAGAATATCATGGAGTAATTATTGGTATGAGGAAGTGGAGGGAACCTCAGTAGGTGAGGAGGGGGAATCATCCATGAAGGAATCTTCCATGATGTTGAAAGATGGAATGTCAAGAGGTGGATAATAATGAAGTGGATGGAATTGTTGTTCTGTGGTGGCTGGAGGAGGTGAAGGAGTAAACACAGGAGTTGAAATTGTAATGGGGGAGGAGATTGATGTGGAGATGGTTGAGGTGGAGATGGAGGTAGAGATGATTATAGTGGATGAGGGAATGGTTTAGGGAAGAACTAGAGAAGGTTGAGAAGAGGAGGAGGCAGGAAATTCTTCAATAAGGGCAGGGTCCTGAGGGGAAGAGACTGCAACAGTCCTTGTGCCTGAAGCAGTAGTAGTCCTTGTTGGCCTGACTATCTGCCTGTCCCATTTCCCAAACAGGGCATAGGTCAGCCTCTTTGATGCATTAATGTGCATCCCACTTGATACCAGCAGTTCAGGGCACCTGGAGTGCAGGATTAACCCTATTATCCTCCCAAAGTTTACAAAACTTTTGTTCACTTTCTTCTTAATCAAGTCAAAGAAGAGCTCTCCCCAGTTTAAATGTTTCTTATCCACAAGTGCTCCCATCAAGCAGAACTGATACCTAGAGATGCTATCATGTGCTGAGTGCTTTGCCAACAGCACTTTCCCCACAACATCAGCAAGAAATCTATACTCAATAGATAAGTTCTTTTTCAACAACTTGCTAGGGTTAGCGAAAGAATGTCCCATTCTATCTAATATATTCGCAGATTCTTCTCCAGTTAACTCAATAGAATCATCTCCAGTACTCAATTGAAACACTTCAGTTAGGAGAGTAGGTGTTAAGGATACCTGCGTCCCGGCTATAGTACCAACCAATGTATTCTGATCCAGATTGTGCGCTGTGTAGACCCATTCTTTGATCTCATCGGCTGCAATCTTCATTCTCGTTGTCATTATTTGCACTAGCTGCTGTTCTCTGAATAGGTCCAGAATATCTTTGAAAACCTGATCGCTTCCATCAAAGGAGTCTATATCTATGTCAAAGCCTGCGTCGAATTTCATCTTGGCGAGGGCGGCAATAGACACAGCCATTATGTACCTGCAAAGATGAACAAACACGACCAAGTGCAGTAGAGTTTGGAGGGAAAGAAAAAGTTTGCAGAGAGTATGAAAGTGCAAAAGAAGAACGACGGCCGAAAGAATGATTTTATATTAGGGTTCGACGCCGGAAAGGAAAGATCGTTGAACTCTGTTCGATGATCTGGGCTTCTAAAGAAATCTGAAGAGTCTTCAATAACGTTGATCTCCGTTCGACGATATTGGAGAGCGTCGATCTCCGATCGACGATCGCTGAACAGAAGGAAGATAGCCTAGCGCTATCTGGAAAACGCTGAACTCCGGTTGACGCTAATGGAAAGAGTCGATCTCCGTTCGACGATTTTTGGGAAAAAAGTCGAGCGCAGTTCAGAGAAAAAAAACCTATAGACACTAGAAAATTCAGGTTTTTAGCCTAGTCTTGGTCTGTTTTTGAGTTTTAAATTCTTGGGATTTATTTTAGACTTCCTCCATCTAACATTCCTAACTGATTTAGGAAGAAGGTATGTTTCTTTTCATCCAAGGGTTTGTTGAAAATATCTCCCCTTTGCAAATCAGTTGTGATATACTGAAGTTCAATTTTATTTTTCTCAACATTATCCCTTAGAATATGATGCCTAATCTCTATATGTTTTGTCTTACTATGGAGGACTGGATTTTGTGCTATAGAAATAGCACTGGTGTTATCATAAAATATTTTTGACCCTTCTAAGTTGTAGTCATAGTCTAGGAGCTGGTTTTGAATCCACAAAATCTATGAGCAACAACTGCTTGCTGCCATATATTCAGCTTTAGCAGTTGAAGTGGACACAAATGTTTATTTCTTACAGAACCAGGAGACAAGTATGTCACAAAGGAACTGGCAAGTTCTACTGGTGCTTTTCCTGTCTACTCTATATCCAGCATAATCAGCATCTGAAAATCCAGTTAATTCAAATCCTAAGTCTTTTGGATACCAGAGGCCTAGATTTGGACAACTTTTTACATACCTAAGTATCCTCTTAACTAATGTTAGGTGTGACTATCTAGGGCTTACTTGGAACCTAGCACATATACATGTAGTAAACATTATATCAGGTCTACTGGCAGTAAGGTACAATAGAGAGCCAATCATTGCTATATATGTTGTCTGATCAACATGTTTTCCATGTTCATCAGCATCTAATAAGGCATTGGTAGGCGTAGGTGTTTTCATACAAGATGCTCTAGACATACCAAATTTCTTAACCAGTTCTTTTGCGTACTTGGTTTGAGAAATAAATATGCCTTCAGCATGTTGTTTGACTTGCAATCCTAGAAAGAAGGAAAGCTCACCCATGATACTCATTTCAAATTTAGAATGCATCAGATTGGAAAATCTTTTGCATAAATTTTAATCAGTAGACCCAAATATGATATCATCTACATATATTTGTACTAGTAGGGTATGAGACTTATGGGTTCTAATAAAAAGAGTTTGGTCTACTCTACCCCTTATAAAAATCATTTTTCAGAAAAAAGCATGCTAAGGTCTCATACCATGCTCTAGGAGCTTGCTTGAGCTCATATAATGCTTTATGCAATTTGAAAACATGGTCAGGATAAGTTGAAGAGATAAAACCTGGAGGTTGTCTAACATAGACTTCTTCTTTGATGTCTCCATTGAGAAATGCACTCTTCACATCCATTTGGTAGACCTTGAATCCTTTGTGAGCTACATAAGCTAGGAATATTCTTATGGACTCTAACCTTGCAACTGGTGCAAAGGTCTGGTCATAGTCTATTCCTTCTTCTTGAGAATAGTCTTGATCAACTAGCCTTGCCTTGTTCCTTACAATAACTCCTTGATCATCCAACTTGTTTCTGAACACCCACTTTGTTCCAACAATTGAGTGATCCTTAGGCCTTGGTACTAGCACCCAAACTTTGTTTCTCTCAAATTGATGAAGTTCCTCTTACATAGCAATGATCCAGTGTGGATCTTATTCTGCATATTGAATGGATTGAGGCTCAACTTGAGATAGAAAGCAAGTGTGTATCATGTTTTGGTTGACCTGATTTCTGGTATGCACACCAGCTGAGATGTTTCCAATCACTTGGGAGATTGGATGATCTCTTGTTGTTACTAAATCAATAGGGGGGTGTTGATTGTTCACCAACCTGTGTTGTTGTTTCCTCTAGTGGAATAACAACTGTCTCTTCAAGATGGTTCTCTCCAAGATGTTGAACATCTTCTTCATCTTCACTGATTTCATCCTTATGTTGGTTAGGTGAATATACTGAATCCTTCTCTGCAATATGCAATCTGTCCAAATTTTCTGAAAGAGAGTTTACCTGCAAGGTTCTATGGTAGAAGTGGACTTCTCCTTATAAAACATGTTAGTCTCATCAAAAGATACATGAACAAATTCCTCAATTTTAAGAGAAGTTTTGTTATAAACCCTATAAGCTTTACTGATCATGGAGTATCCCAGAAACACTCATTCATCAGCTTTACCTTGGAATTTTGCAAAATACTTCTTGTCATTATTATGAATATAACAAATGCAACCAAAAATTTTGAAATAGTCTACTTTACATTTCTTCCCTTTGAGCAATTCATAGGGAGTCTTGCCCTCCAGTTTATGTATCAAAATTCTGTTCAACGGATGGTTGGAGGTGTTCACTGCCTCGGCCCAAAAAGATAGAGGAAGGTGAGCATCTGTCAATCATGTAGTAGCAGATTCAATTAGGGTTCTATTTTTCCTTTCAGCTACCCCATTTTGTTGAGGAGTTCTAGGAGCTGAGAAAGTATGCCTGATCCCTTCACTCTGATAGAACTCTTGCATAAGAAGAGAATCAAACTCTGTCCCATGATCACTTCTGATCAGGGCAATGTGAGTATTGAACTTAATCTATATGCATTTGAGAAAATCTGTCAAACACTTAAAGTTATTAGACTTCTTCCTCAGGAAGAATACCCATGTGAATCTAGAGAAGTCATCTACAATCACTAAAGTGTAAGATTTCCCTCCTAAGCTTTGTATTGTAAAAGGGCCAAAAAGATCCATGTGTAACAGATAAAAGAACCTAGGTGAATCACTCTTATTAAGTGACTTAAAACTATTTTTAGTTTCTTGCCTAATTGACAAGCCCTTCAAAGTCCTTCCTTCTTGTAGGGGCCAGAAGGTAGTCCTCTAACAAGGTTGTACTTGGATAGCCTAGCAATGGTTCTAAGGTTTATATGCCCTAGTCTCTTATGCCAAAGATCATTTGGTTTGCAAACTGAATTAAATAAACAGATATCTATATTGGTTGAAAGGAAATCTACTAGATAAATGTTACCTTTCCTTTCTCCTGTTAACACTGTTGTGTTATCCTCTGACTTAATCTTGCATAAGGATTTGTTGAATATCACCTGATAGCCTTCATCACAGAGTTGACTGATGCTGATTAGGTTGTGCTTCAGTCCTTCCACATAAGCCACCTTCTTGAATGTGACTGAGCCAATCTGAACATCACCATATCCTTTTGTTTGACCAAAGTTTGAATCTCCAAATATTACTTTGGGTCCAAGTTTGGTTCTGAAGGATGTTAGATTCTCCTTGCTCCCTATCATGTGCTTTGAGCACCCACTATCCAAATACCATTGTTGCTTCATTGCTGGATAGGTCTTCACCTGCACATAAACAATTTATATGTTTTTTACCTAGTTTACCTTGGGTCTAGGTTGATAACCTTTAAACTCAGAAATAAAATACATCCCTGGCTGACTCTTATATCCTTCAGGATGGTATCTCCTAGGAGGCACTATCCATTCAGTATAAGGGTTGACGCTTTGGGATGAGGGACTTCTAGGATTGATTTTAGATTTACCTCTGAAAGAATGTTCAAAGCTCTGAGCTCCGTTCAACGATCGTCGAGCTGAGTTCGACGATCTTGGGTCAGATCGTCGAGCTCCTTTCGAAGATCGAATATACCAGAGTTCAGAGTTAAGAAGTCGTCGATCTGAGTTCGACGATTCAGCCTTGGATCCCCGAGCTCTGTTCGACGATCGTCGAGCTATGTTCGACATTTTTTGTTGAACTTTGTTTTCCTTAGGTAAATTAGAATTCTTCCTAGCTACCTCTACAACACCCTTTCCTTTATAAGAAATAAATTTTATTGGGGTTGTTAATACTATAGGTTGGCTGCATGAAGCACCCAAGCCAGGTGTACTGTTGAATCTTGAGTTCACTGTGCTTGTGATGTCCATCAGTCTGATGCTTCTCCCATTAAGAGATTCTTCAAACTTCTTTGCCTGTGATAGCTCACTTTTCAGTGAAGCTATCTCCTCCCTACAACATTCTAACTCCTCAGAGAGTTTGAGGTTGTCTGATTTTAAGGTGCTATGTTCAGACAATTGATTTCTAAGAGAGATAATCTCTTTCTCAGACTTTAACAAGTCTAAACAAAGTGCCTTAAATTCAGATCTAAAGTCCTCTGAATCAAAATCAAAGGAGTCTACTACCTGGTCTTCTTCAGTTTGAGTTTCAGATTCACACTCTTACTCTTGTTCTGCATCAGAATTTTGTTGGGAGGCATTGATAGCCATTATGCAGAATTCCTTTTCTTCAGCATCATCTTCATCATCACTTGAGCTTGATGAAACCTCTGATTCTTCCTCAGTTTCACTCCAGGTTTCTGCTACAAATCCCTTCCTTGTATGTTTATTTTTGCTGGAGGAGGATTTGTTGTAATTGTTTCTCCTGGAGTCCTTATCTTTTCTCCTATCTTTCATGTCCTTCTTGTCCTTATTCTGATTTTCTAGACAGTTAGGCACAATATGGCCTGGTTTCCTGCATCCAAAACAGATTATTTCTTTATTATTTGACTTGTCACACCTTGGCTTCTCATGCCCTCTGGATGACCTCTTTTTGAAATCTTTCCTGGCCATCTTATAGAATCTTTTGGCCAGCAAGCTCATAAATTCTTCATTACTTGTGACCTTGTCTTTAGGCAGATCTTCTATAGCTTTGAATGCTATTGTCTTCTCCTTCCTGATAGCTGTAGTAGCAACCTTTTGTTCTTCCTCTCTATTCTTGATGAGCAGCTCATAAGACTTGAGCTTGCCCAATAAAGCTTCAGTAGTAATCTCAGTTAGGATTCTGGCATCCTTGATTGGCCTGATCCTTGAGTCCCAAGTGCTAGGGAAGCACATTAGGATCTTGTCATTTAATTCAGTTAGAGAGATCTCCTTGTCCAGTGTTTTTTATTCACTGACTATTAGGCTGAGCCTGTTGTACATGTCATCCACTGATTCAATTTCTCCCTTTTTAAAGTTCTCATATTGGCTTATGAGATGGGATCTCCTGTCCTTCCTTTCATCAGCAGATCGTGAGACAATTTCAGATAACTTGTCCCATATCTCTTTTGTTGAACTGCATTCAGACACCTTTTGGAATATCTCATCAGACATAGTCTGAGCAAGGATATTCATAGCCTTTGCATCTGCAACTTTCCATTTCTTTATTCTTGCATCTGTTCTTGAATGAGGTGGAATAGCACTTGTACTTGTAATTACTGGGGGTCTTGGACAAACTGTCAAAACAGAATTGTAGATGTCCTCATCAATAGAATTCATGTAAAGCCTAATCCTTGCCTTCCAAAGTGCAAACTTAGAAAGGTTGCACACTTGAGGTCTGGTGCTAGCATAATCTTTGTTCTGTGCCATGGTTTTTTTAAAAATAAATATATAATACACAAAAGAAATAACTATCCTCTATAGAGGGTTGATCTTTTCACAGATCTTTTTGTTCAGGTGCTAGCCTGTTCAACCAATCTGTTGAAGATTCAGATGTTGAGTAACAAACCTGCCTCTGATACCAATTGAAAGTGAGTGAAAGATCTACCTTAACTCTAGAGGGGGGTGAATAGAGTATTTTAAAATAATTTACAATTCAAAAACTATAAAGCAGTGGAAGACTTGATTTATGTATATGTGTAAGGTGCTTGCAAAAAGAAAAACTAAGTAAGCAAGAAATAGGAAATCACACAACACACAGCAAAGTAAAAAAGCACAGCAAACCAGATGACACAAGGAGCTATAGTGGTTCCCCAACAACCTGGGTACATCCACTCTTCTACCACCCTAGGTAGGAATCCACTACAGGAATAGTTGATCAGGTGTCCTGGGCACCAGTGAGCTTTTGATAAGGTGCTCAAAAACTAAAAAAAGATTTTTTGATAAGGTGTCTTGCCACCACTGAGTTTTGACAAGGTCTCAGAAACCAGCCACAAAACATTTGAAGGGAGTTTTGAGAAACCCTTTTACAGGAGAGAAAGGAAAAAGAAAATGAGTTGAGTTATTCTTCTCTGTCAACAATCTGAGAGAAGACAAGTGGAAGATGTTGTCAAAGCTCCCCCTGAGATCTGTAAGGGTTCAGGAAGATGAGCTTTGCTTAGGGTGATAGGCCTTCAGTTGCTTCAGATCTCCAGCAATAGATGATTTCAGCAGATGCTGAAATGTGTGTTGTCTGGAGTCCTTGATAATGAAGCTTTTGAACACTTGAAGCTTGAAGGAGTAGAACAGCAGATGATCTCCTTCACAATGTTGTTCATTGTGTTCTTGAAGAATTCTGACTCAGTAATTCTGTAAGCTTTTGTCTACTGAATCTATTCTCAGAAGTTGAATTCTTGATGATTGAATTTTTTGTTCTCTCTTTTGTTTATCTTTTTGAAATCTGTCTGTTCTGTTCTTAAAATTATACTCTAAGGAGTATATCAGATTCTGACTTTAGATGGCCGTTACTCAGTCATAAATGACTTCCAAAATTGACAACTATCTCTAGGGAAAGTCCTAAGTAACATTCCAATTATTCTTCCTTGAAACTTCCTCCAGATTGCTTGAAACGGCTACAGAATCCTTTGTCATAAAAGTTGAAAATAAATCTGAATGAATTCCATAACTTTCCTGAATTTGAATTCTTGAAAACGTCGACCTCTCAAAAAATCATCGATCTGAGCTCAGCTATCGTCGACCTTAGCTCAGAGATTGGATTTATACTAGAGACAGAAAACATCGACCTGAGCTCTACGATCGTCGACCTGAGCTCACCGACTTGGAAAAAAACTAGAGACAGAGCGTCGATTTGAGCTCGAAGATCGTCGAACGGAGTTCGACGCCTCATTGAACTGAGCTCAGAGGTCGTCGACCTGAGTTTGACATTTTGTCGACCTGAGCTCGACCAGAATTGTCCTAGTCTTCAGCACTTGAATCCTGATCTGTAGAAGGTCTTAAGGGCAGCTTTCAAACCTAAGTACTAACCCAACGACTCATTCTAATTGACCTATCAAATTATACAACAAGGTCAAAATAGAATCCTAATCACATAGTGATCCTTACCCAAATTAGTAATAGGGTGTTCCAACAAACTCCAACTCCATAGAAATTCTCTGCTGCATCGGCAGATGCTTTGCTAAGAACAACCGAGAGAATTCTTCAATCGATACTCCCGTCAACTATCTGTCTGCCAAGTGGTGCAGTTCCACCTCATACCACCACAACCGAGCCTCTACCTCAAGTAGGAAAGTGGTTAATATTACTTTCTATTCCTCCTCTACTCTGATATCTATCAAGAGTCTCTTAATCCTTGCGAGCCAATACTCCGGTTGGGTTGGGGAACCCGCCTTAGTAAATTGAGGAGGATTGAAGCTCATGAACAGCTTAAATTATTGATCTGCTGCCCGCGGATAAATGATAACTTCCACCGGTTCTTGCCTTATCTCAGCCTGCATTGGCACCACTGCAAGCCGAGCCTGCCCATCCTGCTGAGCATTCATAATAGCAAGTACTATCTCTGTAATCAAATGTACAGTTTCAGCTGATGGAGGAGGTGTAGGCACCTTTGTTGGTGCCGCACCTTCAACAGAATGTTGAGGTTCTGACTGACCCGCAACACTTCTAGTCACCAATATGTGTGAAACAAAATTTAGCGACCAATCATACGACAAACAAGTGTATTTTCATTCCTAAGTGGACATTCATACAGGGTTTGGTCGGGGACCCACACCATATTCCACAAATAGGCGAAGAATTTACTAAATAATATAAAAACATCGAAACCTAACACAGAGCATTCTAGCGGATGCTTCAGGGTTGAAAAATTGAACTTAATAAGTACAAAAATGTCAACTACTAACAATTAGTAATGTACACAACTAAATACACAAGGTACATAGCCTAATGGCTTTACAAGTTTCTCTTAACAAAAGTGTGGTTTACAAATATTGGCGCGTAGGTCGGAAACACAGGAACAAGAGTAAGCAAAAAAAGCCTTCAAGGGCAGAAGCACAATTTGGTCTTCAACCCACTATTTCCCGCTTGGGCCAACACCACCTGCAAAGAAGCAATCCACCAAGCGGTTGCAAATAGGGCAACAGTAAGCATTCAGCTGACGATTTATAACGACCCTGCCCCTGGCACGGGGCAGCGGAATTCCTTCCCTGCAAAGCATTTATTCACACATCACATATGCATAACAATCCACCAAGGTGGTCCTCAACCGCACAAGTCATTACCTATCACAAACGTCGGCACGACGACCCGATGTTCTGTGCACTTAGGGCATATTATGGGTTCACCGAATACCAGGTACCACCACCATTAAGAGGTCCTAGACATGACGGTCCATTATGAGCATTCCTAGCCTTTATGGCATGCAGGCCAAAGACTCTCTCTATGTGATCCTAACAGGGCCTTAAGCACCAAAGGTTAGACAACCATAACGTGGGTAAAGATCCGCTTTGCCCGTAGCACATCATCGTCAGTCGTCACACCGGACCGACATGGGTACAGCTTCACCTTGCCCATTCGCCACCAAGGCCTTTCTAGTTGCAGCCCAACGGCTCAACTTCACACATACTGGCACTCACATCCAAAGGGATTGAGCACCAAGTACCAACCCTCAACAATTTTCCTACACTTCATCCAATACTTCCTGCTGCACCAAGCCACGGGTATCCACCAAGGACTCCATATAAACAACCAATGTACATGGAGTCTTCTTCGATTTGCAAACAAAGCATCACCAATCCAGACCAACATGTCCGGATGGGCTTCACACAACATACCTAATCGTACTACTCACTTCTGGTTCTAATGCAAATAAACAAGGGATGAACCACCGATCCCAAGGGAATCACTTCGCGATCCACCTTTTGGTGGAGGATTCCTATGTAAATGCAGGAAATAATGACTTCACATGTTCGAGTGGAAGATCGTTACCCTTGGAAGACATTTCGGTGCCATAGAGAAAACTACATGGTTGGAAAGCTCCGCAACGCTCTAGCCTCCGCAGATCCGAACTTGGCTCGTGATTTGAATCACCGTAGCACCAATGTTGGTCGGATTCCTCTTCTTCTTCCTCCTCTTGCTCTCCCCTCTCTCTTCAACTTAGAAAGAGAATGGCTAGAATAGAATGAGGAATTATCCCTCAATTCCCGCACTTATCCCCTCAGGAAAGCACCAGGGCCATTAGATCTTTATCAAAGGAAACGAACGGCTCTGATCAGCACTGAAAATGACTTTCCTGGGCCGAACACGGCTTATAAAATGCCCGTGTCACAGGCCGTGTACTTTAAGCGGCACACAACCAACTCAAGCCTGACCAGAACACTAGTCTAGACACGCCCGTGTCAGACCCCGACACGCCCGTGTCGACCAGCTGACACGCCCGTGCTTATAGGCGTGTCCCTCAATCGACATTGGATCAACACCAACCCGAGCAGGACACGGGGTCCCCACACGCCCGTGTTGCATTTGACACGGCTGTGTCACACCGAACACGCCTAAGCTCCAGGCTGTGTACTTCAGTCGGCACCGCCTGCATACCCAAAGTAGGACAAGGGTAATGCGCCAAGGACATGCCCGTATCAGTACTGTTAATAACCGTGTTTTCAGCTGTGCTCCATACTTGCTACAACCAGCATACCACAGATCAGGACACGGCTCTAGACACGCCCGTGTCTCAGGCCGTGTCACCTCATTTTGGGTTTTGGGGCATTAAAAGTCGTTACATTTTGGTATCAGTTTGTCTCGGTCTTCCTCTTTCGAATTCGTGGTCGAATTCTTTTGTGGGGGTGGCGACCACGTATTAGTGCAAACCGTTGTAACATTAATTAACTCTTGAATGTCCACTAAGGAATGCAAATACACTTATTTTAGGAACCTGTGCGTTCCTAATTATTATTATTGATTGTGCGAGGGTGATATTGTGTGTTCTATTTGTGGTCCTTGCGTGTTCCTGCTCCTACTTTGTGCAATATTTTAGGTGCTTACTTGTGTGTTTCACATATGTAGGCGACTAGCATTAATGAGGGACAACAAGAACCCCAGCATTCAATGGGGATCAATGAGCTAACTGCGGTGCAGACACTTCCTTTTTCGGTAGAGACGTTCCGATTGATAACTGATGTGGTCTTTGTAATGATCAATGCCCGCCATGAGGGACATGTACAACCCTCTATTTCGATGGTGCCTCTCATGCCGGTTAGTGTGCCTGAGCAAATGGCAAGGGAAAGTGCATCGGCCCCACCGTTGAATATATGTCTAATCCAAGGACCATATACGGTTGAGGAGTACTTTTATGCATTTGTTGCGCTAAGACAACATGTAGAGTGTGTGGTTGAAAGTGAGGAGACGAAGACAAATAGATTTTATGATGGTCTACGTGATGAACTACGACGTCTATTGGTGGGTCCAAAGTTACTTGGCTTTTGTTTCATGGTCACGACATCTCGGTCTTTGGAAATGGACTTAAATCATTTTCGGGCAAGGTACGTTGCCAGTGTGCCCATCGTAACAAAGATGCCAACATCAAGTTCTTATAAGTGGAAGAAGAACAGACATTTGCGGGAATCGACCTCTTCCACCAACATTGGAAAAAAGGAAAGGCGTGTTTGTTTTTCCTATAGAAACGTAGGACATCTTTCCTGAGACTGCCAGGGTAATGCGCCAAGGACAAAGAAAGCTAAGGCTGGAGCAGTGGCAGGGCAAACTCGACCCATTTGCTACTCGTGTGGTAAAGAACGACATAAAGCCCGAGACTGCAGAATTGGCCCTTAGACGAGATGAAACAAGAAGAGAAAGAATGGACTGTACATAAATAATTGTAACTATGTACTGTACATATCCTTGTTTGTAATGTTGGCTCTAATACTTGTTTTGTATATGTATATTTATGTTGTAATGAATAATCAAAACGTTTATTTACGTCTTTTTTTCGCCCTATGTATTTATCTGGGTATCATAAATACCAGTGAAACAGTATGGCCGTAGTGGAAAGAATGCATATGGGTAGAGGTCGTTATGAGGTTATCGCAGACTGTAGGACCATCTATGCTTTACGAGGGACAAAGATTGCTTGTATGCTCGCTACTTTGTCAAACTTGTTCGGTCATGCTTGAAGCGATTCTTCATGCCTCTAGCGGTCTGTAGGCTAAAGGCGGGTTGAGTGACCCTTCTATTGTGTCGTATGTTTATACATATGTGTTTCCTAATGACCTTTATAAGTGATGAAGTCCCTATTGCGTTGGTGCCAGCTGCGAAACCTTTGACCCACTCGCCATATCGCGTCGCGCCAAAGGAAATGGCTGAATTGAAAGTCCAACTACATGAGTTACTAGAACAGGGATATATACGCCCAAGTATGTCACCTTGGAGCGTGCCTGTTCTATTTGTGAAAAATAAGGGCGGTAGTTTACGGTTATGTATTAACTATTATGAGGTGAATAAGCTGACGAAGAAAATCAAGTATCCGACTCCACAGATAGATGACTTGTTCGATCAGCTAGTGGAATAAACCATCTTTTCCAAATTGGATTTAAAATCTGGATATTACCAACTGAGGATTCGGGAAGGTGACATTCCCAAGACAGTATTTGGAACACGCTACGGGCATTATGAGTTCATTGTAATGTCGTTTGGCTTATGTAATGTGCCTTCGGTATTCATGGATCTCATGCACCGAATGTTCCAAAAGTACTTGGATCTTTTTGTGATTGTCTTCATCGATGATAGATTAGTGTAGTCGCAATCTAAAGATGAACATGCAAACCATTTGTGGTTGGTGTTGCATACCCTGCGAAGGAATAAGATCTATGCCAAGTTCTCAAAGTGTGAGTTCTGGCTATTGTCAGTGGATTTTCTGGGCCATGTGGTAAGTGGAGAGGGCATAGCAGTTAATCCATCAAAGATTAGTGCCATCTGAGAGTGGCCAATGATGTCTTCAGTGGCCGAAGTCAGGAGTTTCCTTGGACTAGTGGGCTACTACAGATGGTTGGTGGATAACTTCTCACATATTGCTTTGCCTCTGACCACATTGACGAGGAAGGATTAGAAGTTCATTTGGACGCTGGAGTGCGCGCGAGCTTTTAAAGAGCTGAAGAGTCATTTGAACACGACGCCTGTTTTGACCTCGCTATGTGGTACAGACGGCTATGAGATCTATAGTGATGCCTCAGGGAGCATCTTAGGCTGCGTTCTTGTACAGTTTAGTAAAGTGAGTGCCTATGGCTCATGCCAGTTGAAATGCATGAACGGAATTATCCCGACCACGAATTGGAGTCGGCGGCGATGATCTTTGCGCTAAAATTGTGGCGACACAATCTATATGGCATAAAGGTGGATATCTATACAGATCATAGGAGCCTAAAGTATCTGCTGGATCAGAAGGATCTGAATATGCGATAACGGAGGTGGATGGAGTTCCTTGTGGACGACACCTTTGATATTCACTATAATCCCGAGAAGGGCAACGTGGTCGCAGACGCCTTGAGTCGTAGGACTCCAGTAAGGGTAAGTTGGTTGCAGATGCATAATGAGTGTCTGATCCAGGAGTTGGAAGCGTTAGAGATTTCTTGTGTTGACAAGAATCCCATAGCTGATGCATGCTTGAACTAGACGGAGGTACAGTATGACCTTGCAGACAGGGTTCGGCAAACAATTGAGCTTGCTGAAAGTCTCCAATGCTATGCAAAAGATGGGTAAGATGACCAATTCTCCTGGGATGATGGCTTATTTTGGAAAGGTGGCCAGTTATGCGTCCCAAGTATGGGTAAGGTGAGAGAAGAGTTGATGTCTGAAGCTCACATTGTAATGTACTCAATTCACCCTAGGAGCACAAAGATGTACAAGGACATGAAGAAATTATTCTGATGGCTAGGACAAAAGAAAGATAGAGCACATTATGTAGCTAAATGTCAAACTTGTGCATTAATGAAAGCAAAATGCCAGAAGCATGGCGGTTTCCTGAAGTCGTTACCTATTCCGGAGTGGAAGTTTGATGATATTTCAATGGCTTTCGTGCACGGGTTGTAGAGATCTCAATGCAGGAATGATTCAATCTGGGTGGTTGTAAACCAGTTGACATAAGTGACTTACTTTCTTCTGAATAAAAGGGACGATTTAGTGGAAACCTTGGCAAAATTCTATGTGGAGCAGATTGTCCGATTGCACGGTGTTCCCTGGAGCATCGTTAGTGACCGTGATGGGCGATTCACATCGAATGATTGGAGGCTTATCCATCAGCTATTGGGAACAAGTTAGCATTCAGTACGGCCTTTCATCCCCAAACGGATGGCCAGACTGAGCGGACGAACATGAGGATGGAGGATATGCTCCGAATGTGCGCTTCGGATTTTGGTAAGAGATGGGAAGATCATCTCTATATGGTGGAGTTTTCTTACAATAATAGTTACCAAGCGAGCATCGGTATGACAATGTTTGAAGCTTTGTATGGTCGTCAGTGTCGTACACCATTAGCTTGGGCAGAAACAGGCGAATCAAAGCTGTATAAGCATAAGGAAGTCAAAGAGGCTAACTTGACAATACGCTCTATTAGAGAGAGGCTATTGATAGCCCAGGATCGACAAGATAAGTACTACAACGCCAAGCACTAGAACGTGGAGTTTGCGGTGAGCGATTGGGTATATTTGAAGATCAAACCCTTCAAAGGCGTGTCCAGGATTCGGCGGTTGAAAAATCTAAGTCCGAAGTATCTTGGTCGGTTTGAAGTGGTGGAGCGAGTTGGGAAGCTGTCTATCGGCTAGCTCTTTCGGCAGAATTGAGTGGCTTGCATGATGTATTCCACATCTTAGTGCTTTGAAAAGCAATACGGATCCATCTCAAGTGATTGAGAATGATCGCGTACCGGTCGAATATGGTCTCACGACAAAGGTTTGACCCATTCGGATCGAAGATAGAGCTGATAAATAGTTGCAGAACAAAACAATAGGGTTGGTTATAGTCCGGTGGGACAAGTGTTGCCGTGAAGAGCTAACATGGGAGCGGGAACAGACCATGCGAGCTGACTTTCCCGAGTTATTTGTTTGAACTGTTGTAAAGTGCATCTTTTATTGTAACTGTCATTTTGAAGTTATAACATTATGCTTGCTGGATTTCCTTATTGTAAGCAAATTTCGGAACAAAATTTCTTGTAAGGAGGGGAGGGTTGTAACACCCCTAATTCCAATTTGGATTTCAGGTTGGCTGACACGGCCTGGGACACGGGCATGTCCCAGGGCGTGTCCAGCTCTGGGTACTCGAGTGGGTCGAGTAGTATTCGAGTGGGGCTCGAGTATGTCTCGAGTGAGGCTACGACCTGGGACACGGGCGTGTCCCATGGAGTGTCCTTCACTATGTATGTCGAGTCGAGTTCTCGACACAATATAGTCGACGGTCATCGAGAGGCAACACAGCCAGGGACACAAGCGTGCCCGAGGCTGTATCCTTTTCGGGTTGGTAACCGGGCAGCGTTGAGTGTGGCACACGGCCTGTGATTTGGACATGTCATAGGGGCTTGTTTGGCACACGGCTAAGGGCACGGGCATGTGCCTTGGCCGTGTCCTTATCGGGAATGTTGATCCTGTGCCGTTTGACAGACACGCCCCTCAATACGGGCGTGTACTTGGTGATATAGGCATGTCAGGGCTTGACAAAGGCGTGTCTAAGCCCGTGTCCTAGTCTGGATTGAGTCATTTTGTGTACCGCTTGCAGTACTCGGCCTGTGACACAGGCGTGTCACAGGCCGTGTCAGCCCAAAAAATAGACTTTGAGGGCGATTTGTGGCTGTTTGTTTCCTTCATCTGGGATCCAATGGCTCAGGCTTCTCCCTACTGTGTTTAAGTAAAGGATTTGAATGAACTATTCATTCATACTTAGACTATTCTCTTTATAAAAAAGAGAAGGGAGAAGGGAGAGCAAGGAGGTGGTGGAGGAGAAGATCTGACCACCGCGGGAGCTTTAGAATTCCGATTCAAGATCCGAGGCCAGATCTGTGGAGGCAAGGCCGCTGCGGTTCTTAACAACCGATTAGAATTTCTATGGCGCCCATGAGATCATCATGCGTAATGATCTTCCTTCTTGGACAAGTTAAATCCTCCTTAATGCATGAGCATGGGATCCTCCACCAAAATATGGAAGAGTAAGTGATCTCCGTGGGTTTATAGTTGCTATCCCTTGTTGAGTCTGCATCTAGACCCAGGAATGTGTAGTACGGGATAGACATGCTGTGTGAAGCCAATCCGGACAAGTTGGTCTGGATTGGTAATGTTTCATCCTACACATCGGAAAAGACTCTGCGTATACTTATGTAGTTTGTGGATTCAATGGGTTGTGCCTGTGAAGGGAAATAGCAGGAAGTACTGGAATGAGGAATTCCAGGAAAACACCCTTGTAATGCTTGTGTTGTATATTATGAAAGACAAGTTTTCATGAACTGCAGGAACTGCAGGGTTTGGGTTGAGTTTGGGTGCAGATAGAGAGTTCTGCTGAACCCTCCAAGCAACTGCAAAGGTTGTTGGCGTTAACTACCCTTTTGGATTGTGAAGCCAGGCCTTGGTGGACATTATGGCTATTGTGAGCTGCGAGCTCTTACAAAGGCTTCTTTCCGAACAGGGAAGGTGAAACCGACCAGCGCCTTCAGTTGTAGCCTCGAGTACATTGTACTCGGTGATGGTTAGGCGACTTGAGCAACGGGGGGGGGGGGGGGGGTGGTTGATCCGTACCCGCGTTATGTTTACTATACAAGAGAGCGTCAAGGCATTTATCTTTCGTCAGCGGAATAATGAGTCTTTGGTCTGCATGCCATTAAAACTAATTACTCAAATACTGTGTAAACAGTGGTGTTGACCCTGTTTTACCGGTGCACCGAGAATGTGCACTGAGTGTACGGATCGTCAGGCCGTGTGGCGAACGGTTGTGATTGATTAATTATGCATGAGAGCACAATATATGATATATCTGTTGATGCATTGCTCTGCAGGGAAGGAAGGCCACTGCCCAGGGAAAGGGGTAGGATTGTTAAAAATTGGTCAGCTTAATGCTGACCGTCGCCTTATTTGTGACCTTCTAGGTGGTCGGTCTCTGTGTGGGTGCTGGAGAGCCAAGCGAAATATAAATTGCTGAAGTCGCTGCTGCTGCTGATGCTGTTGATGTTGCTACTAGCCCTTGAAGGCTAAGCAAAATGTGTTGTGTTTTACTCATGTATGGTCGGCCTGCGCGCCGATGTATGCAATCCATACTGTGAAAAGAGGAATTGTAAGTCCTTAAGGCCAGCCTCTTTATATTTGCTGTACATTACTTCAAGAGGTTGTATATGACTGTGGTTTATATATATATAGTGGGCATTCCTGGATTGAGTTCAAGTTATTGTTAAAATATTCTGCTTGCATGCTCATAGTTAGGGTGCGATGGTGTTTTTGTGTTAACCTGTGACCTCACCGTCTGTTTGTGGCATATAGTGTGGGGCCCTGACCGGACCTTCTATTATATGTTATTTAACGGGTGTAGACGTTACACCAAGCCTGCTGCGTGCAGAAATCAGATTTTGCTCGAATCGTAAAGTCGTAGGAATGGCGTCGGTTCATCTTCTTCCTCTAGCCATTCATACAAAGGTACATTTATCTCATCCTCCTCCTTTATTCACCCTCAATAGACCACTATTCTTTATGAAACCAAGTCCATCGTCCTCATAATATAGAGAGGAAAGGTTGAAGACAACAAACCCTAGGATAAAGGCCCTAGCATGTTCTCTACCTAAGAGATCTCCATTACGCACCAAAGTCAAGCTCTCTTGAGTGGACATCTCTCATATAATAGATCTAAAGATCTAGCACAAGGGGAGAGGATAGGAAGCTCACCTAATTTCCGGCCATAGATATCGTTCTCCTTATTAGTGGCATGACAGCGCCTGATCCTCTTCAAATCACCCTTCTAGAGACAAGGAACACCAAGAGAAATAACTTCATGGTTCCTCCAGGAAGGTCCAACACCAGCGCTTCAGTCTCCCTTCTTGTAAATCCACCACCGACAACCTCATTTTCCTCGTCGATCTTGACACCGAAAGAATGACTCGGCAAGAAAGAGTTTGGCTATGGTTTTTCGTGTATTCCTTTTTGTAAGACCCATTTTTTCCACCGAGTCTTATGCCCAGAACTGCCGATTTGTGGTGACACCAACTCCTAAGAAGGTCGTCTCCAAAAATAGCTGATTCTGCCAGCAAATACTCAACCATATACCACAGAATAAAAGATGTATTCATACAACTAAAACAAGTCCACAATCACAATTTAATATAAGTCCACATAAAGTAAAAAACTGAACAACTTGGAAGAGTAAATCTAAAAGAAACATAAGAGGGCTCCTGCCTAGTACATATGATCCTCACTACATTACGCTCATGGAATAAAAGCCACTAATCACTCACTGATCCTGTGGCTATTGCTACTACTCCTAGATTAGTCTAGATAACCTCCTCCAGTATTATACCCTGGATGTGCTGGGTCCCCTAGTGCTACACCAAGTCTCCCAGCTAGAATCCCTGGTGTTATGCCCATCAGGATGTTAGTTAAAAACTATGTCTTGGCCCCCCTCCCCCCTCCTGCGACTCCTAGGCACCATGCGGTGGAGGATGTAGAGGAATGTATTGAAAGTTGAGAGCAAATAAGAGCAGGTGACAGTTGCCCTAACTACAGTATGCTAAAAATTTCTATCATAATATTAACAGGTGTATAAATGATACAGAAAGTAAAGGAACAACACATTGGAAATAATAACATGAAGTAAGGGTAAGGCAGCTAACAATCATCACAGAGAAAGTAACTTTAATTTATAAGAATGCCCATACAAACTTATAAATTATGGTGTCGTTTTGCATGACCTAACATTTAAAAGATCCCATAATAATTTATATGTTAGGGGTGTATGATTTGACACAATGTTATGTATGACATGAATGCTATGTATGTTAGTTGATATGTCTCATACAAGAGCAACACACCCACACGAGTCTATGCCCACAGACCTTTAGTTCCCACATTTGGAGTTAGTTAAACTCTATGTACTTCTCATAGTGGCAAACAGATATAGTGGGTTGGTCAAACCGACTCCTAGGTTTGCATTCACACTACCTAACCTAGACCTTGCGTACTACTCGGTACACCCATAGTCAGGTGTTACTGAGTCTTCTGTACTAATGCTGGCAAATCCTGCAGTCAATGTTGGATAAGTGAACACTTACACTTGCTGAGTCAACATATCGACATCGGTGTGAACGATCGTCCAATAACGAAGAACCACCACTTCAATGCACATGCACACATGCTATAAAAGAGCTACCGAGCCATCGGGTCACCTAACAAGCCCATTCACTCCATCAAACACTGAGTCCACTGCTCATGGGGTTTAACTAACATTCCACCTGAAGTAATGGGGTGAGTGAACGCATGACGATAGTTTATTAATGGTTAATCTTTAAATCTACTTTTCCTACAGTTTAGGGTTAACCTTGGACTGCCAAGTGCATGCCCGGTGAAGGGCTCTCGAGGCAATAGGAATTACGATGGGATGAAGCCCAAAGTACTCTTTTTCAAGGCAGTTACTTTTATGGGTATCTACACCGCTTGCCTCATTACGCTTGAGATAACCTTAAGTGAATTACAACATTAAAGGGAGAGACGATACTTCATTAGCCTCGAGCACAACTCCCACTCCTTGGTACTCAGACTACCTAGAAATTTTCCCTAATGGTGACTTCTTCTAGACTCCACCAAAAATTAGGTGACCTACTATGTTAGTTTTCATGTGAGACCAAGAATTCTACCCTGAATACCTCAATTTACTGTATGCAGACCAAATGAACTAGTTCAAGCGTATGAAAGTGAATACTCCAATGTACTTCAGCAAAAACCTTAGAATTATTTTTAGGGGTTTACCAAGACATGTTATGCTTAAATCCAGAGTTTGGTATTTTTCCTATTTTAATCAGCCTTTTTAATAATTTTCCTAAAATCATGCCCCTATGACTTTGAACATGAAGTGCAAGTTTCTGATATGAAAAGGTCTCACTAAACTTTCCACTAATTCATAATGGATAAATAACAGCAAGGTATGAATTTTATGATTTTTCCAAAATGTTTCCTATCAAAAAACACTATAATTCTTTTGATAAAAATAGTATTTAACAAAGGGAGTACAAGATTTTATCATCCAAAAATTATGATAAATTACTAGAGGACTATAATGATCATAAAATATCATCGCCCAAATTTCATGATCTTTTAATCATTTAGACAAATAATTAAATTTATAAAAGAAAATACTCCTAGAGAAATTTGTGAAGGAACCACTACATAATTATTTCCAAAAATTGTAATAAAATTTGCAGAGTTTCATAATGATCTAAAAATTTAATGGTCAAGTATCATAAATTTTCAGTACAAAATTATGTTATAAATATGCCACCGAGCCATCGGGAAAAATCCCGACTTCTTTTTCTAACCTTCCTTGCAAACTGTAGCTGAGCGATGCCTATGTTAGAAGAGATGTGAGCACGCCTAGCAATCGCGAGGGAGGGGATGCGGGAGCAGGTCCTTGATGCAACCCCTTGGCTGGTGCATGGATCACCCAGCCCCATCTTTAGGCCGAAGAAGGGTAAGATGATCCGTAGGTCTCCCTGAATGATGCCACTACATCCAGTTCGGCGGCCGGTGCTGAGGCCGCCCATGATGTATGCGGTGTAACGCCCCGAAACTCAAAATAGGGATGGACAACGTTTGAAGCCAAGTTTGGGGCCAGGTAAGGGTCACATGGCCTTGGACATGGGCATGTCCATGGTCGTGTCCTGCGACGAGTTGGACGATTTACTGCATGGTCGACGAAATGCAGTCGACGATCATTGGATGTCGGGAAAACGGCCTGAGACACGGGTGTGTCCAGGGCCGTGTCTTGCTCGGGCTGTTAGCAGGGCTGTGTCGAGTAAGTTACATGACCTGGGATACGGGCGTGTTCCAGGGGCGTGTCTGGCACACAACATGTGATACGGGCGTGTCACATGGCCATGTCCTCTTCGGGATGTTTTGGTCCTGTGTCAAGTGAGGAACACGCCTCGTAACACGAGCATGTACTGTTTGACACAGGGTGTCAAAGGTGGACACAGGCATGTCTAAGCCTGTGTCTTGGTCAGGCTGCGACAGTTTCAGCATCGATTGGAGCACACAACCCATAATACAGGCATGTCAATGAATGACACGGGCGTGTCCCAAGCCGTGTCACAGGCTATGTCCTATTCTGTATTTCCTGGTTTACGACGAGTGAGGAACTGGCCCTTGATACGGGCGTGTCACAAGCCGTGTTCCTCCCAAGAAATTGATTTTAAGTGCGAATCGTGGACGTTCATTTCCTTCTTTTAGGATCCAAGGGTCCAGGGCTATTCTTGTAGAGTTAAGGCCGGGAATTGGGTTTGAAACCCTCATTCCACTTTGAGAAATCTATTTCAAAATCTTTAGAGAGAGGGGAGAGCAAGGAAGAAGGAGAAGGAGAGATCCATCCGCCAGTGGAGCTTCGGAGCCCCGATTCTCGATCCGAGTTAAGATCTATGGAGGCGAGGCCGTTGCGGTGCTTTTCATCCATCTAGATCTTCAAGGCGCCAAAGAGAACAATAAGGGTAATAATTCTCTTCTTGGACATGTGAAGTCCTCTTTCCTTTTTGCATAGGAAGCCCACTCTCGCGAGTATGCGGTGACTGCGAGGTTTTCCTTTGGGTAGACATGAATAGTCCCCGTTGTTTTACATATAGAGTTCAAAATCGAAGTATGGACATAGGCATTGTGTGTGAAGTCTACCCGGATAAGTTGGAATGGATCAGTGATGTTTCATTATGCATTAATGGTCGGAGAAGACTCCGTGCCAATGGATGTTTTCGGGTTTTCTACTTGGTAGATTGCTGCAGGGATCCTTGGGGATTAACTCCAAGGTGCACCCGGAAATCATGACAGAAGCGAAGTTCTACCATAACAGTGGTCTAGGAGCCAGCCGTGTACATGATCGGGTTATGTACGGTTGTTTGAACGATATGTTGGGACTGGGGAAAACTTGCCCGCGTCGATTGCTAAATGGTCATGGCGAGGTGAGCAACGGGCGAGTGGAACCTTACCAACTCCAAGTTGTTCAGTGAAAGTTGGCTTGGAGAGCGAGTCAAGGCTTCAGCTGAAAGGAAATTAATGCTCATGATGTTTGCCATCCCGGGGGCAGTGGTGGAGCGCATAATGGACCGGGTTTGGACCGGGTTCACCGAGTAAGTTCACTGAGAGCACGGGGTGTGGGGTCGTAAGTGCCTGCACCTGTGGTATATTGTGTAAATGTTGTACTTTCACTTTAATTATTGGATTATACTAATGTATTACAGGGAAGCAGCACCGCCACCCCAAGAAAGGGGTGGGTTTATTATAATTGGGTCAGCTTTATCTGACCGTTTCTTTTATTATCCAACATTGCGGTGAATTGTTGCTTGCAGGTGCAGCGGAGCCTAGTGGCAAATAACGGACTGAAGCCCTTGTTGTTGTGTCGGCCTTCGATGGCCTTTACGAATGTTTACTTTTATTCACATGTGTGATCGGCCTGCGTGTCGATGTTTGGAAGACACCATTTGTTTAAAGTAAACTTATGTAAGGCCATAAGGCCAAGTACTTTGTGGATTTGTACGCTCATTCCTATTTTGGGTATTTCGTTGACATTCATGATGTGTTTTGGGTTCTTTTCTTTGGAACTTTTAAAATCTTCTGCTAGAATGTGCTTTGTGTATGACGATGTTATTGGAATGATGGTTTTATTTAGTAACCCACCGGTCTGTCTGTTGTATAGGGCGTCGGGCCCCGACTAGACCTACTATTATACGCTATGTGACGGATATGGGTGTTATAATTTGGTATTTGACTATCGGTTTCGGTCATGCTTAAATGAATTCATGGACGAATTCTTTTAAGATGTGGTGAGCACATGTGTGTGCGTCATCGTTATAACATAAAAAAACCAATCAATGTCCACTTAGGAATGAAAATACACATGTTTGAGGAACCTACGTGTTCCTATAATTGCTTTTTGCAATATTGTTCGGTCACTTAACGGTGTTTTGTACGTCTATAGGTGACCAGGAGTGGTGCAGCGCCTTTAGAAAACCCGCATTTCGAGGCAAGTAGCGCACCGAATGATGTGCCTACAACTCCTCCTTCTGCAGAAACCATAAGATTGGTGGCTGAAGCGGTGTTCGCAATGATAAATGCCCAGCAAGCAAGGCAGGTGCAGTACCCAACTCCTGTGGAGGACTATGTACCGCTTCAAGCGGCAGAACCGAGAAGGGTTGAACAAGTGATGGTGGAGCCTTTGATACTGAGAAGAGCGACTGAAAACAAACATGTCATGGTCTTCAATCCTCCAGTGTTCTCGGGGACTAGAACCCCATCTCAAGCTGAGGATTTTCTCTCCCGAGTAAAGAGAATCTTGACAGCTACGGAAATGGAGGAGTAGCAAAAGACCACAATATCAACTTTCCTATTGGATGGTGATGCAAGGTTGTGGTGGGAAGGTTTAGAGCTACACCACTAGGGGGAGGCAACTCATGGACGTCTCGATGGAGGAATTTTCGAGACTATTCTTTGCAAGGTATCTTCCCTCGGCTTAAAGAGTTGCGATGTAGAATGAGTTCTAGAAGCTGGTGCAAGGAGAGAGTAGATTGGACGAGTGCCTCCATGAATTTACACAGTAGGTCGGTATGCAAGCTCTACATTCGCTGATGAGGATCGAAAGACAAACTTATTCTATGAAGGTCTGCGGGATGGCCTAAGGCTACTGCTCTCAGGGCCTATGACGCAGTGCTTCTTGACCCTGGTCAATACGGCCCAGTCATTGGAGAAAGATCTGAGGAATGTACAAGCGAAGAAATACTCTAGTGCAAAGAGGAGAGAGTTCAAGGTGTTGACTACCTCAAAGTATTGGTTTCACAAGTTTAATAAGAAGGCTAGGACTTCGGGTCCTACCCCTTCTTTCGGTGCTTCTGGGGCGACTATAAGCCGAACCCCGGGCATATGGTACAATTGTGGGAAGCCGGGGCATTTTTCCCGTTATTGCTAGAGCGGACGCCGAAAGTCCGAAAGGAAGCCGGGAGCAACGTATGTGGAGAAGGGCAAAGCGGTGGAGTCAACCGCATCCCACTATGCTCCAACCCAGCCTATGGTTTACAATCTTGGCCAGCAGGAGGCCATAAAGCAACCTGATGTGGTGACAGGTATGGTTTAAATTTATCGCATCTTAGCTTTAAATACTTGTTACCTTGCCCATGTTAGCTTATTACTGCTTTTACTAGGCTTTATTTTGATTTTCGATAATCCGGTGAGAGCACTCTTCGATACGAGAGCTTCACGCTCCTTTTTCTCTGAAGGATTTATATCACGCATCGGAGTACCTTCTTTGATGGCAAAGGACAAAGGATGTGTTGTTGCCTAATGGGTGTTCAATGCGCGCGGATATAGTCTATTGCGTAAAAATACGGATTGGGAGTCAGGAGTTCAACTTGCAAGAATCGTTACTGCTACTGGTGGAGTTTGACGAGATATTTTTGTATGGAATGGCTCTCGGAGAAGCATACATACTTTGATTGCAACCGCAAGGAGGTCAAATTGGGATTTGGTTGTGAGACAACTTTTGCAGGCTTGAAAGGGTCGAGCAAGACTTTTATGTCTGATCTTCGGGTGGTTTAGGAAGTTTATGTTTGTGCAAAGCTATTCTCCACACTAGTGGAGGCTTCGAAGCTTAAGCCTACTTTGATTAGTATCCCAGTGGTATGCGAGTACCCTGACGTGTTCCCTGGCAATCTCCCTTGAGCCCCACCTCAGCGAGAGATTGACTTCATTATTGAGCTAGTGCTAGGTGCCAAACCTGTGTCACGCTCTCCATATCGGTTAGCGCCTAAGGAGATGATGGAACTGAAGGTTCAACTTCAAGAGATGTTGGAACAGGGTTATGTGCGTCCAAGTTCGTCGCCTTGGAGCGCACCGGTCCTCTTTGTTAAGAAGAAGGACGGAAGTTTGCGACTTTGTATTGATTATCAAGAGCTGAACAAGTTAACAGAGAAGAATAAGTATCCGCTCCCAAGAATTGACGATCTGTTTGATTAGTTAGTTGGGTCATCGGTATACTCGAAATTGGATCCTAAGTCTGGATATTACCAGCTGAGGATAAGAGAAAGTGACATCACTAAGACAGCTTTCAGCACGAGGTATAGGCATTATGAGTTTACCGTCATACCATTTTGGCTGGCTAATGCGCCATCCAGGTTAATGGATCTGATGAACAGAATGTTCAGAGAGTACCTGGACCACTTCATGATAATCTTTATCGACGACATACTAGTGTACTCGCAGTGTGAAGAGGATTATTTCAAGCGTCTGCATTTGGTGTTGGAGACGCTGAGGAGGAACCAACATTATGCAAAGTTCTCCAAATGCGAGTTTTGTTTGTCCTCGGTAGCATTCCCTGGTCATATAGTCAGTGGAGAAGGGATTGTGGTGGATCCGGCGAAGATAGTTGCAATATGGGAGTGGTCTGTGCTATCTACGGCAGTAGAAGTCCGGAGTTTTCTATGGCTTGATGGTTACTACAGGCGCTTCGTAGAGAACTTCTCGCAGATAGCGTTACCTCTCACAACTTTGACGAGGAAAGATAAAAAGTTTGTGTGGTCACCGGAGTGCGTGCTAGCCTTCGAAGAACAGAAGAGTCGGTTGACCACGATGTCAGTTCTATGTTCGTCGAGTGGGACTGAAGGTTTTGAGATTTATAGTGATGCTTCGGGCAGTGGTTTAGGTTGTGTTCTACTGCAGCATGGGAGTGTAATAGATTATGGATCGCATCAGCTGATGGTTCACGAGAGGAATTATCCAGTCCATGACTTGGAGTTAGCTACCGTGATATGTGCCCTGAAGCTGTGGAGGCACTACCTGTATGTTGTGAAGGTCAATATCTATACCGACCAAAAGTTCCTGAAACACTTGTTGGATCAAAAGGACTTAAACATGGGGCAGTGGAGGTGGATGGAGTTCCTGGGGGACTACACCTTCAAGATTCATTATGTGCCTGGGAAAGGCAATGCAATTGCTGATGCGTTGAGTCGCAGGGCTCCCGCGCAGGAAAACTTGTTGTCGGTTCATGACGAGCGTTTTATTCGGGATTTGGAGGTACTAGAGATCTCTTGTGTTGACAAGCAGAGTAGTGTCGAAGCACAACTGAACTGGACAAAGGTACTGTATGACCTCGCGGGTAGGATTCGACAGGCTCTTGTTTTGGACAGCAGCATGAAGCAGATCATGGAAGAGGCTTTGGATTGGTCAAATTCCCAATTTGGTGTTGTTGATGGACTGTTATCGAAGGACAGTCGTTTGTGCATCCCAAATATGGTTAAGCTGTGGGAGGAATTGATGTGCGAGGCTCATCATACCAAGTACTCAATTCACCCAGGGAGCACGAAGATGTACTGTGATTTTAAGAAGTTGTTTTGGTGGCGAGGACTTAAGAAAGACGTGGCACTTTATGTGGCGAAGTGTCAAACGTACGCCTTGGTGAAGGTGGAGTGCCAGAAGCCTGGAGGTTTCTTGAAGTCCTTGTCTATCCTGTAGTGGAAGTTCGACGATATTTCTATTGAATTTGTGCATGGTTTGACAAGATCGCAGAAGGGGAACTACGCCATCTTGGTGATCGTAGATCGATTGATGAAAGTATCACACATCATTTTGAATAGGAAGGATGATTCGGCGGATAAACTGGCAAAAATCTATGTGGATAAAATTGTTCAACTGCACGGTGTGCCCCGCAACATCATCAGTGACCGAGATGGACGGTTCACGTCCAATGACTGGAGGTTGGTGCAACAAATGTTTTTGATGCAGGCTTGCACGTTGACACCGAAATATGTCTACGGACGCACACGAATATCTCTCTATGAACCAAATTCTACACTCGATATTTGCAGCACCACGTAATTAATGTTATAAATTTTATAGTAGCGTACGGGTTGCCAAACTGATTAGGATCGAACAAGGGCTACAGGCCAAAGTTCTTTCCGGCTAAGTGGACCTACACGGCCCGAACGAGTGGTGTTGTACAAAAAGAGATCTACCAAATAAAATATGATTCGGAGAAGGTAGATCTCTCCCAACAAAGGAAAATGAGGGCTCGCCAAACACTTTTTGAAAATTAAGTCAATCAAGATAAACACAAAATGATCAAAGAAACCCATGATGAATTAATGCTATCCAAATACAATGCTACGAATCTACCACCATAAGAATTAATCTTGAGGGAAAAATCACAAAATGTAGAATTATCTCGTTACCCAACCAGAATGGATGATTCTGGTCTCTCGGCGTGGATCATTCTTCAACGGCTCCGCCGAAGTCATGCCGGTTGGAGAGAAACTCGTCCACCTTCATCGCATCACGGCGGAGTTAGAAATCCCCCACAAAGAAATCTTCTAGTTTTGGCAATATATATCTATATATGGCAGGAGAGAGAAAAGGTGGTAGGTATAGGGTTTAGTTATGAAAGGTGGTGGCCGGATTTTGTGGTGGAGGGAGAGGGGTTTGCGGCTAGGGTTGGTGGTCAGGTTGGGCTAAGATGGGGAAGGGGTTGGAGGTTCTGAGGAGGGGCTCGGGTTTGTTGAAGGAGGGGTGGTGGTTAGGTTTTTTAGGGTAGGAGGTGGGCCGCCGAGAGGTGGTGGTGCTCGGTTACCTTGGCTTTGGGGGAGAGGCATCGGCGGCTAGGGTTGGTTGTCGGGTTAGGATAAGAGGGTGGAAGTGTTGACGGTTTTGAGGAGGGAGTTGTGGCTCAGTTTTGCAAGAGGAAGAGGGGAGGGGGAAGTGATCGGCGACCAAAGCAAGGAGAGGAAGGAGGGGAGTCGGCCAAGAGGAGAGGGAGAGAGGGATCTTTCTCAAAAGATTAGGTTTTCAATATTTTATTCATCTTCAATTCCCAAATTATGAAACATACATGCGTATATATAGGCTACACCACTCAATCTCCACCATAGAAAATTAACCCACTCATGATGGCTATTTGCACCCATCATGACATAACATTTTCAATAATTAAGAACATGAAATAAAAATAACAATTGATGGTTATACGCAACCATCATACATGAACTGAAAAATAACATTGCGACATCAAATACCAAACATAGAAATGAATTATTAATTAATAATAATTTATTAATAATTATTATTAATTAATAATATATAGGTTTGCATTCAGGACGGCTACTATGGCGACGCTCCACATGGTCGTCCGCAAGCATGCTGTCGCCGTCTTCAAAATGTTATGTGCCGTCGTCTCCATCAATCCTCCCCCGCTCAAAAGTACTCACCAACGATGATTTATTCTGAAAGTACCGGTGCAGGAGAGCTTCATCCACAAGAAACACGTAGCAGCAAACATCACCACTTGGAGAAGAGAGCACAACAACCTGGAGTATCCTGTAATGCAAAAAGTTGGTCCTAGGGACCCTTGGAAAAGCATTAAGCAATAAAGGAAGATAAGTTTCTACATACTCTACCAACGTACCTCAAGTGAAGACCGATGAAGAGAGCGATCCAGGCACAAACTCACTACCCAAACCATAAGAGAGCAAGGTGGAACAAAATGGATTGGCAGATAATTCAAGTGGTGGAGAGAAATATAGCGTTAAATCAGAAACATTAAAAATAGGGGTATTACCCCAATCAGTGGAAAACTTCAAACGATATGCGTGTTCTCCTAATTTCATTAATATCCGGAAAAGGTCCAGCTCACCAACTCGCCAACTTTCTATAGTGCCCGAAGACAACCGTTAAGGGACGAGATACACCAAAACTAAATCGCAAATCATATAGTGAGATGCTCTTCTATGTAAACTAGCATGAAATTGATAAAATATAACTCGTATGGCTAGCGCTTCACTACCGTGCATATATAATTTTAGAACATGAGAGGTATAAGCTAGTGCGAGTTGACTTGAATTATCAGACAGAGGTAACGAAATCAAGTCAAAAGGCACTTGTGCTTTAAATCAATGCATGATCTCATTCGGCGAGCAACAAGAAAATAAGTAATCATAAGATGCAACTATATAGAGAAACTTATTACAAGTGCGCCTAAATATCTCCCTACCGTGTGGTGTGAACCCATGTGATATGTGACTCAACCCAAATACAGAGGAAAAAGGAGTAAAGTCCGGGGGTATGGGAGCCTTAAAATTAAAGATGATTTTCATAGCCTTCAAAGTCGCAGTCCTAATTTTATAATTAATATAATCACTCTTGACATGAAGATATGCCAATGGAAACAGCTCAGCATAAATACTAATAGAGTTGAATGCTCCCGGGTGTGACAACAGATTCAAGCAATACAACTCATGTGGCAAAACCGTGGTCACTAATGGGTGGAAAAAAGGGTCATCAAATGGCGGTGGGTAAATCCATGCGAACGGGTGTGGTATATAGGTGTGTGAAAGAGACACCACATCCAGTGGCACAATATCCAGACTCACAAACATACAACGATGGAACCGTAGCCGGACACGCAGAGAAATGAGTAGTCAAATGTGTCGCGTAGTCAGATCTACGCGGAGCGATGAACAGACTAAAAACTAGTGCACTCAACTTGCTGATATCTAAGCGTTGAGGCAATGCAAAAGTAGGAACTAATATAGTGGGCTTGACACAATAACTCAGTCTAGGCCTATCGATTCCACTACCTAAAATATCTACTAATGCGGGCACAAAAATAGGAGGAAGGGTCGGTGTAATTAAACCTGGGAAATCCAAATCAGAATTAATTTTACCTATCGATGCTAACATCACTGAACTCTCAACCGGGGATAAAACTAAAGAATCGTCCAATAATACCACTTCCTCGTCTACAATTTCTTCTAACACACTAGTCAAGTCGTCTACTTCAGAATCAGTAATGGTCTCAGAAATGGGCAAAATCAAACCCGACGTAAATTTTAGTTCAGGTGGAGCTTCAGAAAAAGATGATATCATTAAATAACTATCGTTCGGGTTCGCAACTCTAACATCATCCATACAAAACACTTTTGCATAAGGTAAGTCTTCCCAATCAGTTAGAACATCCGTTAAGTCAAGGTAATCAATAATAATAGGAAATCCTCACTCATAGACTCCTCAAACAACTCAGATATATCATCAGTAGGTGTAATCGTAAGCTCTAACATGACGGGGATCATAGTTTGGAGAGGCCCCTTTATACTAGGGTGATCAGTCACAATGCTAGTAGGGCTAGTAATAGGCAATGTACTACTCTCACAGGGAAGACTATCATCATCCCAAACATCGTCTTCTAGATCACTAGGTACTCCCTCAATTTCGGACTCACCAGGATAATTAGGCACTATCGTAAGTGAAGGAAGACTCTCACCTAGCTGATCAACTTCATCATCAAGAGATTCTATATCCACATAAGATTCCTCAGAGGTATCAGTCACTATCTTAAGGGGCTTAGAGATCAAGGCTAAAGGAGACAAAGCTATAGTAGTAACATCATTCGAGTCCAAGACATGTGATATATTGGAATGGTTTCCCTAAAGGTGGTAGCAGGTACACTATGGGCAGGCCGGCCTCTGGGGAAAAATGATCTAGCGTTAGGTATATAATCATTCATATAGGAAGGTATGGGACTAGCGCCATAACGATACTCACTCACAGGCTTGTTGTTAGTAGTGCAGAGATGGACATGATCAAATTGATCTGTGAGAAGGCTACGCATTGCCGGCCAAACATATTTATAACTACCAACACGATGCTCTTCGTTTAGCCAAAACACGCGGGCTTGACCTACTAATCTATCTCGGGCTATTTTAACCTTTTGGTGGTCGTCCCATACATGGTACTTAAAATAATTTTCTAATCTCTTAAGCCAGTCTCTAAAATTTTGGGGATACCCTAAACCGTCATAAGTAAGATAAATGTGGTGTGTCGTATGGGTGTGTTTAGCCATATCCTTAGCATAGGAATAGTCTAACCGGACAGCTTATTCGTCATATGCCATTTAGTGAGAACTGGAGAGGAAACTCACCCGAAACTGGTGCACATGCAATGAGAAATGAACCTGGCCCTATTTAAAATTCAACAGATGGATTTGTTCCCGCTTAATACCTATGGCGATAAAAGATTTTTTTTATTTGCTTGCAGGAAATAAAATGAAAATTATTAAAAAAAATAAATTTTTATTTTTTTTGCTGAAAAATAAAATATATGCCGCTATTTACAGACTAAAGTTAAAATTTTATAATGATTTATTAAAATAATAGCCTTATAAAAATAAAATATATATTTTTGATTTCTTACTAATAAAATGATAGAGAATTTCCAGGATTTTATTTTTTTGAAATTTTAGAAAAATTGAAAATTTTAGGCTGCTATTTGTAGACCAAAAATTTTAAAAATTGATTTATAAGTTGTGGAATGAAACGTGCAAAGTGTGTGTCGGTGTTCAAAGCAAAAGGGGTAGAGGGCCAATTAAGAAATTTACGTGAACCTCCCTCTGATACAAAATTGATGCAGGTTTGCAGGTTGACCACGAAATATGTCTACGAACACACACAAATATCTCTCTACGAACCAAATTCTGCACTAGCACACTCGATATACGCATCACCACATAATAATGTTATCAATTTTATACTAGCATATGGGTAGCCAAACCGATTTGGATCGAACAAGAGCTATAGGCTAATGTTCTTAACGGCTAAATGGACCAACACGGCCCGAACAAGCGGTGTTGTACCAAAAGAGATCTACCGAATAAAATATGTTTCGGAGAAGGTAGATCTCTCCCAACAAAGGGAAACGAGGGCTCGCAAAACCCTTTTCAAAAATTAAGTCAATCAAGATAATGTAACATCCCATTTCCGGCTAGACCCCTAGGAGTCGGTTGGTTGTGATAGAACCCTAGGGAGCCCAAAAACTTGAAATAAATCGGCTAAGAAAATCGGGTCACGGGTTGGTCACGCCCGTGACTAACCCGTCACGCCCGTGACAAAGGGCGTGACACGCTCGACGATCGTCGAGCCCAATTCGACGATCGTCGAACCAAATTCGGCCACACGGGCCCGTCACGCCCGTGACCCGCTATGTCACGCCCGTGACAAAGGGCGTGACACGCTCGACGATCGTCGAGCCCAATTCGACGATCGTCGAACCAAATTTGGCCATACGGGCCTGCCACGCCCGTGACCCGCCATGTCACGCCCGTGACATAGGGCGTGACACGCTCGACGATCGTCGATCCCAATTCGACAATCGTCGAACAAGAATTGGTCTCCAGACCTGTCACGCCCGTGACCTATGTGTCACGCCCGTGACCAAGGCCGAAACGTCAGCCAGACTGGAAGTTTCGGTAACCGACGCCTTAATAAATTCTGGCTGTGGGTATGAAAAATCAAGAGTATTTATGGGTCGTTCCCTACTTTAATTATGTTAATAATTAAGGAAAAGTGGGTCCAGTAGGAAATTGCCACCTGGCAAGCACCTCTTCATTCCCAACTTTTCAACTGCCATTCGTCATAACCGAAACGTCATAAGAGTGTTATTAATGGCCGCCAACGTTTCATCTCCAACGTTTCACCCTTTCCCCTCCCCATTTGCTCATCTATAAAAGATTCCTGAGAGCAAGAGGAAAAGGTTACACTCCCTCAACTGTTCAGACTTCCTCCTTGCTGTTGAAGAATTTCCGGCGACGCCACCACCGCGCAAAATGGCTTCCCGACGCTCTGCACGCCTTCAACCCGCGAACAAGGTCCTCCCCTCCCTCTTCTTCTGCGGATAGATCTTAGGAATCGTTAGGAGAGATATCGGGCTCAAAAGAGCCAGATCGGGTGAGCGTATTGGTGGTTTTCCGAAAATTTCATGGTGGCGGGTTCGCCGGAAACCGCCTCTCCGGCGGCCGTGCCGCTGCCCGACGGTAGTCCTCACCTCAACAGAGGTGGTGGTGGTGGTGGTGGCCGGCCAGGGAGATGGCTGGGTGGCCGGGAAATAGCGTGGAAAAGCTACAGGATATTAGGTTTTAGGCCTCTGTTTCGGGCTGTTGAAGAAGATGAACAGTGGCATGAGAAATAAATTCTAGTTTTTAAATCAATTTCTGAGTGAGATACATGTCATGTTAAATAATTTGGGAAAAATACCTAGAGGCTCCTACGGGAAAAATGATCAACATAGGAAATGTAGCCCTTGAAGTCTACTTTAATTCAAAATTAATTTCACTTGATTTGGGATCCTGGTTAGACCACAGCACCCTTTTTGGTGAGGTCTATCCAGAGGGCTGCCTTGACCTTAGAAATATTCCCCACTCCAATCCAGTCATCCAAATGTCTTGAAATTTGGGGTGTGGTCTAATCTTACATATATCTAGGTCCAAAAATGAGAATTTTTGGAGAATATTTTTCTATAGTTTTTAAAAAAATTCAATAATCCTAGCCGATTTTAATTAGATTGTTAAATAATTTCCAAACCCTCCCAAATTTTTGGTGAGTGGTCCCTGGGTTCACCATAAGGTTCTGTATAATTTTTCATCTCATTTGGAGATGGTTTGGATCAGAAATGATTAACCCAAAGTTTTGCCCTAATAAGAGGTCTTAGGTTAAAAGTGCACTTTTGAAGTTTGAGTGGTGAGATCACCTCAACAGAGGCTGAGATTTTTACCACTGGCTACTAATATTCTCTAGCACCCCCTCATGGAGTTTGAGGTGGATCGGGGTAAGTTTGCCCTAAGGCCCAAGGCCCAACCCTAAGGATGGATCTTGGGGGTTTGTGAAGGTCATGTGGTCAAATGACCTCGGATTGACCCGAGATTGGGTGATGAGAACCATAGGGCTAATATTGTTCTCTGGATGAAATCTTAGTAGATTTGGAGATCGTTGGAATATCTAAAAATCTAACCCTAGTTTAGGGCGCAAAACTTGTAGAGATAGGAAATGACACCAAATCACATTAAAAAGTGATGAGAAATGGGTAGAGTTGATTATAGGGGTAGTACAAGCTCTGGATATTTTTTTTATGAATTTTATGATCGCTATTTTGTGTACTTCCTTAATGATTTAGTAGTTGTATGATTTGCTTAGAAAATTTATTATGGAGTACAAACTTCCTGGAAATTGATGAAATTTAGGCAGAGAACCTTTATTATGATTTTAAAACTCTGTGAATTTTTATGGGATTTTTAGAAGCTTAATTCTAAGGCTTGCTTCATTAAGTATTATTTATCATGGATATTGGATTAAATCTACTTTAGTGCTTAGCAAGCTGGTAAAATTATGATTCTTTGCACAATGATCTTTTCTATATCATACTATTAGTCAGTAATTTTTCTATAATTTTATGATGAGTAATTTCAGTACTTCCTTCTTTAAAAGGGAATAATGAGATTATAATGGATAAATTAATTAGAGGCTATATACCTTTTGTAAAATCCTGCAAATTAGTATTTGATGATACCTTACAGTTATTTAGTGATCACAATTTTTGGGTGGCCATAACTTAAGAATATCATGTAGTTCATGTTAAAAATTACCCATGGCCAATTTTTGAGAAAAATAAAATAAATATCAGATTAATTAGGAAAATTATAAATTTCTGGATTTAAACTAATTAAGTCATGATAGATCTCCAGTAAATTTTATAGGAGATTTGGAAGATAATTTGGAGTACCTCCCCTTGTGTACCTCATATAGTTTAGGATGGTCTGCATTTAGTAAAACCACGGAATTCTGATAATCGATGGTTGGTAGGGCAAGTTAAGGTTGAGTTCATTATTAGAAGTCAGGATAAGTAGAATGTGGGACTGGTTAGGGTAAGGGAGTACGGGGACGACGAAAGATCGTCCGTCCCGGGAAGAAGAGGAAGAGTCTTAATACTCTAGGGTTAGAACTAAAGCAACTAAAAGGGGGTTGGGTAAAGGGTAGACAACCAATAATAATAAGTGCCTTGCGAAAGGGAACTTCGGGCCGTAATGCACCGTCTTGGTTCCTAGTGCCCCTTGAGAGCCCTTCACGGGGAATACCGGGGGCAGTCCTGGGCTAACGTAAACCATGGGAGTAATAAAATTAAAAGAGCAACTAGTATAACTAGGGTTGCACACACTCACTCCCCGGTAGCTAGGAAAGTAGAACTATAGGATTACTTGCCATCAGACAGTAGCTCTGAAGGTAGATGCACGGACAGTACTGTCCGGGGGGCCGCGGGCTCGAGGTTTGGAGTACGGAGAAAAGTGGTGGGTCATCGGTACTAGGCGATCGATCACACCGACAGCGGTATGATGACTCGGCGAAAAGTCTGGAGGGTACATCCAGCAGCAGTACGCGGATACTCTAGGTTGTGTTCTTCTAGGGGCGTACGGAAGGGCTAGGCCTGGTAGTGTGGTTACCCGCCTAGGAGTGGGGGGCCCGACCCACTGTCTCCGTTTGCCACTACGGAGGTTCCTGGGGGTGAAGCTAGCCTCCCAAACAGGGGGAACTAAAGGTCTGTGCGCATAGAGTCGTGTGCGTGGGTTGCACTTGCATGAATCCTGGCATAGCATATCACAACACTCATATTTGCATACAACCGACACCCCAACGTATAAATCGGTATGGGACTTTTTATACGATGGGAGCCTTGCAGAAGATCCCTTAACTTATAAGTTTGTATGGGCATTCATATAAGTTAAGGTTACTTACATACTTACTTACTCGTTGCTTACTTACTATTCTCTAGCTGCCTTTTATACAATTTGCTATTTATTAATTGTTCTACCTATTACAACATTTATACTGTTCACCTATTATAACTTGCTAGTTAGGTCTACCGTCACCTACTTGACTATTCTCCACTTTTGTAGCTTCCCTTTCCTCCTCTCCGCCCGGTGCATAGGAGCCGTGGTGGGAGGGGTAGGGGATGATAGGGCTTAGTCTTTATGACTAATGGTTTTCGAACCAAACATTACAGGAGCTCCGGATGGGAGACAGGGACCAGCACCAGCGGAGTACGGTGCGCATGGAGGTGGGACAGTCTAGCACCGGTGCACCTGCGACCAGCTCCGTGAGTGATTAGCATTTTCTTAGCTTCCGCGATGAGAGACTTGTAGTGAGGACTCTGATGTACCGGGCATGAGCCCTTTTATTTCCAGACTATTTATACTCTGATGATTTTCTGTGGACACTCCCTTCGTGGAGTTTTATTTTATGTGATATTCTCTTTGGTGGACTTGTTTCTCACTTGCTTGCTACTTATTGCGATCGAAAAGGCCGGCAGAATCGGCGCGTTGTAGTGGCAACCTTCCCGGGTGCGAAGGTGTCACCGCAAAGCGGCGGTTCTGGGCATAAGACCCCGGTGGTTGAAAAAGAAAAAAAAGGGGTCTTACAAGTGGTATCAGAGCAAACCTCGATCGAAAGAGAAGTAGTCCACAAAAACCTTGGGCCAGCCCCGTGCGAGCTTAGTTTGCGGACAAACTAGCAGCGAAAGCAGTGGTGGGCCCATAAGGGAAATCACATGTGAAAGTCCATCATAACTCTTCTTAAATTCCATTCATTTCGCTCGCTAACAAATGGAAATTTTGCTTGTAGCCTGCGACGAACCCTACATCGCAGCAGGGGACACCTCAGGCTCCGGATGTGGTCCCGACTCCGCCAGCACCCGTTCCGTTCCAGCAGACGGAGATGGGGCAAACACTGACGGCCATCCTGGAGGCCTTCAGAGCTCAGCAAGCCCCGGCCCCACAGCCAAACCCCGGGGCCAATTGGATGACGGTCTTCCGAGGACTTTCCCCTCCATCCTACCAGGGGACGGAGTCCGCAGTACGTACGGAGGAGTGGTTGGACACCATTTATGAGATGTTGGCAGGGATTCGATGCCCCACGGAGGAGGCAGTCTCTTTGACAGTCTCCTGCTTAGAGTCACACGGAAAGAGATGGTGGAAATCTCAGCTGGACACCATCTTTGCAGGGATGGATTGCGCTGATATTACTTGGGAGGAGTTCAGAGCAGCGCTCTTGGGACATTTTGTACCTCAGTCGGCGAGAGATGACCTGGAGGATAGATTCCTGCGGTTGAGGCAGGGGAACAGGACCGTGGTGGAGTACTATCAGGAGTTCACTCATCTGGCCCGTTATGCGGACGCTTACCAGTTAGACGATGCTGGCTACGCCCAGAGGTTTTATAAGGGGCTGCAGGATGACATGAGGCAGGCCCTCCTTTTTGTTTCAGAGGGGAGTCTGGCCAGGATTCTGGAGATGGCTAAGAAGAGAGAGGCGGATCAGCTCACAGTGAAGAATCGGAAGAGACCGGCTGATGATTCAGTGATTGGAGGTCGTAGAGACCGTCCTCGGGGCCAGGTTATTGGAGAGAGAAGGAACGGGGATCAGCCCCGTCAGGAGTTTGGGCAGGAGCAAAGGACTCAGGGGATATTGGCTCCCCAGCCGATACAGATGCTGGAGATGCCAAGGACGGCAGGGCAGCCACCGGTATGCTATCAGTGCAACCAGCCGGGGCATATCAAGCGGAACTGCCCTGTGGGGCGAGCACCCCCACCAGAACATCAGGGCGCTCCACCTCCTCGACAGTTTGGCGGACGAGGACAGGACTGAGGACGAGGATTTCAGGATCGAGGCCGCAGACAAGAGAGAGAGCAGGTGTATGCTCTAGACCTGACACAGCCTCGGAACCCGGAGCAGGTTATCACAGGTATGGCAGCACTTTTAAATTTTCTTCATATAAACTACCATTTTAGACGTAACCTGCTTAGAAATTTTAAAGAGAAGATGAACTGCAACAAAAATACTAAGACACTTAATTACCCCAGGCATAGTTTTCGTTAGCGGCAAGCCCGCTCACACCCTCTTTGACACCGGTGCGTCGCAATCATTCGTGTCGGAGGATTTTGTGAAAGGACTGGCAGGAGTGGAGCTATGCACCGGGAAGATGCTGAGGGTGCGCCTACCCGATGGATCAGAGATATTGACCTCTACTCATTGTAATATGGAAGCGAGGATCGGTGGAAAGGCGTTTGAGGCACCAGCGAAGGTTTTGAGGATGCCAGATTACGACCTGATTCTGGGCATGACCTGGCTGTACTGGAACCATGCCGAGATCAATTGCGTGGCGAAGAGGATCACCGTGAGGCACGGCGACTCCTTCATCGTTATCGAAGGTATTATATCAGCACCCCGTACTTTACTATCGTCTGTGCAGGCCGTTAAGGCCCACCTGCAGGGGGAAGAGGTTTATCAGGTCCTCTTTGAGGCGGTCGTAGCCAAGGATTCAATTGCAGATATACCGGTAGTGCGGGACTTCACTGACGTATTTCCAGAGAAGTTTCCAGGGTTACCCCCGCACCGAGAGAAGGATTTTCAGATTCAGCTCGTACCGGGGGCTAAGCCGATATCCAGAGCCCCCTATCGAATGGCCCCAAAGGAGTTGGTGGAATTCCGGAGTCAGCTTCAGGAGTTAATGGAGGCCGGGTTCGTTCGGCCTAGCTCTTCACCATGGGGAGCTCCGGTGCTGTTCGTTAAGAAGAAAGACGGGACCCTCCGACTATGCATAGATTACCGGGCTCTGAACAGGTTGACGGTCCGGAACACTTATCCCTTACCACGGATAGATGAGCTTTTTAACCAGCTGGAGGGAGCCCATTGGTTCTCAAAGCTGGATCTGAGGTCAGGATACTACCAGCTTCGCATTCGGGAGGAGGACATCCCGAAGACGGCGTTCAGCAGCAGATACGGCTTGTACGAGTTTATCGTGATGCCGTTCGGGCTCACGAATGCACCCTCCGCATTCATGAATTTGATGAATCGGGTGTTCGAGGAGTATCTGGACGTCTTTGTCATAGTATTCATCGACGACATTCTCATCTATTCAAGGACGGAGGAGGAGCACGCGAGACATCTAGCCTTGACCTTGGAGAAGCTGTGGGAGCACGAGATGTATGCCAAGTACAGCAAGTGCCAGTTCTGGCTAAAGGAGGTGGCATTTCTGGGTCATGTCATCAGTGGAGCAGGTCTGGCAGTGGATCCGGCAAAGATCCAGGCAGTACGGGATTGGCCACCACTAAAGTCGGCCACGGAGGTTCGAAGTTTCTTGGGACTTGCCGGTTATTACCGGAAGTTCGTAAAGGGGTTCTCTCAGATTGCCCTTCCTCTTACGTCTCTGACGAAGAAGGAGTCCCCTTTTATTTGGACGCCGCGATGCGAATCTGCCTTCCAGGAGCTGAAGGATCGTCTCACCTCGGCCCCCATCCTTGCCCTTCCATCAGGGAGGGAGGGATTCCAGGTATATACAGATGCTTCCTATCAGGGGATGGGTGCCGTCCTTATGCAGAATGGGCACGTAATAGCTTATGCCTCCCGTTAGTTGAAGCAGCACGAGCAGAACTACCCCGTGCACGATTTGGAGATGGGGGCAGTCATTTTTGCTCTTAAGATCTGGCGGCACTATCTCTACGGGGTACATTGTGATATCTTCTCCGACCACAAGAATCTGAAGTACGTCGACACCCAGAAGGAGTTAAACATCAGGCAGAGACGCTGGGTGGAGTTTCTTTCGGACTACCAGTATACCATGCACTACCACCCGGGGAAGGCAAACGTGGTTGCGGATGCTCTGAGCCGGAGAGCGAATACGATTGGAGTAGGCCCGCAGCTGATGGCCTTGGAGTTGATTAGATCATTCGAGGAGATGCAGATTTCGCTAGTATCTGAGGATGACCCGGAGCTGTACATGGAGTACCTGGGGTCGATGGCTACTACAGATGACATCCGAGACCGCATCAGAGATGGGCAGATGCTGGACGAGAGAGCTGAGCCGATATTCCGGGCCTTGGAGGAAGGCACGACAGGAGATTACACTTTGAGGGATGGGCTTCTGTGTTTCCGGGGCAGAGTCTACATACCAGCAGGAGGACGGATCCGGGAGGACATTTTGACGGAAGCTCACTACAGCCGGTATTCGGTACACCCGTGGATCACCAAGATGGTAAAGGATTTAAAGAGGACGATGTACTGGCCGGGTATGAAGAAAGATATTACATATTTTGTGACGCATTGTGAGGCCTGCCAGCTCGTGAAGGCGGAGTGTAGGAACCCGGCAGGATTGCTGCAGCCGCTTCCAGTGCCGGAGTGGAAGTTTGAGGATATAGCCATGGACTTTATACATGGGCTACCTAGATCCCGTGCGGGGAACGACTCGATCTGGGTGATAGTGGACAGGCTGACAAAGGTGGCCAGATTCATCCCAGTGGCGAAGGACACACCGGTCAGTGTATTGGTGCGGAGGTTCATCGAGCAGTTTGTGCGTTATCATGGGGTGCCCAAGACTATCGTTTCGGATCGGGATGGGCGGTTTACATCCAGGGAATGGAGGTCAGTCCAGGCCCATCTGGGTTCTCGGTTGACTTTCAGCACAGCTTTCCACCCTCAGACCGACGGACAGACAGAGCGCACAAACCGTACACTGGAGGATCTGTTACGACTGTGTATTTTGGACCGTGGCGAGCCTTGGGAGAGATTGCTGCCACTGGTCGAGTTTTCGTACAACAACGCTCATCAGTCCAGCATAGGCATGGCTCCATACGAAGCATTGTACGGAAGGAGGTGCAGAACCCCACTATCATGGGTTCAGGATGAGGATCCGCAAGCACTGGGCTCGGAGTTTGTGGGAGATACAGATGCTCAGATTAGATTGATCCGAGACAGGATGTTGGAAGCCCAGAGCAGACAGGTGAAATACTACGATGCGAGGCATCGTCAAGTGGAGTTCCAGGTGGGGGACCGAGTTTTCTTGAAGATACGGCCGATGCACGGAGTCTCGCGGGTTCGCGGGCAGAGGAAGCTCAGTCCAAGATATATGGGGCCCTACAGGATCCTGGAGCGGATCGGCCCCTTAGCCTATAGACTGGAACTACCGCCGGAGTTAGCGGGATTGCATGACGTCTTCCACGTCTCCTCACTTCGGAGGGCTCTGCTACGCCCTGAGCAGCTGATTCCCTCAGCAGATGGCCCGGTGGCCTCGGATCGGTCGGTCAACGTGGAGCCTATCAGGATCGACGATACAGCAGTGCGGGTCTTGCGGCGAAAGAAGGTCCCGTCAGTCAAGGTTCTGTGGAACAATCATGGGCAGGAGGAGCATACATGGGAGCCACAGGACTTGAAGCGGCAAAAATATCCGGAACTTTTTCGTCAGGTATACCTCAAAACCCCTCTGGACAATCAATTTGCCTTCCTGTTTTAAACCAATGGAGTTGAAATTTCAAGAATAGGGGCTAATCTTTTGTTTATTGGGGTGTATATACCTAGTTAAGTGGACGAATTAACCTTAGATTCGAAACCGCACAAACAAACGTAACGTAGGAAGGTAAACATTCGGTTCTCATGGGATGTTACAAGCTTATTTTTCCCGATTTGAGTCCCGTAGGCTTAGCCTTGATTTCGGGGACGAAATCTTTGTTTTGTTTATTGGGATTTGTAACATCCCATTTCCGGCTAGACCCCTAGGAGTCGGTTGGTTGTGATAGAACCCTAGGGAGCCCAAAAACTTGAAATAAATCGGCTAAGAAAATCAGGTCACGGGTTGGTCACGCCCGTGACCGACCCGTCACGCCCGTGACAAAGGGCGTGACACGCTCGACGATCGTCGAGCCCAATTCGACGATCGTCGAACCAAATTCGGCCACACGGGCCCGTCACGCCCGTGACCCGCTATGTCACGCCCGTGACAAAGGGCGTGACACGCTCGACGATCGTCGAGCCCAATTCGACGATCGTCGAACCAAATTTGGCCATACGGGCCTGCCACGCCCGTGACCCGCCATGTCACGCCCGTGATATAGGGCGTGACACGCTCGACGATCGTCGATCCCAATTCGACAATCGTCGAACCAGAATTGGTCTCCAGACCTGTCACACCCGTGACCTATGTGTCACGCCCGTGACCAAGGCCGAAACGTCAGCCAGACTGGAAGTTTCGGTAACCGACGCCTTAATAAATTCTGGCTGTGGGGATGAAAAATCAAGAGTATTTATGGGTTGTTCCCTACTTTAATTATGTTAATAATTAAGGAAAAGTGGGTCCAGTAGGAAATTGCCACCTGGCAAGCACCTCTTCATTCCCAACTTTTCAACTGCCATTCGTCATAACCGAAACGTCATAAGAGTGTTATTAATGGCCGCCAACGTTTCATCTCCAACGTTTCACCCTTTCCCCTCCCCATTTGCTCATCTATAAAAGATTCCTGAGAGCAAGAGGAAAAGGTTACACTCCCTCAACTGTTCAGACTTCCTCCTTGCTGTTGAAGAATTTCCGGCGACGCCACCACTGCGCAAATGGCTTCCCGACGCTCTGCACGCCTTCAACCCGCGAACAAGGTCCTCCCCTCCCTCTTCTTCTGCGGATAGATCTTAGGAATCGTTAGGAGAGATATCGGGCTCAAAAGAGCCAGATCGGGTGAGCGTATTGGTGGTTTTCCGAAAATTTCATGGTGGCGGGTTCGCCGGAAACCGCCTCTCCGGCGGCCGTGCCGCCGCCCGACGGTAGCCCTCACCTCAACAGAGGTGGTGGTGGTGGTGGCCGGCCAGGGAGATGGCTCGGTGGCCGGGAAATAGCTTGGAAAAGCTACAGGATATTAGGTTTTAGGCCTCTGTTTCGGGCTGTTGAAGAAGATGAACAGTGGCATGAGAAATAAATTCTAGTTTTTAAATCAATTTCTGAGTGAGATATCTGTCATGTTAAATAATTTGGGAAAAATACCTAGAGGCTCCTACGGGAAAAATGATCAACATAGGAAATGTAGCCCTTGAAGTCTAATTTAATTCAAAATTAATTTCACTCGATTTGGGATCCTGGTTAGACCACAGCACCCTTTTTGGTGAGGTCTATCCAGAGGGATGCCTTGACCTTAGAAAAATTCCCCACTCCAATCCAGTCATCCAAATGTCTTGAAATTTGGGGTGTGGTCTAATCTTACATATATCTAGGTGCTATCCAAAAATGAGAATTTTTGGAGAATATTTTTCTATAGTTTTTAGAAAAATTCAATAATCCTAGCCGATTTTAATTAGATTGTTAAATAATTTCCAAACCCTCCCAAATTTTGGTGAGTGGTCCCTGGGTTCACCATAAGGTTCTGTATAATTTTTCATCTCATTTGGAGATGGTTTGGATCAGAAATGATTAACCCAAAGTTTTGCCCTAATAAGAGGTCTTAGGTTAAAAGTGCACTTTTGAAGTTTGAGTGGTGAGATCACCTCAACAGAGGCTGAGATTTTTACCACTGTCTAGTAATATTCTCTAGCACCCCCTCATGGAGTTTGAGGTGGATCGGGGTAAGTTTGCCCTAAGGCCCAAGGCCCAACCCTAAGGATGGATCTTGGGGGTTTGTGAAGGTCATGTGGTCAAATGACCTCGGATTGACCCGAGATTAGGTGATGAGAACCATAGGGCTAATATTGTTCTCTGGATGAAATCTTAGTAGATTTGGAGATCGTTGGAATATCTAAAAATCTAACCCTAGTTTAGGGCGCAAAACTTGTAGAGATAGGAAATGACACCAAATCACATTAAAAAGTGATGAGAAATGGGTAGAGTTGATTATAGGGGTAGTACAAGCTCTGGATATTTTTTTTATGAATTTTATGATCACTATTTTGGGTACTTCCTTAATGATTTAGTAGTTGTATGATTTGCTTAGAAAATTTATTATGGAGTACAAACTTCCTGGAAATTGATGAAATTTAGGCAGAGAACCTTTATTATGATTTTAAAACTCTGTGAATTTTTATGGGATTTTTAGAAGCTTAATTCTAAGGCTTGCTTCATTAAGTATTATTTATCATGGATATTGGATTAAATCTACTTTAGTGCTTAGCAAGCTGGTAAAATTATGATTCTTTGCACAATGATCTTTTCTGTATCATACTATTAGTCAGTAATTTTTCTATAATTTTATGATGAGTAATTTCAGTACTTCCTTCTTTAAAAGGGAATAATGAGATTATAATGGATAAATTAATTAGAGGCTATATACCTTTTGTAAAATCCTGCAAATTAGTATTTGATGATACCTTACAGTTATTTAGTGATCACAATTTTTGGGTGGCCATAACTTAAGAATATCATGTAGTTCATGTTAAAAATTACCCATGGCCAATTTTTGAGAAAAATAAAATAAATATCAGATTAATTAGGAAAATTATAAATTTCTGGATTTAAGCTAATTAAGTCATGATAGATCTCCAGTAAATTTTATAGGAGATTTGGAAGATAATTTGGAGTACCTCCCCTTGTGTACCTCATATAGTTTAGGATGGTCTGCATTTAGTAAAACCACGGAATTCTGATAATCGATGGTTGGTAGGGCAAGTTAAGGTTGAGTTCATTATTAGAAGTCAGGATAAGTAGAATGTGGGACTGGTTAGGGTAAGGGAGTACGGGGACGACGAAAGATCGTCCATCCCGGGAAGAAGAGGAAGAGTCTTAATACTCTAGGGTTAGAACTAAAGCAACTAAAAGGGGGTTGGGTAAAGGGTAGACAACCAATAATAATAAGTGCCTTGCGAAAGGGAACTTCGGGCCGTAATGCACCGTCTTGGTTCCTAGTGCCCCTTGAGAGCCCTTCACGGGGAATACCGGGGGCAGTCCTGGGCTAACGTAAACCATGGGAGTAATAAAATTAAAAGAGCAACTAGTATAACAAGGGTTGCACACACTCACTCCCCGGTAGCTAGGAAAGTAGAACTATAGGATTACTTGCCATCAGACAGTAGCTCTGAAGGTAGATGCACGGACAGTACTGTCCGGGGGGCCGCGGGCTCGAGGGTTGGAGTACGGAGAAAAGTGGTGGGTCATCGGTACTAGGCGATCGATCACACCGACAGCGGTACGATGACTCGGCGAAAAGTCTGGAGGGTACATCCAGCAGCAGTACGCGGATACTCTAGGTTGTGTTCTTCTAGGGGCGTACGGAAGGGCTAGGCCTGGTAGTGTGGTTACCCGCCTAGGAGTGGGGGGCCCGACCCACTGTCTCCGTTTGCCACTACGGAGGTTCCTGGGGGTGAAGCTAGCCTCCCGAACAGGGGGAACTAAAGGTCTGTGCGCATAGAGTCGTGTGCGTGGGTTGCACTTGCATGAATCCTGGCATAGCATATCACAACACTCATATTTGCATACAACCGACACCCCAACGTATAAATCGGTATGGGACTTTTTATACGATGGGAGCCTTGCAGAAGATCCCTTAACTTATAAGTTTGTATGGGCATTCATATAAGTTAAGGTTACTTACATACTTACTTACTCGTTGCTTACTTACTATTCTCTAGCAGTCTTTAATACAATTTGCTATTTATTAATTGTTCTACCTATTACAACATTTATATTGTTCACCTGATATAACTTGCTAGTTAGGTCCACCGTCACTTGCTTGACTACTCTCCACTTTTGTAGCTTCCCTTTCCTCCTCTCCGCCCGGTGCTTAGGAGCCGTGGTGGGAGGGGTAGGGGATGATAGGGCTTAGTCTTTATGACTAATGGTTTTCGAACCAAACATTACAGGAGCTCCGGATGGGAGACAGGGACCAGCACCAGCGGAGTACGGTGCGCAAGGAGGTGGGACAGTCTAGCACCGGTGCACCTGCGACCAGCTCCGTGAGTGATTAGCATTTTCTTAGCTTCCGCGATGAGAGACTTGTAGTGAGGACTCTGATGTACCGGGCATGAGCCCTTTTATTTCCAGACTATTTATACTCTGATGATTTTCTGTGGACACTCCCTTCGTGGAGTTTTATTTTATGTGATATTCTCTTTGGTGGACTTGCTTCTCACTTGCTTGCTACTTATTGCGATTGAAAAGGCCGGCAGAATCGGCGCGTTGTAGTGGCAACCTTCCCGGGTGCGAAGGTGTCACCGCAAAGCGGCGGTTCTGGGCATAAGACCCCGGTGGTTGAAAAAGAAAAAAAAAAGGGTCTTACAGATAAACACAAAATGATCGAAGAAATCCATGATGAATTAATGCTATAAAAATACAACGCTACGAATCTACCACCACAAGAATTAATCTAGAGGGAAAAATCACAGAAGGTAGAATTATCTCGTTACCCAACCGGAATGGATGATTCCAGTCTCTCATCGTGGATCATTCTTCAACGGCTCCACAGGAGTCACGCTAGTTGGAGAGAAACTCATCCGCCTTCGTCGCGTCACGCCGGAGTTGGAAATCCCCCACGAAGAAATCTTCTAGTTTTAGCAATATATATTAATATATAAGGCAGGAGAGAGAAAAGGTGGTAGGTATAGGGTTTAGTTATGAAAGGTGGTGGCCAGATTTTGTGGTGGAGGGAGAGGGGTTGGCGGCTAGGGTTGGCGGCCGGGTTGGGCTAAGATGGGGAAGGGGTTGGCGGTTTTGAGGAGTGGCTCGGGTTTGTTGAAGGAGGGGTGGTGGCTGTGTTTGTTAGGGGAGGAGGTGGGTGGCCGAGTGGTGGTAGTGGTCGGTTACCTTAGCTTTGGGGGAGAGTGGTATGATGCTAGGGTTTGTGGTCGGGTTGGGCTAAGAGGGTGGAGGTGTTAGCAATTTTGAGGAGGGAGTTGTGGCTTCGGTTTTGCAAGAGGAAGAGGGGAGGGGGAAGTGGTCGGCGGCCAAAGCAAGGAGAGGAAGGAGAGGGGTCGGCCAAGAGGAGAGGGAGAGAGGGATCTTTCTCAAAACATTAGGTTTTCAATATTTTCTTCTTCTTCAATTCTCAAAATATGAAACATACATGCCTATATATAGGCTACACAACTCAATCTCCACAATAGAAAATTAACCCACTCATGATGGCTATTTTCACCCATCATGACATAACAATTACAATAATTAAGAACAAGAAATAAAAATAACAATTGATGGTTATAAGCACCCATCATACATGAAATGAAAAATAACATTGCGACATCAAATACAAATCATAGAAATGAATTATTAATTAATAATTATTTTTAATTAATAATATAAAGGTTTGCGTTTAGGACGGCTATTATGGCGACGCTCCACATGGTCGTCCGCAAGCATGTCTTCGTCATCATCAAAATGTTGTGGGCCATCGTCTCCATCAGTTGAGGACCAAGCTGAGTTTTAGCACAACCTTTCATCTGCAGACGGATGGTCAGACCGAGAGAGTCAACAGGACGATGGAGGACATGCTTCGCTTGTGCATTTTGGATTTCCGGAAGAAGTGGGAAGATCACCTGTATTTGGTTGAATTTGCTTATAACACTAGCTACCAAGCGAGCATTCAAATGTCGCCCTTCAAGGCCCTATATGGTAGAAAATGTCGCACGCCATTGTCGTGGTTGGAAACGGGTGAGTCGAAGCTATACAAATGATAAGAGGTGGAATACGCCACTTCGTTGGTATGAACTATTCGAGAACGAATACTGATCGTTCAGGACAGGCAGGCTAAATACTATAATGCCAAGCATCGGAACATTCAGTTCGTTGTTGGCGATTGGGTATACTTGAAGATTAAGCCATTCAAGGGTGTTTCACGGGTACGACGCTTGAAGAAGAAAAGCCTGAGGTACCGTGGACCGTTTGAAGTTCTGAAGCGCATTGGTGAAGCAGCTTATCGACTGAAGGTATCAGTGGAATTGAGTTGTCTACATGACGTATTTCATATATCGGTGTTGCAGAAGGCGGTGCAAGGGCCGTCATAAGTTGTTGCGGCCGATCAAGAACCCGTCAATAATGGGTTGACAACGAAGATCAAACCCGTTCGCAATGAGGACATTGAAGTCAAGCGACTTCGTAACAAGGACATCAGGATGTTCAAAGTCCGATGGGACAAATACGGTCGGGAGGAGCTCTCGTGGGTGCTAGAGCAGACCATGCTTGAAGAGTATCCCGAGTTATTCCACTCAGGTGACCGTTTGAGGTTTTAAGCGGAATCAGGCGAGTGAAAGCTATATAAGCTTAAAGAGGTCGAAGATTCAAATTCGACCATACGTATTATACAAGAGCGGCTACTTTTAGCCCAAGACAGGCAAGCGAAGTACTACATTGCCAAGCACCGAAATTTGGATTTTGTAGTTTGTGATTGGGTGTACTTGAAGATCAAGTCATTCAAAGACGTACCCAGGATTCAGCGTTTGAAAAAGTTGAGTCTGAGGTATCTTAGTCAATTTAAAGTGGTTGAATGAGTTGGAGAAGCTGCCTATAGGTTAGCCCTTTCGGTGGAACTAAGTAACTTGTACAATGTGTTTCTTATATCGATGCTACAAAAATCTGTGAAAGAGTAGACGCAAGTGATTGTAAATGATCAAGTACCAATCGATCATGGGCTAACGACGAAGGTTAGGCCCATTCAGATCGAAGATACGAAGTTCAATCAACTATAGAACAAGACAATCGGGATGTTCAAGGTCTGTTGGGACAACTGTGGCCGTGAAGAGCTGCCATGAGAGAGAGAACAAACCATGCTCGAAGAATATCTTGAGTAATTTGTAAAATAATGTTGTAACATTGTTTTGTGAAAGGAAATATGTTTTACATATTAGTTGTTGGATTTACTTATAGATGCATACAATTTCGGGACGAAATTTCTATAAGGAGGGAAGGTTGTAACACCCAAAGAATGAGAAGTGGTCATAGGAGTTTATCGCATGGCGATAGGATTATCGCCGGTGATAGCTCAGTGAATTGAAATACCAAGGGCTCGGGTTGTTACCGCCTGGCAGTAAGAACCTAGCGCGCCACGAAAGCACTCAACTCTTTCAGGTTCCCGACGAATCGTTGAGTGTGCTATCACGCGGCGCTAGAGAGTCATTGCGGGGCGATAGCTCTGGATAGCGGCGCCGGCTGGTCAAACCGGTCACCGCCTGTGCTACCATACGGCGGTAGGAGTTATCGTGCGGCGGTAGCTTTCAGATAATGGGTGGACTTGAGATTTCATTCTCAATTTTCTCTCACACACTCTCTTGCTTAGTTCTAGAGAGGGAAGAGGAGGAAAAGTCCAGGAGCTCAAGAGGAGATCAATCCAAGGTATGCTTGTGATAGGAATCGCGAGTCAATTCTAGATCCACAAAAAGGAAGTTATGACAATAAATTCCATCTAGATCAAATATCAAGGGCATGGCTCCGAATAAAACTACAAGTGTAACGATCTTCCTTCTTGGACAAGTGAAGTATTTTTAACATATGTATGAAATCCCCCACCAAAAGGTGGAAAAGCGAAAGGAATTCCTTTGGGTTGTTTCGTGGATTCCCCAATGAGTCTTACATATATATCCGGAAATGTGTAGTAAGGAATAGGCATGTTGTGTGAACCCCATCTTGACAGGTTGGTCTGGATTGGTGATGTTTATTTTGAGTGCCGGAGAAAACTTCGAGTATAAACGAGTAATATATGGGGTCTGCGGAGTTGTACATATTAATTGAAAGTGCTACGAAGTATTGGAGTTGTATTACAGGAAAATACGCCATAAATTCTATGGTTTTAAGACTAGTTGGATATCGTCGGGCGACAGTGAGTATCGCAAACGGCGATAGCTCTTGGTGAGCTATTTGTGATGTGTGCTATGAATTGATCAGTGTTTCTCGCACTATAGGATACTGCAGGGTTTTGGGTTAAGTTTGGGCGTAGAACGAGAACTTCTATTGGTCCCGCTAAGTGATCATGACGAACATTGACAATAACTCCCTTTTGATTGTAAAGCCTGTCTCTGGGAGACTGTGAGGCTAATATGTGATTTACGAGCTCCTAAAGTCCATCGAGCCGAACGGACAAGGGGAAGCCAACCCGCATCAGTCTAGACATTGAATTGACGATTTGAATAACGAGCAATGGCTGAAATGTATCCGCGTTATGGTTGTCTAACTCGAGTGCCTTTATTATTGTCGTTCATTAGGATTATAGAATGAGAGTCTTAGGATGTACGCCATCAAGACTAAATCTCAGCCTGGGGGATGTGGAGACTGTCAATGCTAAAAGTTAACCGTTGTGTCTGGGACCTCTAAACGGTGGTGGGACCCTGGCAACCGGTACACCGAAAATGTGCCCTGAGTGCACGAAATATTTGGTCGTTGAGGAAATTATTTGTGATATATTGAACAGTGCGTGAGGGCACTTTCTTATGATATATCTGCTTGTGAAATGTTATACCTGCAGGGAAGGAATACCACTACCAAGGGAAAGGGGTAGGGTTAATATAAATTGGTCAGCTAAATACTGACCATTGCTGTGTTTGCCACCCTTGTGGTGGATTGTCCTTGTGCAGCTGCTGGAGAGCCGAGCGGGAAATAATGGGCTGAAGCCCTTGCTACTATGATTGCCCTTGAAGACCAAGCGAGAATGTTTTACTATTTTCATGTGTGGCCGTCCTGCGCGCCGATGTTTGTAAACAACATTTGTTAAGTATAACTATAAGGCCTTAAGGCCAAAACTTTTGTGTATTTGTAAGTGACATTCTTGTTACATATATAAATGGTTTGGTTTATATATAGTGGACATTCATTTGGTATGAGTGCATGCAACCCTAAAGCTTCTACTAGAATTCTTTGAGTTAGGATTCAAGTAAATTTGATATTAACCTGTTATCCTGCAGCATATTTGTGGAATATGGTGTGGGGCCCCGGCCGGACCAACTTTTACATTTCATTTGATAGACGAAGGTGTTACAAGGAGGCAAATTGAGCCTCAATCTCCACCCTACTGCTGAGCTTATTTGAACAGGACACCATCAGCGGAGAGTCTTATACCTTCTCATTTGGCATCTACGCGCGGGAGGACGCCGCGATATTCGATGAGGAGGCTACGAGGGTTCTCGTACACGAGAGCATGCAGGACCAGCTCCGCAGCCTGGACCTGGCTCATATGGTGGGGAGGCAATGCACGCAGTTGGAGCAGAACACCCCTTCGCTCAAAAAGCTTGTCGATGATAAGGAAGAGGCCCGCCGTCTTGCTCAGGTAGAAGCAGACTACCAAAAGAAGCGGGCGGATGCATCCGATGCTTTTTTCGCTGGATACCTCGGGGGTGGTAAGTCCCATAACTTGCACTAGATGCCTTAAGATCACTTTAGCTCTCCTTATGCTCCTTTTATTTTCTACTCACAAGATGCGGCGATTACTAAGCGCCTTGGTTTCTAGATCTACGCCCTCGAGAAGGTGAACATGGCGCTGCGGGCGCGGCTGTGAGAACTGGAAGCCACAACTCCTCTAATGCCCTCTAGTAGCAGCTGCCACCTCACCCATTATTCTTGTGTATGAGCCGGAGGAGATGATGCAAAAGAATGCTACCAAGGCTGCGAATTTAACGCTCCAGACTCTAAAGTGGGCAGGACTCATCACGAGTGAAGGCGCAGGGCTCTCAATGAGCGAGGTTGTGCCAGAGCTATTCCTTCCGATACCGAGGCCGGGTGACAAGTCCTACCAACCCCTTTAGGAGTGCTTGCTGCCCAAGAGCTCGCCCCGCTGAACCCCCATGTCGAGCTACTCATTACTTTTGTATTTCTTATTTCTTGCTGTGATGTAAATGCGATATGAGTTCCCAACTTGTAATTTTTGTGGTTAATGATATTGTTCTATTCTGAGATAATATCGCCATTACTTTTCTCTTTCCCTTTCTGCTTCGTACTCGCGTCCTGGACTGACTCCCCCGCTCGCGGCCTCCGGGCCTATATTTCATTAGCGAGATCGGACATCCCTTCAGGACTTAGCTTAGTGAATGTCGGGAACTTAGGTTGTCGCCCCGCGAGTGGCGATCCGTCTCCTATACCTAGAGACTCCTTACGCTGCTCGCGAGATAGAGGGGAAGACCCAGCTCGACTCGCACCTGAGCCTCTTGGGTTCGCATGAGCCGGGCCTCATGACGTCTCTACGTGGCCTGAGTGGACGCGACCTTGGTCTCTTTTAGGGATTCGAGCTAGATGTATGTTGGGTCGATGCCCAAGGTATGGAATTTAACTTTCCTGCGATCTTGGACCTACGACGATACTGTTAGGAATATTAACTACTAATCTTGTATGCTAGTAGGATCTTGACGATGTTAGATGAGTGTCAATCAATCCTTATCTTTAGTCGAACATTGGGTTCCCACACTGGCCTATTCAGCTAGGTAGGAGTCCTATTCGCGAGAGCATCTCAAGACCTAACTCTAGGGTCATAACGATTTCAATCGAGGATCCTAGCCCTGCCAGCTAGATGGAAGACTGATAGTGGTACCATCTCGAGACATAACCCTAGAGTGAGAATGACGTCACTCAAGGATCCCGACCCTGCCAGCTAGATGAGAGCCTAGTAGCGGGAGCATCTCGAGACTTAACTTCCAGGGTCATAAAAGTTTCCATCGAGGATCCCGGCCCTGCCAGCTAGATGGAAGCCTGATAACGGGAACATCTTGAGACAAAACACCAGAGAGAGAATAACATCCATTGAGGATCCTGACACTGCCAACTAGATGAAATCCTAGCAGCGGGTGCATCTCGAGACTTAACTCCAGGGTCATAATGTTGTCTAAGAGGATCCCGGCATTGCCAGCTAGATGGAAGCCTGACAGAGAGAGCATCTCTAAAAATTACCTTAGAGAGATAATGACGTCCATCGAGGATCCCGACCCTTCCAGCTAGATGAGAGTTTGACAGAGGGAGCATATCGAGACATAACTCTAGGGTCATAACGATATACATTGAGGAACTCAGCCCAGCCGACTAGATAGAAGCCTGATAGTGGGAGCATCTGCAGACCTCACTCCAGAGCAAGAATGATGTCCGTAAAGGATCCCGGCCCTGCCAGCTAGTTAAGAGCCTAGCAGCGAGAGCATTTCGAGACTTAACTCAAGGGTAATAACGATGTGAAAGTATCTAGTGTCAACTAAATCCACCTATGGGGGGGGGGAATAGGTGTTGTGTAGTCTTTTGCGAAATTTAATTTACCTGCACAATTAAACAAACACACAAGAAATTATAGTGGTTCCCCGATTTTGGTACGTCCACTTTCCCCCTTCGACCTATCTCCCACCAAGGGATGACTCGGTCACTTCACCAAAAGGATTGAAATCCAATCCTCACACTACGGAAGGAACCCTTCAAACAACGGAATCACAACTCCAACACCACGGGTTGCACCCAACCCTTTCAACTAGGAATAAAAATTCCTTTACAATAGAACAAAAAATAGAATGTATTAGAAAATACAAACAACGCTTTTGGAGATCCCGATGTCCTTCTTCGTTCTTTGAAGCTTGCTTGAAGATAATGAAGAATCCACAACCGGACTTCTCTCTTGGAGAGGATCTTGTCAAGATCGGCCGCGGCAAGTGATTGCGGCGGCGATACTTTGTAGATCCAAACTTCTTGATGAAGCAAGCAAGGTCTACGAACGATCTCAGTCGTATCAATCGATTCAGAATGAAGAACTAACCTCGTTCAACGAATCGAGAGGCAAGAGATCTCAAGAGAGATGCGTGAGACGCTCGTCTTGCCTCGGTACTATCATCGTAAGATCAAAGAACCTCTGAGATCAGCGGCGGCGACTAGCTTGCGAGCGGAGACAGCGATCGGCGATGTTCCGCGATCTGCTAGGGCACGCGTCGGCTACTTCAGATTTTTCGTGAATCAATTGCATTAGATGTTTGATATACGCATGTATATATACCCGAGCCAACCCTAAAAGACCGTTGTGTGGCCCACAAGGAAAATCCCTAGCCCTGGCCAAAACATCTCACGGCCTCATGGTTCGGTCCAGCGAACAGACGAAAATTGCCTAAGGCAAAATCGGCGAAAATCATTGGTGATTCCCGTCAAAGTCGGCGGGAATCACTCACGATTCCCGTCGATTCTGCCTTGGCAGAATTCCAGTTGCAAAGCTTGTCAGCCGGTGGGAATCGGCGGGAATGCAACCTGATTCTCGTCAAATTGGCGGGAATCAGAACGATTCTTGTCGAAGTCGGCGAGAATCACTTGGTGATTCCAGTCAATTCTGCCTTAGCAGAATTTTTGTTGGAAAACAGTCATCCGGAAGAGATCGGCGGGAATGAAGATTGATTCTCACTGAATCGACGAGAATCACAAGTGAATCCCTTCGAAGTCGGCGGGAATGACTTAGTGATTCCCGTCGATTTTAACTTACACGATTTTTCTCTTCCTTCCTATGAACTTGGTCTTTGACCCATCTTTGCTCTTCTTTTGCTCTTGATCTATCTCGACCCTGTACTTGAAAATAAGTACACTCCAATAGAGAGAGCACACGTGAGTCAACACACTGATCTGCTCAACGAGGGATTACGTTGCGCAGACCCGTGTAGACTGCACCCTGAAATTGGTGTGTACTTAGCATGGAATAGCTGCAAGCACAACTTGATAGAAAATCATCAAATACATTGTCAATCCAACTTAGCTTGTTCAGGGGCTTCTTCAAATCAGGTACATTGTGGATACAATACCCAACAATCTCCCCCTATTTGAAGAAGCCTAAACCCTAAAAGCTAAGGTGAATAGAGTAGATGGGAATGAAAATCAAAAAATGAAAATTCATCGAAGAGTGAAATTCATTACCATTTTTCTGAGAGCATACTTAACATTGGCTGCCACCTTAGCCTTTGCCGAGAGGGTAATCTCTCGCTTTTCGACTTCTGCAAATATGGGACTTCACTCGGAGCCAAATGCTCCCCCTCAGTTCTTGTATCTGTGCTCGAGCTTTAATTCCTTGCTGATGCTCCCCTTTGATCAGAGAGCCTTGAGCCCTTCAGTCTTCAATCTTCATAGTTCAACATGCCGAGTTCAGTTTTGAAGAGACTGAACTTATCCTCGTCTAGGTGCTTTGTGAAGATATCTACAACCTGCTTATCCGTGGGGACATAGCAGGGAGATATTTCTTTGTTTTCCACGTGCACCCGAATGAAGTGGTAGCGCACTTCAATATGCTTTGTTCTGCTGTGCGACACTAGATTGTTCGCAATTGCTATTGCGCTCGAGGAGTCGCAATACATAGGAACTTCTCTGAACATATCCCCTGGTGGCTCCTCGATCAGATCCTCCAAAAATGACATTGGGTCCATTTTCGACAGGGGAGTAATCACGCAACCGGATTCTTGTCCCGGTCATATGCTGGGAACATCAACTGTCCAAGTACCAGATTGGCATTTTGGTGGCCTTTTGACATACCTGCAAAACAGAATTAGTTTCCCTTAGGAACCCAATCGAACTTGGGTCCTAGGTTCCTTATTTGCACACTCCCCCTAGGTTGGTTAACTCTACGAGTGGTCGGCCTCGCATTGCTAACAAAAGGAGTCTCATTATATCTTGGTTTAAACCAGCAATCCACGACAAAGTGACCAACTTTGCCACAACACCAACATTCAAACCTATTGTACCGTTTCCTAGGCTCCTGCTTCATCCTTGGAACGGTGGGTCCAGCCGGGGCCTTGGATCAGGAGGTCGAGGCATCATGATGATAGCAGTCACACGATTTATTCACTTCCTGTTCCTTCAGTATAACAGGCTTGGCCTTTGGTGCCTGCTTCCTATTATGGCCGCTAGAGAAGTGGACATAATTCTCCACTTGGATTTCCTCATAAGGTGCCTTGAAGACACTCTCCTCGTAGTTTTGGGGGAAGGTCCAACCATCATCCGGCTCTTGGGCTTTTCAATCGAGGGCCGGAAGAAGTGGCCATAGGTTGACTCAAAGTCCTGCTCATTGCAAGGAAAGCCAGGCTTTCTGAATGAAACCGGATAGAGTGGGGCCTTTCCCTTTTCTGCAGCAGAGGCCTTCTTTGCAGCCTTATTTTTCCTCTATTTTCTGTTTATCCTGGATGATTTACCAGGCACACCCACATGCCCTAAGCCAGCCCCCTTAGCCTGAGCAGAGAATTCATCAACCAGAGGAAGAACGGTCTTGGGCATAGAGAAGCTTTTGACAATCTTCCTTTCTACCGCAAGCTGTTCTTCCAATTTGTTGATTTCTTCATGTTTTTGGTCAAGGAGTCTTAACGACTCTTAGTGCTCAGAAGTCAGGTCCAGGTGTTCCTGTCGAAGAGAAATCAAGCCAGTGATCTCTTCTCTTAGGGACACACCCTCAGCCTTAAGGAATTTTACTTCCTTTTTCTGAGCCCTCAACCTCTTGCGATATTCTTCAAAGGTATTAAGCTGAAGCTCATACTTTTCGAGGAGCTCAGCTTCACAGGTAGATGGGCTGTCCTCGAGATCATCATCAGGAGACTCAGAGTCAGAGTCAGAAAGGGGGGTACGATCTTTTACCTTCCCAGTAAATTGGGGGCAGTCTCCTTCTGAGTCGGAGCGACCCATTAGCCCGAAGTAGGCTTCCTCATCATCACTAGAGTCTGATGAATCAGATTCACTCATTGCCTTTTGCCTTTTAGCAATGTAGCTCCTCTCCTTCTTCTTATCTCTGGAGGACCTATGCTCCTCTCCCTTCCCCTTGTCTCTCTTGCTTTGGTGGCAGTTAACAATGACGTGACCTGGCTTATTGCATCAAAAGCAAATGATGTCAACATAGCGATGTTTGTTTTGTTTGGATTCATACCTGTCAGAAGAGTAGTTCTTCTTCTGATGTCATGAGGAGGAGCCGTCTCTCTTTCTTTGATTCCTCAACTTGAGGAACTTCTTGAACTCTCGAGTGAAGAAGGAGAATTCTTCTTCAGATAGCTCTGAGCCGGAAGGGCATGGCTCAGAGTCTTCTTCCTCATCCTTTTTCCAAGAGCGGGACGAGGCTGCACCCTTGCCTTTCCTTGAGTGATTGGCTTCCAGGGCTATAGTCTTTTCTTTGGCAGCAGCTTTATCGGCTTCTTCTTCAGCTTTTCTGATGTTCAGCTGAAGCTCATAGGACATAAGCTTTCCAAACAGAATCTGGGGATCAGTTTCTACCAGCTTGCAAAACTCTCTGATGGCGCAGATTTTGTTGTCTCATTCCTTAGTAAGGGATCTAAGGAATTTGTCATTTAGTTCACCATCAGTGAACACTCTACCATAACCCTTCAGGGCATTGACGATCTTCAGGAAGTTCTCGAATGTCACTCCGATTTATTCCTTGGGACCTTACCTGAAGGCCTCATACTTCTTGTTCAGAAGGAATCTCCGATCATCCCTTACTTCATCTGTGTCTTCCATCAGAATGATCAGGCAGTGCCATATGTCCTTGGCAGTCCTGCAGTTGCAGAAATTCTGCATAATGGAATCATCGACGGTGCTTACTAAGATGTTTTGAGCTTTCTTGTCGAGTCCGACAAGCACCATCTCATCCTGATCCATTTCCGAGAGCTTCTTGGGCACCATCTTGGTCGGATCAATGGTGGAGGCCTTAGTGGGGATATAAGGGCCCTCCTCCATTACCATGAAGAGTTGAGGGTCGACTGCTTCCGTGTTGAACCTAATCCTTTCCTTCCAGATGGGAAAGTTCAGCTTGGTGCACACTAGGATCTTTCCTGAATACTTGAGTCCGTTAATTCCCGAGATCTTCTTTCTTCTTGACACTAGACACAGGATCTTACTCAAGGTGTTAACCTTATTGACGAGTAACCTCCCTCTGATACCACTTGAAAGTATCTAGTGTCAACTAAATCCACCTATGGGGGGGGGAATAGGTGTCTTGCAGTCTTTTACGGAAATAAATTTACCTGCACAATTAAACAAACACAGCACAAAAAACACACAAGAAATTATAGTGGTTCCACGATTTTGGTACGTCCACTTTCCCCCTTCGACCTATCTCCCACCAAGGGACGACTCAGTCACTTCACCAAAAGGATTGAAATCCAATCCTCACATTACGGAAGGAACCCTTCCAACAACGGAGTCACAACTCCACCACCACGGGTTGCACCCAACCCTTACAACTAGGAATAAAAATTCCTTTACAACAGAACAAAAAATAGAATGTATTAGAAAATACAAACAACATTTTTGGAGATCCTGATGTCCTTCTTCGTTCTTTGAAGCTTGCTTGAAGATAACGAAGAATCAACAACCGGACTTCTATCTTGGAGAGGATCTTGTCAAGATCGGCGGAGGCAAGTGATTGCGGGAGCGATACTTTGTAGATCCAAACTTCTTGATGAAGCAAGCAAGGTCTACGAACGATCTCAGTCGGATCAGTCATCTCAATCGATTCGGAATGAAGAACTAACCTCGTTCAATGAATTGAGAGACAAGAGATCTCAAGAGAAATGCGTGAGACGCTCGTTTTGCCCCGGTACTATCGTCGGAAGATCAAAGAACCTCTAAGATCAGTGGCGGCGACTAGCTTGCGAGCGGCGACAGCGATCGACGACGTTCCGCGATCTGCTAGGGCACGCGTCGGCTACTTCAGATTTTTCGTGAATCGATTGCTATAGATGTTCGAAATACATATGTATATATACCCAAGCCAACCCTAAAAGACCGTTGTGGGGCCCACAAGGAAAAGCCCTAGCCCCGGCCAAAACAGTGCACGGCCTCATGGTTCGGTCCAGCGAACAGGCAAAAATTGCCTAAGGCAAAATCGGCAAGAATTGTTGGTGATTCCCGTCGAAGTCGGCAGGAATCACTCACGTTTCCCGTCGATTTTGCCTTGGCCGAATTCCAGTTGTAAAGCTTGTAAGCCGGTGGGAATCGGCAGGAATGCAACCTGATTCTCGTCGAATCGGCGGGAATAAGAACGATTCCCGTCGAAGTCGGCAAGAATCACTTGGTGATTCCCGTCGATTCAGCCTTAGCAGAATTTCTGTAGGAAAACAGTCATCCGGAAGATATCGGCAGGAATGCAGATTGATTCTCGCCGAATCGACGAGAATCACAAGTGACTCCCGTCGAAGTCGGCGGGAATGACTTAGTGATTACCGTCGATTTTAACTTAGACGATTTTTCTCTTCCTTTCTATAAACTTGGTCTTTGACCCATCTTTGCTCCTCTTCTTCTCTTGATCTATCTCGACCCTGTACTTGAAAATAAGTACACTCTAATAGAGAGAGCACACGTGAGTCAACACACTGATCTGCTCAACGAGAGATTACATTACGCAGAACCGTGTATATTGACCCACTGTACCCTGACATTGGTGTGTACTTATCATGGAATAGCTGCAAGCACAACTTGATAGAAAATCATCAAATACATTGTCAATCCAACTTAGCTTGTTCAGGGGCTTCTTCAAATCAGGTACATTGTTGATACAATACCCAACACGGTGTCCATCGAGGATCCCGTCCCTGCCAGGTAGATGGAAGCCTGACAGTGGGAGCATCTTGAGACCTAACCCTAGTGCGAGAATGATGTCCATAGAGGATCCCGACCCTGCAAGCTAGATGAAAACCTTACAGCGGGAGCATCTCAAGACTTAACTCCAGGGTCATAATGATGTACATCGAGGATCTTGACCCTACCAGCTAGATTGAATCCTGACAGCAAGAGCATCTCAATACTTAACCCAAGAGAGAGAATGATGTCCATCGAGGATCCCGACCCTGGCAGCTAGATGAGAGCCTAACAGCGTGAGCATATCGATACTTAACTCCAGGGTCATAACGATGTCCATTGAGGATCTGGGCCCTGCCAGCTAGATGGAAGCCAAATTACGGGAGCATATCGAGACCGAACCCCAGATAGAGAATAACGTCCATCAAGGATCCAAACCCTGCCAGCTAGATGAAAGCGTGGCAGTAGGAGCATCTCGATACTTAGGGTCGACCTGATGTTCATGGCCTGTTACAAACTCCACTGCCAAAATGTAACACCCCTATCTGTCACATGGCATATAGCAGTAGGTCCGACCGGGGTCCGACGTCATATACTACAGACAGACCGAAGGGTTACAGAATGAAACCATCCGACCAATATAATACATCCTACACAGAGCACATTCTAGCAGAAGAATTTTAAAGGTTGAAAGGTAAAGAACCCAAACCACAGCATAAATGTCAACTTAAAACCCAATTTAGGAATGACAGAACAAATACACCAAAAAGTACTTTGCCTTATGGCCTTACAAGAGTTTACTTAAACAATAAGTTTCTTCCAAACATCGACATGCAGGCCGGACACACATGAGTATAAAAAGTAAACTTTCGCATTGGCCTTCAAGGGTCGGCTCAGCAACAAGGGCTTCAACCCGCTTCTTGCCACTAGGCTCCGCAGCATCTATAATCAACATTCCACCGCAGCGGTGGCAAACAAAAGCAACGGTCAGCTAAAGCTGAATAAATATAACGGCCCCACCCCTTACTTGGGTTTGCGGCGCTCCTTCCCTACATTTTAGTAGCATAGTCAAATATTATAGTGAAATTACAACATCAGTACAATACACCACAGGTGTAGGCCCGCACGGCCACACACCCCGTGATCTAGAGACACTTACTCGGTGAACCCGGTCCGAACCCGGTCCGTTCCGCGGTCCACCACTGCCCCAGGATGGTAAGACGTGAGCATTAAAGTCCATTCAACCGAATCCTACACTCGCTCTCCAAGCCATCTTTAACCGAACCACTTGGAGTGGGTGAGGTTCCACAAGCCCGTTGCTCGCCTTGCCACGACAATTTAGCCATCGGCGCGGGACAAGCTTCACTAAATTCCAACGTATCAATCATACAACTGTACATTGCCCGACTAGGTACAAGGCTGGCTCCCAGGAAACCAAAACAGCAGAACTTCGCTTCTTCCCAGATTTTCGGGTGCACCTTGGATTTAATCCCCAAGGGTCCCTGCTGTAATCTACCACGTAAGAACCCGAAAACATATGACATTGAGTCTTCTCCGGCAATCCATGCATAATGAAAACATCACCGATCAAGGCCAACTTGTCCGGGTAGGCTTCACACACCATGCTTATGTCCGTACTTCGATTTTAGACTCTATGTGAAAAACTATGGGGACTATTCATGTCCACCCAAAGGAATATCTGACACTCACAACGCACTTGCGAGAGAGGGTTTCCTATGCAAAAAGGAAAGAGGACTTCACATGTCCAAGAAGAGAATCGTTACCCTTGCAGTTCACTTTGGTGCCATGAAGAAGAGAAGAAACTAGATGGATGAAAAGCATTGCAACGGCCTCGCCTCAAAGGATCTGGACTCGGCTCGCGATTTTGGGCCCCGAAGCTGCACCGGCGGCCGGATTCCTCCTTCTTCTTCCTTGCCCTCCCCTCTCTCTAACTCTTTAGAAAGAGAATGGCCAAAGTAAAATGAGGAATAAACCCTACATTCCCGAAATTAACATAACAGGGAGGATTCCGGGCCGTCAAATCATTTCCAAATAGAGCAAATGGCCTCGATTAGCCCTTAAAGAATTTCCTAGGGCTGAACACGGCTTGTGACACGCCCTTGTCAAAGCCCGTGTCCCACAATCTAAACACGATCGTCGAGCACGGAACTGGACATGGGCTCAAACATGCTTGTGTCACTGCTTGACACACCCGTGTTAGCTTCTAACACGCCCCTGTCACAGGGCGTGTTCCCCAAGCGACACAGGAAAACATCGCGTCCCGACCAGGACACGGCTTCGGACATGCCCGTGTACTAGCCCGTGTTTAACAATCGACACAAGCCGTGCCAATACAGAGAAGGCTACGGCTCAAGACGCTCGTGTCCCAGACTGTGTGCCTAACACGGCTTCAGACAATCCCATGTCCCAGACTGTGTACCTCACTCGACACCGCCCTGCCAACACAGAGCAGGACAGAGCCCTAGACACGCCCGTGTCACGGGCTGTGTGAACCTAACCAGACACCAAATTAGTCTTAAAACGTTATCCGTTCCTTTTTGAGTTTTGGGGCGTTATAATTCTCCCGCCCCCCCCCCTTAAATTAATTTCGTCCCGAAATTATAAAATGGAAAGATAAAGAGAATTAAATGGTACCTGAGTGGAATAGCTCGAGATACTCTTCAAGCATGGTCTGCTCTCGCTCCCACGAAAGCTCCTCCCGACTGTAGTTGCCCCAATGGACTTTTACCATCCTGATGTCTTTATTATGAAGTCGCTTGATTTCAAAATCCTCAATGCGAATGAGCTTGACCTTTGTCGTCAGCCCGTTATCAACATGTACACATCTACCCGTCAAGAAGAATATAATAGAGAGTCCGGTCGGGGCCCAACACCATATTACACAAACAGGTGGAGACGCTACGAAATAATATCAAAACCAACGCATCCTAACACAGAGCATTCTAGCGGAAGCTTCACGGTTGAAAAACTTGAACTCAAGCAAAACAAGAACTGTCAACTAAAACATAGGAATATATACAACCAAAGTATCTGGCCTTAAGGCCTTACAAATTTCTCTTAACAAGGTGTGGTTTACAGACATCGGCACGCAGGCCGGCCACACATGAATAAGAAGAAACAAAACAAACAAAGCCTTCGAGGGCAGCAACGCACCTTGGGCTTCAGCCCGCTAAGTCCCGCTCGGACCAGCACCTCCAGCACCTGCAAGAACCAATCCACCAAGCGGTGGCAAACAGGGCAACGGTCAGTATTCAGCTTACCAATTATAACGACCCTGTCCCTGGCACCGGGCATCGGAATTTCATCCCTGCATAGCATTTTCCAATATGATATATATATAGCAAACCACGCAAGACGTGCACGACCTCACAGTCATTACATATCACAAACGTCGGCACGACGGCCCGACGCTCCTTGCACTAAGGGCACATTCAGGTGTACTGGAAACACCAGATCCCACCAATGAGCATTCTAGTCTTGATCGACACGCAAGCCGTCAACTCTCGCTATGTGATCCTAATAGGGCCTTAAGTACCCAAGGTTAGACAACCATAACGCGGGTACAGATCCTCCTATCCCGTTGCTCACATCGTTAGACTCTAGACTGGACTGACGTGGGTACAGCTTCACCTTGCCCGTTCACCATAAGAGTTGAACCCAACTCACATAATTTCCTGGACTTCCTCCAGTACTTCCTGCTGTACCAAGCAACAGGTATGCACCACATATTGCACACAAACAATCAAATTCTCGGAGATTCCTCTGAATGCAAACAAGCATCACAAATAAAGACCAGTATGTCCAGATGGGCTTCACACAGCATGCCTAGATCCGTACTCAAATTCCGGACTCTAACAAGGGGGACTTCACATATCTACCCAAAGGGACACCACAACCCACCACACACTCGCGGGGACGGATTTTCCCTATGCAAATGCAGGAAAGTAGGACTTCACATGTCCAAGATGGAAATTGTTACCCTTGGAATTCGCCTCAGAGCCATGGAGAGAATTGAGACGGATGAAAGCCTTCGTAGCAGCCTTGCCTTCGTAAATCCGAACTCGGCTCGCGATTTGGACCACCGCAGCACCACCGGCAGCCGGATTCCTCTTCTTCTTCCTTTCTTTGCTCTCCCCTCTCTCTTAACTTTAGAAAGAGAAAGATGAAACTCCAATGAGCTTTCTTCTCTTCAATCCCAGCCTTATCAACCCAGGGAAGAGCCCAGACCATTGGATCTTGGTCAAAGAAAATGAACGGCTCTGATCATCCCTGAATTTGATTTCCTGGGCCGAACACAGGTTGTTACATGCCCGTGTCACATGCCGTGTTCTTGAAGCGGTGCACAAATGACTAAAAATAAACCAGAACACGGACATTGACACGCCCGTGCCAAGCCTGACACGCTCGTATCACACAATACACGGTCGTGTACCCGACCGTGTCACCCCTATAACACGATCTCCAAAATTACCCGAGCAGGACACGGCTAAGGCACACGCCCGTGTCCCTAGTCATGTGCCAAACACGCCCGTGTCACAGGCCGTGTTCCACACTCGACGATCAGGGCTCGAGAACTCGTCGAGAATTGGGACACGCCCTGGGACACGCCCGTGTCCCAGGCCGTGTACACCTGACACGCCCTGAGACACGCCCGTGTCTCATGCCGTGTCAGCCAACCTGAATCCCACTTTGGCTTTTTGAGATTTCTGGGGTGTTACAATCCTCCCCTTCTTAATAAAATTTAGTCCCGAAATTTGAAGACAGCAGGGAGATAACAACATAACACAATCAGAGACATATTTGTTTCTATCACATATACAAACGAGCGAACAGGTTACGAAAATAACTCGGGAAACTCGGCTCGCATGGTCTGCTCCCGCTCCCATGTTAGATCTTCTTGGCCACAATTGTCCCACCGGACTTTGACCATCCTGATCGTTTTGTTCCACAACTGTTTCTCGGCTCGATCCTCGATCCGAATGGGCCTCACCTTTGTCGTTAGCCCATACTAAACTTGCACCCGATCATTCTCAATCACTTGAGCTGGATCCTTGACTGCTTTTCATAGTACCGAGATGTGGAACACATCATGCAGTCCACCCAATTCCGATGAAAGAGCTAGGCGATAGGCAGCTTCCCCAACTCGCTCCACCACTTCAAACGGACCAAGGTATCGCGGACTTAGCTTTTTCAACTGCCGAATCCGAGATACGCCTTTGAAGGGTTTAATCTTTAAATAGACCCAGTCACCCACTGCGAACTCCACGTTCCGGTGTTTAGCATTGTAATACTTGGCTTGCCGATCCTGGGCTATTAGTAGTCTCTCTCGAATAGAGCGTATTGTTGAGTTATCATCCTCGACTGCCTTTTGTCCCAAAAGTTTGGATTCGCCATTTTCTGCCCAAGCTAACGGTGTACGGCACTTGTGACCATACAGAGCTTCAAATGATGCCATGCCGATGCTCGCTTGGTAGCTATTATTGTAGGCAAATTCCACCATAACAAGATGATCTTCCCATTTCTTACCGAAGTCCAGGGCGCACATACGGAGCATATCCTCCATTGTTCTGTTGGTTCATTCAGTTTGGCCATCCATTTGTGGATGAAAGGCCGTACTGAATGCTAACTTTGTGCCCAACAACTGATGGATTAGCCTCCAATCCATTGAAGTAAATCGCCCATCATGGTCACTGACGATGCTTCGGGGAATACCGTGCAATCGAACAATCTGCTCCACATAGAGCTTTGCCAACATTTCCACTGAATCGTCCCGCTTGTTTGGTAGGAAGTGAGCCACCTTTGTTAATCGGTAGACAATCACCCAGATTGAGTACTTCCCACGTTGAGATCTAGGTTATCCGTGCACGAAATCCATAGAAATATCCTCAAACTTCCACTGCGGAACTGACAATGATTTAAGGAAACCACTAGGCCGTTGACAATCTGCCTTTACCAAAGAACAAGTATGACACTTAGCCACATACTCAGCTATGTCCTTCTTTAAACCGGGCCACCAGAACAATTTCTTCATGTCCTTGTACATCTTTGTGCTCTCAGGGTAAATTGAGTACTTTGTAAAGTGTGCTTCATATAACATTTCTTCTCGCAATTTACCCGCACAAGGAACGCACAATCGGCCATCCTTCCGTAATAACCCGTCATCCCAGGAGAATTTGTCACCAGACCCTTCCTTGACATAGCGTTGGAGACTTTCATCAAACTCTATTGCCCGCCGAACCCAGTCTGCAAGGTCATATTGAACCTCCATCCAGTTCAAGCATGCATCGGCCGAATAATCCCTTTCAACATAAGATATCTCCAACGCTTCCAACTCCTTGATTAGACGCTCATCATGTATCTGCAACCAACTTGCCCGCACCTGAGTCCGACGACTCAAGGCATCAGCGACCACATTTCTCTTTCCGGGAACATAGTGAATGTCAAAGGTATAATCCACTAGGAATTCCATCCACCTGCTTGGTCGCATATTCAAATCCTTTTGATCGAGCAGATAATTTAGGCTTTTATGATCTGTATAAATATCTAACTTCACACCATAAAGATAGTGCCACCACAACTTTAGCGAAAAGATCACCCCCGCCAAATCCAAGTCGTGGACGGGGTAATTACGCTCATGCACCTTTAATTGACGTGAGCCAAAAACGATCACCTTGCCAAACTGCAGGAGAACGTAGCCTAAGCCGCTTCTTCACGCATACCTGTAAATCTCAAAACCGTCTGTACCACAAGGCGACGTCAAAACTGGCGCCGTGGTCAAACGACCTTTTAACTCCTCAAAAGCTCGCGCGCACTCTGACGTCCAAACAAACTTCTGATCTTTTCTCGTCAACGTAGTCAAAGGCAAAGCAATCTGGGAGAAGTTCGCCACAAATCGTCTATAGTATCCTGCCAGTCCAAGAAAACTCCTTACTTCGGCCACCGAAGACATCACTGGCCCATCACGAATAACACTTATCTTTTCCGGATCCACTACTATGCCCTCTCCACTTATCAAATGCCCCAGAAAAGACACCGACGAGAGCCAGAACTCACACTTAGAGAGCTTGGCATACAATTTATTTCTCTGCAAGGTATGCAATACCAACCGCAAATGTTTGCATGATCTTCCTCCGACTAAGAGTACACGAGGATATCATCAATGAACACAATCACAAACTGATCCAAGTATTCGCGGAACGTTCGATGCATGAGATTCATGAATACCGAAGGCGCATTACATAAGCCGAACGGCATTACTGTGAACTCATAATGATCGTAGCGTGTGCCAAACGGTGTCTAGGGAATGTCACCTTCCCTAATACATAATTGGTAATACCCGGATTTCAAATCCAACTTGGAATAGACGGTTGAGCCTGCTAGCTGATCAAACAAGTCATAGATCCGAGGAATCAGATACTTGTTTTTCTCCGTCAGCTTATTAAGTTCGCGATAATCAATACATAGCCGCAAACTACCGTCTTTCTTTTTCACAAAAAGTACAGGCGCGCTCAAAGGTGACATACTTGGGCGTATGTATCCCTACTCCAACAGTTCTTGCAACTAAACTTTTAGTTCGGCCATCTCTTTTGGCGCTACCCGATACAGCGAACGGGCCACAGGTTTCGCACCCGGCACCAGCTCGATAGCGAAGTCGATTTCCCTTTGGGGAGGTAATGTAACGCCCCGATTTTTTCGACGATTTTATTTAAATGGGAAACATCATATTTATGACGTCATGGCGTTACCTTTAATGTCAAGATGACGGCATAATGCCATAAAGACATTTTCGCGTCCATGCGGTCAAGTCGGTCGAATTCTTGTTGTAATGGGAAAATTTTGCATTTGGAATTTAAGTTGAGTAATTTTTGACTTACTCGTCAAGTTTCGTCATGATCCGAGTGATATTTGGGCTTCGGCGTTTTTCCAAAGTTTTGTGGAATTTATGTTCGTCGTAAACTTTGAAAACTTATATCTCGAGAATGGCTCGTCTGATTTTTGTTTTGACTTCGTCGTTGTGTTCGTAGCATCTGTGTTCGCCTACGGTGTGAGTTTCATTCAATTCGGCGCTCGTTTGGGCCTCCGTTTTGATCTCGCGTTTCCTTATTCAAATATATATAAATACGATTATTTTAATATTAAATTACTATTCAAAAATGAAAAGTACTATTCATTCTTATAGTTTGATCAGATGGTTAGATTTGCAAAGAAATTGCTTTTCCTGCAACCTTGACTCGTTTGAAGTTTCTGCTTTTTATGTGAATCTTCTATTCCTCCAATTCTGTATACTCGAGTAATCTGTTCTGTATACTCGAGTAGCCTTATGTATACTCGAGTAGTCTGTTTCTGTATACTCGAGTAATCTGTTTCTGTATACTCGAGTAGCCTTCTGTATACTAGAGTAGTTTGTTTCTGTATACTCGAGTAGTCTATTTCTGTATACTAGAGTAGCCTTCTGTATACTCGAGTAGTCTGTTTCTGTATACTCGAGTAATCTGTTTCTGTATACTCGAGTAGTCTGTTTCTGCATACTCGAGTAGCCTTCTGTATACTCGAGTAGTCTGCTGCCTTTCAAGTATAGTCCGTCATAGTTTGTGTTCGGGAGCCTTTTTGAGGGTCAGAACAATGTCGTATGAAAAAATAGCTAGCATTAAATTTGTTCGTCTCGACAAGATTTACAACTTTCATGTTGGGAACTTTTCGATTTGAAGCCATTCTAGACCACTAATTTTGTTTTCCGCGAACTGCTCGTACTTAAACCGTTTTTTTTATATATTTAGACAAAACTTTTTATAACTACTTATATATATAAATATATATTCTTATACTTAGGGTATTTAGAAAAATAGATTTACTTCATCTTCTCCGATTCCTTCTCCCGAACCAGAGCGGCGTGAGCGAGCGAGAGAATATTTCGTGAATCTTCCGGTGGCCGCCGACGGAGCTCCGGTGCTCGAAATCTTCAACCGAGCGTAGATTTGGAAAGCTCTCACCGAGAGCTACGCTATCGTGGTAAATTTTTCCCCGTTATTTGAGTTTTCTCGTTAGGGTTTTTCGGTCCTAACCCCCTTTTCGACCATTTTTGTCTAGATTTCAACTTCCTCCATCCTCTTTTGCCCCGATCTGTGACGTGGACTGATTTGGAGAACTTTTCCGGTAAAACCAAGGCAAGTGGTTGTTTCCCCTCATTTCTCCTTGTCCGATTTGATGGTAACGGTTCAGTTTTTATGTTCTTTAAAATTTTCTTCACTTTGTTTTCCAAGTTTTGCTACGATTAACCTTTTTGGATGATCTCTCGAGATTGTAAGATTTTGTCTTGGTGAACTTGATCTTGTCATGATATATTTAATCGCTCTTGATGTGTCTTATTAATGCCTTTAAATGCATTACCTATCGTTATTGATCGTATTAGAGTTTGTCTAGGATTGTAAATCGTTCATAGGGGTTGATCAACCATGTCTTGAAACTAGAAGTGTCAAGTAGAATCTGATGAGCCAAATCTCGAGATATATTTGTGTTGTGGTTTCTTTGGGTTTCTAAAATTTGTGGGAGTTAGTTGATAAAACCACCTCCGCATGGTCTGACTCCTTTATGGTACCTTGTGGAAGCCTACCGGGTTTTGTTTTGGGCATCTACGGTGTATGGTGGAGAGTATGAGACTCCCTCGCAGTTAAGCGAATAAATTATTCGTGAGGGGTGTGTCCAGTTGAGGGACCACCTCGCCCGTGTTTTGAGGTAGGGTCGACCACAAGTGCTTAGTAAAGCTAATTAAATTTCTTCTTTATGTTTTAACTTTTGTTGTTCCCTTTTTGCCTAGAGAAATCTGGTGTATTTGCGGGAGTACGTGACGATTCACGTAGGTATTTCTTTCTTTTCCTGTTTGGCACCTTACTTCAGTACTGTTGGTCTTGGGTTGGTACCCCGTCTGACCTTTGTTTTATTTTGTTTATTTTTCTGCCACCATTTGTACCCTCTTGCTGAGGTGTTCTGTCATTGGAATGCCTCGGGTTCGGAGCATTAGCAGGTAGCGGAGCCGGTTTTGGAGACTTAGCAGCAGCAGTTTGGCTATAGTTTTCCCCCTCGCCGTAGCAAGGTAGTTTGTTGTTTTAGTTTTCTTTGCCTAGTTTCAGACATATTCATACTGTGGTTTCGTGTCAGGTTGTTGACGCCCACAGGTTTGTTGACCTTTTTGGACACTTGCTAGCTGTTGTGGTTTCCTTATGTTTGGTTTACATTACTTGCTCTCTGGGATGATTTATTGCTAGGATTGCATGTTAGATATTTTTAACCTATAAAACCCTACAATTAGTAAAGCATACTTGTCATCTCTTTAAAAACTAAGCCACTACTTTCTATTTAGCGTAAAGACTTTTCTATACTTATTATAATTCTAGAGTTTGCATTGTATGAGTTGTTCCTCGGGGACATTCATACTCAAGTAGGATATTAGAGTCAATTTAAATAAGTATTTTCCGCAAGCGTATAATTTATATTTTAAATCGTGAACTAGATGATTCACTAAGCCGAGGGATACGGCTACCATCATAACTTAAACTGGAATTTATTCATAACCATTTATGTTTTCTTCTAAAATTGTAGAGTTTGGAGTCTTGCCTGAACGTCTGCAGTTATCCCCTACACGGCGTGGCATCACGACGCGTATTTTTCCCTTGCTCTGATATAATTAAATTGTTGGGAAAAATGCGTGTTGTGACAGTTGATATCAGAGGGAGGTTGCTTGACAATTGGTCGGGCAACCTTCCCTTGTTAGTGTTAGTTGCTTAGTGTCATATCATACACACACCGATGTGTCATCAATATATCTTGGCTGAAGCATGAACATTACACTCATAAGCATGATTAGAAGTATACGGGGCATATTATGTAGTATGGGATGCATAATATGTGTTTGTATATAGATCACCATAGGTGGCAACATGTGAGGGTTATGTAGTATGGGATGCATAACCTCACCACATGAATGCCCATTAGCACGTTTTCTTTTCGTTGCATGCAATATTATGTAGTATGGGATGCATAACATTGCATGTGTACGCCGCTCATAACATGCATTAAGGCCTTTTATAGAATTCATAGCACCACATGCATAGCATAACATAACATAAACACAACATGCCAAGCTAAAGATTTACTTGATGACATATGTACACACATGATTTTAAATAAGAGTAAAGAATTCATGCATTTATATCATAGGCACATGAGTCAATATGATGATAGGATATCATCCTGAGTAGGACATATCATCATCATATAATCCCAGAGCAAGTGACAGCTTTAGCAAGTGTCTTTCAAGTATGGTCTGAACTAGTTTTGTTTGCCCTAGTCGTAATCTAGGATTTTAATTGGGTTGTTCGTTTGCCTTTTTAGAAATGCCTCCAAAGCGTATTGCGACGAGATCGACTCCCCAGTCGGAGGGTGAGTCATCAGGTGCGCAGAGTGATGCGTTGATTGAGAGTTTGCGCTAGAGCAACGAGGCTCTGTTAAGACAAGGAGTTGCGATGCAAACGCAAATTCAGTCATTGTTGTCTACCGCTCCAGCGCGGCAACCTTCAGTGCAAGAGCCTGCCTTGGGTCAAGTCGTGCCTGATACCCTTGCTCCTCTGGTGGCCCCGGTTGCAATACCACCAAAAATGAATTTCATATCGCATTTCCAGCGATTGGGACCTCCCACCTACGACGGTAGTGCCGACTTTATGATTTTGGATGATTGGATCATCTCAATCGAGGAGATGTTTTCGTATTCCGGGATTCTAGAAGCCCAGAAGGTTATGATTGTAGCCTATCAGTTAAAAGGCCTAGCAAAGAGTTGGTGGATTCGTGAAAAGGAGAGTGTGAAGGAAGGCTGTACCTGGGACTCTTTCAAGAAGATGTTGCTGAAGAAGTTTCTACCCTCGGTCGAGCAGGGCCGTCTCATGAATAACTTCCTGCATTTGAAGCAGAGACAGCTCACGGTGAGCGAATATGAGATTGAGTTTAGCAAGTTGAGTAGATTTGCTCCCGATTTGGTAGCTTCGGAGGAGGGAAGAGTGAAACGTTTTCTGGGAGGACTAAGAAGTGATGTCCAGCAGTGGGCATGCACTTATGGGGCTGACAGTTATGTTGTGGCAGTGGAAGATGCACTAAAAGTTTAAGCGATTGAAAATGCCAAGAACCGCGGTGCTGCGGCGAGGAAAGAGAAAAGGAAGGGTGTTGAGGATGGTAGCTCTAGGGCATCTGGCCCCTCTTCGAAGAAGAAAGGTAAGGAAGTGTGTAGTTTCTGTGGTCGTCCTGGCCACCCTTACGAAAGATGTTTCAAGAGAACAGCCACCCTGAAGCAGCAGCAAGTGCACGCCATCCAAGGTGCACCCAAGGGAGAGCTCGTGTGCTCGTTCTGTGCAAGGAAGGGTCATGATGTGAGTCGGTGCTGGATGAAAGAAAGGACCTGCTTCCAGTGCGGGCAGAAGGGACACAAGAAATCTTCATGCCCCCAGGCTCAAACCCCACTGCAGCCTGCCATGCTTTGAGCTCTGCCGCCACCACCAACCCTAGATAAAGGAAAAGGAAATCTGAACGTGATGACTAGCGAGGAAGCTCAAAACTCTACGCAAGTTATTTCAGGATAGCCCCAGTCTATTTTATCCCTATTATTTATCGTTGTTGCCATGATTATCGTTCGTTTAGTTATGTATGTTACGGTTTTAGGGGATTTTAAGGTGCGGAATAGGTGGGCGCGCGTTCTGTTCGATTCAGGTGCCACCCATTCCTTTGTGTCCAGGAGGTTTGTTGATAAACATCGCCTGAATGTTGATCGATTGAAGGGCTCCTTCAACGTCAAGCTTCCCTCCGGTGATTCGGTGATATCCAATCAAGGAGTTCTGAGATGCCCTATTCATCTTGGCAATTTTTCGGCCCTTGCGGATCTGTTAATTTTAGACCTGACTGATTTTGATGTGATTTTGGGCATGGACTGGCTGTCCAAGTATGATGCAGTCATCCAGTGCAAGGCAAAAAGACTGGACTTCAGGATGGACAATGGACAACCTATGAGCGTCTATGGATTTCAGGACAGAGTTTCCCCTGTCATTTCCGCGGTACGTGCTATAAAGTCTGGTTGCGAGGCATTTTTAGTTTCTATTTCTTCTCTGGAAATAGCTTCTGTTATACCACGTCTCGAGGATGTCTCGGTGGTGCGAGAGTTTCTAGATGTCTTTCCTGATAGTCTTCCAGGACTTCCTCCTGAGAGGGAGATTGAGTTCGTGATTGACCTCGAGCCAGGCACTTGTCCCATCGCCAAAGCACCGTACTGTATGGCTCCGCGTGAGTTGGATGAGTTGCGTACTCAGCTCGATGAGTTGCTGAGGTGTGGTTTTATTAGACCAAGTTCTTCTTCGTGGGGTGCTCCGGTTTTGTTCGTAAGGAAGAAGGACGGATCGATGAGACTTTGCATCGATTATAGGGAATTAAATAAGGTGACCGTTAAGAATAGATATCCCCTGCCAAGGATCGATGATTTGTTCGATCAGTTGCGTGGTAGCTCGGTATTTTCAAAAATCGATCTTCGCTCAGGCTACCACCAGTTGAGGATTCGCGAGGAAGATATTCCCCAAACCGCATTCCGTTCACGGCATGGACATTATGAGTTTTTGGTGATGTCTTTCGGTTTAACCAATGCACCCTCTGCTTTCATGGATTTGATGAATAGGGTGTTTAAGGATTTCTTGGACCGATTCGTTATTGTGTTCATAGATGATGTCCTAGTGTATTCCCGCAATGTTGAGGAGCATACTCAGCATTTGCGTTTGGTTTTGTCGACCCTGAGGGAGCATAAGCTATATGCAAAGTTGAGCAAGTGTGAGTACTGGCTACCTCAGGTGTCCTTTCTGGGTCATGTTGTAGGCAAGGACGGTATTTCTGTAGACCCGACCAAGATTTCTGCCGTGATGGAATGGGAAAGACCTTCTACACCTAAGGAGATTAGGAGCTTCTTAGGCCTCGCTGACTACTATAGAAGATTTGTGGAAGGATTTTCGGTGTTGTCTGCTCCTTTAACTAGACTTACTCAGAAGAATACTGCATTCATTTGGAGTGATAAGTGTGAAGAGGCTTTCCAAGAGTTGAAGAAGAGACTGTGTACTGCCCCAATTTTAACCTTACCTACTGAAGGAGTCGAGTATGATGTGTACGTCGATGCGTCACACATCGGACTTGGTTGTGTTTTAATGCAAGATGGTAAGGTGATCGGGTATGGATCGAGACAACTAAAGATTCATGAGAGAAACTATCCTACGCACGATTTGGAGTTTGCTGCCATAATTTATGCGCAGAAGCTGTGGCGACACTTATTGTATGGCGCGTTGTGCAAGATCAATACGGAGCATAAGAGTTTGAAGTACGTCTTCACTCAGAAGGAACTAAATCTACGCAAGCGTCGGTGGTTAGAATATGTGGAGGATTATCAAGTAGAAATTATTTATCATCCGGGAAAGGCTAATGTAGTAGCTGATGCTTTGAGTAGGAAGACTGCTAAATTTTTTAATCTATCAGTACAGTCCTTAGTAGAAGAATTCTTGTTGATGAACATCGAGATTGGGAGTAGTTCTACGCCTGCTAGTTTGGAAGCAGAAGCGCCCTCTTGGATTTCCCTTACTAGGGTGCACCAAAAGGATGATCCGGAATTGTTGCACCTCTAGAATAGGACTGAGAAAGGGGAGTTACCCTATTTTTCTTTGGACGAGCTAGGTACTCTGAAATATCGGTGTAGATTCTGTATTCCTGATATGGGTGACATCCGAGCTAAAATTTGTGAAGAAGCTCATGGTTCCAGTTTTTCCTATCATCCTGGTTCCAGCAAAATGTATAAAGATCTAAAGCAAATTGTTTGTTGGCAGGGATGAAGGGCGATATCGCAAAGTTTGTATCAGAATGTTATACGTGTCAGCGTGTCAAGGCTAATCATAGAAGGCCTGGTGGTAAATTGACACCTCTTGATATTCCAAGTTGGAAATGGGAAAGTATTTCAATGGATTTTATCACCGGTCTACCAAAATCTCCCCGTGCGTATGACTCAGTTTGGGTGATAGTCGACAGACTGACAAAGTGTGCCCACTTTGTTCCGTTTAAGATTGGGTATTCGATGAAGAAGATAGCTAAGCTATATCTTGAAGAGGTCATCAGGTTACATGGAGTGCCTGTTAGCATTGTATCAGATCGGGACTCCAGATTTACGTCTCGCTTTTAAAAGAGCCTGCAAGAGGGGTTGGGTACCGACTTGAGGTATTCCACCGCCTATCATTCGCAGATGAATGGGCAAACAGAAAGAGTAAATCAGATCGTGGAGGACATGATTAGATGTTATATTTTTGATCATGGTGGTGCTTGGGATGAGCGTCTCAGACTCATGGAGTTTGCTTACAATAATAGTTATCAAGAGAGCTTGCAGATGACCCCGTTTGAGGCCTTGTATGGAAGGCGTTGTAGGACTCCCTTATTTTGGGCTGAGGTTGGTGAGAGACCATTGCTAGGTCCGGAAGCCCTTGAGGAGATGAATTGTGCGGTGACTCATATTCGAGAGAAGCTACGTGTAGCACAAGAGCGTTATGAGAAACATGCTAATCGACGAAGGGTCGATTTGGAGTTTGCCGTTGGGGACTTGGTTTTCCTGAAAGTTTCTCCGATGCCAGGGGTAAAAAGATTTGGAAGGAACCACAAGTTAGACCCCCGATATGTGGGACCATTTCAGATTCTGGAGCGCATCGGAGTGTCAGTTTATCGACTAGAATTACCTGCTTGCTTCCCTGGTGTCCATGATGTGTTCCATGTGAGCCAGTTTCTGAAGTGTGTTCGTAGTGATCGTCAAATTCTTGACTCGGTGCCCCAAATTCTGCCCAATCTGTCGTATGTGGAAGAGCCTGTCCGCGTTTTGGAATCTCAAGAGCGTGTCTTGCGAAGGAAGACCATCCCCATGGTTAAGATTCTTTGGAGAAATCAAGACGTCGAGAGCACGACGTGGGAATTGGAGTCAGCAATGAGAGAATCTCATCCGCACCTCTTCTCCAAGTTTCGGGTACATCGTTATGTTTTCAGTGACGTTTGATTTTATCATTTTGATTTAGTTTTGGAGTTGTGTTAAGTTTCGGGACGAAACTTCTTTTTAGAGGGAGTGACTGTAACGCCCCGATTTTTTCGACGATTTTATTTAAATGGGAAACATCATATTTATGACGTCATGGCGTTACCTTTAACGTCAAGCTGACGGCGTAATGCCATAAAGGTATTTTCACGTCCATGCGGTCAAGTCGGCCGAATTCTTGTTGTAATGGGAAAATTTTGCATTTGGAATTTAAGTTGAGTAATTTTTGACTTACTCGTCAAGTTTCGTCGCGATCCGAGCGATATTTGGGCCTCGGTATTTTTCCAAAGTTTTGTGGAATTTATATTCGTCGTAAACTTTGAAAACTTATATCTCGAGAATGGCTCGTCTGATTTTGGTTTTGACTTCGCCGTTGTGTTCGTAGCATATGTGTTCGCCTACTACGTGAGTTTCGTTCAATTCGACGCTCGTTTGGGCCTCCATTTTGATCTCGCGTTTCCTTATTCAAATATATATAAATACGATTATTTTAATATTAAATTACTATTCAAAAATGAAAAGTACTATTCATTCTTGTAGTTTGATCAAATGGTTAGATTTGCAGAGAAATTGCTTTTCCTGCAACCTTGACTCGTGTGAAGTTTCTTCTTTTTATGTGAATCTTCTGTTCCTCCAATTCTGTATACTCGAGTAATCTGTTCTGTATACTCGAGTAGCCTTCTGTATACTCGAGTAGTCTGTTTATGTATACTCGAGTAATCTGTTTCTGTATACTCGAGTAGTCTGTTTCTGTATACTCCAGTAGTCTTTTTCTGTATACTCGAGTAGCCTTCTGTATACTCGAGTAATCTGTTTCTGTATACTCGAGTAATCTGTTTCTGTATACTCGAGTAGTCTGTTTCTGCATACTCGAGTAGCCTTCTGTATACTCGAGTAGTCTGCTGCCTTTCTCGTATAGTCCGTCATATTTTGTGTTCGGGAGCCTTTTTGAGGGTCAGAACAGTGCCGTATGGAAAAATGGCTAAAATGAAATTTGTTCGTCTCGACGAGATCTACAACTTTTATGTTGGGAACTTTTCGATTTGAAGCCATTCTAGACCACTAATTTTGTTTTCCGCGAACTACTCGTACTTAAACAGTTTTTTATATATTTAGACAACTTTTTATAACTACTTTTATATATATATATATATATATTCTTATACTTAGGGTATTTAGAAAAATAGATTTTCTTCATCTTCTCCGATTCCTTCTCCCGAACCAGAGCGGCGAGAGCGAGAGAGAGAATATTTCGTGAATCTACCGGTGGCCGCCGATGGAGCTCCGGTGCTCGAAATCTTCAACCGAGCGTAGATTTGGAAAGCTCTCACCGAGAGCTACGCTATCGTGGAAAATTTTTCCCCTTTCTTTGAGTTTTCTCGTTAGGGTTTTTCGGCCCTAATCCCCTTTTCGACCATTTTTGTCTAGATTTCAACTTCCTCCATCCTCTTTTGCCCCGATCTGTGACGTGGACTGATTTGGAGAACTTTTCCGGTAAAACCAAGAAAAGTGGTGGTTTCCCCTCATTTCTGCTTGTCCGATTTGATGGTAACAGTTCAGTTTTTATGTTCTTTAAAATTTTCTTCACTTTGTTTTCAAAGTTTTGCTACGATTAACCTTTTTGGATGATCTCTCGAGATTGTAAGATTTTGTCTTGGTGAACTTGATCTTGTCATGATATATTTAATCGCTCTTGATGTGTCTTATTAATGCCTTTAAATGCATTACCTATCGTTATTGATCGTATTAGAGTTTGTCTAGGATTGTAAATCGTTCATAAGGGTTGATCAACCATGTCTTGAAACTAGAAGTGTCAAGTAGAATCTGATGAGCCAAATCTCGAGATATATTTGTGTTGTGGTTTCTTTGGGTTTCTAAAATTTGCGGGAGTTAGTTGATAAAACCACCTCCGCATGGTCTGACTCCTTTATGGTACCTTGTGGAAGCCTACCGGGTTTTTTTGGGCATCTGCGGTGTATGGTGGAGAGTATGAGACTCCCTCGCAGTTAAGCGGATAAATTATTCGTGAGGGGTGTGTCCAGTTGAGGGACCACCTCGCCCGTGTTTTGAGGTAGGGTCGACCACAGGTGCTTAGTAAAGCTAATTAAATTTCTTCTTTATGTTTTTACTTTTGTTGTTCCCTTTTTGCCTTGAGAAATCTGGTGTATTTGCGGGAGTACGTGACGATTCACGTAGGTATTTCTTTCTTTTCCTGTTTGGCACCTTACTTCAGTACTGTTGGTCTTGGGTTGGTACCCCGTCTGACCTTTGTTTTATTTTGTTTATTTTTCTGCCACCATTTGTACCCTCTTGCTGAGGTGTTCTGTCTTTGGAATGCCTCAGGTTCGGAGCATTAGCAGGTAGCGGAGCCGGTTTTGGAGCCTTAGTAGGAGCAGTTTGGCTGTAGTTTTCCCCCTCGCCGTAGCAAGGTAGTTTGTTGTTTTAGTTTTCTTTGCCCAGTTTCAGACATATTCATATGTGGGTTCGTGTCAGGTTGTTGACGCCCATAGGTTTGTTGACCTTTTTGGACACTTGCTAACTGTTGTGGTTTCCTTATGTTTGGTTTACATTACTTGCTCTCTAGGATGATTTAATGCTAGGATTGCATGTTAGATATTTTTAACCTATAAAATCCTACAATTAGTAAAGCATACTTGTCATCTCTTTCAAAACTAAGCCACTACTTTCTATTTAGCGTAAAGACATTTCTATACTTATTATAAATCTAGGGTTTGCATTGTATGAGTTGTTCCTCTGGGACATTCATACTCATGTAGGATATTAGAGTCAATTTAAATAAGTATTTTCCGCAAGCGTATAATTTATATTTTAAATTGTGAACTAGATGATTCACTAAGCCGAGGGATACGGCTACCATCATAACTTAAAATGTATTTTTTTCATAACCATTTATGTTTTCTTCTAAATTGTAGAGTTTGGAGTCTTGCCTGAACGTCTGCAGTTCTCCCCTGCACGGCGTGGCATCACGACGCGTATTTTCCCCTTGCTCTGATATAATTAAATTGTTGGGAAAAATGCGGGTTGTGACAGGTAACCCCGGAAGGTCCTTTGGAAACACATCAGCATACTCCGACACAATCGACACTTCACTCACACTAGCCTTTTGTGCCACCGCCTCTACGAGTGTGAAGAACAACTCTGCACCCTTCCGAACTGCCTTAACGACTTGGAGAGCAGATAACAACATCCCACTCATCCCTTGTATACCAATGAACTTGGTCTCTTATTCGGTATTCTACCCAAGTATGACCTCTTTTGAAGAGCAATCTATGCAGGCACGCTGCTCTGACAGCCAGTCCATACCAAAGATTATATCAAATTCCTTGATCGGCAATACTAATGTTTCCACCTTGAACTCCTGACTCCCTATCGTGACCTCAAGACCGCAAGATTTATCCGCGCACATGAAACATCCATTTGGTAACAACACCTTTACACTGTCTGTCGTGGTCCGGATAGGTACCCCGACACGAAAGAAGAACTCTTCAGACAGAAACGAATGTGTAGCACCTGTGTCAAACAGTGCTCGCGCCGGATACTCTCGTATAAGGACAAACCCTAAAACATCATAATCAAAACAAGCACAGCACACAGTATAAAATAACATTAAAAACTGAGCGCACCTCTGACGACATCCACCTGCTTAATGGTCTCCTGCTGTCCAAGGTTGAAGACCCTGGGCTGCGCGTGCGAGGTAGAAGACTCCACCACAGTCTTCCCTTTCTCCGCATAAGACGCTCCCGTCTTCTTATCACCCTTTGGAGGACTAACTCGGCAATCACGCGTGAAGTGTCCCAACTTCCCGCACGTAAAACAAGCGCGAGATCTATACCCAGATGTCTCTGTCACAATCACAGAAGGAGCATGTCCAGTAGACTTAGACTTCTTTCCCCATCTCTTACGGTACCCAAACTTCTCCGGACGCGGCGGCTTGAACTCTGGCTTTGTCACAGCCAAGGTCCCTTTTGCCTGCCCTCTTTTCATGTCCGTCTCCAAAGACCGAGCCGTACAGACTAAGGCTTGAAATCCCTGACTCACAGAACTCGAGAGTAAATACCGCAGCTCATCTTACAGTCCCGCATAAAACCTACTAGTCTTACCCTCTTCTTCGGCGAAGATTGTACCTGCATATCTTCCCAAACGTGTGAACTCATATAGGTAATCATCCACACTACGATCTCCTTTAGTTAACCGTTGAAATTCCATTTCCATCGATATCCTTTGCTGCATTGGTAGATGTTCTGCCAAGAACAACCGAGAAAATTCGTCCATCGAGACTTCTGCAAGTTGTCTACCGGCCAAGTGATGCAGTTCAATCTCATCCCACCATAAACGAGCCTCTCCTTCTAGTTGGAAAGTGGCCAACATAACCTTCTGTACCTCCTCAACCTTGATCGCTCTGATGATCCTCTTGATCCTTGCAAGCCAATCTTCTGCTTAGGCCGGTGACCCTGCCACAGGAAATTGTGGAGGATTGAAGCTCAAGAATTGCTTCAATTGTTGATCTGCTGCCCGCGGATCAACTATAGCTTTTACCGGTTCTTGCAATACCCCAGCATGCGTTGGCACCACTGCAGGAAGTGCCTGCCAAGCCTGCTGAGCATTCATCACAGCAAGTACCATTTCCGTGATGAAACGTACCGTTTCAGCGGATGGAGGAGGTGTGGGCACCTCAGCTGGTGCCACACTTTCTAAGGAATATTGTGGTTTAGATTAACCCGCAACACTTCTAGTCACCTATATGTATAAAACACACAATTTAGCGACCAAGTAAAACGGCAAACATACAAAAAGAATACACAGGTTCAACAAACAGTTGTATTTGCATTCCTAAGTGGACATTCTTGAGTTCAAGTTAAGCATTATAATGACAGCACTGACACGTGCTCACCATCTCTCAAAATAATTCGTCCGCGAATTCGGAAGAGATCGACCAACAAGCTGATACCAAATTGTAACACCTATACCCATCAAGAAGAATATAATAGAGGGTCCAGCCGGGGCCCCACACCATATTCCACAAATAGGCGGAGACGCTTAGAAATAATATCAAAACCAACGCATCCTAACACAGAGCATTCTAGCAGAAGCTTCACAGTTGAAAAACTTGAACTCAAGGAAAACAAGAACTGTCCACTAAAACATAGGAATGTATACAACCAAAGTATTTGGCCTTAAGGCCTTACAAATTTCTCTTAACAAGGTGTGGTTTACAGACATCGGCATGCAGGCCGGCCACACATGAACAAGAAGAAACAAAACAAACAAAGCCTTCGAGGGCAGCAACGCAGCTTGGGCTTCAGCCCGCTAAGTCCCGCTCAGACCAGCACCTCCAGCACCTGTAAGAACCAATCCACAAAGCGGTGGCAAACAGTGCAACGGTCAGCATTCAGCTGACCAATTATAACGACCCTGCCCCTGGCACGGGGCAGCGGAATTCCATCCTTGCATAGCATTTTCCAATATGATATATATATAGCAAACCACGCAAGACGTGCACGACCGCACAGTCAATACATATCACAAACGTCGGCACGACGGCCCGACGCTCCGTGCACTCAGGCCACATTCGGGTGTACCGGAAACACCGGATCCCACCAATGAGCATTCTAGTCTTGATCGGAACGGAAGCCGTCGACTCTCGCTATGTGATCCTAACAGGTCCTTAAGCACCCAAGGTTAGACAACCATAACGCGGGTACAAATCCGCTTATCCCGTTGCTCACATCGTCATACTCAAGATTGGACTGACGCGGGTACAGCTTCACATTGCCCGTTCACCACAAGAGTTGAACCCAACTTGCACAATTTCCTGGACTTCCTCCAGTACTTCCTGCAGCACCAAGCAACAGTTATGCACCATAGATTGCACACAAACAATCAAATTCTCGGAGATTCCTCCGAATGCAAACAAGCATCACCAATCCAGACCAGCACGTCCAGATGGGCATCACACAGCATGCCTAGATCCGTACTCCAATTCCGGACTCTAACAAGGGGGACTTCACATATCTACCCCAAGGGACACCACAACCCACCACACACTCGCGGGGACGGATTTTCCCTATGCAAATGCAGGAAAGTAGGACTTCACATGTCCAAGATGGAAATCGTTACCCTTGGAATTTGCCTCGGAGCCATGGAGAGAATTGAGACAGATGAAAGCCTTCGTAGCAGCTTTGCCTTCGTAAATCCGAACTCGGCTCGCGATTTGGACCACCGCAGCACCACCAGCGGCCGGATTCCTCTTCTTCTTCCTTGTTTTGCTCTCCCCTCTCTCTTAACTTTAGAAAGAGAAAGATGAAAATCAAATGAGCTTTCTCCTCTTCAATCCCGTCCTTATCAACCAAGGGAACAGCCCAGACCATTGGATCTTGGTCAAAGAAAATGAACGGCTCTGATCAGCCCTAAATTTGATTTCCTGAGACGAACACGGGTTGTGACACGCCCGTATCACAGGCCGTGTTCCTGAAGCGGTGCACAACTGACTTAAAATGAACCAGAATACGGGCATTGACACGCCCGTGTCAAGCCTGACATGCCCGTGTCACACAGTACACGGCCGTATACCCGGCCGTGTCACCCCTGTAACACGATCTCCAAAATTACCCGAGCAGGACACGGCTAAGGCACACGCCCGTGTCCCTAGCCGTGTGCCAAACACACCCCTGTGACACGCCCGTGTCACAGGCCGTGTTCCACACTCGACGATCAGGGCTCGAGAACTCATCGAGAATAGGGAAACGCCCTGGCACACGCCCGTGTCCCAGGCCGTGTACACCTGACACGCCCTGAGACACGCCCGTGTCTCAGGCCATATCATCCAAACTGAATCCCACTTTGGCTTTTTGAGATTTCTTGGGTGTAACACAACAGGTACCTGATCGACCTCAATTACTTGCGAAGGCTCTTGCACCTCCTTCCACAACACCGATATATGGAATACGTTGTGCAGACCACTCAATTCAACTGATAGCTTCAGTTGATAAGCTGCTTCACCAATTCGCTCTAGTATCTCAAATGGCATAAGATACCTCGGACTCAGCTTCTTCAAGCGTCGTACCCGAGAGACACCCTTGAATGGGTTAATTTTCAAATATACCCAGTCGCCAACAGCAAACTTATTGTTCCTAAGCTTGGCATTATAGTATTTAGCCTGCCTTTCCTGAGCGATCAGCAATTGTTCTCGTATTGTTTGTAGCAACGAAGTGGCGTCTTCCACATCTTGTTGTTTGTATAGCTTTGACTCACCCTTCTCCAACCATGACAACAACGTGTGACATTTTCTACCGTATAGGGCCTCTAAGGGTGACATTTGAATACTCGCTTGGTAGTTGTTGTTATAAGCAAACTCCACCAAAAACAGGTGATCTTTCCACCACTTTCCGAAATCAGAGAAGCATATGCGAAGCATGTCCTCAATCGTCCTGTTGACCCTCTCGGTCTGGCCATCCGTCTACAGATGAAAGGCCGTTATGAAACTCAGTTTGGTTCCCAACATTTGATGCACTAAACTCCAGTCGTTGGACGTGAAGCGCCCATCTCGGTCACTCACGATGCTGCGGGGCACACCGTGTAGTCGAATAATGTTATCTACGTAAAGTTTCGCAAGTTTATCCACTGAATCATCCTTCCTATTCGGAATGAAGTGCGACACCTTCGTCAATCTATCAACGATCACCCAGATGGTGTCGTTTTCTTTCTGTGATCTTGGCAACCCATGCACAAAATCCATTGAAATATCATCGAACTTCCACTCCGGGATAGGTAAAGACTTCAAGAAACCTCCATGCTTCTTGCATTCCGCCTTCACCAAGGCGCACGTTTGACACTTCTCCACATACAGTGCTACGTCCTTTTTAAGTCCAGGCCACTAGAATAACTTTTTCATATCTCTAAACATCTTTGTGCTCCCCAGGTGAATCTAGTACTTGGTATGATGAGCCTCATACATCTATTCCTCCCGTAGTTTACCCACACTAGGGACGCAAAGATGACTGCCCCTCCAAAACACTCCATCCTTAACAACAAATTGGGAATTTGACCCATCCAAAGCCTCATCCATTATCTGCTTCATGATGTTATCCCCATCAAGAGATTGCAGAATCCTTTCAGCAAGGTCATACTGCACCTCTCTCCAGTTCAATTATTCTTCGCCATTAGTTTGCTTGTCAACACAAGAGATATCTAATGCCTCCAAATAATGAACTAAACGCTCATCATGTATCGACAACCAGTTGGCCTGCGCGGGAGCCCTGCGACTCAACACATCCGCAACTGTATTGTCTTTCCCAGGAATATAATATTTCTTGAAGGTATAGTCACCCAGGAACTCCATCCACCTCCGCTGTCGCCTGTTTAGGTTCTTTTTATCCAACAAGTATTTCATGCTCTTGTGGTCGGTATAGATATCGACCTTCACACCATACAGGTAATGCCTCCAAAGATTCTGGGAAAATATTACGGCCGCTAACTCAAATTCATGGACAGGATAATTCCTCTCGTATACCTTTAGCTGATGCGAGCAATAAGCTATTTCTCTCCCATGCTGCAGTAGAACACAACCTAAGCCACTGCCTGAAGCATCACTGTAAATCTCAAATCCTTCAGTTCCACTCAGTGAACATAGAATAGGCATCATGGTCAACCGACTTTTCAGTTCTTCGAAAGCTTGCGCGCACTCCAGTGACCACACAAACTTTTGATCTTTCCTCATCAAAGTCGTGAGGTGTAACGCTATCTGCGAGAAGTTCTATACGAATTTCCTGTTGTAGCCAACAAGTCCCAAGAAACTCCGAACTTCTTCTACTGTAGATAACATAGGCCACTCCCGTATTGCAACTATCTTCGCTGGATCTACCACAATCCCTTCTCCACTAACTATAAGACCAAGGAATGCTACCGAGGATAACCAGAATTCGCATTTGGAGAATTTGGAATATAGTTGATTACTCCTCAATGTCTCCAACACCATATGCAGATGCTTGAAATGATCATCCTCGCATTGCGAGTACACAAATATATCGTCGATAAAGACTATCACGATGTGATTCAGGTACACTCTGAACGTTCTGTTCATCAAATCCATAAACACGGATGACACATTAGTAAGCCCAAACGGCATGACGGTGAAATCATAATGCCAATACCGCATGCTGAAAGCTGTCTTGAGGATGCCACTTTCTCTTATATTCAACTAATAGTATCCGGATTTAAGATCCAATTTCGAGTACACCGTTGACCCAACTAACTGATCGAACAGATCATCAATCCTTGGGATCAGATACTTATTCTTTTCTATTAGATTATTCAGCTCTCGGTAATTAATGCAGAGTCGAAGGCTTCCATCCTTCTTCTTAACAAAGAGGACCGGTGCGCTCCACAACGACGAACTTGGACGCACACAACCCTATTCCTATAGCTCTTGAAGTTGAACTTTTAGTTCTTCCATCCCCATAGGCGCTAAGAGATACGGAGAGCGTGACACATATTTGGCACTTGACACCAGCTCAATAGTGAAGTCAATAAATCGCTGAGGTGGGGCTCCAGGGAGATCGCTAGGGAACACATCACGATACTCAGATACAACTAGGATACTTTCCATAGAAGGCTTAGGCTTCGAAGCCTCCACTAGTGTGAAAAACAACTCTACACTAGCACGAACTGCGTTAACCACCTGAAGGTCAGACATCAAAGTCTTGCTCGACCCTTTCATGCCCGCAAATATCGTCTCATGATTAGTTCCCAATTTTACCTCCTTACGGTTGCAATCAATGTATGTCCGCTGCTCCGAGAGCCAGTCCATTCCAAAGATCACGTCAAACTCAACTATCGGCAATAGCGACGCTTGCAAGTCAAACTCTTGACTCTCAATTCGTTTCTTTACGCAACAAACTCTATCTGCATGCATTGAACACCCATTAGGCAACAACACATCCAATTTGTCCATTACCAACAAAGAAGGTACTCCGATGCGCGATACAAATCCTTCAGACAAAAAGGAATGCGAATCTCCCGTATCGAACAGTTCTCTCTCCGAATAATCGAAAAATCAAAACAAAGCCTTGCACAACCAGTAATAATCTAACATGTGCAAGGCAACAAGTATTTAAAGCTAAACTGCTATAAATAAAACCATACTTGTCACAACATCAGCTTAATTCATGGCCTCCTATTGGCCCAGGTTGTACACTCTAGGTTGGGCTGTGGCATAATGTGATGCGGTTGACTCCACCGCCTTGCCCTTCTCCTCATAAGTTGCTCCAGGCTTCTTCTCGGACTCTGGACGTCCGCTCCAGCAATCTCGGGCAAAGTGTCTCGGCTTCCCACAATTATATCATGTGCTCGGGGTTCGGCCTGTAGTTGGCTTAGAAGCACCAGAAGAAGGGGTTGGACTCGATGTCAAAGCCTTCTTATACCCCTTACGGAATCAAGACCTTGAGAAAGTTGGCACCTTGAACTTCGTCTTCTTTGCACTAAAGTCCTTCTTCTCTTGAACTCTCTTCATATCTTTCGCCAATGATCGGGCCGTATTGACCAGGGTTAGGAAGCCCAGCATCATAGGCCCCGAAAGTAGAAGCCTTAGGTCATCACGCAGACCCTCGTAGAACCGGTTGGTCTTACGCTCCTCATCAGCCAAAGTGGATCTAGCATAACGTCCCAACCATGTGATCTAGTGGAGGTACTCATCCACGCGACTATCTCCCCAAGCCAACCTCTAGAACTCATCTCCATAGCGATCCTCTGAGCCGAGGGGAGGTATCTTACCAAGAATAACCTCAAGAACTCCTCCATCAAAACATCTGTGAGCTACCTTCCACCCAAGTGATTTAGCTCCAACCCTTCCCACCACAACCTCACCTCACCATCCAACATGAAGATGGCTATGGTGGTCTTCTGCCACTCCTCCGTCTCAGTAGCCATCATGACTCTCTTCACCAAAGAGAGACAGTCTTCGGCCTGGGATGGGGTTCCAGTACTCGAAAACATTGGAGGGTTAAATCCCATTACATTTTTGAGTTGTTTTTATATTGCTCTTCTAGGTATCAACGACTCTACCACCACTACTTCAACCCTTCTAGGTTATTCCTCTTAAAGCGGTACCTGCTCCCCTATAAGGGCAGGCTGCTGTACTTGCCTTGCTGGTTGGGCATTTATCATTGTAAACACCGCTTCCGCTATAAGTCTTATAGTTTCTGCTGAAGGAGGGGTAACAGACATTTCATTAGGTGCACTGCTCTCCGCCGATTGCGGACGTTCTGACTGTCCAACACCGCTCCTAGTCATCTATAGTAGCAAAAACCCTCAATTAGGAGGCAAACATATTGCTAAAAGCAATCATTGGAAGACTCAAGTTCCTCAAACAAGTGTATTTTCATTCCTAATTGGACATAAATGGGTTCTCTTTATGTTATAACGATGATGCACATACATGTGCTCAACACCCCTTAAAAGAATTCGCCCATGAATTCAAATAAGCATGACCAAAACCGGTAGTCTGAAACCAAATTGTAACACCCCTATCCGTCACATGGCATATAGTAGTAGGTCCAGATGGGGCCCGACGCCATATACTACAGACAGACCGAAGGGTTACATAATGAAACCATCCGACCAATATAATACGTCCTACATAGAGCACATTTTATCGGAAGTATTTTAAAGGTTGAAAAGTAAAGAACCCAAACCACAGCATGAATGTCCACTAAAAACCAAAATTTAGGAATAACAGAACAAATACACCAAATAGTACTTGGCCTTACGGCTTTACAAGAGTTTACATAAACAATAAGTGTCTTCTAAACATTAGCACGCACGCCGGCCACACGTGAGTATAGAAAGTAAACCTTCATATTTGCCTTCAAGGGCCGGCTCAGCAATAAGGGCTTCAGCCCGCTACTTGCCACTAGGCTCCGCAGCACCTGCAATCAACATTCCACCGCAGTGGTGGCAAACAAAAGCAACGGTCAGCTAAAGCTGACCAAATTATAACGACCCCACCCCTTACTTGGGGTGGTGGTGCTCCTTACCTGCATTTTAGTAGCATAGACAAATATTATAGTGAAAGTACAACATCAGTACAATACACCACAGGTGTAGGCCCGCACGACCACACAACTCGTGCTCTCAGGGCACTTACTCGGTGAACCCAATACGAACCCAGTCCATTCAGCATTCCACCACCGCCCCCAGGATGGCAAACACATGAGCATTAAAGTCCTTTCATCCGAATCATAGACTCGCTCTCCAAGCCATTTTTAAACGAACAACTTGGAGTGGGTAAGGTTCCACCAGCCTATTGTTCACCTCGCCATGACAATTTAGCCATCGACGCGGGACAAGCTTCACCAAATCCCCACATATCAACCATACAATAGTAAATAGCCTTGCTATGTACAAGGCTGGCTCACAGGTGATGGAGATGACGGCCCTCAATAAGTTGAAGACGAAGACAGCATGATTACGGAAGTTATCTCTCCGCCTCCAAGTAAATATTTGCAGGCGCCGTGACGATAATGTGGAGCGACGCCAAAAGATCCGCCCACGGCGCAAACCAATCTAATGATAGCTTAATTAAATCATTTTTTATGTTTCTTTAATTTGCAATGTCTATAACAATGTTTATGCCATGTTGTGTTTTAGTTTAATGTGTGTTGTTTTTATTTATTTATTATGGGGTGCAAATAGCCGAACTCTTGATGTTGCCTATATGTAGGCAAGTATGTTTTCATTATGGATTAGTGAATTATAATATATTGAAACCCTAATCCTATCTTGAGCAGCCCCCTCTCTTTCTCGTTCTCTCTCCTTGGCCGCCCCCTCTCTCCCTATTCCTCTTGGCCGCCGGCCTTCCTCATCCTCCCCCCTTGGCCTCTCGGCCTCCACTTCCTACTCCTCTCCCTCTCCTCCTTCTAGCATCCCAACATCTCCCACCTCCATAAACATCAAGCTCGGCCTTCCCCCACCATAGCCACCAATCACCTCCTCCTCCTCCACCAAACCCGGCCACACTCCTTATCCCCCTCACAAAACCGAGTAGCGCTCCACCATCAGATTTCCCGAGCCCCTCTTTTCCCAAAGCCGCCGGCCACATCTCAACTCAACCTCTCTATAGGATCGGCCACCACCTCCCCCTAAATGAACCTCCATCTCCTCCAAACCACCAAACCGGCCACCATTCCTCAATCCTACTCGACCACCAACAAGAAGAACTTCCACTTGAGGATCTCCAACACCATCGTGAAGCGACAAGGGCGAGCAAGATTTTCATCTCCTTCCGGCGCAACTCCGGCGGAGCCGTTGAGGGACGAACCATGTAGAGAGTAATCGGAATCACCCATTCTGATTGGGTAACGAATCCTTCCTACCTCTCGTGTGATTTCATTTCTTAGATAAAGACTTGTGGTGGATTTATCTTTGGTGTTGTTTTAGGTAACTTTGAATGGTATCGTGGATTTCTTTGCATGCTTTGTAATTCCCTTAATTATCATTTTATATTCGAGAAGGTTTGGCGAACCTCGTTTGGCTTTTGTTGGGAGAGATCTACCCATTCCAAATCGAACTTTTTTGGTAGAACTCTTTTGGTACAATACCGCTCGGTCGGACCCAATATTGGTCCTTTTAGCTCGATCGAACATTGGCCTTATAGCCCTTGTTGGATCCAAACCGGATTGGCTACCCGTATGCTAGCATAAAATTTATAGACTTAATTGCGTGGTGTCGCGTAGAGCGATTGTTCAAGTGTAGGGATTGGATCGAAGAGTGGCGTGGCGTAGGACCGCAGTTCTATTCGGTGTGAAACGTGCAAGCCTACATCAATTTGGTATCAGAGTGAGGTTCACGTCAATTTCCTAATTGGCACCCCTCCCCCATCTTGTGGCACGTTACCCGCACTTCTGTTGGCACGCTAGTGGTCAAAATCACAAAAAATTATTATTTTTTGGTCTGCCAATAACGGCTTAAATTTCTTATTTTTTAGCAAAAAAATAAAAAAAAAATAATTAATAACCTTCATATTTTATTCTGCAAGAAAATATATTTTATATTAATATTACCCTAGTGGTTAAGCGGGAACAATTCCGACAATCCTAATTTATTTGGGTCAGTTTACTTTTCTTTGTATGTGCACAAGTATCGGATCGAGTTTTCTCTCCGGCTCTTACGATTATAGCCTATGACGTTCACGTTTCCCGTTTGGACTATTGGTATAAAAAATCCATGGCTAAGCCTCCCCCTAGGCAACGCCATATTTATCTTACCTATGACAGTTTAGGGGATCCAAAAAATTTTAGGGATTGGCTTAAGGAGATAGAACTTCATTTTGACTGTCGCGAATGGGAGGACCTCCAAATGGTTCACTTCGCCCGAGAGCGGTTAATAGGTCGAGCCCAGTCATTTTGGATAAATGAAGAGTGTCGTGTTGGTAATTATAAACACACGTGGTGGGAGATGCGTAGCCTCCTCTCGGATCAATTTGATCCCGCCAATCTCCATACTACTAACGCCAAACCTTTAAGTGAGTATCGTTATAGCCTAGTTCCATACCAACCTTTAGGACGGACTATAAACCTAACGCCCAGACCAAACGGCACATAATTGATGATTTGGCTCCCCTTCAACAAGGGAATAAGTCAGTCTCAGAGTACATGCAACTATTTAAGGATATGATGGTTAAGAGCGGTGTGAAGGAATTGCCCGAGATGACCCTCTCTAGGTTTCGTAGGGGGTTAAACCCTTACATCCAGAGTAAGTTATTGCGTTATTTGCACACCGACCTAGATAACACCTTTTGTACGGCGTTGGAAATTGAGAAGCACCATATTCCTAGGCCTAAGGTTTCCTCGTTTTGGACGACCACTACTTATGAGTCTAGTGGCATATCTGATTTTGGATCTATTGAGCGATCTCCGCCGATTATGCCTGTAGAACTTTTTGAGTCTCCCCCTTAGTTGTCTAGTCTAGTTTTTGACTCTCCTGTTGAGTCTAAGGTAATGTCTAGGATCGTGCCCGTCACTGAGGACGAGGCTGTTACCTCTAACGATTATAGCGACGATGAGGATATTGGTTACCCTAGTGACCTGGATGAGGATTTCACCTCTGAGGAATCCTCTCCACTCCCCGTCGACGATATTTTGGAGCCGTCTCCCTTGGTTATTATGGAGTCAGTAGAGTCACCTTACATTGAGAGTTTACCTAGTAGTGACTTGTAGGATGACCTGTTTGGACTCGAGCTGGTTCTTTTTAGACCTAGATATGTTGAAGGTTGTTCTGATGACCCTGTTGAATTGGACGTTCCGACTGATTGGGAAGATTTAACGTTTGTGAACGACTTATGTTTGGATAATTTTAGCGCTATGAGCCCGAACGATAGCTCCTTGATGAAAACACCTTTATCTGAAGTTCCTGAATTAAATTTTCCATCGGGCTTGATTTTCCCCATTTATGAGACCATTACCGTTTCTAAATTAATCGACGAGACTAGCGTGTTAGACGAAATGGTAAGCGAGGAAGTGGTATTTTTGGACGATTATTTAGTCTTACCCCCGGTTGAAAGTTCTTTGATGTTAGCTTTGATTGGTAAAATTAATTTTGATTTGAATTTTCCGGGTTTGATTTCACCAACCCTTCCTCCTATTTTTGTGACCACATTCGTAGATGTTTTAGGCAGTGGAATCGGATGGCCTAGACTGATTTGTTGTGACACGCCCACTATATTAGTTCCTGTATTGACAATGTCTCCGTGCTTAGGTATTAGTCAGTTGAGCGCGCTAGTTTCTGGTGTGTTCACCGCTCTGCGTAGATTTGACGACGCGTCACATTTGACTATGCTTTTCTCTGCGTGTCCGGCTACGCCTCTACCCTCGTGTACTCCTCATTCTTTGTCTATTTTGACACTGGAGGGGGTGTCGCTTTCACACACTTATATTCCACACCCGGTCGCGCGAATTTACCCCCCGCCATTTGATGACCCCTTTTCCCACTCATTAGTGACCACGGTTAGGCCACATGAGTTGTATCGCTCGCACCTGTTGCTACACCCGGAAGCGTTCAGCTCTACTAGTATTTATGATGAGCGGTTTCCCTTGGCGTATTTTCATGCCAAGCGTGATTATATTAATTATAAAAGTAGAACTGCGACGCTCACGCCTATGAAAATCATCTTTGATTTTAAGGCTCCCATCCCTCCGGACTTAACTCCTTTATTCTCTGAATTTGGGGTGAGTCACATAGCGCATGGGTTCACACCACACGGTAGCAAGTTATCTAAGCGCATTTTAATAGAATTAATCACTCTGGTGGCGTCTCATTACTTACCCTTTAGTTTGTCGGCGAAACTCACTCCAGATTATGCTCATTATGATCCTCTCTTATATAAGCACACTAGTAAAGCGCTAGCCATTCCAATTATTTCGTATCATATTCACTCTAGCTTACATAAAAGAGCATCTCAATATAAGGTGATTGATTTAGTTTTTGTGCGTATCGACCATGAACGGATGCCTTCGGGCACGTTAGAAAGTTGACAATTTGGTAAGCTGGAACTTTGTCGGATATTAATGAAATTTGGAGAATTTGCATATCATTTGAAGCTTTCCATTGATTGGGTTATCACCCCTAATTTTAATGTTTCTAATTTAACGCCTTATGATTCTCCACCACTGGATTTATCTGTCTGTCCGTTTGGGTTCACTTTGTTCTCTTTGGGGTTGAGTTGTGAGTTTATGCTAAGATTGTTTTCTTCTTCGGTCTTCCCTGGAGGTACGTTGGTTGTTGATGCTGAATTTTGTTTTCCTTTATTGCCTAATGCTTCTCCAAGGTTCTCTAGGAACATATTTTTGCATGATAGGATACTCAAGGTTGTTGTGCTCTTCTCTCCAAGTGGGGTTGTCTACCACTCTGAGGTTCTATTGGATGATGCTTTCCCACACCGGTACTTTCAGACATACTCATCGGTGATGATTACTTTTAAGCGGGGGAGGATTGATGGAGACGATGGCCCTCAACAAGTTGAAGACAAAGACGACATGCTTACGGAAGTTATCTCTCCGCCTCCAAGTAAATATTTGCGGCGCCGTGACGATCATGTGGAGCGATGCCAAAAGATCCGCCCGCGGCGCAAACCAATCTAATGATAGCTTAATTAAATCATTTTTATGTTCCTTTAATTTGCAATGTCTATGGCAATGTTTATGCAATGTTGTGTTTTAGTTTAATGTGTGTTGTTTTTATTTATTTATTATGGGCTGCAAATAGCCGAACTCTTGATGTAGCCTATATATAGGCAAGTATGTTTTCATTATGGATTAGTGAATGATAAAATATTGAAACCCTAATCCTAACTTGAGCATCCCCCTCTCTTTCTCCTTCTCTCTCCTTGGCCGCCCCCTCTCTCCCTATTCCTCTTGGCTGCCGGCCTTCCTCATCCTCCCCCCTTGGCCTCTCGGCCACCTCTTCCTACTCCTCTCCCTCTCCTCCTTCTAGCATCCCAACATCTTCCTCCTCCATAAACATCAAGCTCGACCTTCCCCCACCATATCCGCCAACCAACTCCTCCTCCTCCACCAAACCCGGCCACACTCCTTATCCCCCTCACAAAACCGAGCAGCCCTCCACCATCAGATTTCCCGAGCCCCTCTTTCCCCTAAGCCACTGGCCACCTCTCAACTCAACCTCTCTATAGGCTCGGCAACCACCTCCCCCTAACCGAACCTCCATCTCCTCCAAACCACCAAACCGGCCACCATTCCTCAACCCTACCCGACCACCAACAAGAAGAACTTCCCCTTGAGGATCTCCAACACCAGCGTGAAGCGACAAGGGCGAGCAAGATTTTCATCTCCTTCGGCGCAACTCCGGCGGAGCCGTTGAGGGACGATCCAAGTAGAGAGTAATCAGAATCACCCATTCCGATTGGGTAACGAATCCTTCCTACCTCCCGTGTGATTTCATTTCTTAGATTAAGTCTTGTGGTGGATTTATCTTTAGTGTTGTTTTAGATAACTTTGAATGGTATCGTGGATTTCTTTGCATGCTTTGTAATTCCCTTAATTATCATTTTATATTCGAGAAGGTTTGGTGAACCTCGTTTGGCTTTTGTTGGGAGAGATCTACCCATTCCGAATCGAACTTTTTTGGTAGAACTCTTTTGGTACAACACCGCTCAGTCGGACCCAATATTGGTCCTTTTAGATCGATCGAACATTGGCCTTATTGCCCTTGTTGGATCCAAACCTGATTGGCTACCCGTATGCTAGCATAAAATGGATAGACTTAATTGCGTGGTGTCGCGTAGAGCGATTGTGCAATTGTAGGGATTGGATCGAAAAGTGCCGTGGCGTAAGACCGTAGTTCTATTCGGTGTGAAACGTGCAAGCCTACATCACCAGGCCACCAAAACGGCAGAACTTCGCTTCTGCCCAGATTTTCGGGTGCACCTTGGAGTTAATCCCAAAGGCTCCCTACTGCAATCTACCACATAGAAACCCAAAAACATACAACACAGAGTCTTTTCCGGCAATCCATGCATAATGAAAACATCACTGATCCAGACCAAATTGTCCGGGGAGGCTTCACACACCATGCCTATGTCCGTACTTCGATTACGGACTGTACATGTAAAAATAAGAGGAACATTCATGTCCACCCGAAGGAATAGCTCACACTCACCGCGTACTTGCGAGAGCGGGTTTCCTATGCAAAAAGGAAAGAGGACTTCACATGTCCAAGAAGAGAATCGTTACCCTTTTGGTTCGCTTTGGATCCATGAAGAAGAGAAGAAACTAGACGGATGAAAAGCACTGCAACAGCCTCGTTCCACAGATCTGGACTTGGCTCGCGATTTGGGGCTCTAAAGCTCCACCAGCGGCCGAATTCCTCCTTCTACTTCTTCCTTGCTCTCCCCTCACTATAACTCTTTAGAAAGAGAATGACTAAAGTAAAATGAGGAATAAACCCTACATTCCCGAACTTAACATGCCAGGGAGGATTCCGGGCCATCGGATCATTTACAAATAGAATGAACGATCTCCATTAGCCCTTAAAAGAATATCCTAGGGCCAAACACGGCTTGTGACATGTCCGTGTCACAGGCCATGTCCCATGATCTGAACACGATCGTTGAGCATAGAATAGGATACGGGCTCAGATATGCCCGTGTCACTGCTTGACAGGCCCATGTCACAGGGCGGGTTCCCTAAGCGATACAAGAAACCATTGCATACCGACCAGGACACGGCTTCGGACACGCCCGTGTCCCAGCCTATGTTCGAAAATCGACACAAGTCATGCAAACACAGAGAAGGACATGGCTTTGGACACGCCCATGTCCCAGACCGTGTGCCTTATAGGGCTTCATACACGCCTGTGTCCCAGACTTTGTGAACCTAAACAGGCACCAAATTAGTCTTAAAACGTAATCCGTTCCTTTTTGAGTTTTGGGGCGTTACACAAAAGAGCTGGAGAGTCATAACATTTCATTATCCATTAAAGGAACGTACATATTTTACGGATAGAAATGTTTCAAGTTATCACCACTCCAGGTATGACTTATGGTCTCGCCCTCTACATCTTGAAGGTGATACCCTCCTAATCTTAATCTACTGTATAATGTACGAACCTTCCCAATTGGTATTGAGCTTACCTACGGTGGCTGATCTTTTGACTGCATCCGCATTTTTTCAAGACCAAGTCCCCTTCTACGAACTGCTTGACCCTGACGTGCTTGCCAAAGTACTTAGCCATCCTCCGTTTGACCTCTTCCAGCCGGATAGCTGACAGGTCGTGCAACTCTTCCACCAAATCCAAGGAGAGCGGCAAATCCTCCTCATTCTCGGCCATCCACTCCTCTCTACCTTCTTCTGCCTCAACTACCTGAGGTGTCCGAACCTCGAATTCTACAGGAAGTATAGCCTCACAGTCATGGGAGAGTTTGAAAGGAATCTCCCCTATGGCTATGTTGGGGTGGTCCTCAAGGCCTAGAAGACTAAAGGAAGCTGTTCTATCCAACTCCCCTTCAAGATCTAAACTTTCTTCTTCAAGAGGTTCACAATGATCTTGTTTCCCTCCTCCACCTGCACGTTGCTCCTCGGGTGGCGGACTGAGGCAAAGCTGAGGTCAATCCCAAGATATCCATAAAAGTTGATGAACTCCGCGCTTGCAAACTAAAGCCCATTGTTCGTGATAATGGCATAGGGAAGCCCATTCTTGCAAATAATCTCTTTCCATACAAAGCTCTTGATTGCTTGGGAGTGTTGGATCTAGTGGCCTACCTTTGAGGGTGGGGGTGAATAAGGTTTGCGAATGTTTATTGAATTTTAAAATTTCACACACCATACAATCACAGAGAAAAGAATTTCATTGCATTAAATCAATAATGAAAAACAGTACAAGATGAGTATGCATCTGAACTTGATCTTCATGGTGTTAAAGGTCAGAGACGAAGAGAATAAAGATTCTTTTGGTTTATATACCGACCAAACTATGACTGGTTGGCACTCACCCTTTCCCTCCAGGAATGGCATTCAAGCCCACTCTTCACCTCAACACAAGGAAGGGTCTTACAGCCCACTCTTCACCTCCACACAAGGGGGGGGGTCTTAGAGCACACTCTTCACCTTTGTATAAGGGAGGGTCTTACAACCCACTATTCACCTCCACACATTGGATGGTCTTAGAGCCCCGCTAGATCCTCCGATTTAGACGTCCCAAATCTCGGGACGATTTACCACAGAATCCTTCCCGGATTCCGACGACCCTCTCCGGTCAATTTTCCACATCGAAAACTAAAAAAAATAGAAAAAGAGTACAAATATTAAAAGTAAAGACGATAAGAAAATGAAGTTCTCCCTCTTTATGACTTCTTCGTTGTGCGATCTACGGTCGGTGCTTGAGATCTTCGTTGGCTAGCAACCAGTGGGTTCTCAGTGGTCGATGAAGATTCAGGATCGCTGGAGTTATTCGTTCACGAATGGGAGGGAGAAGCCTTCCTTTAACTTTGACGATGACAAGTAGAGAAGGGCGCAAGGAGGCGACCGAAATCTAGAGTTCATAAACCCTTCGTCAAAATTCGTCTTGGAGCCGTAATGACAACAGGAAATGCAACGACTTTTATACATCTTCATGAAAATAGGCTACCACCGGCTGTAAGACTAGTATCTGCGGGAGTTTCGCGCGCTTATTGTGCTAGCTGTCCTCAAAAACTGGAAAATAGTGTTCGAAACGATCTTTTGCCTTTTCATTTGAGCTAGCGCCGCGCGGTAGGGCCAATCGCTGCGCGGTAACATAGGATTCAACGTTCCTTAAAAGGCAACATCCATTTGACAAGGCTAGCGCAACACGGTAGGTGCTACTGCCGAAATCTTCCAGAGCGGTTGGACCGAATAAATCGTTAAGTTACCGCTTGCGGTAATCCAGTCGCCTTGCGGTAGCGCTGAGCTCAACGTTTCTGCATTCAAAACTCATTGAAGACCTAGCGCGGCATGGTAGAGCTAGCGCCGAAACCATCCATAGAGCTAGGTCCAAATAAAGCATCGCGTTAGCGCCTACGGTAGTACTAACGCTTGGCGGTAGCCTAGAGTCTCGTCGCTTCTTCTTTCGACATTCGTCGACGGGCTAACACAACGCGTTTGTGCTAGTTCCTGGCGGTAGCATCCATATGAGCCTTCACTATTGCTTGCACCTGACAACCTGCACACTCTATCAACATACAACATGATCAAAAACAACCGAGGATTTGATATTCTCAAATATAGGGAATGTGAAACTTCGGTTCCAATAAACTCCCCCTTTTGATAATATCAAATCCTGTTCATGATAAATAATACATGAGATAGAGTGTATATAGAAAATAAGAATTATAAGCTACCAACAGGTTGCAGTATATATGTGGCTCTACACATTCGACTTGCTCCCCTATCTATGTGTTGCTCCCCTATCTATGTGCACACAATTGAACCATACAACCCCTACATTTGACCTCTCCTAACCTGTGATGCATACTCAAAACAAAACTCATGAACCAATTTATTCTCCCCCTTTGATAATATCAAAAGGGCGGGCAAGGCCTACACGACATGCAGGTTGAAAATAGGAGATATGATGACAATTTAGACAAAAACAGATAGTACACACACACGCTATATTTTGAAACAATAAGCATAGAGGGGACCCAAAACTAAAAACAAATCAAAGAAATGGAAACGTGCAGGTGATAGAATAGAGCAAGATAGATAAAAACAAGTTTCAGATTTCAGATGAATTGTACAGCAGAGACTAAACTAAGCACACAATGAGAACAACTATAATGCTAGATGAGTTATGAGGTAAATCATGTTGAACAAATATTGTAAATGTCATGAGTGTAAATCTTGTGCTAGCATGTGTTATGCAAAATACATTTATTGCAGTTTCAGTCCAATTATTATGCATGGAAGCGTAAAATAAGGTAATGACATGTGAACGTGAAGCATCAAAAGAGAGAAAAGCCTTATTAGAAATATCATATTTTACATGTTTATCTCGATCTGATAAAATGCTTTCCCAAGAAAAATAAAGTGAATGATCAGGTCACATGTCTGCCTAAGGCATACCGAGATTTGAACTAGGGGCACTAAGCATAATGTTTGGTCTATGTACAAGATCAAAACGACTTTTTGATCCAAGGTGCTCTTCCTCATAATACTCAAAAAGACTTATCAGGAGGAGTGAGTAGTGCTTGGGGGGGGGTCATTTTCATGTGATATTATATCCACCATATTATTTTTTAGTGTTGTTTTGAGCTATCACATTTATCTATTTTGAATACAAGGAACCCCAAGTCAATCAAATTCTACCCACATAGGTAGATACACTTTAACTTGTAGGCATAAGACTTTAGCACTAAGATTTGGCCTATAGTTTTAATCTCAATAAAGCAAATGTGTGTCGTGACATTGATTATTCAACATATTTTTAACGCGTTAAGAAATAATGTCACGAGTTATGGCATGTAGATCTATAATTTCATCATGAGTGCTCTGTCTAGGGATGTGTGAATAGTGAAGTCATTCCCTATCTAAATCCTCACACATACTTAGAGGTATAGTCAACTTACACGCACATGTAATGTCGCTCTCAATAGCTAAGAACTTATAAATTCAGCCCACAATGACCGAAGGAACTTCATATAATATCGCACTTATTAAAAATTTAATATACCTAGACCTTTGGTTTTTTAAAAAAAATTAAATATATTATTTTTTTTTAAAAACGGTTCAAACAAAATATAAAGATGCAACTTGCGCACGCACATAGAAAAAAAAATACATGAAACATACAAACACAAGTAAAATGATGCAAGAAAAGACAAATAAAATACGGTGAACACATATAAAGGTCGAGGAGGAAGAAATCAAGAAGAAATGAGGATAGTGCGATAGCATGTTATGCATGTGACTATGAGGTATGGAGACATCGTTCGTGTAATGAATAGAGTAGTCATGAGAAAATTTACGACATACTTGATCCAAATACTAGGTCATCACCCTAGCCCCATACTGAGTGACGGATGGGCATGAGGAGCTACATAAATTTTATAGGGTGGGGGTGTGAATCCCTTGTGCCCGCATAAAAAACAGCTCAACCTAACACTCTTTCCCTCTAGTGTCACACAAGGACCTACTGGAACCCTCCCCGGTTAAGGAAAAGAATTGTATTATAAGTTAGAGTCCCTAATGACGACACACCTATGCCCCCGCTATTATGAGGCATAGTGAAAGCAGTCAAGCTGATGTTTCTATTAATGTCGTGGTGGCATGATTTGGGAAGATAGGCACCAGAACAGAAAGGACCATTATCGTCAGCGCTAGAGGTACCGCCTGCAGTAGTTTTGGAATATTTAAGCCTCCAATGAATTCTAGATCCGCACATTCACGCATTCCTTCTCTCAGTAGCTGACACTCTCCTCCCCTACAGGTTTTCTTCCATCCCTAAAAGTAATCACTTCTTCTCTCTCTCTCATATTTCTTGTATTTTAGAACACAGATCAATGGGTTTTGAATCCTCATGTTTTTTAGGGCAATCCGTGACGAACTTTAGGCACAAAGTCCCCCCCCCTTTTTAATGTTTATATAGTTTGATAGGGGGATTTTAGGTGAAAAAATAGGTTTTGAGACCGATCCGGCGGAAGAGGACTAAGTACAGTTTGCCACGATACCGTCGGCGGTAACACATTATTGCCCGCAGTAGGTTTTAGAGATCGGTGCAGCCTATTAATCTTCCTGTTTTTGTATTCGTTGCTGAGATGGTTTTATGTTAGGTTTACTTGCAGGAAATGGCTTCATCAAGCTCTCAATCTGCGCGCCGCAGTTTCTCAAAGAGATCACGGGTGCCGGTCTCTACCCACCCAGCCATAGATGACGCCACTATGAGCATACCCATGATCATAGAAATTGATGAATGATATACTCATATCTATGAGTATCTAGAGGAGTCTGGTGTTCTTGCAGTTATATCAATCAGTTCTCCCTTCTCTTCTGTCCTCTCCCGGGAATTCTACAATATTCTTCGAGATCCTGTAGAGATGTGCCTAGGTGGGGGTGTCTAATCTTACATCGGCACCTAGATAGTCACCATCACTCACGCCGATCTCGACATCCAATATGTTTGGCCTCCCAACTGCCTATTCCTTGATATCGTGGAGTCCTTTAGGAATACAAGGGATTGGAGGGAGGTGAACAGGCTTCTTCACGGCGTGGAGGGGCATTCAGATATTTTTAGCTTGGTGGACACCCTCACTACTAATACTCGCATTATCCAGGATATCCTATGCCACTCACTGATGTTCAAGGCCGGGGACACCCGGAAGGTCACAGCTCAGCTATCTATGGTTACGTACTACATCTTAGCCCAGAAGCACTTCAGCGTATCAGACCTCATTCTCTCCATGATGCGATATACGTTCCGCCTGAAGTCTCCGGATCGCCAGCGGGTGAACACCTTGCCTCTTGGTGGTGTGATCCAGAGCATCCGAACGGACAAGTACCCGGCCATTGACTGGACCACCTATCCCTTAGACAGTTTCCCGCAGTCCTATCAGGTGGGTAAGATTTCCATTTCCTCACAAGTGTGGACACGAGTACCTCCAATGCTACCACCGATGCACCGCTCAGGGCCCTCAGCGAGGCCAGTCGGGACATCCACAGTCTGGTAGAGGAGCAAGGTCGAGAGATAAAGACGACCTCCAGAGAGGTAAAGGAAGTGAAGAAGATGCTGAGGAAAATCATGACTTAGCTTAACATCTCACCCACATTTTCTGAAGATAGACTCGGTCCAAAGTTTTCCCCCTTTTTTAAAAATATTTGGACATTATTATCTCGTTTTGTAATAATACAGGTGCACACCAAACAATGACCATTGTACTTTAATATGTGATGTGATTTATGCACCCATGAGCTTGTTGTGATCTTTTTTACTTTACTAGTGTCCATGGCATGTTGGCTCAAAAAAATACAACAAAAAAATAATGCAAACACACAGTAAAAATAGAGAGAACATTTAGCACATCGTGAAGTAGATTATCGAGTAGTTTTGTGTGAATTAGCTTCTACTTCACACAATAGGATGGTGTTAATGGATATGATATTTAGGTATCCAAAAGGAGCCATGTGTTGCGGTTCCTTTGGGTACCCAAACATGATGTGATAAACCATGAGGAGATACTAGTGAATGTGCCCTTTTGAGTGGTATAAGTGTGTCATGTTTGACTTTGGGTCTCTATTCATACTTTGGCTTGGTGTTGTTTTTGGTAGATTGTTCAGCCAATGCTTAGCCTTAGTTCTAAGAGAGAAAGGGAAGAGTCTTAGCCTAATAGCATCATTTGTAACACCATTGATTTTAAAGGTGTCACAAATTTCAAGAAAGATAGCTATATGGGCATTCGGATCTTCATCTTGAAGTCCGTCATATTGCATATACTGCTACACCATTTGAGTTATACTTGGCTTAAGTTCAAAATTATTATTAGCTATAGCTGGGCGAACTATGCTTGATTATGTACCCTCTAGATTTGGCCGTGCATAATAAGACATAGGCATATATAGGGCTTCCTCTACGATGGGCCCTTCCATTCTTAGGGTAGAAAATGACTCGGAATACTCAAACGCTATTTGGAGAGTAGGGCATTTTAAATCGCGATCTTATCTGAAGAGTACGCTCAATTTTGTGGTCCAAGTCCAAAATATCCGACGGATTTTCGCGGGTCATGCACTAGCAGAAGAGAAGAAGAAGAAAGAGAAAAATAAACTAGAAAAAGAGAACTACTAATTTTTTTTGAAGTAGATTTTTTTAATGTTTTAACTCCCGAACTTCCCAAGGGCTACCCGATGAAGGGTTCGTAAGGCACTAGACAAGATACTGTTATTTAAGCCACATTGCCCTTTTCGAGAGAGTTAGGTGGTGTAGAAAAATTGTTATGTGGGTTTCTATTAAGAGCGTTAATATTTTTTGAATTTTTAATCTTTAAGAAAAAGGGCGAGAAAGAGAAGTGATAAAAGTAATAGGTCGAGTTTTCAAATTATCAAAAAAAGTTTCTCCCCGGCAATGGCGCCAAAAACTTGGTGGATGAAATATTCGCAAAAAGAATAAAAGTGAACTAGCAATCCAACTAGAAAGTATATCTATCGAATTATAGCAAGGGGACACAAGTGTCGTATTAAAATCCGGGAACTGTTGAGTAATCTTACTCACACGAAAACTATTATTTTATCAAAGGATTGTTTTAGGGTCAGTTAACTAAATTAAAAGGGAAGACTACTTGCATAAAGAAAAGCACTTGCACTTAATCAGAGAGACCACAACTAGTGATGTAAAACGAGGGGCTGAAACGATGATAAAGAAAAGCACTCGATCAAGAATAACCTCGGCAAAAGTTTATTAAAAATGTGATAATTAACTCTAACTTAATAAGGTAAAGGACCTTGACCGTGGACGTTCCTAAAGCATGAACATGCTCCTCTCGAAGTCATGTACACCTGAGTTTAGGAAGGACCGACCGAAATCTCGTCCAAATTAGAGGGCTAAAGCTTGCATTATGTTGTGAACCTTGCTATTGGATTTCACTCAAATCTGGAACATTTAACGTTTGCCTCTCTCAAGGGGTGCGTGCAACTCTCTTTACTCTTGAGTGTTCACTCAAAACTACGATCCGGAAATCGGGTTTGAAATTTCCAGAAACCGCTCTCGGCTAGCTGAGAGTTGAAACAATGATGGAAAATATACATCGATGATATATCTTCAAACACGATTAATCAAGAGTAATTCAAGGCCTAAACCTTACAAAGAAAAAGCAAACTAGAGTGTTATAACATAATCAGGTCGAACCTCGGATCATTAAGATCGAGTACAAGGAGGATTAGTTACTCCTGGTGAAGTGGAGGAGGAGAGATGAGTAGGAGTGCATGAAAACAAAAACAGAGACAAGAAAAATAAACAAGCTTTATATTAAATTCAAACAGAGAGCTACACTTGGAATACAAAAATATTACACTGCAGGAAAATGAAAAACTTGCTAGCACTAACACTGAAATTGAAAGTAAACTAAACTATTACTGAAAACTGAAATAAAAAATAAACTGAAAAACTGAAAAAAAAAACAGGATAAAGGAAGAACACTAAGGGAGAAATGAAAATGCCAGCACTTCCCCTCTCCCAAAATTTCTATCTTTTTTCTCAAGGGTCGGGGCTCTATTTATAGATTTTCAAGGAGCAGGAAATGACTTAAGCCATGCATAGGAGTTGACCTTAGTACGGGTTCTGGAGGGAAATTATTATTGCTTTGGTATGGGTGACGTGCATTAATGGAGACAGCATGCTTTTGTTAAAAAGCTGGACTTGTCCTCTAGCAGTAGGTAAGCTCGATGAAAGAAGGAGAGAGGGCTCGACGAAATCAGAAAAGAGAAAGTGGAGGGGAGGTTGACGATCGTCGAACGCAGAAAAATGAGGTCGACGAAATGGTGAAAAAGGCCGTTCGTCGAACGCAAAAAATTAGTTCGACGAACGTCGAACAGAGAAGGGGAAGAGCTTGACGAAAAGGCTGAGCTCGATGAATTCTGGCGAAAAGAACTGTTCGTAGAACGCAGAAAATGAGGTCGATGAACATCGAAGAAAGAAGGTGAGATCGACGAAATTTGCTGAAGGTGAGGTTAACGAATTCTGGACTGAAGGCGAGTTTGACGAACTGAGCTCGATGAAAAGCTGTGGTCGACGAAATTGGTAGATCTTGACGAATGCTGAGCTCGACGAACTGGGCCTGAAGGAGAAGCATGACGAATGCTGAGGATGTTCATTGACTACAGAACTGAAGGCTGAGCTCGATGAACTTGCTGAGATCGACAAAATGAGCTCGACGAACTTTTCTGTGTTTGGCGTATTTGCTGAAAACTTGCAAATAGAAAAGAAAACATTAGTGGTATTATAATATATATACAAAACGAGGTCAAAATAATACTTAAAAAACATGATTTCTATAATAAAAACTTGTAATTTCCCTTGTAGTTTAAACTATAAAATGTATTATCAATTGGTCTCCTCCATGGAAACCTCTCAACTGGCCTTGGTCCTTCCACTCCTGCTACCTCCAGCCAAGCTGATTGTTCGGCTCCTGGTGGCCCCATCACGGCTACTGCTACTGCTATTGTTCCCTCTGTCGGGGTTTAGCTCTCCTCACCTCCTGATCTCTTCCACCTCCTGGCACCTTCTCCTCCTTCGTGGCCCACCTGGCCAACTTCCGAGCAAAGTCTTAGTTCGGTGCCTCCCCGTCGACCTCCCTCGCTGCCCTCTCCATCAACTCCTCATTGGAAAGAGGAGGAACCCTCTTTAGCTCCATCAGGAAGAAGCCCTACTGGAGCCCCAAGGTGAAGGCCATCATCAGGGTGTGCCCTGGCATCTCTTAGACTTGGGTGACCTCTTCCTGGAACCAATCCACATAGGTCCCCAAGGTCTCGTTCACCCCCTTCTTCATGTTGAACTTAGACTCAGACTCCCTTTTCCTCTTCTTGGAAGTGGTGAACATCAACATGAACCCAGCATAGGTCCTCGAAGTAGTAGATAGAGCTGTCCAGCAACTGGTGGAACCAGTCTCTTGCCTTCTCCTATAGTGTGTTGGCAAAGAGTCTTCACTTAAAGGAATCTGACATCTACCTTATCGAAACCACATCTTCGAACCACTGGATGTGCTGAACTCGGTCGTCCTTCTCGGTGTAGTAGGACATCTCCGGCTCCGGAAACACCTCTAGAATTTGTGCTGATGAAGCCAATTCACTGAAGGGGCTACCTCCCCCTATTGGGCGAGCCGGTAAATCTCACTGCTCTACCTCGCTGATCTAACCCGCATTCTCCGAATTATGGAACAACACCCTCCTAGGGAGATCTTGCCCACTCCGCTCCTCTACTACCTCCTTCCCGGCTTGCCTAGCTTGGGAATCCATGCCTAGGGCTTGATCGGTAGAGATTTGGATGTTCGACATCGAACACTCGGCTCGTGCGCCGAGTGCAAACTTCTCGAGGCCAAGCACCTCTTGCCTGACCTCCTCAAACATCCCGGCGATGGAGAGAGGGAGAGAGGGGTGGCGACTCAGCCTTGCCTGAACCTTGTCCTTCTTCTCTAGTCATCGAGCATATAAAAGATTTTCGGTGTTGACCACACTCCACGATAAGCGCACCAAAAAGTTGAAACTGAAGAATCAGTCTCTGTGGAGTTCGACCCTTGGGGAAGGGGTGAACAAACACTTAATTCTATCTCGCAAGCCGAATGACTAAAGAATTATCACAAGGAGTAGACCCAAGGATCTAACACGGGGGTTCCATAACACACCTAAAAGATCTTAGAGTGCTTCCCCTCCTTAGCCAAGTGCTGAGCTAAGGATACCTTAAGAATCGTAAGAAGACCAGGGCACAAGTAAGCATGTCTTCTAAGGTACCCCCTTGGGTCTATTTATAGTTTTTTGAAGTTGCACTTCTAACAGCGCACCTCTGCAGTTTCGAACAGCTATATGCAGCCAAAAGTGGTCTGCCAATAGCTTAACTCTGTTGTTCTGGAAGGCTATTTGCACCCCCTGCAAGGGCATCCAGGTAATTTTGCCTTCGGACCCTGGGAGAGTGCCGAGGAATACGGGGTCAACTCCCCATTCTACTAAGCGGATGCGGCCTTGGTCCCGCAGCTCGCCAGCTCTCTCTAGGGGAGCATGAGCCAAGCTGCTATGGCTCGCCTGCCCCTATACCGAAGCGAGCCTGCGATAAGGTCACCAAAGTAGACACGGACTGGATATGGCTCACACGGCTCCCTCGCCATCTTGGCGGGAGCGAGCCGACCATCTAGGTTTTCCCGCTCACTGCACTGGTGCGGGCCAGTCATTCTGGCTCGCTCGCCTAGCCTAGTAGACCCACTCGGCGAACATGAGCTGTACATATGATTTATTAAAATATTACAAAAACTATAGAAAAATCATCTCCGAAAACTCTATTTTTTGGATATGTTGGGGGACATAACCAGTCTAGCTTATGGTAAAATTGTCAAGCCATTTGACTGAGAGGGCCACTGGGGGAACTAATTTTAATTTTTAGTTAACTTTTGGACACCTTGCACCAAAATGTGTGTTGGATAAATCGAGTGGTCCAAATTGGTTAATTCTAATTTTGTATTAAACTAGACACCAAGGGATAAGTTTTCTATGTTGGCCACCTTTACAAAAAAGACATCTATCTATTTTTAATAAATAAAACCAAGTGACTGAAATAATTTGACAAGGATGAATTTATTTATATTTATTAAATACCTGACCTGCGCATAACAGATCAATCTGATCAAACGGCTCCTAGTCTTAATCCCCGATAAGCCAAGGGATGAGATTGTTTCTTCCTAGAGCCATTCTAACTCCTTTTTCCCGGACATCCAGCCACCCCCACCACCACCTCCATTGAGGTGGTGGCTATCGCCTAACGGTGGCAAGGCCGTTGGAGAGGCCATTTCTGGCGAACCCGAGGGGTGGCTTTTTACGGAAAAACTCTTGTTTTTTTCTCACTGCTCGTGCTCGATTAAGCCCGATTTCTCCACCTAACGTTCTATAGATCTAGCACAGGGGAAGGGAAAAAGGACTAAACCTGCAGGCGGGCTTGGCGGCGAGTATGGTGGTTGTGTGCCATGGCTGACGACCTCCAATTTCTTCCTTGCCGATTTCTGAATCCTCCACCTAAAGTAGTGATATAAAGGTTCGTTTTCACTGCTTAGGAGTTTTTAAAACTGATGGAGTGGTAAAATTTGGGAGTGGGAGGGTCTATCCATGAATGTCCATTAATGGCCTTGAATTGAGCATTTCAGCCACCACCATACTCCGGAGATTCTACACCTAGGTGGTCGGGAAAACCACTCCAACTCCTCCAAATTGATCAAGGGGGATGAATGAGCCATTAATGGGGGGAGTTGAGTGCCCCATGGCCTTCCAAAGCCATCAATGCCCAACTTTCTCTCTCCTACCCTTTAGGTAGAACTTTACTCTCTCTCTCTCACTCCTAGTCATCCTATCCAAAATTTTAGTGGCATTTCATGTAATTTCCATTGTTGAGGCTAATGGGCCACCATAATTGGGACAAGCTTAATTGGATTGAAGTTGGGCTTAACTTTCCTCCCCATTTTGAGCTTAATTAACCCTAGTTAATTAGGCTCAACCCTTAGGTTATAAAGGTGATGTGATTGCCCTATGTGAGGGTTCATGGGTCCCTTGACACCCATCAAGCCCATTTATGACTTGATGTAATAAATTTGGGTTAAATTAGGGTTATTTTACTTAACTAGGATTAGGGTTGACTTTGGTCAACTTGACCTCTCTGGTTGACCCCAAAGGGTTGTTACTGCTCTAAATGGCCCCTTATAAGATTGAAAGTGTTATGGTGGGGTTAAATAACTAAACCTTAGGCTAGGTAACTAAAATTGCTATTTGTAGACCAACGTGATTTCACCTATTTTCCTAGACACTCATAGTCCTCTTGGTCTTCTTAGAGCTTCTTCATGACTAGCCATGACTAAACTTCCCAGGGGTCTGGTTGTCTGTGGGATGTTACAAATCCCAATACATAAAAATAAAAATTTTGTCCCCGAAATTAAGGTTAGGTCTACGGGGTTTGCAGTAAAAAAATTACTGAATGTGAAATTTTTGGTTAGTTAAAGTTATACTAGCCGTGAAGAGTTCCGAGTACTTTTGTTGAATAAGGTCCAGTGACTCCAAATTATGCTCCTCTTGTCTGTGATTCGACCACAGGACCTTGACCATCATAACCTTCTTTTGTCGCAGAACTCATACGTCTGTATCGTCTTTCTAGACTGGATTCAAATACACTGATTGATCAGATGCTACTGGGCCAACCATAGTGGAAATCTGCTACTCTAGTCATAGGAGTGCCCTCCTTAGAGAAGATACATGAAAGACATCATGCAAACCCACCAACTCCGGTGGCAGCTCAATTCTATAGGCCAAGGGCCCGATTCACTATAAAAACCTGTAGTGTCTCATGTATCTTGGACAGAGCTTCTTTTGCCCGCATACCTGCAAGACTCTATACATTGGACATATCATCAAGAATACCCAGTCACCAACCTGAAACTCTACCTGATGATGCCGCACATCGTAGTTTTTGTCCTGTATACTCTAGGAATCTAGAATCTTGTCCCGAATTAGTCATACTTGAGGATCTGTGTCCTATACAAACTCTGAGCCAAGCGCCTTTGGATCCTCATCCTGGATCCATGATAGTGGAGGCCTACACCTCCATCCATACAGTGCCTTATAGGTGTCAATGCCTATATTGGACAGATGACTATTGTTATAAGAAAATTCGAAAAGCAATAACAGTCATTCCACGGCTCCCCACAATCCAGGATACATAAGCAGAAGAGGTCATCAACGTTTGGTTGGTACGCTCCATTATCCCATCCATTTAGGCCTAGAATGCAGTGATGAAAGTCAATCGAGAGCCCAGGTAAGCCTAGACGGCCCTTCACCCCTTAAACGTAAACAAACCATCCTGATCTTACACGATCATCCTAGGCATGCCATGATAGCGGACAAACTACTCCACAAATCTCCATACTAAAATATCGACCGGAGCGTCCTTCCTAACTAGAATTAATTGGGCAACCTTCGTCAGCCAGTCAACAATCACCCATATTGAATCATTTCCTGCATGGGAACGAGGATATCTCTGTATGAAGTCCATCACGTGGTCATAAAACTTCCACTCTGGCACTGGTAGTGGCTGCAACAATCCTACCAGGCTTTTGCATTCAGCCTTCACCTGTCGACATGTCTCACAATGTGTCATAAAGTAGGTGATCTCCTTCTTCATGCCTGACCAGTATATGGTCCTCTTCAGATCGACTGTCTTCTTTGTGATCCTAGGGTGCACTGAGTACCTACTACTATTTCTCAGTCAAAATATCTTCCCAAATCTTGCCTCCTACTGGTATATATACTCAAACTCTGAAACATAGTAGGCCATCCTTCAGCGTGTAGTCTCCAGCCATACGTTTCTCCAAAGCTCTGAATATTTGCTCCAATTTAGCATCCTGCCTTTGTCCGTCCTTGATGCATTCCCGTATGTTACTGGTAGAGCTCATCGGTGCTAAATACTCGTCGTAAAGTTTTGGATCTGCCTTGGATACCAAGGATATCTGCATATCCTCCAGCATCAAAACCAACTCCATGGCAATCACCTAGGAATCTCCTCCAACATTAGTAGCTCTCCTGCTAAGAGCGTCTGCTACAACATTCGCCTTCCTTGGGCGGTAGTGCATCGTGTAGTGATAATCAGAAAAAAAAACCCCACCAATCGTCTCTATCTCATGTTTAACTCATTCTGTGTGTCCACATCCTTGAGATTTTTGTGATCAGAGAAAATCTCACAGTGGACTCCATACAGGTAATGTCGTCAGATCTTTAAAGCGAATATTACTGCTCTTATCTCAAGGTCATGCACTGGGTAGTTTTGTTCGTGCTTCTTCAGTTGGTGGGAGGCATAGGCTATCACATGTCTGTGTTGCATTAGAACAACACCCATCCCCTAATAGGATTCATCTGTGTAAACTTGGAATCCTTCCTTCCCAGATGAAATGGCAAGAATGGGAGCCGTGGTGTGCCGACCCTTCAGTTTCTAGAAGGTAGACACGCACTGCGGCATCCATACAAATGGTGTATCCTTCATCGTCAGAGTAGTAAGTCGGAGGGCAATCTAGGAAAATCACTCTATGAGCTTCTTGTAGTATCCAACGAGTCTTAGGAAACTTCGTAAGTTGGATGCCGTCTTCAGCGGCGACCAGTCTCGCACTACTTGGAACTCTGTCAGATCCACCACTAATCATTATCCACTGATAATGTGACGTAATTAGTCCACTTCCTTCAACCAGAACTGGAATTTACTGAACTTTGCATATAGACAGTGCTCTCAGAGTTTCTCTAGAGTTAATGCCAAGTATCATAAGTCTCCTCCTCCATCCTCGTGTAGATGAGGATGTCGTATAAAAATACAATGACAAAGATATCGGGATAGGCCTATAATACAAGGTTCATCAGACTCATGAACATAGAGGGTGCATTCATGAGCCTGAATGACATCACTGTGAACTCGTAGAGGCCGTATCGGCTACTAAATACTGTCTTCGGGATGTCCTCCTCCTGAATATGTAGTTGATAATATCCCGATCTCAAATCCAGTTTCGAGAACCAATGAGCTCTCTATAGCTGATCAAATAGATCATCTATTCTCGGTATAGGGTATGTGTTCCATACTGTCAGCATGTTAAGTCCTCTATAGTAAATGCATAGTTTAAGATTCCCATCCTTCTTCTTTATGAACAATACTGGGGCTCCCCACGACGAGGAGCTTGGTCTGACAAACCAGGCTTCAACCAACTCCTGCAACTGAATCAAAAATTCCACTAGCTCCTTCGAGGCCATTCGATATGGAGCCCTAGATACTCGATTAGCCCCTAGCACTAGTTGGATCCGATAGTCCATCTCACGGTATGGTGGCAGTCCTGACAGCTTCTCTGGGAAAACATCAGCGAAATCACGTACCACTAGGTTGATGGTGATAGAGTTATTTTCCACGACCTTCTCGAATAACACCTGATAAACCTCGTCCCCCTGCAGGTGGGCCTTTACGGCCTGGATAGATAAAAGCATATAATGGGAGACCGAGGTGGTAACTTCGAAGGTCGCGTAGGTGTCACTGTATTTCAGTACGAACTTCCTTGTCGGGCAATTAATCTGTGCATGGTTCCACATGAGCCATGTCATTCCCAAGACAAGATCAAAGTCTGGCATCTTCAAGATCATCGTCGGAGCCCCGAATGTTAGGTCGTTGATGGTCACCTCTAGAAGGCATTTTGTAGTAGATAGGATCTCCGTCCCATTGGGAAGACGCAACCTCCTGGTGACTCTCGTAAAGTGTTGGACCTAGCCCAAATCCTTGAAAAAATCCTCTACGATGAAGTTATGAGATGCTTTCGTGTCGAATAAGGTATGGGCAGGATTTCCACATACCGTTACTATTCCTAAGTTTATTAAAAAATCTTAGGTGGCTAGTTGTATAATTTTATTCCTTAGTTCTACCAGTTTAATATCTGTTCTATTATTTAGGGGAAATGAAGGAAAGTAATTAAAATGCTAGAATACCTGCTATAACCCTATCTGGTTCCCGGGGTTGAGCAAGATCCATAGCATACATTTTATCTTTGTCTGGCCTACGATTGCTATCTTGGAACACATGTCTTCGACCATGTCCCCGGCCACCGAATTGGTGAGTAGGTGGGGTAGCCTGCGGTGCTGGTGGTGGTGCATATCTTCTGGGGAAGTTAATCAAAATATGTCTAGGATGGTGGCAATGATAACACACTAGCGGGGGAGTTGCCACATCTATTGGTTTTGGTATCTACCACATTTCTAATGGCTGAGGGGCCAACACTATTCGATCCCTCTGCTCCTATCAAATATTCGGGTGGGGTTGATCACAGTTTCTCTGATCCCTCTACTGTTCCCTCCTTCCACTAATAACTGTATCATTTGTCGGTCTTTTTCCCCTATACAAAACAATGAGCTGGTCTTTCTCCAACTTCTTTTCCATTTCTAAGATCTTGGCCAGGCTACCAACAGCAACAAAAAGGTGTGCCTGCCTCAGATTATCATGGAGGACCTTGTAGAACTATTTTGCATAGCCGACATCATCCAACTAGTATGAATCAGCGAAGTGAGCTAATTGAGTAAACTCTCGGTAGTACTCCAAAACTGAGTTGCTGCCCTGCCTCAACTGAAGAAATCTATCCTCTAGCATATCCCTCATAGTTTGTGGCATAAAATGCTCCAAAAGTGTTGACTTGAACTCATCCCATGAGATATATGCGCCCTCAAATCCTGCATAGGTAGTGTCTAGAAGAGACTTCCACCACCTCTTTGCGTGGTATTCCAAATATGAAACTGCTAAAGATACAGCCATATCAGTCGGGCATTGTATCCCAGCTAACATCTCTTGGATGATGTCCAGCCATTCCTCCGTCCATACCGCTGACTCCATCCGGAGGTTTGATGGAGGGTAAAAGCCTTAAAAGACACTCAACCATTTTGCACCAGGGTTTGGTTGAGGAACCAAAGCCTACTGTGTCTTAAAATCCTCCAAGATAACAATCAGTGTCTATCCCATATCTGATTGCTGGAACAGAGTAGGAACTGGTGGGGGTGGATCAACATTCTGAACTGGAGGTGTTCCCTATTCAAAGGCTAGGTTTCATTATTAGCTTCAAAAGGGAAGGTTTACTTGTAAGGTGGTTGGATAAAATCTAGTTAAAAGTGGACAGTTGTATGTGATTCCCTATATGGGTACACCATAGCTTCCGCTGCTTAGTTTGACTTCAAACTAAACTCGACCATGGGTGTCCCAGGTTTTGTGGACTTCTTTTTTTTGGGTCGAGGTTTCCCTCTAATACAAATTTTAAGACCCCTTTTTTCCACCGGGTCTTATGCCCAGAACTGCCGCATTATGGTGACACCAACTCGGAAGAAGGTGGTTAGCACAAATATCTGATTCTACAAGTAAATACTTAACCATATACCACAAAAGAAAAGATGCATTCGTAAAACATAAATAAGTCCTTAATCACAATGTAATATATATAAGTCCACATAAAGTAAAAACTGAACAACTTGAAAGAGTAAATATGAAAGAAACATAAGAGGGATCTTGCCTAGTTTATATGATCCTCACTACATAACGCTCGCAGAACAAAAGCTACTAATCACTCGCGGATCCCGTGGCTGCTGCTGCTACTCCAGGATTAGACGGGATCACCTCCTCCTGCATTGTACTTTTGATGTGCTGGGTCCTGTGGTGCTGCACCCTGTCTCCCAGCTGGATTCCCTGGGGTTATGCCCATCAGGCCGGTAGTTTAAAAAAAGTCTTGGTCTCCCTCCCCCCTCCTGCAAATCCTAGTCACCATGCGGGGGAGGATGAAGATGATGATATTAAAAGTGGAATGCAAACAAGTGCAGGTGACAGTGGCACTAACAACCGTATGAAAAAATGTTTATCATAATATTAATGGGTATATAAATGAAACAGAAAGTAAAGGAATGATACAATGGAAATAATAACATGATGTAAGGGTAAGGGAGCTAACTATCATCATATATAAAGTAACCTTAATTTATAAGAATGCCCATACAAACTTATAAAATAAGCGGTCGTCTTGCAAGGCCTAACGTATAAAAAATCCTATAATAATTTATACGTTAGGCATGTAAGTTTTTATGTAATGTTATGTATGATAAGAAATGCTATGCATATTTGTTTATATGTCTCACACAAGAGCAACACACTAACCCAACTCTATGCACACAAACCTTTATTTCCCCAGTTTGAAGTTAGCTATACTCTCAAGTACCTCTTGTAGTGGCAAAAGGAGGTAGTGGGTTGGGCCTCCCCACTCCTAGGTTGGTATTCACACTACCTAACCTATACCTTGCGTACTACTCGGTATACCCACAGTTAGGTGCTACGGAGTTTTTTGTACTGATGCTGGCAAATCCACCAGTCTTTGTTGGCTAAGTGAAAACTTATACTTGCCGAGTCAATATATCAACATCGGTGTGAATGATCGTCCAATAACGAGGACCCACCACTTCAATGCACATGCACACAGGCTATAAAAGAGCTCCCGAGCCACTGGCTCACCTAACTATCCTATTCATTCCATCAAACACTGAGTCCACCGCTCGCGGAGCTAAACCAACAATCCACCTGAAGTAACGGGGTGAGTGAATGTGTGATGATAGTTTATTAATGGTTAATATTTAAATCAGCTTTTCTTATAGTTTAGGGTTAACCTGGGCTGACCTAAGGCATGCCCGATGATGGGCTCTCGAGGGCACTGGGAACTATGATGGGATGAAACCCAAAGTTCCTTTTCTCAAGGCACTTATTTTTATGGGTATCTATTTATTACCACACCCCTTCTCTCATTATGCTTGAGCTAACCCTAAGTGAATTACAACCTTTAGGGGAGAGACAATACTTTGTCGGCCCCGACCACAATTCTCTGTCCTTGGTACTCGGACTACCTAGCAATTGGCCCTAATGGTGACCTCATATAGACTCTACCAAAAAATAGGTACACCCATTATGTTACTTTCCATATGAGACCTACAATTCTACCTTGAATATCTCAATTTACTGTATGCAGACCAAATGAACTAGTTCAAACGTATGAAAGTGAAAAATCCAATGTACTTCATCAAAAAACCTTAGGTTTATTTCTAGGGATTTATCATGACATGTGATTAAATCTAGAGCTTGGTATTTTTCCTATTTGAATAAGCATTTTTAATAATTTTCCTAAAATCATGACCCTATGACTTTGATGAAGTGCAAGTTTTTGATATGCAATGGTCTCACTAAAATTTCCACAGTTTCATAATGACTAAATAACAGTAAGGTATGAATTTTTGGATTTTTCCAAAATGATTCATATCAAAAATCACAATATAATTCTTTTGATCAAAATGGTATTTAATAACCGGAGTACATGATTGTATCATCTAAAAATTGTGATAAAATTACCAAAGGACTATAAAGATCAGAAAATTTCATTGCCCAAATTTTATGATCTTTTAATTTCACTTTTCCAATAATTAAATTTATAAAGAAAATTACTCCTAGGGAAATTTGTGAAGGAACCGCTACATAATTACTTCCAAAAACTGTAATAAAATTTAAAGAGCTTCATAATGATCAAAAAAGTTAACTGGCCAGGTATCATAATTTTTCAGCATAAAATTATTCCTAAAACCAATTTATTTCTCCAAACAATAATATCTAATATTACAATGGAGGTACAGTAAATCTTCAACTTAAAATAACAAAAATAAATTGCAGACATATATAACATCAGTAAAAGCTCATTACCCAAGTTTCATGATCTTCCAATATTGTATGACCATATATTTTGCACTTGAAATGAAAGTTCTCATTCTAAGTAATAGGTGTTTTATTTGGGAAAATAGCTATAATATTTTAAAGAAAAAAAATCCAAGGTGTCTTTCCATCCAATGAGACTATCTACAAACTCTTGAGCGAATCCTTGGAGAAGTGACCCTATTTCCATCATTAAACTAAAGAGGTAGCCCTAAGGTTGAACTTGGGTTTCTTGGCATTTCAACCCTGAACACTTCCAAAAATATTCATAGGGGTGTTTTAAGGGATAACACTGTAGTGTCCAAGGTTTCACCTTGTTTGGTTAAGGGGTTGATCACTCAACATTACTAACTGACCTTTTGAAGAACTAAGCCTATTACCTCTAGGTGACCAACCTTGTTCACTAGGTTACCCCATCAAATCTACTCCAAATAGACTGATATTTTTTTCATTGGCATATAATAATCCTCTGGTCATCCATCAGATTTTGGGGGAAATTTGAGGTCCTTAGACCTTATTTTCACAACATGTATGATTTATTAAATTTTTAGAAAAACTATAGAAAAATCATCTCAAAAAATTCTAGTTTTTGAATATCTTGGGGGTCTTTTCCAGACAAGCTTATGGTAAAAATTTCAGGACATTTGATTGAGTGGGCCACTGGAGGCACTCATTTTAATTTCTAACTAACATTTTGACACCTTGCACCAAAAAGTATGTTGAGCAAAATCCGCTAGTTCAAATTGGTTGATTTTAATTTTTTACTAAACTAGACACCAATGGATAAGTTTTATATGTTGGTCACTTTTACAGAAAAGGACTCTATCTATTTTTAATAAATAAAACCAAATGACTGAAATAATGTGACAAGGATGAAATTTTTTATATTTATTAAATACCCGGCATGCCCATAATAGATCAATCTGATCCAATGGCTCCAATTCATCGTCCCAGATGAGCCAAGGGCAAGGATTTTTTCTTCCTGGAGCCATTCCAACTCCTTTTTTCAGCCATCCGGCAACCTTCCTGGTCGGTGTAACATCCCTCAAACAACTAGACACCTAAGTGTAGTTTTGCCATGATTAGGACATGTCAAAACCCTAGGAAGCTCAAGAGGACTAGGTGAACTAGGGCATAAGGGTAAAAATCACCCTGGTCTGCAAATAGCACAACCCAATCACCAAACCTACTATTTGACTTTAGGGCTTCACCTTGACTCCTTGACCCCACATGAACCTTCCTGACCCTTTAGGAGGTTCAATGGGCCACTAAGGGCCCATTGGGGTCAACCGAAGAGGTCAAGTTGACCAAAGTAAACCTAAACCCTAAAATGGTCAAAGTACCCTAATAAGGGTCAAGTAAGCACCAAGGTGTCAAACCAACCCTACCCAGGTCTCCCTAGACCTTAGGGGAGGCCAATGGGTCACTAAGGACTCATTGGTGTCAACTCAAAAGGTACAAATTGACCAAAGTCAACTCAACCCCAAAATGGGTCAAACTAACTCAAGTTGACCAAACCTAACCCAATCCACTTGGTCTAAGCCTAATTGGAGTGGCTCACTAGCTTTAGGAGGCAGATAATTACCTAAAATGCCATCTAAATTCTGGAAATGGTGACTAGGAGATATAAACCTCAAGTTCACCTTTAATGGAGGAGAGAGAAAAAGTGAGATCGAGATGGCCATTCATGGCTTGGAAGGTCAAGGGCCTCCTCTCTACAATTCCAATAGCTTGGTCCATCTCCCCGGATCAGTTATGAGGATATCAACAACCATAGCCGACCCCCTTGGTGGCTGAATTCAAGGGATTTAAGTTGGTCTAAATTTCTTCCCCATGGCCTTTAATGTCCATTTAAGCTTAGACCCCTCCTCTCCCCCAACTGATCCTTTTAAAATCTTCCCTAGACCATCATCAATCGGTTCCATCATTCCCTTGAAGATTTCGAGCTCTCTGGATAGGAGGAGGCAGTTCACCCGAAATCGCCACCACTGACAATGGGAACCTGACACTCAGCCCGACTCTAGCCACCCCAGAATTTCATGTCGTCCTCCTCTCTCTCTAGGGATAGATCTCCATTTATTAGCCCCAAGGTTTGTGTCAAATTGGGCCCAGATCAGGGGAGCTGAGATCTTTGTTTTTCAAGCTTTTCTTCCATCCACCATTCACTATTCCGGCCATCTCCGGCCTGTCTACCACCGAAAATCGCAGGCCACCACTTCAACGAAGGTAGTGGTAGCAGTGGCCGGCCGGGAAGGGGTGTGGGTGGCCGGGAAATCACGGGCAAAGTCGCCCGAGGACGGTGTAATACGAGCTGTTGGCGAGATGGAGACCATGATGAGATTCTGTCAGTTTTGCACCTAGATTCATGTCATCGTATTTATATAAATAGGATTAATATTATTTCATTTTATTTAAGTTTAGCAACACTTATTACAGTAGATGGTTTTAATTATTAAAAATACTTAGTGCCCTCTACTGGGAAAAAGGTCAACATCAAAGTTGTAGCTCTTGAGGTCTAATTTATTTTAAAAATAATTTCAACCCTTTGGTGAGTGGTCTGACCACAACACTCAAAATAGTCCAGTATATACATAGGGTTAGCAAGAGTCTTAATTGAGTGCCCTCATCAATCCGGCCATCCAAATGACTTGATATTTGGTCTGGTGGTCACTCTTACCTATATTTATGACATATAATAAAAGTAATTTTTGGAAAACATTTTTCTATAATTTTTGTAAATATTTAATAATCCATGTATGGGTTAATTAGAGGGTCTAGTGATCTCACAATTCCCAAAAGTATTGGTGGACGACCCTTAGGGTCATGATAGGTCTTTGGTAGAAATCTCAGCCAATTTGGGTTTGATTTGAGTAGGTTTTGGTGTGACTAAAGATTGGTCCCAAAGGGGCAAATTAGGGCAAATGTGTGTTTGATAGGGTGAGTGGCCAATCCTCATCCAAAAGAAATGAAACCTTGGCCACAGACTTAATGTCATATAAAACACCCCCATAAGAGATTTTGGGTGGTTTAGGGTTGGAATGTCGTAGAACCCTAGTGTGAACCCTAGGGTTGAGTTTTGAGCTCAAATAAGGATATGGGACCATATGTCCTTGGAATGTATTGAAACTTGGTAGGTGTGTTTCTATGGTGGAAATAAGCCCTAGTAAATGATTTTAGAATTTTTAGGAATTTAAATTCTCTTGGAAATGGTTTTGGACCAATTAGGGTACTTTTGCTCCTAATTTTATTGCGGAGTTATATGATCTTGGAGTTTCATGAAACTTAGGTAGTGATCTTATGTAATAGTTAATAATCTCTGGAAAATTTTGTATGTATTTTGGAAAAATCTTTATAGTACTTCATTCACAAACCTAGTAATTATCCAATTAGTAAGAAAAGATATTATGAGTTATTTACTCACTAGAAAATTATGAAATTTGGTTTGAGAACATTTTAAGGCTTCATCATGCTCTGTGAAGTTTTAAAAAATTATTGGAAGCCTTTTCTTATAGGGTGCTTCACAAAGTGCCTTATATATAATATTCTTAAATAATTTATTTACGTGGCCAAATATGTTTGGAAAATTACTAAATTTGGACAGTTGTTATTTATGGTAACATTTAATATCTGGTAATTTTTATATAATGATTTGATGATTAATTCTATTATTTCCTGCCTTGCGCTATTAATGAGGTTATTTAATAAATAATTAGTTTGGATGTCAAACCCTTCTGTAAAAAATTTGAATTTCAGTATTTAGTATTATTTTGTTGATACACACTTCTTATAATTTTGTTGATTCCATCCCATGTCAGAAAAGTATACTTGATGTTCAAAAGTATAGCTGGACTGATTTTTGCAGAAAATAAAATATATGCCAAATAAATTAGGAAAAAATATTATATTCTTTATTTATCCTTAAAATATCATGTTAGACCCACAGTAATAAACTTAGGTTATTTTGATGAATATCTGGAGGGGTCACCTTTCAAGCACATCATGTAGTTCATTAGGTCTGCACATGATAAAGCGTTAGAAATAAGATAACATGTAGGTCTTTCTAGGGAAAGGTGAGGTAGGTGGTGTATTTGGTCTGGTTGGATGAGAGAGAGGTCATAAGAAGGAGTAATGTTGTGATAGTCTGGTCGACTAAGATGCAACGTTGTTCTCGGGATCGACGATGGATCGTCGTTCCCTTAAAGGAAGTCTAAATAACCTTAGGTTTAGTTCAAGTGTATGATCAGGAGAGTTGGGGCATGGGAAGATACCAACAATAATAAGTACCTTGCGAAAGTGAGCTTTGGGCTTCAGCCCATCATAGTTCCTAGTGCCCTCGAGAGCCCTTCATAGGGAATGCCCTGGGCAGTCCAAGGTTAACATTAAACCGTAAGACTAAAATGATTAAAGAGCAACTAGTAAACACTAGTATTTCACTTTCACTCACCACGATGGCTCGGTAGTCTTTCTTGGCTTGGTTACCCGAGCGACATGCTTGGTGGTTGAGGAAATGGGCAATTTAGCCCGGCAAGCCGAAGCTTCGGAAGGTAGTTGTAACAGACATGTTAGTCTAGGTAGCCAAAGGCTCGGGAATTTATTGTTGCATGTGCATAAGGTAGTGGGTCTTCGGTATTTGACAGTCATTCACACTGACGTCGATACGATGACTCGGCGGGTGTAGTTTACACTTAGGTAAGGAAAAGACTTGTGGATTTGCCAACATAGTACGTAGAGGCTGAACAGTGTATTCTTTGCATTGAGGCATACGAAGGTCTAGGTTAGATGTGTGAATGCCGACCTATAGGTTGGGTGGCCAAACCCACTGCCTACATTTTCTACGACGACAAGTACTTAAGAGTTTAGCTAACTCCAAATAAGGGAACTAAAGGTCTGCGTTCATAGTGTCGTGTGTGTGTGCGTGTGTTACAGTTCTCTGAATCATTACCATCAAACCCATATAACATAACATATCATATCATCATCATATTTCAACCCTTATACCTAAAGTATAACGGTAATTTTGGGCATAAGAACTTCCCGAGTGTTGGTGTCACCGCAAAACGGCAATTCTTGGCATAAGACCCATGAGGCGAAGCGAAAAAAATGGGTTCTTACAAACTGGTATCATAGCAAACCTCGATCCGAAGAAAAGAAGTCCACAAAAACCCTAGAACATCCCGCGCAATATTAGTTTAGGGACAAACTAGCAGCGGAAGAAATGGTGTGCCCATAAGGGAAATCACATGTAACAATCCATTTTCTTTCCAACGAATCTCTTCATAAACCAACTGACAATTGGATTCTCCTTTGTAGCCTGCGACAAACCCTACCCCTCGACAGGGTGTACCTCAGGCTCAGAATGTTGATCCTCCTCTGCCGGCTCCTACTCCTTTTCAGCAATCAGAGATGGGACAGTCATTGACGGCCATCTTGGAGACATTCAAGACTCTGTAGGCTCCGGTACCCCAGCCAAACCCCGGGGAAAACTGGCTGAGTGTCTTTCTCCGCCATCCTACCTCAGGATGTAGTCAGTAGTTCATATAGAGGAGTTGCTGGATATCATTTACGAGATGCTGGTTGGGATTCGGTACCCTATTGAGGAGGCAGTGGCATTAGCAGTCTCTTTTTTGGAGTCACATGTGAAGGGATGGTGGAAGTAACTATTGGACACTACCTTCACAAGGATGGATTATGTAGACATTTCTTGAGAGGAGTTCAGGGCCGTGTTGTTGGAGCATTTTGTACAACAGTAGGCAAGGGACAAGTTGGAGGACAGATTCTTGCAGTTGAGGAAGGGTAGCAGGACAGTATTGGAGTAATATCGGGATTTCACACATTTAACCCTCTTTGCAGACTCATAGCAGCTGGATGATGCGGGCTACACGAAGAGGTTCAACAAGGGCCTTCACGATGACATGAGGCAGGCCCTCCTTTTTTTTTCTTGTTTGGTATTGCCTTCACATTAACCTAGATTTGCATGTAGTCACCCTTGAACTAAGATGAATTAAGTTGTATTTGATATCTCTATTTAGTTGTATGTTTGCAGACTCTCATTGCTAAGTTTAGACCAATGTCAGTCTACAGTGGGTCATGAACACAGGACCATACTGTGTAATCCCTCATTGTGTGATCCAAGGTGTTGACTCATGTGTAGCCTATCAATTGGGATACACTTCAAATTCAAACACTTGGAGCATGGAATGAAGACTGGATTCATGAAGAAGAAAAATTTCCTAAGTTAAAATTTTTTTCTATGTCCACTTCTCGAGAAGTCTAGTATAGTTATCGAGTAGTGGAGTTAGCAGAACTCGAGAAGTTCACTAAGTTCTCGAGAAGCTTATCTTAGTTCTCGAGTAGTCTCAGCCTATACTTCTCGAGTAGCCAGAGCTAGCCTTGAAAATTTGCTAAGTCCATCTCTCGAGTAGCTGGGTTATAGTTCTTGAGTACTTAGCTTCTACTTCTTGAGAAGTCAGCTTAGTACTCGAGTAAAAGTTTTAGCTCTCAAGTAATATTCTTTTAGTTCTCGAGTAATGATATTTTAGTTCTCGAGATGCGTAGCTTTGTTCTTGAGTAGACTCAACTCTTATTTCTCGAGTACTTACATAAGTCCAGAACGTATAGCCCTCGAGTAATCAGCTTGTTCTCGATAACTTATATATACTTCTTGAGAACTGTAGTCAAGTTTTTCAGAAAATAGCTTAAGTTCAGAATTGTCAGGATTTTCAAATGATACATCGTGATTGGTCCACGTGTTGTCATTAATGTAAATTCTAACCGTTAGGTGAAATCCTATATAAGGTGTTGTCATTAAGAGTATCCCTAAGCGGTGAACCGTACTCTTTTCTAAAATTCTGAATCGGTCGTCTCTCTCAAGAAAATTTACAGAAGTCGTCGTCGCTCATCCTGTCGCCAAAACCCTATTTCGATCAAGATCGGCTCGCTGTTGAAGGGATTCATAAATCTTCATCTTCTTCATGATCGAGTAAGTCCAAGTTTCTCAGAACTAATCCATCGAGAGTCTTCTTCAAAAATTTCTGAAGAAGCCGCAAAGTTCAGGAAAGAAGACCTTGGGATAGATTTTCATATCTTAGAAGAAATATCTGTTTGTATTTCCAAATCTCATTTTTATCTTGTAGGAGATTATTCTCCTAGTGTAGGAGGTTTGTTCTCCGAGTTGCAGGAAGTATTCATCTTCCGAGTTTAGATCCATTTTGATCAAGATTGTAGGAACTTGGTTCCGAGACGTAGGATTGGTTTTCAATCAGAGATAGTAGAGTAGCCGAGTCTAGTGATTTACTAGATCGGTGAGGGAAAGTGGACGTAACCTAGGTTGGGGAACCACTATAATTCTTCTTATCGTCTGTGATTACTTGATTGTGAAGGATCAAGTGCATACCCAACTACACCAAAAGCCTAGACTGTTGGATAGGGCGCTACTTAATTTCTTAAATAAGTAGCAAAGCGCCACGGGTCAAGTGAAGGAACGCCGGACCCAACAATCCCCCCCGGCGCCCAGCATAACCCATCGGCTCAGAAGTGAGGTTACCACATGGCCCAGATGGCTCAGAGGCGGGGTTACTACATTTCCACAGTTTTCCTGACCCATTGGACCCACACAGGTAGAAGGGAAAAATAAGGATTTAATAGCGCCCCCTGGTCTTGAACCCGTGACCTCCTCTGATACCAATTGAAGGATCATGTGCATACCCAACTACACCAAAATCCCGGACTGTTTGAGAGGGCTCTACTTAATTTCTTAAATAAGTAGCAAAGCGCCACGAGTCATGTGAAGGAATGTCGCTGCGTGCAGAACACAGATTTCTGCACGCATCTTGAGGCGAAATGAACGACATCGGTTCATCTTCCTCCTCAAGCCGATCCTCCCAAATCGCAACCAGAGGTTCCTCCACCCTTATTCACCCTCTTAAAGTCATTCCTCTCAACGAAACAACCCCCGTCATCACTTTGCAGGAAGGGGAGATTGAAGATGACTAAACCTTAGAACACAAGTTCTAGCATGGCCCTCCTAGAAATCTTCATCTCACACATCAAGACTCACTTGAGTCGATATCTCGCCTAAGCATAACTACAGATCTAGCACCAAAGGGAGAGGGGAGTAAGCTCACCTCTTTTCCAGCGGTTCTGCCATTTCTGATCATGGATCTTGTCATTCTTCTCGTCGACATCCCTTTTCCTTGGCGGCGGTGGCGATTCCTGACGGAGTTTGGTTGGCTCCATCAAGTTTTCCTTCCTCCAGGAGTTTTCTCCAGAAGATGTAGCTTGGAAGAGAATGAAAACGGCTAGGGTTTCATTTTGCCTTTTTATTCAGATATGAAAAGGGTAGGGACACGCCCGTGTCCTTACCCGTGTCCTGCTCGGGCAAAACGGTGTCAACGATTCGACTGCCGCTTCGTGCACATACACGAGTACTTACACACTCTTGTCGGTACTCGTGTCAAGGTGTCATGGCCTTGGTTCTTCCCGTGTCTATACCTGTGTCCTGCTCTGGACAATGATTGCTTAACACTCAATGACATGCCACTCAACGCCATGGCACATGGGTAGGTACACGTCCTTGTCTCTAATCGTATAATACCCAAAACAGACACTCAACGCCACGACACATGGGTAGGGACGCACCCGTGTCGCTACCCGTGTCATACCCTTCACAAAAGTTAAAAAGGGGTTCTATGCTTTGAAAATCATTTAGGGATGATTTTATTACTGAAAAATTATGAAACTGGGCCAGTGCTAATTATAGGCCTTTATCTGCATATTATAAATATTTATAATTTTTGGATGAATATTCTCTGTACTTAGTTCATAAATAATGGGAGATAGTAAATATTGCTAAAATAGTTTTAGTGCCCTTTTAATGATAGAAAATTATGATACTTTGGATTTACCCTATTGAGATAACCTACTATTTATTATAAATTTGCTGGACATCTTGCATGAGACTTTAGGGTAGTTCATGTTCAAACCGGTAGCCCTTGGGATTTTGAGGAAATTAATTAAATGCCAGATAAATGAGGAAAAATTACCACATTCTGGGTTTAGGCTAATTATATCAGGATAAGTCTCCAGTAAATAATTTAGGGCATTTGGATGAGTTTTGGGATCATTGCATAACCAGTTCGACATATAGTCTAGGTTGGTCTGCATATAGCAATTTTGTGAATTGCAATAGGACATGGTCTGAGAAAGTCGTTGGAGTTAATCATTTTGTCTGGGTAGATAATTGTGGATGATATCACAATAGGATGATATGAAGAGTCGAGAGAAGTAGTGATAGCTGGAGTTAAGAGGTGCTCGGGTTCGACGAAAGATCGTCTTTCCCGAAGAGAGGAAGGTTAAAAATCACCCTAGGATAGTCTATCGTAATATGAGAAGGGAATGGGTAAAGGGGATCAACCAATAACAATAAGTGCCTTGCGAAAGGGAACGATGGGCTTCAGCTACCATCATAGTTCCTAGTGCCCTTTGAGAGCCCTTCACGGGGAATACCGGGGGCAGTCCTGGGTTAACGTAAACTGTAATAACAAACTGACAAGAGTAACTTAGTAATTAGGGCTGCGCCTTTCACAAACACTGTTGGCACAGGAAGATTGATGAGAGATTCGGCTCGGTTGGTTAAGAGACGGACGGGATGGTCCGGGAAGCTTCGGCTCGGTTGGTTAAGAGACGGACGTTTTGGTCCGGGGAGCTTCGGCTCAGTTTTTTTTGTGTGTTTATGATTAAACTTGCATGTGCATAAAAAGGAATGAAAATTTAGGTGGTGGGTCTTCGGTATTGGAGGGTCGATGCACCGACGCCAATACGCTGACTCGGCAAGTGTGGTTAGCACTTCACCAACAGAAGTCCAGTGCGCCAGCCGGCAAGAGTACGCAGGCATTCTCTTAGTGCATCAAGCATTGAGGCGTACGATAGGTCTGACCGGTAGTGCTTTACTAGTTTATAGGTGGGCGAGGCCCAACCCACTGCTTCCGTCTGCCACTACGGAGGTATCCTGCGAGGTAACGGCTCCGAAAGGGGGAACTAAAGGTCTGTGTGCACAGAGTCGGGTGTGTGAGTTGCAATTGCATGATTCATCATACCCACTTGCATGTCATAGCATAATCGATTCATTTAACCCTAACACCTAAAGTATAAGTGGTATGGGATGCTTATACATTAGGACCTGCAAAACGACCCCTTAGTATATAAACTTGTGTGGGTAAGTTTATAAATTAAGGTTAATTTCATTATAAATATATGCTGCTGTTTGATAACCGACACCCCAATGTATAAGTGGTATGGGACACTCTATATGATGGGAGCCTTGTAGAAGATCCATTGGCTAATGCGCTTTCGCACATAAGTTAATGTTACCTTTCCTACTTTCTGTTTCTATCATATTTATTATAGAATTATTAGATTAGTTCCGCTGCCATCTGTTTCTTGATTAAATCTCCACCTTCATGTCCTTACCTTTCTTCCTCTCCGCTCGGTACCTAGGAGCCATGGGGGAAGGGTTAGGGGATGATAGGGCTTAGTCTTTATGACTAACGGTTTTCGAACCGCATCATTTAGGGGATCGCGGAGCCCAGCATGGAGGAGCAGCCCCAGAGACCGGTGCGCTTGGAGATGGGGCAGTCTAGCTCTAGAGTTCATACAGCCGGGACCGTGAGTCTCGACCTTGAGTAGTTTTGTTTTTGCTTCCGCATGAGAGATTGTAGTGAGGACATGATGTACCGGGCATAAGCCCGCATTTATAGTACTCTGATTATTGTTATTCTGTGGACACTCCCTTCGTGGAGATTTTATTCTATATATATGATTTACTTTCAGTGGACTTGCTCTTACTTCAATTATTGTGCTACCTTTCTGTTATCGAATTTGGCCGGTAGAATCGGCGCCTTGTGGTGATGACCCTTTAGTACGTGAAGGTGTCACCGCAAAGCGGCGATTCTGGGCCTAAAACCCCGAGTTTTAAAAAGAAAAAAAAGGGGGTCTTACACTTTCATCCATAGGTTCGGTGAAGATATCAGCTCTTTATAAATCAGTGTAGATATAGACAAGATTAATTTTATTTTTGTCTACACACTCTCTAATGAAATGATGTTTAATGTCTATATGCTTAGTTCTGCTGTGATGAACTGGATTTTATGCTATTGCTATAACACTTGTGTTATCATATAGTAATGTTGAATTATTTAAGTTGATTTCATAGTCCAGTAGTTGGTTTTGAATCCATAGCATTTGGGAACAGCAACTGCCAGCTGCAATATATTCTGCTTCAGCAGTTGATGTAGACATAGATGACCGCTTCTTGCAAAACCAAGACACTAATCTCATACCAAGGAACTCACACGTTCCTGAGGTACTTTTTCTGTCCACTCTGCATCCAGCAATGTCAGCATCTGAGTATCTAGTTAACTCAAACTCTGACTCAGTAGGATACCAGAGACCTAGACTAGGATAACCCTTTATATATCTCAAAATTCTTTTTAGAAAAACTAGATGGGATTCTTTAGGGTTCACCTGGAACCTAGCACAAAGGCATGTAGCAAACATAATATCAGGTCTGCTTACTGTAAGGTATAGTAGGGACCCAACAATGCCCCTATATAGTTTCTGATCCAAAGGTTTCCCATGTACATCAGAGTCTATTAAAGCATTAGTAGGCATGGGTGTTTTCTTTGCTTAGGCATCGGCCATCCCAAACTTCTTTATAAGCTCTTTTGCATATTTAGCCTGGGAAATGAAGATGCCATCAGGGAGCTGCTTCTCTTGGAGACCAAGGAAGTAGGAAAGCTCACCCATGCTACTCATCTCAAATTTTGAATGCATTAGATCAGAAAATCTCTTGCATAATTTGGGATCAGTAGAGCCTAATATTATATCATCTACATATATTTGTACAAACAGTATTTTATCACGATGCAATTTGGTAAACAAAGTCCTATCAACTATGCCTCTTGAAAAACAATGCTCTAATAGAAAGCTGGCTAAGGTCTAATACCAAGCTCTTGGAGCTTGCTTTAAACCATAGAGAACCTTGTGCAACTTAAACACAAAAGAGGGATGAGTTGGAGAAATAAAACCTGGAGGCTGTTCAACATAAACCTCTTCTTTAAGTTCCCCATTCAAGAAGGCACTCTTCACATCCATTTGATAGATTTTGAACTTTTTGAATGAAGCATAGGCTAGAAATATCCTTATTGCTTCTAGACTGGCAACTGGAGCAAAGGTTTGATCATAGTCAATCCCTTCCTCTTGTCTATACCCTTGAGCAACAAGCCTAGCCTTGTTCCTCACAATTACACCTTGGGCATCAAGCTTATTTCTGAATACCCATTTGGTTCCAATGACAGGGTAGTCTTTTGGTCTTGGAACCAAATCCCAAACCCTGCATCTCTCAAACTGATTGAGCTCTTCTTGCATTGTAATGATCCAGTGGGGATCTTGCTTTGCATCAGATATGGATTAAGGCTCAATTTGAGAGAGGAAACAGGCATGCATCAAGTCCTAGTTAAGTTGATGCCTTGTTTGTACACTTACTGTTATGTCTCCAATCACTTGGGATCTGGGATGATCCCTCAGTGTGACAAGATCAGTAGGTGGAGTTGGTTCAGCAACAATATTTGGGAAGGATTCCACTTATGGAATTACTTCTGTTGTTGTGGGGGGTTCAACTGCATCAAGATTTTCTTCATCACTTTATTCATTGGCTTGTTGAGAAGACTGGGATGTAAATTTTAATTCATCCAATTTCTCACACAAGTTGTTTACCTGTAAGGGGTTTCTAGTAGAAATTTCTTTCTCCTTGTAAAATATGTTAGTCTCATCAAATATAACATGCATGGATTCTTCTATTTTCAATGTGGATTTATTAAAAACCCTATAAGATTTGGTGACTTGGGAATATCTTAGAAAAATTCCCACTGCATCCTTTGCTTCAAACTTTCTAATGTGCTTTTTGTCATTATTATGAATATAGCATACACAACCAAAAACTTTAAAATAGTTAATTATTAGTTTCTTCCCTTTGAGCAATTCATAGGGGGTCTTATGTTTTAGTTTGTGTATCAAGCTTCTGTTCAGGACATAGTTTATTGTGCTCACTGCCTCTGCCCAATAGGATAGGGGCATATAAGCATCTGCAAGTAATGTGCCTGCAGCTTCAATGAGTGTTCTATTTTTCCTTTCAGCTACCCCATTTTATTGAGGAGTTCTAGGAGCTGAGAAGAAGTGTCTTATACCTTCTTTCCTACAGAACTCTATCATAAGAAGAGAATCAAACTCAGTACCATGATCACTTCTGATCAATGCAACTTGAGTAGAATACTCAATCTGTATATTCTTGAGAAAATCTGTAAGAACTTGAAAAGTATCTGACTTTGCTCTCAAAAAGAAAACCCAAGTGAATCTGGAGAATTCAACTACAACCACTAAGGTATAAGACTTCCCTCCTATGCTTTGTACATCAATAGGTCCAAAAAGGTCCATATGTAGTAAGTACAAAATCCTAGGTGAATCACTCTTATTAATGGATTTAAAACTATATTTAGTTTGCTTGCCTAGTTGACAAGCCCTGTAGAGGCCTTCCTTCTTATAGGTGCCAGAAGGTAAACCTCTCACAAGGTTATCCTTAGATTGCTTAGCAATGTTTTTTATATTCACATGTCCTAATCCCTTATACCATAAGTCATTTTGACTATTAACTAAGTTAAGCACACATATATCTGAAGTAATAGACTAGAAATTAACTAAATATATGTTTCCTTATCTACTGCCAATTAAAATTGGTTTGTTTTCTCTTGAGGTAATAGTTCAGGATTCAGAGTTGAATGATACCTGATAACCTTCATCACAGAGTTGGCTTATGGAGATGAGATTGTGCTTCAGTCCACTCACATATGCAACTTTCTTGAAAGTTACATCTCTAATCCTGATTTTTCCATAGCCATCTGTTTAGCCACAATTTGAATCACCAAAGATGTCCTTTGGTCCCAGCTTGGACTTATAGTCAATTAAGTTGTCCTTGCTGCCTGTCATGTGCTTGGAGCAGCCACTATCCAGATACCAGTGTTGATTATATGCTGGATAGGTCTTCATCTGCAAGTATAACACTTAGTTGTTCTTCACCTAGGTGACCTTTGGTCCTTGTTGATTTACATAGGAATAACTGGAAATATATGAGCATTCAGGTTGATCTTTATAGCCTTTGGGATGATATCTTCTGGTTGGTATTATCCATGTGCTAAAGGAATTAAAGTTCCTCTTAGAATTTGGATTTTTGTTGTTAAAATCTGGGATCGACAATTTCTGGTTGGATCGTCGAACTGAGCTCGACAATGTTGGATGAGATCGTCGATCTCTACTTGAAGAATGAGAGTATTCATTCTTGGAGTACCAAAATCATCGATCTCTGTTCGACGAACCATACTGATATCATCGATCATAGATCGAAGATTCATTATTACTTAAGTTGCGTTCAACGATCGTCGTTCTGAGTTCGACGATCTATTCATATATCGTTGATCTGCATTCGACGATAATTGTTGAACATTGTCATTTTTGTTTTTCTGGTTATTGAGGTTATTTTTAATTTCAATATGTTTAAGAACTTTATTAACCATATTGTCCTGTTCAGTATTTTTCTTTCCTTTGTCCTATATAAACTTTACTGGTTTGGAAAGATTATTTTTCTGAATTATAGGTGGATCACAAGGGGAGGCACCTAATCCTAGTTTACTATTGGTTATCCTAACATTTACAGTACTAGTGATATCTAATAATTGTAGACTTCTCCCATTTAAGGATTCTTCTAATATCTTGGCCTTGCAAAGTTCAGATTTCAAAAAAGGATATTTGTTGATTAGCAGAGATATGTTTATTTGTTAGGTAAGCATTCTCTGCAGTAGTTTTATCTAGGTCATTTAATTTTTCCTTGAGGAGTTTGATTTCCTTCTCAGAGCTAATTAAGTCTAAGCACAAATTTTTAAATTCAAGTTTAAATTCCTCTGATTCAAAATCATAAGAGGCTATTACCTGATCCTCAGCTGATAAGAGTTCTTCATCTTCAGACTCAACAGCATCTGATCTGCTGCTGCCTATCTCAATAGCCATGAGGCAAACTTCTTTGGCCTTCTGCTCTTCTTCATCCTCACTGGAGCTGGAGGAGGTTGACTCTTCTTAAGTGTCACTCCATGACTTAGCAACAAAGCCCTTGTCCTTCCTCTTGTGCTTGCTTGAGGAAGGCTTGCTGTAGTGACCCTTCCTTGAGTCACCCTCCTTTCTTCTATCCTTCTTCTGAACTTCTGGGCACTCAGAGATGAAATGCCCAGGTTTCCTGCAGCCAAAACACACAACTTCTTTAGATGGTGTTTTGTCATACCTTTGCTTGTCTTCATACTTGGTTGGTTTCCTACTGAAATCTTTTCTAGCCATCTTAAAGAATCTCTTGGCAAAGAGACTCATCAATTCTTCATTCACAGGAATGACTTCAAAGTCTCCTACAACTTTGAAAGCTATGTTGTGCTCTTTCCTAGTTGGTCTAGGAGTCTTGACTTCAGCTACTGCTTCCCTTGATTTTATCAGCTGCTCATAGGACTTTAGCTTTCCTAGTAGAGCTTCAGTTTAGATCTCTGTTGTACTTCTGGCTTCTCTGATGGGCCAGATTCTTGAGTCCCATGTGCTGGGGAAGCACGTGAGGATCTTGTCATTCACTTCAGTCAAAGTGATTTCCTTATCTAGAGTCCTTAGCTAACTAATAATGGAGCTGAGTCTGTTGTACATCACTTCCACTGTTTCAGCTTCATCCTTTTTGAAGTGTTCATATTGAGTGATGAGGTTGGATCTTCTATCCTTCCTCTCATCTGCTTATCCAGCCACCATCTGGTTATGGGAGTCCTAAATGGCCTTGGCTTATGGGCACTTAGCAACCTTTTGAAATATCTCATCTGACATTGTTTGAGCCAATATGTTCATGGCTCTGGCATCAGCTATCTTTTTCTTTCTCTGTGCATCTGTCCATCCAGGGGGTGGAACTGCACTCATGTCTGTTGAAGTTGATGAGGTTGAATCCACTGGAGCTGGTGGTCCTGTTAAGATGGAATTAAATATATCCTCATCAATAAAATTCATTTAGAGTCTAATTCTTGCCTTCCAGAGTGTGAACTTGGACAAGTTACACAATGGAGGTCTGGTGCTTGCATATTCTTTGTTCTGTGCCATGCTGTATAGATCTAGAAGATGTAAGAGAACAGATCTAACTAAGGATCTTGGTTCAAGGGTTAGCTTGTACAACCAAAAGAACCTCCTCTGATAATAATTGAAAGTTAGGGTTAGATCATGTATACTCTAGAGGGGGGGGGGGGTGAATAGAGTATGTCTGTGTGTTTTTTTTAAAAAATTTCTTCTTTAACAATATACTATCTTTACCTTTAACAACTATATCTAACTATCACAGATTAAAGTAAATCTAAGATCACAGAATATCGAACTAACACAGCCACAGCAAGAACAGAAAAGAAAGAGCAACCAGACGACACAAGAAATTTATAGTGGTTCCCCAAACTGGGTACATCCACTCTTCTACCACCCTTGGTAGGAATCCACTACAGGTTTTGATCAGGTGACTGTCACCAGTGAGCTTTTGATCAGGTGCTCAAAAACCAACCCAAGTATTTTGGAAGGAGACTTGCAACCAGAATAATTTTGAAGGGAATTAAAACCCTGTACAGAGGTGGGAATGAGAGAGTGATGTAAGTCTTTTTTTCTCAAGTCAAAATGAAAAGACTTTGTGGATTATTATTTGTTGTCAAAGCTCCCCCTGAGATCTTGAATTGTTCAGGAGTGCAAGATTTGTTCAAGGGTGTAGGCCTTCAGCTTTGATGATCGCTCGACACCAGGCTTCTAGACTGATAAGTATGTTTGTCTCTTGGAAAGCCTTGGAGCAGACTGAGGATGGATGAAGAAGATCAAAATTTTCTGTCTCTGTATATTGTTGATGTCGTGTATCTTCTTCTTTCAAAAGAATCAGGACTCATTAGTTTGTCGACGACCTTTTGAATTTTCAAATTCCTCCTGTAATCAATGTTGATGCGTTGAGAATTACATGGCATTGATTACTTTCCCCAACTGTTTCATTGAAAAAATTGCAGGCTATAATCCTGATGAAGACCGTAATTATTTCTCTATCTAACGGTAATATTCAGAGAATGTTAGAGCATTAATTGCACAGGAATTACTGCAATATAATAGGAACAGAAGGAAGGAAATAACTTAGTTTGGAATCATCGACCAGAAGATAGAATTCGTCGAGCTGAGTCCATTGTTCATCGAGCTAAGTATTGCTGTTCGTCGAGCTGAGATATAAGATCGTCGAACTCTGAATAGCTGATTGCTTCTTGGAGAAATCTTCTTGTTCTGTGCTCTAAGTTTGTTGACCTGAGAACAGCTTTTGCTTTGAGTGAATTATGTCGCTGAGTACATTTTTGTGCTAGGTGATCTTTGGCGTTGAGAGATGAAGTATTAGTCGACCTAAGAATAAAGATCGTCGAACTCTGTTAAGAAAAGTTTATCTCTGAGTTGGTCGATCTGAGTACGACTATCGTCGACCTGAGATCGACGAACGTAGATCTCTTTCTTTAAGGCTTGATTTCTCTAAGTCTTGAGTCTCTGACAGTGATGGAGGTTGTTCCTTTGTACTGTTGACTCTAAGGACATGGCCTAGACTTAAGAAACACATAAAATTTGACCCTTTTATACAACATGGGTCACAACATAAAAAGACAACCTAGCCCAAATAACCTAGGGGTTCCAACAGAGCATACTATCCTCAACTAAATGCAAGCCATCATGAACAGATCATGTACACCCTTGGATCATCAAGAGAAATAAGGGGAAGTTTTTAAAGCTTCCTTCCCTTTGGTACTAAATTTGCAACTCATGGAGAGATGTACAACCACACGGGAGGGATATAAGATTAACAGCAAAACAAGAGAATACAAGAAGATATTCGAACACTCAAAGAACAATTAAAAATTTATTGCTTAGAAATATTGGTTCAGACTGAGATACCTCAGTCCATTACACTAGACCCTTATTTATAGTTGTCCCTTAAGGGGATAACTTACATCACACGCTATCTTATCTTATAAGATAAGATTCTTTTCTTACAATACATGTTATTCCATTATTGACTTCTACGACACACAAGAATAACTTTACATCACAACATACACTTTATATCGCATCTTATCTTAAGCAATAAGATTCCTTCTTGACTTCTACAACATGCCATAATAATTTTATATCACATCATACACTTTATATCACATCTTATCTTATAAGATAAGATTCCTTCCTATCTTCTACGACACGTCATAATAACTTTACATCACATCATAATTGAAGGTATTCTTTCATCCTTTCCCCTAATGAAAAAAGATGATGACTCCATGTGATCTTTATTGTTGCTGGTGTAGGATGATTGTTTTTGATGGGGTTTTGGTGGAGCCTGGAATCTCGATGATCTAGAGCCTTAAAACTAGGGGTGGCAATGCTAGATTTCTTCAATATACTGAAGTGGAAGGATCATCGGATTTCACAAGTAAGTTGGAGGCAGGTTTATTGGGACATCAGTGATGGGTACACCATTGATAATATAGAGGAGTGTTTTATGGGCAAGAGTAAGAATCGAGATGATTTATTTGTGATCGTGCCAGAAAGCACAAGAATATTGTTTATGAATGTGGAGATGACTATCTAGAATATTCAATGTCAATTGGCATTAGAAATGGATAAGGATATGCTTATGTTTGTGGACTCCATTGAGACTATTTACTTCGGCTCATAGTTTTTCGCGCCAAAAGTTGGTGTTTCCAAATAAGTTAAGCTACTTTAGGAGTTGTTTATGCCTCTACTGGCATGGATGGATATCAAATCAGGCAATATACTAAAGGTGCCATCCTTTGTCAAATATGATGCTGAATGGATAGGTATTGCTAAAGTATAATATAACCATATAGGCTTCCTTATGAAAATCATAATAAAAATCTTCCCTACATTCGAGTATGGTTAAAAAAGTAAAACTGGGATATAAGGGAAAACTGGCTAGAGGACCTTCACTCAGGCTGTATTGCCTAATGTATATATTTTTTAAAATGTGCAAATGGTGTAGTGATCTTTTATGGAGGACGGAATACAGTAATTTGACTCTAATGTGTACATGAAGGTCCATCGCCTGAAAATAGTAGATGATTGGGAACACCACAGATATCGTCCGCTGAATTCGAGATAAGAAATCTGGGAGGAAATTATCTTTGCCCTTGATGCGTTGGTCTTCAAATTTCCACTGAGAGAACTAATTTATGCTTCGTAGAAGTTCGACTTGTAGCAACACCTTTTGTTTAAATTTTAGCATTTTCGAAAATGCCGACATATCCATTTTGATAAGGAAGTGATGCCTGATAACATGAAATTGAAATTTTCAGTTCCTCTTTTCACTTCTAGGATTTCCTTATTGGTGGATTGATAATGAAGCTCTACATTCTTGAAAGTCCCACTTTTGTACCCGCAGATTTGATGTTTCTCTTTTAATTCTTCAAGTAGTATTGCGCCCCAAAATTTATCGCTAGCATCAGTCTGAAGGATTCACTTGCCCGATGATGGAATTTGGAGTGGGGGAAAGTCTTTTGTTCGCAACTTTAATTTTTTAACTGCTTTAGTACACGCCTCATTCCATGGTGGTGCTTTTTTCCTGAGTAGATTAGTGAGAGGAATCCTGAGTTTGGCCAAATCATGAATAAATTTTGCCATATAATTCAAAATCCCCAAGAATTGTTGGACCAGCTTAAATGTTAAGTTCTCGTTTGGAAAATGATCTAATTGGGTTGTAATATGTGGTCAGAGCTGGAATTGATTATCTGATATATGCATACCCAAGAAATCAATGTCAAATTTTTCAATAATAAATTTTGTTTTAGATAACATAATGCCATATAATTTAACCATGCCATGAAACTTGGATAGTGGGCTTTGATGGGAGCCAATATCTGGTGAGAACAGTAAGATGTCCTCAATATAGGCCAAAGTATTTTCCATGATGGGCTGGAAAATTTTATTCATCGCCTTCTGGAATAATGAAGGGTTTGGTTTTAGTCCGAAGGCTACGACGGTCCAATGGCAGTGTATTTCGGGGATGCAGAAACCATTTTTATGTCTGCCATTGGGGTGAATTCCTTTCTTCCAGAAACCTGTTTTAAGATCGAACTTGGAAAATAGTTTTGCCTTTGGGAGTTTTTGAAATAGAACTTCTCTCATTGGTAGAGGGAACTTATCATCTTCAATAAAATGTTTGAGAGACTGGTAGTTAATTACTAGTCTCTTCTTTCATCTAGCCTGCTCGGTCCTTTTGTTCACATAAAAGGCTTCACAGGACCACTGTGATTTTGTGGGTTCGGTTAACCCTTATTTTTGCAAATTGGTCAACTTCTTGTATAGAAAGTGCATAATGTTCTGGATTCATACCTTTGTGACTTGCCTTTATGGGGTTAATATTTTCATTCCTCTTAAATGGCAGGGAGACGAATAATTGAGGATTATTCCAAAGAGGGTGATCGCACTTTTGTATGAATTTTGTATGTGATTCGGCGCAAGAGGTACGGGCAATGTCATTCCTGATGGGGCTTAGAATTTTAATTTGGTAAAGATTTAGAGTCTTTATCCATGGTAGTAGATGACTTTTATATCTTAATCCTTATTTATTCCATGTAATTCGCTTTAGCAAGTGCAAAATGTCAAACTCAATAAGTAGATCTTTTGTTTGGAGTTCTGATCCATAAACTTGATGTCTAATAACATATCCTGGGAAGAGTTGGATATTGATGGGTTTACTGAATAGAGTTATTGTGAAGAGGTCACCGTTGGCTGCTCGGAATGATTTGTAGCAGGAATTCTAGCATTCTTTTGGCATGATGTTTGGCTTCATGATTGAGGATGTAGCTCCAATATAAAAGAATGATATCACTAGAATAGGTTTATACCATTTTCCTATGAAATTATGGATCTTGGTAGAAGGGGTTGGTTGGCAAAGAAAGTTGTCATTAGTTGCGGTGGTATAAATATTATTAAAAAGATTGATATTTTCGTCAGATTCAATAGATTAGTATGATAGATCTGCTCCCAGGGCGAGAATTGTGTCTGGCCCAACTTCACCATCTATATAAAAGAGTGACTCAATATCATTGTTGTCTACATCCTCAACTTGAGGGAGTTTCACAATGAGCTATGAACACTTCTCTTTATCAGGACTGTTTTTTGCAAATGTAACTTCTTTCTGCATATATAACACCTTGAAGATTTTGTGCTTCCTTTCTTCTTTCTGAGAAATCTCCATTTCTTCTAGTTCCTTTTACCGAAATAATCTCTTCCTCCATCTCCTCTACATGTGAACGGTCTGTTCTTTTTTCTCTTATTACACGTACAAGATTTGTCTTTTCCACACTTGATTTGGAGGTCATGGTGATCACAAGCCGAGCCAAGGTTTTTTACTTTGGTCCTCAATTTGCTTAAGGAATTTCTTTTGGTTGCACGACTTTTCAAGAGAGAGTAATACATTCTATTAGAGCTCACCAATAAATATATTGATGATATGGATGTTTTTTACTTGTAGGACCCAAGATGTTTCTATTCCAAGAGGCTCTGGAAGCGAATATAGGAAAGTTTGCTTTAAATTGACGTCGTTAATCCCATTGATCGCATAAAATATTTTTTTTCATCTTCTTATAATTGTTTTCTAGGTCTTTTCTTTTATACAAGCAGCACCCCATGCTCAAGTATTCCTCTCTAGCTTGAGTTGTATAGTGATCTCATGTTCCCAAGAATTCATTATGGACATGCATGATCAAGGAATCCACATTTAGGCTTTGTTTAAACATGTGTTGTTTGTATGCTCATAGAGTATTACACCATTGCCATAGTATGTCATGAAACTTTGACACAAATCTGTCTTCAACTGCGGGTACTGTTACTTCAGGCTATAGCAACTCGGCAGTGCACCAAGCATGCATTCCATAGATTCTGTCCTGCCATTTTGATGGTGGGATGTTGTCAAATGAAAAGACATTTCATTGGTCATTTTGGAATTGGCCAGATTGCTATGGTCCTTGATGGGGTGCTTGATCAGGGTCATGTTCTTCTTCATCTTAAACAATAGGGTCTTCAGTATGTGGATATGCCATTAGACTGTTGAGGGATAGGTCCTCTATATTTGTATATTCAGAGTACTTCTCCTGTATGGTTGGTGGGTGTTTTGGAATTTGTGGTTGTGTAGATATTTGCTTTAATAATTAGGAGATAGGATTGCCAACCATGAGCTGAGAAGACGGTTGAGTTGCGGGCAACTCTTGTGGTGAAGATTCTTTGGATGGATGTTTTTCTAATTTTTCATTTTGAAGACTAGGGTGTTTCATAGTGCATTTTCGGGAGTAAAGCTACACTATTGAAAGGATTGAGATCAAATAGGGAGAGACTGGATAAAGGTTTAGAATATGTTAGAAGCGGAGGTAAATAAGAGGAGTAAGATGGGGCTTCATAATATCCTGGGGAGTGGTATTGTTTTTGGGTTTATAGAGAATGTTTTTCAATTTTAGACCTTTTAACTCCCCTATTTGGTAGTGCAGTGTTGCAACATATGTCCCCGCTAGTTGGGGTGCTCCAACAATCTAAAGTTAGACATTAAGGCTATTATAGATATGGAGATCATAAAGCAACAAGTTGAAGTTTGGAAATAGTGTTTTAAATAATGTTCCAGTATTCATGGTAGTCTGGACAACTGCGATGCAGGCAAGACTATATTACTAAAACCTTGTGTCCAGGAGAGCTAATCGAGATACCCACTGGGATTCCCTTCCTTGCGTGAAAAGAGAGAGCCATTATCATAGCTCCAAAATACTTGTGGGAATAATCGGGAGCCTTCCATTGTCCAAGAAGTGCCTCATCCAATAATATAGGAAATATTTGTTCTACTTCTGTAGCAAGAATAAGCACTTGTTCAAGCCTCGAGGCTTGGATAAGTTCTTTTGCAGCGAGTGTCTCATTTGAAGTGAGAGCCTATCATAAGACTCGAGAAACTGGATGATATTTTTGGGTGAAAAGTTTTATATGGGTTTAATAAGTGGAAATCTGTTACTGGAATTCGTCTATCTTCAGTAAGGTAGTTGACTTTATGGAACAAGTCAGAATTTGTTGAGGTAGTGATGGCGCGGCTCCTCCAACACTTCTTGATGATGACCGGTTGTCGCGGCGCAACAACTTAAAGATTTTAGGCGTCATGACAACGCTACGGGCGCTAATGGAAATTTGCATTACAACCTCCATCCGCGGCGCGCAAAGCCTACTTGAAGAAGTTTAAAATAGTTTTAATTAGTTTAAATATATTTGCTTTAAAATATAACTTGTAATATTTTTATTTTCATGTTGGTGTGTTATTAGACATTTGGTGTGCTATTAACCATCCGGATTGATTAGATCTTAATCTCAAATCTTGGATGGTTGGATTTCATTTGTAACTCCTATTTAAAGGAGGCTTTTTATGAGATGAAGAAGATTTGGAAAACCTAAAACCCTCCCCTTTCAAATAGGAAATTTTGGCCAAGCTTGTGAGAAGCTGCCCCCTCCCTTGTGGTGTGAAGCCTCTCCCTTTGCTACCTCCATCCCGTTCGGTGCGACTCCGGTGTGGCTTCCTTCGGTGCGACTCCAAGGAAGAAGGTTGCAGCCCCATTCGTTGTGAAGCCGATGGTTCCGTGGAGAGAGTGATTCACCCACTTATCTTGAGTGCTTGATCTTCTTAGTTGGGTAAACTCTTCTCTTTCTCTTGTGTTTTCTTCTTGTAAGGTTTATGGAGGAAGAACCATCGTGTTCTGCGCAATTTTAAAATCTCAAACGCTTTTAAATCTCTGATTAAATAGTTATTGATCGTGTTCCTTTTTCGGATCGAGTAGATCCTTTTTGCTTGAGCGGATCTTGGCTTGTCGCCTTGGTCTTGTTCTTGAAAAGGATTGACAACCTTTGCATTTTCTTGGGGAATAAGTCGACTCTTATTTTGATCGCTGTTTTAGTGTTGGCACTCCTCCTATTTGTTTTGGTTTGTATGCAGAAAGGAAACGTGTTGTGGGCGATAGTGTAACGCCCCCGATTTTTTTTCTGTGTTTTGTTTTCACCATCGCTTGGCATTTCGATGTCGTGTTGTCGGCTTTTGCCTTTGTTAGAGAGTGCTCATAGTTCTTTAGGTTCCTCTAGTGATCCATTAGGAGCCTGTTTGCAAGATTCCCCAGCAAGCCGGAGTCTGTTTTGGTGACTCGGCTGGGCCTCTCAGGGAATGCTTGTGTTTTGGCTTCGGGCAGTGTTAGCCCAAGTTTTGATCGTCGGATGTTGTTTTCGACTTCGCCGTTGTGTTTGTAGCTGTGGTGTTTAGCAACGGGGCGAGTTTTGTCGAAATCCGATATCGTTCGTTTCTCGCGTCGTTTCGACGTGCGTTTGGTTAGCCGGTAGTGGCTACCCGTTTGTTGTGCTTGGCCTGGTGTGATCGAGCTTGGTAAGGCAGGTGCTTGTTTTAGGCTAAAAAAGTTTCGCCTTTGTTTTCATTTGGTGAATATTTATATAGGTATATGTATGTATATACATATAAGTGTGCTGTGTATGTATTTATATATATCTATATGTGTGTGTATATATATATATATATATATATATATATATATATGTTCATATATATATATGTGTATATATATATACATTACTATTCAAGTGAATAGTAGTAGCTGGGGGCTCGGGTAGCAGCTTCAGTTAGCTTTTCCTTAGCTTAGTGGCTATAATATGAATGCATATATATACTATATAAATATATATATAAAAATTAAAGCAATAGTGGCTGCTATATAATATACTTAAGTGCTGGTTGAGTGAAGAAGGGCTCGGGTTAGCTGTTTAAGATAAGCATCAAGCTTGTAGTGGCCGAATAAACTAGTATTAGATCTAAGCTTTGGTGGCTAAGTATCAATATTTTAATAGCTTAGTGGGGCTAGATTGTATTATAATATTGGCTAGTGGGGGGTATATCCCAAGCCTTTCCTTATCTCCTTCCCCATTCCCGAGCAGCAAGCTTCCAGCGGAAGGAAAGCAGGCGGGAGGCAGAAAATCAGTAGCTTTGACCGGTGGTTTCCGACGTGCTAGTGCTCGATTTGCCCGGGAAATTTCGGATTTGAGCTGCTCCCGCAGAGATCTTGCTTCCTAGGTATGTTATTTAGCTTTTAGGGCTGTCTTTAGAGAGCTGAGATTTTCGGGTTTCTCCTTCTTCTTCCCTCATGCTCCAACTTAGCTTCCTAGGTGTCCGATCTTGCCGCCGGAGCTGAAGATTGGAGGTTTCCGGCTGTTTCCGAGAAGTAGAGGCAAGTGGCTCCCTTGCCCTTGCATACTCTGTTGTTTTAAAGCTTGTTTAATTTTTTTTTATTCCTATTCATTAACTAAATCAGCCATCTTGAGCTGCTTTAATTTTTTTTCCTCTATTTTTCTTTTTAATTATCTCGGCAAGTGTCAAGTTTAGCAGCTGGTGTTGGAGTTTTGGCCTAGGTTTAATGGTGTCTTAAGGCTAGGTTTGATGCTAGGTCGGTTAAGGAGAGCAACATGAGCCTTGGAATTAATTTTCCAAGGCTCTGCTTGGCTGGCGTTGAGAAGAGCTGGGACGGATTTAAAAAATTTCTAAGTACCCAGGCGTTGAGTGAAGGCTATTCACTCAACCTCAGGTGTTTTTTTTGCGGCTAAGGGCCCAGTCGTTGAATTAAGTCCACTCACTCAACACCGTAGTTCTTTTTAGGCTAATTTTATAGCCTTGGGATGAGAGCTTCTTTAGGGATGTTAGAAAAGTTTTACCTTTCTAAGGGGGATGTTGGGGGTGTTCGGCTAGTTTTTGCATGCCGACTCGTAGGCTATGACCAGAGGGGGTGTTATTGTTTGGACTCTGAGGGGTGAATTGTGTGTGCTAAGATGTGGCCACCACTAAGTTTGGACACTGTGGCCAACTTGTTGGGTGTGTGGACCCCGAAGCTGCCACCGGTTGTATTTTCACCCTTGAGTATTTTTGGGGTCTGGTTGTTGGTGTTGGATACTGTGACCACCCACTCCAGCCCCTTATTTTTACATCCCGGTCATTTGCCCACAAACCTAGGACTGTTAGTTTCCAATTATCTACTTTTGGTTTCTCCCTGCTTTTATTCTGATACTTTACTACTGCAGGTTGATTTCTTTCCAGAGCAGGTAGTTTTTGTGCTCACACTTGGTGTGATTTGCCTTTTTTTCCCTTTAAGCAATAATTCTTTCTTTTTTTCCTTCTTTTTGTTGTTTAGTACTTTGTTGCCGGGTTGGAAAACCCTTCATTATTTAAGTAATCTGACACTCCTTTCTTTTATTTATTTCCTTGCTGAGGCATTTCTTTTCTTGAATGTCTCAGGTCCAGGTTGTAGCCGATTGAGCGGCTGATTTTTCATTTGCTAGGTCTTGCTGGTAGCCTCCAGGGTAGCAGAGTTGCAGATCACTCCCTTGTGAGGTAGTCATTTTTCTTTTCTGTATGGACATGCACACTCACCGGTGGGTTCGTGTTGGGTTGTCAACGCCCACTGGTGGCTTTCTTGTTTTGCTAAGTATGAATTTAGACTGCTGTTTTTGCCCTCTTGGGGTTGTTTACTTGCTTTTGGGAAGGTTTTATGCTAGGTTGCATGTTAGGTATTTTAAAACCCTAAACAATTATATGTACCTCATGCATAACATATTTGATAACTAAAGCACTATTTTCTTAAAGCGTAAAACCTCTTTTAATACATATATACTATACTCACCTTAGGTGTCGTGCATTCTATAAGTTGTCTCTGGTGGACCCTTATACTCATTTAGGGTGTCAAACTAACATAATCAAAGTATTTTTCCGCTGTAAGCATATATATTTTTTTAGCGTGGACTAGCTGATCCACTGTGCCGAGGGATACGGCCTTCAAACAAACTGGTTTTCTATTAAATTAAAACTTGTGATTTATTGTTTTGGTGTGTCGCCTGAGCGTCGGCAGTTATCCCCTGCTCGACGTGGCATCCCAACGCGTATTTTCCCTTACTCTGATACTTCTTAACATCGGGGAAAATGCGGGTCGTAACAGTTGGTATCAGAGGAGGTTGTCTTGATAATTTGTCAGGCAACCTGTCCTTTTGATTGCATAAGATGTTTAGCTTCATAAGCATACACTCACCGATATATCATCAGCACATCTTGGCCAAAGCACGAACACTACACTCATAAGCATAAAGAAGTATACGGGGCATATTATGTAGTATGGGATGCATAATATGTGTTCGTATATGGAGCCACCATAGGAGGCAACATGTGAGGGTTATGTAGTATGGGATGCATAACCTCACCACATGAATGCGGCTAGCACATTTTACTTTTTTTATTGCATGGGAATGTTATGTAGTATGGGATGCATAACATTTTCATGTGTACGCCGCCCATGGTATGCATTAAGGCCTTTTTAGAATGCATAGCACAACATGCATTGCATAACATTTCATAAGCACAACGTGCTAGGCTAAAGATTTGCATGATGACATATGTACACACATGGTTTGAGTCAAAACGAATATAAAAGCATGCATCCATGATTTAGGCACATGAGTTAGTGTGATGGTAGTGAACCATCTTAGGTTAAGCATGGAATCATCATTATAAAACAAATCTCAGAGCAAGATTTGCAGTTATAATTCATATTTAAGTATGCTTGTCTTTACCGGGTAGGCTTGTTTTAGTAGTTGGGATGGGTTTTAATTAGGATTGGTGCGATTATAGGATGGTGAAGCGTCCTGCGACGCGATCGACTCCCCAATCTGCGGGTGAGTCTTCGGGATCCCAGAGCAAGGCCCTGATTGAGAGCTTGCGGCTAAGTAATGAAGCCTTGATAAGACAGATGGTGGACATACAGAGCTAGATCTAGTCGTTGGTAGCAGTAGTGGCTGGGCAGGCTCAGAGAGCTCAGGACCCCGTTGGGGGTGTGGCTGTTCCTCCTGCTCCTCTTGTGTCTCTAGTTGTAGTGCCCCCGGAGATGGTCTTCATATCTCGATTTCAGCGTCTTAGGCCTCCTACTTATGGCGGGCAGGCAGATTTCATGATTTTGGATGATTGGCTGATTTCTATAAAGGAGATGTTCACCTATTCCGGGATTATGGATGATCAGAAAGTAATGCTCGCAGCCTACCAGCTCAAGGGATTGGCAATGAGTTAGTGGATAAGGGAGAAGGAAAGTATGGTGGCAGGATGCACCTGGGAGTCTTTTAAGGAGATGCTGTTAGGTAAATTTCTGCCCACGGTCGAGCGGGACCGTTTGATGAATGACTTCCTGCATTTGAAGCAAAGGAAACTCACAGTTAGTGAATATGAGATTAAGTTTAGCAAACTGAGTCGGTTTTCTCCTGGACTTGTGAGTGTTCAAGCAGACCAGGTTAAACGGTTTCTGGGTCGGTTAAGAAGCGACGTTCAGCAGTTAGCAAATGCCTACGGAACAGTCAGTTATGCCGGAGTGGTGGAAGCTGCTTTGAAAGTTGAGGCCATTGAGAATGCTAAGAATAGAGGCAAGCAGGCGAGGCAAGACAAGCGGAAGTCTGTTGGGGGGGAAGGCCCCCAGGAACCTGATGTAGTTTCAAGGAAGAATACCAAGGGGACGTGTAGCTTCTACGGCCGGCCAGGCCACCCCCTGGAGAAGTGCTTCATGAGATTGGCAGCGCAGAAGAAAGAACAAGTCCATGCTATCCAGGGTGCTCCCAGAGGGGATGTGGTGTGTTCCTTGTGTGGAAGGAAGGGGCATAATGTGGCCCGTTGTTGGTCGAAAGATAAGGTTTGCTTCCAATGTGGGCAGAAGGGCCATCTCAAGTCGAGGTGCCCTCAGGCACAGCCCATTCTTCCGGTGGTTCCTTTGCAGGAGTTGCTTCCACCCCCGCACGTGGATAAAGGCAAGGGGAAGCTGAATGTTATCTCTTCAGAGGAAGCGTTGACCTCGACCCAGGTCATTTCAGGTTAGCTTTCTTCCTAACTTAAATTTTCTGCCTCTTGTATAGTGTAGCTTTTGTTTTCCCTTAGTTGTGTGGGTTGTCGTATAGGGAGATTTAAGGTAAAGAACCGTTGGGCGCGCGTTCTTTTCGATTCTTGCGCCACCCACTCTTTTGTTGCTAGGGATTTCGTGGAGCGATTCCAGTTGGGCCTAGATCATGTTGGTGGAGCTTTCTGCATCAAGTTTCCTTCGGGCGATTCTGTGATTTCATACTTGGGTATTCAGGCCTGCCCAATCTTGTTGGGAGACTTTCTAGCTAAGGAAGATCTGAGAGTGATTGATCTAGAGGACTTTGATGTCATCCTAAGCATGGATTGGTTGTCCAGATATGATGCGGTTATCCAGTATAAGGGTAAGCGCTTGGATTTCGTGAAGGACGACGGTCAGCCCGAGAGCGTTTTTGCCGACCCTGTCCAGGAGACTCCGATTGTTTCTGCGGTACGTGCTTGAAATTTTCTTGTTCCGAGCTATTTTGCATGTTTGGTCTCTCTAGTAGGGGCAGATGTTAGTGTGCGCGGTTGGAAGAGATTCCTGTTGTTTGTGAGTTCCCCGATGTTTTTCCTGGTGATCTTCCCGGACTTCCACCCGATAGAGATGTTGAGTTCGTTATAGATTTGGAGCCGGGTACGCGTCCTATAGCTAAGGCGCCATACTGCATGGCCCCGCGAGAGCTGGAGGAGTTGCGGATCAAGCTAGATGGGATGTTGGCAAAGGGTTTTTTTAGGCCGAGTTCGTCGCCCTGGGGTGCTCCTATTCTATTCGTAAAGAAGAAGGATGGGTCGATGAGGCTATGCATCGACTATAGAGAGATGAATAAGGTTACAATCAAGAACAGGTACCCATTCCCTCGGATTGATGATTTGTTTCACCAGCTGAGTGGTAGTGCTGTGTTTTCAAAGATAGACCTTCGTTCGGGCTATCACCAGTTGAGGATTCGGGAGTCTTATATTCCGCGGATGGCGTTCCGTTCTCGTCATGGGCACTTCGAGTTCTTAGTCATGTCATTTGGTTTTACTAATGCGCCTTCAGCTTTCATGGATTTGATGAACCGTGTGTTCAAGGATTACTTAGACAAGTTTGCGATTGTCTTTATTGACGACGTTTTGGTGTACTCCAGGAATGCAGAAAATCATGATCGGCATTTGCATCTAGTCTTGACGACTCTGAGATACCATAAGCTTTATGCCAAGCTGAGCAAATGTGAATTTTTGCTGCCTCAGGTATCTTTCCTCGGCCATGTAGTTACCAAGGAGGGGATCTCAGTAGACCCAGAGAAGATCGCTACAGTTATGGAGTGGGCGACACCTGTTACTCCTCGTGAGATCAGAATCTTCTTGGGTTTGGCGGGTTATTATAGAAGATTTGTGAAGGGATTCTCCACCCTGTCTGCACCTTTGACCCGGTTGACCCAAAAGAATGTAGCCTTTGTATGGGATGACAAGTGTGAAGAGGCTTTTGAGGAGCTAAAGAGGAGGCTATGTTCAGCCCCTATTCTGTCTTTGCCTACTGAAGGTGTTGAGTATGAGGTTTATGTGGATGCTTCCCATATCAAGGTGGGAAGCGTGCTGATGCAAGGCGGGAAGGTAATTACGTACGGGTCGAGACAGCTAAAGACTCATGAGAGGAATTACCCTACGAACGACCTGGAGTTTGCTGCTGTGATCTATGCTCTGAAGTTGTGGAGGCATTTGCTATATGGTGTGCAGTGCAGAATTTTTACTGATCACAAGAGCTTGAAGTATGTCTTCATGCAGAAGGAGTTGAACCTGCATCAATGGCGATGGTTAGAGTACGTGGCCGACTATGATGTTGAGATTCAGTATCATCCGGGCAAGGCCAATGTGGTGGCCGATGCCTTGATTCGGAAATCAGGAAAGATCTTTGGTCTCACAGCTGAGTCATTGGTAGAGGAGTTTCTGTTGATGGACATTTCTGTGGGTAGATGTGATGGGCAGAGTAGTCTTGCAGTGGCAGAGCCTTTATGGATCGCGCTCACGAGATTGCATCAGAAAGATGATCCTGACCTTCTGCGGTTGTATGTTCGAGCTGAGAAAGGCGAGCTTCAAGATTTTTTTATAGATGATTCAGGTACCTTGAAGTACCGTGGCAGGTTTTGCATTCCTTCTGTTGGCAATATCAGGGTTATGGTGTGCAGGGAAGCCCATGGTTCTAGCATTGCCTACCACCCAGGATCCACCAAGATGTACCGCGACCTGAAGCAGATTGCCTGGTGGTATGGGATGAAGGGAGACATAGCTAGATTTGTTTCTTAGTGCAACACTTGCAAACAAGTAAAGGCTGATCATGGAAGACCAGGTGGCATGCTGACTCCCTTGGAGATTCCTACTTAGAAGTGGGAAAGCATCTCGATGGATTTCATTACAGGCTTACCAAGGTCTCCGAGGGTGCATGATTCGGTATGGGTGATCGTGTACAGACTGACGAAGTTTGCCCACTTCGTTCCATTCAAGATTGATTACCCGATGAGAAAGATTGCTGAGCTGTATGTGGAAGAGGTTATCAGATTGCATGGCGTCCCCGTGAGCATCAAATCAGATCGAGACTCCAGGTTCACGTCTCGTTTTTGGAAGAGTCTTCAGCAAGGATTGGGGACAGATTTGAGGTATTCCACTTCTTACCACCCGCAGGCCAACGGCCAAACAGAGCGAGTAAATCAGATTGTGGAAGACATGATTCGATGCTATATTCTGGAGCATGGTGGGGTGTGGGACGAGCGTTTGCGGTTTATGGAGTTTGCATATAACAATATCTATAAAGAAAGCTTGCAAATGGCTCTGTTTGAGGATTTGTATTGGAGGCGCTGCAGGACTCCCTTATTTTGGGCTGAGGTTGGCGAGAGATAGTTGCTGGGTCCAGAAGCACTCAAGGAGATGGAAACTTCGGTGAAGCTTATTCGGGAAAAGCTTCGATTAGCCCAGGAGAGGTATGAAAAGAACGCCAACCGGCGTAGATCAGATTTGGAATTTGCTGTGGGGGACCAGGTGTTCTTAAAGGTTTCTCCGATGATGGGGATCAAGAGATTTGGAAAGGACCAAAAGTTTGACCCGAGATATGTGGGGTCATTCAGGGTTGTTGAGCGGATCGGTGTGGCAGCTTATAGGCTGGAGTTTCCCGCAAATTTTCCTTACATCCATGATGTTTTTCACGTCAGTCAGCTGCGGAAGTGTGTGCATAGTTACAGGCAGGTTTTGGAATTTGTCCCTCTGTTAGAGCCGAACCTTTCTTATGTGGAAGTTCCTGTCCGCATTTTTGATGCTCGGGATCGCGTGTTGCGGAAGAAAACAATTCCTATGGTGAAAATTTTGTGGATGAACCATGATGTAGAAGCGCGACTTGGGAGCTAGAGTCGATAATGAGGGAGGCTTACCCTCACCTTTTCCCCTGACTTGTGTCTGGTATGATTGCACTCTTTCTTTTTATGGCTTTTGATTAGCTTGTTCTTTTTCCCCTTTTGTTAGAAGGGTTGTGTGTAAAGTTTCGGGACGAAACTTTCTTCTAGGGGGAGTGACTGTAACGCCCCCAATTTTTTTTCTGTGTTTTGTTTTGACCATTGCTTGGCGTTTCGATGTCGTGTTGTCGGCTTTTTCCTTTGTTAGAGCGTGGTCATTGTTTTTTAGGTTCTTCTAGTGATCCATTAGGAGCTTGTTTCCAAGATTCCCCAGCAAGCCGGAGTCTGTTTTGGTGACTCGGCCGGGCCTCTATGGGAATGCTTGTGTTTTGGCTTCGGGCAGTGTTAGCCCAAGTTTTGATCGTCGGATGTTGTTTTCGACATCGTCGTTGTGTTTGTAGCTGTGGTGTTTAGCTACGGGGCGAGTTTTGTCAAAATCCGAGATCGTTCGTTTCTCGCGTCGTTTCGACGTGCGTTTGGTTAGTCGGTAGTGGCTACCCGTTTGTTGTGCTTGGCCTGGTGTGATCGAGCTTGGTAAGGCCGGTGCTTGTTTTAGGCAAAAAATGTTTAGCCTTTGTTTTCATTTGGTGAATATTAATATAGGTATATTTATGTATATACATATAAGTGTGTTGTGTATGTATTTATATATATCTATATGTGTGTATATATATAATATATATATATATATATATGTTCATATATATATATATATATGTATATATATATATACATTACTATTTAAGTGCATAGTAGTAGCTGGGGGCTCAGGTAGCAGCTTCAGTTAGCTTTTCCTTAGCTTAGTGGCTGTAATATGAATGCATATATATACTATATAAATATATATATATATAAATTAAAGCAATAGTGGATGCTATATAATCTACTTAAGTGCTGGTTGAGTGAAGCAGGGCTCGGGTTAGCTGTTTAAGATAAGCATCAAGCTTGTAGTGGCCGAATAAACTAGTATTAGATCTAAGCTTTGGTGGCTAAGTATCAATATTTTAATAGCTTAGTGGGGCTAGATAGTATTATAATATTGGCTAGTGGGGGGGGGGGGGTATATCCCAAGCCTTTCCTTATCTCCTTCCCCATTCCCGAGCAGCAAGCTTCCAGCGGAAGGAAAGCAGGCGGGATATGGAAAACCGGTAGCTTTGACCGGTGGTTTCCGGCGTGCTAGTGCTCGGTTTTGCCCGGGAAATTTCGGATTTGAGCTGCTCTCGCCGAGATCTTGCTTCCTAGGTATGTTATTTAGCTTTTAGGATTGTCTTTAGAGAGCTGAGATTTTCAGGTTTCACCTTCGTCTTCCCTAATGCTCCAGCTTAGCTTCCTAGGTGTTCGATCTTGCCGCCGGAGCTGAAGATTAGAGGTTTCCGGCTGTTTCCGAGAAGTAGAGGCAAGTGGCTCCCTTGCCCTTGCATACTCTGTTGTGTTAAAGCTTGCTTCATTTTTTTATTTTATTTTATTCCTGTTTATTAGCTAAATTAGCCATCTTGAGCTGCTTTGATTTTTTTTCCTCTGTCTTTCTTTTTAATTATCTCGACAAGTGTAAAGTTTAACAGCTAGTGTTGGAGTTTTGGCCTAGGTTTAATGGTGTCTTAAGGTTAGGTTTGCTGCTAAGTCGGTTAAGGAGAGCAACATGAGCCTTGGAATTAATTTTCAAAGGCTCTACTTGGCTAGCATTGAGAAGAGTTGGGACGGGTTTAGAAAATTTCTAAGTACCCAGGCGTTGACTGAAGGCTATTCACTCAACGCCAGCTGTTTTTTTTGCGGCTAAGGGCCCAGGCGTTGAATGAGGTCCACTCACTCAACGTCGTAGTTCTTTTTAGGCTAATGTTATAGCCTTGGGATGAGAGCTTCTTTAGGGATGTTAGAAAAGTTTTACCTCCTTAAGGGGGATGTTGGGGGTGTTCGGCTAGTTTTTGCATGCCGACTCGTGGGCTATGACCAGAGGGGGTGTTGTTGTTTTGACTCTAAGGGGTGAATTGTGTGTTCTAAGCTATGGCCACCACTAAGTTTGGACACTGTGGCCAACTTGTTGGGTCTGTGGACCCTGAATCTTCCACCGGTTTAGTTTTCACCCTTGAATATTTTTGGGGTCTTGTTGTTGGTGTTGGACACTGTGGCCACCCACTCCAACCCCTTATTTTTACACCCCGGTCATTTGCCCACAAACCGAGGACTGTTAGTTTCCTATTGTCTACTTTTGTTTTCTCCCTGCTTTTATTCTGATACTTTACTACTGCAGGTTGATTTCTTTCCAGAGCAGGTAGTTTCTCTGCTCAAACTTGGTGTGATTTGCCTTTATTGCCCTTTAAGCAATAATTCTTTCTTTTTTCCTGCTTTCTGTTGTTTAGTACTTTGTTGCTGGGTTGGAAAACCCTTCTTTATTTAAGTAATCTGACGCTCCTTTCTTTTATTTATTTCCTTGCTGAGGCATTTCTTTTCTTGAATGTCTCAGTTCCAGGTTGTAGCCGATTGAGCGGCTGATTTTCCATTTGCTGGGTCTTGCTGGTAGCCTCTAGGGTAGCAGAGTTGCAGATCACTCCCTTATGAGGTAGTCATTTTTCTTTTCTGTATGGAAATGCACACTCACCGGTGGGTTCGTGTCGGGTTATCGACGCCCAATGGTGGCTTTCTTGTTTTGCTAAGTATGAATTTAGACTGCTGTTTTTGCCCTCTTGGGGTTGTTTACCCTCTTCTGGGAAGGTTTTATGCTAGGTTGCATGTTAGGTATTTTAAAACCATAAACTATTATATATACCTCTTGCATAACATATTTGCTAACTAAAGCACTATTTTCTTAAAGTGTAAAACCTCTTTTAATACATATATACTATACTCACCTTAGGTGTCGTGCATTCTATAAGTGGTCTTTAGTGGACCCTTATACTCATTTAGGGTGTTAAACTAACTGAATCAAAGTATTTTTCTGCTGTAAGCATATATATTTTCTTAGCGTGGACTAGCTGATCAACTGTGCAGAGGGATACGGCCTTCAAACAAACTGGTTTTCTATTAAATTAAAACTTGTGATTTATGGTTTTGGTGTGTCGCCTGAGCATCAGCAGTTATCCCCTGCTCGACGTGGCATCACAACGCGTATTTTCCCTTACTCTTATACTTCTTAACCTCGGGGAAAATGCGGGTCGTGACAGATAGATGCTTGAGTAGGTGCGAACGATCAAGAGTACGTTGTAGGCGAACTAGAGTTTTCCCGTTTAACTTTTTCGCGGTGACATACACTGCATCAATTTGGTATCAGAGGCGTTCGTTTCTACTTCCACATTGCAAACATCGTCTCTGCGTTCCTTGTTGGTCGTTCGGATCTTTATAAAATAAAAAAAAATAAACAAAATTATTTTCTCTCGTCTGCCAATAGCGGGCTAAAATCCTTATTTTTCAGCGAAATTTCAAAAAAAAAATTTTTTTATTATCTACGTGTTATTCACGTTGGGAATCTATACAAGTATCTTATTTTCAGTATAGCTACAGCCCTAGGAAAAATCATCTTTCCAAGATTTTTCTAAACCTAAATGCGCAGTAGGCTAGGATCGGAATATTTGACTCTATCTACGTCTAGGATGGCTGCGAGTGAGTATGATGATCCCAACACCCAGGCTATACCAGGTCTACGTACCAAAATGACTGAGCTTAGGAACATTTTAGCACAGATCCTTCAAAACCAGGAAAGGCCACCCCCACCTCCCGCTAATGTTGACCGGCCCAACTGGCAACAACAAAATTCAGATTCGGATTCTGATGGGGACTCCCCACAGGTGCCCCCTAGAGGACACCGCCCCGAGCGAGGCATTGATATTACTAGGGCCATTAAGATAAATGCCCCCACTTATGATGGCATGGGACAACACCAAACCTTCCTTAACTTGACTGTGGACATGGAGTGTTACTTCGAGTGGCACAACTTGACGGATCCCCAAAAGGTCCAAGTTGCCCGGATGAAGTTAACAGGTCGTACGAAGACGTTCTGGCTGAATGAGGAGCGATGGTTAGGAACCGTACACGGAGCCCCCCTTATAGGTTGGCCAGTGATGAAGAACCTGTTGACCGATCAGTACGTTCCCGCGTACCATCAGACACAGATGTTCGATGAGCTTGATACCCTTCGGCAAGGCTCAATGTTGGTGGCTGAATATATGGGTGAACTTAAGGACCGTATGGTGCGATGTGACCTGAGGGAGATCCCCGAAGTCACTTTATCTAGATTTCGAAAGGGGCTTCATCCCGATATTCAGCGGAAGCTCTTACGATATGGTCACACGGATCTAAACACGACATTCAATGTCGCCCTCGACATTGAAAAGCACCTAGCCTCTAAGGCTCACTCCCGTTACGCTCATGCGAAGAACAAGTCCACAACTGGGGCATCTTCTTCCACATATCCTTATAAGGGAAAGTTCAAATCCCTCGAGTCGAAGTCAGTCGTGATCTCCTCTAGGAACACCAAGAACCGTGCGAGTGAGCGTATCCCTATAGGGAAGGTTAGCATGGCTAACACCACTTGTTACTCTTGCGGCGTTCACGACCACTATGCCTACAAATGCCCAACAAAGACGAAAACATTAGCCTTATTAGATCTAGCTACCAACCCTAACGACTATGTTTACGAGGCCGCAGAGGAGAGCGACCCAGAAGGAGTCCCTGATGACTTTGAGGACGATCACTGCCTCATGGTGATGCGTTGTATTTTGACCACTCCTCGTTACGTAGACGACTGGAAGAGGACGAGTATATTTTTCTTGATTTTTATGAGTGGTGAGAAGCTTTGTAAACTAGTTATTGATGGTGGTAGTTCCGTGAACGCCGTTTCTGAGAACGCCTTTAAACGTATGTTCTTGACTGCGGAACCGCACCCGACCCCCTATCAGGTTGCTTGGATTAGTAAGGTTACTATTAAAGTTACCCAGTGATGCCTAGTCCCCCTGTCATTCAAATCCTACATGGATGAGGTTTGGTGCGACGTGCTGCCAATTGACGTTTGTCATGTGTTGTTAGGCCGCCCCTGGCTCTACGACCGTGATGTGACACACTATGGTCGCGCCAACACATATGAGTTCAAATTCAACGGCAAGACCGTCACCTTGAGACCGACTGTGCCAAAAGAGCCGATAGTGTTGGCTAAGGATACCACTGTCCCAGTAGAGAGGAAAGCAATAAGCTTAGTTGGTAGGAAAGAATTTGTGAAGGATTCTTTTGTCGAGGGTATGATGTATGCTCTCGTTCTCATGAGTGCTAAGACTGATAGTAGCGTGTTGGATGATTTACCACGAGAGCTACGGGTATTGTTGGATGAGTTTAGGGATGTTTACCCGGACGAGTTTCCTTCGTCGTTGCCACTGCTTAGAGATATACAACATGCCATAGACCTTATCCCCGGATCGTCCTTACCCAACCAACCACACTATAGGCTTAATCCCACCTCCCACAAAGAGTTACAAACCCAGATAGAGGATTTACTGAGTAATGGATTCATTAGGACGAGTATGAGCCCATGTGCTTTCCTGGACCTTCTTGCCCCTAAGAAGGATGGCACCTGGCGCATGTGTGTTGATAGCCGGGCTATCAAAAAAATTACTATAAAATATAGGTTTCCAATCCCGCGACTAGATGACCTCTTGGATGTCCTTTCGGGTGCCACTATCTTCTAAAAGTTAGACTTACGGAGTGGTTACCACCAGATTAGGATCCGAGAGGGGGATGAGTGGAAGATAGCGTTCAAATCTAAGTACGGGTTGTATGAGTGGATGGTGATGCCCTTTGGGTTATCCCATGCCCCCAACACCTTCTCTCGGATGATGACGCACGTCTTTAGGCCGTATATGGGGAAGTTTGTTGTGGTGTATTTCGACGACATCCTAGTTTTTAGCTCCTCTCCCGCTGAACACATCTCCCACATCAAAGTGATCCTCAACACCTTAAAGAAGGAGACCTTATTCCTAAACCTTAAGAAATGCACATTTTATGTTTCAGAGGTCGAATTCTTGGGTTACATTCTTGGTTCTGATGTTATACGTGTTGACCCAGGAAAGGTTCAAGCGATTAGAGACATGCCAGAACCCTCTAGCCTACGAGAGGTGTGTAGTTTCCATGGATTAGCTACCTTCTATCGTCGTTTCATACGCGATTTTAGTAGCATTATGGCACCCATTACTGACTGCATGAAGAAGGGCGAATTCACATGGACGAAATCCACCACGTTTGTATTCCGTCGTATTAAAGAACTTATGACCGAAGCCCCGGTGTTTCGTCTCCCCGACTTCACCAAGGTCTTCGAGCTTACGTGTGATGCATCTGGCGTAGGAATTGGAGGTGTCTTGAGTCAAGAGGGTCACCCGATTAGTTATTTTAGTGAGAAATTAGCAGGCGCTAAATTAAATTATTCCAATTATGATAGGGAGTTTTACGCGATCATTAGATGTTTACATCATTGGAGGCACTATCTCCTCCCTAAGGATTTTGTGATCCTCTCTGATCATGAAGCTTTACGATTCATCAACGGTCAGCACAAAATCAGCCTGTGCCACACTAAATGGGTATCCTTCTTGCAGGAGTACACATTTAATCTTAAGCACCTAAAGGGGTATGAAAATCGAGTCGCTGACACACTCAGTCGCGTCACCCTCTTGCTTTCCTCTATGCAATTCCATGTGGTAGGGTTCGAGCGCATCAAGGATGAATACGACACATGCCTTGATTTTCAGGAGCCATATTTATCTGCCCAGGATTGCTCTCCTGCAACCATCACGGCCTTTTCACTTAGGGATGGTTATCTGTTCAAGCACGGGAAATTGTGTATCCCTCCCTCCCCTTTGCGACTCAACATCATTTGGGAGTTACATAGTGGCGGCTTGAGTGGACACTTTGGGAGAGACAAAACGATTACGCTCGTAGAGGAGAAATTCTATTGGCCTAAACTAAGGCGATGGCTGGGAGGGTAGTGAACAGTTGCCGTACGTGTCAAGTTTCTAAGGGTACTAAGTCTAATGTAGGTTTGTACACCCCGCTACCTATCCCGTTCGTACCATGGGAAGACGTGAGCATGGACTTCGTATTAGGCCTTTCCCCAACTCTTTGACATCACGACTCTATTCTCGTATTTGTGGATAGATTTTCTAAGATGGCATACTTTGTCCCTTATAGCAAGACCGACGATGAATCCCACATTGCGAAATTATATTTTAAGGTCGTTAGTCATCGCGGAGTGCCGAAGACAATTGTCTTGGATAGGGATGTGAAATTCACCAGCTACTTTTGGAAAACCCTATGGATTTTAATGGGAACTAAATTATTATTCTCCGCTTCTTATCATCCGCAAACCGATGGGCAGACGGAAGTGGTTAATCGGAGTTTGGGGAACCTTCTTCGGTGTCTTGTGAGTGATCACAAGGGTATGTGGGACTTGCTTCTTCCCCATGCCCAATTGGCTAACAATAACTCTAAGAATAGGTCCACGGGTATGTCCCCTAATGAGATTGTTCACGGGTATAAGGCTCTGGTGCCCCTTGACTTGGTTCTGTTACCACCAACATATAAAACAAGAAAATTTGCACAATCCTTTGCTCAACACATTCATGATTTACACGCACAAATCCGAGTAACCTTGACTTCCCAATTTGAATCCTATCAAGCACATGCTAATCAACATAGGCGGGTGTCGCACTTTAAAGTTGGCGATCAAGTCTTAGTCTGCTTAGTTCCCGAACGAATGCCAACCGGCACCATTAAAAAGTTAGCACCAAAGCGAGCCGTCCCTTTCCAGATTATAAAGAAACTAGGTGATAACGCTTTTGTCTTAGATTTGCCTGTTGATTGGGGTGTTTCACCCATTTTTAATGTCTCGGATTTAACACTGTTTGTTTCGCCTCCACAAGAGCTTACTTCTTTGTCGTCTTCTCCCTCCACTAAAATTTCTAATGGGTTGGGGAGTGGTAGTACGGATGATCTCTCTCCTATGTTCCCCACAGGTATAACATCGGATGGTAAGTTGTATTCTTTTATTCCTACTGCTGACATGTTTCCCAGGTTCCCGAAGACATTTCTCGTTCCAGATGTGATTCTCGCTACTGAGCCACTTACTACTCCTGATGGTGCTACCTACCGCTTCCTCATCCGTTGGCATGACCGCCCCCCTTCTGAAGACTCATGGATACTCGCAACAGAGCTTCAATGTTTTGATGCCGAGCTTCTCCGCCGCTATCTCTCGGACCACGCATCGGAGATACGCGATTTTGAGTGGGGGAGGATTGATGGCGCGGCTCCTCCAACACTTCTTGATGATGACCTGGTTGTCGCGGCGTAACAACTTAAAGATTTTACCCGTCACGACAACGCCATGGGCGCTAATGGAAAGCTGCGTTACAACTTCCGTCCGCGGCGCGCAAAGCCTACTTGAAGAAATTTAAAATAGTTTTTATTAGTTTAAATATATTTGCTTTAAAATATAACTTGTGATATTTCTATTTTCATGTTGGTGTGTTATTAGACATTTGGTGTGCTATTAACCATCCGGATTGATGAGATCTTCATCTCAAATCTTGGATGGTTGGATTTCATTTGTAACTCCTATTTAAAGGAGGCTTTTTATGAGATGAAGAAGATTTGGAAAACCTAAAACCCTCCCCTTGCAAAGAGGAAATTTTGGCCAAGCTTGTGAGAAGTCGCCCCCTCCATTGTGATGTGAAGTCGCTCCCTTTGCTACCTCCATCCCGTTCGGTGCGACTCCGGCGTGGCTTCCTTCGGTGCGACTCCAAGGAAGAAGGTTTCAGCCCCATTCGGTGTGAAGCCGGTGGTTCCGTGGAGAGAGTAATTCTCCCACTTATCTTGAGTGCTTGATCTTCTTGGTTGGGTAAACTCTTCTCTTTCTCTTGTGTTTTAACTTGTGAGGTTTGTGGAGGAAGAACCATCATGTTCTCCGCGATTTTAAAATCTCAAACAATTTCAAATCTCTGATTCAATAGTTATTGATTGTGTTTCTTTTTCCGGATCGGGTAGATCCATTTTGCTTGAGCGGATCTTAGTTTGTTGCCTTGGTCTTGTTCTTGAAAAGGATTTGCAACCTTTGCATTTTCTTGGGGAACAAGTCGACTCTTATTTTGATCGTTGTTTTAGAGTTGGCACTCCTCCGATTTGTTTTGGTTTGTATGTGGAAAGGAAACGTGTTGTGGGCGATAGGTGCTTGAGTAGGTGCGAACGATCAAGTGTGCGTTGTATGTGAACTTGATTTTTCCCGTTTAACTTTTTCGCAGTGACATACGCTGCATCAGGTAGAAGATTAACTATAGGAATTTTGAGGGTAAGGAAAGGAAGATGAGCGGGTAATGGCTTGTGAATTTTCCATAGTTGTGCAAGGCCTTATTTCCCAAGAATCTCCTTCAGTGTTAAGGTGGCTTGCTTTCATATTGAATGATATAATTGTTGCTAATTATTGCAAGAATCTGAGAATATACCCACAGTCGCACATCTAGCAGCTTCAAGGGCCACAACTCCTAATTTTTCACGAAGAATTTTCCCACAAGTTCTCGTATAATATTTCTGATGTGGAGGGTCCATAATAAAGGGCAGCCACGGAGCATACTAACCTCAACGAAATGCAAGCCATCATGAACAAATCATGTACACTCTTGGATCATCGAGAGAAATAAGGGGAAGTTTTTAAGCTTCCATCCCACTTATACCAAATTTGCAACTCACAGAGAGAGGTACAACCACACAGGAGGGATACAAGATTAATAGCAAAATAAGAGAATAAAAGAAGATATTAGAACACTCAAAGAACAAATCAAACTTTATTGCTTAGAAATATTGGTTCAGACTAAGATACCTCAGCCCGTTACACTAGACCCTTTTTTATAGTAGTACCTTGAGGGGATACCTTACATCACACTCTATCTTATATTATAAGATAATATTCCTTTCTTACAATACACGTTATTCCTTTATTGACTTTTACGACACTCTAGAATAATTTTATATCACATCATACATTTTATATCACAACTTATCTTAAGTGATAAGATTCCTCCTTGACTTCTACGATACGCCATAATAACTTTATATCACATCATACATTTTATATCACATCTTAACTTATAAGATAATATTCCTTCATGACATTTACGACACATCATAATAACTTTATATCACATCATACTTGAAGATATTCTTTCATCCTTTTATTATCGAGTGTCCAAGTTTTATATAGATACAAAACCTAACAAGGTACTCAAATGCCCTAGGAACTATTAATTGAAACTTAAATCATTTCGATGTTCTAGCTTTTGATCCGCAATCAATATAATCAAAATAATTTTTTACCAATGTTTTCTAGCAACTTTATTTTAAAATAATGAAAGTGAATTCAAGTTTTATAAATGTTAGTGTTAATTTTGAAATATTATAAAAAACTACTAATGTTGACAAATTATATATCTTAAGTATAAATCATAGATCGCCAAATTTTTAGCACCCTCTATAATACCCCATCCATCACATAGCATATAACAGAAGGTCCGGCTGGTGCCCGATGCCATATACTACGGACAGCTAGTGGACTTACTTATTGAGACCATAATCCATAAACGCATCTTAACTCAGAGTGGATTCTAGCAGAAGTAATTTAAGATTACAATTATAACTCAATCAACTGAATGTCCACTAACACAAAAATAGGAATGATAAACCAAATACAGAAATAGTATTGGCCTTAAGGCCTTACAATGTTCAACTTAGAATAAATTATCTTGCATACATCGGCACGCAGTCCGGCCACACATGAATGATAAAGTAAACGGGTAATTTGCTTTGGCTTTCACTGGTCAGCTTAGAAATCCTGGGCTCCAGCCCGCTATTTCTCGCTTTGCTCGACTTCACCTTCATGAAACATTCAACCGCAATGGTGGAAATCAATAGCAACGGTCAGCATTAGCTGACCAAATAATAACGACCTGACCCCTCACTCGGGGTGGCGGTAATCCTTCCCTGTAGGCATTAGCATATACAAAACTTGGCAATCAGAATGTGCATATTAAGCACCAATCACAACAAACGTTGGCCCAACGACCCGTGCTCTCAGGGAATATTCTTGGTGAACAGGATTTCAAGGGTCACACCTTCGTTCTTTGTGACGGTCAGCAACATTTGAGCTTTTAGACTTTTGGAACCAAAACTGAAGTCAACGCCCCAAATCTTCGACAAAGTCATGATGATCTCCAGATACATACTTTGACTCACTCCAAGTCGAACGAGGGTTGGGTAAAGTAATGATATTTCCCATGCTCAAATCGTCAAGCCCGTCAAGAACAATGCGGATCAACATTCCCTTTCCCATTCTGTATGATCAATATCCTCGTTATGATCCTAGGCTAGCACTCACAACTGCCTAAGCTGGGCCAGGTCTTCAAGAGAAAGGCCTCAACAATCAATATCCCTCAGGTCCCCCAGAGACAGGCTTCCACAATCAATATCTCTCAGGTCTCCCAGAAATAGGCTTTTGATGCTAAAAATCACGACAGTGAACCAGTCGCACAAGTAATATAAAATGGGCGAGTTTTCCCAAGTATCGATCTCTTAAGAAACACAGTAAGGTGGAGTTAATTTCGAGGACTTGAGATTGAAGTCCTTAGGTCGGGGTCAACGAAAAGGGGGATTTTGTTATTGCGATAAAAGAAAGTAAAAATCTATCAACTACTCCTATGCAACACCGCTATGCGATGCTTCGCCAAACGGGATGGAAAACTTGTCAGGTCGTTATGCACCGAATCGCTAGACGGATGGGCAAGTAGGCTTGCGGAATGAGGGTCAAAAGCACCTCAAGCAATATATAACGAAAATACAAAATCACAAAGACATGATTTAATATAAGCATTTTACAATCAAGCGCACATCATCTATAAATAGATTTTATAACAACAAATAAACAACAATAAAGGAAGAACAAGACAAGAGATCAACCGTATCTAAAGTCTTGCTGAGGGTTCACGGTTAGAATCGCCGGGTTGTTAATCCGCGTCTAAGCTCGGTTCTCAAGTACGTCCGGGGTAGAGAAGGGTTGTCACCACCTTCCAATGGCCTGTCTTATTCGTGACACGATAGCGGACGAAAGTTGAAAGCTTCCCTTTGCTTGATGGTTATGGCGTTGAAGCTTGAAATAAGCCCAAGATATGATGGAGGAGGCCGAGAGGAAGCTCCGGCTTTGATTTTGCGGTGAAGGCTTGCCCGGAGCACCTCCCTAGGGTGGAGATTGAAGGAGATCGGTGGATCCCTTCGTTGGAAGCATAAAATGGCGGAAATGGCGAGCGATTTCGTGATGTCTCAAACTAGGGTGAGACCTGCGCTATTTATAGAAAGCAGAAAGTATACAATGCGCACGATCACGGGTGCACGACCAGTGGTCGTGTGCACTATGACCATTGATCATGCGTATGGTATGACAGAATAAAGAGAAGACCTGGGGTACTGCGCACGAGCAATGACGCACGACTGGTGGTCATGCGCACTATGTCCATTGGTCATGCGATTACCCCAGACAGAACTCCAGGAAAAGAGGAATCAATGCACACGATTAGTGGCGCACGACCGGTGGTCGCGTGCACTATGTCCAGTGGTCGGGCTATTACTCAAGACAGATTCTGGAAATCAGGGAAAATTGCACACGATCATCGGCGCATGACCAGTGGTCGTGCGCACTATAAACGATGATCGTGCACAGTGTTCCTACTTACAAATGTTCTCGGAACATGCACACGACCCCTAAACCCAGCACTGATGTGTGCAAGCATTCCAGACAAGCATGAAAAGGAGAACAACCAATAAAAGTACAAAATAGACACAAGCACGGGCCGAAAGGTGCACTTCCAATGACATTAAGGATAAGATGAAATAAAAATGATAATGAACTAAAAGTGAAGTGCAAGCAAAGGTAAACTAGCCCAGATGAGTCCAAAAATTGGTATATAAAATGGACTCATCAGCTTTACAAACAAACATAGCTCACTGGGAGCAATCGCCGGTGGTAGCGCTACCGTCGTGCGGTAGGGGACAGAATATCGATTCTTCCCCCTTTCAGGTGTTTTCTCGGAGACCACCTCCAGTACTCTCACTTCAGCCATCTACACACCTAGTGACTACGAAATCTACGTGATTATCACGAAGTCTTCTCTGGCATACAAAACATACAAACATCACCAATCCAGAAAAACCTGTCTGGATGGGGCTTAACACAACATGCATATTCTGTACTTTAATTTTGGATCAAAATGTAACACTAATGGGGATATACAAATCTACCCATCGGGAGAACCTAGAAGTAACACTAATGGGCATCACTTGCCAAGAAGAAGGACTTCACATGTCCATGGAAGAGGTTCGTTAACCTAGAAGTCCATTTCGGTGCCAAAGGAGAGATTTCAGTCGGATGGAAACGACCACTTCGGCTTTGCCTCCGTAGATTTGAACTCGTCCTGCGAATCCGAGCTCCGAAACTCCAATGATGAAGAGATCTCTTTCGAACGAATCTCCTTCTTCCTTCTCCAGCCGCTCAACCCTAAAACTCCAAAATAATGAATTGAAAATGGCACTTCTAAGGCTTTAAACTAAGCTACAGCAGCGAGGTATGATGAGTCCCTATTTTATACTATATTTTGGACTCATCTAGGCCTATTTCCATGTCTTTGCACACCGTTTAGCGCCATTTGCACTCCTTTTGGTTCGCTACGGTTTTCCACGCCCTGTGCACCTTTTTAGCCCATTTCCGTGCTTGTGTGCATTTACTTTCTTGCTGTGTTTATCACTGTTCGCTGTGGCTGCCGCGATCGATGCCCCGTGCAGTTTTCCTGCAGGTTTGGGGATCGTGAGGGCATTCGGGATAGGCGTTTCACTATTTTTGGCAAAGGAGTCAGTGGTCGTGCGTTTTTGCCCACGCACGACCATCGACCTCCTGGCGCACGATCACTGATCGTGCGCAGCCCGGTCTCATTTGTGAAACTCTGTCTTGAACCTTCCGCACGATCACTGCCATACCGCGCACGACCACTGCTCGTGCGCCACCGATCGTGCGCAGTCATATCCATTTTGCAAAAGTCTGTCTGGCTATTTCCGCACGATCATCAGCCTTGCCTCGCACGATCACTGATCGTGCGCTGCTGATCGTGCGCGACTACTAATTTTCTGATGCAGGTCTGCAGGTTGCTCACGCACGGGCGCTGACCTTGGTCGCGCACGACCACTGGTCGTGCGCCAGTGGTCGTGCGCGCTATTTATTCTGCAAGCTATAAATATGCTGTTCCGCGAATTAGGGCAAGACAATCGTTACGGAACCTTCGCCATTCCGCCGTTTTCGCCCTCCAGCAGTCCCATTCACCTCCACCTCCATTCCTACCAACGGGAGGACTTTCTCCCGTGATTCCGAAGCATCCCTCATCCTCCGGCGATCCTCCGGCCATTAAAGCTCTTCTCCAAGTTCTTCACCGAGGAAGACGACGAAGCTTGCCTCAAGAACGGACTTAAAGGCCACCGAAGTGACAGTTCGGCGGTACCGGAAGCCCTCCACGGACTGCGCTTGGAAGCGGTTTGACAACCCGCACCTCCGGCCAACACCCGCGAAGGATCTTCACTCTTGTGGTTTAGCTTTCTCCAACCTTTCTTGTTGTATGGGTTATGTATGCATGTATGAACAGATTAATCTCTTTTGCAATGAAATGTTTATGCTTTCATCTTGCTTGTGAGATTCGTTGTTAATGCGCTCCGCTCTCTTTCGTTCACTCCATGCCTTTGCTTCACTTCATTTCACTTCACATCACACACTTCACTCACTAGCTTACCGCCCACTCGCCCACCGAAGTACGGCATCGCGGCCGCTACATCCATCTCGCCTTGCGAAGCGGTGATTGCGACCCGCAAAGCTCTCGTTAGTGTAATTGGTCGTAAGACCACCAACCAAAGCCCCTTTCTTTTTCTGTTTATTTCAATTAACTCTCATAACGATAGTTTCAGAGTCTAAATCGTTCGACGCCAATTGCATTCCTCAAGAGACCGACATCCGGGGATTCATTCCCAACTTTATTACTTGAGCGACCGGTACGCTTGCCGTATTTTACGCGCATCAAGTTTTTGGCGCCGTTGCCGGGGAATAAACGGAGGCGGGAGTTGTACATTAGGACTTGATCGCCCGGTTGGAATTCTTTTGGGATGATGTGACGGTCGTGCCATTTTTTTGTTCTTTCTTTGTAGATCCGCGCGTTTTCATAAGCAAAATGCCGTAGTTCTTCCAGTTCATTCAGTTGGGAGCGGCGTTCGCCTGCTGCAGTCTCAATGTCCATGTTAAGAAATCTGGTTGCCCACAGCGCCTTGTGTTCCAATTCGACCGGCAGATGGCAAGCCTTTCCATAGACAAGTTGAAAGGGGGTCATACCGATAGGGGTTTTGAAGGCGGTTCGGTATGCCCATAAGGCGTCGTCGACCTTCTTAGCCCACTCTTTTCGGTTGGAATTTATGGATTTTTCAATTATTCTTTTTAGCTCCCTGTTGGAGACTTCAACTTGCCCACAAGTCTGAGGATGGTAGGCGAGAGAGACTTTGTGATGAACTCCAAACTTCTTCATGAGTTGTAAGAATGACTTGTTGCAAAAATGACTCCCGCCGTCACTGATGATTGTGCGCGGAGCGCCAAATCTAGAAAAAATATTTCTGTGTAAGAAGGTTAGAACAGTGCGAGCGTCATTGGCAGCAACAGCTTCGGCTTCGACCCACTTGGAGACATAGTCAACCGCAACAATGATATAGAGTTTGCCGTGCGACATGGGAAAGGGTCCCATGAAATCTATCCCCCAAACATCGAATGGCTCACAAACGAGCATGTTATTGAGGGGCATTTCGTCCCTCTTAGAGATATTTCCTGTCCGTTGGCATTCATTGCATTTAGTAACATAACTGTGGGCGTCTCTGAAAAGGGTTGGCCAAAATAGGCCACATTGCAGAACCTTGCGTGCCGTTCTTGTGGCGCCGTAATGTCCGCCGGCCTCCCGATCATGACAGTGGTTTAAAATGGATTGTAATTCACTCTCGGGTACGCAGCGCCTGATAACTCCATCATTGCACGTGCGAAAAAGTAGCGGGTCTTCCCAGAAATAATGTTTAGCATCAGATAAAAGTTTCCGCTTTTGCTGCGATGATAGGCTTGGGGATACCGATTTGCATGCAAGATAGTTGGCCATGTCTGCGTACCACGGGGTTGTCGAGGGGAGGGAAGAGATGGAAAATAATCGCTCATCCGGGAAGCATTCAGCGATCGCATTGCGCTTATTCTCTAAAACGGATCCACCACTATCATTTTCCAATCTAGATAAGTGATCGGCTATGACATTTTCCACTCCTTTCTTATCTCGGATCTCAATGGAGTATTCTTGCAGCAGGAGAATCCATCGGATTAGCCGAGGCTTGGCATCTTTTTTTTTGAACAAATACCTTAGAGCTGCATGGTCGGTGTAGACAATGACTTTGGATAACACCAAGTACGAATGGAACTTCTCGAAAGCAAAAATCACGGCCAGAAGCTCCTTTTCTGTGGTAGTGTAATTGAGCTGGGCATCGTTGAGGGTTCGGCTCGCATAAGAGATGGTGTGAAATACTTTGTCTCTCCTTTGACCGAGCACCGCACCAACTGCAAAATCGCTGGCATCGCACATGACTTCGAAGGGCAAAGTCCAATCCGGCGCCACCAAAATGGGAGCGGAGATTAGCCGGTCCTTGAGAGATGTGAAGGCCTGCATGCAATTCTCATCGAAGACGAACAAGGCGTCCTTAGTCAACAGATTCGTGAGAGGTTTGGATATTGATGAAAAATTACTAATGAATCTTCTGTAAAAGCCGGCATGTCCCAAAAAACTGCGGATTCCCTTGACAGAAGATGGAGGGGGAAGATTCTTGATGACACCGATTTTTGCTTGATCGACTTCGAGCCCCGACGAGAGACCTTGTGGCCTAAAACGATGCCCTCACGAACCATGAAGTGGCATTTCTCCCAATTCAGGACAAGGTTGGTATCATCACAACGCTGTAAGGCCTTGGCTAAATTAGCGAGGCAGGAGTCAAAGGTGTTCCCGAAAAGAGAGAAATCATCCATGAAGACTTCGAGAAAATCACCGATCATGTCGCCAAAAATGGCGATGACGCAACGTTGGAAGGTTGCCGGGGCGTTGCACAAGCCAAACGGCATTCTCCTAAACGCGAAGGTGCCAGATGGGCAGGTGAATGTTGTCTTGTCTTGATCTTCGGGGTCGACTGCGATTTGGTTGTATCCCGAATAGCCATCCAGAAAGCAGTAGTATTCCTGACCAGCCAATTTTTCCAGCATTTGATCGATGAAAGGGAGCGGGTAATGATCTTTGCGTGTAGCTTCATTCAGCTTCCTGTAATCGATGCAAACTCTCCACCCAGTGACCACACGGGTAGGCAGTAGTTCATTCTCGTCATTAGCTACCACAGTAATTCCGCCCTTTTTGGGCACAACTTGGACCGGGCTTACCCATTTGCTGTCACTGATGGGGTAAATTATACCGGCGTCGAGCAATTTTATGACTTCCGCCTGGACCACCGCATGCATCTTGGGATTCAGTCTTCGTTGCGGTTGTGCCGATGGTTTGTATTGATCTTCAAGGAGGATCTTGTGCATGCAGAACGCCGGGCTGATGCCTTTAATGTCAGCCAGAGATCGTCCAAAAACATTCTTATATTTTTTTAACACGTCGACCAATGCACGTTCGTTGTCGGCGGAGAGAGTAGCGGAGATGATCACCGGACATGCTGTGCCTTCCTCCAAGAAAGCATATTTCAGGGATTCGGGCAGCGGCTTCAAGGTTACGGTAGTAGCAGTGACAGAAGAAGTGATGGTGGGTTCTTTGATCAAATGCGGAGCCCCAGACGAGGCAGCGGGTGGTGTGTCCTCAATTTCCCATTCTGGCTCATCATGGTCAAGAATCAATTCGCTGCTCGTTCCCGGTTCGTCAAACAAGTCAGCGCTGTCACAATTAGTGATTCTGAGTTGTTGCGGAGGTTCATGGACATTGAAGGAAATTGAATCGTCTCCCAGGCTTAGGGTCAGTTCTCCCCGGTCGACATTGATAATAGCCCGGGCAGTGGCAAGGAAGGGCCTTCCCAGAATTATAGGGACTTTGGGGTCAGCCTTCATGTCAAGGATGACAAAATCGGCCGGGAAAGCAAGGTCGTTAACCATGACAATGAGGTCTTCAACCATCCCAGCTGGCGTTTTTATCGATCGATCGGCTAGCTGTAACTTCAGATGGGTGGGCTGGAGAATCCCAACTCCCAGCTCCTGGAAGATGGAGAGGGGCATCAGGTTAATCGACGTGCCCAAATCACGGTTTCCAAACGTGGAATCTCGTGGAGAGCTTCTACTTCTCCATCGAGCCTCAGCACCGCGCCATGATTGATGCCGCCTCTGGTGGAACAATTATGAACCTTGCTCCTGAGGATGCTTTGAGAGTTCTGCAGGACACCGCCACGCACAGCGCCTTTTGGACCGCGGGAAGGAATACCCCCCGTGGGACAAGTGGAATCTTTGCTGTGGAAGCATCAAGGCCCGCTGCTGCTGCTCCAGTGTTGGCCATCTCATGTCAAGGATGCGGAGGATCCGATCATCACAGCTTCGAGTGCCCTGGACCGGAGGTAACATATGATCCCGCCTTATCTAATGAAACAGTTAATTTTATTGCTAATCAAAACAGGGGTGCGCCGTATGGAAATGTGTATAATCCGGGTGCGAGAAATCACCCGAACTTTTCGTGGAATCAAAACGCGCCAGGCCAACGATGGCAACCGGGGCAGCATCAAAATGATGCCGCCGCCTCCGGAAGCCAACCGCGGCCGCCACACCCGAATTACACCCAAGGCCCTCCCGCTGTGAAAACCAACTCTTTGGCTGAAATGTTTGAGAAATTTGTTGAAGTGTCCCATACTAATATGACTAACCAAGCCGCTTCTATGCGTAAGCTTGAGGCGCAGTTGGGCCAATTGGCTCAAATGGTCTCCGAGCGCACGCTTGGTACCCTCCCAAGCAACACAGAAAGAAATCCCCATGAACAAGGGAAAAGCTTGGGAGAGGAAAGGCTAGGGAACAACAACGAACTCGTGATTAATTGTATGATCAATGATGTGAAAACGACCGCACTTTGTGATTCCGGAGCATCGAGCAACATCCTCACTCTGCAGGATGTTGAGAAGATGCAATTACAAATTAACACCGATGACCGGAAGTCACTCATTTTAGCTAATGGAGATGTAGTTGCTACCGAAGGCGGTGTGAGGAAAGTTGAGATCGAGGTGAATGGAAAACATTTTACAACTGATTTTCAGGTTATGGGACCTAAAGAAAACGACTCCATTCCAATACTTGGGGTCCCATTCCTGACGGCCAGTGGCGCATCCTTGGATTTTTCCAAAGGATGTGTCATCTGGCCGACCGATGCGTCCGCCATCGATGATATTTCCGCACACCCCTCCAACATTCAAAAAATTGTTTTGCTAAGAAATGCAGGATCCAAGGACAATTTGGGACTTCAAGTGTTGAACGCCGCCCGTTTGGACGAAATGATCAAGGAAGCACCTCCCGAGAAGACCGATGTAGAGCAAGTGGTAGTGACCGTGAAGGAGATCGAGTCAGTGGAAGACACGGCGATTGTTCCATGTCCCCCAAAAGCGACTGAAGATGATGACATTAGTAGTTTTATTCGGGAGAAATCCCTGAACAATTCAGTTTGTAATAATTCTAATGACTGTGTTAGGCGTAATGTTGCTTGGGCCGATCCGGTCGCCGTCGCGGTGCCGGACATGACGCCATTCATTTCAAAATCTGCGAAAACTGTGGAAAAATCTGTGTGGAAGTCTCCCACGGTGGAGAAGATGAAGGAGGCTAAGCGCCTACGCGATAAGCGTTATTCCACCTTCCGGCGCGAGGAAGCGTATAAGCTGAGCAAGGGGAAATCCCTCCCTCATGATTCCATGAAAAATTCTGCTCCCCCCTCGCACTCCACCGGAGAGACTCGCCCCAAATCGGCGCCGAGTTGATTGCTTTTTCGTCGCTCTGCTTAGACGTTATTCTGTGTTTTATATTCTTGCACTTTTATTTTCTTTTTCTGCACGAACATTATTTATAAACTGCTAAAACAGGTATTTGGTCCACCTTAAGGACGGTAAACAAAAGGGCTATCCGGGAGACAACCCATGCTCGGACCATTCGGTCCCCTTTCTTTTTCCAATTTTCTATTTTTGTATTTTCTTGTCTTTGGCCCAAATCGCAGGTTCAGCTTCTCCTTGGTGCGGCGCAGCAACTCCATCAACTCATAACGCCATCTTCCGGTATGCTCCCTCTGCGGAGCATAGGTACACTCTTCCCTGTAGACTTTATTCTAGTGCTATTTTGCATGTTGTTCTTGTTTTCATTCAAGTTTGGGGGAAGAGCCGCCTATGCACTCACGAGCACATTTCATTCGCACACCGGTAGATTTATTTATGCTTCATGTTTGTAGACTCCTGCTGTGCGCACACATCTGCACCCACATGAGCGCGCACTCTTACCACGCGCGCGGCTCGGGTTGAGTACTTATGTTGTGTAAGTTTTAAGATTGTGGTGCTGACGTAGGATTTTGTCGTACAGTAGTTCGAAACTCGTGCAGTGCTCCTAATCGAGTGCTCACGTTGTGTAGGAATTGTATAGAGCTAGTTTCTTCTCATGCTTGCATTTTATATTTTTTCTATATTCGTAAATACTGTCTGTCCTACTCAACTTCTGAATCCGGAGTGATCTCGCGGTAGTGTCGGCATGTGTGTAAGCGTCGCTGGCTTTGTTTTGCTCGAGTCGGGAGGACGGATCACTTTTCTCGGTGGCTAAGAACTTGCCCCAAGCGACTTTCGAAGCATTGGTGCCCGGTTAGTCGAGCGTGAGCGTGACGTAGGCCATCATTTTGGCCCGGTTGATCCTTGCACCCGTCCTAACATAGCCCTCGCTAGCCCCGTTGAGCCTACCTCCCCTTTTGATCAGCTCCACATGCAAGTCACCAAAGCCTCAAGCCACTCCTAGTCGCACACCCGCGTTGAGCTCTTGTTTCGTTAATTTCTCGTTGGGTTGTTGTGATGGGCGGATTTTGTGAACGTGTGGATATGCCGCAAAGTTTATAAATGCTGAATTATTGAGAAAAGAAAAGAGAAAAGAAAAATGTGACCAAGAAAAGAAAAGAGAAACGGAAAAGTATAAATGAAAAAATCTGAAATTGAGAAATTTGTTTTATGGTAGGCGGTGCACCCACTCATGTTGTAAAAGCTAAGTTTGGGGGTGTGGTGCACTCGCATTCATGTTGTTAGCGAGAATTCTGATGTGTGCGAGCTCCGTTGGGTTGTGCGTAGCCTTCGTCTTCATCTTGTCCATCCATACCTACATCTACACCCAAGCCCCACTCTTCACCTCAAGTCCTACGGATTTACGCTCGAGTCAAACCCGCATCGTGGAGAAAGTGCGAACGGGCAAGCATATGGCCCCCGACATTGGTGGATTCCTTTGGAGGTGATCATGAGCCCCGGTCTTTGGCAATACCTCGCCATCCGACTTGCCTACTTTCTGCCTTCCCATGACCGTGCGATTCTCCGGAATTCATTCTTTGAGTAGTGACAGTATCTATTTACGTTTTTTTTCGAAAATTATAAATTGCATTGCATGATTAGAAACTCCTTCTATTATATTTTTTACGCATGTGAGCTTCTCGATTTCTCGTCCTACTGTAGGTTGTAATTACTACGTCAGCTAGCCGTTTTAGAGCCCACAACGTGATTATTTGCCCGGGACGTGCAAATGGTTAAGTTTGGGGGTGTGATGAGTCCCTATTTTATACTATATTTTGGACTCATCTAGGCCTATTTCCATGTCTTTGCACACCGTTTAGCGCCATTTGCACTCCTTTTGGTTCGCTACGGTTTTCCACGCCCTGTGCACCTTTTTAGCCCATTTCCGTGCTTGTGTGCATTTACTTTCTTGCTGTGTTTATCACTGTTCGCTGTGGCTGCCGCGATCGATGCCCCGTGCAGTTTTCCTGCAGGTTTGGGGATCGTGAGGGCATTCGGGATAGGCGTTTCACTATTTTTGGCAAAGGAGTCAGTGGTCGTGCGTTTTTGCCCACGCACGACCATCGACCTCCTGGCGCACGATCACTGATCGTGCGCAGCCCGGTCTCATTTGTGAAACTCTGTCTTGAACCTTCCGCACGATCACTGCCATACCGCGCACGACCACTGCTCGTGCGCCACCGATCGTGCGCAGTCATATCCATTTTGCAAAAGTCTGTCTGGCTATTTCCGCACGATCATCAGCCTTGCCTCGCACGATCACTGATCGTGCGCTGCTGATCGTGCGCGACTACTAATTTTCTGATGCAGGTCTGCAGGTTGCTCACGCACGGGCGCTGACCTTGGTCGCGCACGACCACTGGTCGTGCGCCAGTGGTCGTGCGCGCTATTTATTCTGCAAGCTATAAATATGCTGTTCCGCGAATTAGGGCAAGACAATCGTTACGGAACCTTCGCCATTCCGCCGTTTTCGCCCTCCAGCAGTCCCATTCACCTCCACCTCCATTCCTACCAACGGGAGGACTTTCTCCCGTGATTCCGAAGCATCCCTCATCCTCCGGCGATCCTCCGGCCATTAAAGCTCTTCTCCAAGTTCTTCACCGAGGAAGACGACGAAGCTTGCCTCAAGAACGGACTTAAAGGCCACCGAAGTGACAGTTCGGCGGTACCGGAAGCCCTCCACGGACTGCGCTTGGAAGCGGTTTGACAACCCGCACCTCCGGCCAACACCCGCGAAGGATCTTCACTCTTGTGGTTTAGCTTTCTCCAACCTTTCTTGTTGTATGGGTTATGTATGCATGTATGAACAGATTAATCTCTTTTGCAATGAAATGTTTATGCTTTCATCTTGCTTGTGAGATTCGTTGTTAATGCGCTCCGCTCTCTTTCGTTCACTCCATGCCTTTGCTTCACTTCATTTCACTTCACATCACACACTTCACTCACTAGCTTACCGCCCACTCGCCCACCGAAGTACGGCATCGCGGCCGCTACATCCATCTCGCCTTGCGAAGCGGTGATTGCGACCCGCAAAGCTCTCGTTAGTGTAATTGGTCGTAAGACCACCAACCAAAGCCCCTTTCTTTTCTGTTTATTTCAATTAACTCTCATAACGATAGTTTCAGAGTCTAAATCGTTCGACGCCAATTGCATTCCTCAAGAGACCGACATCCGGGGATTCATTCCCAACTTTATTACTTGAGCGACCGGTACGCTTGCCGTATTTTACGCGCATCAAGGTATCATTAATCAATGCCTCAGTTTGTGAGCCACCGCCCTGGCCTTCCAATCATAGGTCGACCTGTGGCCACGTTGTTATAGTGTTGTTATCACTACGTGATAGGATACTACCGCCATAAGGTAACTAGCGTCATTTACGACACGACCGCAACCGCTACTGCCACGCAATAGTTGTTACCATCGTACGGTAGCAGCCCGAGAGCTATGCCAATAAATTGATCAAGCTACCGCTAGTGGTATCTCTACCACTGGCCGGTATCTTCCCGAGAGTCCTACCACTATACTCGCGCTACTATCACCGGCGATAACCCTATTGTCATGCGGTATCTCCTAGAAACCATTTTCCAGCTATGGGAAGGTTGTTGCGTTACAAATCTCCCTCACTTAAAGAATTTTGTCCAGAAATTAAGTCGTGCAAGAAAACAATAGAAGTAAACAACATCAAAGTGTGTACCTCAAATAAACAACTCGGGAACTCCGTCTTCATGGTTTGCTCCCGCTCCCATGATAGTTTATCTCGAGCACAGTTGTCCCAACGGACCTTGACCATTCTGATAGATCTATTACGAAGTTGCTTGACTTCCACATCCTCAATTTGAATGGTCTTAACCCTTGATGTCAACCCAACCTCGCTCGGTACTTGATCCAGAGCCACGTAGGCTCCTGCACTACCTTCCACAACACTGATATGTGCAATACGTCGTGCAGAGCACTTAGTTCCATCAAAAGTTTCAACCGATAGGCAGCTTCACCAACACGCTCCAGTATCTCAAACGACCCAAGGTATCTCGGACATAGCTTTTTCAAGCATCAAATCCTTGACACGCCCTTGAACGGTTTGATCTTTAAATACACCCAATCGCCTACGGCTAATTCGACATTCCTGTTATTGCCATTGTAGTATTTAGCCTGCCTATCCTGAGCGAACAACAATCGCTCCCTAATTGTACGAACATTATAAGTCGCATCCTCAACTTCCTTCCGCTTATTCAACTTTGAATTACCCATCTCCAACCATGATAACGGAGTACGACACTTTCTACCATATAGGGCCTCAAAAGGTGCCATTTGAATGCTTGCTTGGTAGCTATTATTGTAAGTGAATTCGATCATATACAAGTGATCCTCCCACCTTTTCCCGAAATCTAGGGCGTACAAATGAAGCATGTCCACCATTGTCCTATATACCCTCTCGGTCTGACCATTCATTTGCAAATGAAAGGTCGTACTGAACTTCAGTTTGTTACCCAATAGTTGATGCACTAGACTCCAGTCGTTAGATGTGAAGCGCCCATCTCGGTCATTCACGATGCTATGGGGCACACCATGCAGACGTACAATATTATCCACATACAGCTTTGCCATCTTTTCCACTTAATCATCCTTCCTATTCGGGATGAAGTGCGACACTTTCGTCAAACGATTAACGATCACCCAAATGGCGTCAATTTCATTCTATGACCTTAGCAAACCTTGCACGAAATCCATGGATATATCATCGAACTTCCATTATGGTATAGGCAAAGACTTCAAATATCCACTTGACTTCTGGCACTCAGCCTTCACCAAGGCACAAGTCTGGCACTTCGTTATATATAACGCTATGTCCTTCAGTCCTGCCCACCAGAACATCTTTTTCATATCTTTATACATTTTTGTGCTCCCCAGGTGAATTGAGTACTTGGTATAATGAGTCTCATACATTAATTCTTCGTGTAGTTTTCCAATCTTTGGGACGCACAATCGACTGTTCTTTTACAACAACAAATCATCAACAGTGAACTTGGTATTTGACCCATACAAAGACTCAGCCATGTTGTGTTTCATACTATCTTCCAACTCCAAAGCCTACTGAATCCAATCTGCGAGGTCATATTGTACCTCTATCCAATTCAAACATGCTTCAGCACTAGATCTCCTATCAATGCAAGAGATCTTTAAAGACTCCAAATCTCGAATAAGATGCTCGTCATGCATCAGTATCTAATTGGCCTGTGCGGGAGTCCTGCGACTTAACGCATTTGTAACCGCATTACCTTTGTTAGGGACATAATGTATCTTGAAGGTGTAGTCCCTAAGGAACTCCATCCACCTTCGTTGGCGCATACTTAAATCCTTCTGATCAAACAAATACTTCAGACTCTTATGGTTTGTATAGATATCAAACTTCACGCCATACAAGTAGCGCCTCCATAGCTTTTGAGTGAATATCATGGCTGCAAACTCCAAGTCATATACTGGATAATTCCTCTCGTGCACCTTCAACTTATGCGAGCCATAATCAATTAAATACACATGTTATAGCAGAACACAGCCTAAGCTGCTCCCTGAAGCGTCAGTGTAGATCTCATAGCCCTCTATCCCACATAGCGAGCACAAAATAGGCGTCGTGGTCAGACGACTTTTCAATTCTTTGAAATCTTGTGCGCATGCTGACGACCCTATAAACTTTTAATACTTCCTTGTCAGCATCATGAGGGGTAATGCTATCCGCGATAAGTTCTCCACGAAGCGCCTCTAGTAGTCGGCAAGCCCTAGAAAACTTCGAACTTCTTCCACAGAAGATAACACAAGCCATTCCCATATCACAGCAACCTTCGCCGGTTCAACCATGATTCCCTCTCCCCTAATAATTTGACCAAGGAACGCCATCGAAGAAAGCCAAAACTCATATTTAGAGAACTTGTCATACAATTGACTACTCCTTAGTGTCTCCCAAACAATATGTAAGTGCTCTGCATGATCATCCTCGAACTAGAAGTACACTAGGATATTGTCAATAAACATTATCTCGATCTTATTCAAATACTCCCTAAATGTTTAGTTCATTAGGTACATAAACACATACGACGCATTCGTTAACCTGAAAGGCATGACAGTGAATTCGTACTGGCCATGACGTGTACTTAATGCTGTCTATGGGATATTAATTTCCCGGATTCTCAAATGATAATATCCAGACTTCAAGTCTGGCTTCGAACACACAGTCAACCTGACTAGCTGGTCGAATAGATCATCGATTCTCGAAATCGGGAACTTGTTCTTTTCTATTAGCTTATTCAATTCCTGATCATCAATACATAGCCGCAGACTTCGATCTTTCTTCTTCACGAAGAGGACCGGGGAGCTCGAAGGTGACAAACTTGGATGAAAAAACCTCTGCTCTATCAATTCCTGAATCTGCACCTTCAACTCTGCCATCTCTCTTGGTGCTAAGCTGTAAGGAGACTGTGACACATGTTTGGCACCTAGAACCAACTCAATTGTGAACTCAATCTCTCTCTAAGGTGGGGCTTCGGGGAGATCTTCGTGGAAAACATCGGCAAACTCCTACACCACCGCAATACTGACAAAAATAGGCTTTTGCTTCTTAGCCTCCAATAGGGTGAAGAACAACTCCGCCCCCTCATGAACTGCTTTGACTACTTGGAGAGCAGGCATCATCGCATTACTCGGTCGCTTCATACCAGAGAAACTAGTTTTATGACTTTAATGAGCCCCAGTTTGACCATCTTCAAACTACAGTCAATGAACGCACATTGCTCGTAGATCCAATATATGCCGAATATCACGTCAAACTCTACTATCAGCAATACTAACTCTTTTAAGTTGAAAGCTTGACTTCCTATCAGTACTTTAATGCAATTGAATCTATCCACGCGCATCAAACCCCCAATAGGCACCAGCACATCCAATCTCTCTTTAGCTACTGAAGAAGGCACTCTGATACGTGATACGAAGTCCTCGGATAAGAACGAGTGTGAAGCTCCTGTATCAAATAGTGCTCGAGCTGGACAGTCCATGATTACGACAAATCATAAAACACGACAGTCATATGGCTAAATCATAAGGCGCAAGGTATTCAAAGTATTACAGCTAAAATCTAACACATACCTGTCACTACATCGCCTTACTTGATGGCCTCATGTTGGCCAAGGTTGTATACTCTTGGATAGGTTGGAGCCTGATGGGATGCGGTTGACTCCACCGCCTTCCCTTTTTCAGCATAGGATGCTCCTTCCTTCTCCTCCCATTTGACACTCCAACAGTCGCGGGCCATGTGTCCCTGCTTGCCATAATTATAACAATAGCATATGCCTCCCCGGCCAGAAGATGCCCCAGAAGTAACCAACGAAGAAGACGGTCCGGAAGACTTGGCCTTCTGGTTCGACCTTCGGTACCCAGACTTCGGTGGTTATTGTATCGTGAACTATGGGCTCTTTACTGCTAAGTCCTTCTTAATTTGAACCCTCTTGAGATTCTGCTCCATAGATAAGGTTGTATTGACTTGGGTCAGAAAGACCTATGTCATAGGACCTGAGAGCAGCAATCTCAGATCGTCACAAAGTGCGTAGTAGAATCGGTTGGTCTTGCACTCCTCATCCATAAAGGTAGAGCCAGCATATCGCCCCAATCTTATGAACTCGTATAGGTAGTCATCCACGCTACTCTAACCCTACGTTTGTCTCTGAAACTGATTTTCCATAGCTATTTTATGTGAAATATCGATGAGTTGTCTCCCAGTGAAGTGATGCAGCTCTTACTCATCCCACCATAACCTTGTTGCGCCATCCAGAAGGAATGCAGCTATCGTAACCTTCTGCCACTCCTCAGTCTGTATTGCTGACATGACTCTCTTAACCCTAAAAAACCAGTCCTCATCTTGCATTGGGGTTCCAGTCCCCACAAACAATAGTGGATTAAATCACATCACATGTTTAGCAGTTTTTCATTCGCTCTCCTCTGCACTATGGGCTCTGCCTCTACTTGATCCGCCATTATATGGTCCACTGCGCCAAGCGGTACGTGATCTAATCCAGGAGCAGGAGACTGCACTTGCCTCCATGGTTAGGCATTGATCATAGCGAACACAGGTTAAGCTACTAGTCGTATGGATTCAGTAGAAGGAGGGGTCATAGGCGCTTCATTGGGCACACTACTCTCCGCAGAGTGCTGACATTATGATAGATCTATACCACTCCTAGTCACCTTTAAACGTGAAACACTTAGTTAGGTGACAAAAAATCGCCAAAAAGCAATCATAGGAACACGAAGGATCCTCAAACATGTGTATTTTCATTCCTAAGTGAACATTTATGGGTTCTTTCATGTTATAACAGTAACGCACATACATGTGCTTACCACCCCTTAAAAGAATTTGCCCACGAATTCAACTAAGAAATACCGACACCAAAATTTGATACCAACTTGTAACACCCCCATTCGTCACATAGCATATAACAAAAGGTTCGATCGGGGCTCGATGTCATATACTACGGAGAGCTAGTGGAGTTACTTATTGAGACCATAATCCATAAACACGTCCAAACTCAGATTGTATTCTAGCGAAAGTAATTTAAGATTACAATTAGAACCCAACCAATTGAATGTCCACTAACACAAAAATAGGAATGACAAACCAAATACACAAATAGTATTGGCCTTAAGGCCTTATAATGTTCAACTTAGAATAAATTGTCTTGCATACATCGGCACGCAAGCCAGCCACAAATGAACGATAAAGTAAATGGGTAATCCACTTTGGCCTTCAAAGGCCAACTTAGCAATCCTAGGGCTCTAACCCGTTATTTCCCGCATGGCTCGACTGCACCTGAATGAAACATTCCACCGCAATTGTGGCAAATAATAGCAACGGTCAGCATTAGCTGACAAAATTATAAAAGAAAGTCTTGATTTCAAGATCAACTAAACCCTTAGAGGTGGGTGAATAGGTCTAATTTAATTCTAGGCTACTTAAAGTTAATGAAATCTGATTCTCTATCTTTATTACTATCTCTGTCAAATAAGGCAAGAAAGATATTCTGCAAATATAACATAATCATAACACAGCAATCACTGCACAGTACTCACAGATTTATAGTGGTTCCTCAATTGATGGTTACATCCACTTCCCCATTCGCATATCTAGTAATAGACTAGATTAAGCCAAACACCTCCTTTCTTTCTCAGATCCTCAGATCTTACAGCTCAGAGCCCAACTGTCTCTTATAACTCAAACTATACAAGTCTTACCACTCAGATCACCAAGATCCTACAGCTCAAGTTCTTCCCAAAAACTCTACCTTAGAGTTAATCCACACTCCTACAGCTCAGGCAATCCTTCCCTACCTTAGAGTGATCCACACTCCTACAACTCAGGCAACCCTTGCCCTACCTCAGCCTTTATAACACTGGCTTACAGCTCAAGCACTTATCCTTACCACTCAGATTCAATATGAATCCTACACAGAATATCAAAGAAATGAATTATAGACACCAGAGAAAATTCTCTATGTCTGTCTACTTGGACTGAGCAGATGTCAGCCCTATCTTCGTCATTATAGCAACAAGATGATAAATCAATCTTGAATTGAAGCGCGGCTTATTCTAGAAGAAACTAATAGAAACCGCTGCTTCTTCTTCTTCAGGAATCTATCCCAATCTGGACTGAGCAGATATCAGCCCTATCTACTTCTTCTTCAAAGATCCGGCGAATGATCATCAGATTTGGCACGGCTTGTATCATGAAGATACTTTCAACTAGGGCTCACCTAGGCTGATTCGACTTCCTCAGAGAAATACTCTGAACTTGCTGTAGCAGATGTTGAATGCCTCAGCGACTTCAGAACCCCTTCAGATTTTCAAATTGAATTTCTTGGCTCTGTAACAATGGCGGAAGAAGACGACGAACTCGGCTTCTCATTTTTCAGAATGAATTAATTCTTTGATCAGAAAGCTATTTGATCTTGATATCAACTGCTATTTATAACTCCGTCAATTAGCGAGATGATCGACACATGTCCCAGATTAAACAGCGATTAACACCTCAGCTTAATCAAATTGAGATTCACTGTAGACTGATAGCGACGTTAATGTTGATTTGCAATGAATTTGAAATTTGGTGAGTTTGTTGACTTCGCTGATGTCGGTATTTTTCTGGATTATTCAAAATCATCTTTCTAGAAGTTCTGCGTTCGACGAACTCCAAGCTCAGTTTGACAAACCCTATGCTTAGCTCGACGAAATAGTGAAAGAGATGAAAGCTGAGTTCAACAAATTCTGAACTCTGTTTGACGAAAGCAAAGCTTAGCTCGACGAATAGTGGATAAGCTGAGTTCGACGATTCTGATGGCTGAGTTCTTCTTATAGACGAAAACTGAGTTTGACAAATTCTGAACTCTGTTTGACAAAATAAATGCTTAGCTCGACGAATAGTGAATAAGCTGAGTTCGACGATTCTAAAGGCTCAGTTCTTCTTATAGATGAAAGCTGAGCTCGACGAATTCTGAACTCAGCTCGATGAAATAGAAGCTTTTCTTGACGAAAACTGAATAAGCAATACTTCGATGATTATGTACTTAGAATTTTCTTTTTCTCTACTAGGCATTGAGTTACGTTGAGTGAAAAGGCCTTTCTCAACGAATTTGGACTTAGAAAAATTTCTTCTCTTCTAGGTCTCAGCGATTCCTTCTCAATTATCTCAAGGGTTTCTTCTTCACAATTGAGACTATCTTCTTTCTCAGCGACTATGCTGAGACATTCTTCTCAGCTATCTCGATGCTTTTGCCTTAGTCAAATTGTTCAAATTAATTCCTTATGGCGTTGAGAGCGTTGAGTGAATATGCCTCACTAAACGCTATCTATCTTATCCATATTCTTCTGCTTTCCTTTCTGCTAAAAAGCGTTGAGAGCATTGAGTGAGCTCTCCTCACTCAATGATTCTAGACTTAGCCGAATTCTTGTTTCTTCACAGAACGATTAGACTCAAAGACTTTTAGCTTGGCGTTGAGTGATTGAGCTTCACACAACGCTTCTGTACTTAGTCTACTTTTCTGTAACCGTATACATTGGCGTTGACTGACTTAGAATGGCATTGAGTGATGAAGCTTCACTCAAAGCTTCTAGACTTATTCAATTTTCTTGCTTCCACTACTAGGCTTTGACATGATAACCTTGACTCAACGATTCTGGCCATATGGCGTTGAGTGAGTTAGGGTCACTCAATGCCTGTGGACTTATCCATATTTCTACCTTTGCAATACTGTAAGCGTTGACTGCCCGCCTTCTCTCAGCACTATTAGTTGTATGGCATTGAGTGAGCTTACCACAATCAACGCTTCTGAACTTAGGCATTTTTTTGAATTTCTAGCCTCATCTTGAGTCCACCTGTCATTGTATTTTGAACTATCTGTCCAATCATTGTGATAAAGACCAACCTGTATGCATGAACTTAAATATATATCAAATACAACTATGTCTATCTCAATGACCTGTTTGACATTATCAAAGTAGGGCCATTGGAATCAATGGACCCAACAATCTCCCCCTATTTGAAGATGTCAAAACCGTTGTTCAATTACCTTAGTCAATGAGATACACATCACATAGGAAGTAAAAACTTATTAAATTTAGTGAGATTAATTTTACCTACTCCCCCTGGATTGCTGCAGGTGAGTTTTACCTTAGAGGATTACCTCTCAGCTTGATCTTTTCTTGCTTGATCAACCTCTTCTTGCTTGATCAACCTCTTCTCCCCATGACTTTCTCCCCCTGTCTTTCTGCCATGAAGGAGCTTGATTTCTTGATCTTGTCTCTTGTCTCACCCCCTTGGAGACTACTTTAATATGATCAATCTCTTTTATCTCTCCCCCTTTTTAACCTCTTCAGATAGTTAGGTAGGAGCATCAGTTCATTCTCTCCTCTTATATTCTCCCCCTAGCTGATGTAAATGAAGCCAGTAGAGTAGCTACCAACTTGCCCCTTATACAGGACTGTCTTGTATACCACTTGAAATTCTCTATTCCTGCAGCTGCTGGACTTGCTCCCCCTTAATAGGAGAACCTGCTCTAATCTTATTTTCCACTAGGTTTGTATCACCTGCAAGAAGAACAAGCTTGTACCAAACAACAAAACCTTAAGTAGTACCTGAAGCTATTCTAAGTTCAATATACACAATTCAATTTTTAGTTGTTGAACTTGGATTCATCTAGTGGCTTAGTGAAGATATCAGCCACTTGCTTGTCAGTGGAGACAAACTTTAGGCAAATGTCTTATTTGTCGACATGCTCCCTAATAAAATGATACTTAATTTCTATGTGTTTAGTCTTGCTGTGTGAAACAGGATTCCTAAGAATAGAAATGGCACTTATATAATCACAATAAAGAGGAGTTCTACTTATCTTAATGTTATATTCTTCAAGTTGATACTGTATTGATGCAGGCCGACACTTTGACACAAAAAAATCTACGAATTAAACATGATTGTCACTCAACGTTCAAATTCTACACTGACAATTTTTCAACGCAGCGCACATGCAAGAAATTATTTCAATTAGATGTTAACGTACGGGTAGCCAAACCGATTAGGATCAAATAATGGCTATATGCCAATATTCTTTCCGGCTAAAAGGACCCACCTGGTCTGATCGAGCGAAGGTTGTACCAAAAGAGATCTACCAAAAATTACAATTAGAAAACTGTAGATCTCTCCCAACAAAAAGTTACGAGGTTCGCCAATCCTCTCGAAAATAAATCAATCAAGATCAACACAAAACCGGTCGATGAAAACCACGATAATTTAATGCTATCAAGATTCAACGCAAAAATTTTCCACCACTAGAAAAACTAGGAAAAGGAACACACGAAGGTAGAAATTTTCGTTACCCAATCGAAATGGATGATTTCGATTTTCTCTAACTTGGATCGCTCTTCAACAGCTCCGCCAGAGTCGCGCCGGTTGAAGATGAAAACTTGTCTGCCTTCGTCGCTTCACACCATGGCCGTGATCCACCATGGATGCTTAATGGTTGGTTGGTGTTTGCAAGAGTATGGTGGTCGTGTTTTTGTATAAGGGTGGGTGGTCGGTTTTATTCTAGGGTGGCCAAAAGTTTGAATGAGGGGGAGAGAGAAAAGGTGGCGGTTTTATGAGGGGTAGCCAAGCTCTTTGAGGAAGAGGTGGAAATAGGGTCGGCGGCTAGGGAGGAGTGGTGGCCAGATTTTGAGAGGGATAATGAGGGGAGTCGGTGGCTTGGAGAGAGGGGAGCGGTGATGCCTAAGTTATGTAGAGGGAGAGGGGTTGGCAGCTAGGGTGAGGGAGGGTTTGTCTTGGCCAAAATCTTGAAGGATGTGCGAACAGAAAACAAGAGACCGAAAAATTAGAGTAACAAAATTTTTATTATCCAAAAAGGTATCTATTACAAAGGTATGACCTCCCTTTTATAGAATGGAGGAGAGAAGAGAGATTACAAATTAACAATGTGGGACTAATAATTACATGAACATAAAACTATACAATCCGTATAAGCCGCAATACCGCCCGGTCTCAACTCGCCATACCGCCCGGTCTCAACACTCCCACTCAAGCTGGAGCATAGATATCAATCATGTCCAGCTTGTCGCAAATGTGAAACAAAAAAGTGGACACCGGCTTGGTGAATACATCTGCCAACTCATTGTCAGAAGTGGCGAACAGAGTACAAATCTGTTTCTTCAAAATCTCTTCTCGAATAAAGTGACAGTCGACCACTATGTGTTTTGTTCTCTCATGAAAGACCGGGTTTTGGAAATGTATATAGCATCCTCGTTGTCGCAGAACATAGGAAGAGGATAGTTATAGACCTCTCCTAGGTCAAGCATGAGAGCCCGTAACCACTTTAACTCACATGTGGTCGATGTCATACTACGATATTCCACTTCTGCACTAGACCTGGAGACAACAGACTTTATCTTGCTCTTCCAGCTCACAAGATTTCGTCCAACAAATGTGCAAAAACTCGATGTTGACTTGCGGTCTCCTTTATCATCAGCATAGCTCGGATCTGAGTACGCTTTAACCCTCAAGTGACCATTCTTCTGAAAAAGAAATCCTTTCCCTGGAGCTGCTTTAACATACTCCAATAGCCTCAGGTCAGAATGTAGATGGCACTCCCTAGGAGCTTGCATGAATTGGCTAACCTTGCCTATAGCATAAGAGATGTCGGGTCTGGTCACTGTGATATAAATGAGTTTGCCCACCAGACGCCGGTACCTCGAAGAATCGGATAGAGGTGGCGAGTCAAGAGCATACTTCCATTGGGAGAGAACTAAAGAGTTGGGCTTCCTAGAGATTTCAATCCCAAGAAAGTTTTTGGGGGAGCCCATATCCTTAGTGACCAGGTGTTGCTGGAGGTGTTTCTTTATCAAAGCTACCCCAGCCAGGTCATTGCAAGTCAAAAGAATATCATCCACTTATACAGTAAGAACCACCACACCATAGGAGGTTTTGTGTATGAATAAGGAGTGATCGGCTGAACTTCTTGCAAAACCAATGGCCCTAATAATGTCGCTGAACTTGTCAAACAAAGCCCGAGGGCTTTGCTTTAGGCCATAAATGGCCTTCTTCAGATGACATACTCGTGTCTCCCCCTGAGCAACATACCCAGGAGTTAGCTCCATGTATACGTCCTCCTGAAGATCACCATAGAGGAAGGCATTCTTGACATCCAGTGTAACACCTCTACCCATCATGAAGAATATAATAGAGGGTCCGGCCGGGGCCCCACACCATATTCCACAAACAGGCGGAGACGCTACGAAATAATATCAAAACCAACGCATCCTAACACAGATCATTCTAGCGGAAGCTTTACGGTTAAAAAACTTGAACTCAGGCAAAACAAGAACTATCCACTATAACATCGGAATGTATACAACCAAAGTATCTAGCCTTAAGGCCTTAAAAATTTTTCTTAACAAGGTGTGGTTTACAGACATTGGCACGCAGGCCGCCCACACATGAAAAAGAAGAAACAAAACAAAGCCTTCGAGGGCAGCAATGCAGCTTGGGCTTCAGCCCGCTAAGTCCCGCTCAGACCAGCACCTCCAGCACCTGCAAGAACCAATCCACCAAGCGGTGGCAAACAGGGCAACGGTCAGCATTCAGCTAACCAATTATAACGACCCTGCCCCTGGCACGGGGAAGCAAAATTCCATCCCTGCATAGCACTTTCCAATATGATATATATATATATATATATAGCAAACTACGCATGACGTGCACGACCGCACAGTCCATACATATCACAAATGTCGTCACGACGGCCTGACGCTCCGTGCACTCATGGCACATTCGGGTGTACCGGAAACACCGGATCCCACCAATGAGCATTTTAGTCTTGATCGGCATGCAAGCCGTCGACTCTCGCAATGTGATCCTAAAAGGGCCTTAAGCACCTAAGGTTAGACAACCATAATGCGAGTACAGATCCTCCTATCCCGTTGCTCACATCGTCAGACTCAAGACTGGACTGACGCGGGTACAGCTTCACCTTTCCCGTTTGGCACAAAGCCCTTTATATACAGTTGCAGCCAAACGGCCCAACCTCACACAAAGTGGTAACTCACGGCCACAAGAGTTGAACCAAACTCTCACAATTTCCTGGACTTCTTCTTGTACTTCCTGCTGCACCAAGCAACAGGTATGCACCACAGATTGCACACAAACAATCAAATTCTCGGAGATTCCTCCGAATGCAATCAAGCATCACCAATCCAGACCAACCCGTCCAGATGGGCTTCACACAGCATGCCTAGATCCGTACTCCAATTCCGGACTCTAACAAGGGGAACTTCACATATCTACCCCAAGGGACACCACAACCCACCGCACACTCGCGGGGACGGGTTTTCCCTATACAAATGCAGGAAAGTAGGACTTCACATGTCCAAGGCGGAAATTGTTACCCTTGAAAGTCGCCTCAGAGCCATGGAGAGAATTGAGACGGAAGAAAGCCTTCATAGCAGCCTTGCCTTCGTAAATCCGAACTCGGCTCGCGATTTGGACCACCGCAGCACCACTGACGGCCGAATTCCTCTTCTTCTTCCTTGCTTTTATCTCCCCACTCTCTTAACTTTTGAAAGAGAAAGATGAAACTCAAATGAGCTTTCTCCTCTTCAATCCCGGCCTTATAAACCCAGGGAAGAGCCCAGACCATTGGATCTTGGTCAAAGAAAATGAACGGCTCTGATCAGCCCTTAATTTGATTTCCCTTAACTGAACACGGGTTGTGATACGCCCGTGTCACAGGCCGTGTTCCTGAAGCGATGAACAACCGACTTAAAATAAACCAGAACACGGGCATTGACACGCCCGTGTCACACAGTACACGGCCGTGTACCCAGTCGTGTCACCCCTGTAACACGATGTCCAAAATTACCCGAGCAGGACACGGCTAAGGCACACGCCCGTGTCCCTAGCCGTGTGCAAAACACGTCCCTGTGACACGCCCGTGTCACAGGCCGTGTTCTACACTCAACGATCAGGGCTCGAGAACTCGTCGAGAATAGGGACACGCCCTGGGACACGCCCATGTCCCAGGCTGTGTACACTTGACACGCCCTGAGACACGCCCGTGTCTCAGGCCGTGTCAGCCAACCTGAATCCCACTTTGGCTTTTTGAGATTTCCGGGGTGTTACAATCCTCCCCTCTTAATAAAATTTTGTCCCGAAATTTGAAGACAGCAGGGAGATAACAACATAACACAATCAGAGACATATACGTTTCTATCACATATACAAACGAGCGAACAGGTTACAAAAATAACTTGGGAAACTCGGCTCGCATGGTCTGCTCCCGCTCCCATGTTAGCTCTTCTCGGCCACAATTGTCCCACCGGACTTTTACCATCCCGATCGTTTTGTTCCGCAACTATTTCTCGGCTCGATCCTCGATCCGAATGGGCCTCACCTTTATCGTTAGCCCATACTCAACCGACACCCGATCATTCTCAATCACTTGAGCTGGATCCTTGACTGCATTTCGTAGTACCGAGATGTGGAACACATCATGCAGTCCACCCAATTCCTATGAAAGAGCTAGCCGATAGGTAGCTTCCCCAACTTGCTCCACCACTTCAAACCGACCAAGGTATCGTGGACTTAGCTTTTTCAACCGCCGAATCCGAGATACGCCTTTGAAGGGTTTAATATTTAAATTGACGCAGTCACCCACAGCGAACTCCACGTTCCGGTGCTTAGCATTGTAATACTTGGCTTGCCGATCCTGGGCTATTAGTAGTCTCTCTCGAATAGAGCGTATTGTTGAGTTAGCATCCTCGACTGCCTTTTGTCCCAAAAGTTTGGATTCGCCAGTTTCTGCCCAAGCAAACGGTGTACGGCACTTGCGACCATACAGAGCTTCAAACAGTTCCATGCTGATGCTCGCCTGGTAGCTATTATTGTAGGCAAATTCCACCATAACAAGATGATCTTCCCATTTCTTACCGAAGTCCAGGGCACACATACGGAGAATATCCTCCATTGTTCTGTTGGTTCGTTAAGTTTTGCCATTCGTTTGCGTATTAAAGGCCGTACTGAATGCTAACTTCGTGCCCAACAGCTGATGAATTAGACTCCAATCTTTCGAAGTAAATCGCCCATCACGGTCACTGACGATGCTTCGGGGAATACCGTGCAATCGAACAATCTGCTCCACATAGAGATTTGCCAACATTTCCACTGAATCGTCCCGCTTGTTCGGTAGAAAGTGAGCCACCTTTATCAACCTGTCTACAATCACCCAGATTGAGTCATTCCCACGTTGAGATCTCGGCAATCCGTGCACGAAATCCATAGAAATATCCTCAAACTTCCACTGCGGAACTGGCAATGATTTCAGGAAACCACTAGGCCGTTGACACTCTGCCTTTACCAAAGCACATATACGACACTTAGCAACATACTCGGCTATGTCCTTCTTTAAACCGGGCCACCAGAACAATTTCTTCATGTCCTTGTACATCTTTGTGCTCCTAGGGTGATTTAAGAACTTTGTAAAGTGTGCTTCATATAACAATTCTTCTCGCAATTTACCCGCATAAGGGACGCACAATCGGCCATCCCTCCGTAATAGACCGTCATCCCAGGAGAATTTGTCACCAGACCCATCCTTTGCATAGCGCTGAAAACTTTAATCAAACTTCGTTGCCCGCCGAACCCTGTCTGCAAGGTCATATTGAACCTCCATCCTGTTCAAGCATGCATCGGCCGAAGAATCCCTCTCAACACAAGATATCTCCAATGCTTCCAACTCCTGGATTAGACGCTCATCATGTATCCGCAACCAACTTGCCCGCATCAGAGTCCGACGACTCAAGGCATCAGCGACCACATTTCCCTTTCCGGGAACATAGTGAATGTCGAAGGTATAATCCCCTAGGAATTCCATCAACCTCCTTTGTCACATATTCAAATCCTTTTGATCGAGCAGATACTTCAGGCTTTTATGATCTGTATAAATATCTACCTTCACGCCATAAAGATAGTGCCGCAACAACTTTAGCGAAAAGATCACCGCCGCCAACTCCAAGTCGTGTACGGGGTAATTACGCTCATGCACCTTTAATTGACGTGAGCCATAAGCGATCACCTTGCCAAATTGCAGGAGAACGCAGCCTAAGACGCTTCCTGACGCATCGTTGTATATCTCAAAACCGTCTGTACCACAAGGCGACATCAAAACAGGCGATGTGGTCAAACGACCTTTTAACTCCTCAAAATCTCGCGCGCACTCCGGCGTCCAAACGAACTTCTGATCTTTTCTCGTCAACGTAGTCAAAGGCAAAGCAATCCGGGAGAAGTTTGCCACAAATCGTCTATAGTAGCCTGCCAGCCCAAGAAAACTCCTGACTTCGGCCACCGAAGACATTACTGGCCAATCATGAATGGCAATTATCTTTGCTGGATCCACCGTTATGCCCTCTCCACTTACCACATGGCCCAGAAAAGCCACCGACGAGAGCCAGAACTCACACTTAGAGAACTTGGCATACAGCTTATTTCTCCGCAAGGTATGCAATACCAACCGCAAATGGTTTGCATGATCTTCCTCCGACTGAGAGTACACGAGGATATCATCAATGAACACAATCACAAACAGATCCAAGTATTCGCGGAACGTTCGATGCATGAGATCCATGAATACCGAAGGCACATTACATAAGCCGAACGGCATCACTGTGAACTCATAATGACCGTAGCGTGTGCCAAACGCTGTCTTGGGAATGTCACCTTCCCTAATCCGCAATTGGTAATACCCGGATTTCAAATCCAACTTGGAATAGACGGTTGAGCCTGCTAGCTGATCGAACAAGTCATCGATCCGAGGAATCGGATACTTGTTTTTCTCCGTCAGCTTATTCAGTTCGCGATAATCAATACATAGCCGCAAACTACCGTCTTTCTTTTTCACAAAAAGAGCAGGCGCGCTGCAAGGTGACATACTTGGGCGTATGTATCCCTGCTCCAACAATTCTTGCAACTGAACTTTTAGTTCGGCCATCTCTTTTGGTTCTACTCGATACGGTGAACGGGCCACAGGCTTCGCACCTGGCACCAGCTCGATAGCGAAGTCGATTTCCCTTTGGGGAGGTAACCCCGGAAGGTCCTTTGGAAACACATCAGCATACTCAGAGACAATCGGCACTTCACTCATACTGGCCTTCGGCGCCACCGCCTCTACGAGTGTGAAGAATAACTCTGCACCCTTCCGAACTTCCTTAACGACTTGGAGAGCAGATAACAACATCCCACTCATCCCTTGTATACCAATGAACTTGGTATCTTGTTCGGTATTCTGCCCGAGTGTGACCTCTTTTGAAGTGCAATCTATAAAGGCACGCTGCTCTGACAGCCAGTCCATACCAAAGATTATATCAAATTCCTTGATCGGCAATACTAATGTTTCAACCTTAAACTCCCGACTCCCTATCGTGACCTCAAGACCGTAAGATTTATCCGCACACATCAAACATCCTTTAGGTAACAACACCTTTACACTGTCTGTCGTGGTCCGGGTAGGTACCCCGACACGAAAGACGAACTCTTCAGACAGAAACGAATGTGAAGCACCTGTATCAAACAGTGATCGCGCCGGATACTCTCGTATAAGGACAAACCCTAAAACATCACAATCAAAACAAGCACAGCACACAGGATAAAATAACATTAAAAACTACACGCACCTGTGACGACATCCGCCTTTTAATGGCCTCCTGTTGTCCAAGGTTGAAGACCCTAGGCTGCGCGTGCGAGGCAGAAGACTCCACCACAATCTTCCCTTTCTCCGCATAAGATGCTCACGTCTTCTTGTCACCCTTTGGAGGACCAACTCGGCAATCACGTGCGAAGTGTCCCAACTTACGGCACGTAAAACAAGTGCGAGATCCATACCCAGATGTCTCTGTCACAGTCGCAGAAGGAGCTTGTCCAGTAGAATTGGACTTCTTTCCCCATCTCTTATGGTACCCAAACTTCTCTGGACGCGGCGGCTTGAACTCGGGCTGAGTCACAACCAAGGTCCCTTTTGCCTGCCCTCTTTTCATGTCCGTCTCCAAAGACCGAGCCGTACAGACTAAGGCTTGAAATCCCTGACTCACAGAACTCGAGAGCAAATACCGCAGCTCATCTCGCAGTCCCCCATAAAACCTACTTGTCTTACGCTCTTCTTCGGCAAAGTTTGTACCCGCATATCTTCCCAAACGTGTGAACTCATGTAGGTAATCATCCACACTACGATCTCCTTGAGTTAACCGTTGAAATTCCATTTCCATCGATATCCTTTGCTGCATTGGTAGATGTTGTGTCAAGAACAATCGAGAAAATTCGTCCATCGAGTCTTCTGCAAGTTGTCTACCGGCCAAGTGATGCAGTTCATCTCATCCCACCATAAGCGAGCCTCTCCTTCCAGTAGGAAAGTGGCCAACATAACCTTCTGTCCCTCCTCAACCTTGATCGCTCTGATGATCCTCTTGATCCTTGCAAGCCAATCCTGTGCTTGGGTCGGTGACCCTGCCCCAGTAAATTATGGAGGATTGAAGCTCAAGAATTGCTTCAATTTTTGATCTGCTGCCCGCTGATCAACTACAGCTTCTACCGGTTCTTACCGTACCCCAACATGCGTTGGCATCACTACAGGACGTGCCTGCCCAGCCTGCTGAGCATTCATCACAGCAAGTACCGTTTCTGTGATGAAACGTACCGTTTCAGCGGATGGAGGAGGTGTCGGCACCTCAGCTGGTGCCGCACTTTCTACAGAATGTTGATGTTCGGATTGACCCGCAACACTTCTAGTCACCTATATGTGTAAAACACACAATTTAGCGACCAAGTAAAACGACAAACATACAAAAAGAATACACATGTTCAACAAACAGTTGTATTTGCATTCCTAAGTGTACATTCTTGAGTTAAAGTTAAGTGTTATAATGACAGCACTGACACGTGCGCGCCACCTCTCAAAAGAATTCGTCCGCGAATTTGGAAGAGATCGACCAACAAGCTGATACCAAATTGTAACACCTCTACCCGTCAAGAAGAATATAATAAAGGGTCCGGCCGGGGCCCCACACCATATTCCACAAACAGGCGGAGACGCTACGAAATAATATCAATACCAACACATCCTAACACAGAGCATTCTAGCGGAAGCTTCACGGTTGAAAAACTTGAACTCAAGCAAAACAAGAAATGTCCACTATAACATCGGAATGTATACAACCAAAGTATCTGGCCTTAAGGACTTACAAATTTCTCTTAACAAGGTGCAGTTTATAGACATCGGCACGCAGGCCGTCCACACATGAATAAGAAGAAACAAAACAAAGCCTTCGAAGGCAGCAACGCAGCTTGGGATTCAGCCCGCTAAGTCCCGCTCGGACCAACACCTCCAGCACATGCAAGAACTAATCAACCAAGCGGTGGCAAATAGGGCAACGGTCAGCATTTAGCTGACCAATTATAACGACCCTGCCCCTGGCACGGGGCAACGGAATTCCATCCCTGCATAGCACTTTCCAATATGATATATATATATAGCAAACCACGCAAGACGTGCACGACCGCACAGTCCATACATATCACAAACATCATCACGATGGCCCGACGCTCCGTGCACTCAGGGCACATTCGGGTGTACCGAAAACACTGGATCCCACCCATGAGCATTCTAGTCTTGATCGGCACGCAAGCCGTCGACTCTCGCTATGTGATCCTAACAGGTCCTTAAGTACCCAAGGTTAGACAACCATAACGCGGGTACAGATCCGCCTATCCCATTGCTCACATCATCAGACTCAAGATAGGACTGACGCGAATACAGCTTCACCTTTCCCGTTCGGCACGAAGCCCTTTATATACAGTTACAGCCCAACGACCCAACCTCACACAAAGTGGCAACTAACAGCCACAAGAGTTGAACCCAACTATCACAATTTCCTGGGCTTTCTCCAGTACTTCCTGCTGCACCAAGCAACAGGTATGCACCACAGATTGCACACAAACAATCAAATTCTCGGAGATTCCTCTGAATGCAAACAAGCATCACCAATCCAGACCAACACATCCAGATGGGTTTCACACAGCATGCCTAGATCTGTACTCCAATTCCGGACTATAACAAGGGGGAATTCACATATCTACCCCAAGGGACACCACAACCCACCGCACACTCGCGGGGATGGGTTTTCCCTATGCAAATGTAGGAAAGTAGGACTTCACATGTCCAAGACGGAAATCATTACCCTTGGAAGTCGCCTCGGAGCCATGGAGAGAATTGAGACAGATGAAAGCCTTCATAGAAGCCTTGCTTCGTAAATCCGAACTCGGCTTGCGATTTGGAGCACCACAACACCACCGGCGGCCGGATTCCTCTTCTTCTTCCTTGCTTTGCTCTCCCCTCTCTCTTAACTTAAGAAAGAGAAAGATGAAACTCAAATGAGCTTTCTCCTATTCAATCCCGGCCTTATCAACCCAGGGAAGAGCCAAGACCATTGGATCTTGGTCAAAGAAAATGAACGGTTCTGATCATCCCTGAATTTGATTTCCTGGGCCGAACACGGGTTGTGACACACCCGTGTCACAGGCCGTGTTCCTGAAGCGGTGCACAACTGACTTAAAATAAACCAGAACACGGGCATTGGCACGCCCGTGTCAAGCCTGACATGCCCGTGTCATACAGTACACGGTCGTGTACCCGGCCGTGTCACCCCTTTAACACGATCTCCAAAATTACTCGATCAGGACACGGCTAAGGCAAACGCCCGTATCCCTAGCCATGTGCCAAACACGCCCCTGTGACACGCCCGTGTCACAGGCTGTGTTCCACACTCGATGATTAGGGCTCGAGAACTCGTCGAGAATAGGGACACGCCTTGGGACACGCCCGTGTCCCAGGCCGTGTACACCTGACACGCCCTGAGACACGCCCGTGTCTCAAGCCGTGTCAGCTAACCTGAATCCCACTTTTGTTTTTTGAGATTTCTGGGGTGTTACATCCAGCTAGGAAATGGGCCAATTCCTGTTGACAACCCCAGAGAGAAGAACCCAAATGGTGCTGAGACAAGCAACTGGAGAGAAGGTGTCGAAGTAATCATTCCCATAAGTATGAGTAAAGCCTTTGGAGACTAAGAGGGCCTTATATTGATCCACACTGCCGTCCGGACGAAACTTCACAATGAATACCCATCGACAGCCAAACACGTAAGTGCCCAAAGGGGGAGGAACAAGGGTCCATGTACCCCTGTCAATGAGGGTAGCAATTTCCTTATCCATGGTGTTCCTTCATTGAGGAATAGTAAGAGCTTCCTGGTAGGTACGGGGAGTGGCAGTGGCAGAGATAGCCAAGGCAAACGTCCTGCGAGAAGGAGTTAGACGATCATATTAAATAATAGCAGCTAGCGGGTGTTGAGTACACGTCTGCACCCCTTTGCGAAGAGCAATGGGACTATCCAGGTCGGCGAGTTCATCAGTTTCCGGGGCATCTGTGGAGGAGAGAGCTGGCCCAGGAGTAGAGAGAGATGACTGTGGAGAAGAGGGAGATATCTCGGTAGGTGGACACGGTGGAGGAGATGGTGGAGAGGGAGGAGTAGGAGGAGTCTCAGTAGGTGTAGAGGGAACAGAAGGGGTGGTAGGAGAAGGAGGAATATCAAGAGAGGAAGAGGAGTCGGGAGAGAAGTAGGACGCATTTTCAAAGAAGGTGACGTCTACAGAGACAAACTGCTTGCGAGTAACCAGGTCAAATCAACAATAGCCTTTCTGAGTGGTAGAGTTCCCAGAAAGACACACTTTGTGGCCCGTTGTAAGAGTTTGTCACGGGTGGCAGAAGGAGAATTCACAAAGGCTATATACCCACATACACGGAGAGGGAGAGCAAACGGATCCTTCCCTGGATAGAGAATGGAGAAGGGAGTTTTGCTATGGGGAACGGTGGAGGGAATGTGATTGATAAGATTACAGGAGATGAGAACAGCATAGCCCCAATAGGAGCGATGCACTTGCATTTGAGTCAACAGAGTACGCGCAACATCAAGGAGGTGACAGTTTTTGCGTTCAGCCACGCCATTTTGCTGTGAGGTATAGACACAGCTAGTTTGATGAATAATATCATGATTCATACAGAAAGAGGAAAAATCATGACTAAGATATTCCTTTGCATTATCAGAGCGAAAGATATTAATAGAGACATCAAATTGATTCTTAATCATGTAATAAAAAGATGTCCATACATGAAATAATTCAAAGTAATCTCGTAAGATATATACCCAAGTACAGTGGGATAAATCGTCAGTATAAGTTACAAAATATGAACTACCCCGACCTATGGTGAGGGCAGGAGCAGGTCCCCAGACATCAAAGTGAACCAGATCAAATGATCGGGAAGATCCATGACCTTGCTTAGGTGAGAAGGAGGAGCGGTGATGCTTGCCAAGATAACATGCGTCATAGTTTAGGGGAGGACTCTGCGGAGGAAGGTGAGGCATAAGCTGACAAAGAAGTCGACGAGTAGCATGAGCAAGATAAAGGTTCCACTAGAGAAGATCAGTAGAGGAGGAAGAGGACAATGCAAAAACATTGTTGAGGAAGTAGAGGCCGCCGCTCTCAGTCCCAGTAGCAATCATCTGTTGGGAGCTTGGATCCTGAAAAGAACAAGAGGTAGGAGTGAATGTGACAGAACACTGTGGTTTCTTACACAAAGATGTGATAGATAGTAAATTGCAAGGGAATGTGTGCACGTATCGGGTATCCTCCAAATGAAGAGACGAGTCACTTGAACCACTCCCGTTCCATTGACCGATGAGGGAGAGCCATCCGTAATAAAGATAGGGGGAAACCGATCATGTTTTTCTAGGATAGAAAAAATTGAGAATTGCAAGTCATGTGATTGGTAGCACCAGAGTCGATTAACCATTTACCTTGAGGAGCGACATGAGCACTACCTAAAGACATGACCACCGAAGCAGATGGCTTCGAAGAGGAGGTTAAAATGTCACCCGTTGGTCGAAGATGAGGATGTTTCTTCCAACAGCAATCAACCGTATGGCCGGTGCGGCCGCAGTGAGAACAGAGAAAGCTGGCAGCACCGCGTTCGCCTTATTGATGGTTGCAGCCACCAGATCCAGTCTGTTGAGTGTAGTGAGCATAGTTGTCTTGTGGAGGAGTGTAACGACCCGGCCCTTTAGACCAAGCGTCGCTACAGAGCTGCAGCTCGTACACCCCAATGCCAACCCTGTACGGCCATTTATTCCGCACAGTAGGTTGTTGGCGCAAGGTTTCGAACCCGCAACCCTTAAACAGCTTTGCCTAACAGCGGCTATTACCAACTGAGCCCGCAACCCTTAAATAGCTTTGCCTAACAGCGGTTGTTACCAACTGAGCTGCAGCTGTTGGTAACAGCCGCTGTTAGGCAAAGCTGTTTAAGGGTTGCGGGTTCGAAACCTTGCGCCAACAACCTACTGTGCGGATTAAATGGTCGTACAGGGATGGCGTTGGGGTGTACGGGCTGCAGCCCTGTAGCGATGCTTTGTCTAAAGGGTCGGGTCGTTACATAAAAAGTACACTTTTATGTAACGGACTGACCCTTTAGACCAAGCGCCATAACAGGGCTGCAGCCCACACACCCCAACGCCATCCCTGTACGGCCATTTAATCCGCACAGTAGGTTGTTGGCGCAAGGTTTCGAACCCGCAACCCTTAAACAGCTTTGCCTAATAGTGGCTATTACAAACTGAGCTGTAACGCCCCCGATTTTTCGGTGTTTTGTTTGTTTATTGTTTGGCGTTATGTTGATGCATTTCTGGCCTTTTAACGTTGTTAGAGCGTAGTCTTAGCTCTTTAGATTCCTTGTGTAACCTGTTTGCAAGATTCCCCAGCTAGTCTGTATCAGTTGTGATGACTCAGCTGAGCCTCTTAGGGAATGCTTGTGCTTTGGCTTGGGTGGTGTAAGCCCGAGTGTTCGATCGTCGGATGTTGTTTTCGACTTCGCCGTTGATTTCATAGCTTTGGTGCTTAGTTACGGTGCGAGTTTTGTCGAAATCTGCGATCGTTTGTTTTTTCTCGTCGTTTCGACGTTCGTTTTGTTAGCCGGTAGTGTATAGCCTGGTTGTTGCCTTTGTTGTGCGTAGCCTTGTATGGCCGAGCCTGGTAAGGCTTGTGCTTGGTTTTAGGCTAAAATGTTAGCCATTTATATATATATATATATATATATATATATATATATATATATATATATATATATATATGTACATGTATATATATATTTATATATATATATATATTTATTTATTTATTTGTGCTTCTAATGAGTGGGTGCGGTTAGCCCTTTTCTTTTTCAGCTTATATATATATATATATATATATATATATATATATATAGTTTTGCTTATATATATATGTATATGAATGTGTTTATATAATTTTTTTGGATATATATATATATATATATATATATATATATATATATATATATATATATATATATATATATATATATATATATATGTGTGTGTGTGTGTGTGTGTGTGTATCGGTATATATATATAAGTTTTTATATATATTTGTTTCTAGAGGGGCTCGGGTTTGGTAGAGAAGCTGTAATGGGCCGAGTCCATTCATCAGGCTTAGATTTTATTTTAATTAGTTAGTGCTTAGGCTAGGCTTTGATTCTATTCAGTTTTAGTGGTTAGTGGAGGGTTTTTATAAGATGCCAGCTAGCTTCCTTCCTCTTTTTCCCAAGCAGCTGGCTGGTTGGCTTCCAGCGGAAGGAAGAAATCGGGCGGTGGTGCTGGAGCTTTCGGTAAGCGGTTTGCTGAGTTGGGTAGGCAGTTTTTCCTCTCCAGAAGGGCCGATCCGGCTATCTTCCACCCTAGGTTTGTTCTTAAACCTCTCGGGCCGTCCATAGGAGTTAGGGTTTCAGTTTTCTCCTCTTCCTCTTCTTTAAGAAGCTCCAGATTTTGTTTCTTCCTAGGTAGCATTGCTGCCGGTGCCGAGCCAGTGAAGTGAAGGCTGCTGCTGGAGCTTGGTAGTTAGGCAAGTGGCTCCCTTGCCCCTTGTTGTTTTTATTTCTAATCTTAGTTTGTGTTGCTCTATTTCTTTTGCTAGCCTAAAGCTCCAGGTTTTCTTCCACTTTTCTCAATTGTACGTTTGTCTTGGTTGGTGCCAAGGTTGCTGGTTAGTATTAGGATTAGGCTTAGCATTGTGGCAAGCTAGTTTAGGGCTGCTGTGGTCAGGTATGAGAGGTAGGAGTGAGAGCTGGAATTATATTCCAGCTTTCGGGTTAGGAGGAGCTGAGGGAGCTGGGTCGGGTTAGCTCCAGGAATTTTTCCTTGATTTTCTGCTAAGTCAAAAGCGTTGAGTGAGTGTACCTCACTCAACGCCTAGACTATTAGGCTTATGGCATTGAGTGTGGTGCATTCACTCAACAACATGGTTGTTCTTGCAGATAAGTCTTTGGCATTGAGTGAGTAGACCTCACTCAATGCCGCAACGGTTTTTGCATTGAGTGAGGTAGACTCACTCAATGCCGCAGTCTTTTCAGCAGTTAAGTCTGATAGCGTTGAGTGAGTCGACCTCACTCAACGCCAAAGTAGGTTTGCGTCAAGTGAGTCAACCTCACTCAACGCCAAAGCAGGTTTCGTGTCGAGTGAGTCGACCTCACTCCACGCCAAAGCAGGTTTGGCGTCGAGTGAGTCGACCTCACTCAATGCCAAAGCAGGTTTTGCGTCGAGAGAGTCGACCTCACTCAATGCCAAAGCAGGTTTGGCGTCGAGTGAGGTAGACTCACTTAACGCCAAAGCCAGGGCTTGCGGTTATGTCTTTAGCGTTGAGTGAGGGTACCTCACTCAACGTCGTGGCTGTTTTGGCATTGAGAGAGGTTGACTCGCTCAACGGCACAGTTTTGTTTTAGGCTAAGTCTTTTGCCTTGGAATGTGTGCCTCTTTAGGACTGTTAGAGGAGTTTTTCCTTCCGAAGGGGGGTGTTGGGGTGTTCGGCTAGTTTTTGCTTACTAACTCGTGGACTATGGCCGGAGAGGGTGTTTTCTAGACTCTAGAGGGGTGAAATGTGTGTGCTGAGCTGTGGACACCACGAAGTCTGGACAAAGGGCCGACTTTTTTAGGTGTGTGGACCCTTAGGCTGCCACCGGTTGTGTTCACCCTTGAGTATTTATTTTGGGGTCTGGTTGTTGGTGCTGGTACTGCCACCCACTCCAGCCCCTTATTATTTACACCCCGGTCATTTTCCCATAAAGTTAGGATTGTTAGCTCTTTTTTTCCTGCTTTTGGCTATTCCTGCTAGTATACTAATGCTTTACTGCTGCAGGTTTTTTCTTTCTGCCGTGTAGGTAGCTTTTGTGCTCATACTTGGTGTGATTTACCTTTACTGTCCTTTTGATAGTATTTTTCTTCTAACTGTCATACTTTTCACTTACTATTAGTTGTTGTTTTTGTTATCGGGTTGGTAAACCCTTTTTACTCGCACTTAAATCATATATTCTTCATGCTTTGATATTGTGCTGAGGCGTTCTTTCTTGAATGCCTCAGGTCCAGGTTGTAGCCGATAGAGCGGTTGTTCCCTTTTAGTGGGTTATGCTGATAGCCTCCAGGGTAGCTGAGTTACAGATCTTCCACCTTGTGAGGTAGTTATTCTTCTTTTCTATATGGACATGGACACTCACCGGTGGGTTCGTGTCGGGTTGTCGACGCCCACTAGTGGCTTACTTGTTTTGTTGGATATGAATTAAAACTACTGTTTTGCCCTCTTTGGGTTGCTTACTTGCTTCTGGGAAGGTTTTATGCTAGGTTGCATGTTAGGTATTTTAAAAAACTAAACTAATATATATATCTCATATATATCATATTTGTAAAACTAAAACACTATCTTTTTTAAGCGTAAAGAATATCTTTCATATATAAATACTATACTCACCTTAGGAGTCATACATACCATAAGTGGTCCCTTGAGGGCCCTTATACTCATTTAGGGTGTCAAATCAACTAAATCAAAGTTTTTTTCCGCTACAAGCAAATATATTTTCCTATAGTAGACTAGTTGATCCATTGTGCCGAGGGATACGACCTTTAAATAAACTAGTTTTCTACTATTTTAAAACTTGTGATTTGAAGTCTTAGTGCATTGCTTGAGCGTCAGCAGTTATCCCCTGCTCGACATGGCATCACAACACGTGTTTTCCCATACTCTGATACTTCTTAAACTCGGGGAAAATGCGGATTGTGACAGTTGGTATCAGAGGGAGGTTGCTTGACAAGTTAGTCGGGAAACCTTTCCTTGTGATTACATTAGAAGTTTAGCTTCATAAGCATACACACACCGATATGTCATCAGCACGTCTTTGCTAAAGCACGAACACTTCATTCATAAGCATAAAGAAGTATACGGGGCATATTATGTAGTACGTGATGCATAATGCATAATTTGTGTTTGTATATGGATCCACCATAGGAGACAATATGTGAGGGTTATGTAGTATTGGATGCATAACTTCACCACATGAATGCGGATAGCACGTTTTCTTTTTTTCACTGCATGGGAATATTATGTAGTATGGGATGCTTAACATTTTCATGCGAGCCCATGGCATGCGTTAAGGCCTTTTTAGAATGCATAGCACATCATGCATAGCATAACATTGCATAAGCACAATATGTCAAGCTAAATATTTGCATGATGACGTATGTACACACATGGTTTTGAGTCAAAACAAATTTAACAGAATGCATTCATGGTTTAGGCAAATGAGTTTGTATGATGGTAGTGAACCATCTCAGGTTAAGCATAACATCATCATTATAAAATAAATCCCAGAGCAAGTTTTGCAGTTGAAATTAATATTTAAGTATGCTTGTCTATACTGAGTAGTTTTGTTCTAGCTGTTGGGCTGGGTTTTAACTAGAGCGGGTGCGATTATAGGATGGCGAAGCGTCCTGCGACGCGATCGACTCCCCAATCGAAGGGTGAGCCTTCGGGATCCCAGAGCGAGGCGATAATAAAAGCCTGGGTCAGAGCAATGATGCCTTGGCAAGGAAATTTGTGGATATGCAGACCCAGATTCAGTCCTTGGTTGTAGTAGTGGCAGGGCAGGCTCAGAGAGTTCAGGACCGCGGTGGGGGTGTAGTTGTTCCTCCCCCTCCTGCTCCTCTTGTGCCTCCAGTTGTGGTGCCCCCAAAGATGGCATTCATATCTCAGTTTCAGCAGCTTAGGCCCCCTACTTATGACGGGCAAGCGGATTTCATGATTTTGGATGACTGGCTGATTTCCATAGAGGATATGTTCTCCTATTCTGGGATTACGGATGATCAGAAGGTAATGCTCGCTGCCTAATAGCTCAAGGGATTGGCGAAAAGTTGGTGGCTAAGGGAGAAAGAAAGCTTGGTGGCAGGATGCACCTAGGAGTCATCTAAGGTAACGCTGTTAAGTAAATTTCTGCCCTCGATCGAGCGGGACCGGTTGATGAACGACTTCCTGCATTTGAAGCAAAGGAAACTCACGGTCAGTTAGTATGAGGTTGAATTTAGCAAGCTGAGATGGTTTGCTCCTGGACTTGTGAGTGTTTAAGCAGACCGGGTTAAGCGGTTTCTGGGTGGGCTAAGAAGCGACGTTCAGCAGTTAGCAAATGCCTACAGAGCAATCAGTTATGACGGTGTAGTTGAAGCTACCTTGAAGGTCGAGGCCATTGAGAATGCTAAGAATACAGGCCAGCAGGCGAGACAAGACAAGCGGAAGTCTGTTGGAGGGAAAGGCTCCCAGGAACCTGATGCAGTTTCAAGGAAGAAGACCAAGGGGACTTGTAGCTTCTGTAGCCGACTAGGCTATCCTTTGGAAAAGTGCTTCAATAGATTAGCAGCGCAGAAGAAAGAGCAAGTCCATACTATTCAGGGTGCACCCAGAGGGGATGTGGTGCCATTGCTTGTTGAAATATAAAGTTTGCTTTAAGTGTGGGCAAAAGGGCTATCTCAAGACGAGGAGCCCTCAGGCGCAGCCCGTTCTCCCAGCAGTTCTATTGCAGACATTGCCTCCACCTTCGCGCGTGGATAAAGGCAAGGGGAAGCTGAATGTTATCTCTTCGGAGGAAGCGTTGACCTCGACTCAGGTTATTTTAGGGAGATTTAAGGTAAAGAACCGCTGGGTGTGCGTTCTTTTCGATTCAGGGGCTACCCACTCTTTTGTTGCTAGGGCATTCGTGGAGCGATTCCACTTGGGCCTAGATCGTGTTGGTGGAGCTTTCTGCGTCAAGTTCCCTTCTGGTGGCTCTGTGATTTAATATTTGGTTATTCAGGGCTGCCCAGTCTTGTTGGGGGACTTTCTAGCAAAGACGGATCTGAAGGTGATTGACCTGGAGGACTTTGATGTTATCCTAGGCATGGACTGGTTGTCCAGATATAATGTGGTTATCCAGTGCAAGGTAAGCGCTTGGATTTCGTTTAGGACAACGATCAGACCGGGAGCGTTTATGTCGATCCCCTCCAGGAGTCTCCGATTATTTCTGCGGTACGTGCTCACAAGTTGCTTGATTCTTGCTGTTTTTCCTGTTTTGTCTCTCTGGTAGGGAAAGATGTTAGTGTGCAACGGTTGGAGGAGATTCCTGTTGTTTATGAGTTCTCTGATGTTTTTTCCTAACGATCTTCCCAGTCTTCCACCCGATAGAGGTGTCGAGTTTGCTATAGATTTTGGGTCGGGTACGCATCTTATTGCTAAGGCGCCGTACCGCATAGCCCCACGAGAGCTGGAGGAGTTGCGGATCCAGCTAGATGAGATGTTGGGAAAGGGTTTTATCAAGCCGAGTTCGTCTCCCTAGGGTGCGCCTATGCTGTTCGTAAAGAAGAAAGACGGGTCGATGAGTCTATGCATCGACTACAGAGTGCTGAAAAAGGTTACAATTAAGAACAGGTACCCTCTGCCTCGGATTGATGATTTATTTGACCAGATGCGTGGTAGTGCTATGTTTTCAAAGATAGACCTTCGTTCGGGCTATCACTAGTTGTGGATTTTGGAAGCAGATGTTCTGCGGATGGCATTCCGTTCTCGTCATAGGCATTTCGAGTTCTTAGTCATGTCATTCGGTTTGACTAATGCACCTTCAGATTTCATGGATTTGATGTACTGCGTGTTCAAGGATTTCCTAGGCAAGTTTGTGATTGTCTTTATTGATGACGTTTTGGTGTACTCTCGGAATGCAGAAGAGCATGATCGACATTTGCGTCTAGTCTTGGCGACTCTGAGAGACAATAAGCTTTACGCCAAGCTGAGCAAATGTGAATTTTGGCTGCCTTAGGTATCTTTCCTCGGCCATGTGGTTGCCAAGGAGGGAATCTCAGTGTACCTAGAAAAGATCGCTGCGATTATGGAATGGGCGAGACCTGTTACTCCTCGAGAGATCAGAAGCTTCTTCGGCTTGGTAGCCTATTATAGAAGATTTGTTGAGGGATTCTCCACCCTGTCTGTGCCATTGACCAAGTTGACGTAGAAGAATGTAGCCTTCATATGGGATGGCAAATGTGAAGAGGCTTTTGAGGAGATTAAGAGAAGGCTATGTTCAGCTCCTGTTTTGTCCTTGCCTACTGAAGGTGTTGTTGCGCGCTAGGGTTCGAAGTAAATAAACGCAACCGAACTAGCAACCCGATGAGGCAAGTATACCTATCGAATTGTAGCAAGGGGACACAAGTGTCGTATTGAAATTCGGGAACTGTTGGCTATGCTTACTCACACGAACGTTATTATCTTATCGACGGAAAAAACTAGGGTTTTAGAAAATCTAAGTGCAGGGGAGAAAGTAAAGCTATACTAGAAAGAGAAACACTGCAATTAAGTAAAGCTATTAAGTAAAACGATTACTACGAAGGGTAGAAAAATATGAAATGGAAATGCACTCGATCAAGATTCAGCTCGGCTAAAGACGATTAAGAAAATGTGATAAAAATCTAAACTTAATAGGATAAAGGTCCTTGACCGTGGAGGTTCCTAATGCTTGAACACGCTTCTCTCGAAGTCGTGCCCAACTGAGTTTAGGAAGGTCCGACCGACTCTTGTCTAAATCGGAGGCCTAAAACTCGCTTTACGCGGTGAACTCCACTATTGGATTTTACTCCAATCCGGGAGATTTGGACGTCTGCCTCTCTCGAGGGGCAACTCCCTTTACTCTTGAGTGCTCACTTCATTCTTTCGGCCTCTCGGCTAGCCCAGAATGAAAGCTAAGGCGGAGGGTATATATCGATAATATACCTCCAACCCGTGATTAATCAAGAGTAATTCAAGGCCCTAACCTAAAAAGAAAAGATTAATTAAAACATCATAACATAATCGCTCTAACCTCGGATCATCAAGATCGAGTTCAAGGAGGATTAGTTAATCATAATGGAGTGGAGGAGGGGAGATGAGTAGAAAAGCATAAAAAGGAACACAAGTAAAGGAAGAACACTTTTATTAATGAAAAAAAGGCAAGTTACACTATTGAAATTGAAATTACAAGTGCATGAAAATTAAATCCTATTCTAGCCCTACAATTAGCACTAAGCAAGAGCAAAGATTACAAAGAAAGCTAAAGCAACTAAATATTAAACCATGATTAAGCAAAAATTACAAAGGAAGAGAGAGAGAGAGAGAGAGAGAGAGAGAAAGCATAAAAACTCAAGAACCAAAGGGGCAGCACCTCCCCCTCTCAACCAAAGCTTCCTGAAATGGAGAGGGGGTCTCAATTTATAGAATTTTTTCTCGAGTTGGTCACGCCCTCCGACACGCCCTAGGGGGGGCGTGTCAGGGGGCGTGACAGTACTATGTTGACCTCGGGCTCTGGATTCTGGCGGGAGGGATGATTACTTCGGTACGTCGGTGGTCACGCCCTAGGTCACGCCCGTGACAGGGGGGCGTGACAGGCACGTCATGTCCAAATCATTGGTCGGAAATCCATCAGTCACCGAAAAAGGAGGGTGTCACGCCCATATCACGGGCATGATATGGGGCATGACAGTACTGTTTGCATGCTGTGGAGAAACGGCATTTAATGCGGCGGCAGGCTTTGCGGCAGAGGGCGACACGCCCATAGTCACGCCTGGTGACACGCCCAGGGAGGGCGTGTCAGGGGGCGTGACAGCGGTTTTGACCATTTTTCTGTCCCTTCCAGCAGGAGTCCTCGGGATCGGGTGACACGCCCTAGGTCACGCCCAGGGAGGGCGTGACAGGGGGCGTGTCAGGTCATTTTGGACAATTTTCTGGAAACCTGCAAAAAGACAAGAAAAAGTCAGCGGCAATAATATTTACATAAAAATGATACAAATAAACTAATAATAGACATGATTTGTACACTATAAAATAGAAAATATGATAATAGTTTAGGCTACAAAACGTATTATCAAATTCCCCCAAGCTTAAGCTTTGCTTGTCCGCAAGCAAAAAATATAAAAACTAGATATTTATAAAAAGGACTAATCAAAAAGTTCTAATTATGCCTACACAAGTAATATGCAAAATTCTTAGTAGGGAAAAAGTGAAATGTAAGTCTAAAACAATTATTTAGGTATGGTAAAACTTTTATAAACTTTACTCAATAAAAACAAATCATCCAAAATTTTAACGAGATTTTTTAAATGGACTTAAGCAAAGCAACGAAAATGAAAAACACGCATTGAGTTGTTACTAGATCCAAGCAACGCATTATAATTATATCAATTTAATTAACAAAAATCTAGGTTTAAATCCAAAACTAAAACTGATTTACTATTTTTCTTTTCTTAGTTATTAAATAAAAATCAAAAAGCGTGAATCAAAAGGACTTAAATAGGACAGAAACGTTTGGTTTAGGAAAATGATCAGAAGTGGAATTCAAAGATAAACGTGAAGGTTTTAAAATCACACTAAACCAAAGCAAAGAGTTTCAAAAACTTTCATAAAAATATATACACATTTTTTTTTCTCAAAACCAAGGCCATAAATATTTTTATTTTCCTTTTTGAATTGGCCAAACAAAAATAAACATCACTTTTGAACATACTTCTTTTTTTTCGAAAACCTTTCTCCCACAAAAATCACAAAATACCCTATCAAAATCGTCAAAATAATTTATGAAACTCAAAAAGGCTAGTGCGATTCGATAGGTAGGAAATTTTTGGCTTTGGTGAAACTGAAATGAAGGGAGGAGCTATCAAATGAAATCGGAAAAAGGCTCAAAAATGGCTAACTAGCGGTAAAAGTTTTTAGGTTGGCAGGAAAGCTCAAACGAAAACAAAAACGGCCTAAATCATTTTCACGCTTTTGAATTTATTTAAAACAAAGATTTGAAAATTTTCAAAAAGCGAGTCCTAGATAATAAAAGAAGATTGATGAAATTAACTTGAAAATAGAAATAATAGGTGACTTAGATCGTTCACATCTACTACGTTATTCAAAAGTTGACTTTACAAAAATTATTCAAAAATGAAAAAGAAAATAGTGGATGATGAATTTTTGAGAAAGTAAAGGAAATAAACAACAAAAAACCATAATAGAAATGCGAGTTTTAGAAAAATATTTCACATTAACATGCTACCGTGAATTAGAAACACAGCATGGCCAACATTTTACTTGTGAAACATAATTAAAAAGGACGATTAGAAATATTATAATTAACTAAGTTGTTTATAGGAGATTTTGAGTAAAACAAAAACAAAAATTAGGGGTACTATTGAAATACCAAAATGTCTAAACCATTCAAAAACACATATATATATATATTTTTTTTATTTTGAGAAATATTCTCCTTTTTTTGGAATTTTAGAAATTTTTCTCTTTTTTTTTGGAATTTTAGAAATTCATTTTTTTTTTTTGGAAATATTTAAAATATATACAAAAAGAAAAATATTTACACTAAGCAAAAATGAAGGAGGAAGTCCTCCCCCAAGCTTAAAACAGACATTGCCCTCAATGGCTAAAGAAGGGGATTGGAGAAGGAGAGAAAAATAAAGTACAGAATTGAAAGACAGAATTGAAATACAGGTACTTCCCCGGATTTATTTGCTGTGAAAGCTGAGTGATGCCGCTCCTCCGAATGTCTTCTTTGGACTTTGTGATGGATTCAGCAATGTTGGAGCAGGCGATCGCAGAAGCTTCAGCTTGTCGGAGCCGTCCGAGGCAAAAATTGTAAAATAAAGAAAACAAAAAAGATAACTTGGGTTGCCTCCCAAGAGCGCCCTTTGGTTAAAGCGTTGTTGAGCTCGACGCATCAAAAAAATACTTTTGTCCAAAAATATTGTTGTCCCGAAATAAAATTGTCTTTAGCAAAAAATTAAAAGTTTCAGATTACAGTTCGTGAAGCAGAAACTTAATAATGTTTGGACTGACATCATCATCACCAGAAAAGTAGAGTTTAAGACGTTGACCATTCACTTTTAAATTTCCCTTATCAGGGTGAGAAATTAAAACAGTTCCATAAGGAAATACTTCTAAAACAGAAAACGGGCCAGACCAGTGAGATTTTAATTTGCCCGGAAATAAACGTAAACGAGAATTATATAAAAGGACTTGGTCGCCTGGCTTAAAGTTTTTAGGGTGCCTTAAGTGTTTATCGTGTAAACGCTTCGTCCACTCTTTATAAAGTTTATTATTTTCATAAGCATAAGAGCGCCACTCGTCGAGTTCATTTAGTTGAAATTTTCGAAGGTCACCGACTGAGTGGGGATCGAAGTTTAAAAATTTTAAGGCCCAAAAGGCGCGGTGTTCTAACTCTACGGGCAGATGACACGATTTTCCATAGACCAGCCGATACGACGTACATCCGAGGGCGGTTTTGTACGCTGTTCGGTAGGCCCATAAGGCATCGTCAAGTTTGGCTGACCAATCTTTTCTAGAAGTTGAAACAGTCTTTTCTAGTATTCTTTTTATTTCTCTATTAACTACTTCGACTTGTCCGTTAGTTTGGGGGTGGTAGGCAGTGGACAGCTTATGCGTAACGCCGTATTTGGTAAGGATTTTTGAAAATTGTGCGTTACAGAAATGGGAACCCCTATTGCTAACGAATGCGCGAGGCGTACCGAATCTAGAAAATAATCTTTTTAGAAACGTGACTACAACTCGGGAGTCGTTCGTAGGAAGAGCTTGGGCCTCAGCCCATCGTGAAACATAATCAACAGCAACTAAAATATATTTGTTTCTGAAGCTAGAAGGAAGGGGCCAACAAAATCAATTCCCCAGAGGTCGAAAATTTCGCACTCTAAGAAATAATTTTGCGGCATTTCATTTTTATTAGAAATGTTGCCCGACCGTTGGCAACTATCACACCTGCTCACAAAGGCTTGCGCGTCTTTAAATAGGCTAGGCCAGTAAAAGCCCGCGCAAAGCACCTTGTGAGCGGTGCGAGCAGCTTGATAGTGCCACCCTGTCGGACCTTCATGCAAATGTTTTAGAATATCAATTCCTTCATCAAAAGAAACACATCTCCTTATCACTTGATCCGCACAAATTTTGAAAAAATATGGGTCTTCCCAAAAGTAGTTCTTCAGCTCAGAAAAGAATTTCTTCTTTTGCTGAGAGGAGAACTCCTTTGGGAGCACCCGGGCCACTAGATAGTTGGCGATGTGCGCGAACCAAGGAGAAGTAGATGTATTAACTAAAAGCAGCTTCTCGTCAAGAAAATAGTCATTAAAAGATTTTTCATTTAATTTTTCTATAAAGTGGTTATCTAATCTGGATAGATGGTCGGCGGCCAAGTTCTCGGCTCCTCGCTTATCACGGATCTCTAAGTCAAAATCCTGGAGGAGTAAGACCCAGCGAATCAAGTGAGGCTTGGCATCCATTTTGGCAAGAAGGTACTTGAGGGCCGAGTGGTCCGTAAAAACAATGATTTTTGAAAGAGTAATGTAAGGGCGGAATTTATCAAACGCAAATACTACAGCTAAGAGCTCCTTCTCGGTTGTGGTGTAATTTTCTTGTGCAGATGTGAGGGTTTTTCTAGAGTAATAGATGGGGTGGAAGTTCTTAGATATGCGTTGACCTAATACGGCCCCCACCGCAAAACTACTCGCATCGCACATAATCTCGAAAGGAAGGTCCCACACCGGAGCTATCATAATTGGTGCGTTAATTAACTTTTCTTTAATTGATTCAAAGGCAGAAATATAAGAGTCATCAAAAATGAATGGAGCATCTTTTTCTAAGAGATGGGTGAGGGGCTTTGTGATCTTGGAGAAGTCCTTTATAAAACGACGATAAAAACCAACGTGGCCTAGGAAACTTCTTATAGCTTTTATGTTTGTAGGCGGCGGCAACTTCTCAATAACTTCTATCTTGGCAACGTCTACCTCAATACCTTTAGCAGAAATTTTATGACCCAAAACTAACCCTTCCCTCACCATAAAATGGCATTTTTCCAAATTTAGGGCAAGGTTAGTTTCTTTGCATCGTTCTAAGACTTTTTCGAGGTTTTCTTAACATCTATCGAAGGAATCGCCGAACACGGAGAAATCGTCCATGAATACCTCCATAATGATTTCTACGTACTTGTCAAATATTGCGAGCATACATCGCTGGAATGTTGCTGGCGCATTGCATAATCCAAATGGCATTCTTCGGTACGCGAAGGTGCCGAAGGGACAAGTAAACGTAGTTTTCTCTTGGTCCTCGGGAGAGATGGGTATTTGAAAGTACCCCGAGAGGCCATCGAGAAAACAATAAAAGCTATGGCCGGAGAGACGTTCTAAAATCTGGTTGATAAACGGTAAAGGAAAGTGGTCCTTGCGGGTGGCGTCATTTAACTTACGGTAATCTATGCACATACGCTAACCCGTCACCGCCCGTGTCGGGATTAATTCATTATTCTCATTACTAACTACGGTTATCCCTCCCTTCTTTGGAACTACCTGAACGGGGCTAACCCACTTACTGTCCGAAATAGGGTAGATAATTCCTGCGTCTAATAGTTTCATAACCTCGCCCTTAACTACTTCTTTCATGTTTGGGTTTATACGGCGCTGAGGTTGGATAGAGTTACGCAAATTATCTTCCATTAAAATATTATGGGTACAGAAAGATGGGCTTATGCCCTTGATATAAGAAAATTTGCCAAGCAATAGCCCGGCGATGCTTACGTAGAACTAGAAGAAGTTTATCGTTCTGCGTATCCGTGAGGTAGGCCGAAACGATAACTGGTAACTTGGAGTCTTTTTCTAAGAAAGCATACTTAAGGTGTTCGGGAAGTTCTTTAAGTTCTAGGGTAGGGGGTTCTTCATAAGAGGATTTTGAGATTCTTTCTTTTTCAAAAATAATATCTTCATAAACTTTTTTATAAGGAACGTAATAAGGGGTGGGGCTAGCAGCCAAGACGGCTTCTTGTAGCGATTCAGTGGGAAGAATAGAGGAAGAACAAAAATCAGAAAATTCTTTTTCAAACTCAGAAAGACAATAAGAAGATTCATCACTTCCTTGCAGTGATTCTGTTGTAAGAGAAGAGGAGCAAAAAGTAGAAAATTCTTTTTCAAAGTCGGAGAGGCAGTCGGAAGAATCATCACTCACGGCGTCTACGAAAAAACAAGAGTCATCGTTCGCTAAGGTGTTCTTCATCGAAGGGGTGATAGAAAATGTGACTTCGTCGTCGCCTACTCGAAGAAAGAGCTTACCATTGCTTACGTCAATGATGGCTCGGGAGGTGGCAAGGAAGGGTCGGCCAAGGATCAGGGGAACCTCGACGTCTTCTTCGATGTCCAAAATGACAAAGTCCACCGGGAAGATGAACTTGTCGACTTTCACTAGAACGTCCTCCACTATTGCTAACGGGTACTTTACGGATCTATCGGCTAGCTGGATACTCATACGCGTGGGGTTAAGGCTACCAATCCCTAACTTTTTGAACAACGAAAAGGGCATCAGGTTTATACTCGCGCCTAAGTTGGCTAACGCGTGTTTAATAAAAAGATCACCGAAGACACACGGGATAGAGAAACTACCTGGGTCACTGATTTTCTTCGGCAAACCATTTGTTAAAACGGTGGAGCACTCGGCGTTTAGCGTGACGTGCGAAAGATTCTCTAACTTCTTCTTTTTTGTGAGGAGGTCTTTAAGATATTTGGCGTATTTCGGCATCTGCGAAATAGCCTCGTGGAAGGGAAGATTAATGTGGATTTGTTTGAAGATTTCTAAGAAGCGGGAGTACTGATCATCTTGACGTTGTCTATTAAGTTCAGAGGGGTATGGAGGAGTTGAATTATTTTTGAAGATGGATGGTGGAGTGAGATTATTTTCTATAATAGGGGTGATTACTTCTTCAGCAGATGGCAGAATTTTTAAAACGGGAGCGGAGCTTTGATTTTTAAAAGCGGAAGCGGAGCTTGCCTCGGGCTCTTCACTTACCATACCGGAGACTTGCTTCCCACTCCGAAGAGTTATAGCTTTCGCTTGCTCTCTCGGATTGGGTTCGGTATTGGAAGGAAGAGACCCTGCGGGTCGCTCAGAAATTATTTTCGCGAGCTGTCCTACCTGATTTTCTAAACTTTTTACGCTTCGGTTAAAGTTCTTATGGTAGCGTCATTTGTGGTGATATATTTAGAAAGTAATTCCTCCAAGCTTGGAGGTTTTGGGTAATTTTGAAGAGGTGGTGGTGGTGGTGCAGAAAAATCATTTTACGGGGGTGGGCGCATCGCATTTGATGGACTACTCCATGAAAAGTTCGGGTGATTTCTTAAAGCGGGGTTATAATTATTCGGAAAATTAAAACCAGGCGGATGAAAATTCGCAGCAGAAAAATTATTAAAAGCAGTTCTAGGCATATTATTAACATAATCTAAATGTTCTGGATTAGGGGTTGCAGATTCCCATACCTGAGGGGCGGAGGCAGCAGTCATCTCCGTTATCTTTTTGCTTAGGATTTCTACTTGCAGAGCGAGCTGGGAGACGTTGTCCACTTCATAGATACCTGCAGGCTTGTTCGGGCGAGACCTAGGCACATTCCACTGATAAGTGTTCATGGCCATGTCCTCAAAAAGCTCAAGAGCGGCTTCCGGGGTCTTATGATTTAAAGTACCGCCAAAAGTTGCGTCTATCATTTGCTTCGTGCTTTGATTTAGCCCGTTATAAAACGTCTGCACTTGTAACCATACAGGCAGCGCGTGATGTGGGCATCGTCTTAATAATTCTTTAAATCTCTCCCAAGTTTCGTATAGGGTTTCAGAGTCTATTTGTCCGAAGGCAGAGATGTCGTTCCTAAGTTTTGCAGTTTTAGCTGGCGGAAAATACTTCGCCAAAAATTTTTCAGTTAATTCATTCCAAGTGGTTATGCTATTTTTCGGAAGTGTGTTCAGCCACTGCTTAGCTTTAGTTCTTAGAGAGAAGGGGAAGAGTCTCATCCTGATTGCATCATTTGTGACACCATTTATCTTGAAGGTGTCACAAATTTCAAGAAAGCTAGCTATATGTGCGTTCGGATCTTCATCTTGAAGTCCGTCAAATTGCACATATTGCTGCACCATTTGAATTATGCTAGGCTTTAATTCAAAGTTATTATTTGCTATAGCAGGGCGGACTATACTTGATTCTGTTCCCTCGAGGTTCGATCGTGCATAATAGGACATAGTCCTTTGCACGGCCTCATCTACATTGGGTTCTTCCATTCTTAAAGTAGCAAATGACTCGGAGTCCTCAACCGGCACTTGGATAGTAGGACCTTGAAATCGCGATCTTCTCCGAAGAGTACGCTCAATTTCGTGGTCCAAGTCAAAAATGACCGACGGACTCCCGCGGGTCATGCACTAAAAGAACAGAAAAGAAGAAGAGGAAGAGAAAAAGGATAAACTAGAAAAAAGATTAGAATTTTTTTTCTTTTTGAAATAGATTTTTTTCTATAGATTAACTCCCGAACTTCCCAAGGACTACCCCGTGAAGGGTTCGCAAGGTACTAGACAAGACAGTGGCGCTTAAAGCCCTTTGCCCTTTTCGAGAGAATTAGGTGGCGTAGAAAAATTGTGAGGTTGGTTACTATTAAGAGCGGTGATAAAAAAAATTTTTTGATTTTTAAAATTTTAAAGAAAGAGGATGAGAAAGAGAAGAGATAAAATTAATAGGTTCGTGTTTTCAAAATATCAACGGAAGTTGGGTCCCCGGCAACGGCGCCAAAAACTTGTTGCGCGCTAGGGTTCGAAGAAAATAAACGCAACCGAACTAGCAACCCGATGAGGCAAGTATACCTATCGAATTGTAGCAAGGGGACACAAGTGTCGTATTGAAATCCGGGAACTGTTGGCTATGCTTACTCACACGAACGCTATTATCTTATCGACGGAAAAAACTAGGGTTTTAGAAAATCTAAGTGCAGGGGAGAAAGTAAAGCTATACTAGAAAGAGAAACACTGCAATTAAGTAAAGCTATTAAGTAAAACGATTACTACGAAGGGTAGAAAAATATGAAATGGAAATGCACTCGATCAAGATTCACCTCGGCTAAAGACGATTAAGAAAATGCAATAAAAATATAAACTTAATAGGATAAAGGTCCTTGACCGTGGAGGTTCCTAAAGATTGAACACGCTTCTCTCGAAGTCGTGCCCAACTGAGTTTAGGAAGGTCCGACCGACTCTCGTCTAAATCGGAGGCCTAAAACTCGCATTATGCGGTGAACCCCACTATTGGATTTTACTCCAATCCGGGAGATTTGGACGTCTGCCTCTCTCGAGGGGTGCGTACAACTCCCTTTACTCTTGAGTGCTCACTTCATTCTTTCGGCCTCTCGGCTAGCCCAGAATGAAAACTAAGGCGGAGGGTATATATCGATAATATACCTCCAACCCATGATTAATCAAGAGTAATTCAAGGCCCTAACCTAAAAAGAAAAGATTAATTAAAACATCATAACATAATCGCTCTAACCTCGGATCATCAAGATTGAGTACAAGGAGGATTAGTTAATCATAATGGAGTGGAGGAGGGGTGATGAGTAGAAAAGCATAAAAAGGAACACAAGTAAAGGAAGAACACTTTTATTAATGAAAAAAAGGCAAGTTACACTATTGAAATTGAAATTACAAGTGCATGAAAATTAAATCCTATTCTAGCCCTACAATTAGCACTAAGCAAGAGCAAAGATTACAAAGAAAGCTAAAGCAACTAAATATTAAACCATGATTAAGCAAAAATTACAAAGGAAGAGAGAGAGAGAGAGAGAGAGAGAAAGCATAAAAACTCAAGAACCAAAGGGGCAGCACCTCCCCCTCTCAACCAAAGCTTCATGAAATAGAGAGGGGGGTCTCAATTTATAAAATTTTTTCTCGGGTTGGTCACGCCCTCCGACTCGCCCTAGGGGGGGCGTGTCAGGGGGCGTGACAGTACTATGTTGACCTCGGGCTCTGGATTCTGGCGGGAGGGATGATTGCTTCGGTACGTCGGTGGTCACGCCCTAGGTCACGCCCGTGACAGGGGGGCGTGACAGGCACGTCATGTCCAAATCATTGGTCGGAAATCCGTCAGTCACCGAAAAAGGAGGGTATCACGCCCATGTCACGGGCGTGACATGGGGCGTGACAGTACTATTTGCGTGCTGTGGAGAAACAGCATTTAATGCAGCGGTAGGCTTTGTGGCAGAGGGCGACACGCCCATAGTCACGCCTGGTGACACGCCCAGGGAGGGCGTGTCAGGGGGCGTGATAGCGTTTTTGACCATTTTTCTGTCCCTTCCAGCAGGAGTCCTCGGGATCGGGTGACACGCCCTAGGTCACGCCCAGGGAGGGCGTGATAGGGGGGCGTGTCAGGTCATTTTGGACAATTTTCTGGAAACCTGCAAAAAGACAAGAAAAAGTCAGCGGCAATAATATTTACATAAAAATGATACAAATAAACTAATAATAGACATGATTTGTACACTATAAAATAGAAAATACGATAATAGTTTAGGCTACAAAACGTATTATATCAGGTGTTTAGTATGATGTATATGTGGATGCATCACATATCGGGCTAGGATGCGTACTGATGCAAGACGGGAAGGTGATTGCGTACGGGTCGAGACAGCTTAAGACTCATTAGAGGAATTACCCTACGCACAACCTGGAGTTTGTTGCCGTGATCTATGCTCTGAATTTATGGAGGCATTTGTTGTATGGTGTGCAGTGCAGGATTTTTACTGATCATAGGAGCTTTATGTATGTCTTCACGCAGAAGGAGTTGAATCTGCGTCAGCGGCAATGGATAGAGTACGTAGCCGACTATGAGGTCGAGATTCAGTATTATCCGGGCAAGGCCAATGTGGTGGCCAATGCCCTGAGTCGGAAATCAGGGAAGATTTTTGGTCTCACAACCGAGTTATAAGTAGAGGAGTTTCTGTTGATGGGCATTTCTGTGGGTAGTTGCGATGTGCAGAGCAGCCTGGCAGTAACAGAACCTTCATGGATCGCTCTCACAAGATTGCATCAGAAGGATGATCCTGACCTTCTGCATTTGTATCTTCGAGCTGAGAGAGGTGAACTGCCAGATTTTTCTATAGATGATACAGGTACTTTGAAGTACCGTAGCAGGTTTTGCATTCCCGCGGTTTGAGACATCAGGGTTATGGTGTGTAGGGAAGCCAATGGATCTAGCATTGCCTACCACCCTGGATCCACCAAGATGTACCGCGATTTGAAGCAGATTGTCTGGTGGTATGGGATGAAGGGAGACATACCTAGATTTGTTTCTGAGTGCCACACTTGCAAGAGAGTGAAGGTTGATCATGGAAGACCAGGTGGCAAGCTGACTCCCTTGGAGATTCCGACTTGGAAGTGGGAAAGTATCTCGATGGATTTCTTTACAGGCTTGCCAAGATATCCTAGGGGGCATGATTGAGTATGGGTGATTGTGGACAGACTAACGAAGTGTGCTCACTTCGTGCCATTCAAGATCGACTACCTGATGAGGAAGATAGCAGAGCTGTATTTGGAGGAGGTCATCAGACTGCATGGTGTACCCGTGAGCATTATATCAGATCGAGACTCCGGGTTTACGTCTCGTTTTTGGAAGAGTCTTCAAGAGGGGTGGGGGATAGATTTGAGGTATTCCACTGCTAATCACTCGCAGACCAACGGTCAGACGGAGTGGGTAAATCAAATTGTGGAAGATATGATCTGATGCTATATTCTTGACCACGGTGGGGCGTGGGACGAGCGTTTGCGGCTTATGGAGTTGCATATAACAACAGCTATCAGGAAAGCTTGCAAATGGCTCCTTTTGAGGCTTTGTATGGGAGGCGATGCAGGACTCCTTTGTTTTGGGCTGAGTTGGGCGAGAGACCCTTGTTGGTTCAAGAAGCACTCGAGGAGATGGAGATTTCGGTGAAGCTTATTTGGGAAAAGCTTCGAATATCCAAGGAGAGATATGAAAAGTACGCCAACTGGTGTAGATCATATTTGGAATTTGCTGTGGGGGACCAGGTGTTCTTAAAGGTTTCCCCGATGAGCGAGATTAAGAGGTTTGGCAAGAACAGGAAATTTGATCCGAGATACGTGGGGCCATTTATGATTACTGAGCGGATTGGAGTATCAGCTTACAGGTTAGAGTTGCCTGCAAATTTTCATGGCGTGCATGATCTCTTTCACGTCAGTCAGTTGCGGACGTGTATGTAGAGGGACAGGCAGGTTTTGGATTCTGTGCCCCAGTTGGAGCCGAACCTTTCTTTTGTGGAGGTTCCTATCCGCGTCTGGATGCTCAGTATCGCGTATTGCGGAGGAAAACCATTCCTATGGTTAAGATTTTGTGGAAGAAGAAAGGTGTAGAAAGCGCGACTTGGGAGCTATAGTCAGCGATGAGGAAAGCATATCCTCATTTCGTTCCCTGATCTCGTGCCTGGTATGTTTTGGTGCCTTTTATAGCTTTGGCTTAGCTATTTATTTTTCTTCTTGATTGAAGTTTTATGTTTAAAGTTTCGAGACGAAACTTTCATTTAGGGGGAGTGGCTGTAACGCCCCCGGTTTTTCGGTGTTTTGTTTGATTATCGTATGGCATTACGTTGACACGTTTCCGGCCTTTTGCCGTTGTTAGAGCGTAGTCTAAGCTCTTTAGGTTCCTTGTGTAACCTATTTGCAAGATTTCCCAGCTAGTCTATGTCAGTTTTAATGACTCGGCTGAGCCTCTTAAGGAATGCTTGTGCTTTGGCTTGGGTGGTGTAAGCCCGAGTGTTCGATCGTCAGATGTTGTTTTCGACTTTGCTATTGTTTTCGTAGCTTGGGTGCTAGCTACAGTGTGATTTTTGTCGAAATCCGCGATCGTTTGTGTTTTCGCGTCATTTCGACGTTCGTTTTGTTTGTCGGTAGTGTGTAGCCAGGCTGTTGCCTTTGTTGTGCGTAGCCTTGTGTGGCCGAGCCTGGTAAGGCTTGTGCTTTGTTTTAGGCTAAAATGATAGCCATTTATTATATATATATGTACATGTATATATATATATATATTTATTTATATATATATTTATTTGTGCTTGTAATGATGGGGTGCGATTAGCCCTTTTCTTTTTCAGCTTATATATATATATATATATATATATATATATATATATATATATATATATATATATATATAGGTTTGCTTATATATTTATGTATATGACTGTATTTAAATAATTGTTACGGATATATATATATATATGTATATATCGTTTATATATTATATATATATAAGTTTATATATATATTTGTTTCTAGAGGGGCTCGGGTTAGGTAGAGAAGCTGTAATGGGTCGAGTCCATTCAGCAGGCTTAGCTTTTATTTTAATTAGTTAGTGCTTAGGCTACGCTTTTATTCTATTCAGTTTTAGTGGTTAGTGGAGGGTTTTTATAAGATGCCAGCTAGCTTCCTTCCTCTTTTTCCCGAGCAGCTGGCTGGTTGGCTTCCAGCGGAAGGAATAAATCGGAAGGTGGTGCTGGAGCTTTCGGCCGGCGGTTTGCTGAGCTGGGTAGGCAGTTTTTCCTCTCGGGAAGGGCCGATCCGGCTGTCTTCCTTCCTAGGTTTGTTCTTAAACCTCTTGGTCCGTCCATAGGAGTTAGGGTTTCAGTTTTCTCCTCTTCCTCTTCTCTAAGAAGCTCCAGATTTTTTTTATTCCTAGGTATCCTTGCTGCCGGTGCCGAGCCAGTGAAGTGAAGGCTGCTGCTGGAGCTTGGTGGTGAGGCAAGTCGCTCCCTTTCCCCTTGCTGTTTTTATTTCTAATCTTAGCTTGTGCTTCTCTTTTTCTTTTGCTAGCCTAAATCTCCAAGTTTTATTCCCCTTTTCTCAATTGTACGTTTGTCTTGGCTGGTGCCAAGGTTGCTGGTAGTATTAGGATTAGGCTTAGCTTAGTGGTAAGCTATTTTAGGGCTGCTGTGGTCGGGTAGGAGAGGTAGGAGTGAGAGCTGGAATTAAATTCCAGCTCTCGGGTTAGGAGGAGCTGAGGGAGCTGGGTCGGGTTAGCTCCAGGAATTTTTCCTGGATTTTCTACTAAGTCAAAATCGTTGAGTGAGTGTACCTCACTCAACGCCTAGACTGTTAGGCTTATGGCGTTGAGTGTGGTGCACTCACTCAACGCCATGGTTGTTCTTGCGGCTAAGTCTATGGCATTGAGTGAGTAGACCTCACTCAATGCCGCAGCTGTTTTGGCATTGAGTGAGGTAGACTCACTCAACGTCGCAGTCTTTTCAGTAGTTAAGTCTGATGGCGTTAAGTTAGTTGACCTCACTCAATGCCAAAGTAGGTATAGCATCGAGTGAGTCAACCTCACTCAACGCCAAAGCAGGTTTGGCGTCGAGTGAGTCGACCTCACTCAATGCCAAAGCAGGTTTGGCGTCGAGTGAGTCGACCTCACTCAACGCCAAAGCAGGTTTGGCGTTGAGTTAGTCGACCTCACTCAACGCCAAAGCAGTTTTGGCGTCGAGTGAGGTAGACTCACTCAACGCCACAGCCAGGGCTTGCGGTTAAGTCTTTGGCGTTGAGTGAGGCTACCTAACTCAATGTCGTGGCTGTTTGTGCGTTGAGAGAGGTAGACTCACTCAATGCCGCAATTTTTTTAGGCTAAGTCTTTAGCCTTGGGTTGTGTGCTTCTTTAGGACTGTTAGAGGTGTTTTTCCTTCCTAGGGGGAGTTGTTTGGGGTGTTCGGCTAGTTTTTGCATGCCGACTCGTGGACTATGGCCGGAGGGGGTGTTTTTTGGACTGTGGAGCAGTGAAATGTGTGTGCTGAGCTGTGTACACCACGAAGTCTGGACAATGGGGCCAACTTGTTTAGGTGTGTGGACCCTAAGGCTGCCACCTGTTGTGTTCACCCTTGAGTATTTATTTTGGTGTCTGGTTGTTGGTGCTGGTACTGCCACCCACTCCAGCCCCTTATTATTTACACCCCGATCATTTGCCCACAAAGTTAGGATTGTTAGCTCTTTCTATCCTGCTTTTGGCTATTCCTTCTAGTATACTGATGCTTTACTGCTGCAGGTTGTTTCTTTCTGCCGTGCAGGTAGCTTTTGTGCTCATACTTGGTGTGATTTACCCTTACTGTCCTTTTGATAGTATTTTTCTTCTTACTGTCATACTTTACACTTACTGTTAGCTGTTGCTTTTGTTACCGGATTGGTTAACCCTTTTTACTCGTATTAAAATAATATATTCTTCATGCTTTGCTATTGTGTTGAGGCATTTTTTCTTGAATGCCTCAGGTCCAGGTTGTAGCCGATAGAGCGGCTATTCCCTTTTAGTGGGTTTTGCTGATAGCCTCCAGGGTAGCTGAGTTACAGATCTTCCACCTTGTGAGGTAGTTATTCTTCTTTTTTGTATGGACATGAACACTCACCGGTGGGTTCATGTCGGGTTGTCGACGCCCATTGGTGTCTTACTTGTTTTGCTTGATATGAATTAAAACTGTTGTTTTGCCCTCTTGGGGTTGCTTACTTGCTTCTGGGAAGGTTTTATGCTAGGTTGCATGTTAGGTATTTTAAAACCCTAAACTATTATATGTATCTCATACATATCATATTTGTAAAACTAAAACACTATCTTCTTTAAGCGTAAAGAATATCTTTCATATATAAATACTATACTCACCTTAGGAGTCGTACATACCATAAGTGGTCCCTTGAGGGCCCTTATATTCATTTAGGGTGTCAAATCAACTAAATCAAAGTATTTTTCCACTGAAAGAAAATATATTTTACTATCATTGACTAGCTGATCCTCTGTGCCGAGGGATACGACCTTTAAATAAACTAGTTTTCTACTATTTTAAAACTTGTGATTTGAAGTTTTAGTGTGTTGCTTGAGCGTCAGCAGTTATCCCCTGCTCGACGTGGCATCACAACGCGTGTTTTCCAATACTCTGATACTTCTTAACCTCGGGAAAAATGCGGGTTGTGATAGTTGGTATCAGAGGGAGGTTGCTTGACAAGTTAGTCGGGCAACCTTTCCTTGTGATTGCATTAGAAGTTTAGCTTCATAAGCATACACACACCGATATGTCATCAGCACGTCTTTGCCAAAGCATGAACACTACACTCATAAGCATAAAGAAGTATACGGGGCATATTATGTTGTATGTGATGCATAATGCATAATATATGTTTGTATATGGATCCACCATAGGAGTTAACATGTGAGGGTTATGTAGTATGGGATGTATAACTTCACCACATGAATGTGGCTAGCATGTTTTATTTTTTTTCGTTGCATGGGAATGTTATGTAGTATGGGATGCATAACATTTTCCTGTGTACGCCGCCCTGGCATGCATTAAGGCCTTTTTAGAATGCATATCACATCATGCATAGCATAACATTGCATAAGCACAACGTGTCAAGCTGAAGATTTGCAAGATGATATATGTACACACATGGTTTTGAGTCAAAACGAATTTAACAACATGCATTCATGGTTTAGGCACATGAGTTAGTATGATGGTGGTGAACCATCTCAGGTTAAGCATAACATCATCATTATAAAACAAATCCCAGAGCAAGTTTTGCAGTTGAAATTCATATTTAAAAATGTTTGTCTGTACCGGGTAGTTTTGTTCTTGCTATTGGGATGGGTTTTAACTAGAGCGGGTGCGATTATAGAATGGCGAAGCATCCTGCGATGCGATCAACTCCCATATCTAAGGGTGAGTCTTCGGGATCCCAGAGCGAATGGATAATCGAAAGCCTGCATCAGAGAAATGATGCCTTGGCAAGGCAATTGGTGGATATGCAGACCCAGATTCAGTCCTTGGTTGCAGTAGTAGTATGGCAGGCTAAGAGAGTTCAGGACCCCGTTGGGGGTGTAGCTGTTCCTCCCCCTCCTGCTCCTTTTGTGCCTCCAGTCATGGTGCCCCCAAAGATGGCCTTCATATCTCAGTTTCAGCAGCTTAGGCCCCTTACTTATGACGGGCAAGCGGATTTCATGATTTTGGATGACTGGCTGATTTCCATAGAGGTGATGTTCTCCTATTCTGAGATTACGGATGATCAGAAGGTAATGCTTGCTGCCTACCAGCTCAAGGGATTGGAGAAAAGTTGGTGGCTAAGGGGGAAAAAAGCTTGGTGGCAGGATGCACCTGGCGTCGTTTAAGGTGACGTTGTTAAGTAAATTTCTGCCCTCGATCGAGCGGGACCGGTCGATGAATAACTTCCTTCATTTGAAGCAAAGGAAACTCACGGTCAGTGAGTATGAGGTTGAATTTAGCAAGCTGATTCGGTTTGCTCCTGGACTTGTGAGTGTTGAAGCAGACTGAGTTAAGCGGTTTCTGTGTGGGCTAAGAAGCGACGTTCAGCAGTTAGCAAATGCCTACGGAGCAGTCAGTTATGCCGGTGTGGTTGAAGCTGCCTTGAAGGTCGAGGCTAATGAGAATACTAAGAATAGAGGCCAGCAGGCAAGGAAAGACAAACGGAAGTCTGTTGGAGGGAAAGGCCCCCAGGAACCTGATGCAGTTTCTAGGAAGAAGACCAAGGGGACTTGTAGCTTCTGTGGCCGGCCGGGCCATCCTTTGGAAAAGTGCTTAAACAGATTAGTAGCGCAGAAGAAAGAGCAAGTCCATGCTATTCAGGGTGCTCCCAGAGGGGATGTGGTGTGTACTTTGTGCAGAAAGAAGGGGCATGATACAGCCCGCTGCTGGTTGAAAGATAAAGTTTGTTTTCAGTATGGGCAAAAGGGCCATCTAAAGATGAGGTTCCCTCAGGCGCAGCCCGTTCTCCCAGTAGTTCTATTGTAGGCGTTGCCGCCACCCCCGCGCGTGGATAAAGGCAAGGGGAAGCTGAATGTTATCTCTTTGGAGGAAGCATTGACCTCGACCCAGGTTATTTCAGGGAGATTTAAGGTAAAGAACCGTTGGGCGCGCGTTCTTTTTGATTCCGGCGCTACCCACTCTTTTGTTGCTAGGGCTTTCGTGGAGCGATTCCACTTGGGCCTAGATCGTGTTGGTGGAGCTTTCTGCATCAAGTTCCCTTCTAGTGGCTCTGTGATTTCAGATTTGGGTATTTAGGGCTGCCCAGTCTTGTTGGGGAACTTTCTAGCAAAGGCGAATCTGAAGGTGATTGACCTGGAGGACTTCGATGTTATCCTAGGCATGGACTGGTTGTCCAGATATTATCCGGTTATCTAGTTCAAGGGTAAGCTCTTGGATTTCGTGAAGGACAATGGTCATCCCAGGAGCGTTTATGTCGATCCCCTCCAGGAGTCTCCGGTTATTTCTGCGGTACGTGCTCGCAAGTTGCTTGATTCTGGCTGTTTTGCCTGTTTAGTCTCTCTGGTAGGGACTAATGTTAGTGTGCCGCGGTTGGAGGAGATTCCTGTTGTTTGTGAGTTCTCTGATGTTTTTCCTGACGATCTTCAAGGTCTTCCACCCAATAGAGATGTCGATTTTGCTATAGATTTGGGGCTGGGTACGCGTCCTATTACTAAGGCATCGTACCGCATGGCCCCGCGAGAGCTGGAGGAGTTGCGGATCCAGCTAGATGAGATGTTGGCAAAGGATTTTATCAGGACGAGTTCGTCGCCCTGGGGTGCGCCTATGCTGTTCGTAAAGAAGAAAGACGGGTCGATGAGGCTATGCATCGACTATAGAAAGCTGAACAAGGTTACAATTAAGAACAGATACCCTCTGCCTCGGATTGATGATTTGTTTGACCAGCTGCATGGTAGTGCTGTGTTTTCAAAGATAGACCTTCGTTCGGGCTATCACCAGTTGAGGATTCGGGAGGGCATCTCAGGTATCTTTCCTCGGACATGTGGTTAGCAAGGAGGGCAACTAAGTGGACCCAGAAAAGTTCGTTGCGGTTATGGAATGGGCGAGACCTATTACTCCTCGAGAGATTAGAAGCTTCTTTGGCTTGGCGGGCTATTATAGAAGATTTGTGGAGGGATTCTCCACCCTGTCTGCGCCGTTGACCAAGGTTACGCAGAAGAATGTAGCCTTCTATGGGATGGAAAATGTGAAGAGGCTTTTGAGGAGCTAAAGAGAAGGCTATGTTCAGCTCCTATTTTGTCCTTGCCTACTGAAGGTGCTGAGTATAATGTATATGTGGATGCATCGCATATCGGGCTAGGATGCATACATATGCAAGATGGGAAGGTGATTGTGTACGGGTCAAGAAAGCTAAAGACTTATGAGAGGAATTACCCTACGCACGACCTGGAGTTTGTTGCCTTGATCTATGTTCTGAAGTTGTGGAGGAATTTGTTGTATAGTGTGCAGTGCAGGATTTTTACTGATCATAGGATCTTGAAGTATGTCTTCACGCAGAAGGAGTTGAATTTGCGTTAGTGGCGATGGCTAGAGTGCGTGGCCGACTATGAGGTCGAGATTAAGTATCATCCGGGCAAGGCCAATGTGGTGGCCGACACCGTGAGTCGGAAATCAGGAAAGATATTTTATCTCATAGCCAAGTTGTTAGTAGAGGAATTTTTGTTGATGGGCATTTTTGTGGGTAGTTGCGATGTGCAAAGCAGCCTGGCAGTGGCAGAACCTACTTTGATCGCGCTCACGAGATTGCATCAGAAGGATGATCCTGACCTTCTGCATTTGTATCTTCGAGCTGAGAGAGGTGAACTACCAGATTTTTTTATAGATGATATAGGTACTTTGAAGTACCATGGCAGGTTTTGCATTCCCGCAGTTGGAGACAACAGGGTTATGGTGTGCAAGGAAGCCCATGGATTTAGCGTTGCCTACCACCCAGGATCCACCAAGATGTACCGTGATTTGAAGCAGATTGCCTGGTGGTATGGGATGAAGGGAGCCATAGCCAGATTTGTTTCTAAGTGCCACACTTGCAAGTGACTAAAGGTTTATCATGGAAGACCAGGTGGCAAGCTGACTCCCTTGGAGATTCCGACTTGGAAGTGAGAAAGCATCTCAATGGATTTCATTACAGGCTTGCCAAGATCTCCTAGGGGGAATGATTTACTATGGGTGATCGTGGACAGACTGAAAAAGTGTGCTCACTTCGTGCCATTCAAGATCGACTACCCAATGAGGAAGATAACAGAGCTGTATTTGGAGGAGGTCATCAGACTGCATGGTGTACCCGTGAGCATCATATAGGATCGAGACTCCAGGTTCACGTCTCGTTTTTGGAAGAGTCTTCAAGAGGGGTTGGGGACAGATTTGAGGTATTCCGCTGCTTATCACCCGTAGACCAACGGTCAGACGGAGCGGGTAAATTAGATTGTTGAAGATATGATCTGATGTAATATTCTTGACCACGATGGGGCGTGGGACGAGCGTTTGCGGCTTATGGAGTTTGCGTATAACAACAGCTATCAGGAAAGCTTGCAAATGACTCCTTTTGAGGCTTTGTATGGGAGGCACTGGAGGACTCCTTTGTTTTGGGCTGAGTTGGGCGAGAGACCCTTATTGGGTCCAGAAGCACTCGAGGAGATGGAGATTTCGGTGAAGCTTATTCGGGAAAAGCTTCGAATAGCCCAGAAGAGATATGAAAAAAACGCCAACCGACGTAGATCAGATTTGAATTTGCTGTGGGGGACCAGGTGTTCTTAAAGGTTTCCCCGATGAGCGTGATTAAGAGGTTTGGCAAGAAAAGGAAATTGGATCTGAGATACGTGGGGCCATTTTTGATTACTGAGCGGATGTGAGTATAGCCTTACAGGTTAGAGTTGTCTGCAAATTTTCCTGGCGTGCATGATGTCTTTCACGTCAGTCAGTTGCGGAAGTATGTGCAGAGTGATAGGCAGGTTTTGGATTCTGTGCCCCAGTTAGAGCCGAACCTTTCTTTTGTGGAGGTTCCTGTCCGTGTCTTGGATGCTCAGGATCGCATGTTGCGGAGGAATACCATTCCTATGGTTAAGATTTTGTGGAAGAACCAGGGTGTAGAAGGCGCGACTTGGGAGCTAGATTCGGCGATGAGGAAGGCCTATCCTCATCTCTTTCCCTGATCTCGTGCCTGGTAAGTTTTTGGTGCTTTTTATTGCTTTGGCTTAGCTATTTCTTTTTCTTCTTGATTGAAGTTTTATGTTTAAAGTTTCGAGGCGAAACTTTCTTTTTTGGGGAGTGGATGTAACGCCCCCGGTTTTTCGGTGTTTTGTTTGTTTATCGTTTGGCGTTACATTGACGCGTTTCCGACCTTTTGCCGTTGTTAGAGTGTAGTCTTAGCTCTTTACGTTCCTTGTGTAACATGTTTGCAAGATTCCCCAGCTTGTCTGTGTCAGTTGTGATGACTCAGCCTCTTAGGGAATGCTTTTGCTTTGGCTTGGGTGGTGTAAGCCCGAGTGTTCGATCGTCGGATGTTGTTTTCGACTTCGCTGTTGTTTTCGTAGCTTGGGTGCTTAGCTACGGTGCGAGTTTTGTCGAAATTTGCGATCGTTTGTTTTTTCGCGTCATTTCGACGTTCGTTTTGTTAGCCGGTACTGTGTAGTCAGGATGTTGCCTTTGTTGTGCGTAGCCTTGTGTGGCTGAGCATGGTAAGGCTTGTGCTTGGTTTTAGGCTAAAATGTTAGTCATTTATTTATATATATAATATATATGTACATGTATATATATATTATATATATATAATAATATCATATATATATATATATATATATATATATATAATATATATATATATATATAATTATAAATTGTGCTTGTAATGATGGGGTGCGGTTTGCCCTTTTCTTTTTCAGCTATATATATATAAATATATATATATATATATATATATATATATATATATGTATTTTAATGTGTTTATATAATTGTTTCTGGATATTATATATTATATATATATATAATATATATATATATATATAATATAATATATACATATCATATATATATATATATCAGTATATATAATAATAAGTTTATATATATATATTTGTTTCTAGAGGGGCTCGGGTTAGGTAAATAATCTGTAATGGGTCGAGTCCATTCAGCAGGCTTAGCTTTTGTTTTAATTAGTTAGTGCTTAGGCTAGGCTTTTATTCTATTCAGTTTTAGTGGTTAGTGGAGGGTTTTTATAAAATGCTAGCTAACTTCCTTCCTCTTTTTCCCGAGCAGCTGGCTGGTTGGCTTCAAACGGAAGGAAGAAATCGGGCGGTGGTGCTGGAGCTTTCGGCCGGCGGTTTGCTGAGCTGGGTAGGCAGTTTTTCATCTTGGGAAGGGTCGACTCGGTTGTCTTCCTCACTAGGTTTGTTCTAAACCTCTCGGGCCGTCCATAGGAGTTAGGGTTTCAGTTTTCTCCTCTTCCTCTTCTCTAAGAAGCTCCAGATTTTGTTTCTTCATAGGTAGCCTTGCTGTCGGTGCCGAGCCAGTGAAGTGAAGGCTGCTGCTGGAGCTTGTTGGTGAGGCAAGTGTGTAACACCCCAGAATCTCAAAATATGTTTGTACACAGTTTTGAGTAGCAGGCTGTTTGACACGGCCTGGGACACGGGCGTGTCCCAGGGCGTGTCGGGTGTACACGGCCTGGGACACGGGCGTGTCCCAGGGCGTGTCCGAATTAAATTTCGAAATTGGCCTAGTCGAGTCAGAGCCGTACACGGCCTTGAACACGGCCTTGAACACGGGCGTGTCAGGCTGAACACGGGCGTGTCAGCTGCCGTGTTTTGACCCGTGTACTGGTTTTGGAAGTCGGTGAGTGCCGTGTAGCAGGAGACACGGGCGTGTCTCAAGAATGACACGGGCGTGTCAGGGTCGACACGGGCGTGTCGATACCCGTGTTTTTCAGTCGGTTCGAAACTGCGTGTGCCGCTTAAGGGTACACGGCCTGTGACACGGGCGTGTCACAGGCCGTGTCAGCCAAAAATTGGGTTTTTTGGGCAGATCTCGGCCGTTCGTTTCCTTCTATTTGGATCGTGTGGTCCAAAGCTTTTCCAGCCTCTTTAAGGCCGTGGATTGAGATGAAAGCTCATTTCCACTTAGCCTTTCTCTTTCTAAAGAGAAGAAAGAGAGGAGAGTTTGGAGGTGGAGGAGGAGGAGCTTTCCGGCCGCCGGTGGAGCTTCGTCGAGCCGAATAGAGAGCCGAGTGCAGCGTTGCGGAGGCAAGGCCGCTGCGGTGATTTCCATCCGGCTAGTTCTTCTATGGCGCCGAAGCGATCGTCAAGGGTAACGATCTTTCTTCCTTGGGCAGGTGAAGCCCTTTGTTTTGCATGTGCATGGGATCCTCCATCAAGAGATGGAAACGCGTAAGTGATTCCAGCAGTTGAGTCTGCATCTAGAGCCGGAAGTCTGTAGTACGGCATAGGCATGCTGTGTGAAGCCCATCCAGACGTATGTCGGGATTGGTGATGTTTATATTGCGGACCGGAGAAGACTCCGTGTAGTCATCGTTTAGCCTGCGGAGATGGTGAGGACGATGTGCTTGGTATATAGGATGCTTTGCATAGCTCCTTTGGTTGCATGCTTGCTAAGAGCTGGTTGATGGAGTGCGGACACCTCTGAGTGGGTGGGCGTGTGAGGTCTTCAACAGGGGTTTGGAGGCTTATGCCCATTCCACCAAGTGGCGATGGACACCTCTGAGTGGGTGGGTGCGAGAGGTCTTCAACAGGGGTTTTGGAGGCTTATGCCCATTCCACCAAGTGGCGATGTTAAGATCGGATGAGCGGTCGATTGGTAGCAAAGCAGCAGGGCGAATTCCCTAGGCTTGTTACACTACATGGGTAGGTCGACTGATAGTGCTCACGGGTTTTGGTATGGTGCGTACCTCTGAGTGAGACGGGTGCGTGAGGTCTTCAACAAGGGTTTGGAGGCTTATGCCCGCCTACCAAGTACAAACCATAAAAGGTGCCCTGAGTGCACGGAGCGCCTGGCATTGAGTCCGGCGTTTGTGATGTTGTGTGTATGTTATATATATGTTGATATTGCTATACATGCAGGGAAGGAACCACTGCCCCGGGTAAGGGGTGGGGTCGTTATAATTGGTCAGCTGAATGCTGACCGTTGCTTTGTTTATCACCCATGGGGTGGACGTCCATATGCAGGTGTTGCGGGCTGATGGATTGAGCGAGCAAAAGCCCATGCTGCTGGTAGGCCCTTGAAGGCCGTGCGAAGTGTTGGATTTCTTGTGTGGCCGGCCTGCGTGCCGATGTATGAAAATTTATTATGTATTGTAAAGAGCAACGTGTAAGGCCTTAAGGCCGGGGTGCGGTGTGGTCTTGTAAACATTCCTGGTCTTTTATATAAATGAGATATTTATATTAGTGGACATTCATTGTTATGATTTCTTGCACTTAATAAGCTTCCGCTAGAATGCTCTGAGTTAGGACTCGGTTGGTTTGGTATTATCCTGTGACCTCACCGTCTGTTTGTGGCATATAGTGTGGGGCCCCGGCCGGACCTTCTACTATACGTCATTTAACGGATGGGGTCGTTACATTTTGGTATCAGAGGTTGTCGGTCTTCCTCTTTCGAATTCGTGGTCGAATTCTTTTGTGGGGTGGCGAGCACGTGTTTGTGCGACCTGCTATAATGCTAATGAACTCAAGAATGTCCACTAGGAATGTGTGTGTGTGTCTATTCGGTGAGTTTGCCGTATTACCATGGAAAGTAATGCTATCTTGTTCACCTATAGGTGACGAGGAGTGGAGCTGGGCAGTCGGAGCCCCAGCGTTCGGATGAGAGTGCGGCACCACCTGAGGTGCCTACACTTCCCCCTTCTGCGGAAACGGTGCGCTTAGTTGCGGAGGTGATCTTTGCTATGCTTCAGGCACAACCTTTTTGGCAAGCGAGGCCCGCTGTGGCGCCAGTGCAGGTTGGTGCGAGGCAAGAGCACGTTGAGGTTCCGGTTGCTGTGCAAGCAGCGGACGAGCAACTTAAGCACTTTATGGAATTTAATCCGCCTACGTTTGTCGGGGCAACGTCTCCAACAGAGGCCGAGGATTGGCTCTCGAGAGTGAAAAGAATCCTGGCTGCGCTCAGGATTAGTGAGGAGCAGAAAGTCCCGTTAGCCACTTTCCTCATGGAAGGAGAGGCGAGGCTTTGGTGGGATGAGGTCGAGTTGCACCAGTTGGGCGGTAGAGATCTGGGCGACATATCGATGGACGAATTCTCTAGATTATTTTGGGCGAAATACTTGCCAATGGCGCAGAGAATTGCAATGTAAAATGAATTTCAACGTCTGGTACAGGGTGATAAGACCGTGGACGATTACCTGCATGAGTTTACCAAGCTCGGTCGTTATGCGGGTTTGACGTTTGCGGACCAGGCGCGGAAAGACAAATAGGTTCTATGAAGGGCTGCGTGATGAGCTGAGGTTGGCTCTCCCGAGTTCAGTGAACCAAGGATTCCAAGCATTGGTGCATACCGCTAGTGCGCTAGAGAAGGATTTGAAGCGGGTACGGGAAAAGAAGAACTTAGTGGTGGAAAAGTCCGACTTCAAAGTTCTGCCATCAGAGCAGTCAGATTTCAGGAAACGTGATAAAGAGAGCGGTTTCGACCTACTGAACAAACTTCTTCAGATGTTGCGTCAGGAGAAACGTTTGGGCAAGACCGGGTTGAGCCGCGTACATGTTTCATTTTTGGGAAGCCAGGGCATATCGCGCGATTTTGCTGGAATGGTGCGTCAAGGGGTGAAAGAAAGACAGGTGCGTCCTATGACGAGAAGGGTAAAGCAGTGGCAGAGTCGTCTGCATCGCGGGCGCAACCGCGAATTTACACTCTTGAGATGCAGGAGCCGCCAAAGCTCAAATCAAGCAGAACAGCAAATCCGTGCGTTAGACTTAATGGAGGCGGCGCTAAACGGATTCTGCAAGATGCGGAGAAGCCGAAATAAAGTGGAGTGTGCACTTTATTTTGTTGTCTATTGTATGTATGTATGTATTTCTGTTTGTGACAAACAGTTGTGGTGGTACGATTCCATGGGGCGAGACAAGCTGTGGCCTCTGAACTCTAAACCTGGGATCGTTTTGGTTTGTATCGCAACAGCGTGGTTGTGTTTTGATACTTGTGCGTTGCGCTAAATTTCGGGACGAAATTTCTATAAGGAGGGGAGGGTTGTAACACCCCAGAATCTCAAAATATGTTTGTACACAGTTTTGAGTAGCAGGCTGTTTGACACGGCCTGGGACAACGGGCGTGTCCCAGGGCGTGTCGGGTTGTACACGGCCTGGGAACACGGGCGTGTCCCAGGGCGTGTCCGAATTAAATTTCGAAAATTGGCCTAGTCGAGTCAGAGCGTACACGGCCTTGAACACGGCCTTGAACACAGGCGTGTCAGGCTGAACACGGGCGTGTCAGCTGCCGTGTTTTGACCCTGTACTGGTTTTGGAAGTCGGTGAGTGCCGTGTAGCAGGAGACACGGGCGTGTCTCAAGAATGACACGGGCGTGTCAGGTTTGACACGGGCGTGTCGATACCCGTGTTTTTCAGTCGGTTCGAAACTGCGTGTGCCGCTTAAGGGTACACGGCCTGTGACACGGCGTGTCACAGGTCGTGTCAGCCAAAAATTGGGTTTTTTGGGCAGATCTCGGCCGTTCGTTTCCTTCTATTTGGATCGTGTGGTCCAAAGCTTTTCCAGCCTCTTTAAGGCCGTGGATTGAGATGAAAGCTCATTTCCACTTAGCCTTTCTCTTTCTAAAGAGAAGAAAGAGAGGAGAGTTTGGAGGTGGAGGAGGAGGAGCTTTCCTGCCGCCGGTGGAGCTTCGTCGAGCCGAATAGAGAGCCGAGTGCAGCGTTGCGGAGGCAAGGCCGCTGCGGTGATTTCCATCCGGCTAGTTCTTCTATGGCGCCGAAGCGATCGTCAAGGGTAACGATCTTTCTTCCTTGGCAGGTGAAGCCCTTTGTTTTGCATGTGCATGGGATCCTCCATCAAGAGATGGAAACGCGTAAGTGATTCCAGCAGTTGAGTCTGCATCTAGAGCCGGAAGTCTGTAGTACGGCATAGGCATGCTGTGTGAAGCCCATCCAGACGTATGTCGGGATTGGTGATGTTTATATTGCGGACCGGAGAAGAATCCGTGTAGTCATCGTTTAGCCTGCGGAGATGGTGAGGACGATGTGCTTGGTATATAGGATGCTTTGCATAGCTCCTTTGGTTGCATGCTTGCTAAGAGCTGGTTGATGGAGTGCGGACACCTCTGAGTGGGTGGGCGTGTGAGGTCTTCAAACAGGGGTTTGGAGGCTTATGCCCATTCCACCAAGTGGCGATGGACACCTCTGAGTGGGTGGGTGCGAGAGGTCTTCAACAGGGGTTTTGAGGCTTATGCCCATTCCACCAAGTGGCGATGTTAAGATCGGATGAGCGGTCGATTGGTAGCAAAGCAGCAGGGCGAATTCCCTAGGCTTGTTACACTACGTGGGTAGGTCGACTGATAGTGCTCACGGGTTTTGGTGTGGTGCGTACCTCTGAGTGAGACGGGTGCGTGAGGTCTTCAACAAGGTTTGGAGGCTTATGTCCGCCTACCAAGTACAAACCATAAAAGGTGCCCTGAGTGCACGGAGCGCCTGGCATTGAGGCCGGCGTTTGTGATGTTGTGTGTATGTTATATATATGTTGATATTGCTATACATGCAGGGAAGGAACCACTGCCCCGGGTAAGGGGTGGGGTCGTTATAATTGGTCAGCTGAATGCTGACCGTTGCTTTGTTTATCACCCATGGGGTGGACGTCCATATGCAGGTGTTGCGGGCTGATGGATTGAGCGGGCAAAAGCCCATGCTGCTGGTAGCCCTTGAAGGCCGTGCGAAGTGTTGGATTTCATGTGTGGCCGGCCTGCGTGCCGATGTATGAAATTATATGTATTGTAAAGAGCAACGTGTAAGGCCTTAAGGCCGGGTGCGGTGTGGTCTTGTAAACATTCCTGGTCTTTTATATAAATGAGATATTTATATTAGTGGACATTCATTGTTATGAGTTCTTGCACTTAATAAGCTTCCGCTAGAATGCTCTGAGTTAGGACTCGGTTGGTTTGGTATTATCCTGTGACCTCACCGTCTGTTTATGGCATATAGTGTGGTGCCCCGGCCGGACCTTCTACTATACGTCATTTAACGGATGGGGTCGTTACAAAGTGGCTCCCTTGCCCCTTGCTGTTTTTATTTCTAATCTTAGCTTATGCTGCTCTTTTTATTTTGCTAGCCTAAAGCTCCATGTTTTCTTCCCCTTTTCTCAATTGTACATTTGTCTTGGCTGGTGCCAAGGTTGCTGGTTAGTATTAGGATTAGGCTTAGCTTAGTGGTAAGCTAGTTTAGGGCTGTTGTGGTCCGGTAGGAGAGGTAGGAGTGAGAGCTGGAATTAAATTCCAGCTCTCGGGTTAGGAGGAGCTGAGGGAGCTGGGTTGGGTTAGCTCCAGGATTTTTTCCTGGATTTTCTGCTAATTCAAAAGCGTTGATTGAGTGTACCTCACTAAACGCCTAGACTGTTAGGCTTATGGCGTTGAGTGTGGTGCACTCACTTAACGCCATGGTTGTTCTTGCGGCTAAGTCTTTTGCATTGAGTGAGTAGACCTCACTCAACGCCGTAGCTGTTTTGGCATTGAGTGAGGTAGACTCACTCAACGCCGCAGTCTTTTCAGCAGTAAAGTCTGATGGCGATGAGTGAGTCGACCTCACTCAACGCCAAAGCAGGTTTAGCGTCGAGTGAGTCGACCTCACTCAACGCCAAAGCGGGTTTGGCGTCGAGTGAGTCGACCTCACTCAATGCCAAAGCAGGTTTGGCGTCGAGTGAGTCAACCTCACTCAACGCCAAAGCAGTTTTGGCATCGAGTGAGTCGACCTCACTCAACGGCAAAGCAGGTTTGACGTCGAGTGAGGTAGACTCACTCAACGCCACAGCCAGGTCTTGCGGTTAAGTCTTTGGCATTGAGTGAGGGTACCTCACTCAACGCCGTGGCTGTTTTGGCGTTGCGTGAGGTAGACTCACTCAACCCTGCAGTTTTTTTTAGGCTAAGTCTTTAGCCTTGGGATGTGTGCTTCTTTAGGAATGTTAGAGGAGTTTTTTCCTTCCTAAGGGGGATGTTTGGGTGTTCGGCTAGTTTTTGCATGCTGACTCGTGGACTATCGTTGGAGGGGGTGTTTTTTGGACTCTAGAGGGGTGAAATGTGTGTGCTGAGCTGTGGACACCATAAAGTTTGGATAATGGGGCTTACTTGTTTAGGTGTGTGGACCCTAAGGCTGCCACCAGTTGTGTTCACCCTTGAGTATAAATTTTGGGGTCTGGTTGTTGGTGCTGGTACTGCCACCCACTCCAGCCCCTTATTATTTATACCCCGGTCATCTGTCCACAAAGTTAGGATTGTTAGCTCTTTCTTTTCCTGCTTTTGGCTATTCCTGCTAGTATACTGATGCTTTACTGCTGCAGGTTGTTTCATTCTGCCGTACAGGTAGCTTTTGTTTTTATACTTGGTGTGATTTACCTTTACTGTCCTTTTGATAGTATTTTTCTTCTTACTATCATACTTTTCACTTACTGTTAGCTGCAACTCAATTGGTAACAGCTGCAGCTAGGCAAAGCTATTTAAGGGTCGCGGGTTCGAAACCTTGCACTTTTATGTAACGGCCCGGCCGTTTAGACCAAGCGCTGTTACAGAGCTGTAGCCTGCACACCCCAACTCCATCCATGTACGGCCATTTAATCCGCACAGTAGGTTGTTGGCGCAAGGTTTCGAACACGCAACCCTTAAATAGCTTTGCCTAACAGCGTCTGTTACCAACTGAGCTGCAGCTCAGTTGGTAACAGACGCTGTTAGGCAAAGCTATTTAAGGTTGCGGGTTCGAAACCTTGCGCCAACAACCTACTGTGCGGATTAAATGGCCGTACAGGGATGGCGATGGGATGTGTGGGCTGCAGCCCTGTAACGGCGCTTGGTCTAAAGGGCTGGGCCGTTACAAGGAGGGGAGGAAAACAGTGGACGTTGTAGCAGAGATGTAACAGCGGCTATGCTAGCAGCAGTTGCTTCTAAAGTGGGAGACTCCGCCTCACCAAGGATTTGTTGACGGATCATATCATATGACTCAGGAATTTGCAGAAGGTAGCACACAACCAGCAGCTCCTGGATGTGTTTGTGTTGCTCGGCCAGATCCACAGAGAAGGGGTTATTCTGGAGAATTTCGGCTCCAAGACTCTGAACTTATTGGTATGCAGCAGCAGGAGACGTGGAGGGACGTGAAAAGAATTCTGCATACAATGTATAGATGCGAGACGTCTAAGCCCCGTTTGAGTAGAGAGCGGCAAGATGAAGCCATGCAGCCTTGACTGTCTCATCATGATAGTGACGGGTAGTCATTCATTAGAAAGACTGTTAGCATCCCAATCATCAAAAAGAGGAGAATCTTGCGGAGGAGGGTCATCGGTGAGATGATGGCATTTGCATTGAGAGCAGAGAAGGAAGGTGAAGGAGACAATCCAATCCGGGTAGTTGAGACCGACGAGTTTGGAAACAGTGCCAAGGTTTCCCGAAGGAGTAGGAGGAGTGGGAGGAGGAGCGGCAGTGGGAGTAGTGGAGGTAGAGATATCAGAGGTTGTCATAAAAGAGAGCAGAGATAAGAACAAGTCGCATGGCTAAAGATGAGGTCGCGGTGACTACCTAGCAGGAGCGGCTAGAAAAGGAGGCCGCACAAAGGAGAACAGGTCGCGGCGACTTAGGAGCAGGTTGCAATAACTAAAGAGTAGGAGAGGCGAGAAAGGAAGCTATGTAACACCCCTATCCGTCACATAGTATATAGCAGTAGGTCCTGTCAGGGCCCGACGCCAAATACTACGGACATACCGGTTGGTTACTTATTGAAACCATTCAACCAATCACAATG